>OX578231.1:4800000-7200000 GCA_951216915.1 Tetheella fluctuosa | reverse complement strand
ATGTTTTCACTTTTTTGTGAAAGGTGCTTTCCGAATTGGATCAAAGTGTGTTACGTATGTTACGCACTAGGCGATTTTCAAATGTAACGACTACTGGTGTTTTTGGAGCATATAAAATTAAAATTATAAATATAAAAATAAATCGGTATTGAGGTATTTACCTACTTCTTACCTCAAAGTACAACTGAGTCGCAATCCATTTTTTTCCTTCACTTCAATTCTTTTTGACATCACGCATTATTGCACGTATGTAAGTATATATACTAAACAGTATGTATAGTCTGAAAAAACTTATAAAACAGTTTTAAATATCCTAAAGGTAAATCGGCAACCCTAACTTATTGAATTCTGAAGGTCCTTACTAACAAAATATTAGCGTTCGTTCGGCTTCCTTTGTCCAAACAGTATATTTACATTTCATTAAATTATTAACAACATCTGCCTTTCGAAATCCATAATATTCCAGTATTAAAACGTATAACGTACGGCCGTCACAGGCCATTAAGTTCACGTTTTGTTTATTTTCTTAATTAGCATTCACAAGCACGCTTTTCATACGTTTTATTTGACTTTTTTATGATAATAGTTGTAATTACAAATGATTTTAAAATGCTAACACCTGCTTTTTTGATTGGACAACGTTGACGGCATGACTGTACATTTTTAATGACTATTTTGGTAAGCCTTCCTTAATGACCTGTCTCATAAAACGTTTCTATTACATGTTACGTGTGAATAACCCTACATTAGATAACTCTAACTTCGATATATTAAATGGGACTAAGTAATAAAATTTGCTTTAATACGTAACACAATAAGTAAGTTAAGAGTGTTAAAGTAACTTAGTATTTACTTCGCTGAACAAAATTAAATTTTGTTACAGATTATGTTCAGTATATTCTTCGTAATAAATACTTACAGTTAACTCTGTATTTTATTTTATGAAGGTAATTTGGACCCTTTCAATATATCTTACTCCCTTTTCAAACAAAGTCTTAGTAAACATCATTATGATTAAATTTATACAAAATAGGATAACAATGGTACTGTTTATAATTTTAATATTTAATCAGTTGATTATGATCTAAACTAATTACACATTTTAATTATTTCGCAACAAATGTATTATCATAATCTCAAAACATTAAATAAGATAATAAATTATAATTTTGAAATTATAATCTCCGTTTCAACTTCCTTGCCATAAAACGATATCTACTTATATAAATAAATGGCCGCTCGCGCTGGTATAAGAACTTAAATGACAAGAAATTAAACTAAAATATAATGTCACGATAAAGGTGTCATTCAAAACCTACGCGAAAAACAGGAAACAATAGTTTCTAGTTTTTGCGTTTCCGCTCTTTTAAAACAGCTTCTCTCGGGCACAAAAGTTATAATAAATACTTGGAAATTCCGAAGTCAGTATTTTTTTATATAAAAAAATCGGAATCAAGGGTCTATAAAGTAGGTATTATGCATAAAATTATCTTTTGTTCTCTAAATTTGCATAAAATAATAATAAAATTTTCAAGGTTCACCCAGGTCTCGCTCTCACTCAGTTCTCTTCATCAAACCGTTCAGTAAAATTGTAGGGCCACTTTGAAAAATTATCAATCGGATTAATATTTAGGTATTTTTTGCTCATAATCTTTAGAACGAATTCTGATAGAAAAATTATACGGAATTGGGTCTCAAGCTTCTCGCCCCAACATGGGCAAATAGCTTCCCAGATTGACACAATTTTAGGTCAGTTGAACCGCAGCTAATTAGATTCAACCCTGAATAAACCTGGCCAAGTCCGCAAATCAGCCATTGCTACAGTATTTGCTGTGCAGCGATGTGTTCTTCCATGCGATTCTCTAAATCAAATGTCGGAAACTCTACGTTGAATTCGCAGAGCTTCTATTTTCTGTCTCCCGGTGTCGAAAAAGTCTTGTGGCCACGGGTCGCTTGAGCGAGCTCGCTGCCCTGTGTTTTTTATAGAATTCCATCTCTGCTCGGTTGACTTCGCAGACTTGATCGTTTAACTCTTCAAATTTGGAAACAATAACAAAGACCGACAGAAACTACGTAGGTATTACGTTACATTCCTTCATACGTACGTATCCCCTATTTTAGTGTCTGTGGTTCACTCTAGCAACGATTTGTTTTGTTCTTTTTGTGTTGCCAGTTTTTTTATTTATTTTCTTTAAATTACATAATTAATTTAATTTTAAGTATTATTATTTGTTTTTTCTTTGTGTAGCTGACGTTTATTCTGTATCGTGACATCACGAACCGGGCCCAACGGAAGACCAGCGTTGGTTTAACAACCAGCATTGTGCTGAGTTGAGTCCGTTTTGTGGCAAATCTATTATTATTAATTGTGCGGTTCCTTTTAATTTGAATGTTTTTATTGTTCTCTCTTTTTGCTATTTTTTTATGTACATAATTGGCTATATGTGCCACAAATAAATATAATTTCTTTCTTTCTTTCTTTTAATTATTGTCAAATATGAACCAAAATGACAGCAGATACAGGTAAGTAATTTTAATTTTCGTGCTTTCATAATAAAAATAGTTTGTATTAATGTGTACATACTTTCAACCCTCAAAGTTTAAAAATCTATTAAAACTAGCCCTAATTCAATTAGATAGTACACTTCTATACTGTAGAATGAAATAACGAGTATAATAACATCAACTAACTCACTAGTAGGTATTTATTTATTTGTACTAACTTCTAGACCTTAAATAAATTAACCCCAGTTTACATTTTGCCCACGTCTTTCTAGAATAATTAAAATGTATAATTTAGTCGGTTTTAATTTGCTAAAAGGTTCAAATATTTATAGATATAATTATATAATTGTTTTTGTGATAACCTTCGGCCATCCATGATAAATATCATAAAAAGTTGAAATGTGTTCTATCAAAAACAAACCTATCCACACATATCAATAAAGCATACACTTGCAAAGCTTTTTATTTTTCCTAAATTTTCCTTCAAAATACTTAGACATAACTTACACAAAATTGACAATTGGTTCATGACCCTTTACATTATATTTCCAGCAATTTTTCCTGCATATTACGTTTGTAAATTCATACAGTTGTTCCTTCCAGATAGTAAATAACGATATCGTTTGTATTATTAGCTTTATCTTGGAGAATTATCATAAAGTCTCCTCGTGGCGACATTAAACAACCTTTATAAAATCATAAATTGTTAAAACAGCTCCCTAAAACTGTGTTGGCCTCGTTTTGTCGGTTTATCTTTGCCAGTTGTCCCACATTCCCAATAGGTATTCCCTGTAGGAACATTTCAGAAGCACTTCATTCATTACCAGCCCACCCCTCTTTTGTCTTATTGGTAACGACGTATAGCCACCGATGTACAAACTATAGAACAGCCTTCGTCAATAATTCAATAATAAAATACATTCTTTTACGTTCAAAAATATAAAATTTCTCAAAAAATATCAATTAGGTATCTAAGGTTTAAAACCTTAAATTAACACATAATTTTTTAAATTCTTAAAATCAAACTTATTAACTAAAATAAATTAACTTAAATAAATTGATTAGCCGTTCTTAACCGATCGGCAAAGTTAAGCAACGTTCAGTTTGGCCGGTACCTGGATGGGTGACGGCCTAGTTGTATTTCATCTTGAGCGTTTCCGTGCTTCGGAAGGCACGTTAAGCCGTTGGTCTCGGTTATCACTTAATTGTGATAGTCGTTAAGCTAGTTGGAGACCTCCTTATGACGTCGTTGAAGAAGAGGAGGCCTCCCACCAGGCCGTCGCTGCTGGGTACGCGGACGAATGCTTCGGCGCCCCCGTATACCCAGCCGGCAGCGACATGTAGGAACACCCCAGGTTTTTAGTCTGTAGGAGTCTGACATAACCCCGCCGCTTTCCCCCGGAGCCGCGGGGTATCCATGAGGATTTTCCTGGGTTAAAAAAAAAATAAGTTGAAGACCTCCTAGGTGGCTTGACAACTCCAAGAGTAGGTTGACCACTAGCCTACCTCCACCAATCCGCAGTGGGCACGCGTGGTTGGAGTATTTGCCCATTCCCCTTTCACCATTATTCGTGAAAGGAGGCCTGTGCTCAGCAGTGGGCAGATATAGGCTGTAATTATTATTATTTTTATTAATACTCTTAAATGAAAATAAAAGCTAATAAATATTAAATGGTAATTATTCTCATATTATTTTGCACCTACACACAGTATAACAGACTCGTCCCTACTTACAAGGTTACAAGGCTTTATGTGATTATTAAATTCGGCCCACCATCAATTTAAAACTTACCAAAGTGAGTTTTCTGTCTAATGTCAGATGATCACAGAAAGCAAAGTCAGTTCTGTTCAACTTACCAAACGACAAACTAGGTACCTACTTAGTTATTTAATTTATTTACAATATTGCAAAAAGTAAGTTTAATAATTCACCGTTAGTCTATTTATTTTTTCTTTAAAGCTATTAGCAGAAGGAAAAAATCGGCAGAGCCGAGAAGCAATCGATATCTATCGATCAATTGACAAAACGGTGTGTGTTTGCTTTGTGAATTTAAAGACCGGTGGAAATAAACATCCAAAATCTATCGATAACTATAAATCAATTTGACATGTCTATCTGGCTGCCACTTGTCAGATATGATGTCATAGCCTATGTGATATCTATACTAATATTATAAAGCTGAAGAGTTTGTTTGTTTGCTGGTTTGAACGCGCTAATTCCAGGAACTACTGGTTCGATTTGAAAAATTCTTTCTGTGTTGAATAATCCATTTATCGAGAAACTACTTTTTATCCCGAAAAAACACAAGATCCCTGGGGAACGCGGGTGAAACCGCGGGGCGGAAGCTAGTATTTTAATATTATAATTAATTTCACCCTACATTCACTAGCTAAGTAAAAGCCTTTTTAAAACATTTATTCCTTAAAAGAATTTATCAAGCAAAGCGTAAGGTAAGAAATCAATGAAAATCTGTCCCAAAAACACCTCCTGATGTGTTCCGACAGCTACACTTGAGAGCCAGTTCCTATAACCATAATGAGATTGACAAGCCAAAGTAGTAGAAGTATACAAAGTAGAAAAAAAGAAGTTGAAAACTCAAGCACCGGTGTGTTCTGGCTGCTGCACTTGAGAGCCAGTTCTCACCTAGGCTTTGCATGCTACCTTCGACCAGACGTATAAGATTGGGGTCAAACACAAGCCTTTCGATAAAAAAAAGTTTATTACGATTTCTGTGCACGTTAGAACCAGGTTTGTGCTACACATCCATCCAAATATGTACAGTGTCTTCCTTGAAGTCTTCATTGGGCTCATGATCAACCGACACCATCACTTGCCTTTCATTAGACGCTATTCTGGCCAAGTACTCTATCTTTATAAGAGCATTCTAAATACAAAACTGCCACATCTAGAAACTGAGAACAAGAAGTGATAATTAGGGTGACAATGAGACTCGGTGGCAAATGACAATTCTCATTTCCGAACGATAAATTACCGTAGATAGGACAGGACATAAATGCATTGGCACTTGGCGCTCCCTCCTTGTTTAACGGAACAGCTTGACGCCTCATGCGGTCTTGTGGTAATACAATAATAAACTTTATTACTTGGTCCACGTTATTGCTAATAAACTCAATTCCGAAGCTAATTGTTTTGGGACGTAAAATAGTTTGTTGCAAATCGTTAAACTTTGACACGGAGAGCGCGGCGTCTTTACTTCAAGTCGTTGGACATCAGCAATAATGGACTTAAGTATTTTAACATAATCATGATAAAGAATCATGTCAGAAATTGTACAAAAAAAAGATTTAAAATTTGTCCTTGATGCCTTAAAAAATTTAAAACCTTGGAATCAAAATATGTAAATGTTATACGACAGTCGCAACGAGCCAAAAAACTGCTATATATATTAACGTTTTAATATATTCTACATTTAAAATAGCAGTTTTTTCATAAAATTCATAAAATATTTCATGTATATTTAAGAAAATCTGGTAATGTAATCTCAACATTGAAAGACATCTAAACCATCTACCTATATTTTTTGTACAAATCAATGTATAGAACTCGACATGATTCTAATTTAGCTATAAAACATGGTTCGTTTACCTTATGAGAAATGCCGCTTTGTTAATTTCACAGAATTCGTAGATTTGTCTTGATCAAATTTCCCTTAACTTTGATTTTCTTCGTTGCTTTGAGGATTTACATTATGCAAAAGGAATTATGACAGTGCTTTATTATATCCTCAAAATCTGCTCATATTTTTGACTAATTGTTTATTAAAATGTTATTATGATGCTATTTTATAAAAGCACGCTTCGAACTATTAATTTCCTTATGCAAATTCTCAGACTGGTTTTTTAAACTGTTAAAATAAAAGTATAAACGTATCGCATATGCCACTCTGTAGTCTATTAATATATAGTAATATTGCGCCATTACTTGCTAAAACATTTTAATTTTATGAGTAAACCTCGCAATTATTTTGTAATTTTCGATGTTCCGGCATTTTGTCACGCCCTTCACTGACACCTTTCTTACTCATTTATGGTAAATAATTCCATAAAATAATCCACGAATTATCAAAAGTGTTATATAACACAACATTTCCATGTATAAGCAATAATTTTAGCAACCAATTTGATGCTAATGAACTCAAATGATTTAGACTCCATAACCAATAATGAAATAAATAATACAATCAAATGGCTTGAAGACAACAATCTAAAGGTTAATATAAACAAAACTAAATTAATCAAATTTGAATCATATAATTACAAAAAATATAGTGATATAACCTCTAAAATTAAATATAAAGATGAACCTATACAACAAACTAATTCTACTGTATTCTTGGGCATAACCATTGACAAAAACCTAAATTGGAAAGAACACATAGATAAAATTTGTGCTAAATTGGATAGATTCGTGTTTGCGATCCGGCGGTTAAGAATCCTAGTTTCGAAGGAGATTGCCTTGTCCACATATCATGGTTATGTATCATCTGTACTCCGTTATGGACTAATTATATGGGGTAACTCTGTAGACATGAATAGAGTATTTTTAACCCAAAAGAAATATATAAGGGCACTTAATGGATCAGAATACCTGGCTCACTGTAAACCATTATTTAAAGATTTAAAAATTTTACCACTCCCATGTCTTTACATTTGGGAAATATGCTTATTTGTAAGGAAACATCCACAATTATTCCCACTTCATGATGTGGTTTTAAATAAACAAAATAGCAGAGATTTGTACAAACTATATGTGCCAGACCAAAGATTGAATATATATTGTAAAAATGTTTATTGTATGGCCATAAAAATATATAACAAATTATCAATAGACATGAGATCATTGTCATTGCAAAAATTTAGACATAAACTATTCAATTGGCTAATTGACATGCGTTTTTATTCAGTGCAAGAATTTTTTGATTACAAATTAAATTAATCTGACATTTCTAATTGCTAACTGGGTATTCTTTAGGATTATATATTTTTATGACATTTTGACTAATTTGACATTTAATGTAATTAATTATCTAATTTAATTTTGGTTTATGTAATGAAAATATTTAACTGTGTAATGTTTCCTTTTATAATATTTAATATTTCTACACCACTCTGGTAGAATATGCAGAACTCTATCATTAATCCAACTTACTGTACCATATTCTTGGAAATAAATGATTATTATTATTATTATTATCAAAACGCATTCCTAAAGTCTATACGTTTAAGAACTGGACTGGACATGGTATTAACGTAATAATATTAACATTTTTCTGTCTACAATATCGGAAAGGTATGAATAGAATAAGCTCCACATCCTTTAACGACTCAGTGGAACACTCATCGAGTAAAAGGCCGGACAGTCCAGATTTTGGTTCGCGCCGAGAAGCACGTAGATTCGGCTACGCTGTGTGTATCCGAACCGAACGTGTTGCGTGTGTTCGAACTTCAAGTTTAAAAATTAAAACTCGTTAAGAAAATATTGTTTTGCTTATAAAATATTTTACGTTGTCTTGTGTTTTATTATTAATCTTTATAAAACTAGTTTTCGTGATTAAATCGGAATAACTTTTTGTGAATAAATTATTTTATTTTATTTAAGTATTAAATAATATTTGTAGGCTAAACGAAGTGGGATCGAATATTTGGAATTGTAACCTTGAGAAGCAGTATTGCAGTTAAAAAAAAAGTAAGTTATATTTTGTGTACATTATATATATTGTTGATATATTTTTTTATATAAGGCTTGTAGTTATTTTTAGGTATTTTCTAAAATTATAATCATGTAAGTAGGTATTATTGTCGATAAATACTTTTCAGGTATTTTACTTTCAACAAATTGGTAGTACAGCTATATATATAGTATTATATATAACTACTTACATTATATTTTGTTACAAAAAACACAATTAAGTATCTACAAGTGATAAGGACTAATAAAAATAGAAGATTAGAAATTCGATTTGAAAAAGTTACCTTTAAAAAAGATTTCTTAAATTTTGTCTAATTTGTATTTTTTTAGAGCCGTCTGATTTGGGATATATAAACCCTTATCAACTTTTTCCAAGCTAGCGTCATATAAAAACAAAATAACCTATAAGTATATAAAATCTAAAAGTTACGAAGTGAAAAGAAAATGTAATATACCTACGTCTGAACAATCAAAATCGCAACATGATGCTGCAAAATCACTGGTCACAGTAATTGTGAAATCGCTATAACCTCTTTGTAACCAAAACTATTTTCGGTCAGCTTTGAGATGTCAGACATCTCAAAGTTGACCGAAAAGTTATATTGACACATTGACCTGTGATTTGAGATAAATAAACGCGTAACACTGGAGTATCAATGACGTAACACGAAAACACGCATAGCGCAACAACGAATAATGTTTATTCAAATCCAACACCTTGATGAATTAATTAGAAATTCGGTTTTGATTGCGTATCGTAAAAAGGGCATTGGGAGCGTCCGATTGAACCGAACCCTTTGATGTTACCGCACAGTCGCCCTCTGGTGAGATTAATTACATAACAGTCGTTATAAATCTCTTAACGCATTTTTAACTAAAATAAATGACTTAACTAAAAACCGATGCGCCCAAATCGTGGTTCAAATAGCGCGTAGTCTGCGTAGCTTAGGAACGCTTTCCACTTAATTGTTTCAAAGTTGCTTTGTGTGTTGCCGAGTTGTCTGAGATAGATAATCAACATGAACGCTTGCAACATAAATCAGTTATTATAAATTATATTATTCCACATTACCAATTACACTTAAACTACTTACAATCAAAGATATGTAAAAACATTATTTACGATTCAACAATGCCTGATTCTATCAACGTAATAGTATGTAATTTCTTTATATATAAAAGAATTACACGTTCTTGAATTCCCACAACTAACGTCCATGTAAACTATAGAATTACTGTCATTATTTTCACGACTTTTACCTTAAGAATTGTATGCCTTATGCCAAAATGAGGTTTTGATCAAGTGTGACACATAAAATGTATGTCATGATTACTAAAATTGTGAGAAAATGTTGCATTCATACCAAAAATTGCCATCAAAATAATATAATGTTACGTAAGACAATATGACTTGGTCATGTCCAATGCGACAAATGTGATACACAAAAATGTGAAAATAGTAATTGAAGACTGTATAATCTACTCGTCTATTGGCACACCAATTGGAGAGTGTATGCTATGAATCTTTAAAATTAAAATTCTGTGCTAAATAAAAAAAATAAAAAAACACATTCCTAATATCGAACTTGTGTTAATATGGCTTCTTATAATAAAAAAGGTGAAGTAAGGTATCAATCCAATCCACAACACGTGGGAGGGACAACAAAAACTATATCTAGCTGACGCACAGACTATTGCTAAACTCATCTCAATATTTCTAAGCTTATTAAAATATATATTTAAGCCTTATCTATGTTGACATCTAAGTACATACATATTTCACATTTGTCGCAATAATAATAAAGATAGTTACTATCTTTAGTACTGAAACTATTTAAATACGTATTGTGTGTTCAATTACTTAATTGTTATATCAAAATGCTTGTTAATGATGCATCTTATATTAAATACTACAAAAACTAGAATTTATTGGTCTCTAATATACGTAATATATGTACGTTTATAAATAAATAAATATTCTGGGACATTCCTCACACACGACCATCTGACCCCAAACTAAGCAGAGCTTGTACTATGGAAGCCAGATAACTGATATACTACATATACTACTTTTCTTTTGTAAATACATACATATATAGGTAATTACACCCAGACACAGGACAAACAGACATGTTCATGCACACAAATGTTTGTCCTGAGTGGGAATCGAACCCACGACCTGCGGCGTGATAGATAGGGTAACTTACCAACCACGCCAACCGGCAAACCAAACATTCGCGAAAGCTTTACATACACAACAATGTGATATACAAGTTATGTTGGTTTGATTGTCCTTGACACAACATGAAGGCCCTTGAAGGCTTTCCTATAAGTACTTACCTAGTTACATATAACGTAATGGTCGGTAAATTACACCCAAATAATAGTATTTACCTATGAAAATTGTTGACGTTCAAACTATACCACTTTGCTGCTTGGTTTGCTTATATTTTGTATGTAACTTTAAGTCCGGAAATATACGTCAGATTATTTCATCTGATAGTCGGATCCGACTATCGGAAGCCGGCGAACATTCAATTCAATTCGTTCAGACTATTGAATCGGACGTGTATTGTGTGTTCAAACAAAGTAATGGCTCCAACGCCTTCCGATAGCCTGAACAGACTATCGGGTCCGACTATCGGATGAAAAAATCTGACGTGTACCTATTCCCAGCCTAAAGATTCCTTTCCTTCAGCTCTAGATCCCAAACGGTTATATTTATCATGGTGTAATGATCCATAGCATTTTGAATTAAGAGTTTATCTTACTTTTCGCACTCATAACGACCGTCTTTAAGAAAAACCAAGTATGGATTCAACCACGGATAATTATAGGCGTTTTCACTGCTATATTAATCGTTCAGATAGTTTTTGGACAAGGTAAAGAAGGTAAGTAAGTACTGGTTCATAGACCGTATAAATTTATGTACTAGGTTCTAATCTAACCTAAGATTTTCGAAATATCGAAAAAGTAGAGAAATAACATACCTATTCTATACTAGAAGTTGAAATGGTACCTGCATAACAATTCCAGCCTTTCTTAAGATCCATCCAAGATCAGAATGTATCAGTATATCAGTGACTTTACAAAAGTCAAGTTAAGACAGGTATCAATTTCCGGCATAAGCCGTACAGCCGTACAGCCTTTGTGCGACAACAAAACCATTCGACCGACTTTTCCGCAGCTTGTACACTACGTCACGTACGCGTACGAGTAAGTACGTTAAACCGTTACGATGGCACTAGTAACGAATCTATATTATAACAGCTATAGAATATAAAAAAAAAAGTTGATACATTTAATATTTAGGTACTCTCTGCTCAAAAGGCTTGGTGTCCGATTAGTGCTTATATTATGATCCGAGCGTCAGAGAGAGAAGGGTTATTTTTAGGGTGCCGTACCCAAAGGGTAAAAACGGGACCCTGTTACTAATACTTCGCTGTCTGTCCGTCCGTCCCTCTGTCTGTCTCCAGGCTGTATCTCAAGAACCGCGATAGCTAGACAGTTGAAATTTTCACAAATTATGTATTTCTGTTGCCGCTATAACAACAAATACTAAAAACAAAATAAAATAAATATTTAAGGGTGGCTCCCATACAACAAATGCGATTTTTTTGCCCTTTTAATTGTTGTGTTTTGTAGTTGTATGGGCGCTGATACAATTTAGAGGTCTTTATTAATTGGCGTCCTATGTATGTATCGGGAAACCCTTTAATTTTCAACTTTTTTATATTTTGGAAATTTCCCTTTATTTGTGCTGTAAGACCTTGCTTTTTGCCAAATTCCGTGATTCTAGGTCAACGGAAACTACCACAAAACAATTAAAAGGGCAAAAAAATCGCATTTGTTGTATGGGAGCCACAATAAGGTAAATAAATAAAATTGTGCATTTCCCGTGATGGACGAACGATGGACGAAGTTTGTACGGAACCCTCGGTGCGCGAGTCCGACTCGCACTTGGCCGGTTTTTTTCAATTTACTTTTTTCTTGGAACGATTTTCAAATGTGGCAATGCTGTCAGCAATCACAGTTATCGTTATACTCTGTGGTTGAAAATTTCTAGCTTATCTTTCTTGCACATTAGCAATTGCCTTTCAATGAGTTTGATGAGATTGCCAGGCAGGCGGGTAGTATAAAGTACCATCGCGAAGATTCGAACCCACAACTTTCGCCGCCGCACCCGACATCACTACCACTGAATTATCATCGCCGATTTCCCGCCGTATGTAAACAATATTGTTGTCAATGTAATAAACAGGGTCTCATTTTGTTATTAGTAGTAAACGAATATACATTTTTAAACAGAACGACAAAAATACTTAGTAAAGTAAAACACAGCAGACACGTCGATATTGTAATTTGTAGCTATGGTACAGACGGCATATTCATATTGTTTTTATCATAATAAGGATGGCAAACAAATCGAAGGAAACGCAACTCGAAATCCACAAATTCTGATCCATTTGCCAATACTAATAAAGGATCTCCAGATTCGATTGTCTTACAAATTTAGGTAAATATGATGAATGTAGATGTGGATTGTGTATTGTGAAGCGTACATTATATGACCTATATATCGCAAAATTGAAATTATCCAAATAATGTTACGTAAAATCACCATGAGAACCCATCGATTATTTAGCTTCAAAGAACCGCGAAAATATTGAATTTTTACCTACCGTAGTTAGGGTTGTCGCTCGTATTATATCTGGGTAACATACCTATTAACTTAATAACTTGACTCGCGTTTCCTGGAATTATATTTTTTGTGTAGGGATGCGCGCCCAATTCGCTTGCCTTAGTTTAGGAATATTAATTGACATATTTCAAAAAATGTTTTCTTTTAGACTTAAATACGATAATTACCTAAAAGATAATATAAGAATACAAGCTTTATTTTAATCCACACTTTAAATCATGTTGAATAAATTGTAAAATGGATGCCTACAGTCAATGAGAGTTGTACAAAAACGGATATCTCCTTACAAAAACGTGTCGGCTTTTTTTGGACGCTGCTGGCGGTACCTAGTTGTCGGTATATTGATGAAGTAGGTGTAGTTCCTAATTAATAGGTATACACGCCCGAGGACATTTTCCTTCGCAAAACAGGTATTTATTTACCGCAAACGTCCCCGATACTAATTCACAGCCATATTTATAGCCTTAATAAATACTTATCACCCTATATTTTACATTTCTATAAGTGGCTTACTATTGTGACGGAAATAATTAAAACATTATGGTCGGAATAAATGGCTCGATGAAATATAACAACCAACAAAAAATTAAGAAATCTAGGTAAGGACTGTAGGAAAATGACTAAAAAGCATTTCAACGTACAAAAATCTAATGGCTTTATAGAAATACTTTTTAAATATTGAACCTATAATAAAAGTAAGGTACCCAGTATCACGCAATGAAAACCAAAACGGTTGTAGCATTAAATTTTCAATGTAAGAGCGTGCCTATGCATTTAATTAAATAGGCGATTCCCCAAAATATTTACACAGAATGGTTGTACGTAATTAGTGAGGCCATTTGCCACTGAAACTGGCGAAATATATAACGCTACTAACAAATATTTCTCGAAAGAATTTTTCGTAATCTCCCGGGAAATAATACCAATATTTGAACGTGCCGAAAAATCACTCGACATATATATTTGCTACGTCCACAGAATATTTCTTTGCTGTTTTCAAATGACAAATCGTACTATCACAGTCTATGTAACTCTTACAGTCGGCCAACGGACACGTCTAGACAGAACAATCGTGCGGGGCTTGCGGGGCGAGAGAGGGGTGGTAGCGAGCCCAAGCGTGACTTCAAACGCGATAGACCGCTGTATGTTTTTTACGCTGTGGTACTATTCTATACATATTTTCAGGAACCCAGGACTTTTATGTGTCAAGTGTGACCCCCCCTGTCTATTAGCAGAGAAGCTTTTGAAACAAAACGTCATGTGTTTTGTACAAATGTCATGGAATAGATGAATAACAATAACCGAAAGAAAATCCATATATCAAAAGCGTAGCGACAAAGGAATCCTTATGTCACAACTTGCAACTAGGTATGCCTATCATATAACCATTAAAACTGCTGTCACATTTATCTATGGAACTTTGTGAGAACTTCTACATCATCGATATTCGTCATTAATCATACGCTAAACTGACGTTTTGGTTAAAAGCAATTACTTGTTGAATGTCAGACAGCATTTGACGAAAAGCTAAATTGATTACCGAATCAAAAACAAATTAATGAAACATCTCATTTTTGTCACAACATAGGCAATGTTAAATATTAGTAATAGGTATATACTTATCATAAACGTGACAAAGCAATTCTCTGCATATTTAGATTTCATTATCATGTCGGTCTCTCTTTTTATATAATAAGGCCGCCCAAGACCGATCATATTGGAGATCCTTTGGGGAGGCCTATGTCCAGCAGTGGACGTCTTGCGGCTGAGATGATGATGATTATGAAGGAGCTGGTAGTTAAGTCTAAATATTTTTTAATTAAAAAATAATACACAACATGTTACGTATCTACCACCCACCCACATACCTACATAAAAAGTATTTGTAGCTAGTATATGTACACGTTATTTCCCTCAAATGTAGACAGTTAATTAATTACTCGTACTAATATGTAACGAGAAAAGTTTTCGCAGTATGAAAAGGTACTAATTACTTGTTGTAGGAAAGTTGTAGCAAAATGAAAAAAGTCCTCCTACTATATAAAATATTGTACTACACTTGGGTAGTAAGTACAATAGGATAGGACTATTACCTATACCTAATATTTAAGCTTAGAAACACTTAGCTTGATAGTCGGTTTTAGGTATACTGGTTTATACATAAATAGTTAAGTATTCTACGAAAGAAAAACTATTTGGGCCCAAAAACGATCTTACTGGGAATGAAGGATGGATCAGTTTTTATGACATAATACCTCAACTCGACCCGCGTCCTCCTAATAGCCTAAGGCTAGGTGTGGCCAGCATAAAAAATGTCAGCATACAAAACTACCCAAACTCGACATATTATTAATCGCTTAATATCTATCGGAAATACCGTTGTATTTTAGAATGAATAAGCACACACATATTGACGTGATGACTAATATAAACTATACAGTATTGTGATAGCAAAAAATATGTCCGCTATGTATTCTTGAGAATTTAGATAGATAACATTACATCATTAAGTAATTATAATTTTTGTTGAATAAATACAATCTCCATTTAAAAAACTGATGAGAGTAATAAGCCTTAAGGGAGCGAACCTTTAACATAAAGATAACTGGATTAGAGTATTTTGTAGTTTGTCTCCTCTGGCTCTAGTCCTCAATGCTTACATAACGTTCAAATGCCTTACTGAGGCAAGCATTTCGACTAAGGCTAGGTATAAGTAAAATCGTGGTAAAACCAGAAGAATTGTTTTAACATAGTATTTGGCAGTTAAATACATAAACCCTCAAGTTATGGGTAGTTTATCTGGAGACATTACCAGAACCTTTTGTTGAGCTTTTATGTCGAGAAAGCTTGTCGTATGAGCTTACAATGCAGGATATTTTTGTTACCCTCGTTTATAATAGTTGCTTTAAGCACATTCATATTGAAATGGTTATTTCAAGCATCTAGCAGCCGTAATCGAGAGCCAGTCCTTTTAGATTTGTGTGCTTACTAACTACAACCACATCTTCAATTACTATGGTGAGTTTGTGGTCAAAATACGAGTCTATCAATAGTAAAATCAGCATAAGAAATTTGTTCTACATTCTCAACCCAATTTTCACGGAGCTTAAAAGCTTTTTGCGGTAGATATGGATGTAGCCTTTATGGCGAGTCAGGAAGATTGGAATTTTGGGTGATAAAGGTTACTGTTACATAAATTCCTTGCATGATATTAGGATATAATGTGGTGTGACTTAACATGAATTCTAGGCTCAAGCTTTAAGACTTCGTGAATGTATTTACATAAATATTATTATGGAGATAAAAACTTTGACATAAATTATTACGTAGGTTGGTAGTATATCTGTTTTAGTGTGTCATAAACGTTGTTTTTTTGCTTTTCCAAGTCTTTTCTAACGCAATATATTCCAGTCCATTCAGATTTTTTCCTTTTATTTTAACGTTGATATACTTTAAATATGAGTTTTCCTAAACGTAACCTACTTTATTTATTAAAATTACTTTTGAAATAGATTTTTATTTTAACCTATATTTTTTGAATGATCAAATTTTATATATAAAGGAATCTTTCGTACAAATCCTGTGTGATGTTGACTTTAAATCGACTTATAAATTTAGCAATAAAGAGTATTTACTCGACTCATATTATATACGAGATCTAGAATATACTGTTGGTTAAGAGAGCTTTCTGTTACTAATGGATCCGTAGTGTTTGTATTAAAACCTTTACAGGTAATTCCTGGAAGTTTCGTAGCATTCATCAAATTCAGAGAAAATTGAAGTGAATTCACTGGATTCTGTAGGTGTGTTTGGTGTACGTTCTCAGTCAAAGTAAAACTAAAAATGTACATTTTGTTTATAATTCTGTACACCATAGACGTTTGCAGCCACTCAACCATTACCCAGGATTCAGTAGGATTTTATTCGATGGTTGGTAGATTGTAGCCAGTTTTACTGTTACTTAGTATTTCGTGCCTTTTTCTTGTTCGTAACTTCTTAAATAGTTTTTATTAGCAACCCCACTGGCTAAGGGCTCCGTAGCTTTTAGTTTTTGTACCGAAGATAGTTTAGTTAGGGTTTATTACTCTTAACAATAGTGTTAGACTATCAAGGATAAAAGATGGATTTGTTACTAATGTTTCCCTGTAGAGACAACTGAACTATGTTTAGAAACAGATTGACGACAGAACCCTTCATGATTTCTTAGTTTCACATCAACAATTTTGTCCGCAGGGACGTCTCTAATAGGTATAACATCTAGCTGCCCAATTTAATTATTAACATCCGTAAATTACTAAAGGCTTCTGCACACACTGTTTTCTCTAATGGCGTGTACACAGAAATGGTCGAACAAACTTAATTGATTATTAACAAGACGACCTCTCTAATTTAACCCTACAATAAAAGGCTTTACTGTAATTAATTATTCAGTATACGAGTACCTATGTTTCCAATTCCATTTGATCTGATGCCATCATTGGATTGCCCATTTATATTGGGGGTCACTTGGACGAAGGTAATCACGCACTTTTTATATTAGATTGTATATAGATCTTCGTAGATTTGGTCGTATCCTCATGATCCTTATAACAGAGTAAGACCAGTCAAGTTCTAAGATACTTCTTTCTACCCTTACCTTCTTTGTATGCTTACCACCATTGGCTTCATCATCAGTTTCCATGGTGAAATTGAGAGCAAATACAGGCCCAGGTAGATATACTAGTGCGTACATAGTTAAAAAATATTATAAAAGAGTCAAAATGACGGGACGGACGGTGGGGGTTGGAGACCATGACTAGTACGTCCAGGTCGTGGTTCGATTCTCGTTCAGTCATTCTGAGGAACATGCAAATTGTTTGTTATAAGGATTGGTTTGTCTAGGTTTTTCTACCTATACTACTACTATAGTTATCTCATTTCCATAGCAACTATTTCATTTAAAGAAATATCTTCATCGGATGGGTTCCTAATTAGAAAGCTAAGTTACAACTATTTTCTTTAGCAAGTAAATGAGCCATTAAACTTATTTCACTAAGTATTGAGGACTGCATAATAATATTTAGCTGAACGTTCACCCTATAACCAAGTGGTTGTCAGGCCTTGTCATAACCCTCTACTACCCTAACTCTATCAACTAAACTGTGTGGGGATGACGTCAGAGCTAAGGGAAACCCTCATTACCAAATTCAAGTGTTTCCAAGCACAGTTGGAACATCGTATTGATTGTAGTCATTACCATTTATTATTCAGATCATTGATTTAAACTTAAAATCAAATACATAAGGACGTAGTATAAAGTCTTTTTCAGATGCAAGGAGATATTACTCACAACCTTTTTTCTTTTGTGACACCTAAATTATTTTTTGTGACACCAAAATTATTTTAGTGACACCGAAATTATCATTAATAAAAACAGAAAGGTACGCGTCGAATATAAAACTTCCAGCTTTTTTTAATAGTTTAAAAAAGACTTGATTAAAACCTTGTGTCTTCTTCAACATCCGAGTATCGAATATCGTTCTTTCAGGTAGATATTTACTCATTAGTGGGTAGGTATGGGGTGGATGATTGAGGTGTTCTTATCTCCACATGTCAACCACACCTGTTCGTACACTGACTAACAATCGAGGCACTGGTTGACCTATTTACTGTACCTATCTATACTACACACTACATGCATCTACTTATCAAGTTACTGTAATTAGACTTTTAATATAACTTTTTTAAAAGATGTAAATTTGTATTTTTTATCAGTCTACCAACCGTTCGATATAAAATAAGAAGAAACCCAGTAAATCTTATTATTTTTGATATTTTTATACTGGGTAGATTTCGTGCTAGATGTCGTATTTCCAAAACCACTCTGACCAAGTTTTACTAAAGAACCTACTCATAACCGAGTATTATAAAGTCAGAAAATCCGTTATTCGCATACAAATTATTTTCAAAAGTATTGTAACTACACCAAATTGTAATAGGGAAATTTGATTATGCCCTGTTAGTTTATGTCACTCACAGCTACCTAAATGTACACAGGTAGTACATAATCTACTTACTCGGACCATCTAGTCTGCTTTGAACAAGAAGCTAAATTATTGTAATTATTTGATGTGTGAGCAAATAAACAATTTTGTTATTGATTAAAACTGCTTTATTGAGAAATAAAAAAAATGTTGTGCATGACAAACCTAGCTTAGGTTTTAAAAATAAGTAAGTGAGAAAAACCATGTCAAACATGTCTAATTCAAAATGAAAACGAGGTACTCACAAGGCGTGAAATTAGTTGGTAAATAAATTAAAACGAGATTAAATTTAGTGAAACCAGATACAGAGTGTTTAATATTATACAACTTTAAACAAGTTCAAGGTTCCAGTTGTTTTGTTGTTGTAATAAATTGCTGCGTTTTCAATCTATAAGTGTAACAGATTACAGACAAATAATAATATTTAAATTATTATAATACAAAAAAAAATATCTTTTTTTTACATTTGAAAATAGACATAATTTTTCATTGTAAACTAAATTAATAAATAAACTTTAATGAACTAAGTATTGGCAACTTATATTTATACGTAGGTATAATTTTGAATAGATTTAAGTACATTTTATGAAATATTTAATTAATAGTTTTGGAATCACTAATCAAAAAAAAATTATGAAAAAAAAAATGAATCTATAGCATAAAATAAGATTAAAAATTATAGTCTGACTGAAATCTGACTTCAGATTAAAATATTTGTCAAATATGTCTTCATCGTCATCATCTCAGCCGCAAGAAGTCCACTGCTGGACATGGGCCTCCCCTAAGGATCTCCAATAATATTGAAAAAATATAGATGCATATGTCAAAATATGTATTCATAATTAATTTAATACATTGCCCTCGATTACTGCCTTTAGTAAATAGGTTCGTTAAAATAATCAAAGTCCAACAGTGTAACGAATCCACTGACGGTCAAACCCCTTTTAAAAGCTACATAAACATAAAAACGCCGTTATTCCATCGACTGTCCAACACATACTTTTTCAAGTGGGCACTTTTCCCAAGTGCCATCATTAAATTTTTTGGGCCAAGTGACTGACGATTATGCAAAAAAATGTGCAAATCGACGCCAGCACCACAGATAGAACAAACAGTTTTAATGAGTTACGACACGATACGCACAATTTCACATTTACAAACTTTACAGACTTTTATTTCACTGTGAAATGGCAGGAACATAAATATGTTCCTTTGAAAATATGAACATCCTTTAACGTGATGAAACTAACCTACTTTGATATTAGCTTTTGAGATTATTGTTAACCGATCTACTTATTTATTCTTTAGGGCGTATAAAACACTGTGTATAAATAAATAAGCCGTAGAAAATAAATAAAAAGTCCTTTGAAAAAGTATTTTTATATGGGTTCTAAAACACTCATAATTTTAAAAGTGCTGACATTGACGACTATACCCGTGGGCAATTCCGAAATACCGACATACTTTCTTTTTTAGTATTATGAAGGATAGCAGTTTCACCCGCGTTCACGAGATTAATATAAGCATGTAAAAATACCCTATATTACTCAGAGATGTAGGTAGATTTAATAAGTAAATAATTTTCAGTATCGGTTTATTAGTTCCAAAGATTACCTCACTATACATATACAAATCTCTTTAAGTATAATATAAGTCGTGGTGTACACAAGTCATACGACACATTTTACATGTGAAATTTTGATAAATGTCGATAATCGATAAATAAAAGGTACCAAGCTTTCAGGCATAACCCTTAATAAATTAATGGCAGTTCATTTATAATCGAATAATAAATACTTCACGTACTTACATGTAATGCTGTTTGATTTTTTAAATGTATTAATTGGAGACTATTTAAACTATGATTAATTACATCGGCCCTCTATCAACTGATGCGTAACTTGATAGATTTGTTATCGCTTCGCACAATTTGTAACACAATTCACTGTGCGGTTAATGGTTGCCCAAGCGTAAAAGGAGTTCAATTTTGTGTTGTAAATTATTTGGAACAGAACAACCTGGCGGAGCGTATACGTCTGTACCCTGAGTTTAAATAATTGACCTATGTAAACTTACTATCGCGTTCGCATTTACGACATTCTCTACAGGTTGACGACAGGTTCACATTGATGAGTACTTCCACCCCTGCAAGTATTGCCAGTGATTAAAAAATCATCCTGTATAGGAATTGGCGCCCAACGCTTTTATATTCGCCATTTTTTTACTTTCAGGGTACTCTTCTAGGCAAAAGCAGAATTACAAATAAGATTATTTACGCATCCTACACCAGAAATTAAATAAGATGGAGTATAGGTAAAGTCGTGAGAAACTTAAAGTAAAAACATTATTTACGATTCACAGAAATAACACTTTTATTTCTAACTGTATCGTATGCCGCGATGCCTTGCTGGAAGTACGATGCTAAAGCGCTCAGTGAATTGTATTCCGTTTGCGTGGCTCTCAACTGTACATACGATCACAACGTATTAAACAGACACCAGAATTCCTGGAACAATTTATCCAAAGGCATAGCACAAATCCAGCTTGGATCCAAATATTTGCTCTATGCTAGGATCCTTTGTATTCAAACGTATAAATTACATGCCACGTTGGTTTTATCTAGACCGAAAGGGATAACCTAAACTATACCTATTATACGTTTTTATAGATGGTAGACCTTATTGAAATCATATAAAACTAGTTTTTGCCCCTCGGTTTTACCAGTGTTTTGTTTATTTAGGATGACGGTAGTTGAAAATATGGCGTCACATATCTACCTTGTTCCGGCAGCTACACTTGAGAGCCAGTACCTTCTAGGCTGTGTGTGCTTACCACCTTCATCACTGACCATAGTGAGATTGTGATCAAACATAAGCCTATGCATAGTAAAAAAAAAATACATATGAATAACAAAATTAGTAGTACGTAAATGTTCTTTATAAGATAATTTATACACAGAACACTTTACCGATGTCTTAGTGATTTTAATCCATTAGAATAGACAAACACAAGCATAGCCCGTTAGAAACATAATCTGGTATTAACAGTGCAAAGACCTTTTAATATTAAGAGTTACCAATACCAAATTTTGAAACGCAAAAAAAAAAACAATTGCTGAGTACTCAATACTCATAATAGAACAAAATTGAATGCTTATATCAATCCTATTAATCTATATTGAATTGCTTACTCCACAGTTCACACATGTATAGCAAAAGCAGTGTATCAAATAAGTAGTTATACTTTTAATCTAAATATCTACATGTACAAATATGTAGGTAAGTGTATGGGAAAATTGATCTTTACAAATGAAATGTTGCCATTTGACTCACACAAGTAAACTTTCGTATTTTTCTGTGAAATTAAATGAAATGAAATAATTTATTCATTCAAATAGGCACTTCTGAATAGTCAGACTCTAACGCACGTTTCGGAAGGTTGCTTTTACTGAGAAGATCCGGCAAGAAACTCAGCAATTACTCTTTTCAAAACAAACTTAAATCATTTCAGTCGTCATTTAAATATTCATTAATGTTATAGTATGCCTTTTGTACTATAATGAACTTAACACGTGCCTTGAATGTATGTAAAGGCAAATTTAAAAGTGTCAATTAATGAAACTTACTCTATAATTTATCCTTCAGTCTTACATTAACTAGACCCCCCCCCCATTTACCCCCTTAGGGGTTGAATTTCCAAAAATCCTGTTAAAATCAAAGTCATTTATTCAGTTAAGGCCATAGGAGAACACTTTCTTAGTACATTTCGTGTTTCTAGGACCAGCGGTTTACTTTCTGCTTTGATAATCACAAATCAGTTAGTTTACCATTTTATATATGTATAAGAAGATATAATTAAAGCAGAGAGAGTCTAATTGCAATTAAATGTTATTCTATTATAAACTACTGCCTCAGCTATACAATTCTACCTCTTCGTGACTATCGCGACGACTCATGCTCTACAACATATCATTCAATTGAAACAATAGGAAAATGTAAATGTCAAAGATATTCGGATTTAACAGTAACGGATACATTTTGACCGTGAGCTCCATTGCAATGCTGTCGTGACCTTCATCTTAATGCAAGTATACTGGCACTGTCGAACTACTAACAAATATTATTTTTCACATACTGCGTACTCGATCTTTTATAATGATGTTCAGATGTTTATTTGTAAATATTTAAATTTATTTATTTATTTTATTTTATTTTTTTATTTATTTAAAAAGTTTTCTCACTACCTTAGGTTACGACACAATTTTCTACAGAAAGCCCAAAGGAAAAAGATAAATATGACTCCTGAATGGAATAAGTTTATTCAATTTCCATTAATATCCTCCGCGCATGTTCACGTACGGGGGGCCCATTAGAATGGAAAATGACCATATCATGTTACAAGTTCTAGCGTGGGTACCTACTCAAGCTCAAGTAACTCGCTTCGTGGAATATTCTATTTAAAACTTTCGTCCTTTACATTTTATTTTTAATCGTAATAGTTTTCATTTGAATGTTTCTTATTATTTGTTTAAAACCATAACCTATACATAAATCAATAATTTAATTGTAAATATGTAAATAAAAATACTAGTAGAAATCAATAAATATATTAGAGCTCTAATTAGTTTGGGATCAGATGACTGTGTGTGAAGAATGTCTCAGTATATTTATTGATTTATGTATAGGTTATGGTTTTAAACAAGTAGGTACTATGGAAACCAAAGAATTGATATAACTACATATACCACTTTATTAAATACATAACATTAATATAAATAATTACACCCAGATATAATTGATGCTAAGAAAACGTATATACTAACTTTAACTTAGGCGTCCTTTCTCTCGTCATTTTTCCAATCTTGCGCCGGTTCATAGGTAATTTGCATAGTAACAATAAAAACCGGTGATCATGTCCAATTATTCATTAGGCTCTAAGGAGACTTCATAATCATCATAAACGTCTCTCTTGACCAAACTATAAGTTTGTTCAGTTTATTTTCTCCTTGTAATAATAACATAGAGGATTAAGTCTATATTTCAAATAATAATCCATACTATTCCAATCCATCAAGGTAAGGTATGTAACCTTGAGTCTCGGTCAACATTCAAGGCATAAAAAATTGTAAGCTATTTTAGCTAATAATAGCTTACTTTGAGGGTAGGAAGGAAGGCTTACCGTCCATATTTCCAAAGATAACGTCCTCTTTATAAGACCTTCGGACGACCCGAAGGGATTTTTAATATGTCCCGAATAAAACGAGACATAAATTATTTATACTTCGATTATTTTACTTAGTTATCTCAGTTTATTCAAAGAAGTAAGATAATAAAATAGTTTAAATAGATAATAGTGGAATGCCTTTTGCCTTAAATTAAAAATGGCATTTATTTTAGGATATTATGGCAATTTTACGCTATGAACTGTAAGGAAAATGTTTACTAATTAATCTCAAGTGGTTGTATTAGATAAATCAAATTTCTATTACACAAAAACATAAAATCCGTACAATTTATACCGAGCTAACATCGTAGGTACATAATACATGACATGGTCTAGCCTCGTTTACATATGCCGGGAACTTTGTCCACCCATGGGATTCAACGCTAAATCAACTAAACGGGGACTTGAGAGTTCCCATACAAAATTAACTTATATTCACAACAAGTATACTTGACAAAAGTTTAAATTACAGTAGGTAACTGTTAGTGTTATGTCCCCTCTCGAGGTTACGAACACAGTTAAAACTTAAATATTACAAGGTTTAAATTAATTTAATTATGTCACTAAATAGCAACATGTATTAGGAGGTGCATGTTTTAAAACCACAATCGACGTCTGCTGAAACACGGAATGTAGAAAGCTGAAAAATGAAGGTTTATTGGAAAACTAAAAATACTATCAAATTTCTTTAAAGTATTTTAACAGTTACTCTCTTCAATTTTATCAGAACCCAATACTCTCTAAAATATAGGTAGGTAGGTCAAACATATAAAGCCTATTTTGGGAATCGACTTAAGATAACATCTCTGAGTTCAAATTATCAAAAATCTAAAATACTTACACGGAAACATCGACTATTTTGTAAAAGGTATACTTTTAATCATTTTTAATTACCAATCTAACCACAAAGTGTAGATCTTTTGATGCTGTACAATTATGACGTCAAAAGTTAGTAGGTATCTATCTATACATATAAAATGCTTTGTCCTGAATGACTGACTGACGGATCAACGCACAGCCTAAACCGCTGATCGTAGAGACCTGAAACTTGGAGTGTGTGTTCTTTGTATGACGTAGGCATTCACTCAGAAAGGATTTTTCATAATTCAATTCAACCCCTAAGGGGGTAAAATAGGAGATGTTCGTTTGTATGAAACATTCTCAGTTTTGATGATAAATCCAAAATATTTGTATCTGGGTAATATGGTTAAAAATTAAGAGATATGTGCTTCAGAGTTTTTGGAAAATCACCCCATAGGGGTAGATAAGGGGTGGTAAAGTATGAAATTCAACCCCTAAGAAGGTAAACAAGGGAAATAAAGTTTGAATGTATTTTTTATAGACAGTAATTGGAAAACGAAACATGGTGTTAATATTGCTTGAAAGGATTTGCTGAAATTCAAATCCTGAGGGGGTAAAATAAGGGATCGCGGGTGAAACCGTGGGGCTAAAAGCTAGTTTAATACAAAACTCCATATAACCCTATCGTTTCAAAAAAGTAGCTGACATATCAAATGTCAACATCCATAATGTTAATTATATACATAATGGATAAGGAAAGTAGGTATATTCAGTAACTTAGTGCAAGATATACTACAGGTAACCGTAAGCTACTGTAGCCACTCATGCTACTCGCTCACCAGTAGTCCTTAATGGAATCATAAAATTACATAAAAGTAAATATTTAATAGCAGAGTAATGTCGGGCTCGGGAGTCGGAAGGGCATAGTCAGTATGAAGATACTACATACCACAGCGGTAAACTATAAAGCAAAATTGTTTACGATAGTTTTACGACCATCCGACCATTTCATTCGACCGACATGACCGCTAACGTAAACTTTAATAATTAACTCTTTTATTCTCGAGAGTAATTTATTTGATTTGACCTGGTTTTAACTTTATTTCTCTTCAAAGTTTATGGTTCAATCCGAAGCTCATTCTTGAAATGAATAAAATAATGTATCAAGTTTGTAGCGAACGAAATATATAGGTACGTTGAAAGCCGTATTTCATGATATGAGACGCGAATGTTATGAAATTTTCAACAGAAGGTATAAAGAATACTTCACATTTTTCATGAAATTATTTATAAATATTGTGGAGTATCAAAAGATTTCTTACTTAAAGCCATTGACGATGAACGATAACATTAGATTTAATTATTTAGCGTTGCATTTTTATATCTAGAGTCAATGACACAGCCACAACTGACCACAAGGATACTATTCTTTGAATATCAGTAGTAAGATTTCGGAAGTCGTACCCTAAAAAGTGCCTCGTGGCACACACCACATTCCTTTTAACTCCTACACCGTTATATCTGGATATAATTCAATGTTATACACAAAGCAAACAAACGGCCCTTACTTGTCTTCCCTAATGCGGCAAGAATCATCTTCACTGTGCCCCGCTCCCGACACGGTTTGATATTTACTTTTCGATATACGCCACGAATACATCCACAAACACATCTGTGTGGCCATTACATTTGCCATTGTTTATAAAAACTATTTCTGTCTGTCAAATGGTATATTTGTTTCGTATTTTATATTATTATTGTCTCTTCTATAAGCTTCATAACTCTATAGAGTTACCTAACTAAATGTCATTGCGGTAACGTTTTCAATTCTATATACATTATAATATGGTAGAGCGCATGAATTTAAAATGTGCCTCGTCTAGATTATATCTAGTTTAGTATCCAATATTCGATGAGATTTATTTTTATGAGGGCAATGGTGGCGGTACCTTAAGTTTAGGTGAATTAATCATAGCACGTTTGTAGAGTACTTTGTAGTAAAGTATTATAAATTCTCATTTGAAAGTAACAACAAAATATATAGGTAAGTTATCAGGTCCAACATTCGGAAAACATTGAACTTTTCAAAGTGTGTTAACCTTATCCCAAAGAGATTTGTATAGATTTATCAAAGTCTACCTAAAAGCTGATTTGGCGTTGAAATTCCCACAGGCTTTCCCATTTTACTATTATACAAATCTAGTTGAGTTCGTGGTTACTGGTTGTTTACTCCTGTAAAAGAAGTCTTCAAGACTATAGACTCTATATTATAGAGTAAATAGGTATTTTCTGGGCAAGCGTGCTAAATCCTCGCTCTCGTCATATCACCTCCCGGAGTAATACGATGGCCAAACTTTGTACTAAGATGGCCCCTTTATTATGTTTAATTATTCTCTGTGCCAAAAACGTTAAGGTTCTCGCTCTGTGCTTATGATTTGTAGCTTAAAAATAATTATTTACTCCTAAATTACTGCGCGAATACAAAACGGATGCGTCCGTAAATCATATGACGCTAATTAGTAGGGGGGACGTTGTCAAGTTTTCTTAGATTCACATTTTAAGAGCGAGCGGAGTGCCAACAAATCTTACTATGGGGGTGTCGTGATAAATAATATAATAATAATATAATTATTCTGGTAATAAGATAATGATAATATGAATGCGCATGCGTGACAAGCACGCGGCGCGGCACGACATAATTTTATGACTACCACACTCGTCTGTTGGTTTTCTTTCTCAGAATCTATTATTTTATTGATTTTCTTTAAATATTTCTATTTCCGCTTCAATAAAATACAATAATTGCTTTGTTTAAAGTTAAAATATAGGTACATTTACAGCACCATTGTGTAGATAAGGTCATCCAGGTTAATGGAAGATTAATTAACTTTAGCAATCAATTTGAGTGTTTTAATTAAGAAACTATATTTGTTTCGACGTATCGCAGATGATCAATTTGTTCCGGCAGATATATGAAGAGTTAATAATAAGAAGCAATCAATTGATTAACAACTAATATTTCGCCTGATTCTTAATCATATTAGCTGATTAAAGTGAATCTGGCGAAGATTAATAAGACAGATAACATAACACATGAGAGTTATATGGGTCTTATTAGGTGTGAGATGCTGTGAGTTATTAGAAATAGCCGTACCAGAGAGGTACAGAAGTGTGGGGCGTCAAGGCTCTGACCTTGAGCGGTACAAAAAAGAAAACCAGGATCATTTATTTAGAATTTTTACAATCGCACCCTACCTCCATATACACGGAGACAGCTCTGAAGTGGGTATATAGCTGGATTTCTAACACATTTAACAACTGTTTCAAAAAGCACACTAGAAGCTACAGGATTGTCTTTAAATAGATATTCAAACAAATAGTTAGGTAAGGTTAAAGGTGAAGGGCATTTAAGATGGCATCGAGTTTCACCACCATAATACTTTTAGACCAATCTAACAGATCCGTGAACGAGACCTACAGATCAAGGTTAAAGTTCTTAACAAATCAACGTTTTTGCTACAAACAACCGTCCTCATGACGGATTGTGGGTTTTGCGTAGTTAAATCATAAGGTTTGTCCGAGGAAAGTGCGGTAACGGATGGATTTTGTGGAGCCAGTCGTCCGTTGTATACAAAAACTTTAAGTTACGCGTTCATCCGTTAAAAAACAAGGTGCAGTCACGCAGTACGGGGTATATCAATTTAAATTCGTATCCGCTTTTTTACCAACATTTATTTCGAAAACAAGGGACTTTTGATTGCGTAATTGCAAAGAATACCTCTTTTATAAAAAAGATAAATCGCAACAACTTCTAGGATAAATTGCAAGTAACACAAATGAAAAACATCCGTAGTATTACCATATGAAACTTATATACCTACGTATTATTTTTAACAATAAATTAGTATGTAGCAAATATTATTATTAATCCCGTAATATTAATAATATAGACAAAGTAGCCGAGGTCGTTTGAAATACATACTTATAATTATCAATAAAAAATCCTGCTATTTTATATTTATTACTTACGTTTTAAAAATAGAATATAAATTAATATATTTTTATAATCAACGTTCTTATTTCAAAAGCAATTCTGTGTGAAAAGAATCTAGATTCCATATAACGCCAAACATTAACAAAGCAAAATGAGGTGTGTCAACCTTACAGTAAAATAAG
Organism: Tetheella fluctuosa; assembly: GCA_951216915.1. Taxonomy (NCBI): domain Eukaryota; kingdom Metazoa; phylum Arthropoda; class Insecta; order Lepidoptera; family Drepanidae; genus Tetheella; species Tetheella fluctuosa. Next base: position 7,170,860 of record OX578231.1, on the reverse strand, counting down.
CCTTATTTATATATTCTTATATATAGTATTCACTTTATTATCTAAGCATAATGAACCAACTAGCCGATAAAGGCTTTGAATGTATGCCATAATGTTACAGCTTGCTAATTTTGTCAATAAATTTCAAGCAAGTTAGCTACATAAAATAACATAACAGATATCTCTACCAAGGTAATAATAATAGTAACAGTCGGCAAAAATAATGATAACGCTTTATAAAATCGAATTCATACAATAGATATATATCTGCCTATCTTTCTGGATGTCGACTGTCTTACAGTAGCTGGACGATCATATAGGTATAATGTAACCAAAAAATGACCTAAATATTATTTTAAAAAAATGTAAGAACTTTGGGATAAAATGTAGTCCATATTTTTTCACAAAAATGAAAGAGTCGAAACGATATTCATTTTGACGAATTGTATTGTACCTATATGTCTAGTGTATTTTTATTGAAGTACCTACTAGCTTTCCACCCCCTGGTTTCACCCGCAATCCCTATTTTACCCCTTAGGGGTTGAATTAAAAAAACCGGCCTTATTCTATATCTACGCCATAAAAGCTTATTTCAGTCGTTTATGAGTCAGTCACTGAGCGAGTCATTACTTTTCTTTTTCCTATTAATAATACATTTCAGTGGTTTTACGTAGACTTTCCGAACATCAAAACATGATAAATATTTTGAGCAATGTGACAGTCGGCGGTCAACATGTTTAGCAGCTGACGGCTTCACAGATACCATTGTGTGGACCTTCATAAAAAATTATATCCCTTGTCCATTACAAACAATCTGTGCGTTTTTATTTGAAAAGGATATAGCTATCACGTAGCATTACAAAGATTATTAATATAATTCCTCGTATTTTTCTATCTAATATATGTCTAAAGATGGAGAATTTATTCAAATTTGTAAATCAAATATTTCAGCAAAGAATTCTGAATATACGTTAATACTAAGTTTATTGAGTGCCTATGTTGCACCATAAATTTATTTTATTTACTGAGTTGATTTTATTTGGCAGAACTTATTCAATTACCTACTACTATAACCAAGTGAAAACTTTGGAAACATACTATGAAATAACTTAAGTAAAAAGTACTTTCATGACCGAACTTCTAGTTCTATATAACATAATTTATTTACCTTTACTTCACTCAATAATCGTAACGTTATTAGTAAGTTTATTACTTAGTATATTTATGTGAATGATGTGTTTGAAAACTTAGGTAGGTACTTATAAAAAAAATTACGGTACCTACTAAATGTTTTGTAAGCTAAATGTAACAATCATTTTAACAAGGTGTTCACAAAAATCACCGAAAAACATTTTTCGGTCATGCCTCATTTCCTCGTAGGTAGGTACATCAAACCACACAGAACTTTTTCAACCGCGACCGCTACAAACTAATTCACATAATAGTAGCATCACCTTCGTACAAAAAAGTAACATAAATGATTTCATCTGGTCAGTCGATAAGATCACGTTTCACTTCACAGTAACCGAAACGCAGAACTAAATAAACTGGCAACCCAACCTGACCTTTGCCCCCTACCTTGGCATTTCTGTTCAATTACTCGGATCTTGTACGATGGTAATCTCATTATTATTTTGTTTGTTTTGTTTGTCAGGTTACAAAAAAAAACTTTATGATAGGCTCTGTAGTTCTCCGCTACGTCCCAATGTTGTTGAATGATCGGATAGATTGGGAGTTGGTAGAGCAACGATCTGATTTACTACTTAACTATCTGCAATGTCTGCTGATTGGGACGTCACTTTTGTAAAGTCTAAAACAGAGCTACAGCCAACTTATTGAGCTTCAGAGTTCTTAAAAATATTATTAGAAAGATGTTACTTAAGTTATAACTTTTTTAATGCGCCCTAATTTATTCAAATTAAGTAGATATTATTAGGTATATCAAAGTTATTCAAATGTCCACACTTCTATCATAAGATCTTTGACTACAGAATACTTGGCGAAAAGTGTAGACATAATCCCAGCTGGAGGTCGATACTCATTTCTCATCATTTACTATCATGTTAAATAAGTACAGTTGATAAATAAACTATAATCGTTTTATTTACATATTTACAATTAATGTAAAAAATACAGACTATGATATATAGAAAACATCCTCAAAGCCCTCGCTGCTGTTGATAGGCAAGGTTCCCAACAGGCTGGCAGCGTTCCCTTTTTGAATGGCCAAGCTTATGCGTTGGCGGAAAAAGCTCCCAGCCCGTCGGTCTCCCGAAGCCTCAATGAGCTTGGATGATAAATAAAATCCGAGCAAATCGGCGAGCCTCGAACCCCCATGGACCCATGGTTTCAACTGCGAATGGCATGAACGAAAAATTAGAACCAAGACAAGCGTATTTTTTAAATTTGGATTTTTCAGCACCGGTCGCAGCCGCCCCAGCGACTTTACAAGTCGCTAGTAAGTGGGAAGGCGCAAGTGTATCTACACACGTGGCATCCTATACCAGCGGCTTGCCAACACTCCACGGGATCAAGTCATACGGCCTCTTGCCATCGTCACGCACAATTCCGACTGGTTCTAGTACAGAAGGCACGTTGGCGCTTAAAGAGCACGAAAGCCCATGGTGGCCGAGCTCGTTGACAAAGTCTCCGCAGCGGCAGCGATGAGGATGATTGGTCCTGGAACCAAGACGGAGACAAATGCATAAACTTAAAGTGATTCGGTCTAACAAAGTACCGATGTTTGTAGATGGAATGGCTTGCAACCAGAGACCCGATTCCTTCTCAGAGACAGCTAACAAGCGTGCGCGGTCCGAATTTGAAGAAAAATTGGAAAATAGATTTTGCCAAGTTTTTTCGCATAGAGGTTTGTCCCACTTAAGGTTAGCGACGGAATATTTGTGCCAGGACAAGCTGCCTGCCAGGCATTGCTGGCATCGGACAGGTGAGAAACCTCAACGGATCCAATAGATGGGTCCAATACAGATCCAACGAGGTCGCTCATGTTAAATTATTTAATAAAATAAAAAGTCAAAGTCAAAGTCAAAGTCAAAGCCATTTATTCAGTTTAGGCCCTAAGAGGGCACTTATGAACGTCGAAACTACTGAAGTTACCACCGATTCGGAAGTCGCCTTCAACTGAGAAGAACCGGCAAGAAACTCAGCAAGGTTACATTTTTTATATATTTTGTTTTTTTTTTTTGGACAATCTGACAATGTTGGCTTTTTTTTCCATTAAATTTTTAACAATTTTTAAAGAAATATAATACACATAAACACAAAAGATGAAAAAAAAACAACAAGAAAAATAAATAAAAAATAATAACCTGAACAAGTTCAAATTTATAAAAAAAAAAAAATATAGTATCTCTAAAATACTAAGTACTGGCTTCTTTATAAGTATGAACAAGGTGCACTTGTGCAGAGTGCAGCTATTTCCAGACATCTTTATCTTCAATGTAATGAGCTACCTTGTAATAGGCTTTTTCTTTCAAAACTTTCTTAATGTGAGATTTGAATTTGAAATCAGTCATCTTGGTAACTGAGAGAGGTAATTTATTATAAAAGCGTACACTACTTCCAAGAAATGACTTTTTAACTTTTTAAAAGGCTCCTGAAGTAATAAACAACGGAATTATATACTCATATAAATGTAAATAGATGAGCTCAACTACGCATCTCTTATATCCTGTTCCGTGACTCAAAGGCTGTAAGGCCAAGAATTGAAATTTCCAATGGCACCTGCCAATATAACCAATCAACGTTGTAAACAAAAATAGCCAGCGGTAAGGAACCAGTTTCTTAGAATTTTATGTCTCAGGTCCATTAGATATTTATTAGTGGAAATAGCAATAAAATTGTTTTAGGCCTATCACAGAACATCAAACTAACCATATAAGGATTAAAAGGCCAATCAATCAAGATAACGCATAACGCTATAAAATCAATTTCTATGCCAATTCATTTCGGCGGAGGAATCAAACATTTTTTGTGATATAAAATCTCGGGATAACGGTAAAGTAAAGTTAGAGAAACGGAAAACTTTTGTAATTTGCAAAATAGCGAGGGCCAAGTTTTAAAAGTCGTCCGGTGAGATAGAATCTTCGACCAAACCCTGTAGGATTCGCCCCGCTTGCTATCGTTCTCTTAATCGTCGTTTAGGTACCAAACCAACTTCCAAGTACAATCGTAGTTGGTTCATTGTTCTTGTTAGGACTGTTGAGGATGTTGGACAAGGACGTATTCTTAGAGAGGGTTCCACCTTTATACAAACTTATGTGAAGTTAGTTTTATTAAATGTAGTTTTTACGGGGAGCATTTTCCGCCAACGCATTATCTTACCCATACAAACAGGAAACGCTGCTAGCATGATGGGAATCTTGAACATCGGCAGCGGCAGTAGCTTCGAGGACTTTTTAAATATATTTATAGTTTCAATTTTGTATTTTTATTTAGCTTATGTTTTCGTTTTTCTTTTCATTACTGTGCTCAAATTGCTATCATAGTTAATCATGATACTTAATAATAAATAATTAGCAAAAAGTGTGAGTATCTGTCAAATATCGTTTGACAGGTACTCACGCGCATAATATGTTATCGAGAACGTAGCATCAAACCTACATAAATATATGAAATTTTGAGACAGAGATGCTCATAAGATTTTACGTAATCTAGACTAGGTATCAAGCCGTCAGCTCGGGGAATTTCCACCGTTTACATGTATTAACTTTGGACAAAGCAAAATAAAATATTGCATAGTGTTAGTATTTTTTTATAACTTGACTCGCTATTCTTGGAAATCTATGTTTTGTAGGTAGTTTTGAGACGCGCGTCCGATTCGCGAGCCAACCGTTTAACAGCACATCCACATGGTTAGTGTATTTAGTCAATATCAAGTAATAGTATAAAATTCTAGAATTCTAATTCTATTGAATCACTAAAATAAAATTAAATCGTGACGTCACTTTACAAGTTCCCGCCGCTTATATTTTTTTAAACCATTCTATTAAAACATGTTTCTAAATAAAATACGCACTATTACAATCACATCTCAGTATGAATGAGTTGGTGGTCAAACACAAAGTGTGTGTTATTTAATAGCGTGGTTTCGTAGTTTAGTTCAAGGCTCTATTTCGGAAATGCAAAGATACCTATTGACCCACCTTGTTGCCGGCTTGTCGCATGACATTTCAAGCAGTGGACAACCAATTATGAAGTCAACACACCCGTCGATGCCATTTCATTATTCAGAATGATGCCCAATGCCAAACGATAGATAATAACCAATTCAAATAAAAATAACGATGTGTCAACCCTTGTTGACATAATTTTAATCAACTTTAATACAACCTATTATTAATAATGAGGCTTTATTTAAAAAAAAAATAGCTTAGCTTAGATTCTCAACATCATGACGATGATAATATTAATATTAATATATGATGATGATATTTTACAATAATTAAAAGTTTTCGTACGTTTACAAACATTAAAAGATTGTAAGCACCAACCTAATATATACTATAGTTTTACGTAACTGCGTAACTACCGTAAATGATTATATCAATCAAAACATTTTTTACAAATGGACCGTCCCTCACAAATCAATTACAGATACCTATTAAGCAATTCCAACGCTAATAATACTTCTAATGATGCAGTTTAAGTACTTACATGTATGAAGTCAGCGCTCATTTATCATAAAATACTCGTTGTATACAACAAACCTTAATCAAGTGAGACGCGTATAGCACATTTCACAATTAACGTCAGGCCGCAATCCAAGAGTCAACACTCTGTGGAAATGAAGACGTAAATATTGTTACGAGCAAAAAGTTTTTATGTAAATGGATGTACTTTTCACAAAAAAAATTGAATTCAAATGTAGAACTCGTCTTTTTGTTTTTATCTATCTATCTATTTTTTTAACATGTTATTTAGCACTAGGTCTATTATTTTTTTATCTGGATATTATAGTTTGTATTATTGAGGCGATGATAGCTCAGTGGTAGTGACGTCGGACGCCGCGGCGAAGGTCGTGGGTTCGAATCCTACAATGAGCTTGAGCTTTCGGTGAAGGAAAACATCGTGAGGAAACCATAGCACGGTGGTAGGGTACTTTGTAGTACCCGCCTGGCTGGCTACCACCCTCAAGTTGAAAATCTGTCGCTTAACACCTATTAGTGTGTTCCGGCAGCTGCACTTGAGAGCCAGATCCTTCTAGGCTTTGTGTGCTTACCACCTTCGGCCACATCATCACCTACCATAGTGAGATTGTGGTCAAACACAAGCCTATACCTACAAAGTAAAAAAAAAAAAAATGAAGAAAAAATATATCGGCTTTTATAGCAAACAATAGTGGATATTCGTGACTTGTAAATCTTTGCATCTCAGCTTGAGAGAAACAATGCCATTGTAATGTTAAATGTGCCCTAAATAGATAACTATGTACCTGAAAACATAATTAAAAACTTTGTAATGTTTGCAACTTATTATACTTAATTTTTTATTACTATTGTTTCAGGTAAAAAGAAATAAAGAAGCAACATTATGCAAGAAAATTAAAATTTAAATTCAAAGTTCCGCACTTATTACTAAATGCGCCCGGTGTGATTCGCTCAACCAATGAGAGAGCAGCGCGGTAGCATGGATGGGCCATAGAATGCGCATCACTCCGGCGCCGGTATTCATATTTCTGCTGATCATTACAACTGTCTACGCATTCATACCAGGTGCTGATGGTAAGAGACATTAATAGCGTCACAATCTAATAAGCCCGTTTTGACAGCCAGCCATTATACATCCATGTGACAAAAAGAGTCAAAATTGTGAGAGAAAGAGATATCCTCTTGTCAAAACGGACCTATTAGATTGTGACGACATTAACTATTTATTACTGCTTTTAGTTACAGCTGCTCAGAATGTGACATGAGCCTATCTGGTCAATTCCGAAGACTTTACATTACAATTTTATCAGTATTAATTACTTAGTATGTCTCCACCAAATTTATTATATCGCTCGAAGATATTAACTATTTTTGGTTTCAGGTCCAGTATCAAGCCAAGAATCTCTTGAAGGTGGCAACACTACATTATATTGCGACACTGTCCCAGACACCTCAGATGATGAATTTATGATTCTAGTCTGGTACAAGAATAACTTACCAATATATAGGTCAGTATTCCCAATACTTGAATGTCTCACATACAAGGTAGTAGTTTAAAAAAACTAGACTGTACATCATAGCAGGTCACAAAAAATCATGCAACATTACGTGTTAGTCACAGAAAAATAATCTTGGTACGTCTTATCATGGCATTCGAAATTAATGGCTAACCTAACCTATGAAAAGTATCTCCGTGAATAAAACCGTTCAATATTAAGTTATTATTATTGTTTTTAAGAGAGGTAGAGCATAGCGATATGTCGCTCAAAGAGCAGCTCGACTTACAAAATACCGCAGCCAAATAACTTATAAGTAGTTGTGTTCCTGCGCGTGAGAAGGTCGCCAGAGCTCAACAAGGAGGGGGGAAGGGTCGGCAACGCGCGAGTGATACCCCTGGTGTTGCAAGCGTTCATAGGCTACGGTAACTGCTTAGCATCAGGCGGGCCGTACGCACATTTGCTGACAATGTGGTATAAAAAATATTATAATTAATATAAAAATGTGTTAAACTAAAGATGCTTATATTTTGTGATATGATTAAAGATGATTTATTAAATACAGATAAAACTAAGCAGCTAATTTTATGGCCCAATGTCAAGATTGTCGTGGGAGACGACTACAATAATAATTTTAGATTTTAGATATAGCTTTAGGGAACATAGCAACTACATGTATAATTACTTAACTCTAATAGAGCCAAAAAAAGTCTATTATATTTTTTTAGATATGCATATAAATCGAGTGCCATTATTATTTATTATTACAAATCTTGATCAAATCCATTGTCTGTCACTGTTTAAACATGAAGCTTAAGCACATCTCATAATTCCAATTTCGAATATACATTATTCAAATATTTTTATGAGTCTGATACAAGGTTATTATATAATGCCATAGAATCTGACGTCATTCTAGAATCCTTAAACGTATTTTGGACTGTGACACCAACAGCCTGCGGCATCAAAGGCTAATGTCCCGTAATTAGTGATGGAATCAGAGTATTGAAGACTTAACCTGATGAAATAGTGGAAATACTTTTTTATGCTCCTTTAATTAACTTTAGATAAATACTTTAGAGTTTTCTAAAGAGAAACAATGATTGCATATCAAGAGCCTAGAGTCACTACTAAACCTTCTCAATGGATTGGTCCATATAGCGGCTTTCAGCAACCTCAACAACCGGGTCTCATTTGGCTTCATTCCCAGCATCGTAAATTATGCTTCATATTTAAATTTATAGGCCGTCTACCGCCGTGCCTGGTGTTTTGGGTTCTAATGTGGTTTTAGAAGTGTTAATTACTCGTTTTATAAAGTCAAAAACAAAGCTCTTTATTTAGTTAGGCTCTATGGACTCTTAGGAGTAGGTTGGAGGAGGCCTTAGCCAACTGGCAAACGGACTTACAGAGATTAAAGAAGCACCAAATATGCGAATAATTTTAATTGTGTAAAATATAATATATAACAGTGCAGTAGTGTAAGAAACATAATTCTATACCTATCTGTTGTCCGAATAAAAAGGCTTTATTATTATTCCATTTATTAAAATACATTTCCAATAAATTACATTTTTAAATATAAGTTAGAAAAAAATACATTAAAATATAAAAATCAGTTCCCTACCGGTATCGTTATGAATGTCCAAGCTATCGGCAAAAACTCGGCAAAATGTAATTTTTAAATATTTAATTTGAACTACATACTAACTATTAAATTGTATTACAGCTTCGAAGTTCCCAACAAAGAATGGTCAGATCCTTCGTTCAACACCAGCAGCAGATTAAAATCAGATCTCCGAGTCCAACCCACGGCACTCACGATAACAGCTCTCTCTGAAGACGACCAAGCTCTTTACCACTGCAGAGTTGACTTTACACTCTCGCCCACCAGAAATATCGGAGTTAACTTAACTGTTGTTGGTGAGAATTTGATGTTTTTTTTGCTCAGAAAAGTAGCAAGCTACGCGTCTGAATTGGCCTATGGTGAAGAACAGGTAGGACCTAGATATTTAGTTTCTGCCCTGCGGTTTTACCCGTGTTACAGAGGTATTTATTTTTTCTCGGGATATCCGAGTTATTTGTAATTCACCTGCAGTGCTTTAAGGGTTGGAATACTCATCAATATGAACAAATTTTACATTTAGACTAACCCTGAATTTGCGAAAAAAAACTTATATTTCATACATTTTGGTCGAGCATTTGAATTAAAAATAACCATGTATCAAACTACTTTTCTGTTAATAATTTCTTGAACAACTCCAAAACTAAACCTATGTTTTTTATAATATTCTTTTTTATGACAGTAACGACTTTCAGATTAGTATTATGTAGCTATCAGTGAGGACCTTTAATTGGCTCACATGTTTCTTATAATGATACCATATACACAATGTTTTGTAAGCTGTTGGTCCCCCAATAAAAAATCCTACAAATCCGATCAATACTAATTAGAATATTTGATTTTGGGATAAATTTAGTTGCGAACGTAGGCAGTCTATTTATGATGACCCAAATAGGCTAACACCTGGTCTACGTCAGTGAACATTTCTTGACCAATGTTGAATTTATGCTGATCGTTTGTTTGCACACTTTCACAGCAAAGTGATTGATGGAAAACATCATTACTTCGCTTTAAGAAAAATGTTAAATCAATACAATACATTTGCATTATAATATTGTTTATACGGAAGACATAAAAATAAATAAAAACACATTTTCTCGAGTGCGTTCAAAAGTAGTCGAGAAGAGAAGAGAGAGAGATGTTTGATGTTACAAAAAGAATAATAAACAAAGGTTTAGATACCGTAAATATATTAAATATTATATGCTCGTACTTATTTATAATTTATTATTTTCATCTCGACTAATACAAATCTTGTAACGAAGTTAGCTTTTCAGCTTTGGAATTGAATTTAACTTACGGCACTGAACGTACCCACTAAGTATTTACAAAGCAAAATTACTTCTATGCTATTAGCTATAAGATCAGTTTTTAAACTGAAACGTTCGATAAAAACTAACACCTTTACTGCTTTACTACTAATCTTTTGTGTGCAATAAATTACTTTTCTTTATTTGAATAAACTATTAACTATTTAATAAGAACGCTAGGACTTTTCTTTTTCTTTTTAGTTCCCTAGCTAGCTTATGTAAAACTCTATCTGAGTAATGATGTAACTTAGTTTTCAATTAACCTTAGCATTTCTCTTCCAGTGTTGCCAAACCCTCCGTTCTTTATGGGCGAAGTTAACAACAAAGTGGTGGACAAAGTTGGGCCCTACCACGACGGAGACACTTTAGTCCTCCGCTGCTTAGTTATCGGAGGTAAGAGTGATCTGTTATGCGATATAGTTACTACACACTTCGTTTCCTGTGGGTTGTTAACATGGTTCATACGCGGCAGCGATTTGTGTAGCAAGCGTTGATGTGGTACCGTCACAATTTGGCCTTTATTTTCTTAGTAGTATAGAATTGAGACGAAAATACTCCATGTAGTCTTTAGTAATAATTAAAAGATCCAAATGATCCGACAGAACCAACAAAAGTGAAAAGACAAACATGTAAGTAATTCTTGGGATATCACAGATTAAACTTTCATTAACAAATAGACGGGTCGTATGCAATAATAACTATACAACACACATTAGTTGTAATTTCTCTCCGATTGGTTAACCGCTATCGCCCTACAATGTGCCTACAACCTCATTATTTAAAATGTGGACATTTTTTCAATCACAGTCACGTCCGGTATGAGCTTCAACATTTTTTCCACAAGTCTTTAAAAAAATCTCAGCTAAGTGATTAATTAAATTCAAACATTTTAATGACGTTGATAGCACATACACAGGTAAGCCGCAAATGAGCATGACCGTACATTCATCACATAGATACGTAATGAGTCGTACAAATGAGCTCTTTAGTAAAATACCGAAATATTTGACATCAGTTTTCCGATTTTATCTTTTTGAATTAAAATATTCTATCGGAATTAGTAATGAGAGAAAGGCATATTCAGGTGTTAGAGAGTAATTAACATACAAATAAAGTTCCATCATAGAAGATAACACTGTCAAGCAATCAAGGTAATTGCGGATAAAGAAGACCGTATTTTTGATCAGCCAGTCTAACTAAAGTGACAGCTGTGTGCAAAGTGATGTTTGAAAATACCTATTCCGTATCAACGCTAAATCATAGTCTAATCAGTTAAGTATAATGAGTAGAATAAATATGTAAATAGATTATTTGATTGCTAGAACACTTATAAAATAAATACGTAGGAATAACCTATAAAAGTATTTATTTACCATTACCACTCGAAAAAGGGCATTTGGTTCACCGATCACAAAAAACTATTTTTCCCTCACTGAGTGGGAAAATACATTTCAAATTTAGAACAAGCGCGAATATACGAACTATATATAAAAAAATATAGTTTACCTAGTAATTATATTTTTTTACGTACCAATCCTATATATTTTCTCGCAGTGAATGATAAAAAAAGTAGGGAACATAACTCGTGAAAAAACAAGATCTCGGCTCTTGTATCCCTCGCTACACTCAGGATTCTAGAGTAGAATCCTGATTATTAGGGATTACTTTGAATCTTTCGCTGCTCTCGGAATTCAACATAAGTCTCTCGAAGGAAATTCCTTTTTTCTCACTTGTTGTGTAATCTACTAATTCCCGATTATGAATAGATGATTGTGTAACATCCTCTTTAGAACATCTAGAACACTGTGATACCCTAAACATCTTATTCACGATTTTTCAATGTTACCTTTCCAGGTCGTCCCCCACCGCGAATCAGTTGGTACTCCGGCGAGACCCTGGTGGACGCTTCAGACGGAGACAGTGACATTCCCAAAGTGAAAGAGAACGAGTTATTTCTTCCTCTCACGAGGGACAACGCTGCAGCACTATCCTGCAGAGCTTCTAACACTCATCTCACTCCACCGATTGTGGCTACATTGGAGATTGAGTTATATTGTAAGTACCATAAGTATGATTACGCCGATGCACTGTAAGCAATGATTTGGGTATATTGCTATAATAATAAATCCATATTTCTAATACATACCTGTCTTATATCTGTCTGTTAACTTTTCACGACTAAACCGCTGAACCGATTGTCATGAAATTTGGCACACAGATAGTCTTTGGTATGGAGAGGGACATAGGGTACATACGTACTTAGGGTACATAGGGTACTCGGGAACGCGGGTGAAACCGCGGGGGACGGCTAGTTCCACATAATAACTCTCACCTCGACGGTTTCTAACTCATAAAACTATTGAAGTATTTCGAAACCCGTAGTTATAATCTGCTCAAACCTCTAATACAAGCTAGACAAGGACCAGTTTCATATAATATGTAATTGGATAATTAGGTGCCAGTTATTCGAACAAAAACTAGATAGGTATAACAACGTCGCATGTTCTTGATTTATCTTACTCTCAATACATTTTTCATTTAATATATCTTAAATTATACAAGTAGAACAAGGTAGACACTTTTTCTGTATGAAAACCAACACCACAGTACTCGTTTTGAAGTCAGGGAAAGGGAAGCACGTGTTCCAGAATCTCAAATTATTTCGCTGACTTCAAAACGAGATCTAATATCGTTAAGTTATACTTTTTAGTGCAAACCCATTTTGATGTTGGTTTTACTTTTTTGTTATTAAATGTTAATTTACAACAAGAACAAATCTAATGCAATTTCATTAAAGAAAAAACCGGTATACAAATTCTGATCTGCTCTCGCTGTGCTGAACTGCTCCATTCCATACCATGTTTTTACTATTCCAGTACCAGCATACAACGTATCAATACATTGGGTGAAGGGAACTGAAGGGGGCACCTTACAAGCTGGTAGAACTGCTATGGTACAGTGCACGGCTCACGGCTCCAATCCTCAACCAGACGTAGCCTGGTGGTTAGACCACCGACATCTTACACAGCATAGTAACCAGGTAATAGATAACAAACGCTATTTCTCAAAAAGAAAAGATAAGTAGGGTGATTGTCTTACAAAACACAAGGATGAAGAATCAAAAGAATTAGAAAAATCCAGTCGGGATCCAGACAGAATTAACTTACATTCCGCAAGCCACTTCTCTATCACGTTTTATCCAATGTTAGGGTATCAAAGTAAGGAATCTATGTCATTAAAAATAAAAGTGTGTTAAAAAGGCCTCGATCGAACATGTTATATTTAGGGCCTCTTTAAATTTGACGCTCGAATTGTTGCGCCACAGTCTTGCTGGACTTATTATATAGTAGTAGTAGTATATAGTATAATTTATTAAGACTAATCAATTGATACGTTGTAATCTATTTTTAATTAAATTTTGTATGTAATACCTAAACTAAAATAATATGACGAGGCATGGCATGTTGCACTTTACTTGAGTATCTATGTATTTTTGGTGTTTGTGTTTTCAACTATGATAATAAATAATATTCTATTCTATTCTATTATCTTCTATTCTTACACCTCAGTAGCCCAGGGAACCTTACTGCTAATTTCTCCCAAATGACGCGGTTAATTAAAATTACAAGGCCACATTTCCCTTGTATTTCAGTGACACCATCTAGGATTACCTTTGTGTAAGTAATGAGAATTTACAGTATGAAAAGTTGTGACTCCTCGAGCATCTAACTTGGACGTGCCTACTAGCCTCGCTTACCTACATTTTAATTTCTTGATCACTTTCCAGAGTTGGAGTGATACAAGCCACACAGCAGTATCGTTTCTAGAGCTGACGCCAGCAGTTAGTGACAATGGTGCCACCCTCGCCTGCGTAGCCACCAACCCCGCTATGGCGCCAAGCCGAGGCTCTAAAGCTGACGTCATCACGCTCAACGTCACTTGTTAGTATACCTTCGACTTCTTTTGTGCCATCTCAGACAAAGGTGGGATGTCAGATTCAAGAACTATTATTTCCAAATTGTGTCTGTTTCTTGACATGTCACCAAAATGAATAAGTACAATCGACAAAGTTCAAGCATGACCACCATAAGGCTACATTTTGTGTGCAGCGACCAGCGACTACCTGGTTGTCGACAATACAAGTGGACAATGCGCTTATCATAAAACTAGTCAAAACAAATGAAATTACACAATAGCGGCTTTTGTCTTGACAATGGGCGGGGCGAGCTATGATGACTGCTTGCAAGCGAAAAGGTTAAAAAATTGATCATGCTTGAAGTTTGTCGATGGTACGTTAGTCAGTCAACTTTTCTCTTATCAATATGTTCCATGAGTTGTGTATTCCATATTTGATTTTTGACACATTTCTGTTTTCAGATAGTCCAATATTAGAAGTATCAAAATTAGGAGATGGTAAACAGAATGAGGTGGTCGAGTTGGATCCCTTAAACTTGGAGTGTGAGGTCAGAGCCAACCCTCCGGTGACAAGATTTATATGGTATTTTAATGTGAGTATTTATTAATTTCATAATGTTTTATTTTTATATCAAAAAGGTGACATACTGATGGTAAGTGGTCACTACCGCCTATGGCCATCTGCAAAACCCCAATCAATTAATGTAGTTGTTTCACACTAAAGAATCCAATCACGTCACCAGTCACCACAAATCCTACGTCACCCTCAGTTCCACCAAACCAAATAGCATCTTGTAACTGAAGAACCTGCAATATGTTCGTGATGTTCCAGGAGAGTGAGATACGAGCGGGTGGTATATGGGGCCCGGACACGTCGTCCTCGCAGCTGGCGGTGCAGGAGGCTCGGCGCGCGCACGCCGGCCGGTACGCGTGCGCCGCCGCCAACACCGCCGGGGAGACCAGGGCCGAACATGTCAATATTACTGTGCTGTGTGAGTTCAGTACATCGACACGGCATCATTAATATCATCTCCGCAAACTGGCCAGGGTGCATTCATCATTCCATTTATGTAAATAAAACAGCTAAAATAAAAAAAAACAGCAATGGATGTTGAAATACTCTAACGGGCGACGCGGGGAGGGTGGCCGAACGGCTCGCTGCGCTGCAGTTCGCTACGTACGTTTTGCCACGGTACCAATACATTGCGTATGAGGTAATCAAACAAATCAGGTTTATTAGATTCCCATGACGTTCCAGAAATAATTTCATGTACCAGTCATCTTAGTATGATATACTGAATTCACCCCATTAGTTTGCGGAACCCTGTATGGGTGGATTTTTCAGACCTCGAAAAACTCCTTGGGTCCGTCGTGCTTTAAATCTAAGTATAATTCAAGATTTCAGAATTGATTCCTATTCTTTTGATTAAGAATCAATCAATTCCATTTAGTATTATTTCTTTGCGGGAAAAACTGCAGGTAATAGCTTATTTACGATTAAATACATCCATAAGGATGAAATGAACAACCGCCTCTAATTTATCTATGTAAGATAGATAATACTTTCTTGTCACACCACATTTGATCACAATATTACTACACAACTACATTGTAACAATTCTCATTCCAGACCCCCCAGAATGTAAGCACCACGGCATAACCTTGATCAAAGAGACTCTCCACTGCAACGTCAGAGCCAATCCCACACCTGATACATTTTTCTGGCACGTCCAACCTTCTGATTTCGACATCCAACACTTGACCACTGGTTCTGCCATTCTACCACTAGCCCAAATCAATGGGCCTTTGGCTGGGACTTTGAAGGCCAGTTGTGAAGCCAGTAATGGTATAGCGTCTCAGGAGGAGCCGTGCGTTAAGACCTTCAGCTTTGAGCAGTTGAGACCTCAACAGCCGCAGCAGTGTGACCTTGCCTTTGAGTATGGGGAATTCCAGATGAGATGCGTTCCAGGTAAAAATCATGATACAGTCTTTTCAGTTAGCTCAGTTTGTCATGGGTTCGAACCCTGCAATGAGGTTGAAACCTTGACATAGTACTTTGTAGTACCCGTCTGGCTGGCTACCACGTTGAAAATCTGTCGCCAAGTACCAACCGGCAGCTAAACTTGAGAGTCAGTTCGCTTCTAGGCTTTTTGTGCTTACCACTTTCAACCATATCATCGCATTTAGGTAAGATTATGATTAAACACAATCACTTCAATTAAAGGGGAGTTGATTTTCAATAATTTTCTGACTTAGTAGCTCAAGCTCATTTATTTAGTTTAGGGCCTGATAAAGCACTTATGAATACTACACTTGACTCTATCTCCGAACTGAAAACTAGTCATTGATATTAAATATCCTAAGGAAGGCGCTACCCTAAATAAAGCCAAGTTATTATTGAATAAATCTCTCCTAACAGTGGAAAATGCGACCTATTACGAAGTATCCCTCTGGCGGATGTCCACGACCAACTCATCGTTAGTCCTCGAGCGTCGAGGGTCAATGGGCTTTGGTACAAATGCAGCGCTAGCTCGGGGCGGCTCGTGGCTCGTTCGGGCCGGACTCGGGTACCTTCGGGCGGGAGACGAAGCGGGCGCGCTCGCTTGTAATAGATACGGATGTTCGACTGCTCTACTGCTGAGGCCTACGGATAATCTGCTGCAAGCTGCTGCACCACCTTGGTGGCATTGTAAGTTTCTGCATTGATAATACTTTATGGATTATCTTTTTTTTTGATTGATAGGTATTGCATTTTTGACAATAGACTGTTAAGCAAATGTGATAAAAGATACACCGAAAGATTACATACTATCAGTCAATTAGTCTACCATGAAACTGAAAATATATAAAAATTATTGCCTCAATGAACGGTCTCCTTCCGCTAGACTCTGACATCTAAATTTTGGAGAATTATTTACCTACAAACAGGATTTGTCTTAACATTGAGCTAAAAGAGCAAATAACCATATCTTACTATTGCTTGCTAAACATTTTACTATTCACGAAACAAATTTCCTAAAATCATTATATCTAAAAATAACCAACGTTATAAGTAAAACTTCTGCTCTCAGTTTTCTTAGAAAAAGACGTGGGGATATCAATAGGGGCGATAGTGCTGGTGGCAGTATTCGTGATCTCCACATTCCTAGCGGTGCGCGTCGCGCGGCAATCGCGCTCCAAGGCCACTCCTGTCATACAAGTACTGCAGCTAGACGACGTCGCCAGGAACTACCTTGATACTATTGGAGGTGAGGACTGAGGATGTACTGTAATTATATACAAAGATAGACCGGACTCTGGACTCAAAGCTTTTGTAGATTAGCAAAAGTATACTTTTATATGTCACCCCTTATAGCACTCAGTGATCGAATCAATGCCACTTTTTTTGTTCCTACTGTTCCGTCAGTTAAGGTTGATAGAAGATTAATACACCAGCATCATGGACTTATATAATTTAATTTCTGACCTGCGGATCCATCAAGCTATCATCTTATGGAAAATCTACAAAGCTGCAAAATATTATTTATTGAGACTTAATAACTTTAATTATCTCCACTCTTAGAACACAAAGTCCACGCATCATGCAGTCTCCGCTCGTGCAGCAGTGGGTATTCAGACGCGTCAGGTGAGTCGGCCCCGCCAGTAGATCGCCGACGTAAGCCACCTGCCTTCTGGGACCGGTGGGAGCCTCCACCCCCTGACGTCACGCTCACGTTGCACAGGGAAAGTGCTGTCTGAACCTTTACATGTATTACCCGATTCATTAAAGAAACGAATCTTAAATGGCGACGCTAATCATGCTAGCTCGCTTATATACTAGTGCCGTCTATACTCACTCTCGAGCGTACCGTTGGCAGAAAAATAATCTAGAATCTAAAATCTAGAAAATCTAAAATAGTCTTGAATATCAGATTTATTTGAGTTGATAAATGAGTAGGTATGTAACGAAAACTATTTTTTTTTTGTAAATCGGTTTATCTGCCCGAATATTATATGTGCCATTATTATTTTATAATAATTGCAATTTCAATTTAAATTAAAGAAAAAACTAGGATACACAATATTTTTATTGGTTAGTATATTTTTAAAATACAATCTTTGGATTTAATTATATTTTGAAGTCACACCTACTATTTGAAATAAAAAGGATTAAATCTTGTTTGTTCATATAGGACCAGACATTTTTCTGCTCACTGTACTGTCTGTCAACGCAAGTACAAGCCGCCATTTTAGATTCGTTTCTTTATTGAATCGTCTTATAATCATCATTGCCAAATTGCCAATAAACCAATAGTTTCGCCAATATTGCTACAAACATTAACTTTTAGTCTGACAATCTTGGATGAGATTCTGTGACTATTGAAACGAATATTTATTAAATTCTAATGATTTATGAAATTTAAGTTATAAATTATATAATGCCACAGCCACCAAGCAGTGTTTACAGGGAATAAATACATTTGTTCAATATTCTTCTTAAGTCTTGCATTTATTAGAATTAGAATAAATAAAAATTAGAAATAGAATTAATTTCTAAAGTAATAAAATGTGCGCCGCTGTGAAAAACAGAAAATCTATTAATAAACTAGAATTCTTGTTTATTAAAATATTACAACTTATTACGTGCCATAGCCCATTCATTATACAAAGCTCGAAATAAAACAGGTATTACAAAAAAAAAGAAATAAGTCAGTTAAAGCTTACGTAGTATAAACATAAGATGGAACTAAATATAAGTCTAATATTAAATGCCAGAAACTAAACTGTCTTTTATTCACACATTCCTTTACATTATAATTATGGTGACAGATGATTTAGAAACTACCTACTAAAGTATAAAGATTCACTTTTTTTTATTTTTTACTATGTTTTTTAGACTTGTGGTTTGACGATATTTTCATCATAGTAAGAGATGATGTAGCCAATAGTGGTAGCACACTAAACTTAGTAAGGACTGGCTCTCAAATGAAGTTGCTGGAGGACACCATGTTTGGCGACAGATTTTCATCTTGAGGGTGTCGCCAGGGAGGCGAGTGCTACAAAATACTCTACCACCGTGCAATGTTTTCCTTCACCGAAAACTCATGCTCATTCTAGGGCTCGAACCCATAACCTTCGTCACGGCATTCAAAGTTACTACCACTTCATATCATCGATCTGATGTTCCTTCTTCTGGTACAGATATCCTATCATGGTTCTTTTGGAATGGTGAAGATTTAAATAATCTGGAATAACCTTGTACAGGTTTTGCAGATTTCAGCGGCTGACGAGATGGAGGTTACATTCCTTAAGTATATTTTATGACATCATATCCCAAATGTCACTCAATATGCCAGATGTGACTAAGGTCTTCACTGTATCCATTGCATCAAAGGTTTCGGCTGATGTATCAGTTCCCAGGTAAGCATTAATAGCTGACATAGTCGAATTTTCTTTAACCGTTGAAAATTGCGTATCTGTTTTCTCTGTTTCAAGAACTTTAGGTATAGCTTTAACCAAAATCTGCTCAAATCCTGGTATTTCGTAGAGCGTATATTCTTTTTTAACCGAGTCTGGTTCCAAATCAGCCTTATTTGTTTCATTTACTTTGTAACTTCCAAATATTCTGGATATTAATAAATTCGATATGTATGTAAAATCACTTTGAGGCCTTGCATCTATTCCTAAAGATAATGCCATGATTGCCAGAAGGACAAACTGAAAAAATAAAAATATCTGTAACATTATTTAATTAACTACAATGAGCAATAAATAGGGTTGGAAGTCGTTTTATTTGTAATACGAGTTTCTAAAGCTTTCCTTAATTTATTATGTAGGTATGTAGTTACTGATTTCAATCTATTAGTAGGTAACGTAGGTACTTAAAAATATCGCTATATCCAAACAACAGTAGTAAGAAATTTCGAAATAAAATTAACAAAATTTAATCTTGGTCCTAGTTTTTTGTTCATGCATATCGCGGTAGAAACCTTGGGTCCTATCTACAGCAGTGAGGGCTTTGAGGATGTTTTCTATATATCATAGTTTGTATTTTATACATTTATTTTAAACACTTGTAATAAAATTAATGGTTAGAGAACTTACAATATTAATTGTTAACTTCATGATTACTATTACACATATTTAATATTTCACTAACACTTGTCTTGTTCACTTATCCATAGAATTATAAAGACTAGCTGGTGTTAAAAATGTTCTACTGTTTTATAATCTAATCTAATCTGCGGTCATTTTGTAGGCCCTTTAAATTAATACAAATGTCGCATAGAAGTCATATCGAAAGACAATTAGTAAATTAATGCAATTCCGATGAGTAATATATAATTACAAGTTGTAGAATCCCTAATCATCTAATAATAATCCCAAATTGGTGTAAACTCACATTACTGTAATTAGTAATTAATTCCATAACAAAATAAAAAAAAAACCGGCCAAGTGCGAGTCAGACGGCAAAAAAATCACGTTTGTTGTATGGGGGTACATCATCTGTGAAAATTTCAACTGTCTAACTATCACGGTTAATGAGATAAAGCCTGGTGACAGACAGACGGACGGACAGCGGAGTCTTAGTAATAGGGTCCCGTTTTACCCTTTGGGTACGGAACCCTAAAAATTAATAAAAGTAGATAAATTCACAAAGTCCACAAAGCTGATAAGGGATTGAAACATAAATTCGTAGTATTTTATATTTATTCTAAAATAAAGTCTTACATTTAATGACTAGTGGAAGACAAGTATTTTAATTATTATAATTATGAGATCTTAACTAGAATACATAACATATATAATCTATTTCGAATTAAAGAAACCCAAGAAATGCGTAATCTAAGCTGTTAAAAAAGTTACAATGTTGTATCATATCATTGTATATTTATAATTTTTAAACGAAATAAATAAACGAAAAATATCGCGTGCCTCACAATTTCTTCAAGCAAAACCAAACCTCTGTACAAAATGCACTTTAAAGCCAAATAACATCATACTGGACCAACTTTAACCATTTCACATTCACATAGGCAACTAAAAAAAAACATTTTCAACTCCGATGCAGCTTCATACGTAGACTTTCCCCCTTATTCAGACCCATTCGGTTGCGATTCCGACCGGAATGGACGATTTTATTTTGCTAAATTTGCTGATGCTGTGTTAGCGGCAAAATTCATTTGCCGCGATCGTGTACCGATCGACTGCCTCATTCCAAATGGAAGTCTGAAGTGAGAAAATAGGAGCCATCCTATTCAGCAGACTACTCAATCAGTTTGTCTACCGAATCGGGATCGCAACCGAGCAGGACTGAATAAGGGGGAGTAGCTCTCTCATATGGCGCAACTTATCATCGACGATCAGTGAAGCTGCCGCGGTTTTGAGCCCCGAAATTTGCCATGTCTCGGAGCAAATTATTCCTGAGATATGGCTGAAACCGTACCTACACAAATTGCGCCGTGTGAAAATTGGTTGCGCAGTTGGCAACACGTAAGAAGTCGCCCTAAGCACACCACGGCACTTCAGCATCAAACACATGTCGCGGTGGATGTATGGATGGATGACCGTGGTGAGGCTGTGGGGACCCGTGGAGGAGCTCACACATGAAGCTGATGTAGGTGATGGCCAGACGAAGAGTCTCGATGCGTGATAGACGCTTCTCGTAGGCAAATGTGGGTACCTAGAGGTGAATAATATGATTAGACAACATCCTTGGCTGCTAGTATTGTAAACTTTATAAGTAGGTTAGGAATATACTTTTTTCAAGGAATTCAATTCCCGCCCATTGCTTTTCCCCGTGTTCCCAAGGGATCTACCAGGATAAAAGTATCTCGGTAAATAGTATCTACCTATCTATATAGTAAATCTATTTTTACCCGCGACGGAACGGAGACCGTATATGCGTTTGGGGTGAGAGGATGTTTGTGCAAATCAATGTTGCCATTTTTCTCCAAAACTACCAGTCCGATTTTGATGCAGTTTTCAGTTATGGATTCGGGTTTGATTGGTGCATATTCTTAGATAGATGTTACGGTGACAACTCAACAGGGGGCGCTGCAGCAAACATTATTTGTGCAAATCAATGTTGCCACTTTTCTCCAAAACGACTAGTCCGATTTTAATGCAATTTTCAGTTATGGGTTTGGGTCTGTGGGTTTAATAGGTGTATAATCTTAGACAGATGTTATGGTGTTAATTTGTCAGGGGGCGCTGTAATCAATATTTTTCTTCTTGATTTATTGTTGTACCTATATAAACTGCTGAGGGCCTGTGAAAGGTTTGTAATATATTGGTGATGGGTCTTAGATAGGTGTTATGGTGCAAACTCGCCAGAGGGCGCTGTAATAAATATTTTTATTCTTGCATTTATACATATATAAATTGGAGCAAACAGTACGGGGCTAAATTTAGGGATATAATATATAGTAAGACACCAAGCATACAGAAAGACAGACACATATTTAGACAAAAACGGAGTAATTCTCTAAAAAGATTAAAATAAAATAAAAACAAAATTAAAAATTTTGAAAAACCCCACGGTGGCTGTAAAAATTGTGATCGAATAAAAGTTGTAATCGAAAAAGGATTAAATAAAATTTTCAGCAGACCCCCGACAGCAAAAATTATCAAATATAGAGGTACTACTGCACATTTTCACCTACATATTAACATAATGATAACTTTAAGACAATCCGTCGGGGGGCTGCCTTTCCCTGCTCCAACTTTTATTCGATTACAAATTTTACAGCCGTCGTGGGTATTTTCAAAAATTTTAATTTTGTTTTTATTTCTTCAGAATATCTTGCGTGCAACTAAAAATATAAACCTATCAGGCTAATGTTCGCATTTATGAGTAAAGGTTGTGGATGTTTTTTAACTCAACGTGTTATGGTTTCCTCATGAAGTTTTCCTTCACCAAAAACTCAAGCTCATTGTAGGATTCGAGTTTCGAACTCACGACCTTCGTCACGGTGGTATTCAACAGTATTCGACTGAGCTATCGTCGCCATGTTGTATACCATGGATTTACGACAAGAGTAGTAGCCCAATAAAAAATTACTTTACCTTTCTTCGCAACTTGTCGAATGCTTCATTGAGGTTGAACATGCGCCTTCGTTCGCGTATGTTGGCGGCGCGACGTTGTGCGACGGACGCGACTCGACGCCGCGGTTTTTTGCCGCCCGGCGTTGACCGCGCTCCGCCGCGACCGCCGCAACCCGCCGCCGACCATACTGTATCAAAAGTGATACTTTTTCATAAAATGTAGATGCTTTTGTTGTATCATAATGGTAAATGAACATGCTTTCGGCCTCAGACTCGCTCAGGGATAAGTGATGACGAAGCCTAGGACTTTACACACTTGGTCAAAAGATACCTATTCACTCTAGCCTTGAAGACTTCCAGTTATATAGGTTATGTGTCAGGAAACAAAGACAGCGGAACCTCCACATCGTTGCTGTTCGCATCATAATCCTGGAAGCATCGCCGCCGGTTCGTCCGAATATGTGGGATGTCAATGTATGGACCTATACGTATCTACGTATGGAAATCCCGACGCAAAAAAAAAGCGATGAGGAAATTATGTCGCACGATAAGTACATAGTTAATTAATTTGTTTTTTTTTCTTAATACATTGTATAGGCTGCTATTTCACCATAAACTAAGTATAGTAGTAATAGTAGGTATAACTATAAGTGATAATGATATTAGTCGACAGTGATACACAAACAAAAGTATACAAAGCCTAGACTGAATTGGCTCTCAATTGCAACTGCCATACCGGGACACAGAGGTAGATGCTTGGTGACAGGTTTTCAACTTAAAGATGGTAGCAGCAGAGACGATGTTTGATGTTTTACTTCACTTAAAGCTGAATCTCTTTGTAGTATTCGAACTGGCAATTGATTATAGGCAGTTCAAAAATGATCACCCTTAGGTATGATAAGGTATAGGCCTACCACATGAATTTCCATGAACGGCAAGGTTATATCCATGTAGGATACACGAATATCAGTCAGTTAATTAGTGAATAGGTTCTTTCAGGTAAAAATCTTAACCTATAATGTAAATACCTCATATTTTCCTCGACTCGCTATACTCTGTCCATCCGTTTATTTGATTTATGACGTTTAAAAATATCAAAAAATTCTTGACCTTATTACTTTAAAATAAGGACCATCTACCTAGTCTTGCCATAAATATTGTCACAATGAAAATATTTTTTTTTTTATTGCAAATAATATTTATTACTTTTACAGTATGTTAGTTTAATACATAAATAAAAAACAATTTAAAATATAAAAAGCTTATTCGAAGTGGTCTCCATTGGCTGCAATAAAGTCCTTTAAACGTTGAGGCCAGTTATCAATAGAAGCACGCACTCTTTCCATCGAAAAATTCTTCACTGCCAATCGTATGGATTGTTTTAGGGACTCCAAATTATCATGGCGTTTAGAGCAAGCCGTACTCTCTAAAACTGACCATAAATCATAATCCAGCGGATTAAGATCGGGCCTAGACGACGGCCAGTCTTCAGCTCTGATGAAGTCCGAAACGTTTACTTCCAACCAAGACTGCGTGGACCGAGCTTTATGACCCGGCGCCGAGTCTTGTTGGAAGGACCATACTTGGTTATTGAACATGGTGTTGTTAAGGGGCTTAACTACCTTCTCAAGAATGGTATCTTGATACACTTGTGCCGATGTTTTGATACCTATTTCACAAAAATATGGCTCAGTCACTCCTTCATAGCTAACACCCCACCAAACCATCACTGAAGTCGGATAATAAAATATATAAATATAAAAAGTGGAAGGCGATATTATTTCTTAACACCCACGTTGCACTCTTTCGACTGATTGGGAAGCTTCCTTAGAGCTTTGAGCATAAATACGATCATTTTGTTTGTTAAAATGTTGCTCAACTGTAAAGATTTTCTCATCCTTAAACAAAAATTTTCTGTGACCTCCCTTTGCGTACCGCTTCAGTAGTTGTTTCGATTTTACCACCCTATTCTTTTTTAAATTATCAGTTAAAAAATGACCAGTGCGTCTCTTATAGGCTGCAAGTCCTAAGTCATCTTTTAAAATACGCGACATGGTTCTGGGTGCTATCTTCATCTCCCGAGATAAAATCTTTTGCTTTCGGACAGGATTTCTTCGAATTCTTTCCCTTACTGCTTTAACCACCTTTTTCGTACGAACACTACGTGGACGGCCAGATCTTTTTCTGTCACAAGCAGATGAGGTCTCATTGTACCTATTAATAGTCCGGTACACAAACATTTGACTAATACCAAGCGTATGGAGAGTTTTAAAAATTGCATTTGGCTCCATACCAACTTTGTGTAATGCAATCACAGCGATTCGGTTCTCTTTATCACCCCACTCCATTTTAATATCGCAAAATATTGTCCAATGTATTGGCGCCAAAATTAGAAAACCCAATGAACAATCGTATAAAAATGACAGATTCCAAATTCAAATGTAATATCTTTCTTATTTTTAATTTTAACAGTATTTATGGCCAGACTATGTATGTAGTTATACAATTAACCATAGAAAAAATAGATAAACTTTATAACTGATAATAATAAGTTTCATATTTTTTTTATATTTTATACGTTTTATATTATTATGAATCAAAATCAAAAGGAAATACTGACCTAAGTCGGCGGGCGGAAAAGCCAGGATGTCTGGGTAAGGCACTGGTGCTGGCGGCGCGTCCCACAGCGGCCCGTACGGCGACACCTCGCTACCCTATGAGAAAAACAAATTATGTGGTTCATGTATAGAACAGGCTGAGTAGAACAGAAACCTCATATAATTTAAGTACATAAATGTAGATCTGCACTTAAATATTTAACAAACTTGGGCTATTTAAACCAAATATATTATAATGTCAAGGTTTGAACAGATAAGTTTAATCTGTATATAAATAATTCTGTTTTTGTGCCGTAGTTGGGTAAATAACAAGTCCTGACTGACTGACATTGATTGACTGAGAGTGGTTCGTACAGCCTTAACTATTAGTCTTAGAACTATGAAATTTGGAGGATGTAATATAGGAAGATATTAAGGATTTTCTTAAGGGTGTAAAATAGGGAATCGAGGGTTAAAAGCTAGTATTGTATCTAATAATTGAGAATTTTTGGTGTAAAAGGTAGGTCCTACTGTAATTGAGCTAGGACAATTATTTCGGCGTAAAATACTCAAAAAACGTCAACTCGGTTACATTTGCACGAGATTTGATGGAGTTCAAAAATCCAGTAATAAGAGGGTTAATTGATTTTTAATGACCGGCTCCTTTCATTAGGTAGGTACATAGAACAAAAGTGCTCTGCAGCAAATAGGCCAAAATAAGTAATGTCACTGTTAATGTTTCTGCCGTGAAGAAAAATGCAAGGAATAAACCTATATGTCCGCTATTATATGCAAGGGTAACTCAGACTGAGGTCCATCAAAAAGCACAGCTTTGGTGGTTCTTTTTGTGAGGAAGTCGCAAACATTTGGGAACATTGATAACTTTTTTTTTACATACTGCTGAGCTGCTCCAAACGTGCGGCGTCTCGCTGCCGTATGACATCAGCGGGAAATGAATCTTGATACTTTTCCACACAGCACTGGACAAGACCACACCACCTCCAGGTTCAACTACCAAGACTTATTGACCAAATCACAACTATACTGAGACCGACCAAATCCCGCGAATTATCAAATTGGACTAAATCAAAATATTATATCTTCACGGTACACCCGAATATGAACATTGTAGTTTTATTAATTTTACACTCATAGCAAAAATCAACCTATTACACTGTGGTTTAGAGTTCAAGTTCCTTCCGAGGGGTAAGAATGGACCCCAGACCATGGTAACGCCAGATTTCTCGCTCGTGATTGGTCGGTCTAAGGGTAGACTAGGGTGGTTTTCTCTGATTGGTCGCAGCAGGTGCAGGAGGCGGGCAGTATCGACTTCTGCATTCAAGTCCTGAAAAGTACTTCAGTGAAAATCACCAAAATCGTCATAAGGTAAAGCCGTATTCGAGTCGCTGTAATGTTTTTTATATGCGGCGTCAATTCATTAAGTTCTAATATTCATAATTATTAGATGCGTTATTTTTTAATTTATTTAAATATATACCTACATACATTATTTGTATAATCAATACATACCCTGACGCATGAAGTTTAATGGTGGGTAGGTACCTACTAATAAGTATTTTTTTATTCTGTGACGGTGGTATCCTGTTTAGATCCATCCAAGTAATACGAGCCTACATACTCAAAACTATCTAGGTAAGCTTTAAATATTTTTAATTAAATTTCCGATATTTGTCAATTTAAATGGTTTCGCAAAATTTCAGATGATACTGCTATGTTAGTAATTACCTACAATCGAAATAGCTAACAAAAAATACCTATATTATGGACGTCGTGCGGCCGAGATGATGATGATGATGATGATACTATAACTAATCATATTCTTCCATTGTAAAATATACCATTGGATGGATCTGGAAGTAGTTTAGAAGGAGGCTCTTAGAAGATCCGCTTTCTACAATCAGACAATTCCACCAAACCCAAATTCAAATTCCGCAAAATATTGAGCAAGAATTGTTACTACAATCAACCTTAACTAAACTGGCCAATGCACCTGCAGTGACAAAACAATTCGAAGTGCATTTACTAATCTGTTATTGATCACTTTATCACATTAGTATGATAGGCGTGACCCCGGGACAGATGGCACAATGGTCACACATCGCGCTTTGTCCCGGTACGAAAACTGCACAAATTGGGGATATTTGTCAAAATTTGACGCGAAATCAGTGCGGATAGGGTAAATGGAATTGTGTTCACGCAAGGGTCGAATGTAATTAGAGTAACATATTGTTTTTTTGTTATGTAGTATATAGGGCTTAAGCTTTTGGTGAAGAAAACATCATGAGGAAACCAAAGCATGCTGATTGGTAAAGTAGGTGAGGTATTTCGTAGTGGTATAACACGTGCGGGGGTGACCGCACTCACCAATCATGCGCTCTTTCAAGCTTACGTGACGGATATTTTCGTCAATCGGTTATCTGCTTCAAGGCTGCAAACAACCTCAATTTTAAAATCTGTCGACAAGCACCTATCATGATTTCTGGCACTTCTAGGCTTAAATGCGCTTACGACCTTCTACCACATAATAAGGATGACGATGATCTCACCCTCTCGCGGTGAGATTTTGCTAAAATAGCCTATCTAATGTTAGAAAAAAGTCTTTGATTCATTATCGAAGACGCGTTTTAAACAATCGATTAAAAGTAATGCTTTAAATAAGCATAAATCCAACTCTTTTCTCCAAGCTCCATAACAATTGGTGCAGAGATGTTGAATATCATATTTTTTCATTCTGCAGTTTTTACATTTCGTTCTTAGACTCACCCCACAAGGAGCGTTGACGACGCTAATGTCTAGGGCGCTTTACAGCTTCTCCTTTAGCGTTAGCAAGATGGTAGGCGATATGGCACCCCCGTAGTCAAGTGTCTTTTTCTATACAACGAGACCTACCAGGTCCTTACTTCCTCTGTGCTACCAGATATTCTCTTTTGCAGTGTGAGCCAGGTTTATAGTGAGTTCTTTGGTGGGAGCGACGGCCGACAGAAGTTACACTCGACAACTATGGTGAGCGACTAAAATACGACGATTCATAATATTTATAATAGAGTTACAGAGTAACTAATTACAAATACTTAATTGCAATACTTACCTATAGTCCTACCGTGCTAAGATCAAGGAAATAGGGTAAATACTACCTAAGATCGTGATTTAAAAAATCAAACCTCAATATAACAAGAGGTCCTTTATCCGTGTCAAATTATGAGATTTAGCAAAACATGTCAAATGAATTACACGCTTCAATTACAAAAGTAAAGAAGGGAGTTATATTAAAACCGGAGGGCGTTAGGACACGGTTGCACGTGGTGTCACTCAACAGGGGGTGACGCAAAATATGTTTTGATATGATAACTAATCTACAGAAAAGATGATATTGTATTATAATTGTTTTTGGGGTAGCTGTGTCCCAGCTTCCGACGTACGATGATCAAACAGCAGACTCAAAAAAACATGATTATTATTTAGATGCCCTAAAGTCTGGGAATTATGGCGTAGTCTTGTGGACGTGTGGTCTTGTGCATGCTACTGTTTGAATGTAAGAATAAAGATATAATTTTTCGTAATGCTAAGAGCACAGATTCCTACTAATAGTCGCCAGAAGGCTGACAAGCGTGTCCACCATAATAATTATGTGACACATGCTAAAAGTGCTTCGGTCGTGCGTCAGGGGGGGGGGGAGGGGGCAATTGTACTTTGCCTCTATGAAGATAGGCTTTGATGTACCGAGTAATGATCGAAATATACCTAAGTAAGTATATGGAGCTACGACTTCAGGAAAGATAGCAATTCCCGTTGGGCTAGCTGTTTTCTCTATGGTTAGGCTTATGTTTGATGACAATCTCAAACAAAGCCAAGAGGGAACTGGTTCTCATGTTAGAGGTGCTTGTCGACCGATATTCAACTTGAGGGTATTAGTCAGCAAGGCGGGTACCTCTTACAAAGTACCTATCCTACCAACGAACTGTATGGTTTCTGGTAGGTAGATAATCACGATGTTTCCCTTCAATGAAATGTAAAGCACATTTTAGAATTTGAACCCACGACATTCGCCGCGGCATTCGACGTCACTACCACAGAGCTAGCATCGTCTTAAATAATGGACTACACGAGCGCACAATCGCCTTTCCTCCGCGAACACGCTAATATGTTTTTAATTAAACGGAACCGTGCATAACACGCGCCGTTTAGACACCCTTCACTTGTTTAGGGGTGTCATCACTGTGGGGTACTTACTGCAGAGGGGCCTAGTTTTGGAACAGTTCATTGTAATATTGACACTGAAATGGTTTTCAAGTCGCTATCATAGAGCTAAATTTCATAATCGATTAATAAATCTATACTAATACTAGCTGTCCCCAGCGGTTTCACTCGCGTAGCGGTTTAAAAAATAGATAAGAACCTATTCTCAGACCTACCCATATATTGGGTAACACAAAATTTCATAAAAATCGGTCGAGCCGTTTCGGATGAGTATGGTAACTAACATTGTGACCCAGAATTTTATATACCTATATAAGATTATAAAGCTGAGGAGTTTGTTTGAACGCGCTAATCTCACGAACTACTGGTTCGATTTGAAAAATTATTTCAGTGTTGGATACCAGTGTACACAGTGTTCCATTTATCGAAGAAGGCTATAGGCTACTTTTTATCCCGGGAAAACACAAGATCCCTCGGGAACGCGGGTGAAACCGCGCGGAAAAGCTAGTTAGTTAATAAAGCTCAGTTACAGACCACCAGTAGAGAGAGAGAGAAGGAAGAGTAGGAGAGAGGAGGAATAGAAGAGACTCACTTAACTTTCATCGCAAATGGATGAATGTCATAGGAACGCATACGTTACAAACATCGTTAGACATCGGATAAAATAACGAAATCCAAGATCACTCTCGTATCTGTCTGTCCGTCTATCACACTTTTTTTCTCCGAATCTACTGGGCGTTTACTTTTATTAAATCGGTATTTAAATTTTAAAATAAAATACAAAAATAATCGAAAGTATTTTAATACAATGCCTCGATTGACCTAGACTTATATTACACAAAAAATATAACGAGTATTTTCTAAACATTTTGTGTAACAATTAGTTATAAGTTTGGTTTATGTTCCCTCTTGGACGGATGTCACGAGCCTTCCTTAAGTTTCCCATTTTCATTCACTTTGGTCGTGATCCGCTCCATCACCTCGTGGTTGTACGTTGAATGAAGCATTAGTCCGAGGACACCCGCTCTGGATTAAAAAAATATTGTTTATAGTAACTTCATTAAAACTTCATTGAAAATTAAGTGTTACCAAATATTATGAGAAAAAAGCCCAGCTATGTTATTCTGTAATAAAACTCGACGGTGAATTCACGCAGCGACTATTCTCTGTCTCACTCGTGAAACTCGGTAATCGGGAGTTCACGATAAAATAAAATAAATAATACCCTGGAATAACATAAAGTAATTTTTATCCCAGGTCCATTGAGAACGCGGGGTAGAAGCTAGTGAAAACTAAATTTAAAAAAATGAAAGCTAATTAGAAGTTTCCACAGGTAATATGGGAATGTAGACATAGGTTTGGTGCACACACGCGTTAAGTATAATATAAGTACACTCGGTAGATACATACATTGACTATGAGTTCAACCGTATGATCTACTTATTCCCATATCTATTTAACTTTCATCCAAATCCATTCAGACGTTTATTCGAAATTGAGTCTCAAACAACGAAACATACACACATTCACATTTACATCACATAGTATTAGTAGGATGTAAATATAGGTTTTTTTAACAACAAGAACACAGGCTACCTATATAACATAGGTACTTACTTTTTCAAAATTAAAGCCCTAAGGGCGTAAAATAGGGCATCAATTCATACCTAGAAGCCATGGCGAGCCGGATGCTCCTCTCCTGCTCGACCAGCTCGTCCAGCTTGAGCCACTGTCGCACTCTCTCCATGTCGATCTCGGCTCGTCGCAACTTCTCCCACTGGTAGTGCTTGAGGCAGGCCTTCTTGGGAGCCCGACAGAACTCTCCCGTAGGCTCGAACACGTGACGCACTAGGGGACAGCCGCAGACGTCCGTGTCCATCACTTTCGGGTCTTTGAAGTGTTCCGGACACATTACCTATTAGGGTTAAAGGACTCTATTAAATAAAGAAATTGCTGTACATAATATATACATTAAGCGATTACTATCACTGCAACAAGTGCAAGGGCAGAAAATAAATGACTATATTCTTATTACTATAGCTTCTTATCGAGGGATCGTATGTTTTTCTGGAATAAATGTATCCTATCTGTCAATTCATAACATATTGTATCTGTGTGCCTAATTTCAACCAAATCTGTTTAGCCGTTATGGAGTTGAGCAAAAACATACACACAAAAACAAACAGAAACTTACGCATTCATATTATTAATATGATTACCAAGGATTATATTTGTCAGAGCAAACGATAGAGCACCATAACTAGTACAGTGAACACCGTGACGTGTGTATGTGATGATGTCACGTGGGCAGAGGCGGTATATCGGGAAGTAGGAGAGGGCACTCATCTCACCTGTCAGTTCGTAACTTAGGGTATGTTCAGATATACACTGGGAGCACTGTTCAGTGCTCTTACTGGGGAGAAATACGTTTCGTTATGAACTGACAGTATACTGCCGCAGTATCCTAGAGAAACATAATGACGTCATAAACGCCGCCATTTTTGTAATGTGAGCACTGGTGTTTTTGAGGTAAGGTGCTCTCAGTGCTTTGGTCACGTGATCAACAGCGTCCAGAATGACAGTAAGATATATACATGGATGACAGACAGTAGATATACTGGGCTGTGTTTCGTTTTAAACAGCACCCAGTATAGCTAACTATAAAGGAATGGCTTCTCAGTATACTAAATTGACGTCACACCTTACAGTGCTAGCAGTGTACCTATATCGGAACATACACTTAATATCATCTTGTATTGTGAACTTTAATTGACAATTATTAAATTATTATAATCCTGTGAAGTGCATCTTAAGACTTTGTTGTTGCCAAGTACCCAGCCCCATGGACCCATTACCAAGAGATACTTCTGATTATGGTCATATATCTGATACACCACCCTCATGCTCCGATATACTGGGTAATTTTGTTATCACTGGCAATACTTGCAAGGGTGGAAGTACTCATCAAAATGAACAACTTTTATTATGGGACTAACTGTGAAATCATGAAAAAAATATCAGCTGTTCCATACAAAAGTTCAATACCTACTCGACCAAAATGTATGAAGCAACCATATTATTTTACGCGATATCAGAGTTAGCCCTATAATAAAAGTTGTTCACATTGATGAGTACTTCCACCCCTACAAATATTGCCAGTGATAACAGAATCACTCTGTATATATTATTAGCTGTTCCCCGCAGTTTCACCCGCGTTCCCGAGAAACAAAGTAGCCCATGTCCTTCTCAATCCCAAAGGCTATCTGCGTACCAAATTTCATCACGATCGGTTCAGCGGTTTAGGCGTGAAAAGCTAACAAACAAACGAACTCACATTCGCATTTATAATATTAGTTAGGATTAGGAAAATTAGGATTAGTTAGGAATTATTATTATAGATTTATAATACCAATAGACAAGTTATTTCACTCACCCTCAACCTCTTACAATAGGTCCCATTGACCGGGTTATAGTAGTCACAGAACATGCTCTGTCCATCGATGCGCGTGCGATGTCTGCTCCCGAACGACGCCTGCGCTTCATACTTCACGAAACACTTCTCCATGTGTTTGACCGCTGTGCGCGAGTGTATTTCGTGGCCGCATGTGATGCAGTACATTGATGTTTCGTCGTCTGCTTCCTGTCAGTTATATGGGTTAAAGAGTAATGTAAATTTATCAATAAGTAACTCCGCACCTATAAAACAACTATTTATTTCACTTTTACAGTCATACCTTGTCATCAGTATGTACAATGGTAGCATTTTTAGCCCTGGCTACTATTGCGTCCAAGTCTCCATGTTGTTTATCAAGCGCTCGCAGCGCTGCCTGCGCTTTAGCCAATCCACTGCGGACCACTTCAAGCGATTTACGGTTCTTCTGTTCAGCCATGCATGTTGATAAAGACCATTCTTGTATGCGTTGTGGTAGGACCTGGGCAAACATTAATACATTGGTATCTTGTCTACTCTATTATTGAAAGCGAGTTTCTTTGCTTGTCCTTGCTTCACATAAACTGAAAGGATTCACTTTTTATTTGCATAGAGGTAAGAATAGCATGTCTGTTGTGGAACTTTAATGTAATCAGTTTCAATTTTAAATCGGATATATAAAGCTGTTTTCTGATTTCTTCTTTTTTACTTATAATAGCAAATCGTAACCATTTTCGACGTTGTAATATTTCTATTGACAGAAAAAAACTGGACATGCCAAACACAAACCTGGTAAATCCTGGCAGTGGCCAGTCTAATCCCACACTGAGCTGAGCAGTACTTAGACCCGTACAGCGCAGCTCGAGTACACTGGGGCCCATAGCACTGTCTCGGTTCAGACGTCTGCAAGTGAGCTATTGACTCTTCGGGCTCATACACTTCACGTTCATGGTGTTTCTTCTTAATTCTGTTGCTGCTGTTAATGGTTAAAAGGTTTTTAGAAATTAAAAATATATTTGCAGCCTAAGTTATAAAAGTTGCCAAAAAAAATTTGTGGTTTTTTTATATTGAAAAATATGGCATTGGTTGTTAAAAATTCTTAGGATGATGGGACCAGAAATATTTTAACTGTCCACTAAATCAAAATTAAGTTGTGGTACCTGGATTGTCGAGATGTCTTCTTGGTCTTAACACAAACTCTCATCTTGCACTTCAGTTTGCTCTTGTTACTTCCTCCATACTTATACATATCCTCACATGCGTCACAACTATAATAATTTGACAACAGGTAATTAAATCATATTATATTATTTTAAATGAAGTTACTTTCACTACTTTACAATTTATGAAGATTTTCAGCTGTAAGTAACTGGATTATGGCGGGAAAGATGTTTGGTGTTATAATATTATAAATTCATATGTGAGTTAGTTTGTTTGTTACCTTTTTACACTAAAACCGCTGAACCGATCTGGATGAAATTTGGTATGCAGATAGTTTATGGTATGGAGAAGAACTTAGGCGAACACGGGTGAAACCGCGGGATGGAAGCTAGTTTAGAATAAATACATTGAAAAACTTACTGTCCACAATCATTTGATTGAAGACAACCTGGACAGTCCCCGCAGCCATCTTTAATACTTTGCCTTTTAGATGACTTATTTTCTGAGTGATCCTTTTCTTTGCGCTTCTTTTTTCGGTCATCTCGACCTGCCATAAACACTCATTTAGTAATTGATGAATTTAGACATATTCAATTTTTTTATGTTTAAAAAAGTATTCAACAAATTCATCAAATCAAAATTGATTAATTGAGATAAATGTGATAGTTTTTAGATAATTATGTCAATTTAATTTCATATCAGTGCAATCTATCATATCTTTGCATTTTTAGTTGCTTGTACATTTTAAATCATTTTATTTACTAATGTTACCTGAATCTCCTTCATTCTCTCTCTTCTGTGGTCTAAACCTGGTCTTAAGAGTGGGGTCTTCTTCACGACAACGGTCACAGAAGTAGTTCTTAATGTATTTAGCCTCCCTCTCCGATATGTTGATGCAGTCACCATGGTACCATTCTTCACAGGAATCACAAGCTCTGTGAACAGCAACTAATATACTTTCACACCTCTAAGGTGTCAAAAAATGCAATGCAGTATTTTAGGGAAGTTGATCAGTTTATGTATTTATTTTCATAAATAAGAGGAAATTTTATGTCTCTGTCTTGGTCTGAAATAGTATCACTGTAATAACTACCGCAAATGTCAAGTTTTCTTGAAGGAATGTCTACGTTGAGGTGGATATGGAAATAAATACAATTCATTCTTACATCATGAAACGGGAACTATCCGACGACCGGCATATGCAGTAAGCTTGGCCGGCCTGGTTTAGCAACGTTGTGATCTTCGACTGACGCTCCGGCAGGTCAAACTGCTTCGCTATATCTGCTTTCTGGAAAATATTACCAAAATCATTTAGCTCAGACTTGTTGACAGAAGCGAAAAAACATGATTGAACTTACGCTCTTCTTATTCTTTCTATCACCCATGACATTCGTTTTCAAGTTATCTCAATTACTAAGTATATTTATTTCCGCAATATTCACAAATATCTTATAAGCAACCAATCGTTATTTTATTGCTTTACACAGATTAATTACTGTGTTGCTTTATTATTTCACTTCTCTCTCTCTCAATCAGTGTTGCCAGGGCCCTTGAGTCGTAAGTTACGTTTCGTTTCCTGAAATGTTATATTTTTGCTGCAAGTTACATTATTGTTTTTTGTATAACAATAAACAAGGGCGGATCCAGGATTTTTTTCTGGGAGGGGCACAAGGGGTAGACAGGCAAAAATAATCAACAAGTATTTAGTAATCATCAGAATTTTAATTCCAGCCAGAAATCACAAAGCAGGAATGGAAGAAAGTTTCACTCATGTTCTTTTTGTTATTTTATTCTGTATTTTTATAAGTATGTACTGTGATGGAATCTCCACAACCGTCTGGGGGGGCACGTGCCCCTGTGCCTCCCCCCTTAAATCCACCCTTGACAACAAACAATCACAATCAGCATTATTTATTTTTTATTTCTAGGTAAGTAGCTACGAAACCACGAACGGTGCGCCGTTCGCGGCGCGAACTTGCGAAGTAGGAACGTAAGAAACTCACGCTCAAGCAAATAAGTTTTAATTCATCCGTTACGTCAAAGGATACGTTTCATTTTGTCATGGCGCGTAACCATCTTTGAGTGTGTTAAAGAACGTGTTACAAAATTCCCCGTAAAAAATATAATGGGAACCAGATTATTTAACAGAAAGGCCTACGTACCTATTTTACCTAATAATTAGACAATTATTAAAAATTATTAATAATTCATTCATAAATGTTTGCTACCTCAATACAAGGATGTCATTATACTCAAGTACTGGCTTCAAAAAATGTCAAGTTGGAAAAAAAAATGTTATCAATTTACGATTATTATTTTTGTCGTCCCGCGAAGTAGGTAGAAATGTAGGTACATTCTGCGTAGTTTACTATTTAATTTTACTGTAATAGGGTTTGCACATCAGTGAAAATAATTATATTTTTATATTTTTTTGGGGTATGTTATACAGCGTTACTACGGTTCTTAAATATTGTGAATGGACTCGTTATAAGGCCGCATTTAACCTCCTTTCGGCTTTATGGGTAGTTTTGTAACATCCTGTATATGGAGTGAAATACTTTTTAGACGCTCCAGTTTTAAGTGCGTTCAATTTGGATGCGTTTGTGAACTATTTGCAATAAAAATCTAGTAGGTATTACAAATCGAACTTTTGAGAACTCGTTGTTCTCAAAAGTTACGAAAATTGCCTTATATAAAAATTACTTACATGTTACGCGAGGGACTCAAAAGTTACAAAAATGTAAGAAATGTAACGTTCTGGCAGCACTGTCGCATACATAGCTCATTCATTCATGAATGCTAGACATTTGAAATGTCACATCACATTTCTAGCAGGGATGTGAAAAAATAATCAACTATCATATCAATCGTTTATTTTTTCGTATAATTGTTTTATAATAATATTCATCGATTTTAATATTTTAATTCGATTATATATAATTCACTTTTTCATTCATTTTCTGATCGATTTTTATAATCAACGCCATCTGTGCGACGAATAAAAAAATACGAAGTAAGTTCACAAAAATAAACAAGTCAATAAAAAGAAGGCGCCATCTGTACTATGTATGTATGTAAAATAGTTTTGCATCCTTTTAACGGTTTTCTTCTAGCTATATTTTACACTGTATCTAGTGACAAGGTTATTTTTGAGGTAGCAGCCCTGCAAGGATGTGACATTGAGTGAAAAAATCGATTACTAAAAAATCGATTATTTCTTTCTTCTAAATACGATTTTTCACAAATCGATTTATATTGACAAGAGAAAAATCGATTATTAACGTATTATTCTACTTTATTTATATATTTTATTTGGGAAAACAAACAGTTACACATTTTGCTTACATACAAGTATTACACTTAATTATTAATATTAATTAATGTGTAGCTCACAACGTTATCCACATATTATTAGTTAAAAGTTAATTTAGAACAAACAACATTGAGTGAACCGAATCCTATCATATCCCTAATTTCTAGAATAATGATGGTTCTTCTTCTTATTTTTAGGTATGGCAACCCAATCCTCTTCAAAGGTCTTCTCAAGCTTGAGTCTTATTTAAAATGTGATAGTGATGGGGCCACGCACTCTGTCAATTTGAAATCGATTGACGAATTGCATTGAATTGAATACAATGATTCTTCGGAGTAACTTAATCAATAAATAGGTATCATTCTCCTTCAATGAATTAGTACTCGATATAAACTCACCTAATCGTAATATCGATCGTGCTTCATAAGTCTAAAATAATCCTTAGCAAAAATGAAAATTTCACGGTGTTCCTTGCATGATACTATGTTACTTAGAAGGAATTATGTTACTCAGAAAAAAAAAAATCTTATAATCAACCCCTTCGATCGGTTACATAAAAACACAAGATGCTTTTTATCCACATTTGGTCGTTTTGATTCTCAAATGAGACAAGCAACTTTATAAAAAAAATCTTTTAATACATAATTATGTACTTAACACTTAAAAATATATCAATTTGCTACATGTCTCCATTTAGCTTTGCCTTAGAATAACCACTATATACACTAGCTACTGCCCCCGTGGTTTTACCCGCGTTCCTGGGATGAAAAGTAGCTTAAAATATCCAGGATGTTACTAAAGTAGATATTTAATAAAAAAGGATGACTAAAAAGGATGCTATCCTATATATAAACTATATATATCCTAGATATAACCTGGTCAAATGAATGCTAGATTGTTAGAGCTTTTGATTTTTCGTCCAAGGTTAGATAGAACACGTTGACATGATTATTTATTAATCTGTGTTATAAGTGACAGTCTATCTGTAGTAGCGATATATGATATTTTGCTTTCAATCGACATATTGTATCGATTTTCAATGTTATGGCTTTATTTATATTGAAAAAAAATATCAAATCAATCAGAGTTATATTTATTATTTCTAGTTTATTATTATTAAAAAATGCTGATTAAATCAAGTTTGGACAATGAGCTAAAAACATGATCCAAGTCAAAAGGCTTTCACCTTATCTGATTGACATATTTTTGATGTGATATTTTGGAAGTGATACGTTATTGCCACATATCGTATTGACGCTAGTCTGTGGAGGGATGGATAGTGTACTGACAGTGACGGGACACTAACTGACAACTGACATACACCTTTACATCGAAACTTGTTTCCATAGCAACAGTTATGTTTATTTTGGTTTTGAGGTTATAAAAGGATTTTAATTCTCGCAATAAAAATGGAAGATTTAGAAACACCTCAAATAATAACACATATTGAAAATAATCTCAACCATTCTTTATTTGATGTGAAATGGATACCATGTTCGGCAAAGTTTGTGGTTATAGGATCTTTACCAAAAGGTACTGGTACTATCGAAGTCTTCGAAATAAGTTCTGGAGAAGCTAGGAAGGTGAAGGATATTGAAAGACCCAATTCATTTAAATGTGGAACGTTTGGCGCTAGCAGTGATGTAGAAAGAAGATTAGCTACAGGAGATTTCAAAGGAACTTTAGAAATATGGTGAGACCCACCTTTAATTTTATAATATGTAGCTTTGGGACACGCATTTCTTTCACTAGCTAAGGGACTGCCCTCCATGTGTCTCCTTCATTACTGTGATATAAAGTATTTTATCTGAAATCCAAGCTGTTTTTATCTGAAGTCTAAGCTCCTCTCTCATCTCAGCTGTGAGTGCTACAAACAGACAGACTCCCTTTTGCTTTCATGATATTAGTAAGGATACAGTCAACTAAACTTTATCTATAATTTCAGGGACTTGGAGAAGAGTTGCCAAGTTTACATAACTAAAGAGCATACAGATATCATTAATGCTTTAGATGGCATTGGAGGCAATACTGTGAATTGTGGAGCACCAGAAATTGTTACTGGCAGTCGAGATGGTAACATACAAACTTTTATTATTATTAGTTTATTCTTCATTTCCTTTGCCCAATGTTGATGGTATTATGGCACTGGAAGAACTGTGATAAAAAGAGAGAGGCTTTCCTGTGTTATCTGATTTTTTTGTTTTTAATTCTAGGTACAGTTAAAGTATGGGATCCACGACAAAGAGGCAAGCCGGTAGCAAACATGCAGCCAGTCCAAGGTGAAACTAAACGCGACTGCTGGGCGGTAGGCTTCGGGAACTCATTCAATGATGCAGAGAGAATTGTTGTAGCTGGCTATGACAATGGAGACCTGAAGATGTTTGATCTTAGAACCATGTCACTTAGATGGGAATGCAATTTGAAGAATGGGGTGTGTATATATTATGTACTTATTATTATTTATCACTCTTTTCTGTATCTAAAAATATGGGCATTGAAATTCCAATACAATCATATAATTATGGTTTATCAAAAGGCTTTGAAATGTGACGTGAATAGACGTGTAATCTGTATTCTTCCCTTAGGTTTGCTCCACAGAGTTTGACCGCAGAGACATTCCAATGAACAAGTTAGTAGCCACTACATTAGAAGGCAAGTTCCACGTTTTCGACCTTAGGACACAGAATCCGAGCAAGGGATTTGCACAGGTAATTATTAACATAAGATATAGTACAACAGTTGTGGTCCAATGGTTTCATCCACTTTCTGGGGTATATCCTGTAATATCTCCATCTCTGGGGCCCAACTACCTGCTGTAAAAATGTAGCAAAAAAAAACAGATGAATAGACAGACTTACTTTCGCTTTTACCTACTTCTATTGTAGAAAGCAAACCCTACAACACCCTAGTCACAGTAGATATATAGATGTTTCTTCTGTGCTCTCCTCGTCGTTTAAAAGGCCAATTATCATGGCCATCAGGCAAAAACCTCTTTGTATTAGGGTTGTCAAACTTTGAAAGAACAAAAAGTGAAACCCGTCACATTCTTGTTATAATGGCCTTATTTTTATCTTGAAGGCTTTTAAGTTCTGTAGTTATTTTTATTAATATTTGAATAATGAACCATTGAATTTCAGGTTCTTGACACAGCCACCAAAAGTGGCACCATATGGCTAGCGAAGCATATTCCACAAAATCGAGATATTTTTTTGACGTGCTCTGGAAATGGTCAGGTTTCGCTTTGGAAGTAGTAAGTACATTTTGTAATGTAAATATCCTAGGACATTTTCAACTACTAAAACTAAACTAAGCAGAGATCCCATACTATGGAAATATATATTCCTACACTAAAAGTTTCCTTTTCCAGTGAATACCCGGAACAAAGGCACCGCGTAGACTCGCAAGGCGTCTCTTACGGCGTGCCCGGCAAGCTGCAGCGACTCCAGCGCATGGTCATCAGCTCGCAGCCAATCAACGCGCTCGACTGGAACAGGGACCACTTGGGATTGGCCGTAGCTACTGCTTACGACCAGTACATTAGGGTATTGGTCACTACTAAGTTGAATTTACAGTGAATAATGCTAATAGTGGAGGTATTATTTATTTATGAATTGAGCATATTTTGTGATTGTGAATGAGAGTGCCTTTGTTTTATCTTTTAACGTCTCACTGTTATTCGTTTTTTAGGTCACTATAATTTTTTTATAAACGTCAACTTTAGTAACGAATGGAGAGTAATTCGTTTAAATAAATAAGATAGTATAGTAATAGTTCACACTAAATAAATAAGGTATAAAAATAATATTCCAGTATTTTTTTTATAAATAAAACATCGTGTTAGTTTTCTAACTCAAAAGAGCGATTTATTATCCTAGCACTTAGGTATTATAAATAAAATTAAGGCTAGCACTCAGTTCTTATTACCACTAATAATGTTAGAAATTGATTGTACGTTTCATGCTAAAGTCGAGACTGGTGTATGGATACATAACAACCCAATAATTACACCTTCATTATATCAGATTTGAGAACTCAGTAGGTAATTACAGGTACAAAATACTGCTCCATTTCAGTCCAATCCCAACTTTAGATTGAGGCGTATTACAGTCCACGTGAAAGCGTTACTACACTCTTGACTTAATGTCCTCGTCCTCGTCCTAATTGAAAATAACGCTAAATATTTCGAAACACGTATGTATATAATGCAACGTAAAATTTTACAACACAGACTACGCTCGTTTCAGTGCCACACGAGTATTAACAAACTATATGGTCCAACTCAGTAGTTATATGTTTTTATATATTTACTTGTCTACTCTATGTGACCACTGAAATCTTAAATTAATATTAGAAGGCTGATGACAACTATACTGTAACTGACTACTTTCATATTTTAAATAAGCATTTTGTTTATCTTTTACCAAAAATTCTTAGATGCAAGTCTTTACAAAGTAATCAATGTAATCAATTAAATCAATAAATCCATACATCTGTCGCCTCGAAAGGCAATAACATTACGTGTCATCACTAACAAGTGATTCCGTATTGTA
Source organism: Tetheella fluctuosa (assembly GCA_951216915.1). Lineage (NCBI taxonomy): Eukaryota > Metazoa > Arthropoda > Insecta > Lepidoptera > Drepanidae > Tetheella > Tetheella fluctuosa. The sequence continues at coordinate 7,128,577 of OX578231.1, read as the reverse complement.
CAAAAACTAAAATTTCATACTATTGTAAGCTAATACAGCTACGAGCTATAAAACTTACATTATTTATACAACAATCCTTACATTAGGGGCACACAGCGGATGGCGTGCCCTCTGATGTATTTTTAAAGCTGGCGTCCATTAGATGCGCTGACATAAATAAACGTGTCGCTTAATTCGTCTACTATGTTTATTATGAAACTGCGTCGATTCGCGATACGATGCAACTCTTCGGCGCGCCTATTGGACGCCAGCCTTTAAATAATCGATATCGATAACTTTCAGCTTTTACATCTATAGTTAGAAACCATCCATTACTTCCCGTCATCAGCACATCAAGTTTATCCCATTATATATTACATGTAATTTATCGGTGCACTATATGAGCTAAGTTTAACATAGAACATTCCAAATGCGACATTCTATAATAACAATCCTTATAAAATACTCGATACAACTGATCGCTACTTTTTAAACGTAAAAAGTAATAGTTGAATCAAATTAGAGAACACTTCGCTTACTGTTTATAATTATTATTTAAATTTATAATGTACAGGGCACGTCTCCCAGTGATAAATATCCAATATTTGAGAGTTGAGACTATAAACTCAATCTCGTGAATGACGAATATTCATTCACTCTTTTGAAGCAAAGATCTGAAAATGTTACTATTGTCGATCTATCTGCTACAACTTAAAGGCTCGCTTACATCTAAAAAGCATCTCACACGCTACAAACCCAACATAAATTACTTAATTATATAACATAGAAATGAACATAAATTGTAAATTATTTACATTTCTTTAACTCTGCACTGCATTTGGATAATTAGGTTAAAAACACTGTTTAATTAAAAAAACGATTTATTATTGCATATCCATTCAATATTATAAAATAAATGATATCGTGCAATTAGTAATTATTAATACTTTTTACGCGGGACCAATAGGTTAGCTAACTATCATATAAGTATGTATAAACGTATATTCGATAACGAATACTCTCATTAAAAATGGAGCAGTTAGTCCCGTGTGGAAATTAATTGAATTAAATCACTTTTGCTGCTAAAATTCTTTATAGTTAATTTTCCATGAATAATTAAATGCCTGTCATAATAACAATGATCAATTTACTAAATCGATTAAAATCAACACAGCTATGTACAAAGCATTAAATATTATTTTCCACGGATTCTCATTTATTCTCAGTGTCATATTCATACAATACAATGTTGACATCAACAAATAAATATTGTTAATTAAAACGTTTATAATCATCCTTACTACATAAACATAAAGACACCGTAAACACATTAAACTTACGAACGTAACACGTATCTCATAAACATTGGCTTTATAAATATTTCGAATTTTCATAGACTATCATTTTAATATTCAGTAATAACATATTTTTACTGGTATGCGCTGAAATAGCTCGTTATTTTTAAAATTATAATTATTGAACTAGACATCGCATTATGCAAATGTTTGTTAAGCCACAGTATACGTGAGATTCTGTTGACAGTGTGTTTGATGCAGTCTGTTAAAGAGTTACAACTAAGTCATGAAAACATTCTCAACTGATTGAGGACCAACATAACTAATGTCACAGCAAAGCTAAGAGTTTGCTCATAGTAACCACTGCAGTATACTTACCACATCCAACAAACGAAAATATATATGGAATGATATCAACACGTTTTCCCTTTATTTTTAGTGCGATATCGATACTCTATAATAGTAATATTTAAATTACAATACGTTTTGTATGGTATGGCGCTTCAAGCAGCAGTTCCGTCTTTATAACAGTTGTTGTCGTTACGTTAAAGTAAAGTTTGTCTTACTGCGTCGACGTACATTTTCATTTACTTTATTTTGTATACGCCACGTGTCAGGCACGGCACTCAACCTGAAAAAAAATACATTTAATTATTTATTTGTTAAAATAAACAGAAATTTGCAACAGAAGATTAGAATATGTTCAGCTGAATCCTACAATATACAATTCAACCCGTCAATACATGTCTCTGTCACTCGCGCACAAATATATTGCTCTCGCGCTCGCACAGGTAGTGTGCGAGTCATAGACTGAAAATCCTCTATTATTATAGATGTACATAGTAAGAGTCGTAGGGTTTTTCATGTAGATATTTGAGTAAGATTGTTCAATAATTCTTCCAAAATCACACGTCATAATTTGAGTAATTAATTATAAGTAGGCTTACCACCTTCGACCACATCACTTAACACTACCAAATTATGGTCACACACAAGCTAATAAATATAATGTTAAGAACCTGTGGGTAGATGGAGATTCAGTCGAGGTTGTCCTGGAAGATGAGCCGCACATATCCGGGCGAGCCTTGCAGCGGCGACGCGCAGAACGGACAGATGGCGTGGAAGCCGTTCGTGCCGTGCGGGATGTCCACGCCCGACCAATATCTGTGGACGTACGATATGTTAATTCTAGAAATTAAGATATGTTTTCCCGGAATGATAAGTACTTATCCCATATTATATTTTATGTGCCAAATTTCATTCAAAAAAACAAAGTTTGACTTTGACGCAACTTGGTACGGGATTACATATATCCACGAGCATTGTCCTTTTCAATTCAAAACAAGTATTATTTAGTTATGGTAGTGGTCATAAGTATGAAAAATAATACTTAGGTATAATAGAGAAACTCCTTTGAAGTTAAGCAAAGCCAAGAAAAAGGTTAGAATTTTGTAAAAGTTGAGTACCTATTTAGCGCGTAGGATTGTCACAATAAAACCACAGAATAATAAAATAAGATTATTGTAACCGTGAACTCAATAGTTTTTTATAGACCATCCTTACTTAATAAGATAGAAGTGAGTATGTTTGTTAAGTTTTCACGGCTAATCTACTGAACCGATTTTGTCAAAAATTGGCAGACGTAGCTTGGAACACGGAAATAAACATACATTGATACATTACTATGATACTTTTTATCTTGGAACATGGGCAAAAGTGCAAACAACAATATGTCTATCAGGCAGTTATTTATCACATTAAATTAATGGCACGACAATTTATTGGAACCGATTGAACTTTGGGTTTATTTACGAATTAAAATAAATGTATAGATACTTATAAATTAAAACCTTTGGTACTTCCTTTTACATACTCACTTATTATATTTATGTAAAAATGAGAAACATAAGTACGTTAAGTAGGTAGGTTATAATACGAATAAGTAACGGAATTAAACAATCCCCTAAACTATCAATTTGCTAAAAAATAACTAAACTACAACAATCAACAATAATAACAAGTATCAAAATAACTAAATTATCAATTTGCAAACTGAATAAAGCCAAGTTTTTACAACATGATAATAACAATTCATTGATAACTGATATTATGGTAATTCAATGAAAAAAATAATTTATTTTTATCCATTTATTGTTTTTTTTTAGCAATAGGCTTACTTAACATGTTTCTTCTATCTGTCCGGTTCAGACAAGGTCAACAATGTTAGATAATAATATATTTTATTACGAAAATATAAAAAATAGCTTAAAATGAGACACAGAGATACGCTGGAGTATATTATTATGTATTAAATAATCTATACAGTGAAGTAAAAAACAAAACGCTTTGAAATCGATTCATAATTTCAACCATAGTGTCATAGACAGGCACTTATATTATTTTGCAAAGGGGTAAAATTAAATACTAACTTGACAGTCCTCTCTGAAGCCATATGCCCGCACGGGTTGAAGGCATATGTCGGCGGGCCGGAGTCTACGTAGAATGCGGGCTCGATGCCCATGCACACGCGGACCACAGGGCCGGCCGTCAGGCACATGGGGCAACGACGTGTGCCCGTCTCGCTGCCTTCTGCTCCCCACGAGTGCTCCCCTGGAATAATTAGTGGAAATAGTATACATATTTTAGGACAAATAATATTCAAGTTTGTTTTGAAAAGCGTAATTGATGAGTTTAAAGACAATCCGAGTATGCAGAGTGCCAAGCTAGATTATATTCGTAGACAGTAAATTTATTAAATCAAACGAGTTCATACCTAAATTCATTATTTAAAAATATTATATTTTTAGTGCACTTTGTTCTTATTTTATAATTTTATGTTTTTATGATTATTTATTTATCTGTATTTAAATTTTCATATCATTTTGTTTAAATTCTACCATCAATCATTTGCAAATATGGCCGCGTGTATGTAACAATGCAATATATTAATGTACTTACGCTACTGCGTGAATAATTTAACAAAGCATTCATTAGCAGAAGGTCTTCGTCGATTTTCGTCAAAATTTTATTAGAAGATAAACAGTAAACCTTCAATTTTAATAACGTTGGCCTCAGTAAGTATACAAAATCCTGTATGTCGAAATGTTTTGCATCAACATTTCTTTTCAAAAACTAACATGATTAAAAATTACCTGTCTAACTAAGCTACTTTGTTAGCGCGAACCAACGTGCCGTGTCGCTAACGGAATAATTTCGTGTACGTTTTCATTAAAATAACATACATTTATTATATTTTTGAAGTATGTAGGTACAATTACTGCAGTTATTTATAATTTACAGTAAGGTTCAGTTACAACCCGTCAAAGGAACATCATCTTCAACTGAAAAATGTTGACTGCTGGACAATATAATAATTTTATTTATGGCGTAATCGATTTCGACCATCAATCATTGGTAGAACAGTTGAAGTTGAATTTCGTGGTGTTACTCAGCTGTGTATCCTTGGTCTATTACCCTTTTACCACACATACAGACAGACAAAGAGATATCTTGCAACGTTATAATCAGGCTACAGAAACACTTTCAGGTCTCCGGTTCATTTAGAATCAGCGGCTGTGCATCTCATTTTCACTTATTGGAGAGTCGTAAGTAAGAACGAGACACGTGACAGGCAGGCGCGGATCTAGCCCTAAATAAAGGTTGTGGTCACGACCATCCGAAAATCGGCCAAGTCGGATTACGGACTTGCTCACGATCGAGACATTGCAATCCTAAAAAGACGTTTAGAAAAAAGATTCCAACGAATTGAGAACCTCCTCCTTTTTAAAGTCTGTTAAAAAGTACCTGTGACGCGTTCCAAATCACATAGGTACTGTTCATTGTTTTCTTTTTTTAAATAAAAGGCATTGGATATAACTTCAGCCTATCGACCTCAAATAGGGTTGTGGGCATGCCCAGCCCACCGTGCCCACAACGGTGGATCCGCGGTTGGTGACAGGACTGAGCGCTCACATTTTTTAGTCCATTTATTTTTCTTCGAGAACTAATCAAAGTTATTTGAAAAGGTTGTTTATACATACCTTGCACGTGTCCACAATTCAGATAGACGTAAGGCTGGTTAAGATCCTGATGCGCCGTGGACAGTTTGCGCGGTATGACCAGAGTGTTTAAACCGACGGGACACTGCGGTCGGCCGGCGTTTAGTTCGTCCACTAGTGCTTCTAGGTCGCGTTTTGTCTAGAATTATAGAAGATTAGTTAGTTCCAATAACAGTAAACCGAAATTGAGTTTCGGAGAAAAGCTGAAAATGTAAAATTCCCGTGACAATCCGATCTATTCTTTCTAAAAAGTCAAGGCTATTTCTCCGCCTTTTACGGAGATGGCTTAAATGTTTGGTGGCCGTAAAAATTAAACAAACTACTTATTATCTTATAAGTAAAAAATTAAGATTAAAAAACGTACCGGTGAATTCTTCAGTCCTTCAGCACTCCTCCAAAGCAGTGTCGCTCCACATAAATCTATCATGGTGCCATCTCTTAGAACGTTTGTTTCTGATTGACACGGTATGCCCTTGAAAGGAAAATTTCGATTTTTAACAAATACCCCTAAATAGTAATAATATGCGCTGAGGACATACAAAGAATTAATTTGAAGCTCGAAGGATGTCAATGTTACCAAATAGGCCAGCCCGAGTCCTTCTTATCTCGTAAAGATGGAACCCGTTCTTAAGTCCGGGTTTAAAAGAACTCACCTTTTGTTGTGCAGATCGACTTTCTCTAAGAGAGAATACGGCGCCACCCACAGAGGTCTCACGCCAAGGTCCGCAGGTAGCGTTACCACCACAGAAGTCACCTCCAGGATGCATTATTAGTACACCATTTGTCGTTAGTCCGTCGATTTCGTGGTTTTGGTTGTCTGTCCATTTTGTCGCTTTTTCCTGTATAATAATACCATAAATGTTATACTAATATCATTTTTAGTTTATACCTACATCTTTTCTTATATTGCAATAATTTCAGACCTCTGCTATATTGACATTAAACAACGCTGTTACTCCGTTATATAACAATTGTGATCAAGGAAAATACGAGTCTATTGTTACCACAGCGCATTAGTTTTACAATCAATGCTATAGGTAGGTTTTCATGCACGTGTAAATGTCATCTTAAATCCTTCTTGTGTTGTGTAACTAATACATAATTGAAGATTTATGAAGTGACGTCTTCGCGTTAGGTTCACTGACGTCATTATTGATCGTCGTCACAGCACACGCGATGTAACCTGTTTAAGTAAAACGTGAGCTTACACCAAGAAATATATTCCTTGAGGAGTCAAAGCCTGCTGCGTATATGCGACAGTTGTTGACTTCAGTGCGGTCTGCGATGATGCGACACGCGAACCGCGATATCGTGCTCTGCAGGACCTTCGTCTCCCCAGTCTTGTCGCCTGCCACCGTGTCCATGACCACGAAGTCGATCGGAGATTCCGACGACCTACCGATCTGCGAACAATGGAAAATCGGGGTCAATTACACCGATCACGGGCAAATAAGTGACATCGCTACGGTTTGCGGTTTTGACTTAGCACTGATTACGGGCAATCAAAACTAATCAATTTCAATTGGACGCTTTACTATCATAAGTACTGCAAGTTTTATAAGACATTTAAATTCTTAAGAAACGCGAATACACGGTAAACATTGAAAATACCCAGAAAAGTAACAAAACAAGTGATTTAGGTTAAAAATAACTGATAAAATTAATATTAGGCACTTCTCCAACAAATGGCAACACCCCATCGCTATTCATAACGAATGTGTGAAATACGAGATAATGTAATTTTTAAAGTAGTGTTGTCAGACATTGAAATAATTCAGGAGCCATATCAAGTTTCCAGGACTGGCAGAACGCGACTGGTTGAAGGCTGCATTACGTCAACCGTTCCGCAGAGTGCTCGTGCCGCTCTAATTGTCAATAACGAGGAGCTTGCAAACCTTCCACAAGCCACTTCTCTACACTCTAAATCAATCATTTTTTATCGGAGTAGCCAATTAACTGCGCTTTTCTGGTTCTGATGTCAGAGTACGTGATAACGATACAGGAAATTGAAGTTGCTAAATGTTATATAAAATAATTAATTACATTTCAATTATGTACCTACTCCAGGTACCAAGACGTCTTTAACGAATCCCCGACTATCGGTTAAAAACTTTTATTCATCTATAAATAGCAACCTTAACCGAAGACATTATCCATCATTTATTAAAGGTCATAGTTATTAATCTAAGACCTTTAAGACAGAAAAAACAGACCAAACAACTCGGGAAATAAGACGCGAGAAACACATTGTTTAGAACGTTCAAACTCTCCTACTACCAAAACATTAAAGATAATGTTTCTTGGCGTAGTAATGATTCCGAAATCGTGTTTTGGCAAACCTATCTTGTACCTTTGCGCCAACTGGGCCGTCAACCCGATATTTATTTTTATCAATACATTCTTTATTTTCAGCAGAAATCACGCTATTTATACAAGAATACGGGTATTGATTAAACTCACTTTCAAGATCGATACCAAACAAGTGATCCGTAATTAATATTGGAGTACACGCTTCGTAGAACATCGAGAGCACCTTTTGATTCCCAATTAAGTGAAACTCGAAATTAAATTTCTCACGATATCGGGTAATGGTCGAATTCAATTAAGTGGGAATAAGACACCGAAACTTATAGAAACAACTAGCTGTCCCCCGCGGTTTCACCCGCGTAGCGGTATGAAATATACTTTACGACCTATTCTCAGACCTACCGAAATTTTTCATAAGAATCGGTCAAGCCGTTTCGGAGGTGTTTGCAGACAAACACTGTGACACGAGAATTTTATATATTAGAAAGATTAGAAACTATGAAATAACTCGGAACGAGAAACTCATCAAGATTTCTTAGGTAAAGCAATCAGCAGGTCGGTGGCTCACACCCAGCAGCTCACTCGGCTCACTTCAATGTGACTCAGTTATATAAATAATTTTGCCTCTTACATTTCAGCTGGGTGTCATATATTTTTTCGAGAGAGCAAATTTAATCAAATCGAAGCATCACTATGCACTCTGCACCAACGCCGACAATGCTCCCTTCGTTCGGTGCGGAATTCATTGTGCTAGTGGCCCGTTTGCAATTTAGAAGGTACCATAAGGCATTTGCTTGAATATGAATGCAGATTAGCATGATCGAAGCCGCATTGCTGATGTTGGGTAAGGTGACGCGGCCGACAGTGCGCCGCTTGCGTCACGATCACGACATTGTATCGCACTGTGGACTTCTTCGTCGCCGCATATATTACTACACGAGGCCCTGCATAATGCACTTGTGAAATTATACTTTGCAACGATCGATTGCCTGACCCTTGGTCAACGCTAAGCTTGTTTAGGATTTACTTTAAACGTTTCTCTGAGACATGTTCATATTATGTCAGATTTAACTATATTTATCGTTTCTACGTACACTGATTGATTGATGATAAATAAGTTCTTCGCTCTCAAATCAACAACTATGAACTATTTAAAGCGCTTTATCAATAACTCAGACAACCATTATTTAGCATTACCCTTATCTCTGTCATAATTATACATAACTATATAATAAACTAATGTTGTGCTCAAAAGGATTACAATACTAATATTCAAGAGATAGACGAAATTCTGGGAGGCTGTTTCTTTAATTCAATAGCATTAACACTATGTTACGCCAGCTGCGCCGGGGTCTCAATTGAGCAACTCTTTATTCAAGATTTTTTATTCAGACAAACCACAGAATTGGAGCATCGGGCGTGACGAGAGAACAAAGATGGTGGAGATTACTAGGTATCCGGTTCCCCGACCCGTTATATAACCACATCTAGTGCCTCGACTCCTTAACAGTATGGCTAATCAAATTCAACCACGGTACAAGATTAACCAAAACAATCGGTAATTACATTTTATGCAAGGAGATAAGACCACGTGCGTTAAGCTTTTGGTCGCACATGTAAGTAGAATGTGTTTCAAAAGAAATAAATTTTCAAGTCTTTCTTAAGTAATGCTGTAATAATTATTAAATTAAAATGAACCACTACCTTAACCTAACACATTTATCATCAAGCTACACCAAGTTAACGAGTAGGATTAGGAAAGACCAAAACAAAAAAGAGCCTGTTAGGAACCTTGCCCATTGCAGTGGCGCACGGCTTCAAGGAAATTTGAATTTGCCTATTGGCAAAGTACAGAAATAGGCCTAGACTCAGACTTTTCCTGAAGTTGTTTCAAAATCTTAAAAGGCTTTTCTTATATCAGTTTGTTTTTTCTAAATTACTTAAACTAGACCCTGCCCAACCTCACAGGATAGCTGTACTCGTGTCATCATCTGCTTTCTGCCATGGCCTCTTCACTATGGTTAAGTGAAGTTCTGTTCTGTTTAACCACAATATCACCAAGGTAAGTCATGTACCACGTAGTACGTGATGTACCACTCTAGGAAGTAATACTTTGTGTCATTAAAACTTTCAATCTTGTAGGTATACATAGAAACATGTTTCTTCATACGAACGATGACATAGTTAAGCGCAATTATAGAAGCTAGGGCATCCGATATCAATTGACCGCACTCAGATAATTTACAAGGACTTCAAACCGCAAATCCGAGTTATGTAATATCTCTACAATCACTTCTAATAGCATAAATAAAACATGTAGAATTGCTGAAGTAATGTAACTTTTGTTAAGTAAAAGGGTGCTGCTAAGCCAAACCAAAGAAGGAATTCCTAGTACGAATAGATTGTTTATGTCATCTTGGCATTATATATCATGATCAGCAATCGTGTATAGATGTGCGCGTGCGTCCATCGTATACATCTTTAACAGATCACGTAAAAGCACACATTCCTATGCATGATTACGATCAAATAGAGGTTTTGCACGAAGTATAGTTAATGTTTCAGTTTTTGTTATCGTGGCTTTAAGTCGAGGAGAATATATTAGTTATTTAGATCGTCAAAAACAAATTACTTAAGCTTTGTATAAAATTTCCACTATCAAATTCAAATTAGGTAATTAATATTACAAAGTCATGTATTTTGTTTACAATATCGATAAATGGGTTTACTTTCTTGTGTTTGCTCATTTATTACATTTATAATTAGTGTCGGCACAAATTACTGTGTAAAGTTTCCTTCCTTATACAATAACCACATTTACACACAAGTATTGTATGTTTTGTTCATAGACTTATATTTTATCTTTTAAATATATTTTTACTTTGTTCATCGGAAAAGATTCTCTGGTTTAAATGAATATTTTCACGCCGGCCGTAAAAGAAAAAAATAACTATTCGAGGTATCCCGAAAATTCTATTGCTGATAAAATAGAACGTAACTAATTCTGCCACTGGCATGTTTTGTTGTATAGGTAGCATAGCAACCATTCGAGTCGCCAGATCCTCAAACACAGCTGTGTCACTGAAACAACTAAGTACTTATCTTTCACTGCTCTGCGTATATCCACCCAGTTGCATCATTATTCTGCCTACCGCAGTGTTATAATCCTTCCGTCGTGAAATACAGTTGCATAAACCGCAGGTGTAAGCTAATAGGGTAGGGGCTGTGCTGTCGAAGCGCGACAGGCAACGAAGCCTCCATTCGAGGCTATTTCCTTGTCGTGAACTCGATACCCGTAGCTATCATCACGCTCGGCTTGCTTTACAATCTAATTTAGGCACCAGCCAGATGTTTATGACAGCGTTCCTCCGTGTTGTTTTATATCTGCTTTTTAAATACCATTGTTATCGAAGGAGAATATTTCAGCTCGACTCATCATAAATTCCAATATGCTTACATGCAAACATTCTTTAATAATAAAATGAGAATAAATAATGCTTAATTCAAAACACCAGTCGTCTCCTGGGGGAAAGAATGGGACGACTTATTTAACGAACACAACTGTTCGTTACATGTTAACTACGTTTTCGATGCAAGTGAAGCATCTGCCGCCGCCGGCGCCATTTACCTGACAGACAATATCCATTCATCTGTTTCCTGTTATTCAACAGCGACAAAAACTCGGGCACTGAACAAGCACCATTACCTGATTTCCCCGTAGTGCAGTTCAAAAAGTAAGTAAATTTACAAAAAATTGCGACATGTAACGGTGCAACTCTTTTGCATGTCGTATCGAATGGCCAGCGTTCTAAGATCTGCCTTGGCTCCTACACTCCTTGGACAAGTGGAACTCTACCAAGTAACCTAATAATCTTCGTGGGTCTATTTATTATAGACGATTTGTAATGTGGAAAGCGGTACAACCCGGCAAATATGTAGTTGTGTCTTATTTGTAGACACGCATCGTCTGGCTCTTTGTTAAATTCACAATAGAGTTAACTAGTTTAATACTGGATTCCATCTTTATCAAATACAAAACTGTGAAATCGATAATATTTACCGAAAGGCAACACATGATTCTAGCGAAATAAAGTAGTGCGTAAAACAATATGAAATCGGATTTTATTATACCATTTCTCGAGTTTCAGTGGGCGAAGTGAAACGTATTGTCCCATTAGCAATAAAATTAGAATGGATGGAATTACAGCTGACTCAGTATTGAACAATAGAAAAAATAGCGGCCCACTTGTGGATGTCACTATTGTACTACGAGCTATTATTTATTATACTATTAGAGTTTAAGCAAAACCGAGCCAAAGACACTTCAACACAGATTCCAGCCTTGACAACGGTCGAGGGCTCCAAACATTGAATATTTATATCGAATTTGTGGTAGGCGGAATGTAGGCGAAATTACGGACGATAGACATACGAATATCACCAAAGTGTTCAATATACATAAAATTAAAGCTCATTAAATGAATGATAAACTTTATTATGCTGCCAATTTTGGTTACAATGGTCTCTCTTAAGAAAATTTAAATAGCCTGAAATAAAATTGACTAATGCTGCTGTTGTAGACCAACAACGTGATGTGATGTCGGAAAATTCAAATTCTACCGGCATTTGAGATTGTTTGCTAGATATTCCTCCAAGGAAAATTTAATTTGATAAACCTCATGTTTATGTATCCAAAATGTTTTCTTAGCAATCATCTCGAGCCCCGTGTCATACATACACAAGCGACACATGTCGATACTTCCGCCCGTGTCGATTTGCTCTTATATTGGATTGGTTAAATTTGGATTTACCACATCCAGGCGATGAATTTTCAAACGATTATAAGCTTTAGCTTGTGAGCGTTTAGGTCGATTTGTTTTTAAATAATAAGTAGGACATGCAAACGTGAAAGTAGGGAAATGTTCTGGTGGTACCTCGTGTTGTGACGTCTAGCCAGCGTTAACTGTCAATAACCAGCTTCCCCCATAAGAGGTGATATTAACCCGTGTTATGGTAGCCGACGGGTACATTGAAAAAGTCGAGATGATGGACGTGAAGTAAACTGAAATTCAGAATAAAATTGATAACCTACTATCAATTTTATTCTCGATATTCTGTACTACAAACAAATATTCTCTTTGAATTTCCTAATTAAATACGCATTTAGTAATCTAACGCATTAAGAAAAGATATTTTTTCTGAGTTACTGATGTTGATGATTTTAAAACCAAATTAAGATATGAATATTATTTTGATTAGAACGTGTTTCATAAGTTAATGTTAATAAACGAAAACATTACAGTCGTCAAATAAATTCTATAAGTACAAATTAGTAAAGTCAATGTCAAAGCCTACGTAAATCTGGTTTAATAAATAAAAAAAAACATTCGTCTATCTTACACTAATGTCAAAACTGTCGGCGATACAACGTTATATTTTGTTAACGCAATTTGAGAAACTAGTTTGTTCAGAAAAAGATTTCGTTTTAAATTTAGTTTAACCCCAAAATTATGACTTCGCTAGTTTTCACTATTCATTCGCATTATTCTCTGCTTTTGACTATTGGAATGAAACTCTTTTTTAGTCGTATATCAGCATATCATAGTAAAGCTTTTACTACTATGATGACTTAGTCTATTTTTATTAGTCTTAACTTTTCCGATGGTGCTGAATCGAGATTGTTTCTCATATCCTCATCAACTATCACCAATTTATGTGGCGGTGCTGTTGTTATTCATATTGGACAAATACCTCACATTGAGGGCGGCCTACGCAAACTAACATAAAATGGGACATCCTTCGTTCTAGTTGCACGACCAGTATTATTCTTTCATAAACACACAGTGCGGCCATTTTAATTACTTAACAACACTGTTTTGCCAAGCATTCGTAAAATACTTTATTTTCTCCAAGGTTCTTTGTTCTTATGATAAAACTTAGCTTTCCACCACGCGGTTTCACTCGCGTACCTCTATTTTACTCTCCTTAGGGGTTGAATTTCCAAAAATCCTTCCTTAGTGGATGCCTACACTGTATAAGATATCTACATAATGTGCAAAATTTCAAGTCTAGGTCAAAAAAATATTTCACAGGCTAGCTATCGCGGTTTTAAATTTGAATTTAGGCACTAAAGCAGTTAAATAAGAGCCTCAGGATATTTTGACATTACTCACAGCAAGAATTATAATAAACGAGTCATGAGTATTGTATCGTAGTCGTGTTCATTAATTAATTAATATTATTTTAGTGTTACAGTAAGCATATTTTTTTATTTTCTAAACGGTCATGACGTCTTCCACCCTCAGCTAATGGGTTATCCACTCAATAGCCACATTCTGTATATCTGTTATCAGGTTTTATTTAAACGGTTAAAAACCAGTTTGTGCTCGATTTTTCTGCATACCTTAATTTAAATAACATTTGAAACGGAAATCAAATGTAGTTTCACGGTTTGGAATAACAAGTTTTTTTTAAATTGCAAAAAAAACTTGCATCGCCACGTTTCCTTTATCAACTCGTAATATATACAGCGGAGGAACTAATATAAATTATCGATAATATTCAATAAGGTACTCCAAATATTCGCTCCAGGTTATAGTCAGCGGTGCCAACTCGTGCCAACTATGCCACTATAGATTAGAACCAAGGTGTGCTGGTTTGGTTAACTGAAGTTACAGGTGGTAATCACAAAAAATATATCTAGGCACGTTTTTATGGAACATGTTACCGAAATCGATAACAGCAGACATGTGAATGTTACTACTACGAGGTTGCCAAAGACAAATATTTTAAACATGAATAGGACAATAGTTCTGATACCGTCTTATCAAGGGCGTTAGCTAGCTTATTATATGGATAAGTACAACCAGCTATAAGACTGACAAGTTACAAGATACAGCAACTTACCGATACCTTTTTAAGAGGTTTTCGCGATTGATTACTTAGTAAAGTATAATAGTAAATTTCCCTTAAAATTAATTGGTACTACTTTTTTAAAATTGTGCTCGATTTCTAAACATCTACGCAGTGGGAATGCCGACTTTATGTAGGACACTAGGTTTTTTGGAAAATTTAATTTCGAGAAAAAATGTGGCTTTATTGTGGTTCTGAATAAATAAAAATAATATGAATGTGAAATTTAATTTCGAGGAAAAAAGTGGGTTTTCTGAAAATATAAAAATAATATTATGAATGTGTAATATGTTCTTCAGTTCTTCACTTTTTATTATTTCTGTGGTAATTATACTTAATTTGTCAAATGACTTTCTAGGGTTCCGTAGTCAACAAGGAACCCTTATAGTTTCGCCATGTCCGTCTGTCTGCCTGTTCGCGGCTTAGCTCAGAGACTCTTAGTACTAGAAAGCTAAAGTAATTTGGCATGGATATATATTAATCACGCCGACAAAATGGTAAAATAAAATCTCTGAAAAAAAAAATCTGTTTCTATAGTAAATTACATAGATTTTTCGTACACAAAGAGGCAACACTACAACATATGAACAATAATCATTTGTAATGAGTAGTCGATTGTTAACCATTGTCCATATATTCGCACATGTTCTTGACGGTTTATCCCAATTCTCGTCGCCATTGTCCGGTGAACAAAGACCAAATCCAAGATGGCCGTCGCCTCTGTTCCAAAGATCGCTCCCAACCATCCTTTCTCGCATGCTTAAAAAAAACCATCTGAAGTGACTGGTCGTTCCGTTGGTCGGCAATGTTCTGGAGATGACCCAATTTGGAGTCCCCGAGCCGCCAAATTGCGTCGTTTACGTTTCCAATGGTCCGTTCCGAACCTTCAAAGTGCTGGTATTGTGTTTTAAGTTCCATTAGCATTTATTTGATTGTGCTACCCTCTATGCAAGTAATGAGACGCGATTAAGAATAACCCTGTTCAACAAAAGGTTGTTATTTTTAATGTAAGTAAATGTGTTTATTATCAATTATTAATGTGAAAATAATACTTCATTTACTATCTTTGTATTGTATCAATAACATTTTGTATATTGTTATCGTACAGTCTACAACGTAAAATACTCTACAATAACTTGCAAGTAAAAGTATTTATAAATTTGAACAAGTAGACGTCTCGAGTCTCGTAGGCGATGTTTAAATTTATAATTACAGCAATTTGTGTGTAGATAGGTAATCAACTCAAGTGTCAAGCAGTAAATTGACCCACAAGAAGGTCAAATGCAGTGGTCTAACGGGCTGTTATAATGAACTTCGTGCCTTGAATATATTATGGAATGTTTCGTTTTACACATTATTATGTCGTTATCAAGAACAGCCACAGGCGACGATTCGTTCCTTTATATTTTTAACTTTGAACATTTTCTCTTTGGCTTTCATCGACCGCTTCGTGACATGCCACGCGGTCTCACCCGCGTTTCCAATAAATAAATAGCCTATGTCCCCCTCCATACCATAGGTTATCTGCGTGCCAAATTTCATCGCGATCGGTTCAGCGGTTTCGGCGTGAAAAGGTTACTTTTGCATCTATAATAAATATCTATACATATAATAAATCTGTAGAACCAGCGTGTCTGTAGGTAACAGAATGCAAAGAGACCATTTTTATTTTTTTATCTGTCTGTTCGCTAATCTCCGAAACCACCGAACGGAATTCCTTGGGGTTCCGGGTTTTCATTAGGCTTAGCTTGGCGCTTCGAATAGACTTTGTTTCATCGAAATTGGTGAACGGGAAAAAAGTTAAAGAAATGTTATTAAGTCTGCGCGAGCGAAGTCGCGGGCGAACAGCTAGTCTTCAATAAGACTGTTCGCAACATGAAAATGATGAATGGGTAAAAACCAACTACATATATTATTTCTATATCATTGGTTTACCTTTTACTACTCGTCAGATATTTTATACTACCATATGTAGGTAATAAATCATGTAATTTAGTAACTTAATATAACGGTATTTATTGTTGCATTACGTAGAAATAGACACATCAAAGGTGTTACGTGCAATACTTTTTAACTAACACATAATTACATTACGTGGCTTACTTACATACACCTCGTAATCAATGCATCAAGTAAGATCAAGAAAAATAATAACAGTAGGTATGTACGAGTAGGATTGATCGCACTATCTTTAATGGTGTGTCCACACACCTGTGATATGCTACAGAACTATATTAGCGTTTTCACTTTCAAGTTCAACAGGACCTAGTATCGCGGGGAAAAAGTATTGTGGTTCGGAATATGACTAACCGGAGACGTGACGGAGACGTGATTGGTGTGAATGAACCTTAACTCCACGTATTCCCCAACAAAGGATTTTGGGATTTTCGGGACCTCCGTCACACTCACTTTATGGCTAGTCTATTTAAAACGACAAAAATATTTTACAGCTTCGATATTATCCAATAAATTAAAATTCATAAACGGGGTTCAGATGAACAGATTCGTCTAGAGTCTAGACGTAGAACACATAACAAGCGAGCGAAATCGTTTCACTCCCAGGGTCCGATGAACCGTCTCGCCGCGCCCCCTTCCCTTTATCATCGCCACCCCTGTTCGCAAGGGACGCTTAACCAAATAGACTCCAAAATATTGTCCCCGAAGGATTTCGTGTTCGGACGAAACATTCCCTAAAAACCCATTAAACGTGCTCCATTGAAATCGTTGCAATTTAGATTTCCGTGAATTTTGAGTCATCGCTCATTGTGCTATAGTCATAATGACTATGAGATGTGAATTTCTAACTTCCGCGACTTTACCCGCGTTCCCGAAAAATCTTATATTTTCTAAGAATAAACAGCATCCTATATTTCATGTTATTTGAGGTGTATAGTAAGGTATAATTATATTATATTATATTAATCCAATTTTATTTAGCCATTATGTAGTTTTAGAGTAATGAGTAAAAACCATTCTCAAAAATACTCACAAACTTTCGCATCTATTATAATCTAGTGGATATTTTTTATCATTCATATCTGCGACAATTATACAAAAGAAACCAAACCAAAATTTACGATACAAAAAAACTTCAAAGCATACTACGTAAGGACAGTCCTTTGTAAGCATGCAAGCTTAGAGCATTTTGAAACGGTACACCTTCATTAAAAGATGAAAGGGAAACTTCAGAAAACAATTCTTTGTCTAATAATGAAAGTTACCCGAACAATATCGACGTTACCTGCCTTTCATAAACATAATTACACAATCTATGCCTTATAAATTTAAGGCAATTGAAAACCGAGCTTTGTGGTTTCTCTACTACTATTGGATTGGAAATAGCTAACACAATATTCATTCGGGATATTTTACCTATCCTACTATCTTCTGTATTCTTCTTATGTATATATAAAAAAGGAAAAGGTGACTGACTGACTGATCTATCAACGCACAGCTCAAACCACTGGACGGATCGGGTTAAAATTTGGCATACAGATAGCTATTATGATGTAGGCATCCGCTAAGTAAGGATTTTTGAAAATTCCATCCCTAAGGGGGTAAAATAGGGGTTCGCGGGTGAAACCGCGGGGCGGTAAGCTAGTAATATTATAAAAGTGAATGTTTGTGACTAAATCAAGCATAAACAGCTGAATGGATTTGGATGAAACTTGGCACATAGATAGATCATATCCCGGAATAACATATAGGGTACTTTTTATCCCATATGAACATAAGATCCTTTGGAAACGCGGGTGGAACCGCGGGGCAGAGCCTAATACATAAATTGAAAGCAAAGCTACTTGAATCGAGCATGATTTATTTTCTACAGCTCGTTTTATTATTTCTTTTACTTTTATTGTAACTTGCGTACAATGTTTTACATTAAAGCCACGTTCGCACAAAAATACAACTTTCACCAGTAAAAGCGGGACGCTAGCTGGACTCCAGGCAGGGCCGCACTCCCGACGATATTAAATACGAGGTTTTCACAAAACTCGACCGTTTCAAACTATAATATTCATTGAATTTCTTCGCAAGTATTTAATGACTTTTAATGGTAAAGTTTTGGAACATTGAATATTAAATGGTTCTGCGAATACCTAATGGTTTCTTAAATTCTCGGCATTTCGGAATCATTCACCAAAATACTGACCTTCAATGTGAATGCAAGAGTTTTTTTTTATATCATAAGAATTCGCGTATTCTTAACAATAACCCAAATGTATCACTATTTTTACGTGACATAATAATGGCAAAGATATGAGAACTGAAACCAGTTTTACTAGTCGTGATCTTGAAGGTTGTGCAAAGGTAAAATACGAGTGAAAGTAACCAGGCCAAGCCAAACACGTTGCTAATAAATCTATGAAAGATACATGAGATGGCGACCGACCCTAGATAAATAAGCATACTCAACATAACTTCTCAATTTTAGAGGGAACACTAATAAAATTCAACCATTGACAACTTACTATCTTTACTGGCCGAGTGGTGACCTGAAAATTTCACATAACGTCAATATGCTGTGGAGATCCTAAGAGTAGTTATTTGCTTTATGTAGAGTATTGTACAGATAATTGAATAAAATTTAAAAGATCAGAAAGTGACAAAGAAAATCTGCGCAGTTGGCAATGCAACTTGCTGTACTACTCATGGCCTAGAACCTAGTCTGTAAAAAGCGAATCTAGAATAAAAGACAGGCAGTTGAGTGCAGATCTCATCGCAGTTGTCAGGCCACGGTATCGATTGCGGCGGGTGTTGCGCGGCGGTCGGCCCGGCGACGTCCTTGGCCCAACCACGCCGTCTCATACTCCCACCCCCAGGTCTGACGTCACGCCCCCACCCTCATTGACATGCGGAGCGGGTCATCTGTGACGTCACTGTCACCTTGTTACTAGACGCATCACTGAATTGCTACCGTCATTTGTTCGCGTCATGAGAAGAGCGTCATCACAGTTTCCAGTTTTCAAATAGCGGTCACCTCTACAGCAATTTATGTATAGCGAAATGTAAATTCAGTTGTTGGGCAATCAATCAATCAATGCACGTATAACGCATATTGCAATTTGCAACCTCAATGCCTCATTTATCGTCAATCATTCATTGCATTCATACAGAGCGTGTTCATGTATAGAAGACGCAATCCTAAGTGCTTAGCTATCAGCTATCTGCAATGTATGCTGGTATAATGGTTGGAGCCAGAATCAACTGGTTAGTGGTTATGCTTTGCTACTCCGAGATTGTCAGTCACAGACTTATGCAATCGTCGGTGATATGTGGATAATAATGTAATATTCCGTGTACCTCGTCGTGGATAATGTTTATCAAGACATTTGTTATCGTAATCAATGGGGCAAAATTAACTATAAAAACAATCTATTGAAAAGGCTTAAATAAATGAAAAATATTTTAGGTCAGTGGGTCGCTAAACATTGAACATTGCGGCGCATCATTCATCAAAAGAAAGATGCTAACGTGCACCATTCAAGACAGCCGTTTAATAAAAGGCATATTAACATATTTTGACACTAGACCTAGATTTAAGGCCAATGAACTTGAAAGCCAATTTATTCATGTTGATATTTATATTACTTTTAAAGCGCATTTATCGTATGTATAAACTGACCACGCGACGCTTTGAGCGATTCAACCTACGCCAGACTTTGGTTTTGTAGGTATAGCGGACTAACCGTGTGTACAATCGCTAAGAAACTCGCGTAATTTAATAACAAAGCAAGACAAAGATACCCGTACTATCTTGACTGACTTGGGTATCTGATCAGCTGCGTAGTACACCTTTCTAAAATCGGTCAGCATTTATCGCACATTGCGGGCTTTGGCTGATAAAGCCTAGACATAAAAATAAGGCCGATTGCAAGGTCTCCGAAGAGCGTAGAAGCGGCCATTATTGATATTGCGTATGTATTTCTTGTTATCGGAACAACATTTTTTTTGCGTGTTTATTTATAAAAAAAAACGTCGGATGGATTCCACATGGATACCGTCACAAATATTTACGATGTTCCGCAGTGATTAGTGGCGTGGCGATCTTTGTCATGGACTCATACTTTATGTTCAGTGGTAAGCATACAACAAATGACGCAGCAAATGCTAATATGGTACCTCGGGTGGTTGTTTCCGGTGCATATTGGGTTCATGAATTTAATTTAAGTAAACATGATGTTTATCTAGGTTATGATAAGGTTGTTACTGAAGGTTTCATTGTTGCGTGCAAAGAAACTGTTGCTAACAATGAAACTGGCGTCCAATCTAATGAACAGGATGTGGAGCGGTGCGACGACCGCGGCGACAACGAACTTAGCCACCCCATTGGGAATACTAGCAATTTCAGTGACTCATAATATATAGCTACTAGCTATGGACCTAATTCATAATTCATTAATTGTAATATAATAAGACTACCTAATGTTTATTACAATTGTGTACCGTAGCTAAAGATAATTGTTAATATTGCAAACCGATCGACGTTGTAAACAAAATATATAGTTAGTCCCCTCAATAGTAAACAGCTAACGTTTATCAACATACCATTATGTTTATAGCATAAGCAATTAAATATCATAGCTAGTCAACACGTCCTACGCAACACCATATTCGATGCAATAACCCACAACGCCAACATTATTGATGTAGGAAATTTTGAGTGTCCGTTATCAGACCTTTATTGTTTACATATTGAGATGATTTGATAAGGTCGTTCACTTGTCGCGATCGCGGCGCTGTGTGCGGCCGTCGGCTCAGCGCATCAATGACGCGGGTTGTAAGGACCAACGCATTGTTCTCCCGGGGGGCACTAACCCATATGCGCCGATTAGATATGGCCGACGACGCTGAGACGCACCAGACACTTCTCGCACAGAGCAAAACGTAAACATACTCAGTCTGTAAATGATTATAACAACAATCATCTTACAAACGTAAGCAGTTTCATGTCCTCTAAATACAAAACTTGTGCCGTAAAGTTTAACGTCTCACTTGCGCCTACACATTTTAATCACGCAAAAACATTTCATCATCTAATATGTCAACGTTTCCATTAGACACAACGTATTAGCATTGGGTTCCTGGCACCGGACCAATGCTTTTGTATAAAAAAAATGGTTTTAATAATTTTACACAACGAAAAGTTGGATAGCATGAATACCTATATAGAGAATAGATAGGCGGTCGGAACGTTGTGTTCGTGCATTGTGCGATTTGGAGTCGATTCGTTTCCTGTTCGAGGGTTGCTATCCGAAATTGCCGTACGTGAAATACGCGTCCCCATTTAGCAATCGTGTATCAAAGCCTATTGTTTGTGCTCATGTAGCACATTGTTTAGTTTAGATGCTTTGTCGTTCAAACAGAACAGCGTCTGCCAGCCTGATAAGCGGGTCCGATTTGTTAGGGGAACAAGCTGTTGTAATATAATTACGAAATGTGGGATTCATTTACACTATCTCCGTGATGAAGAAACTTGTCGGTAGATAGAAAACATTTCCTCATTGTTTTGTTAACATTGATAAAATTAAAGAATAAACATTAAAAGGCATTTGAGAAAATAAATAAACTTATTAAGCTTACTAGTACGCCATGGAAATGTTACTTGGAAAAACCCTGCTTCAAATACAAACAACATGTGAGTATAAATCCTGTTACGTTAACTTGCTTGCTTGCCTTTTGTCACGTAGCCGTAGGTTTTTCTTATGTTCTTTTCCCGGACATTAGTGATAACGTAAATATTATCATCAGTAACGTGACGTTATTATATGCGAAGGAATCATTTTGAAAAGATATATACACAGTGTATACTCAGCACAATCTTAGTTTTGGAATTTATGAAGTCGTGATGATGATGATTCTTAAGAATAATAGTTTTTTTAATCTAAAATGCTGCTTATCTTTCTTTTAGTTATTAATACATTTTTACTATCGGGTAAATTATTTTTATTAATTTATTGAGCGAAACGGATCGCATTGTATTGACAGCTGCCAAGTTTTTGGTAAGTCATCAATTTGGTGCACTTAGGCTTTGCTTTAAGATTTACTTGAGATTTAAATAATAAATACCAAATATATTATCTTAACTCGAAAGTTAAGCCTGAGCAAAGTCCTACAATATAGGAACTTTCAAGGTGAATAGGTTTCTTCTGGGCAAGCGTGTTTCATCCTAGGCTTTATCTACGTCCTCTATAAGCGGGTCAGTGGCCATACGCAAGCCCATTTAATGTTAAAAAAATAAGCTCTATAAATCTCAGGCTAAGACTCACCTGAAACATATCCGTGTCAGGGTCCTCCGTGTATTCAACAATGACCGCCTGACTGCGGCTAAGTGTATACGAGATGGAGTGTTGGCTGGCATCAAGGATCGCCTTGCTGCTGTGTGGTGTCTTCACTACGTAGTGCTTGGAGCGCCTAACGCCGTTTGCAGAAGGTCGCCGGTACAGCACGAACTTGCTTCGGCGTCGACCCCGCTCACCAGCGGGTAGATATCCATTATATCTGAAAGATTTTGAACTGTTACATTATTACATATATTTTTAATACTGAGACACATCAGGATTCAAGCCTACAAGCCAAAAGTTGTCATAAAAATCCCACCAAAATTAAATAAGGTTTCAAGTATTTGTGATCTGTGGACACGGAGGGTGACTTCATTAATACAACGGTAATTCCTCGGCATAAAATCTAGTTTTGAACATGACAATGTGATGAGTGTTGAAGAAACACGGTAACGATTTAATTTGACATCAAATCACAGAGACTAAAACGGTTCGATTAAGGTTACAGAAGGTCAAGAGTAATTGAGCCCGCAGTAGTTAGTATTCTTTGTAGGAGCTATTAAACATAGTTGAGTAAGTAAATATGTAAGAAACATTTTAAGGAGTTATTTATGTAATTAACTTTACTGAAGGATCAGTGTTAGAATGTTTACTGGAAAAACAATTGTTGTAAGAATTATTATCCATTATATTCATTGGCTGTCGATGGGAAAGGCTAAACTTCCGTGAGAATTACAATAAACAATCAATAATCATGCATTATTAACTGTGCCATTAGCTTCTATTCCCACAGTTCCATATAAACACTTCATTCATCGAGACACAACAAATACCTATGGTAAAGGCATATAGGCTCTTGGCAAAATAACACTTAAACGTATGACATCATAGCGTAATTACTATTTAATATCCCGATTTGTTTTATTACTCACGACAAAGATGGAATTTAAAAAATATCGTCTGTAGAATAGAAAATAAATCATGAATTTGAAGACTGTGAAAGTCGTTATTGTTACGAGCTGACAAAGATAAAGTTGAGATTCGTTTAAAACCTAGATATAATGTAATATTGATTGATGTGATGAGATTTGCCTAAGTGCGGCTTGATTATACCCTGTCTGTTTTGTAACAGAGTCGAAAATTCATCAGAAATTTTATCAGTTTCATATGCAATCTATAAATAGAAACTTGTATCTTAAATGAACAGTAGATCGTTTTAAATTGATCATATCATGCGGAGTGATGCCATTGAAACATGCAAAATTGAAATAAAGACAATCATAGTTGCTCAGGTAGTTCACAGTGTATTATATCAGAGCACAGCAGTAGCAAGAAATCGGACAATGTTTGAATCTCGAGGCATGGGAAGCCGCACAAGTGCAAACCTTTGTATATTATTGTATAACATGGCATAACAACGTCTGACATAATGCCTATTTTGTGAGACATTGTTATTTCTAATCAACAATCTATCAGCTGGGGTTTCCCGTTTGTTACATATAAGTAGGCATTTTTACCACACCCTTCTCACTTCCGTGTCCAACCACTGCCAGCTTTGTCCAGGCATCAAAACATATGGCGTGCTGTGGGACCAATTTATCTGATCACTGATGTGGAACATATGAATTTTAATTTTAGCGCGGTGAATTTGATTGAATTTGGAATTATCCAAAGTTCCAAAGTTTTACATAACTATGGAAAAAAATAAAATTATGGGAACAGCGCTAGAAACCAGAATATAAAATGACTTAAGGTGATGATAGCTCAGTGGTAGTGACGTCGGACGCCGCGGCGAAGGTCGTGGGTTCGAATCCTACAATGAGCTTGAGCTTTCGGTGAAGGAAAACATCGTGAGGAAACCATAGCACGGTGGTAGGGTACTTTGTAGTACCCGCCTGGCTGGCTACCACCCTCAAGTTGAAAATCTGTCGCCAAACACCTATTGGTGTGTTCCGGCAGCTGCACTTGAGAGCCAGATCCATCTAGGCTTTGTATGCTTACCACCTTCGGCCACATCATCACCTACCATAGTGAGATTGTGGTCAAACACAAGCCTATACAAAGTGAAAAAAAAAAAAAAAATTACCTATTGTGGACAATATTTCTGTCGGCTTTCGGCAATACGATAAGTAGTATGTATTTAATAACATGAGCTCAGAATATTTATTGTTTCCGAATGCAATGAGCTCGAACCGGAACAATGAGGCTTTTACTAGATTTATCGGTTTTATCATCCTTAATTTTGGGGAACCACAGAGGATTTTATTTATCTTTACTAACTCTGACTTTACTATGTTAATTTTTTATGCGCTTACAGTTTTTCTATCTTTCGTATATCGGTATGATGGTCGGACATAGTTTTTAGTCCTAATTTTTGTGGTCGAGTTGAGATTGTGGTCTAGCACTCATAGTAGAACCAATTAATTTGATGTACTTAATCATTAATATTGTATCCGCAATTTTGTTTCAATATTGAATATTGAGATGAGTATAAAACCACAGTAGGCACACTTCCTTATTACAGTAATAACTGATTTAAATACATAGTACCTAGTTGGAAATTATATAAACAGGTAATGATTTATTACGAATAGCTACCGTCGATTTTCCAAAGTGTAGGAGAACATTTTATTTACTAGTGCCTAAGGGCGATTTTTTTTTTTACTAGCGTTATATCATGTATTCTTTTCATTTTAGATATTATTATGCTCGGAAACCGATTACAGTGATGTTAATAAAAATACAGTCAACTCAACAACTGCACTGTAACATTACATTGAAATTTGTTTAAACAGTTTTGCAGCGTACCATAATACCTATTTAACCTTCAGTAGCTGTATTTCGATTACAATTTTTTAATATAATTTTGATTTTATAGCTGCAGCACAACACTGGAGATCTGTTTAACAAACATTACGTAGATACGGCTATTTTTGGTATTCAGATAGACTTCGTTGCAGTTATATCGACATTGACCTTGTTGCGTACACGGCGTTTGAATATCATATTCTTCTAGCTAGAACATTAGATTGAATGAATGTTAGCGTGTCGGAATCAAATATTTCTAGACCCACCAACTACCTACCTACTTCCTAGCCATATTGACGTATCATTGGTTCGTTTGATCAATAAAAAGTACCAGAATCATTAAGTTTGGTTGACGGGCCGGTTAGCGTGGTTGGTAAGATACCCTATCTATCACGCCGCGGGTCGTGGGTTCGATTCCCACTCAGGACAAACATTTGTGTGCATGAACATGTCTGTTTGTCCTGAGTCTGGGTGTAATTATCTATATATGTATGTATTTACAAAAGAAAAGTAGTATATGTAGTATATCAGTTATCTAGCTTCCATAGTACAAGCTCTGCTTAGTTTGGGGTCAGATGGCCGTGTGTGAGGAATAATGTCCCAGAATATTTATTTATTTATTTATTCGCTACTCAATCCTTTAATGCAGACAAAGAGGTTCCAAACAGTCAGTTATCATTTTACCCTAAATAATTTCTCGCTTACCTACCGTGACATGACACATTCTTTAAGTAATTACTCAAAAACAACCACACCACCTCAATTTACATCAACTGTAAAAATTACACTAAGAATCTTTATCTTAATTTGGGATGTACCCTACAACACAATTATCAGATTTGTTCCTGTATCACTCTGGGGTACCTTGCGAATTGTAAGCCATACAAATCCTCATTCGATTTGTCCCCTTCGAAGATGTCACATAAAAGTTCTATGAGGTTGTTTTGTCGCACTTCCTTTTTGTAACATAGTTGAAGCGAAGTAAAGATTGAGTATAAGAAATCATTTGATCGATGATCACAAAGACGTTAGTGAAAATAATACCAAAAGACCTTAGGTAAATATTTTTGAGAACCACACATATATGAGTTGAGAATACTAGTCTATTATCCTACGGGATACTATGGTATACTACGGTATGCTATGCATACTTTACGGGTTATTTCCAACGAACGTTGGATGAAGATGAAGTATCGTCCCGTTCACGGCATCCTCCCTTTCCTGCGGCATGTAAACTTAGTGAAATATTAATAAAAATAAACCCTAGACGCGGTTAGGGTTGACGAGGGAAAGTATATTAAAAACTGCTTAATTATTTAATCAACTAAAATAGCTACGACTCACTAGCTAACTTACTGACCTGATTTCTAACGTGTAGGTGTCTTTATTCTATTTGTGCTACTGTGGCCTCCAAAACTTTTGTTTCAATTAACTCTACTGAGTATGCAATTTACCGTATAAAAAATCTATGGTATGCACTTACAGAGCTAAAAACTTTGTTGAACGAAGAGCCCGATTACCTGTGACTAACTACCTAGGTATATCCGTATAATATTGCTAGGGTTTCGGAAGGGTGCCATTATTACTCTTATCAGAGGCTAGGCAATAAATTGACGCCCCCGGGATGTTGTCATAAAACTTCTTAAACTCAATCGTAACCGTTCAACTATTAAATTGAAGAAAATTAGCAATATTTCATCGATGCGGAAAATGAACGTCACGCCATCAATTTATTAGACTTTCTAATTTTGTGCTTTTATTCCATTCTACAAATAAGTAGGTACTTATTAGAATTTATTCATCAAAGGTTGCCATTAGACACAATACTTTCTCCCCAATTTGTGAATTGGGATCGGTATTCGGTTAATACAAAAGCCTGCAGGTATCAAACACTGCTGAAAACTAAAGGAAAGATCAAACATAACCTTTGTTCCTTTACTTAGTACTCGAACAATGATTATTGTAAGGTTTTTCACAAGCTTGGCCTCAGTCAATAGAAGTCATTGCTTGTCATTGAGGTCGCGACGGTAACAGAACAGTTATATTTTTCGTCAAAACAATAAATTAACCGCCCGTTAACAGTGACAGAGAGTAACGAAGTGGTAAACGTAAATAATTATTTTTTGCGTTAAAATTTGACGACGGACATTAACTTCCGGGTGTCAACGCCTGCTGAATTTTAGCGGCGCATTTAAAACACACACGCAGAAACACTGTCTAACAGAACTGGAAGTATGAATGACGAGAGACGGCGAGAATCCAGACATGTCATACCCATAGTTATTTTATAATATTAATACGTGAAGCAAAATCTTTGGTACGAAAATTACGCGGACGGAGGACTATGAAATTTGGCACAGTTAAAGTTTATATGGAGAAGGAGAGCAGAAAGCTATTATTTTTATATAATATTCATTAGAAATAAATTAAATTAATAAAATAAACAATACGCACACTACCATGCGTTTGCCACACATACACACACATGTCACCACTGTCAGTGCTTCATCGATAACGCGGCAATGACAGACTTAATAAAAGAGTTCGTATATGAGTGATTGAAGTGATTTTCTTTACATTCATAATATATTATATACTCTTTTTTTTAATTATGGTCAAATTTTGACCACGGGCGACCTCTTGTTTTATGATAAATAGCCCATTTCACAAATGTCATAAAATATTCTAACAAAACTTCTAATTAACAGCAGTAAGTTCGCAGACGGCCAAAATTGTAAAAGTTTTCGGGACTTCTATTTAATAAATAATGGCGAAATTTAAACTTGACTGATTTGGTAACAAACACGAGTTGAAACAAATACAATGAAAAAATCTTTTATTCAGCGGAAATTAGGTTTTTTGATTTATAGGTAAGTCTATACTGGGTCGGTATAACTTATTATTTAATCACGTTGCATTATTTTTTGGACTTGTTAGTGTTGTTTATTAACTACGATTATATGTATATTAGTGTATACTAAAATAGCAAACGCCACTAACTTATGTCTTGTAACGGTTGTATAAACTCAAATACAGGAGCTATTTCGGCTATGCGCTGCGCACGCGCTTCCGCACTATCAAACAGTGTTAACTGCAGCGCTATACGATTCAAAGAAATAAATAACGTACCGATTTACTTTCGTAACATCAGTTTTAAAACTCTTTTAAACTTCAAATTAGCCGTAATATCGTTTACGACGTGTGTGCGTCCTATATTCAAAACGCGCATCTTTTATGTAAATAAAATAGGCGCATATTACGTAAGGCTGACTTACTGACCCATAAATAATATCAGTTTTGTTTGAGCGTCATTATAAATCTATATTGGTGATAAATAAATATATTCTTGAACCTATATTGTACTTAGATTACTATGACTACGCCGCGCGAGCAGAATTTGCAAGTAATCGGATATCTAACGCATATCTAATAGAATATATATAATTAATATACAATATAGAATATAATGAAATGTCTACTGAATTAAATAGAACATCATTTGCAGAAGTAAAGCCATTAAAACCAAGTAAAGATTGACGTTATAATATGTTTGAGCAATAAAACCAATAGACTTGTTCTTGATTTCATTTGCATATAGAAGTCGAAGTAAAGTATGGCAAAATCCATGCCATGAAATGTAAATCAAATTGTCGGAACGTGACTGAGACGGACCAGAAGATTAGTGGCAAGCTCATGACCCCTAGGTTGAGCTACTGCGCAGTAGAAGAAACGTTTAACGGTCAGCTGCTCTTGTTCCAAATACTCAGTGCAATAATATGGATCCATGTCAAGACCGTGATCATTATATTACATGCACTTTAAATCTTAAGAATTTTATAGTTGTTTAGGAGCAATTCATCATAATAGTCGTCTTAGCAGATGATCCTTGACTCAAATAGGTGGGATTTACTGCCACGAGTTGAATAAAAAGAAAGTCGTGTGGTGTTCCTATAAACATTCCTCAAAACGTATGCACATGCACGATAAATTGAGGCAATGAAGATTAGAACGATACAAGAGCGTCTTTGTGATGTCATTCATTTACACAGCAGAATTGATTGGTTCAATTCTAGCGGATGTAGCTTAGTTACTGTCAATTAATTCAAGATTTAGCTAAGCTGTAGTTTGTGAACATGATCATAAAGTATCATGTAAACTGATTTATAAAATACGATATAAAAAAACTGTTCTTTGTTTTGTGTGTCACAGACTGCAGAACATAACGACTCGTTGACAATGGCAGATAGGTAATGGACTCAAGACAAAGAATATAGAAGTACAGAAGTTGCTGTCGTAACTATAAATTCAAATGTTTGTGTACACTTTATAAGCGGCAAATTATCCCACATTTACTAATGACGATGATTTGTCGTATTAGATAAGAAATTGCACTAAATATACAGAGTATTTTGTTGCTGAAAAAGATATTAGGCTGATTGCAGACTATTTAAAAACATGTAACCTTCATGTATCACGTACCAATCAAATTGATACAATCGCCAATGTGACCCAAACGTTTAATATTATTACAAACACGTACATCTAATAAAATATGTATAATCGTAAATTAAAACAAAGACTGCGTAGAGAATCAGCAAGTTTTGGAATCACTACCACCCCTGATTCTATCTCTGAGCGACCTGCGTACAAAGTACGTGCCGCAGTGGTCACTCATCTTTATGGATAAGGCCATATTCTTCAGTAGACTCCCGAATGTCTTTCATATTTAAGGCAGAAACGACAGAATCAATGTAGACTGTATAACACCTGTTGTGGTATGGCGTTCAGTCTCATAGATAGTCTAAATGGTGGTAAAGTTTAGTAATACCTGGATGGAAGCACCCTGATGCAATGCAGCATAGAACAGAGATAGTATAACTGAGCGGTTTATGTGATAACATCTTACACATGATAATTTTAGTACCAAATTAAAATATATGCAAACCAATAATTACTTCGCTTAATAGAATAGTTTGGAATAATATTTCACCGACTTTCATAATTGCAATTTAAAAATCAATTAAACGACAGTCACGTACCCATTACTCGTACCGTAAATAATTATCTTTTAATTTATTTATACGGATTGTTATTTGTAATTGACGAAATGGTTTGCTTAACTGTTTTTCTGTTTTTGTCACGCCTATTGCATTGTTTTTAGGCAACGGTTTTCAGATGAGTTAATTTATGCGAAATGACAGCAGCTGGTGTATGATCAAGTTAAAACAATAGGTTTTAAGTACAATTTATTCCACTTTTATAAGAACGATCGTTTCTGTAATTGTGATAAAATGTTTTTTTCATTCCATCTATTCGAAAAGGACGACTTGGTTCGCCTTTAAGTGCACCCAAAGATGGTGTTTTCTATAAGAAACTTTTAGCGGGCAGTAAGTAATGAGTTTTTAATCCTCTTTATAGTGATAAGTATATTTTATCTTTGCCGCGCACTTTTGGAAATTGGAACATCTTAGTGTTCAGCGCCAAAGAAATCGAACGCAAATATTGTTTGAATAAAGACTGGCTGGTACGACAGCCCATAGTCGCGCCGCTGGTTGAATAAAAAAAAAACTAACAATATATATATTTTTTTTTAATTGGTCTACAGAACTGGGCGTTACACAATATTCCCAAAACTAAAGGCGCCATTTATTTTCTCATAGAGGGTGATGAAAAGTAGAGTGTAACACTCGGCCGCAAAATTTTTTTTGGCTCGGGCGACGTACTTTGAATCCCTCACTTCGCTCTGGATTCAAAAAGCGCCCTCGCAGTAAAAATATTATTTTGCTCCCTTATGATACAATCTACTATTATGTATCCCCACAAGTTTCCTATAAGTGCCTAAATGGAAGAAATGTCAATGATCAGTGATCACAATGATCGATCAAGGGATGAAGTGGCGTTGATGTATACGAGAACTTAACTATGCGCTCCATTATTGCAATCAATCACTAGATTGTGATGGATTTGCGGATGCCAAGTGTATTTTAGTTAGTACTGGTAGGTACCTATAACTAGCAAACCGTACCGTAGTGTTACCATGCGTGAATAATAATATGTATGTATCATTTTATACGACTACTTTTTTCTAATACTTAGGTATTTGTGCCAAATATTTATCAGAATAGAATGCTCAAAATATAAGCAGCATAACCAGGATGACTGACAGAGCGTATTTCCGAGTCCTACATTGCGAAATGTTCCAGCCAGCTGGCATACCACGCGCAAGAAGCCATTTCCTCACGATTACGAATGAAAGACATTTCTAAAAATATCATAATGATTGTGTTGACAATATGGAAATATATTTTCTTTTGTGTGATCTACGCAGGGAAAACGTTTTCGGTTATTTAACTTTGCGCGCCGCAGATATTATGAAATTTCTCAACTCTTTATTTCTTTCTCATTTGTAAATTAATGGTTTCTGGTGTAATGGTGAAACAAGTCCTCCTCTAAATAAATCCTAACTATAATATTATAAATGCGGAAGTGAGTTTGTTTGTTTGTTACCTTTTCACGCTGAAAACCCTGAACCGATCGCGTTGAAATTTGGTACGCCTATGGTATGGAGAAGGACATGGACTACTTTTTTTCTCGGGAACGCGGGTGAAACCGCGGGCGGAAGCTAGTATAATATATTCTGACAACATGGTACTATTTCCTTACAGGAGATTGTTGCTATTATGTAGCACGAACATCTCAGTTAGTAGGAAATGACGCTGCAAGGAATGCGCAATAGCGCATGCAACGTGCTGTGCATCAAGTGTTTGCATAACCTTCTGCTCGAACAATGACACTGAATCTAGATTATCAAACAAAAAGATAAGCTATAAACCTAGCTTATAGCTTATCCCATTGTTTTTAATTTTAAACCTTATCAGATAGTAAATTAGAATACGTCGATTTTTTTTTTGTTAAGGATAATGCATGTACAGACAGATCAAGCGTACGAGAGCGGACAAAGGATATATGAACGAGTGTGACTGTGAGTGTGAAGAGTACAATCGAACCCTTCGTTCGCACCCGTTCGCTTAATCTGTACACGCCTTTAGACGAATCAGCAACATAAAACCAAAATATTCTTACCATAAAAATTAATCTTTATGCTTATTCTGATGTATAACCAAACCACCAAAAGTTATAGGTAAACTTTGAGTAAGAAACTATTAATAAGTTTGATCAATTATGTAGGAAATATAGATATAAATATGATGGATAAATTATGATGAAATAAAATATTCAGCAGATATTCAGGTTTCAGGTTTAAGACAAATCAAGCCAAAGGTAAATTTACAATTTTATCTCAAAATAAGAAAACATTTTGGCATTGATTTTGTCATGAAACACCATAAGACGTTTTACTAACATTAGAATATTACGCCTTACTTATAGCATCGTCTGATAAACAATGTTACGCTCACTTAATCCTGAATATCGATTTATCTAAGGGAGTGCAAATGACTACAGATACGGCTTCATATTCTCAAGCCTCCACTGAAGATATAGAGCCTTTAAAGTAGTTTGTATAATTATAGGTTAGATAAATACGCTGCCTAGTTATTTAGGAGTTATTTATATGCCTTAGTGGTACAATCACATCAGATATCTCGTCATCCCTTCTCTTTGGTACTGACAAGGACTACGCCATGAAAGGCGCTGGCGCGGCGCCATGTATAGCCTTTGGTAATAGAATAGACAAGCACTTGAATTACGTTGACTTTTCCCCTAACTGATATTCAGATTGCAGTATTCAAGTACAAGACCGTATCTTCATAAGGCGTTGCAATGTACCCTTGTAAGAATGAGAAACTCAAGTATCACATTGTTAATCTTAAGCTCTCGGACGGATGAAAAACAAGGTTTCGTCCACGCATGGAAGAGGTATTATTGATGATTGCAAACAAGCTTAGTTTCATACGATTCCGTATGCTTATCTGTAAGTTTATTCTTTCCTAGTGATGTTGTAACCCAATAGGAACTATTGGAAAGGCAATAAATTGGTTGCTGGAATATTCGCAAAGCACGGACGGAATGGAGCGAATCGTTTTGTGATTTGATTCCCACGCTAGTCAAATATTAATTGCAATACGATAAGGTAAGTATTTGATTTGTTTAAGTGTTTAGTAACTGTATTAGCTTTATAAACGTCAAGTAAACGTCATCCCCTCCCCTACGCTGGAGCAGGACACTTGGCACGTACTTGCTCGGCAAATGACTGTTTTTAGATTAATAAAAAGTAAATAATAAATAAGTATTTACATTAAGAAATAAGCCTCTCATTTGGAAGACCTTAAAATAACCAACAATACATGGCGCAGTCGTTCATCGAATCTACACGAGATTGAAAAACTATTGTCAGATTATCATCGCGAGAAGATAACGCAACCGCATGGCTGAAGAAATTAAAGAAATAAGTACAGGAATGGCACACATTGAATACCGTATGCCTGAGGCGTTGTCTCTTGACACGGTGGAAGATTTACTACCAAGATGGAAAAAGTTCAAACAGCAATTTCAAATATTTGTCACGGCGGCCGGTTTCGACAGACTGTCGGAATCAAGAAAAGCGGCGATGTTGTTGAATTGCATTGGTGGAGAAGCACAAGAATTATATCTAAATATACTGAAGAAAAACGAAGAAAGTGATAAATATGAACAGGTATTGAAGACATATGATGAGTACTTTACTCCCAAACAAAATGAGGTGATAAATACATATCATTTCAACAATAGGAGACAAGAAGATGGGGAAAGCTTTGATATTTTTTACTCCAACATCAAGAAATTGGTAAAAAATTGCAATTACAAGGACTTAGAAGACAGAATGCTACGAGATAGGATAGTCATGGGCATCAGGGATAAGAATTTGCAGAAAAAATTATTGGAAATTAATGAACTCAACCTGGACATGGCAGTGAACAGGTGTCGTGCTGCAGAGTTATCTAGGGAACATGTCAAAATAATTCAGAAGAGAGACGAGCCCTCGCTGTCAGTAGATGCAATATACCATCAGGAACGCAGTAAAGAAGCTAAGTATAATAGTAGTTACAGTAAAAATAATCAATTTAACAACTTCAATAAAAGATACTATCGCTGTTTGAAGTGTAACAGAGAACATGGGCCTAGGCAGTGCCCTGCATATGGGAAAACTTGCTCTAATTGTAATAAATTTAATCATTTCGCTTCAGGTTGTAGAAATAAAATTTTACATGAGCCAAACAAAATTAATTGTATTGGTAATAATAGTGAAAATAATTTGGAACAGGATTCATGACTAGTGAAAGTTTGTCATTCCATAGGGAAACAAGTTAATTTTAATAATAATGAGTGGATTCAGACCTTGCAAATTGAGAATATAAAATTAAATTTCAAATGTGACACAGGGTCGCAAGTAAATGTTTTAGCATTGGGAGATTTAAGAAAAATAGTCGATGATGAAAATCCTGAATGGTCTGAGACTAATAATATACTAGAGGCATTTGGGGGAACTAAAATAAAACCATTGGGCAAGATAGAATTGAATATTTTTATACAGGGTGAAAAAATTAAAACTGAGTTCATGATAATAAAACAATATGTTAAACCTATTTTGGGCTTAGATTCATTAATAAAGCTAAAGTTACTCAATAATATTAACAATGTTCTTAGCTTGGGTCACAACAATTATATGAAAGAAAAAGACTTAATTATTAATCAAAATATAAAACTATTTCAGGGAATAGGTGAATTTAAAACACCGTTGGAGCTACACATTCGGCCCGAGGCTCAGCCAGTTGTAAAGCCACCACGACGAGTACCTCTTGCATTAATAGATCGTCTGGCAGTCAAACTGAAGAGTCTTGAGGAACACCAGATTATTGAGAGGGTAGAACATCCAAAATCATTTGTAAGTAACCTTGTTATCATAGAAAAAAAGTGATGGAAACCTAAGAATATGTTTAGATCCTAAGGAACTGAATAATGTATTAATTAGGGAATATCATCTGATTCCTACCTTGGAAGAGTTAATTGCTAAATTAAATAATAAATCCACATTTTCGGTTGTTGATCTGTCTGATGGCTTTTATAACATCCGTCTCGCAAAAGATTCAACAGACTTATGTACATTCAGCAGCCCTTTAGGCTGTTATAAATTTCTTAGATTACCTTTTGGCCTGTCAGTTGCCCCAGAAATTTTTCAAAAATACAGCGAGAAAACATTTGGAGATATACCAGGAGTTGTAATTTACTGTGATGATTTGTTAATCTGTGCTGAAACTGAAGAAGAACATGATAAGATATTAAAACAGGTTTTTGAACGGGCATACATACATAATGTCAGATTCAACAAACGAAAATTTCAGTATAAGTTAAAGGAGGTTAAATTCTTTGGTCATATATTCTCCAAGGCAGGAATGAAAATTGATCCAGACCGTGTAAAAGCAATATTAAATATTAAGAGTCCAAATAATAAGAAAGAGCTTCAGATATTTTTAGGAATGGTTAACTATTTGAGAAAATTTATTAATAATTTAGCTGAAATTGCAGCCCCACTACAATCATTATTAAAAAAAGATGTAAACTGGTTATGGACAGATTATCATGAAAATAGTTTTATTAAAATCAAAAAGTATATATCTAATGCTCCAGTCTTACAAAATTTCAATAGCTCTGTACCAATCACTATACAGTGCGACGCCAGTAAAGATGGGCTGGGGTGCTGTTTATTGCAGAATGGTCTTCCTGTAACATTTGCATCTAGAAGTTTATCAGAGTCAGAAAGAAATTTCTCGCAAATTGAAAAAGAGTTACTCAGTGTAGTGTGGGCAACTAAGAAATTCCATTATTATGTCTATGGAAGAAAATGTGTAATATTAAATGACCATAAACCTCTAGAAACAATTTTAAAGAGGGGTTTGCATGAAATTCCATCTGTGAGACTTCAGAGACTTAAATTAAAGTTACTTAAATATGATATCCAATTCAAGTATTTAAAAGGTAGGTTCATGCATATTGCAGATTTATTATCACGGTCCTACTTAAACGATTGTGAGGACAATGAGTCATACATGCATGAAGTTATTCATTGTATTGGTTTGGCCACTCATTTACAGTGTTATTGTGAATTAATTAAAAATGGATGGCCAGATAAAATTAAAAATGTCCCTGATGTACTCAAATGTTATTATAAATTTAGACAAGATTTATCAATAGATCAAGATTTGATTTTTTTGAATCATAGACTCATAATACCTAAGTCTTTGAGAATAGAATTTTTGAACAAGTTACATGAGGGTCATTTAGGAATAACTAAAATGAAACAAAAATCTAGAATATTGTATTACTGGCCTCACATTGATTCACATATAGAAAGTTTTGTGAAGAAGTGTATCATATGTCAAACTTATCAGAATAACAATATCAAGGAACCTTTATTATCACATGAGGTACCAATTTTACCTTTCTCCAAATTAGGGGTTGATATTATGGAACATAGGAGAAAAAATTATTTAATTGTGTATGATTATATGTCAAAATGGCTGGAGATAAAATTAATTTCAAGTAAATCTGCACAAAATGTTATAAATGCATTAATAGATATATTTTCTTGCTTTGGTATACCATCTGAGATAGTTGCAGATCATGTTCCGTTTGATTCAGCTGAGTGTAAAAAATTTGCTTCTGAATGGAACTTCAAATTTACTTTCTCCAGTCCTAGATATGCTCAATCAAATGGTATGGCAGAACGGGGAGTTCAGATTGCGAAAAAAATGCTCATTAAATGTTTGGAGGATAAGACTGATTATAGGTTAGCACTACTTCAATACAGGTCATCACCAGTATCTGGTACAAATTTCACTCCATCACAATTGTTAATGAATAGAAATATCAAAATTAAATTGCCTGTAACACATCATTATCTAGAACCAAAACTAAATGTTAATGTATCAACTGAATTTAATAAAGTAAGAAATAGAAATATTACAAATTATAATAAAAACACAAGACCAAAATCTAGTTTTAAGTTAAATGAACATGTATGGTACAAAAAAGATCCTAACATAAATATGTGGAGATTGGGACAAATTGTTGGTAATAAGAAGTACAGATCATATGACATAAGAGATAATAATGGATGTATTTACAATAGAACGTCATATCATATAAGAACTCAATAATCTGGTGATCTTTCACGGGACTGGGTGTGTAGACTCAGCATTGATATCATAATGTTATTATAGTAATAAGCTGTATGTTTTTCTTTTTTTTTTGTAAAGGGGGGAAGATGTATTAGCTTTATAAACGTCAAGTAAACGTCATCCCCTCCCCTACGCTGGAGCAGGACACTTGGCACGTACTTGCTCGGCAAATGACTGTTTTTAGATTAATAAAAAGTAAATAATAAATAAGTATTTACATTAAGAAATAAGCCTCTCATTTGGAAGACCTTAAAATAACCAACAATACAGTAACAAGGAATCTGTTATAATAAAGACATATTGTTGTATTTATAAGGTACATACCCGAGTATTACAAGCTCGCCATATTTGATCAGTGGTTTGGGCTTCTGTTCAGAACCACTCTCGCCAGCTTCCTCCAGTATAGGTGAGTCCGCACTGTCCACAGCACTGAAACAATATTTACTGAAATTAGTAAAAATCTTCAATTTTAAATAAAGAATGTATAAAAAATAGGCGACACAAAAGCAAAACATAAATCAAAGAAACATCTGTTTCAAAATAATGATGAACATAATGCGTATCGGAAATTGTGCTTGGAATATTTGGACATCCTTTAATCCTTCCTCTCAAGTTATAAAGTCATATCTAAACTTTAACGTAACAAATTTTCCTTAAGGAATAAACAGAACGTGGTTACCTTACCTACACACTTAAATAAATTCATGATTAACATCAATAGTGGCCGCCCACAACCTCCCTGCTTACTTCCGCCCAAAAGATCTTATTGATATCACGGTTCAGAACTTTAGATTCGGAGAACTGGTCCGAGACATCTGTGGGTCAAGATTACTAGTAAATTATGACCGCCCGCCGGAAACCGGTTGCGGGCGATGCACTGACACTTACGCAAGCCTCGTAAACCTAATGGTTATTAAAGTTCCTCAGTTATTAAACAAT
The DNA here is from genome assembly GCA_951216915.1 of Tetheella fluctuosa. Classification (NCBI taxonomy): domain Eukaryota; kingdom Metazoa; phylum Arthropoda; class Insecta; order Lepidoptera; family Drepanidae; genus Tetheella; species Tetheella fluctuosa. Next base: position 7,089,821 of record OX578231.1, on the reverse strand, counting down.
AAAACACTCTTAGTACCGTCAGTTACTAACTCCACTATTTGCGTCCATGAAGTAATCAAGTGTCGTGGTCGAGCTATAAGCGAATTTGCTTTGTTCTCCCCAGAGGCGACTTAATGCATAGAGTGCTTTATCGATCGTGGACGATAAGTTATCGCTTGAAAACTAGGCCACTCTATCTGAACACATACGAGGCGTTTAAGTACTGACTGACACAGTTAACTCTCGCTTTTGTCGTGACCAGTCAGATACATCAGATTTTCTGCATAACAGTCCAAGACAAAACTTTGTGAACTCCGGTAAACCACTTACATAGATATAAAAATAAAATTCGATTGAATACAACTCGTGGGCTGGCGAGGATCGCGCCGGCCTCGAGGGCTGTGATTACGGGCACGGGGTCAAAGCCCTTTGTGTCAGTCCCCACCCCTCTCATCTCCCGCTCTGAGGACCGGCATCGGCAGGACACTACTAATGCCGACCTACAATTACAGAAAGCTGTATAATAATCTCGATGGACCATTGTCGGCCTAGATTAAATCACTAGGAACGGTGTTCGACTCAGATTGGTTTTAATAAGTGCTAGGCAGGGCAGTACATTGTTTGTTACAGCCATATGATTCTTTAAATTCAAATTCAAATTCAAAAATCATTTATTCAGTTTAGGCCCTAATAAGGCACTTATGAACGTTACAAATGATTCTACCACCGGTTCGGAATACACTTGGACTGAGAAGACTCCGGCAAGAAACTCAGCAAGGGACATTTTTTATAGATCTTTGTTCTTTTTATTTATGTAAAAATTTAATTACTAATAACAAAGTTTATAAAACTTTAATGAAATAGTTTGTGTAGCGAACATTTCATTTAAATGCATTCTTGTCTTCTATAAAATCAGAAACTTTATAATACCCTTTCTTACATAACTTTTGTTTAACTAATTTTTTAAATCTATACACAGATAGTTCTTGAATTTCTTTGGGTACTTTGTTATAGAAACGTATACATTGCCCCTTAAATGAGTCCCTCACTTTGCTGAGCCGAGTTACAGGTACAGCGAGTTTGTGCTTATTTCTAGTGTTCAAGCTATGAGTATCGCTGTTCTTAGGAAAATTTTGTATATTTTTCCGAACATAAATTAAATTTTCATAAATGTACTGTGACGACACAGTCATAATATTTATGGATTTGAATTTATCTTTAAGAGAATCTCTAGGACATAATTTATAAATTGCGCGAATAGCCCTCTTCTGCAGAATAAAAATTCTATTGATGTCGGCACCACTGCCCCAAAGGAGGATGCCGTAAGACATCAAGCTGTGAAAATAACTGAAATAAACTAATCTTGCCGTAGATTCGTCAGTGAGAGAACGAATTTTCCTCACTGCATAAGCTGCAGAACTAAGTCTATTCACTAAATTACAAATATGTGGGCTCCATTGTAGCTTATCATCTAAAGTGATACCTAAAAATACGGTTGTTTCATCAAGATCCAGTTTTTCGCCTTTAATAACAATGTCTGTGTTCAAATGTCTTACATTGGGTTGACTGAATCTGATACATTTGGTTTTTTTCTCATTGAGCAATAAATTATTAATAGTAAACCAATCAACGACTACTGAAAGAGCATTGTTTACGTCGTCAGAAGAATTAAAATCATGTCTATTCACTTTGTAAAGAAGTGAAGTGTCATCAGCAAACAATACTATCTCATGTTTTTTTTCTACAAGGTAAGGCAAGTCGTTGATGTAAATCAGAAAAAGAAAAGGTCCCAGGATAGAACCTTGTGGGACGCCCATCGTTACCGAAGACCCAGAGGAAACTTTACCATTTACATCAACCCTTTGAATTCTATCACTCAAGTATGAATTCAAAAGACTGAGTGCAATGTCTCTAATACCATAGTGGTGTAATTTCCTGATCAGTAATTCATGGTGTACACAATCAAATGCCTTGGATAAGTCACAAAAGACACCGATGGTATCACGTGACTCCTCCCAGGCGCCAAAAATATTCTGAACAAGCTCAACACCAGCATCGGTTGTTGAGCGACCCCTGGTAAAACCAAATTGTTTACTGTGAAGCAGTCTATTACTATTGAAATGTACCAATAGTTGATTAAGTATAATTTTTTCGAAAATTTTACTAAATGTCGGTAGTACAGAAATCGGTCTAAAATTAGTGGGGTCAGATGTACTACCGGTTTTAAATAAAGGCACTACTTTACTATGTTTCATCAGATCAGGAAATACGCCACAATCTATGCATTTATTAAAAGTGACAGCCAAATGTGGCGCAATACAATCGATTATAGAATTAACAAGTTTAACGGAAAGTCCCCATAGATCAACAGTATTTTTCAAATCTATGGATTTAAAAGTTTTAATTATGTCACTAGAGTTCACAGGGGAAAATTGAAAATCGACTGCACATTCTGTTACATTTTCTCTTAGTAATGATAGAGCGAGGGTAGGAGAAGAATCAAGAGATTTGGTAGTCGAAACTGGAATATCGGTGAAAAATAACTCAAACGCGTCAGCAACATCTCGGTCAGATTCAATTAATTTATCATTAATCATTAGTCGAAACTCATGATTATGTACTTTGACCTTTCCAGATTCACTGTTTATAATTTTCCAAGTCATCTTGATCTTATCTTGGCTACTTTCTATTTTATTTCTTATATGTATTGATTTAGCCGCGGCACAAACGCGTTTAAATATTTTAGAGTAATTACGCACATAATTCAGAAAAACAGCATTATGATTATACGGTTTTTCACTATATAGTTCGTACAGTCTTTTCCTGCTTCTATGAATACCGACCGTCGCCCAATCATTGAAAACCATACCAGTTTTTCGTTTAACATTTTTAGAGGTAAATATGGAACTATACTCATTTTTGGTAAGATTGAAAATGGAGTTATAAAGTTGATTTGCATTATCATTATAAGGTAGGTATGGTAATTTACTGACAATATTGTTTCTAAACTTTTCAAGGCGACTGTCACTCATAGGAACACACTTAATATCTTTTTTTATTACCTTTTTTCTAGGTATATTAAAGGAGACCATCTGACCACAATGATCCGAGCTTAATTGACTAAAGACTGACTTAGTAACTGGTTGCAGATTAGTATATATATTATCTATGCAAGTTGCTGAACTAGAAGTTATCCTAGTTGGTTCTAAAAAAAGATTTACAAGATTATAGCACAAGAAAAGGGATTTTATTCTATTAGATAATACATTATCCTCTAATAAATTTATATTAAAATCTCCACAAATTATTATATTTTTATTAACATTATTAAGTTTACACAATGCTTCATCCATATGTTTTTCAAACAAGTTAAATACTGCCAAAGGGGGTCTATATACGCTCATAACAATGAATTGTTCAAGCTCAACACAAGCTATTTCAATAGTTCGCTCAATAGACAGGCTCTGAATATCCTTTCGTTCCTTAAATTTCAAACTATTATGTATTATTATTAGTGAGCCACCATGTATTGAATTTTCTCTACTGAACGAACCAGCAACTTGGTGATTACTGAAGTTGAACATGAACTGATGGGCCTTTAGCCAGTGTTCAGTAATGCATAAAATATCAATTTTACTACAGTTCATGAATAACTCCAGCTCTAATTCCTTGCCATTTATTCCTTGTATGTTTTGATGCACCAAGTTAATTTTATTATTTTTACATTTATGATTATTATTTTTATTCTTAATTTCAGATATTGGGCAGGAAAAACTTTTAAATACATTATTACAAATTATGCTAGAGGTTGCCTCTATTGTCACATGTTCTAATTTAAATTATTTGGAATATTTTCCAATGTATTCAAACTATTTGGAATAACTTCCAATGAGTGTAAAATATTATGCTGCTCAATAGAAGCAGCCGTCTGTGTGGCCAAGCATTTGGTCAAGTTAAGTATATAAAATGATAGCGATTCTGCTATCTGTCTCTTATGATATTTTAAAAGATGAAAGCTATCTTTAGTCAAATAAAAGCTTTTACTCAAATAATTATTAATATCAATAAAATGAAATTTGTCATTATGACGACATGTCAAAGTATGCATGGTAATATTTAAATTGTGTCTTAAAGTATTTTCCGTCTGTGGCACACTATTTATATAGGGAAATGCATACATTACAATTTGATTAACATTTATTAATGATAATGAGGTAAAGTACCTTATCAGAGAATTTTTGTTTACATTTCCCCTTCTTCCAATTAATATGATCAACATAGTATTTTCTGCAAAATTGCTAGTAATAATTTTCTCTAAAATCTGAGAATATGATGCACCGGGCATACAAGTATTTGTTATAGCCTGACCTAAACATTGGCTAAGTTGTAAACCCATGCCTCTTCCCATTTCATCACTAAACATAACAATATTAGGTTTATATTTATTTTTATTGAAGGAAGTGTTTATTAATTCTTTGGAAGTTGATTTTTCAGAAAAGTCAAGCTGAGAAGAATAATTTAGGGAACTCTTATAACATTCACATTGATGGTTTAAATTTAAAGACTCTAATTTCTCAGCATTTGACTTTGAGACCTCTACAAGTTCATTCATTGCCAGAATATATGAATTCATTTGTTTTTGAGAGTTTTCATATTTACATGAAATGGAGTTTAACTTAGTATTTAAATGTTCAATTTCACACTGAAGTTGATATGTGTCAGATTCATACTTTAAAATACATTTTTCTAAATCTACATGACTCATATGAACTTCACTTAATAAGTTTAATCGTTCCTTTCTTAACTTAATATTATTACAAATTATTTTATTTTTTTTAATTAGGTTTTGGGTTTTCTTTATGTAATTTTTAATTTTTATATATTTCTTTAATTTATTTTTACTACAATTAACAAGCCGTACTGCACTGTTAGATATAATTGAATCACTACAAGTTAAGTCTATAGTGACAGTAGGAACTATATTTGTGTCTGAGGAACCAGAAATCATGCCCGGAGCTGACCCAATCAATTCATCAAACAGTGACTGGTTATTTGATTCTATGGCGTTTTGGTTTGAATTTTCTAGGTGTGTAATGTATTTCCTAGCGTCACATAGTTCCAATTCCAATGCAGTAATGCGCCTGAGAGCATCATCAAACTCATGGCTGCACTGGTCGAACCCATCAACTACTCGCTGAAGCCGGTCTCGCTGTTCCATTACTTCTAAGTTCCGTGCATGAATTTCTGCCATCTCAGACTTTAGATGTTTATTTCTATTGATAATTTCTAACACTTCCTTCTCACTATCCTCATTTTCTGATAATAGTCGTTCACACATAGCCTTAGAGGTCTTTAATTCCAACAACGTAATCTGGAGCTTGTCTTCTGTCTGACGGGCAGAAGCTTTACGTGTTACAATCATATTTAGGAGTTAATAAAAAAACTTAGCAATCAAAGGTGTAAGCAAATGGAATGGAATGTGTGTACAACTACTAACAAGGCAAAGTTAACTATTTAGGCCGTTATATAGGATTATTATTAACGGAAAGTTGAATTTAATTATGAATTAATGTAAATACTCGCCTGAATTGGAGATGAAAAATTCAAAATCACCGAAACAGTTGGTGTGACTCACTCACTTTTGTGTGTCCATAAATAACAATATTTACATGGAAATTAATAGTACACTTTATATTAATGACTCTTATTTAGTGATGAATCGGTAATAGGCATTTAAATATGGGTTAATTAAAGTTTTAAATTAAATTAAAATACGAAAACTTATTTTGACAACTTATCCGAGTGTTGCCACAGAGCGAAAAAGAATGACGAACGTATTACGTAAACATGGTAGGTATGATCAGAGATTCCGTGACAGAAACAATTAACTTAATTTGCATGTCAGATTGTATTTTTTCCGCGTGATTCTTCCGCTTGTCTCGCCTTTGTCTGGTATTACGTTTTTTGATCTAATCATTTTATTAGATTGATTGGATGATTAGGACGCAAGCATTTTACTCGGTTGTTTCCTCAACTTTACCTACTATTTATGGTTTCTAAGAATTACTACGGAGGTGATTCATACGTCACGGGGTGACGATAGTATTCGGCAAGCGAAGCACGTGGCAATAAAAGGCTACGTCGTATCCGGTTTGCCGCAAGACACCAAATACGATGTGTGGGAACGGCGGAAGTTTACGAAGAATCACTCCTACACGATAAGAATTCCTTTGACTCATTTCTCGAAAGTGCGACGAATGTACGCAATATTGAATTGCACATACTCCAATCTGAAGCATTGAGCTTCGGATCGAATTAATCGCCATATATTCTAATAATAGCCCACAATGTTGTTTTAATTAAGAAATTCCCACTATTTTGTCTAGATTACAATTATGCAATGTTATAATTCAATGAATCCCTTGGTTTGTTCGTACTTTCACCATTCGCACAGACACGATCCGTAAGCTCTCATGGACTCCATAATTCTGCGAGCACTTTCTAGCTCGATAGCCCGCTGGCGTTTCCCGATGGTGTGATTTCATAATCTTTTGTTAAATTATATGAATCATACTAGATGGAAATTATTAATTTGAATAGTCATTGAATGAATAATGTTGCTTAAAAAGAGAATTAATCAAACCCGATAACGCGAGATTGGATTTAAATAGCTAGCTAGTCAATCCAATCTGTTACGGTATAGTGTTACGTATACAGTATCTAAACTAAAGATTCCTTTTTCCAGCAACTTTACTATTTAACTATAAGGGAAATAATACACATCTTTTTTCTTTAATCATCATCTCAGCCTACCTATGATGAAGAACATTGGCACTGAATTCGACGGTGCTTTCGCCAATATAAAACCGCCAGAGATGCGTTAACAGACAACATTATTTCCGAAGGGGAATGTGACTTAACGTTAAAATTAAAACATAAATTTCATGATACCTACTTCTCAAAAACATGTAAAAGACCAAACCGGAGAGAAATAAAGATGCGCATAAAGACGTGTCGTTAAAATTGAATTTAGCCTCCACTAATGGTCAAAACTGGAATAGGAAAGATGATGAACATGTGATTGCTACATAAATTACTACATTACGAACAACTAAGCATAGACGGGCAGTTAACCGTAATGGAAATCAACAGAACAGCCGATGGGCAACGGTCATCGGTCCAACGGTCGCTTTTTTTTCCTGTCGGAAATTACACTGATACAACGCTCTATTCGGGTAGTAGTGTGTTTGCCTTTACTTTATTATTACGAAAGCCGAGGCAGCAAATAAAGTAGGTACTTAGTTAGCTAATAGTTTTGTCTGCCACTTAGACAATGTCCAGTTATTCAGTACCTTTTGATCAAACAAAACCAAATTGGATGAGAAATTTATGAGACAAATTTACGCCTTCACTTGCAAATGATACGCCATTTAGATGGAAGAGAGTCCAAGCAAACGGAGTTGTGTATTATTCCTTAACCACCACACCGGCTACTCATAAGATTCTTGAATTTGGGTCATTATTTATAGCTTCTTTATTTCCCCTTCTAGATACAGGTATTTTTAGGGTCTAGTATATTAAGATTCGGCATCCCTAAATGACAAACGAGGCCAACTGACAGCATGCGCGGTCAGCGAACCGCAACATGTCGGCACTCGCATGCGCACACGCCGCACTCGAAAGGAGTGACCTTCCACTATCCGACTAATTCAAATTGCCTGCTCGACCATCACGATCTGATCAAACTGTTACACACCACACACGGTCGGATTAACGTGCAACGCCTGGCACGTGCCCTTTTTTATAAAAGTGCTTAATTAAGATACAGATTTGCTGTTCCCCGCGGTTTCACCCGCATTCCTGGGATAAAAAGAACCTTTCTCAAGAATTGGGCTAGCAAATGCAAGAAGAATTTTTCAAAACCGACTGGTAGATCCAGAGATTAGCGCCTTTAATCAAACAAACAAAACTCTTCTCCTTTATTATATTAGTTAGTATAGATAGATCTAAACATACTAAGAAATAAAAATAGCAAGCTGCAACTTCTTTTGAAATATTTCAAAACTCGATTGAACAGCTCGAATGGGAAGTGATCAAAAGATTCTACACTTCTACGAGGGGATAGAAACATCTGTCGCGCAGGTGTTGTGGCGCTGGCCGGGGCCGTGCCATGGCGTTACGGCAGGTGTCGGTAGACTTGTCGAGGCCCGCATGGTCGTTTCACTTGGTGGGCTTTGTCGGATGCATTAGAAAAAAGAAACAGTATTAACATGAAGGAGTCTAAATTTCGTTTTATTTTTGTTTTTAGTACGAAGCACTTTAAAATTAGCCGTGCCGTACGTAGTGACCCTTTTTTATTAGACTTGCGGAATAAATAACAGTTTCTACAAATTTATTGAATCACCCTCCGTTATCTCGGCAAAGCAGGCTGGCTGAAGGGGTTTTACGTTTGCTCATACTCGTTAAACCGCAAGCTTCTGTAGTTAAATGAAAATGGGCATCAACGTCGCTACACATTTAGTTGCTCACAACGTATTTCAGAGTTCCTTTTTTTCTGTTCCCATTTCACCAAAATAAGCCTGGTACTGAGAACATGATTAAAAAAGTACCCCAACATGAAATAGTATGCGTGAGTTTAAAAGGACATCTTATCAGGATAGAAACGTATTCAAATCCATTATGCAGATGGGCGGACGAAATATATCAGGTTAAGGACCAGGGGGGATACTTAAGAATCCCGCAAATCTGTGGGGTCCGTGTGGCAGGTAAAATTACTAAACCAGCCTTCTTGGAAAAGCAGAGGAGAGATTTGTAAAACCCACGGACAATATTTAAACCATTTGTGTCCGTATTATTATTGCGATCATCTGTGCAATGTGAAATACTGAGAATTGAAAATAGGGCATTGAGTTAGTAGAACTTAAAAGGAAGGAAGTTCTTAGAATACCTAGTTGACAACAAAACCATGTACACTAAAACTATCGATGATGTAGAAATCTATACTAAATATATAAAACTGAAGAGTTTTGTTTGTTTGATCGCGCTAAAAATATTTTTGAGTTGGATAGCCCATTTATCGAGGAAGGCTATAGGCTACTTTTTATCCCGGGAAAACATAAGAACCCTCGGGAACGCGGGTGAAACCGCGGGGCGAAAGCTAGTTTTAGTATATATGTAGGTTTTTGTGGACACATTTACAGAACACCTGTTTACCTACTTTATTTGACCATATTATTGATAGTTAAAGTGTACAGTGTTTTCTTAATTTGGATATGTTAAGCTACTTATGTTGCTGACCGTACCTACTTACGAAACTCTGGATAACATACAATAGAAAAATGGCAAAAACAACGTAATGTAGGAGGCTTTTCGAACAATAAGTGAATAGGGCTGGAGGACGCCACCCCACCGATGAAACTTTAATGAGCGAGGGATAAAGAGGGCTTCCCGCAAAAAGTTACTGTATCTAGCAGCAACTGGCAGCAAAGGTTGCGTTAAAAATAAAACTTAAGTGGTTTTTAAATCGAAGGTTGTAGCGGGATGAATGTACTTTTTTTTTAAACCAATAAAGTAAACAATCATCGCGTTCTCCCCTCACGTTGTAAGTGACGTTTGTCTCACAGAAGCCGGAAGGTTTCCTTTGTTTGTGTGGTCGGTAGGTAGGTAGGTACTGTCTCAAAAAGGTCATCGACAGGCGATGATAGCACCGCGGCATAGTCGTAGTCAGTGTGACATTAGAGGCAGACAGTAGCAAGTCAAGTAGCGTGTGCGACCAACTGCGACGCAATCACGGTCACGTTAATGATACAAATAGGTATAGATCCACCTACATGTTAGAGATATAGGTATAATACTAGTATATTATGCATCGTCTGTCATTCTGTAGGCGATGACAAATAATTAATGTGTAAACAAAGAATCACTTCAAACACATTCAGAAATATTTTAGGTTAAAGGTTACAGACGGTAAGTAGGTACCTACCTACCTACCTACCTACCTGTCTGTACATACGGGTGTTTACAATATGTAGTAAGTAGTAAAATTACAGATGGAGGATAAGCTTCATTCTTGACTCGAGCTGTATGGACTTGAAACTAGTTTTAAAAGCATAAATATATTTCCATAAGATACAGGCGCATTGAATTGTTGTGTTATGCTCAAAAACAAGTACTGCCCATTGCTGAGTTACATACCCGCTTATCTATAGATACATTGTCTACCATGGTAAATATTGAAGGGCTTTTCTTTTTAATCTACTAAATATTGTTTTATTGTCCATGAGTTTGCAAGCAATTTTATTTAGATGTACTTTATAGTGTCTTTGTATTTCCCAATTAAATTTTTAGGCTCCTCATGTATTGTTTTGGTATTTATAATAATTAATTAAAATATAGGAATTCATTTTGAAAATGAATCACCATTGCAGATTTTAGATGGACAAAGGATATATTATGTCAGAAAAATTGATAATCATTCCAAAAAGTTTGTATATGTTTGTAACTCAATCACATCATAATATTGATCAAATTTGGATGAAACTTGGCATACAGATAGATCATACTCTGGATTAACATATTACTTTTAATCCTGGTACAACACTAGATCACTGAAATGTGTGTAAAACTGCAAGGCATAAGCTAGTTTTGTTTATATTTTATCTCTGGCTTCAAAAATATTATTTGGTAGCGACCTGACAGGACATTATTGTCTAAGTTGTTTGCTAATTGACATACAAACCTGAATAACTGTTCTGACTAGCTGTTAATCGTTGTATACAGTTATCTGTAGACTTTGAATGAAACAAAAATCATGTTCAACAGGTTTAAAATTATTGGATAATATTATTAAATTATTGGTTCAAAAAGAACATACTCAACCAACTCATTGACTGCCAAGCCCATTTTTGTTCTAATTCGGTTTAAAAATGCTATTTTGATAATATGGTTACATAAAAAAGCGGGATTTACCAATGTGCCAAAATGAAATATGTGCTATGTACACATGTATTTATGTCATAAAAGTCATACACAGAACCCACTCGGACCGAAACAACTGTGGAAGCCAGTGAAGTCAGATTTCATAGTAAAACATACAACGGGTCGGCAAGGCATGAGTGATACCCCTGGTGTTGCAAGGGTTCATAGGCTATGGTAACCGCTTACTATCAAGCGGGCTGTACGCTTGTTTGCCGACTATGGTGTATAAAAAAAAACATGTTTCCTAGCAGACACACTGGTCTCAGACTACATAACTGCCTGAACCTGAACTCAAAAGGCTGTTAATCATTTATTAAATGTATATGTATTACAAGATATTATTTAGTAAAGCATGGATTTTTAATAAATCATTTCAGAAATAGGTATTTTTATGTTATTTTGGGGGTATTATTTTTTTATTGCCACTTCTACCCACTGTACATAGTTTTTTATTTGAAATTTGTACAAAGCTTTTTACTAAGTAAGATCTGAGGGAACAACAACGCCGTTTTTTTAATCGATAATTCTAACAATAATAGGTACATAGGATAGGTACATCACGATCTCCGTAGTTAGGTGTGTAGTCACAAAACGTAAACAAAGTGGTTTTGATATTTTAGGAATTTACTTTGATTTATCAATCTCACTCAATGTAAACAATACAAAAATACAGCAGGTATTTTCTAGATACTTATGTATTGTTGGATCCATGTAATGATAGAAAATAGTGAGTAGCAGAATGGAAAGGACTGAATAAAGGTAAGGTCTTCTCATTATCACCTGCTCTACAAACAATGAAGTCCAAATAAAATCTACCACGTTGTGAACAAAAACTTACCGTTTTACGACCATGATAGAATCCGTCTGCTCGTTTGTGGACCCTATGATTCGAATTATTCTTCACAAACTGCACTATCGATATAGGAACCACCATGAATTTTATAATATCACCATCAATTCAATTTAGTAAATTCACACATCGCTAAGGAGCGATAACGGCACAGCGCTTCATAATTCCATCAATCTCGATTATTTCACACTTCACTGTACCGAACATGAAAATCGTTGTTATTAACACGCTTGTTACAAATCACAAATATTTTCAAAACACAATATTCGATTAATCAAGTGCTAAGAAATAAAACGTTCACCGTTACGAGTACAACAAATCGTACAAAAACACAAACTAAAATATGTGTGTTTTGTTTGTTTATGGCAGGCAGAGAGTCTAGTGATGGGATTTGAATCAAATATATTTCGAATAATTAGATCAGAATTTATTCGATCTGCAATATTCAGCTAAATGTTTTATTTGAAGTAAAATATTACAAAGCTATTATAATATTTTTTTACGGCCACACGATGTCAATTAATTTAAATAATTGATTATCTCAAGACCTGTTCTTTCTTGAACAATAATGGATATATTTCAATCCTACTACAAAAAATTAAGATAGTTTATGTGTGTGCGTATGTGTGTATGTTTATTACCACTGAGCTCCATAACGGTGGAATGGATTTGGCATCAGATAGAATATGTTCTGGATTAGCACATAGGATACTTTTATCCCGGGAACGTGGGATTTCTATAAGAAACTAAATTTTTTTAGAAGAGAAGTATTGAGAGATTTTTAAATATTTATTTTATTTTATGAGACTTGTATTTGACCACAATCTTACCATGAGTGTTAATACAGCCGACTACCTTTAGCTATAAAGTTTAGAAGCACATAAAGCTTTGAGGATGTTTTCTATATATCATAGTTTGTATTTTTTACTTTAATTGTAAATATGTAAATAAAATTCACCTTAATATATACTGAAATAAGCTTAGATAGATCTGGCTCTCAAGTGCAGCTGCAAATGAATATACTGATAGGATAGGTGCTTGGAGATTTGGCGATGAATTAAAATATTCCATCATAATTATTGCTATTTATGATCAAATTTTGACTGTATTATAATTTTCTTGAAATATAAGAAAGGATTATTATGACATGGAATTTCACATTTTTATGTTGTGGTTCTAAAATTTTAAAGCCTCAAGCTTTTGCTTAGGCACCAAGAGTCAATATATTATTGTAAAGTCGTTCCTAATTCACTTAATATATATTTATTATGTACCATTGCTGACTTGATTATTTTGTACTGGGCAGATTCATAAAATCCAAAATCCAAATCAAGATATTTTGTTTCGGAACAAAAAGGAAATTGGAGATTCGAATAGATTTCTTCGATATTAATACATCACTATGGAGTTCGCGGTTGCATACACCTTCAAATATTGCCAACTTCACTCCTATCATTCATCGCTGCCAACCGTAGCTGCCAACAAAATGAAAAAAAAAACATACCAGCGTACAGATTATGCGCGCCGCCCACGGTACAATTGACAACCAAATCGTAGACCTTAGCTAGCTGTTTTTTTTTTATTGAGACCAGCCGCTTTTATACAAATACAACAAAATATTTTAAAAAAATACCTTACTATAAAACAAAAAACTACCGTCAATAACAGGGGTTACCACTAAATTATGTTTCAATAATTTCTTAAAGCTAACTTATCGATTGTGACCGGGAATATACGTCAGATTTTTTCATCCGATAGTCGGATCCGATAGTCTGATCCGGCGAACAATTCAATACACTCCGATCCGACAATGATCGAACGTGTATTGAATATTCAAACAAAGTAATGGCTACAAATACAACGCCTTCCGATAGTCGGATCAGACTATCGGATCCGACTATTTGATGAAAAAATCTGACGTATATTCCCGGCCTAAGAAGTGACAGCTATAATCACATAAGAGGGTTTAGGCTGCGAATACACGTCAGATTTAGTTTCCGATTGTCTGATCAAACTATCTGATCGTTATTACTCAATAAACATCCGATTTTTGCGTCAGACTTTTTCTGTATCAGTCCGTGATGCCAGATCGGGGGGATTCCCTCCAAATTCGGGGTTTTTTTCGACTCTGGGGGGAGGACTTATGGCAAACTGGCAAGTCGGATCGGAGACTGAATAGGATGTCTATTTTGTCTCTATCCAAATGTATGCAGTACGCGCCTTCAGTCAAACAATCGAATTTTGACTATTGAGGGGTGAGGGATGAGGGATGGGGCATGGAGCATGAGGGATTTTTATTTCGAGAAAGCAGGTGAAACCGCGGGGGACAGCTAGTAAATAAATAAAAGGTTAATTGTAAGGTACTTAAATTTTTCATGCTGAATAACTTTTACTATGGGACCAACTGGAAATACATGCGAAGAATATATTATTTAAAAAAAAAACAAAAAATATTGTGCTTATAACAGTTAGGTACTTTATCTAGAAGAAATATAGGTAGGTACAAAAGTTAAATTGAATCTAAAACTTACCATTTCATACGCTGAATCCTAGAGACTTTTTCCATTAGGTCACAAACTAAAGTAGTATTTACAAACAAACTGCATTTTCCAATTTTCACAAATACGTATTCTTTATCCCCTAAATTCTCTAATATCTTTCGTTGAGAATGTTTTCTATATTTACGCTCTTGAATTTTACAAAAACCCATTATAAATAAAATTTTATTTTATTAGTTCAATTATTTTTAATTACTAGGTATATTGCTCTATTTATATTGCCTATCATAGGGTACTTATTTATCACTTTATAACGACTAGAAAGTATTGTTTACAGTCTATGTATATATCTAAAGCACGAAGAGCGCTCTAAACTGCGGGTCATTCCACGCAGTGTAGTTTTATAGCCACGGAGGCAAAGAATTCAATACGCCCGCTATGATTGGAGCGTTCATGTACAGACATGTTTCAGTCGCTTAGTGCTGTGCGTTCATTCTGAATCATCACCTCCATATGTTATTACGGAAAGTACCTATCACAAATCACAATTTTAGATACCTACTTTCCCGAAGCGGGACTTCGGAATACAAAGGAATAGTTAACAAATAAAGATAAATCATAATTATTATGTATATACCTAGTCATATCAGTTATAGGTAAGTTACCTTATGCATTTATTGAGGTAGATACTAAGTTATACGAAAAACAAAACTTGAATGTTATTGTTCAGTAGTTTTATGACTAATCCGATGACGTCATAATTTTCTGATGATTTATACATTACTTTAAAATAATAATGACTAGAAACCTATTATGAGCTCGAAAAGTGAGACAAACTGACACTTGGCCTAAGATCGTTCAGGAAGTCAGTGCTCAAGATCATGTCGTGCCGAACACAGCTCTCCTACTGACAATTTGTAGGTACTGTAAAGAGGTGATAAAAGCAAATCCGGAAAACAAAAAAATGTGATCAAATTACATTCTTATTCTATTATTTAAACTCTGGACAAAAATGAATAAATTTAATTACCTGACATGTGCGAGTAGGTAGTATCCATATATAATGTAGGGTTTCTTACTTATTGTTAGATACCTACTTGTGAATCGGAAGACTCGTTGACTTGTATCTACTATAGTTTTTCTTCTAGCTTCAGTCTTCATCAAAGAGAATATAATCACTCTTCATAGCGCGCTGTTTGTTAGCAAGCCTCATAAATGACTGCGATAGGTAGTTTCAAACAGTTTCGTGGCGATATTAAAGGTTCCTCGTTTGGCTACGGAAACCTAAAAATGATGACATGACACTATGTTGAAATAAGAAATATAGCTGAAGGAAAGTCGAATTTTCTCAAAGCACAACACTAAAAGCAAAGTTTATTTTGTATGCTCATGCATACACTCAGCTGTCTTAAGTAGCGTTTCCAAATAGAGACACGGAATGCACAGTGTCTATCTGTGTTGCAGCTAAATACGATGACGTGACTCGGCTATTCATTCTTAAACAGACTATCAACACAGTTAAACACGAGTTCGGAGGAGGAAAACATGATACCATACAGGTTCTGACAAGTCCGTTTGTTATTATGATGTAACAGAGGATATGCAATATCAACTTAGGTATAAGTCATATTATCTACATTGCATGCATTTTTTTCACCAACACTATTGGATTGATACGGGAGTACTTCACGAAACATTACCTATCTGCAATGTATTTTTTTTTATAACCTTGTGAATAAAATATTAATTACAAAAATGTTTTTATTGATTTTATTAATATACTTTACAATTTTTATATAAATAACGGGGTGTAGGTAGGTATGTAGGTATAGGTATATATTCGTAATCCTATGCATCTATCTATATACCTTGGCCCTTGGCTTATGTAATTAATCAATTATTTATCGCCTACACCTTTCTAGTCTGAAAACATAACTACCTACCTACTCATTAACAACAATTTACTACAACTTATAATGCATACTTATCTAAGTACCAAAATATTTTTTAAATAGTAATAATGCTTGTAACACGACATATATTACCTAAATACCTTTTTTGACAACAAACTTATTTACAATTTGTTTAATGTTTGATTTTTCAATGGCTAGATAACGGTAAGTACCTATTTAGTTTTTGTATGGAATTTTCAGAGGAATAGCTTTACCAAGGTTTATCCAGCGATTGAAAAATCGCCCCTTAATAAATGTAAGGTCAGGTGGGGTATTATGGGGGACTACGGGGGAAGGTAGACAGTGTTTTGTAAATCCAGAACAATAGAATAGCTTTGTGATTTGTCAGTCGATAAAACAGTAATTAGGATTTAGTTACAAAACAAAAACAAAGATAGCGCTAGGTCTAATGAGTGCGCGACCTTGACAAAAACAAAAAGTCAGTTGGCGCGCTACAAAACCACGAGTTGGACGCGTATTTTTGTGTGACAAAACATTATGTCCGAAGACTTCCAATATCGGTAAGTATTCTTTAATACGTATTATTTTCACATTGTGTATTTGCATTTGAGGACACTACGCTATAAATAAGAAAATTCAATGTGATTCAAAACATAACCCACAAAGTCATTACCGGGGTAATGGGAACTACCATAGCCGGGTCAAGTGGAACATGTGTTTCCCTTTCCCGATGTCAGGGGTCATCAACATTTTAAGATACAGGTGTACTTAATAAATAAAAATATAATAAAAAACCCGGCTTTCATTTTTAGTTGACAGCCCCTGTCTCAAGCTCATATGGTCCCCTTACCCCGTATTTCGATTGATGTCAATATTTTCTATTTTAAACCGTATTTCAATGAACTAAAGTTTTCATTTGATTGATATTCTTTTTTTAAATTTATTGTGCAGGAATAATCTGTACTAGCATTCATACTTTTAGATTTATTTTAAGTGTTTCCCTTACCCCAAAAACCGGGAAAGTGAAACAACAGAACCAGCCTAAACGTTTTATAATTTTTCAGCTACATGCATTATGGCTAGTTTAAAATTCATACGATACTAGAAAGCCGACTCAAAGAAGTTTATCTTGTGTCTGTCAAGATGATTACACGACAATTAATACAGTGGTTAGAGCTCAACATAAAATATAAAAATGAAGTATCCCTTACCCCACCTAACCTTACCTACTTATTTTCTGTTTAAAGGAATTATTATTACAAATTGCCGCTGGACGCATA
Source organism: Tetheella fluctuosa (assembly GCA_951216915.1). Taxonomy (NCBI): domain Eukaryota; kingdom Metazoa; phylum Arthropoda; class Insecta; order Lepidoptera; family Drepanidae; genus Tetheella; species Tetheella fluctuosa. Next base: position 7,072,324 of record OX578231.1, on the reverse strand, counting down.
GTTAAGTAGAATTAACTTCATCTATTTTAATTACAACATACTATTTATGATGATCTCAAATTATTGTAAATGAATTAAGAACATTCGAAACCTATTCCAGTTAAAAGTTTAGTTCCCTGCGAAGATATAGAAGCTGCGTCGCGTTGTATAGAAGACTAGCTTCTGCCCCGCGGTTTCACCCGCGGTCCCGAGTGCTCCGATCGCCACCAAACCTTACAGGATTACCCGCGGGGCTAATATGAAGGTTGTCTGAAAATTTCAGCGGTTTCGGAGTCTATAAGGAACATACATACATTCTCTTTTATATATATATATAGATAGATAGATATAATCATCAGAATTTGATAACTGTGTCGAAAAAAAATCAAAATTAACGTATTTTTATTATACCAAAGAACAAAATCCATACTAATACTATATATGCGAAAGTAACTCCCTTTCCCGCCCCAGTAGCATAGCTAGGTAACCAAAGGCTGGAGCAAAAAAATTGGGGCCCTATCTAAACTTCGGATAGGTTTTATCAAGTAAAAATATTAATGCCCTGCAGGGCATAGCAAAGCTACTTACTACATACAGACAAACCTCTTCCAGAACCAGGGTTGCCACCCGTCCCGATTCTGCCGGGACAGTCCCGATTTCGATGATATCATCCCGCGTCTATTATTTCCTGCCGTCTTTTTGATGACCTAAATTGGACTGAACTCCGACTGTCTCTGATAGATAACCATCCGATTGTCCCGATTTTTTTTCCCAAATGGTGGCAACCCTGTCCAGTACAGTGAAGAGTTTGGGGACTGCCGGAAACGGCAGACGAAAAATAACGTAGATAGTCTAGATTGGGTAAATAACTAATGATTCTGAAATCCATCAGCCATTAAAATATGTTTCTTCCCTCCCTATAGTTTCTTCCATTTCCTTATCGTCCTAACCCGCTAAATCTGACGACAAATCGAATTTTGCAGAATGTTACAAACTGTAAAATTATTCTGAATGGGGATGGATTATACCTACTGATGATATAGAGTACCTAAACTAATTTCTAGAATATGGTGTACAATAGTGTACATTGAATAAACTGTATATTAGCTTCGAGAAAAAAATATGGCTCTACAAAACTGAATTAAGGGTGACTCGATTCAACTGTATGTTATAATCTACATGTTACTGTGTTAAATATTTTATAGTTTTATACCGGGTGAAAAGACAGAAGTGCTACAATTAATAGAGACCATTTTGAGCGCCTTCTTCTATCTTCTTCTTGAACTTCTTAAAACTCCCACTATACTGGATGGATATTTCAACATGGAATATTCTAGAAACCTGTGCTAGGTGGAGTATGCTGAACGACTTTTACTATAAGACCAACTGTGAAATCGCGAAAATAATTTTAAAATTTTCATACAAACTATGAAAATTTTGAAATTATTTTCGCGATCGATCAAAATGTATGAAATTTTTTTTTTCGCGGTTTCAGAATTAGTATAAGTTATTCAACATGACGAACCTAATATAAGTAGGTTTTGAAAATATGCCATCTCGAAATATCCACCTGTATAGTGAGAGTTCTAAGAAGTTCAAGAAGAAGGCGCACTCTCAATGGTCTTTATTAATTGCAGTATCACTTCTTTCTACCCAACGTATCTTTTATTTCGTAAGAAAGTAAACTTAAATTAGATGAAGATAAAACTTCCATGTATCATAATGTAGCAGTAATAGCTATAACATTCAAAAAAGTTTTATTACTAATTTATTTAAAAAAAAACACGGCTAGCATACTAAAACAATAAAAAAAAATCAGTCTAACAGGCATAACAATATGCATATTCTATAAACTACAACACTTAAGTATGTATAGGCATACCGTTTAGCTGAGACGACTGCTGTAAGCGTAAGTAGCTGCGCTGTGCGAATGATATTATTATATTTTTTCACATACGTAGTATCCACCAAGAGTTTTTAATGGTATATTTTGCAATTTATGTAAAAATATAGCCAAAATAATCATATAGATCATAAAAAACCGGCCAAGTGCGAGTCGGACTCGCGCACGAAGGGGTTCCGTACCATTATCTATAAAAATGGTAAAAAAAATCATGTCTGTTGTATGGGAGCCCCCTTAAATATTTATTTTATTGTTTTTTAGTATTTGTTGTCATAGCGGCAACAGAAATACATCTGTGAAAATTTAAACTGACTGACTATCACGGTTCATGAGATACAGCCTGGTGACAGACGGACGTACGGACAGCGGAGTCTTATTAATAGGGTCCCGTTTTTACCCTTTGGGTACGGAACCCTAAAAATATAACCTAGCTGAGTTTCTTGCCGGTTCTTCTCAGTTGAAGACCGACTGTTCCGAACCGGTAGTAACTTCCGTAAATTTGACCTTCACAAGTCTAGGGCCTGAACTGAATAAATGGCTTTGAATCATGTCAGTTAAACGAGACACCTATAGATACAATTTACATATCAATACAAATCGTGTACCATTATGGAAGTACTTACGAAGTTATTAAGATCATTTAGACCTACTTCAAAAGAGCCGAAAACATATTTTCTATATATCGTTGGCGGGCTGTGTAAAGCTCGTAAATAGCAAATTTAGTGAAAAACTGTTACAGTGGTTTTTCGTTTTCACCATACTGTTTTTTCCTTCTAATGTAAAATTTGGAACAATGCACGAGCAATTGCACTTGCGAGGATTTCATAGCCCGCCGACGATATCTAGTTTTTTTTAAATTATTTTTCCACTAAAAGGATTCGGGTTCTTGAAGCGAGTACCTGGGTAATTATCATTATTTAATGTGAAGGTTGAAGCAATCTAGCACTTCCATTACAGATAATAGTGAGACGATTCAAAATTACTAAACTATAAAGTAGTATATGTATATCAGTTATCTGACTTCCATAACAAGCTCTGCTTAGTTTAGGTTCATATGGACGTATGTGAGGAATGTCCCAGGATATTTATTTATACGATTTAGTTGCAGTACTACTTAAAAATAACACAAGAACATGTCTACCTAAACGAGACCATAAGAAAAGTGTTTGATACATTCTTATTTATATTATATCTAAAAGTATAAGTTGAATTCAACTTACTTAAAATAAAGGATAGATTGTAAAAAAAATTGAGAACACTCAAGGAGTACCGTGGGATATGAAAAAAAGGATAGGAACTAACTAAAGCTATCATAAATTCCCATTAAATCTGCAGACATGTTAGAAATGGTATAAAAAAAGCAGGGAAGGTGCCTGGCAACACATTTTCAACTTTAGAATGGTAAAATGCAGGCGGGTAATGTAATACTTAGGTATAATAACCTAGAATATGCTTAGGTAAATATACATATATAATTTTTTCTCTAATGACTGTGAATGATGTACCCACAGACATTCATAAGCTACATATAAATTAATTTTCCACTCCGCTTGTCACAATACATAGCAACTTTTAAAGCTATAAACATAAGGTTTATTATATACAGGTTGTTTCAATATTCCTCGTAGTCGTAATAGTCGTCATCCTGTCCGTTTTGTAACATCGCCGCGAGAGACATTTCTCCGCCCGCGTCTGTTGGCTCAGGTTCCACGTCTTCATCGTAATCTTCGGCGGGATCTGATACAAACAAAATCAGTTATCATCATTTTATTATTACGATTTCATCAACAAATCGGAACTAGACGCTTTTTCTAGTGTGAATTTGTCAAAGTTTATGTTGCGCGAGATTTTTAATAATAAGTCCAAACCGTTCAGTTATTACGATACTAGCTTTTCCGCGCGGTTTCACCCGCGATCCCGAGGGATCTTATGTTTTCCCGGGATAAAAAGTAGTCTCAAAGCCTATAGCCTTCCTCGATAAATGGGCTATTCAACACTGAAAGAATTTTTCAAATCGAACCAGTAGTTCCTGAGATTACCGCGTTCAAATCAACAAACAAACAAACAAACTCTTCAGCTTTATAATATTATAGTATAGATATGACAAAATTTTCGCCAAGATAAAATAAGCACTAGGGATATACGTTATTCAATTCATAACTTTCGAGTCTCTAGTTTTATGACTTAGCGCATGTTCTTTTTATTACGCCCCATCTAAATACATAAACAGAAATATAAAGTATAATGTTATACCAGGTTGCGCAGGAGTTGCCGGCGCGGGTGTAGAGGGCGCGGGCGTGGTGGGGGCGGCGGCGGGGGCGGGTGGCGCCGGCGAGGGGAGGGCGGGGAAGGAGGGCGCAGCCTTCTTCTTGCGCTTGCGGGCCACCGGGGACGCCGGGACCGGCGCCGCTACGGGGGTCACTGGTTTTGTTCTGCGAATAAAAAAATATATTTAACCAACTGACTACCAAGTATACCAAATCAAGTCACTTTTTCAAACAATGTTTTTTTTACTTTGATCGAAGTATTTGGGGCACTTTGTACCGCGATATAGGATTCTAATACTAAAAAAGCTTGCTAAATATAAACGAAAATGACCTTTTATAGTTCCTGAACTAATCGGTTTCCAGGCATCGTGCCATAGAAAAAAAAAATGGATTATAAGCTGGTAAACGAGAAACGCGGTTTTCGGCATCGAGTAAAATTCAACGAAAATCCTTAAATCACAAAAGGACTTCTTCATCATCATCATCATCATCATCATCATCATCATCATCATCATCATCATCATCATTATCCGTCCCCAATGCTGGGGCTCGAGCCCCCTCTTAAAAAACGAGGAAACTAAGTCCATAGTCCACCAGGTGGGAAAATAATAAAAGGACTTACTCAATAACAACAGTCTCCTTAGCAGTACTAGGTACAGGTGTTCCCGGTTGATCGAGACTCTTCAGTATATCATAGTTGATCTTGGAGCTGATCTTCTTGCCAGCTAGCATCTTCTCTATGGCCTCCCCGGCGGTGGCCGCGTTGATTGCGGTCTTCTTCTTGTACGCGCCACGGACTTTGCGCTTCTTGTCTTTGCCTTCTTCGCGCTCTTTCGCACGTAGTTCTTCTTTAACTGGTGGGAAGAATAAGAATATTTATTGTATCAATGTAGGTTACAAATTGGAATTAGAAAATAGTCAAAAACTAAGCAGGGCTTGTGACTTGGGGGTCTAGAAAAATTGTCATTTTGCTTGCACACAGGCTTTTCATATGACTGAGGCATCAACTAGGGGTTTTTCAAAATTCAACCCTAAAGGGGGTGAAATAGATAGGGAGTGAAACCGCGGGGTCGAAAGTTGTGCATAAAATTACTAGAAAAAAACTAACGGACCTACCGTTAGTTTTACCATACCATATCATAATGCACCTGTATAGCACTTGTATTTGGGGTAGGTACTTATTAATGTCCCAAAAAAGTCAGGGTTAACATATTCCCGAGTTCAAACTATCAAAAATACTTACTTTTCTGCTCCTTTAGATAACCGGCATTAAATTTATTCCACAATATTGTCTTATGCCTAGCTTCCGCTTCGGTCATGATGAGAGAGCTGATGTACTCTTCATCCTTCTGACCCAATATTAGCTCATCAGCTATCAGGTCCTTGCTGTACTGCTGCTTCGGTTCCGGCTTGAGAAATTTATCTGAGCTCCTCTCTTCTGCTATTCCTAAACCTATTACTGCTAGTTCTGGACCTGGAAATGTAAAAATTCAAATGATGAATGTACTGTTCACAAAGTTGGTGGTAAAACATGTTAAAGTTTATAATAAGTTTATAAACATGTTAGTTCGTTTGGCATGTGGCTCGCTGATTATGTAAGTTAGTATGCATATGTGCAAAATAGGTTGACTGTACTTTGGAATGGTCACTTAGTGAGGAGAGAACCTTTAAGAATTAATAAGATGTAGATTAAAAATGTAAATTTGAATTTGAATTTGAATAATTTATTTGTACTTTAGCTTGTCAATTCTCACTCTATTATGAGGCTAAAAGAAAGTAAGGAAAACATACATATCCTGAAATTAGAATATTAGAACATTTAATATTTCATAAGCCGCTACTATAAAAAAAGTTCTTCGATTTTTGTAATGAGTTTGATAACATTTCTAATATTTTATTACTTATAATGCTTTATTTCGGAAAAAAAAACATATAAGAGATCGCACTCGTGACGCGTTTACAGTTTTGTACCAGCAGTGTTTGAGATTGAGACATTAAAACAACCATTATTTGGGAAAAATAATGGATGTCATATTTTGGGTCTTTTATCATATGAAATATGAATATTTAAAAAATATCGGAGATAGAGCTTTTATTTATATTGGCGATGATAATCACCTAGTCCCTTTTCCCCTTTGTATTTTTCAGTATCAGTTTTGGTAATTTCTCCTATCAGCTCCAGGGTGTCTTCCGCTGCGAACCGCATTGCTTCAGCGTCTTCCGACGTGATGTCCTCGGAAACTACAACAATGTTAAGAGTTTTTAAGGTAATTTTAACATTATCGTTTGATGATGATTATACCGTAAATAAATTATCGGAACGTTATCCTCATTTATATTTGTATACGGACTGTTAATATGAAAAGGTTTATTATATATAAAACAAAGTCGAGTTAGTTACACCATTTATTACTCAAGAACAGCTGGACCGATTTTTATGATCTTTGATTTCTTGGATTTGTGTCCGCCCCAAATAGCAGAATAACTATTGAAACATCTGATTTTGTTTATACCCGGAGCGCGGGTGAAACCGTGGGGAACAGCTAGCTATTTATTGAAGTAGTACATATCTGTAAATATACATTTAAATCATATCATACCTACCCATAGTACCCATCAGTAAAGAGGATGGTGTCCCCTGACTCGACACGAGTTTTTTTCTCCTAGAGTTGTCCTTTTCTAACTGCTGTTCTATCTCTTTCTGAAGCTCTGTTAGTTCCTTTTCACCATCCTCTTCTTCCATGAGCTGAAATATTTTATTTTGTTTATTTACATCCATATGCAAAGCACTTTTTAAGAACCTAAGTTGAAAATCTGTCACCAAGCACCTACAGATGTGTTCCAGCAGTTACATCTTACCTTCTGCAATCGTTCTTTATCTCTCTTTCTGGCAGCTCTGAAAGCCGGTGGATCCTGCTCTTCTTCCAAATCCACAGTCATGAACTCTTCCAGAGTGAGAGCACTGGACGGCGTATCTCCGAATTCTATTAGTCTTTTGCGGATTGTTGATTCGTGTACTTTGACTATGCGCACCACGTCCGCTGGTGTTCGAGAGAAGTCGTGAAGACGTGCTGCTATAAGTAGAGCTGGAAGCATATTGAACAATGTTTAAAAAAGCCAGTATTGTAAGCTCATAAGGTGCAGATTCCTTATCACTGTTGGAACGTGCCAGCAGAAAACCGAGAGGCATGTACCTCTCAGTTATATGCCGTAAAGATCTATTTAGATTTTTGGAAAAGGAGAACATCGTTAGTAAACCTGTATATCAGAGAAAATTTCAAGGCAAGTTGAAGTGCTGATTGTAGCACTGGAACGATGTGGTAGAATATGTGGTGTGGTAAATGTGGTAGCTTTGATGATAATGAAGAGTATTTTAGATCATTAAGACCTGCCTTTAGAACATGCGGTATGGTAAGTAAAGCGAAAGATTCTCATTAACAGATTTTAGCAACTGAAGTCGATTACATATTTTGTTCTAGAGCAGGGGTCACCAAATGGCGGACCGCGGTCCGGACCGACCTATATTGTACGGACCAAAGTTTGACATACAAAAATTTACACATGGTTATTTTAATTAATCCGCGCACATAGTAAGATTTGTAGGAAAGGATCTAAGCTTGGTCGCCAGTCATCATCTACCAACCGGATCGCAATAATCTTTTATATTTTTTAAACGGACCCCAAATAAACCTAATTGGTGATCCCTGTTCTAGGGTATTAAAATATTACATTCGTTGTTATGGCGTGATTTTACAAAGACACATTGATATGTGCACAGACAAAGATATGAAAAAAAAAGTTTGTCTGTTTGTTTTTGTTTGTAAAAGCATCACGTAAAAATACATGGCGAATGCACTAAATGCGAGAGAAAATACAGACTGACTTCGAGTAGCATATGGTTTGTTTCATCGCAATCGGATAATTTACGTTAATTTTAAAACAAGAAGGACATTATTGTTCAAAGTAAGTTATTGAAAAAAATAGATACAGCGTGTCTTTTCTTCTTCCTCGTATCGCATAGCATTATAATAGATTAGTATTTACCATTATATTGTTCTCAGTTTTTAGGAAGGACCTTGATTTTAATATTTTGATTTTAGCATAATAGCTCAAAGATTGTGCATTTATTTGAAATACTCATTAATTTATTAACGTAATGCAAAGCGACCGTTTTTTCTGTCTGTGGCTGTTTGTTTGTCTCTTAAATATATTAATCTCCGAAATCACCATCGGATTTGAATGAGGTTTTCACAAGTAAATTAGGTTAAGCTTGGGGCAACAAAAGTATTAAAAAAAAATGAAATCTGCGAGCATGAATCCGAGGAAGAAAAGCTATAAGTCAATAATTAATTTGAAAACCAGACGGATTTTGAAAACAGGTTACATACTGTTGCTTAGTTCAATTACGTACTTGTAAATCACCATACAATACAATTAAAACATATAAGGTAATTAACACGATGTGAACGAAATGTGTGTAGACTTACGAATTTCTTTTCATTTAGTACTTATCTATAAGTAGTTAGGTATATACTTATCTATGCAAATAAATAAAATTGAAGTGTCCTGTTTGTAATGTATAAATAATAGCTTTTTAGTAAATGCATAATATAAAACTATATACGGTAGGTACGTAAAGGAAAAATTCCAAATTATAAAAAGTTAAAAATTAAAGGATGTCCCCATACATACATAGTTACGCCAATTAATAAAGACCTCTGAGTTGTATGGGCGCTAATACAATTTAGAGGTCTAGCTTAATTGGCAACAACCTCAAATAAGGTAAATAATTTTAAATTATAATTATACTGTGCCCTAACAGACCATGTTGTACATTTATCATACCATCTTACTACATATGAATGCAATAAAATTTAAAGTTTCAAGTATAAAAAATAGATTGAATAAAACGCATTTAATATGATACGAGGCTACATTTGCATTGATTAAATACCTGTAGAAATAATTCTAAATACAAGTGCTTATCTCTTTTTACGCGACGAAGGACCATCCCATGTTTAACTAATATATTTGCATTTAACTTCGCTTAATTTGACAACGCAAATTCAAATAAATCCCTATTGATCTTACAAAGTGGGTAACGCAGACTTCTTTGTAGAAATCCATTGGCATGACCAGTAGTCAGTTTTGGGCAAAACTTTATTTCTTTCTAATTCAACGTCGTGCTGAACTGAAGGCGACGATAGCTAGTTGATTGCAGTGGTAGAAACGTCGGCCGCTGCGGGCGGCGAAGGTTGTGGGTTCGAATCCTACAATGAGCTTGAGCTTTCGGTGAGGGAAAACATCATGAGGAAACCATAGAACTGTGGTAGGGTACTTTGCAGTAGTTAAAAATGTACCCCAAACACCTACGCGTGTGATATGACAGTTGTATAACGATATTGAATAGTAACAAAACGATAGCTAATTACATTTGTTCTCATGGCAAAGTTAGTAAGTAAGTATCTATCCGCAAACATCGTTACATCATCATAACAATGTTCTAGATTCGGTGTGATTACACACAATTTCTGAATAACTAATAAATTTACGACACAATGGATCGACGAGGTAGACAAAAAAGGGTATGCGTGCAATATTGTGATTTCATTATCGGGCCCATTTATTTCAATGAATGAAGAATTAACTTGCGGATGACGCGGTAAGAAAATAAGAAAATATTTTCGATAAAGAAAATGAACTTTGATCACCTATTTTCATATGGAAAAAACAAGTTAAGGCTCCAGTCTCCCTAAAATCAGTGTTCTTGCGGAATTTATCAGAAAAGAAATATTGTTTTTTCGTTATCAGAAAAGCAATAAATGAAATATATTTTACGTTATTTTAAAGTGTGAGATTTGAAGTTTCCAATACATATTTTATTTTTTAATTTGACGCCACTTTTATTAGCTTTGTGAGGCTTTAAACATACCTCTATTTACGTTCCACGCGTAGAGGGTCTCATTCATGCACACGCCACGAAAAAAATATAACAAAAACAAGAAATGTATTCAGATTACATTTGTCGGCAAATCCTCTACAATAATCTTATCTAGTTACTTTTTTTCAAAATCATCTCAATTTCTTATTTAGACTGCTTTAAAAAGTTATAAATTTCTGAATTCGACCCTTGCAACATATATTTTTTTCTATTACAAAGTAGATGGTTTAGAGAAATCACACTTTAACCACTCCGAAAGTAACTACTTATCTGTAAATTTATTTCAAATGATTTTTTGAATGCATATATTTTTTATTCGACAGGATTTCTTGTTTTTGTTATATTTTTTTCGTGGCGTGTGCATGAATGAGACCCTCTACGCGTGGAACGTAAATAGAGGTATGTTTAAAGCCTCACAAAGCTAATAAAAGTGGCGTCAAATTAAAAAATAAAATATGTATTGGAAACTTCAAATCTCACACTTTAAAATAACGTAAAATATATTTCATTTATTGCTTTTCTGATAACTAAAAAATAATATTTCTTTTCTGATAAATTCCGAAAGAACACTGATTTTAGGGAGACTGCAGCCTTAAGTATGTTCAATTAACTAATTTTAATTACCAATTGAGATATTTATTTTGAGTCTATTTTATAGACGACTACCATAGTAACAATCTACTGATTATTTCTACGAAGACAACATTACTCAGCTCTGGTATTTTAAATGTTGCATGTTTCTTTGCTGAGTTGTCGGATCATCTCGGCAAAAGCGGCCTTCCGAACCGTGCATAGGAGACAGACTATTCATGGTACGTGTGAAGGCCTAATTGAATAAAAAATATTTTAATTCATCCAATACACATAAGTATACCTATATCTCTAATAAATTTCAAAATCATAGTATTTTTTATCATTTATTCGACTGAATTGAAGATAGTGTACCTATTCACTATTGCTAAATAGGACCTCCAAAATCGGAAGTCTAATAATCAATAAAATCTGATCCCAAGGTGCAGAGACAATCGTGGTCGCCAAAACAAAATGTCTTTCACAATCGAACTCGTCCTTACATTACGGTTTACGACTTTAGTCGCCGTGTAAGCAATCGAAACCTGTAATATCGACCTTGAGCCCTGCCAAATAAGATCGGTAATGACTAACCAGCCCCGCAGATACCAGACGGCCGCCGACCTGAGTGAATGGAGTCCCTCTTCATGCGCTGAACAAGTCTGAGTGCTGTCATGCTGACCTCGTGCTGTTTGTCCTCGAATTGAAGCTGAGACGCGAACCGGAGAATGTAGAGACATGGATCTGGAAGGAGGTAGAACAGATTATAAATAAATAAGTTCCACTAAAAATATATTTGCAGTCTAAAAAAATGCCAGAGAATATCGTACAAGTTAACGTCTTTCTCGATTTGAACCATCTTTCTAGAATATTTTCTACATCTGCTTACGTATGCGTCTGATGCTCCGAAAATAAATAGGACCTTTGTAAGAAGTCCACGTAAAGGTGTCATCAAACTCAAGAGCCAAGACCCAAACAATTGACAAACATCTGTGTTTATCAATTGTTTGACCGCTAGGGCACTCAAAAAAGATACGATCATTTGCTAATGCTTCGATTAAAACTGATTATATTTTCGTCTATAATTCGATATTACCATTCCATCTGCGTTTTTAATGAGGAAAATTCTCACAGTCTTCGATACGCACTATTCTTAAATACCTTTGTTTCCATCAGAATCTAATGTTGTAGTTATTATGCAGCGGTGCGGCACTGAGTCATCTATTTATGAGGCAGGAATAAGGACGATTGATTAATGGAATGGCCAGTGAACTTAATCAATGTCAATGGATACTTTAGTCCTTCAAAATGTATATTTTCTATGCCACTTATTTTCTATAGTATGTACCTACAAGATAAAAATATTCGAGGTAAAAACTAGACGGGCTCTAAATATTCGATCTGCAAGTTTTCATCGTGGTCACGCCATGCAAAGGGTTTATAAAAGTTCAGTTCAGTAAAACATGCTTCTCAAAAAAAGGATCCATAGTATCAAAAACTCTTATTCAAATAGATCTTCAAATGTACGTTATGCATTATAATTATATCTCCAACACCGGTTTGGAATATCTCTTATCTTTAATCATTCAAAATAATTATAGAAACATACATATGTTGACCATACAGAAGTCGGTATAACTATAAACTTATTATCAACACAAACGTGTCGCTAACAGCTCTAGGCAAACAACTTTTTAATAACCTAACAAAAGACTTGTCGGATATCCGGAAATAAATTCTAGTGGGTGACACCTTGAACTTAACTGAGAGGCCAAATCAAGGCTTGGTATCATGTAAAAATACGAATGTAACAAACACATTTTATTACCAAACCAATTCTATTTGCAATTATTACTCCTAATCAATTTTATTTGTTCTAGTATTTAGTACAAATATACCTGCAATATCAATTAATAAAATTGAAATCAGTAGACTTTAGTATTGATAATTCATGACAGTATAATAAAAGCTTCTATGTGAAATGAAATCATGGACCTACCTTCGCTTTAAACATGTAAACAGTAGTGGCTTCGAGACCAAGAAATATCAAAACACGTTACGACATCAGAAGTTATACAAATCATAACAACGCTTTCATATCCCTATTTGAGGTATAACAATAGCCCAAAGTTCTTTTAGGGTGGCTATTGCAGAAGTATAAATCCTGACTACTCATTTATTTTTAGAGGTAGTTCCTTTATAATCTTTAGTGATAATGAATGATATTAATCATCCACACTACCACTTGCTTAAACTTCCCGTCTGGTAGCTCTGTCCACCGTTTCATTAACCTAGTGATCCGCTAACCTTCCACTGTATCTGCTAACAGGTTTCGATTACTTTCACTGAAAATATATGTATAAATAAAATTCATAAAGCATACCTTGTGTATGTTTGTAGCCGCGATGTAGTGGATTTCACAATTTCCCTTCTTGCTACGTTACAAAGAACCTCTAGTCGAGAACAGTGCTTTGATAGATCATTCAAGTTATTCATAATACCTATTCATGTATCAGACTCAGTAATCTACTCATACAGTTTAATGCCTTATATAAATTATTAACATTAATTATAATGAAATGAATTACAAAAGGTTTATTTTTAACATTTCAAAATGTCGTCATTTACCAATTCTTAAAAGCAGGCATAAAATGGGACTTGTTATTTTTGTGAAACTTGTTTGTATTTGGACTAAAGCTAAAACGAGCGAACACTATTTTGATTTCAAAACTACGTACAAAAGTACGTAGTACCTATCCTAAATGAAAAATATTCCATGATCACGTTGTTATTTAAAAGCGTTATAATACTTAGTTCGGTTTGCCGAATAAGCATTAAAAAAGTCAATATAAAGTCTGTAAGCAATAACGCAAACCCCATCCAAATCGGATCAGTAGTTTTTGAGAAAATCGCGGACATATAAAGATACATACGGGTCGAATAGAGAACCATCCTTTTCTTGAAGTCCCGCAAGTTAATAAAAATAATCGTAAATTTTTACAACAAATCCATGAAAATTATATTCAGGCTATTGTTTGCTACTATTATGGTATATTAAAAGATTTTGGTTGGAAATTACGAACAAGGTATTTCATTGAAAATCATCTTCTTCATGTAAGTAAGTAATATTTTAGAAAGAAACGCGGATAACCATTGAGAGTGAGAAATACTTAACCCTCAAAATGCTACGACACAAACATTTACAAATCCGTTCTCCACTTGTCTCGTACAAAGTACCTAAAGTCAACTATAGTACCTAGGTCCATTCGAAAGATATTTCCGTAATCAAACTTGATTTTAGTAAGGTGTGTTTCTACAATACAAATAAATATTTTTTCTCAGTTAAAAAACAGATCATTGACGTTAAAAAACCTTCACCTTACAAATTATAGGAAACTTGGGTATTAACGAATTCTATTTTCCAACACCAGCCAAGGTTTGGTTTGGTACATAACTATTAGCAACTTAATACAACAGCAAAAATGTTCTTTATGCTCTAATTTTTAAGGATTATTTTCTTTGAAACAATGTCCAATGAGAAAATTAGATATTCTCGGTTACGCTCTTGTAGTCGATGTCCGAGTCAATGGTAGGGCAAGCATTTCAATTCGATATTATGTTCATAATTTCTTTGCGAATACCTACTAGATTTCCTTTAAAATTTTAAAGTTTCGGAGTAAATATGCATAATTGTGTTTTTATAATTTTAAAGTATATAATTATAAAACCGGATAAATTTATGTTAGATACATGTAAGTACTCTACTATATTCATGGTACATAAATAGAAGAATTACATTGACGCCCGGTGACACTTAGCATAGGGTGAACGGTCTGCCCGATTGTCCACGTTTTACCTTGTTTAACAACTCATTAAAACCTGTTTTATAAACATCAATAACAAATAGTAGGTACAGGTCGTAAGAACGTGTTTGTTTACCCTTGGTAGGTGATATGGCGACATATTGCCATTTTTTACTCCATTGAAGGATAAATTTTTTTCGGACCATTTTTATTCTTTTACGCAATTTCATAAGGCATCGAATTCAAGGGAATTAATTAGCAGATACCGCTTGCAACAGACCCTTTCACATATTGTATGGAACGTTTACTTCGAAATTTTGCGCGATAAGTATTTAATTATGAAATAATCTATATTTATCTTTATCCAAGTAAGTACTTAAGTAAACAAATTATTATTATTAGGTGATTCATCATGACCCAGAAACCTAGATAGTCATAGTCTTTTATATCGCAAATTGATGTCGATAAAAATATGCTTACAGAAATTGAACGATATTAATAATTACAAACTGTTTTGCTTTACGGAAAAACCACGACAGATAAAAAGACATTACTAGATTATACAGATACAAAATCGAGCTGGATCAGCGACCCATTCATTAACACAACGTGCTCTACTCTATCTGCGACTCCACATTCCGCAAGAAATACATCTTTTTACAAGAAAAGAAATACAACGCATTGAATTAATGATAACATAAAGATTAGATACTAAGAGGTTCCATGTAAAATGTATATAGGCCTACTATGAAAGGAATTTCAGAAATTTAACCTATATAATAGGAGATCGCTGATGAAACCGCGGGGCGCAAAGCTAGTTTATGATTTAGAAGATTTCAGAGACAATCAAAATCTGCTGTTAAATATTGTACTTTTTATTTAAACTATTATTTTCTCTTCCAAAATACTTAAGTACAACTTTCAAGAACAAATCTTGTGTTTCATTAACGGTAAATATATCAACAGAAGTTCAAGCTATAGGTATATAGATAGGTAATAAGAGATTGTGCTCGTTTTGTGCATAACGGTAAATATATCAACAAAAGTTCAAGCTATAGGTATTAAGAGATTGTGCTCGTTTTGTGCACATCTTTACTGTAAAGGCAAATGTGGTTATGATGTCACAATTCATTTCCTCGGCACAGTATTTGTATGCTTAACAATCCCCCTTATTCATACCTGCTCGGTTGCGGTCCCGATCGGGTAGACAAACCGATTGAGTACCAACAAACAAACGACAAACGTATTGAATAGGCTCCTAATTTCTCATTTCAGATTTCCATTTGGAATGACGCAGTCGATCGGTACACGATCGCGGCAAATGAATTCTGTGACAAACACAGCATCAGCTTAAATTTAAGTAAATAAAATCGTCCTTTCCGTTGAGAATGGCAACCGAATGGGTCTGAATAGGATAGTTTCTTTATTTTACGAAATGATTTGTTGATGTTAAAATTATTTTTTATTTAAATAAGTAGTTAATGTTTGACACATTCATTAATTATGTACATCGATATGGTTACGTACATTATGGTTTTAAAACACGACAAAAACTTTATAATCGAATATTTTTTAAGGCGATGATAGCTCAGTGGTAGTTCCGTCGGACGCCGCGGCGAAGGTCGTGGGTTCGAATCTTACAATGACTTTGAGCTTTCGGTGAAGGAAAACATCGTGAGGAAACCATAGCACGGTGGTAGGGTACTTTGTAGTACCCGTCTGGCTGGCAACCACCCTCAAGTTGAAAATCTGTCGCCAAACACCTATTGGTGTGTTCCGGCAGCTGCACTTGAGAGCCAGTTCCTTCTAGGCTTTGTGTGCTTACCATCTTCGGCCACATCATCACTTACCATAGTGAGATTGTGGTCAAACACAAACCTATACTTACAAAGTAAAAGAAAAAAATCATTTGTAACAAAATGTGCAACGTTCATGAACGTATAATAACATTTCAAACATTAAGTATCTGGTATTTTAACATAATATTTTTATTTTATTTTAGTGGATACGATAAAGAACTTGAATAGTTATTTATATTCTAATGAGATTGTTCTTTGTCTTGCTATAGGTACGGGTTCTTTGAGGAAAACAAATAGGAACCGTGGAACCCTTTGTGACCTTCTTGTCTTGACAATGGAAACCATTTTCCTTCAACATTATACTTACCTTTTATGGTATTTTTTATGACTAAGCTGAATTTTAAGATTATGGTGCAAAATCGTTTTAATGCCAGGAAACGTATGATCCGGGTTTGAAAATTGTGTAAACAACACACTACCACTCTTCCAAAATGTAGCAGTTGTTAATACTTAACTCGTATAACTGTTGTGATTCAAACGTATAATATTCAAATAATCATAACAGTTTTTTAAACAATAAAATATGTTCAATAACGCTAACAATGTCATGATCTTTAAACGATCTTGTCTGAACAAATTATTTGTAACTACCATCAAACAAAGCGAATATAACTTTGAAAATAGTTAATTGATACATTAACATTGAGGAAAAATTGCTGCCCGATGAAGACTGATTACACATTTATTGCAATCATTTAAATTATAGTATCACTGCGACTGCAATTACTCAGTACAAGTGCTCATAGATTTCCACAAGGAACGATTTCGGGCCGCATGCATCCAGCGGCTCCCAGCGGCTCCCAACGGCTACCAGGGACTTGGTAATATTGTATGGCCTTCACATCCTTAGCGAATCTACTAAACTAACTCTTATCTTGTTAGTGCCCTTCGCGGAGCATACATACATACATGAAAGTCATTATTAATTTCCTTACGCGGTAGATGTGGTAGCTCCAGTCGGTACGTAGTCCGCCATTTTATGCCCTTCTTCCTCATAGGTTATCGGCTCTTAGAGCGATGTGACCAGCCTATAACTACTTTAACTACTTACCTGTATTTTATTAAATGTATAGCGTGACGAAAATAATTCAAGATGTTCAGTTATATTGCAACGCGAAGAAACCATAATTTCAACGATATTTATCAAAAAGGCAAATTTATTACCAAAGATCAGTTTTGAGCTTCTTAATTTCAATCATTATAAAATTTGCTTCTTCAAAAACCTCATCAATTTTGTAGGGCAAAATGAACATCGAACGTGTTCAATAGAACAAAGGTAATCTTATCCTGCGCATGCATGTTTATGGTCTGCTTACAGCCAATCCCAACGCGTATAGCATACCAATCGAACTGAACATAGAAATCTAAATAACTAAAGAACTGCCTTCATTTGACTAGACTACCTCGAAAGAGCACGTATCGTCGGAAAAGTGTTCAGACGCAATGTAGAAACTATTAATCAACAGAATCATTTTAAGTAAATGGAACAGAATTCATGATATAGAATGCTTTACACTTTACGTGACAAGATTGCCACTTCTAAGTGCATTCATTAAGATTTCTATGGTCCAAAAGCACATTGAAGCACAGTTAGTTCAGCTCCATATGAATATGAAGTGTAAATTAACTACAAGAAATACTCAATTCACATGATCGTGATAGCTCTGCGACCTCGACTTGTTTTCGTACATGTAAATTATAATGTACATAACGAAATCTTCGAAGAAATAACGTGACCTGTAGTATTCGAGTAAAAAAAAAAACAAATGAACACTGATCATCACGTATCATGATAGAAATATGGCAATTGGGAAGTCCAACGCGTGAATTATTTGGAATAACGCGTAGGCGACGATAAGTCAGTGTTAATGACGTCGAAAGCTGTAGCGAAGGTTATGGGTTCAAATCCTAACGATGAAGTTAAGCTCGGGAAATTTTATTACCGATCTGGCTGGCTACCACCCTCAAAATTAACTGTCGCCCTTAAAGGTTTTTGTGTTTATAACCTTCGTCCACATCATGCACTAACTACAAAAGGGCCGACATTTCAATCACTGGATAAATTACGGATAAGCTATTTATTCCACTGTTAAGGCCATACAAAAATTATTTTAAATAAAAAACATGCCAAATTTTACAAATATGTTAAAATTCCAAATATACACGGAAAAAAGATCTGCAAATTGATAAGTCATTGGGAGGTTGTTTAATGTTGGTTCAATTACTGTAAATGTATGTACCTACTATCTTGTTCGGCGATAAATATACATATTTTTTTACAAAGGTGGATTTTATATAAGGTCTCCAAATAATATTTATAAGGTATAAGAGGTGATAAGGGACTGATTTACATAAATATAACACCTTTTCGCCCGCGGCTTCGCTCGCGCAGACTTTATAAAATGTATATAAGTTTTTCTCCGTTAGCCAATGTCGACGAAACAAAGCCTATTTATTCGAAGCGCCAAGTTAAGCCTAATTAAACTGTGAAAACCCCACGAAAATACGTTCGATGGTTTCGGAGATTAGCGTGTTCAAACAGATAGACAGACAGACAAAAAAACAAAAATGGTTTGTTTGCAATTTGACTCTTCCTACATCAATCAAACACACTCCATTTCAAGTAAAAAAAAGAAAATGTAACTTTCGAACAGTAGATATACTTAAAATAAATTCCAAAAATCATTGAATGACGATTACTTTTTTGCAACATCCAATTTTATTTAAATGAAGCCTATATTCTGCTCCTTTATTAATTAATCTCAGTCTACCTGTGAAATCTACATGAAAATCCGTTCAGTAGTTCCGGAACAAATAATCAGACAGACAGAAAATAATTCTAAAAATCACTGGTTTACGTTCTATTACTATTCTTTAGTTACCCCCTTTCAATTTTTATTACTTTTCTTCTATGCATAAAAACACCGGATTCTACTGATTTATTACCTACATGTATAGATAGCTTTCCGCCCCGCAGTTTCAGCCGCGATCCCCTACAAAAACACCTCAGTACACCCCTACGTTATAAGAAGCCCCAATGTACTTCCAAACCTATTTTTTTCACACATACCATGAAAAAAAAATGTTTTCCCATAGGTACACACTTTTGCCCCCCTATTCGGGTGAAAAGAGACAGATGATAATAATAATAACCCTAATAATCTGCTCTGAGCAATATTTACGTAAGATTCGTATTCCGACTACTTTCCACAATAAAGACACTTACAAATAATATTATTTTCCCCGATTAATTACTACTACTACAAATTAATACTACAAAACATTTTCCTTAGTTCTAGCCAGGAGCCCAAATAAACCGACAAACTGTACCTCCTTACTCCATTCCAAAAATTGTCGTTCCATAAAACTTTTGCACCCCTTTTAACCCACTTAGGGTAAGAATTTCGAAAAACACCGACATACGTGTTTCATTAATTACAACATTGAATGTGTCCGGTAAACGTCTTCTCAATGAATTTATATGACGTTATTGAACCGTGTCTGCCACGACTTTTATACGATAAGGCTTTGAGTCGAGATAACGTTTCAGTCGGATAATAGTCGTGAGCCGCCGTTTGTACAATTTGAAAACTTTTTATACAACACTTTATATAATTAACTGTTCTATAATACTTATGTAAATAACTACTATAAAACAGTCGGATATAATTTATATATCAAATCTTTATATAACTTTTAGGCTAAGAGTTAATTTTAATATGACTAATAAGTCACGATTATTTGAACTATAAGAAGTAGGCAACATATTTTATGTAACTCAGTGACTATTTTTTATCACTATTTTTCTTAATTATGGATCCCGGAAAGTGGAAAGAATTAAAAGAATTAAAGACTTAAAGAAAGGTGGTTTTAGAAGAAAAATAAATAAAAATTATCAATAGCTAAAAATGGCAACGATATCTATGTTTAATTTGGCAAAGTACAGGCCCAGCCAAGAAGAAAATTGCTCCGTACATTTTACAACACTTAGTTATTATACTGTATTAAAATTCCTCGTTTTGATTTGCTGCTTTCCACACCGAGCGTCCAACTGACTAATAACATCACCATTATAACCCTGAAAATAAAATATAGGTATTTACTACTAAATAAAAGTATTTTTATTTTCCAACAGAACTCTAATTGTAAACGTCATGGTGGGCGACATAAATCGTATAAAAAACATGTATACAACCAATAGTTTTCTACATGTCATAAAGCGGTCGCCCAATATTTTGTTGATAATATGGCGGAAAATCGAATGACAATTAACGTATTTTAATATTAATATTTAATTGAAATAACAATATTATGAAGGCCCATTAAAATATTAACAAAGATGACCCGGATGACTTTTTTTACTGTCAGGAAATTTTTATGGTGTCTTATGTATATGGAGTAGAAGTTATATACAAGAGTAAATCTCAATACGGTCAAGTTTAAACGAATTCAAATATCCAAAAAAATACAAAAAAACAAGGCAAACTACGGCGCGGTGCGTAAAAATTGCGTGGTAATAGTAAAATCAGTTAGTACCTACGCAGCTGTAGGTGTAGATTGCGTTTTAATGAAAATCAAGCCACTCGGCAACGGAAATACATCTCATCCATACGAGCTAGACGCATGTGATTCTTTTTTCTTACTTATAGTAATTATAATAGGCTTAGGTCTGCTTTAGAAAAAGTAATTTAAATAACATTTTAAACTTCACCAACACTAAGAAGATTTTTCCTTATGCATTGAAATAATAGGTAATAGTTGTCTTAGGGTTCTTTAAAAAATCGAAATCATCTTGTTATAAATTACAATTATAATCCTATTTACAAAATAATTAAAATGTACCTTCTAGCGATGTCGCAGTAATTGTTCAAATTGTCTGCCATTTTTCACTAAACACAAACTAGCACGTTTTTTAAAATTAATAAACTGCCGTTCAAAATAGTTCAGTGATTTGATACATGATTGGATAAGGGTAGACGACCTCTGCCTGTGGCATGTGAAGAAATCCTGAATTGTCCATGGTCGAGCACCCTTTGGTAGGTAATATCCTTAAAATTAAACCCGTGTTGGGAACTCGAGGAACTGGGAACCCACTCTTGGGCAAAGATTGCAGATGATTTTGTGCGGGATACATTTGTCTTGGACCATTTAAGCTTTCACTAGTCACGGAATAAAACCACACCATTGAACAATACTCTAAATTGGAATATTCGTGGGCCATGTTGTTTAAAGTAAAAACATGGGCGGGCGAGTGACATACACGCAACCGATAACAGCGTCACAGGATGACTAATTACGTAATTATCTACCTGCGCTTACGACTCAGCTTAAGATAAACAAAGAGGCCGGCCGCGGCGTGTCGGTGCGATAGAAGAGTCACGGTAATATGATCTAGCGTACCTACAATCGTCTAGGTCGAGGTCAAATAGCCGAGTAAGTTTGTAGGTGAAGATTTCATTAATAAATTTATTCACACTTAGTGTAGGGTAAATAACAATTCAAATTTCAATAATTGGTTTGTTGTGGGAAATTTACTAGAAATTAGTCGTATTTATTGGTCGAATGATTTAATGCGATGTTAATAAAAAAAATAAAAAGTAACTATGCCAAAGGCTTCTACTCCGTTTACCGGTTATGCCAAACTTTTGTCCTCACGGTAAAAAAAGTCACCCGGTATTATCGAAAAAATTTAATTCCCAAGTATTATCACATATCACCGCCTCTCATCATCCACCACAAAAGGCTTTCCTTACATTCAATAAATAATAATGAGTAAAATATTTGACTTACCTGTTTTATGAAGTTTTTTTCGAAACAAAAAATATTGTTTAAGTTGCACCTGTCCACCATTCGCGTAACAAATTAAAATGTATATAGACGTTATCGTTTAACGATAACATGACGCTTTTGTACTTTTTTATTACGTCTATACAAGGTTATAGTTATATAGAATTATTACAAGATACTATTTCAAAACATACTAGTTATACTTGCAACATCTATATGATATTTACGCAACGTAATTGTTACGGATGCGACCAGAAAAAGACCCTTAAAGGATAATCTGCGCCCAAACCCGCGTTATTTACACGTATCAAAAACTTTTATAAAACCATATTGATGTGACTGAAAGTTATATCAAAAACGTTATTCTAATATTATAAGACATTATTTTGCTAGTTGGGTAACTCATATGAATACTTAAAATTTATTAACAAAGAAGTTGATTATCTGATAATTTGTTTGTGTTACTGAAAAAAGGGTAATTAATAAATTATTATGTAAAGTTTGCGCTTCTTCTTTCAAAGAGCCGGAATTATTTTAGCAACGACCTTATAAAAACTTTAGAAATATATAATATGTGTAAATAGCATGTAAGATATGTATCGTATCTGGCAATTTAAAATATAGGTAACGTAGATGTAGGTAACTCTTACAAAGAAGATGTTACTTAAAAATTCGGTGACTGTTGCTACAAATACGTTACTTTATAGTTAGCACTGACCTGGGCCAGTGACAGTAAGGAAAAGAACCCACAATAATCAACGCAATATTATCTGATAAGCATAAATTTATCAAAGATAAAATAGACAGTGATAACCAATGAAACCTAAACATGTTTTGGCTGCATCGATAAGATGCAATGACATCAGTATACTTTCTCAATTTAACTTGGCTGCAGGAAAGACAGGTGTCCCTAGGCGACCTTGCGTAAGAGAACATGCCGCGTGCGCCGGGCGCGTCCATTCTCGCTGAATGCGAGTTCGGTCGCAGTCTCTCGAGCGCAGTGTCGCGAGCGCATTGAATCATCAACAAAAATCGATGTTACTTTTCTAGTCATTAAAACATAAATAGGTTAATTAATAAACGAATTGTTGTGACTTGTGTCAGTTATGTTTGGACCGTGGTCATGTTTCTTGGAAGAATTTGGTGTCCCGAAGGAATGAAATGAAGGGGAGGCCTACCAAAGAGCCGAGGAAACTACCAGTGCTGATTGGTAAACTGCTCCTCCGTTGGATCTTCACTAAGGCGGATCTAATATACTTTGTTTACCGGTTTGTTGTCTTTATTATCTGTAAAGAGTATCACTTAAATAGAGATATCATTCGGCATTATACAATTCCTATCATAAAAACGAGAAACGAAGACGTTCCTTTGATTTATTGATATTAGAATGTATTTTTTTCTAACTGCCCTATTCCCGATGTTCATCCCTTATTATAGGAACCATCTCGGCATTCAATTAGCCAATACATTCATACAATTAGACGTATTCTTCTTCGTTCTGAGGTTCCGAGCAAAACATCCGTAAATGAAAAAATGAAAATGAAAATATTTTTTTATTCAAATAGGCCTTCACAAGCACTTATGAATAGTCTGACTCTAACGCTCGGTTCGAAAGGTTGCTTTTACCGAGAAGAGCCGGCAAGAAACTCAGCAATAACTCTTTTCAAAACCAACTCAGATTTATTACATTAAATTATTTATCTAGTCTCACTGACAATATACGTGTGTTATAATGTTATAATAAAAAAAAGAAAGAAAAGAAACAAAATGATGAGTGACTTAGTTAATAAATAGATAGCAAATTTAAGCAGACCAGCCCCCATAAGCAGCACCTGTTCACAAGTATGACGCATGTGGCAGCCATCGCCCTCCTCGCACATATTGTAGGGAAGTGAAGTAAGTTACTTATAATACTTTGTGATAAGATTTATCTATCACAAACACAACATATTATGTTAGCTAACGGGTAGACGGACTTACAGGAAAACTAGCATATCACAAAGCTTTTAAAACAATAATAATATAAAAAAACTATAGAACCTCCTAAATGTCGAATCGCAAAAAATCTTTGTGATATTTTTAAGAAGTTATAAATAACGAAAACATTAAAAAAAATACTTGTTATACAACCTTTTGGCAGTATGTGCAACATAGACGATAATAAAACTGGTTCTATGTCACATAAACATTAATTGGAAGTAGTCCATGCTTCAAACTTGTTTTCGTCTTTGTTACTAAGTATATATGTATAAAAATAAACTATGGAAGAACCTTTAC
This sequence comes from Tetheella fluctuosa, assembly GCA_951216915.1. NCBI lineage: Eukaryota > Metazoa > Arthropoda > Insecta > Lepidoptera > Drepanidae > Tetheella > Tetheella fluctuosa. The sequence continues at coordinate 7,047,938 of OX578231.1, read as the reverse complement.
ACAAAAATTGGACGATAAAAAGGTCTTTATTATTTGTCACAAACAATGTTCCTTTATGAAATACTAGCTGTTCCCTGCGGCTTCACCTGCATTCCCGGCATAAAAAATAGCCTATAACCTTCCTCGAGAATTGGGCTATTAAATGCAAAAATATTTTTTCCAATCCGACTTAGCGAGAGATTTGCGCTTTAAAACAAACAAACAAAAAACTCTTCAGCTGTATTATATTAGTATAGATAGATATTAAAGATAAGGAGCCACACAATTTGAAAAAGAAATATAACTTTTATGAGGAATTCTTAATCAACAACGACGTATACCTGTACGGTAATTTCAAGGCTATAAATGACAATTATTTTAATATTCTCGACCTAAGTAATCCAAAGAAAGACCTATAATATGACAAAGATAAGGGCTAGAGTTAATTAACCTCTGTCGATTGTAACTGGCGACAAAAATAGCAGAATACATGTGTGTGATAAATGAATACTTATAAGCTGTGATGAATCCGTTTAACATGGCTGCTGAGCAAGTGATTATCAACTCTAATAGGACAAAGACAAGGTATAAAGCAAGTTGGCCAAAGTTCAGCAATGGACATCAAAAGAAAGGCTAATGATAATAATGAAAGGAAATCGAATATCACAAATGAATGGGAAGTATTAAAATCATTGCTAAAGGGAATAAATACCAAATTTATCAATGGTTTTGGTTAACTGATTACGACCTAAAATAGGCATTTGGGAGAATGAATATTTGTTCATGGAAGGATCCAATTCTCATCAACATTGTCAGCTTTCATGGTCACGCCTCACCAGAGTGAGCACCAGAGTGACCATTACAATACAATGTATTATCAAAATTACGAGTATTTCCTCATCTGGGGTACAGGAAAAGTACAGACATAAGTTCCTTGTAATAAATTGACTATGGAAGCAGTACTTATAGTACAGGAAAGTGTAGAGGGATAGGCCAGTAGGATGGTTAAACAGATTCAGAATCCTGGCAAAGAATGTCTCTTAATCAGCTAAATAGCAGCTTTATCTATTCCTCGAACTTTGGTGTTGCAGTGTTGCTATCCTGCTCATTAGAATAGCATTTAATTTCATTGAACTTCAAGCAAGTTTTATTGATCATGTATAGGTAATAGGCACTTCGAGAAAGAGGTCAATCGCCGAATGTCTTCTCGTCCAAAATACCTCAGTGCCTTAAGACGAAAGTCTACAACCAGTGTGTGTTACCAGTGATGACATATGGCACAGAAACGTGGTCTCTCACTGTGGGCCTCATAAAGCAGCTCAAAGTCGCTCAACGAGCCATGGAGAGGGCAATGCTCGGGGTTTGTCTACGAGATCGAATCAGTAATGAGGAGATCCGTAGACGAAATAGGGTCACCGACGTAGCCCAGCGGATTGGCATGTTGAAGTGGCAATGGGCAGGCCACATAGTGCGCAGAACGGATGGCCGATGGGGCCGAAGAGTTCTGGAGTGGAGACCACGGACCGGCAAGCGCAGCGTAGGACGTCCGCTTACAAGGTGGACAGATGACCTTGTAAAGCTCGTTGGAAATCGCTGGATGCAGGCCGCCCAAGACCGGTCCTATTGGAGATCATTAGGGGAGGCCTATGTCCAGCAGTGGACGTCTTGCGGGTGAGATGATGATGAGGTAATAGGTAACTTGAAAGGATGCTCTATGGTTTGGGGGTCGCTATTCATAGATATCTGCATCATACGTGGATCGAATCTCATTGTGTAAATCCATAGGTTATAGAACAGTGAACACTTTCGAAGTGAAATGGTGATGAATCAGACATTTCGCTGGAAGTATCCTTGACACCTAGAAAATGCCGGTATAAACCGACCACTGACTTTTGCGTGTCGCGCCGTACTGAAGTAATATAATCAGGTAGTGTAGATTTTAAGAACTGCAAATTGTTGGCCTTTCCCACAATACCCGACTTACACAAACCGGATTTAATTGTATTATATTTACCGTAGTTTTTGGTCAAAAGTAAATATTTCTTTAGTAAATGTCGTTGCTTTATCAAGGAGGTAGGTAATTCTCAATAAACTCTACATGTAGCAGTTATAGATCAATTTTAATACTTAGAATGAACTTTGCCCATATTTGAACGTAATCGAACTGTATTATCTGACACAATCCTATAAAATATTTCGCTGCACAGTTTCCTAATCAAAATGCTATTGAAATAAGATAAGAGAGTACCTACCTATGCCTACTTCGGATATACACAGGTACTCTCGCTTTGAAATTCACGGTTTTGGTTATTACATTTCCAGATTTTCCAGCAGATATACAATTGAGAGCCAGTTCCCTTAATTATTAAGTACTACAATGAGATTGTTAAATGCTATTTAAGGGATCAAAAAAGTTACTGCTACGTGGGAACCGATCCTCCATTTTCATGGTATCTTTTCAAAGATAATATTTAAGTACCTACTCAAATCTAATATTAAATTTTAAGTACGACATTTCGATGAAGGCGATTCATACCACCTGAAGGGTATGATACGAGATTATTCTTCACTTCACTTCTTTACAAAGTTATTAGACATGATTTTAATTCTTCTGACGAAGTAAACAATGCTCTTTCAGTAGTTGTTGATTGGTTTACTATTAATAATTTATTGCTCTACGAGAAAAAAACTAAATGTATCAGATTCAGTCAACCCAATGTAAGACATTTGAACACAGACATTGTTATTAAAGGCGAAAAACTGAATCTTGTTGAAACAACCGTATTTTTAGGTAGGTATTACTATAGATGATAAGCTACAATGGAGCCCACATATTTGTAATTTAGTGAATAGACTTAGTTCTGCAGCTTATGCAGTGAGGAAAATTCGTTTATTTTAGTTATTTTCACAGCTTGATGTCTTACGGCATCCTCCTTTGGGGTAGTGGTGCCGACATCAATAGAATTTTTATTCTGCAGAAGAGGGCTATATATAAATTATTTACTAGAGATTCTCTTAAAGATAAATTCAAAACCATTAATATTATGACTGTGTCGTCACAGTACATTTATGAAAATTTAATTTATGTTCGGAAAAATATACAAAATTTTCCTAAGAACAGCGATACTCATAGCTTGAACACTAGAAATAATCACAAACTTGCTGTACCTGTACCTCGGCTCAGCAAAGTGAGGGACTCATTCAAGGGGCAATGTATACGTTTCTATAACAAAGTACCCAAAGAAATTCAAGAACTATCTTTGTTTAAAAAATTTGTTAAACAAAAGTTATGTAAAAAAGGGTACTATAAAGTTTCTGATTTTGTAGAAGACAAGAATGCATTTAAATGAAATGTTCGCTACACAAACTATTTCATTATAATTTTATGAAATTTGTTATTTGTAATTAAATAGTTACATAAATTAAATAAAAAGAACTAAGATCTATAAAAAAAATGTCCTTTGCTGAGTTTCTTGCCGGAGTCTTCTCAGTCCAAGTGTATTCCGAACCGGTGGTAGAATCAATTGTAACGTTCATAAGCGCCTTATTAGGGCCTAAACTGAATAAATGTTTTTTGAATTTATTTCATTCCATTACCTAATCCTTGATTAATGCTCAACCATAACACAGTCTTGGTTATTTAAATACATCGTAAATAAATATATTTTCTGTCTCTTAGATCATAATATACATATAAATAAATCATTATTTACAAATTGAATTACTTCCGCTATAAATTATTTGCAAATGCCACAATCGAATCCCTGACCTTGAAAATTGCATGCTCTAATATTAAAATAATTTCATTTCAGTCTCGTTTGGTATGGATGTCATTTACACGTCCGGTCCTCGATGAATAGCAGCGTGGATTTTTTCGAAAGTTTAATAGACGAAGACGGTCGCTTCGCGGAATTAAATTGCCAAGAACCCACACAGCGTGGCCAACGAATACGTCAGCGACCATTAGTTCAAGGTAAATTAAATTAATTTGATAAATTTTTGCCTTCTCTATCTATGTACAAAATCATTAATTATTGTAATATTTTTTAAATGTAAGTAATGAATAAATAAACAAAGAATAAATTAAAAGCTATTTTTATCATGGAATATTTTTAATATAAACCACCACGTTGCTGGTTTTATACATAACATCAACATTGGAAAACATTTAAAACGTTAAAAAAAATATAATATAATATTTTTACAAATTAATAATATTGAAGGTCGATCATTCATACCAAGGAACATACTAAATACTCCCACCCTACCGAGAGACCCATAAATAATAATATATTGATGCCATCTCTCTGAACGAAAAAAATTAAGTATGGCATTGAATATTGATGTTTCACTGGAGTGTTGCCAATTAATAAAATAAATTTAAATTTTACTAAATTACTAGTTGTTAAAAAGTGTTTAAAATCGACATAGTAAGTAGGTACGCTAACTTGGAAAAAATCGCGGGGCACAACTAGTATTCACAAAAGTATTTTAGGAAAAACGAACGAAAGCGTACGGAGCGAGTGTGGGTGGAGTGGACGTTACAGCTATCGGCGATTCTAAGCTAAGACCATGTATGCACTCTGAGCTCATCCGCTATCGTACGCAAGATATTATGGAATTTTTAATCACTCTAAACAAAATATTCTTAATAATGCATTATCTTTCTAGATTTGGAAATGCTCCGTTTTTATATCTCTTAATGCTGTTTGGTATGAACTTAAATTATTTTAACTAGTAAATTACTAAAAAATATTTTGTATAATGTACAACATAATTGTATAATTTGTTTGTTTGTGAGCTGGCAACACTCGGCCTCACTCAGTCTCGCTCGCTCGCTCATTATTTATCAAACAAGATGGCTAACGTCTAGTCATACATAGAAGTTCGCGGCCCAAATGTTTGGATTAGATTTTTAAAATATTGTGAGGTCATTAATTCAGTATGTCGAATTTGTGTTCTAGAATCGTTTTAAAACCTCCGAAAAGGTTGCAAGAAAGTAGGGATACTATGTCCGTTGCTCAAACGAATACCTGGATGAACGGTGAGCTTCAGCACTAAGTACATATTGATTTATTTATGTCGCGAGCGAAACGAGTATAAGTATTTACTTCGCAAATAAAAGGTCAGGCAACGGGTTATATAGAATTGTGTGATGAATTTGCAGTAAATCTATGTCATGGTTTGTGTGATATAATTAGTTTGTCCTACTTTGTCTTATGTCATACGAATGTTCATTGCAGCGGAAAACATAAATAATGGAGGTGGATTATCGCTATCTCCACCTCATACGGTCTCACAGCGTGAGACGGGGACGCAGGTGTCTCAGTGCTACAGCGGACCACCGTCCCCATGTGGCTCGGCGAGCATCACACCGTCTCCTGCGACCTCGCCACTTCCCCCACCAGGGATGGCCACCCTTGACCCTAACTGGCAAGCAACAAAGCCCACTGTCCGAGAACGGAATGCTGCTATGTTTAATAACCAATTGATGTCTGATATCACTTTTATTGTTGGTGGACCAGGTGAGAGGTTTTCTTTTAAAACATCAACCTAAATGTTAAAATTCAATTAATTTGTAATAATGTGAGAACATATTTTAATTGTGCTATTGTTATTATTTCCAGGGCACTCAAAAGTAATACCAGCACACAAATATGTCTTAGCCACTGCCAGTTCTGTGTTCTATGCCATGTTTTATGGCGGATTAGCTGAGTGTAAACAAGAAATTGAAGTGCCAGATGTGGAACCATCTGCATTTCTTACACTATTGAAGTAAGTTTACATAGCAACTTTTAATGTTTAGAATACTCATTGAATGTGTAATTCAAGTAGTATAATATGAGTTATGTGGTTTCTATAGTACAAGGTCCGCTTAGTCTGGGATCAGGTAACCAAGTGAGGAATGTCCCAGGATATTTATTTATTTCGACTTTCCCAACTCCAACATTATAGTTAGCAAGACAACCTTTATCTCTCTTTGTGATTAATAAGAAGATCTGAGTAGAAGATCAAAATAGAGGGTGTTATGAAACATTAACATTTTATTAATCTCTGTTCCAGGTATATTTATTGTGATGAAATACAACTAGAGGCAGATACTGTACTATCAACACTGTATGTGGCAAAGAAGTACATTGTCCCACATTTGGCAAAAGCTTGTGTCAATTATTTGGAAACTAGTCTCACTGCAAAAAATGCATGCCTTCTTTTAAGTCAGTCACGATTATTCGAGGAGCCAGATTTAATGCAAAGATGCTGGGAAGTTATTGATGCACAGGTATGTGAGTCGACTGAAAATCTAGCCAACATATGCCTTGAGCCATCCTCATCATACAGTAGTCTACTTATGGAACTATCAGAATCTTCCAGTAAATTCTTTTCCAGTCCAGAGTCTAAAGATAGCATTGAAAACATTCACAGTATTTGCAATTAGTTATAGAACTTCTCCAATTGGTTATGAGCATCTCTCACAATGGTGGCTTATGGGTACTACAATCTCTTTTACCATTCCCTTGAATCTCAATCAATAATTGGAGTTATTGTGAAAGACACTCTAATATAGTTAATAATAAAAAAATAAGATCAAACTGCCATATCAAGCTAAAATGTGCCACAATTGAAATCATTGTATACTCAATTTTTGGTTGTGATTTAGGTGTAAAAATATGATGTGACAATGTACATAGATAAATGTCAATTTGTGTAAACAACTAATATACATTCCAGTTACTCTTTATATACCTCTAGTCATAATAACTAAGATATCTCAATAGATTAACTGCAATACAGTTTGCTTGTATACTAATAAATGTGTTTTTGTACATAAATGTTTGTGTCAAGCATGTAACCATGTTGAAATAATCCTTTTTGTACTATTAATTCTATGTATAGAGATCTGAATAAACTATTGTACAAATTGTATTGCAGTTTTAATCCTGACACACCTTTGGTAATATAAATAATTTTATTTTAGGCTGAAATGGCCTTGACTTCAGAAGGATTTGTTGACATAGATGTGTCCACACTTGAGTCAGTATTAGCGAGAGAGACACTCAATTGCAAGGAAATAAACCTATTTGAAGCAGCTCTATCTTGGGCACATGCAGAATGTGTACGGAGAGAGATTGATCCTACACCAACAAACAAAAGAGCCATGCTTGGAAGTGCCATATATCTTATCAGATTTCCCACAATGTCATTAGAGGAATTTGCAAACAGTGCAGCTCAACTTGGTATATTGACTCCCCAAGAGACAATTGACATTTTCTTGCATTTTACTGCAGCAAGTAAACCACTATTATCTTATCCCGTAAAGTCTAGAGCTGGATTAAAAGCTCAGGTAAGCCGTAAAATCATGTGTTACATTATCAGTACAATTCAATTATGTGTTTATTTAATCTAACAACAATTTTCTTCTTCCAGATATGTCACAGATTTCAGTCATGTGCATACAGAAGCAATCAGTGGAGGTATCGTGGCCGTTGTGACTCAATACAGTTTTGTGTGGACAAGAGAATATTTGTTGTTGGTTTTGGTTTATATGGGTCATCAAATGGAGCAGCTGATTATAATGTTAAGATTGAATTGAAGCGTTTGGGTAGAGTACTGGCAGAAAATAATACAAAGTTCTTCTCTGATGGATCTAGTAACACATTCCATGTATACTTTGAGAATCCCATACAGATTGAACCAGAATGTTTTTACACAGCCTCAGCGATACTCGACGGGAGTGAACTAAGTTATTTTGGACAAGAGGGTTTGAGTGAAGTGTATATGGGCACAGTGACATTTCAATTCCATTGTTCATCTGAAAGTACAAATGGAACAGGAGTACAAGGGGGACAAATACCTGAGCTAATCTACTATGGACCCACTGTAAATACAGCAATGGCCAACACAAATATAAATGAGGACTGACAATTGACTTTTAGTCGCCCTCTCAATTATTACTCAGTATAATGAAGCGGCGTGAACATTTAGAAATCTCAATATTATATTTATATTATGGGGAGATATTTAATTCAAAGATTTACAATACTTAACCATTCCCAAATGTTAATTGTTTTGTTGAAAATTTTAAAGTTCTTGTGTATATTGTTGAACTTGATAGAAACTAAGAGATGTACCTTAAGAATGTGATATGGGTGTTGTAAAGCTCTCTAGAAATTCGTAGGTAGTAACCCATCCGTAATACAAATTCATTGCAATAAATAATAATTATAAACTTTTTACTAGTTTTCTTTGACTAAATCACCACCACCACTAATAAAGTAAAATAAATAACATCGTATACAATAATAAAATACGTGGCACACCCTGACATAAGCCTGTATCCCAGAAGAGGACATTGGGCTCAAAATAACAACAACCATTCTCAGCCCAAAAGTATTACTGAATGATAAGAATAAGAACCCCTGTTACGAGAAGAAGAAAGCTGAAGGTGATGATGTGGCCGAAGGTTGTAAGCACTACACACAAAAAACCTAGAAGCAACTGGCTCTGAAATACAGATGTCGTCAACAAAAAAATGACACTAAATAAGATATAATAAGTAATTTGATCTGGCTACATTTATCTCAAATAAGAAATAAATTTGGGTGAGAAGACTTCAATCATTTTGTTGGGATACTTCTTTATTACTAGAAAATTGCTGTACAAGGATAATTTTTTTCAGTTCGAGAAGATATATCTATGATGCACTCTAGGCTCTTAGGTATACTATTAAATATATAGATATCTACTCACCAGTTGGTGGAATGTTAATGCAGAGGGCTCTTGACAGTCTGAAGTATGTGCGACCAAGTTGATAACAGCATATGGGTACAGCATCACTAACGTCAATGAGGAGATCTAATACAAATGGTTAAAGAAAAATTTGGTAGCAATTTTAAATGTTATACTTATATGCTACCTACATAATAAAATGTATTATTTGATAATGGTATTTTTCTACCATTATATTTATTTATTACAGTAAATTAACAATAGTAAAGTTATTAACACTTTCCCAGTGGGCCATTACTAAAATTAGTTACTGCCAGTACCAAGCTATTGATTTTAGGAATGCACACAAAAACAAATGTGTGTGAAAGTAAATTTATAACTGTGCAGCGAGTATGTATTGTATTAGAGAGTTTCTTTTAATTCGAAAATGGGTATTTTATTATTAAAATAATTTGTTGTAACTAGTTTTCACCCCTTTTTTTATCGTGGGGAAATCCTCATAGGATACCCGACCGCCCCGGGGGGAGTAGTTGGGTTATGCCAGACTTATACCAGCTAAAACCCCACGGTGGTCGCCATCTGCGCTGTAGAGGAGCTCGGGTTCTCGTACAGATCGCATACACGAGCCCCTCCAAACGCGGTGCTGGGATAGCCCGTCCCAGGAGAAGTGTGATACCTCCCCCCGGCACCCTCGCAGCTTTCACCCCTTGGTTTAACTCACGCCCCTCAGGTTAAAAGTAGCCAATGTCACTGGTCCAAAAATCATGTTGGTCCTTTGCTCTGTTACAAAACAAACATACGTTGGCTTTTATAATAGTAGGGATATGTATATGTTTATAATTTTCTTTAAACCAATTGAAATTTTCTTTATAAATGATGTTGGTTAAAAAAAACCATGTTGATGGCTAAAATCGCATATTTTACGTTTTTTAATTTTAATAAAAACATGCCACATACCCTTTGAAATAAAAACAACATGTATATTATACTATATTGTGATTCACTGGGGAAGTGTGTAATATTTATAAATTTGTGTGATAATCAATAAACCTGACTATGCTTGGAGTATCTATAGAAATTTCCACTGTGGCATATTGCCAGGGGATGCTTTTGGTCAGTAGAAACAGGAAAGAGACTTTCTAGTTCAAATTAGGCCGCGCTCACTATAGACACATTTTCATAGGAATTTGACTTGTGTGAACACAATCCCAACCTTCCAAGTTCTACGTTCTATATGTGCGTGTAGTGCCGACGACGGCCGAATACAATCCGAACTTGTTGGGATTTTAATGCAAAGTTTCTTGCATTGAACAATATATGTAGAAAAGAAATACCTATTTGACGGAGAAACGTGTTCAGTGTACACACTCAAATTGTCGACCAGTATATTTATATGTTTACGTAGAATACAAATTCGCATCCAAAGTGAGCATGGCCTTAGAGTTCCATGTTAATTCTTTGCCAATTTTTATCCAAATCAATTTAAAACCCTCTAAAATACTATGCATAAGCTAGATATATAATAAAACTTGGTTATTAATGTCAATAGGTGTGCCATATTTGATATTACTTTTTTTAAAAGGATACGAGCTGTGCCTTCAGTTCTGCAAGTCATATAGACACAAGCAGCTTGTGTGTGACCAGCCGGACGTCCAATTGTAAGGTGTCTTGATAGGGCCATCTTATAAAAATTACAAGCTATGTCTATACACTGTTGGTTGAGACGTAGCTGTTGACATAATGCTGTTATGCCTTCACGCGCCTTCCTCAATGTGACTTCTCTTGATTCTTGTCCAATGCCAGCATTGAAAGCTGTGGAACATAAGAAACTTGTACATATGAAAAAGATTTATTATTTAATTTTCAAAAATCTGATGATAAATGAAACAAAAGTCAACCTTTAACAATTTAAATTCATAGGGTATTCATTAAATATACATGATAATAACAGCAATTCTTATTTTGGGATCAGTGGGAAAAGGATTTTTATTATTGAACCTCATAATAACACAATATTTATTTTCTAACTAAACATAACTTCCACATGTAATCTAGTGCTAGCTGCCAGATTCTGGAACAATGGACAATAATAAATTAGCATACCTCTTCCAAAGCCAGTAGCGCCTCCTTTAGACTCGGCAGACACGAACTGACCAATAGCAGAGGCTCCACCGTGAGCATTTTCCTGAAATTCTACTTCCGCAACAATAATGTTGTCTTCCAGCACAGTTCCACAATTTGTACATACTGCGTCTCCACGGGCTGGGTCCACTTCAATTTCCGAAGAACCGCAATGCTTGCATTTCTTCCCAGACATATTGCTAAGGAAATAATATATTTTTTTATAACCAAGATTGAGGTTAGAAATTACGAGTAAACTCTCAATTTTAATTGTGCCTGATTGTAATTTATTATAAAAGTAGTTACATTAAGCCTTGTTTCTACTTACAGGCGAAAACTTCCTTTATTTTTACGAGAAAACTAAGTTACTGTGAACTAGATAAAGTTCAAATTGATCTATCTATTTCTTCATCCTAACGATGCTTTATCTATTTATATCTTTGTCTTTAAAAACAGTTAATGACATTGGTAATTTAAATTAGACTAATTGTAAGGATAAAAAATTGCTTATAGATTTTTTTTTATTAGAACTGCATGCAAAATATTGCAAAATTTTATATTATAGGCAATGCAGCAGACAGACAGACGACAGAGCAAGCTGAGCAAACAAAACATTGACGTTGACATTGACTTGACAGACAGCAGTGTTTCCACTTAAGATTTTGGGTTTTCTTCTCTAGTTTTTTTAAGAATTATCCCTAAAATTTCCAAAAAAAAAATCTGGTTTAGGGGGCGTAGTTTATAATGAAGAAATAAATATAATTTTACGTATTCATTAACATAAAATACTTTATTTTATAATTTTACACAATCAGAAGCCGAAGCATTACTTTAATAGCTTTTCACTGCACTTAATACTGGGTTCTATTCTAAAATTATTGAGTTAACTGGGTGGCGCCTAGTATAAACAACAGGGCTACCACCTTATGTTAGATTTTCCTCAAAATTCCCTAAATCCCTGTTAAAATAAAATATCCCTAAGCCATACATAATATCGGTCATATTTCCCTAAAATGGGGAGAAATCTCTAAAAGTGGAAAAACTGATTGACAGTAACTAGCAGTGCTGCCAGACCCGATTCTCAAAAACCACAGACTGTTACGAAAAAAACCATTCGTTAAACGCGCGATTTCTAAACCGAAAAGCGGCGTGTAGTGTGACCTTGACTCGCCGTTGCCAGGCAACGAACGAAGTCCCCGCGCGCTTCTTCCCGCGATTTTCTAGAATAAAATTAGATTATACTTTATACCGGTATTTAAAGATAATATTCTTAGTCTAGGGTTAGTCACAAAAGTCAAAGTCAAAGCCATTTATTAAGTTTAGGCCCTAGAAGGGCACTTATGAACGTCGAAGCTACTGACCTTACTACCAGTTCGGAAGTTGTCTTCAACTGTACCCCAAGCGTAAACAATTGACGTTAGAAAACGCTTACTATCACGTTAGCGTTTACGACATTTTTCTATAGGAATCGGCACAGCGCCTCTCGCGGAATACTCATGGAACTAATTTCTTCCTTACAATTTTTTTCTATTCACAAATAGTAAGCGTTTAATTACGTAAATTCTTTACACTCAGGGTACTGAGAAGAACTGGCAAGAAACTCAGCAAGATTTCATTTTTTGGACAGTCTGGCAATGTTGGCTTTTTTCCATTAAATGTTTAGCAATTTAAAAGTAATGCAAAATGAAAAAAAAATAACATGAAAAATAATAACCTATACAAGTTCAAAAAATCTATCAAATAAAATAATAATTATGAATAGAGATACAAAATACTGGCTTTCGTAAGGTAGGCACAAATAAGATGCACTTGTGCAGAGTTCAGCTACTTCCAGAAATCTTTATTCTCAATGTACCTAATGAGCTACCTTGTAATAGGTATTTTCTTTTAAAACTTTCTTTACGTATGATTTGAATTTAAAATCAGTCATCTTGGTAACTGAGACAGGTATTTTACTATAAAAGAGAACACTACTTCCAAGAAATGACTTTTTAACTTTAGCTAATCTAAAATACGGAACTACTAATTTATCTCTTTGTCTTGATATTATGTATCTCCAATTTTGATTTAAACATTTTATATTTTTACGTATGAACATTATATTTTCATAAATGTAAAGTAAAGGTTAAGTCATAACGTTTAACGTTATCCTTAAATAATTCCTTTAACGATTCACGAGGACCCATATTATAAACGGCACGAATTGCTCTTTTTTGTAATATGAACATAGTTTCTATATCTGCTGCAGCTCCCCACAGTAAAACGCCATAGAATAAAAGACTATGGAAATATGCAAAATAAACTAATTTGGCCGTCTCGACATTCGTCAACTGTCTGATTTTTCTAACAGCAATTAATTTAACAGCCAAAGATTCTACATAAGGGCCCCATTTATTATCTAATGTGATACCCAGAAATACAGTTTTATCGACTAATTCCAAACTGCTACCATCTTATTATTATCTGGCTTTCTACTTGCGCTACATTTGGAAGAGGAAATCTTAAACATTTAGTCTTCTTAGAGTTTAGTAACAGATTGTTAACGGCAAACCATTTGGAAACTAGTGACAAAGTATCATTTACTTTAACAAGTTCTTTGTCTTTTCAATCTACTTTGAAAATTAATGAAGTATCGTCAGCAAACAGAACGATATCTGAGAGACCATTTACAACAGATGGTAAATCATTAATATAAACTAGAAACAGGAATGGCCCTAGTATCGAACCCTGGGGTACGCCCATTTTAATTAGGGAACCTTAGATGTTGAACCATTAATTCCTACTTTTTGTTGGCGATTACTTAAATAAGATAAAACAAGATCATGAGCCGTTCCGCGAATGCCATAATAGTTAAGCTTTAGGAGCAGAGTACGGTGGTCAACTCAGTCAAATGCCTTGGATAGATCACAAAAAATGCCAATGGCATCCTGTGAAATCTTCCAGGCTTCATAGATGTGCTTCAATAATTTAGCTACCGCATCTGATGTAGATCTCTCCTTCGTGAAACCGAACTGATGACTATGTTATATCTCATGTTAAATAACCTAACATTTGGTTAAGCAACAGCTTTTCAAAGATTTTATTAAGTGCGGAAAGTACGGACACATGTCTATAATCAGAAGGATTATTTTTACAGCCAGTTTTAAACATTGGCACTATTTTATTATAGTAAAATACCTATAGGTTAAGTTGTTTTTTACAGTATACAACAAAAATAGTAATAAATAAGTAAACTTGAAAAAAACTGCTTTTTTTTATGTGTTATCAGTATGCACATGAAATTCAAACAGCAACATATGCAGCATGTTCCTATCTTTAAAAAAAAATAAAACTGCCTAAATAAAAAATAAATTAATAATTATAATTGCATAAGTTGATAAAAAAATGATATGCAATAGCTTTACCGCGGCAGTCCCTGAGTGCCACACGTATTTTATTTATTATAACGATAGGTTTGTTTGTTACACCCAATACTTGATACAACACTACTTTGAGCATAAAACCAAAACACTACCACACGCTACCAAAACTGTATTACGTCATTCCTAGGAAGGATGGCTGCTATTGGTTGAATATCACGCCATTTCTTTTTAAAGAGTATGAGATCACCCAGAGATGTTTGTGAGTGTATAACCAAAACGTTTTATAATCAAATAAAAAGTGGGCAGATAAGACCTTTTGTAATAAAAACTCGCCAGAAATTCTTAGGAGAAGGGCATCCCCCAAGCGACACTACGTCAATGTTTGTGTGCAATCTGCAACGATGAGTCATCATTGTTGTGTTCGCGTTCGTGGATAATCTTTATTTTGATTTTACTTCTGTCATTTGTAATCTGTCAGACAGAAGAAACTTCGCAGTGTTTGTTTCGCGGAATTGAACCTTACATTATCACGATTTTCTAGATCTTCTCTGTTTTTGTTGCACAATTACGTAAATCTTTGATTTTGTTGTATTTTGAACACAGTGAATTAGATAGAACTGATGACGATGAAGTTAGAAATCAGTGATAGTCAATCGAACCACTCGGACTTCTCCTGCGACGACAGCCAGTCTTCGCAAGACTCCTCCACAAATGACTTCGTATCTTCAGTTCCAAATTCTCGATCCTTACTCTCGGTAAGTGGCAACTTGGATTAAAAAATATCAAGTCTTACGAGATTCAACAGCTGATAACGATTGTAGGTACGTCGATTGTAGGAATGTATGACGATCAATCTATCAAGGTTATTACTAATAATATATTCCTTGCATAGCTGTAGGTAAATCGAAAAAAATCATGCTTACAACAGTGAATTCTCAAAAAGTTGATTCTCTTTTTCGTTTCCTACTACCAGTCAAACAGCTGATTGACACATTTCATTTCTAATTACTTCAATAGTTTGTTATCAACAAAATATGGTATAGTTGGATTCTAGATCCTATGATTCTAACTAACAGCTTTACAATTGGAATTTTTGGTAAATGAAGGTAATAAATTATAATAACTAATTGGTAATAACTAATTCTAAAGTATCCCATGTTTTATAATAAAGTGGCGATCGGCTATGATATTACAATGATGACAAAATCTGATGCTAAATACCTACCCATTCTCTGACACTACAGAGCCAGTTTCCTTCTATGCTACCCAACATACTAAATTGAGATTGTGCCTAAATACAAGCTTATCCAATGAAGAAAAAAAAGTGGCTTCCATTGCTGGTTTTACCTTAAGGTGATGCCTTGAAGATTTTGGTTGCAAGGATACAGATTTTTCTCAACAATGAGTAAAGTGAACAAAATGAAATTGATTGTAAGAATTCATCATGTATTTGATTATATTTTGACCATTGCATAACACGATTGGCTAACTTTTATAACACAAAATAATTAATCAAAAAGACCTCTTTAAGATAAGAGATTCCAATTTTAACGACATTGAGGATCAATTTGAGGTTCCAAAATTTCTACATATATTAATTAATCGAAACCGGTACTATAATTTGTACATAGGTTTTATGAAATATATTTGTAGTTTTTAAATTAGACAATAAAAACCATTTTGTCGTATACACCCTTTCCGTATAGTAGGGAGCAGGATGCAACACATTGAATTTCAAATTTTTAAGCTTAACGCGGTGTCACCTTAAGGGTAACCCAATGGATCATTTGGTGTGGGAGCTAGACACTGACTGCCACACTACAAGTTTTGGGTTTGATTCCCATTCTTCACATAATTTGTATACATGAACATCTTTGTTAGTTTTAGTGATTTACTTACTGATTTTTTAAATATTAAGTAATTAAGTATCTACATCATACATGATCCAAATATTGTACAGAAATTGTGAATAACTCAATAATTTTGAATGTACAAGAATTATAAATCAATGAATTATTTAAATATTTGACTTAATTTATATTATTTACCATATTGGTAAAATTATTTACTGGTAATAAAGATAAGAGTTTGTAAATGTCTGTCAGTTTTATCCTCATATTCAATCACATACACCAGAAATATCTATGACATAAGTGTAGAAACAAAGGATATACCTACATACAATATACATGGATGTACATAGATTAAATGAGCACATTCTAAAATTAGAATCTAAAGCACTTGAAAACTAGATACCTGTAATTTTGGTTACAGATGGGTATGCAAATAATATAATATTATTGTTGTATAGAATTAAATTACTAAGAAAATTATTTACTACTGATAAAATCAAATAAAATTTGAGGTAAAAAAGATCTTACAATTGTAAACAAATAAAATACAGTTTATTTTTCAAAGAGTATTTACGATACTGTGACATTAGAAGTGATGATTTTGCCAATGCAATAGCCAAAACTTGTATATGGAATTTCTAGATTTTTAATTCAATATATTTTATCAATTTAGAACGCAATATCTATTGCCAAAACCCATATGTCTAAATCTCCTGTATTTCGATTTACCAAAACATACCCAAAAAAGTGTTTATTTGCAATGAAAGAACAGTTATGTTATATTCTAATATTCAAAACCCAAACACATAAAAAAAAACAAATAACAAAACTGCACATTGTAGATTTTGTGTGCACATATCAGTACTAGTTTCGCCATTTATCTGTTTTGATGAATGCGAGAGGAGGACAATAATACAATAAATACTTACTTAGCACAGTCAAACAATTT
Organism: Tetheella fluctuosa; assembly: GCA_951216915.1. Taxonomy (NCBI): domain Eukaryota; kingdom Metazoa; phylum Arthropoda; class Insecta; order Lepidoptera; family Drepanidae; genus Tetheella; species Tetheella fluctuosa. The sequence continues at coordinate 7,030,947 of OX578231.1, read as the reverse complement.
GAGCTTAAAATGAGGCAACAAGAAGTTTTTTTTTTTATCACAGTACTTATAATAATATTATTTTTGCCAGCATTGTGCATTTTTAGATGATTCGGAACAGGGCAGGAAGATGACAATGTTGCTTAATTTTTTATTCATATTTTATGCCCTAGTTATGCATAATAATAGTGAAAACAGAAATAAATAAAGATAGTATTAGTTATGTTAATGTTGTATAAGTTATGAATTTCCTTGAAAGATTTGCCTGATATGATTCTTGTAAATGTGATAACTCTATGCTGATCAAATATCCACTGATAACATAGATATGAAGTATCCAACTATTAGTCACCTTCCATAAAATGGGTGCTATGTCATCACTAATAAATTACGTAGGATTTATTTTGATAAAGCATGTTAAAGGAAAATATTACTGTGTATAAATGAATTTATTTATAATACATCAATTTACCTTGGCTTATAGGTACTTACTAAACTGTTTGATAGCTGGAATGCTGTGATTTTATTAATAGGCACACAATATTCATTTTACTGAAAAAAATACTAAAAACCTAATATAAATTATGGGTGTTTGGAAGGTGGGTGCAAAGCCTTAAGGGGATGTTAGTATGAACCATCTAAAACATTTTGAACAACAGTTGTCTAAGACCAAGTCTGTTTTTTTATTTTTTGTGAGCATTTTAAATGATTGGTAAATGTATTTTTTGATATCAATGGTACTTTTAAATGATTGGTTACAGTAGAGCACACAATGCACTAACGAAATAAATTGTAAAAACATGTTGTAGACATTTAAACATAATTTGAACGTTGTTAGCAATTGACAGATTTCGGGATTTTGCACAAGTATCTTAAAATGCTAAAAAAAAAACATACTTGGTCTGAGGCAACTGTTGCATGCTCAAAATGTTCTAGCTAGATGGTCCATACTAACATCCGCTTAAGGCTTTGCACCCACCTTCCAAACACCCTACCTACTATAAACATAATAATAATTTAAATGCAAAAGCGAGTTCGTTTCCTTGTTTCTTCTTGACGCCTCAAAAACACCACTTGTGACGAAATAGCACACACATAGATCATACGATGGAATAAAACATAAAGGATATTCTTTTCTTTACTTTTTATTCAAAAAAAATATAAGATCCCACGAAAATGCGGGTAAAACCGCGGGGCGGAAACTATACCTAAATATAGAATTCAAATAGGATAGGCAAAAACAGCTCATAGATTATCTAAAAGCCTAAATAAACAAATACTCTGGGACATTTAATCAAATTAATAAAATGGAGTCTAGTGGGGATTTTACTGTGATGATAAAATAATTTACAGGAATTAATTTACAAACTCGTACAATAAATTATGTAATTTCCCTTTAAGTAAATTAACAACAACAATTCATGAGTTCCTATTCCAAACTAGCCTTTAATCACCCTTTGTCGATTTATATGTATTAGACTATTATAGGTACAAATAACAATAGGTATTGAAATAGATTAATTGTACATAAGGATAAGTAGATACCTGGACGTATAAATTATTGTTAATTAGTACACTCATGCACAATATGATGTATTATAGTAAATTTTAACATTATCCTGAAACAAAACTAAGGGTGTTCATGCAATTTTTAATTTATTTTTGTGGAAGCATTCATTTAGTACCTAAACATTTAAAAGTATTCTTAATAGTAAGTACTTACACATACTTAGTTCCTTTATATCATTATTTTATACTTTTAAGTGCAAACCCACTTTGAAGTATTTCAATAATTAAGTACTATACTTTTGTTATCATATTTTTGTTAGAGGAAACACGTGCACCATGTTACATAAAATACTTGTTCCCAACTTATAATAACAATATTGTTTTGAACAATGGTGTTTCTAATATTATGTAATATAGGAAGTTTTAATATGTCGATATATCCTTACCTATATGTTAACTATAAATTAATTAGGAAATATTTTGATTCAATTGTTTTCTTCCCCACATGAACATATATTGTGCTAGATCCAATCCAGGATATCCCGGAACATTTATAGTTTCACCAATAGTTACCCTAGTATATACTTGCATGAGTGCAATGCTCATTTATGCTGTATCCGTATACATATGTGAGAGCCAAATATATAACAACTAGCATACACCGTTGCTAATACAACCTTGCCAAAATTATAGGTGTCCCAATTAAGTAAGAATATTTTGTAGTCTAGAAATCTTCCTTTTTTGTATTATAAAAGCAAAAGTGTGTCACGACGTAGATTTCTAGTCACGTCGGAGCAATAAAATAAAACTTTCTTTGTCTTCCAAAATTTATTATAAATAATAAAAACAAACTAACAACAAAAATAATGATAAATAAACATTCTAAGGCATTCGATAGGGTTTGGCATGCTAGCCTTCTAAGCAAGCTTCCCTCGTATGGAATTCCTGATGGCCTGTGCGCTTGGATCACCAATTTCCTGAGTGAACGGTCTATACGAGTGGTCATAGACGGATGCTCGTCGGACCTTATGGCAATCAATGCCGGAGTTCCTCCTGCATATAAACGACATGCTCAAACCCGGTATCTTTGGGTACGCAGATGACAGCACTGTTGCGGAGAGATATATTTCTGGCCCACGGGCCACCAGTGATGAGTTTCAGGTGTTGCGAGAGGCCATGGTTGAGCGTTTGAGTGTATCTTTACAGGCAGTCTCTGATTGGGGCAAAGCCAATCTGGTCACTTTTAACGCCACCAAGACGCAGGCGTGTCTCTTCACCGCAAAACGGAGTCCATTTCACCTGACTCCTACTTTCCAAGATGTATCCTTGCCGATATGTGATCGGCTTGATCTCCTTGGCATGACCTTAACAGCCAAAATAAACTTTGGCTATTCTATTGAGTCAAAGGCGGAAACCGCTGCTAGAAAGCTGGGGATTCTCTCTAAGGTTAAGCGGTACTTCACGCCTGGACAGTTGCTGTTACTTTATAAAGCACAAGTCCGGTCATGCATGGAGTACTGCTGCCACCTGTGGGATGGATCTGCCAAGCACCAACTTGACGCCCTTGACTCAATAGACCGCCGTGCTAGGAGACTCTTCGGAGATGAGTCGCTAATTATGGCGAAACTCACGAGCCTCGACCATCGACGAAAAGTCGCTTGCCTATCGGTTTTCTATAGGATATATTTTGGAGAGTGCGTACGTTGTAGACATCCCAAACATACGGACACAACGTTTTGCATCCTCATTTATAATGCGAACAGCAAAGGAGTGGAACTTGCTCCCGAAGTCTTTGTTTCCTGACTCCTACAATCTAGAGACATTCAAGGCCAGAGTGAATAGGTTTCTTCTGGGTAAGCGTGCTCCATCTTAGGCTTCGTCTTCGCCTTTCGACGGGTCAGAGGCCAAACGCAAACCCATTGTATGTAAAAAAAAAAAAAAATGACAAAATTAGGTTACTTGAGAGAGAGGTTGGTGGTAAAATGTTATACAACTTACCCCAAATGGGTTCAGTTAATAATTATCCTTTTAAAGCTTATAGCTTGATGTCTTTCCAAGTAAATAATAAAATCAAGAGTGACTGATGTTTGAAGACAAGGTTCCGAACCATAAATCAAAATTTGAAAATTTAAAAATAATACGAAATTATGACCAGGAACAATTTGAGAGGAAACAAATCGAGAGAAGAGAGATTCAAATCGTGAGGAAACCATAGCACGGTGGTAGGGTAGGTACTTTGTACCCGCCTGGTTGGCTACCACCCTCAAGATGAAAATCTGATCGCCAAACACCTTAAGGTGTGTTCCGGCAGCTGCACTTGAGAGCTAGTTCCTTCTGGGCTTTGTGTGTTTTCCACCTTCGGCCACATCATCACATAACAAAGTGAGATTGTGGTCAAACACAAGCCTATACAAAGTAAAAAAAAAACATAATTAAAGAATGGAAAAAGAGGTCGCATCGTTACACAAGTGTGTCATTACCTATCAGTCTGTCATGTTTTCATGATTAAATTTTCGAACCGATTTAAATGAAAATTTAATATATTGAAACAATATAAAGTAAAAATAAGAATAATATAATACTCTACATATTTCTTTATTTAGGCATTCTGCACCCATTCTGATTGAAGTTACATACAATAATTTACACTATACCTAACAAGATGATAATACTTGAATAATGCAACCTAATATAGATAAAATAAGAATTAAAAATATATTTATAGTAAAATTAAAATATACCTAGTTGTTTAGGTATTCACCCACTACCCGGAGAATCCCATTACTCGACGATCGAAGACTCTCCCAGAAGGATGTAGTCCGTATCCTTATTACCGCGAAGAAATCCGAAAGCACCACCACGGCAGTTTCCTGCTGGTACTGTACGAACGTCTCGACAACTGACATGTATAGAAGTTCTAACAATTAGCTCTGTAGTGTTGCTAAACATCATTATTACAAGGATAAAAGTGGCGCGCGAGCATATTCCACCTAACCGCTAGGGCTCTTCTCTCTCGTTCAATGTCATTGTCATATCCTGAAGATTCTCCGTAAAGATATGCCCCAGATTTTTGAAAACCCTCCGAATCTGTGAATCATTCAGATAGAAAGAAGGTACCATCTCCGCGCCTGCTCCACTTTTGAACACTAGCATATCTATCTTAGAGGCATTATATTTAAGTACGTGCCACAGCGTAAATTTCATTTAGCCACTAGGTTTCTGAGGGCTTCCAAAGATGGACTGAGAAGCACCATATCGTAATTTATATTGTTATATTTATATTTAATACAAACCCTCCAAATACCTAATTTAGTAATGTTTTTTTAGAATACCTAAATAAAATGGGTCTGAATAATCATCGATGACATATTTCTGTTTATCTATAACTGTCTCGTTCAAATTTTGTATATATGAGGGAGACAATTTAATAGTTTTTAGTTTAGGTATTGGTATTTTGTTTATCGTGGTTTTATACTCAGGCAATGTGGTTAGCAAAAGCTAATAACTATGCTTATGGATGTACTTGGCTAAAATGATAATACTGCTCCTTTTCAAGAGAGGTACGTACGTAGCTAGGATAATTAATTACAATAATATTATTATATTATTGTAATTAAACTCTCTTTCGTTTTCCCAGGATAAAAACCACAGATAAAAACTATACCTATGTAAAGTAACCCTATATGTAATTCTAGGGTATTATCTATACTGGGTGATTTTTTAGTCACTGGCAATACTTGCAGGGGTGGAAGTACTCGTCAATATGAACAACTTTAAAGGGGGTCACACACGGCGAAGATACGATAATATTTTATCTTAAGATATATGAGACAGTGCTATACCAGCGAAAGAGAAGGAAAGTAGGTAGGTAAGAGGTAGGTCGTTGCTTCTCTTTTCATAGTATAATGCTGTCTCATGATCTTAAGATAAAATATTATAGTATCTTCGCCGTGTGTGACCCCCTTTATTATGGGTTTAACTGTGAAATCACGAAAAAATTATCAGCAGTTCCATACAAAAGTTCAATACCTACTCGACCAAAATGTATGAAACAACCGTTTTATTTTATGCGACACCAGAGTTGGTCCCATAGTAAAAGTTGTTCATATTGTCATCAATGTACTTCCACCTCTGCAAGTATTGCCAGTGAAGTGACTAAAAAATCATCCTGTATATGTGTCAAGTTTCATCCAAATCTATTCAGCCGTTTATGCGTAATTGAGTCACAAACATACGATAAAGTGCAACCAGAATTCCTTTGTTATCCAATTCTCTTTGTTATACAATACAATACGTAGAGTAATGGAATCGTTTCACCAATATGAGATAAGGAAGCCTCAGGTCTGCGTGTGGCCCTTCCTGGCATGGCCACCACCACGGATTTGAATTCCAAGTCTGTCGCTATTTTGTCCTTAATTTGTCAAATTTTGTCCTCGAATATCAGATTTTGTCGCGCCCTGGTTCAAAAGTTATAAGGGTTTTTAGGTGGCCCTGCCAGGACGGGCTCTTCCTGGCAGGGCCACCTCGTATCTTAAGAACCAGACGACCTAGCGAAGATCTGTTTGCTCCCAGAATTTGTCCCTAATTTGTCTAATTTTGTCACCAAGTATCAGATCTTGTACCTCTCTGGTTCAAAAATAAGGGTTTTTAGGTGGCCCTGCCAGGACGGGCTCTTTCTGGCAGGGCCACCACCGTATCTCAAGAACTGGGGCACCTAGCGAAGACACCAACCATCTAAAAACCCTTATAACTTTTGAACCAGGGCGCGACAAAATCTGATTTTCGAGGACAAAATTTGACAAATTAAGGACAAAATAGCGACAGACTTGGAATTCAAATCCGTGGTGGTGGCCCTGTCAGGAAGGGCCACACCAGGTCTGCTAACATTTGCTAACACAATCCGTATATCCATCCAGCTTAGGAGTTCTTTAAATTTCTATAAAAGTTAGATAACGGCGATATAAATGCAGCAGTATAAGCAACTATTTTATGTTAGGTACCCACGTCTCGTGAAATGTCTAAGCGGATGTAACATAATTCCAAAATAAATGCGCATCAAATATAATAGATAATAGTATGTTAATTTATTTAATTAAGCTGTTGGTAAAATATTCAATAAGCCGTTTAAAACAAGGTTAAAGCAGGAAAACATTGACGGGAGGCGACTGACCGCGCTTGGTTGCTGACGTCAATCAACGCTTCGAGGAAAACTCGGGTCTCGGGCCCACGCTGCGCTGCGCAAGCGCACTCGAATAAACAACACAACTCCTCTTGAATTATTATTATATAACTATACTCTGATTGGTACCACAATTGAGCAATATACATATATAACTAAATTGACATGTATATACTTTTATAAGCAGCAGTACCAAGAGTACGTAAGTTGGTACTTCTCAGAATTCACATTGCTATGATTTGCATGAAGACCTTGAGTGGTGACATGACAACTCAACTCAAGGTAATGAAATGAAATGTTAAGAACGGAAAACAGACGGCCTACAAATTATGCGCAGTAGCACTGCCCGTTGTTTTGATTTGAAAACAAATGTAAATAGGTGTGCGAAATAGAATTGGAAAGCTATCGAGTAAAATATACTTTGGCAAAAATACATGCTGCCAATGTGTTTTTGCAGTTATTTAATTTCTTCTTAAAGCTCTAAACTAAGTAACTGTTTTTTTTATTATTATTAAATTCGTTGTGGACACCATGTACAATGTGTCCACCGACAATAACAACAGCGGCCCGTAGATTATTTTCTCGCCAAATGAATTATGAATTCTAAAGCGTTATAATATAATACACATGATGTATACTATACTTAAAGTTGCGTAAACATTCATTTGCAAGTCAATTAACACAGGTTCGGCTTGGTTAAGAACCTCAACACTTCGCAGCGTCTCGGATTTGTTGTTCTTATAAGAATTACAAACAGCTTTGGTTTCCTGTATTTTCTGGGAAATTCTGTTATGTATAAAGAACACGAATACCTACATTTCGAGATTGTCGTAAAAATGGTCGAAAATATTGTTATAGGTACTACGTACGTATGTTTACTGTAACGATTTATAGATTAAATTAAATTTTATTGTAATATTTGTATTTGCAAATATTGAAAAATATATCTGAACTGATATCAAATATAATGGATTCTTTATAAAATGAGTTATTTATTATTACCGGATAATATGGTAACCATGGATATAAAAATAATGAAGGCATGTTTGTTTTCAAGTATGATCACATGGAGAGTTCGTGGAAAAGGGGGTTGAACCCCTAGATATCGCGTGACAGCTATCGAGTTTGGCCTTGAACCTTCAGTTACGAACCACGCAGTTAACCACACCGTTGAAGGTCTGGCCAAATCGATGGAATTACTGCTGATCGAGTGAATCTATGCAGTAAAATGTGTTTTTCAGAAAACTTGATTGCGGATTAATAAAATTTTATGTGTGGTATTATAAAGATGAATGTAAGGTTACAATACCAAATTCAAACAAACAAAACAAACCAATATCGATTTAAAAAAGGTAAGTGGAATTACCTGCACGTCTATAAGGAAAACGGTAACGTTAACTTTCTTATCTTTACTTCAAATTCTTCTTGTTCTGCACTACTTCTAGTTCATATAAAATCGATAAGTAAACGTTTTTACTACAAAGGTGACGTCATCCTCCGTATCAAACGTACCTTATGCAATGAGTAATCGTATGGGATATCAGACAGCGCGTCTTGGTCAATGCCATTGAATATACAGTCGGTGTCTCGTAATATTTAAGATTATGAATAGATACCGCGGCATTTTCACATAGTCTTGAATTTTTTTCTCCTCATTCTGGCATATACTTTTTATTTTTAATTTTAGCTTTCTTCACATTGATGGCCTTATTTAAATAAAGATGATTGCTTGTGCTTGTGTTTTTATCTGGGTTGATTTATATTTCGGGTTTATGTATTTCATCAAGATTTGTTGCAGCTACTTTTTCTAGTTTAGGGTTTGAACCCATAAAATCTCTTTAAATAGGTAGTTTTATTGTCTTATATCCGCTGAGTTTACTAGCTGTTCAATTGGATCAAGAAAATTATGGAGTGCACAATTCATAAACTTTTCGGTGAGCTATTTATCAAAACCATAAATTTCTCAATCATCTGGATATAAAACATCTGTTATTAAATCATGAAATAATTATGCTATTAAGGAAGCGATCCTTCGAAATTTCGATAAATATGTCTATTATGAATCCTCTGTCTGAATGACTTACAATTTTATTAAGTACACTTAACTGGTCATCAACCTAGAGGACCTAAAAATAGCACTTGTCATTTGCAAACAATACTGATATAAATTTCAGTGAAGTTGCAGTAACTTTAATCCGATGTTGTATTGAGAAATTGTGCCCTAAATATCCAGAACGGGTAAATCGATAGAAACTACGGATAAGTTATTTATTACTACATGCAGCTGCAAATGTTTGTGTCACACGCCAGCCTCATTATTTGTGTGATGTGATTGAAATAAAGATAATAGATATCCACATTTCTATCGATCAATTATACGGATCCTGATCTAACTGAAGATGGTACCGCATTTCATGTTTTTCTTCATTAAATTTGCTAACTATTCGCTTTGTGTTTTTGTGCTGTCAAGTGATTCATTGCGGTTATAATTATTGGTTATGTTTCAGTTCAGCCATTTATTACTTGTACCTATACGTTGTTTGCAATTCATATTGTCTACATTGGATGGCAAATGACCTACTTTACCATGTTCGTTTTAATTGTGTCAACTTTTGTTTTAGTCTGAGTAAACTCTCCAATACGATGATTCGAATGTTTAGAGATGGTGGTTCCCAGATTGTGTTCAGTTGTCATCACTTAGAAAAGAAATGATCCCATATTGTTTTTCATTGCTTCAATGTTTTGCGTAACTAGCTAAGTGATACAGAATTTTGCTACAAAAATATATATTTACTCCTGATATTGTCATGAAGAAACTATTCCTTGAATCATTGGTACATAACTTCATTCAAAGAACAGTAAAAAAATGAATTTGGCTCAGTTGGCAAATTGTTGGAATAGTTGAACATACGCCGTTTTGCTTTTGCGTCGTGGTTTGCGCGTGCGCGGTGTGGTAGCTTGCCATCGTACAAAACCGGCCACGATCGCGCCAACTGACTCAGTCTCACATAAAACATTCTAGCTACGCGTACGTTTACAGTTGATACAACCTTCATTATATGACTCATAGTCTTATCACACAGTGAATTGTCACGCTGTGCCTCGTTTTCGCGAACTTTTGTACTGTGAACATTTGGGCCCTTAGTGCATAATTGTTTTGGAGATACTTTTGTGAAAAAAATCTTCATGTCTCAGCTGGTGCCGTACCACCTTCTCAGCGGCGAGCAAGACGACAGTCTTATGTTCGCAACCATGTTCGAATACCAGACAGACGAATACAATAAGCCATCGGTGAGTTATTGATATATTTTTTGCATCATTGGACCCTACTTTTGCGGTGTCTTCCGTGATCCGACTGCTTATACAACTTTCTCAAGTTTGGCTAGAAGCGTGGTGCAATATTTAACTTTATCGTCAACTTTTAAACTGTTGTTATCATCTATATGTTTTTATTCTTACTTCATGTGCCACGAAAAGTTTAAAGCAATCACTAATAATTACCTAAATATCTTTTTCACAAATTTATTTTAAAAAATTAAAAAGGTGTTGGGTTTTAAATCAATTATTATAATTTAAAAAATCCAATGCCGTTGATAGAGAAAAAAAATTGGTTTAAAGTAAAGTTATATTCGTTAACTTGCGATATGATCTACATATTACTCTTATTTAATTTGAATGACTCATATCTGACATACAATTTCTTGCAACACCGTAATTATACCGTTTGAAGCAGCATTTTTTTTTCTATTTGGTGTCGTATTTTCTAATTAGAATTTTGTAGACCCAAAAACCTGGAGATTTTTGTTTTCTTTTTTCTTTACCTTCAATACTTGACTTGCTCACCTACTCACTTAATCACCAGTATCGACTTTGAATAATGTTATTTGCAATAATCATTAATTGTTAAAAATATCCGATGACGTAATTAAATAAACGAACTGTTCATATGGGTTGAATGAAAAACATTATTTTATTCACATGGTTCAGTGTGTTTGCGGTAGATGGCGCTACTGGTGGGAAAACTTTATTTTTATCTACAATAATAAAACTTTCACAATATGATAAACATAATAAAAACATTGGTCTTGTGATTAGTTACTCCGATGGGAGGAAAAGTTCGGTAGCAAATAAAAATAATTTCTTTTATTAGAGCTGAAATGAATTCTGACCTATCACAATGGAGAAAGTATCAATTTGTATTGAATCACATTTTCTTCAGAACCGCTTAACCAGGCGTCGTCGTGTATGGCGCGACTGAATGACGTCATTCCGTGACGTTTGAATCCCCTCTTCTGCAGAGCGGCCTTTTCTATCCGGTTTGAGAAGTTCCACTGATTCTATGAAATGTTATTTTTTTTATCTGAACCATTATTTTACTCTTTATGTCAAATAAGGGTTTTTGAGGCTTGAAAATGTTGTAGGCTTGGGTTTGAGGCGACTTAACTTGAGGTATCCTCAGTCTCTTGATTTCTACTGACTTAAGTCACGTACGCATGTAGAAAGGTATTAACTTATTGCCTGCCTGTATTGTAGGTAGGTAGTAAGTTATTTAAGTTTTCAATGGATTTCAGTAGTGATTATACTTAGGTCCTACATTCATTATACATATATCAAAGTATTCGATCTAGATATTATCGTGTGACCCTATTATGTTTAAAACATTTACAGTATTAAATTTAATTGCCATTGTTCCTTTGAAAATACGCGGTACAAATATTGCGTAGTAATGTCATGATATAATGAAATATTGCACAAAGAACAGTAGTGAGTTAATTAGTCTGGTTGCAGACAGGGCTGTTGGCGACCATTTAAATTATAATTTGCACTTTATTTAAATTACATTCGAGAGGTTCCCAGAAAAGAGGATGAGACTATCATACAAATAAATGATGCAAGAAGGGGGATTTTGTAACTCAGAAGTGTCAATAAAGCCAAAGAGACAATTACATCTAATGAAGATGAACCAATGAATATGATATTTTATATGGATTTATGACAATAAACCTATGAATGAACGTCAAACCGCAGACTTGTTTACTTTCAAAAACTTATTACTAATTCAATGCATGAATGAAATCCTTGGATTTTCCCAACGTGCACTACATAGCTACAAATACCTACTTTTTACTGACAAAAACCCAGTCAGTGGTAATAATAAACTCATAGACAATGATATTATAATAAAAAAGAGATATTAATAACAGCAGTCTATTATAAAGATTTGTTATAGGTGCGGTATCAGAAAACTTATTTGACTTCTAGAAACAAAAGATCATTTATTAGCACGCATATATTTTATAATCTGATAAACGAGACTATCAATTGCGCAAGAGCCCAACCGGATTCGCCAGGCCGCGGCGGTGATGGTAACCTTTGCGAGGCAAAAACTTCAAGTCCGGCTGACTTGACCTACATTGGGCACTTGTGAAATTTCTCCTGCCTGCGCTGCCGGTACCAAGAACGCACGTCCGCTAGGGATTCCCCACACGCCATCAGCGCTAACGTAATTGCTTTACCTGCTTTTCACAATATCTTTCAATTGAGTATTCGTTTTTTGCTACCATAATTGGTATGGTAGCAATCTTGGGTAGGTAAGTACATGATTTTTTTAAGTCTGTCTCGAAATCACGTCATCACGATTCGACTGTTCCTATTTCATAAATTCTGCTGCTAAAAAACGTAACAGCTAAGATATTGCTGTATTGAAATGTTAAACTGATTTTAAGTAACGATTAACCTTGTTGACTCTAGCAGATGGGTTTTATTGACCGACACCTATTAAATGGTTGTAGTCAATACAGAGCGGATGTGGACAATTTGCTTTAATTGTAATGAACTCGGAATCGGCCTCAGTTAGGTGATATAAAGTATCAAGGAAAACATCTGTCTGGTCTTGTATTTCTTGGCAAACACAGTTTTTTTCCAATAAATATGTCTGCCTAAAACTTGTTTCACGGATTAATGTAGTAAATGTATAAGTTTTATCTATGTGTTGTTTGTATTAGGTAATCTTCAGTTGGCGACGCATAAAGACTTTCTGAGAATCATGTATGAGTCATCGCGTATTACATCGGAAGTAAACAGTTTAGTACGGACATGTGACAAATTCTTAGTTATCATATTATTGAGTTACTGAAGCATTTTTTCTGACAATGACTTGAAGCAAAACTCATATATTATACTGAGCGGATATTTTCTTTGAAACGCTTTTTTAGGAAAATCTGGTTTTTGATAAAAAGAATGAGAATATGAAATAAAATGACAACGTTTTGCAAATATACAAAATGTGATAGCCACTAACTATGATAATCACGAACATTAAATTATTTTAGTATGACGTTATAATGACAAATAAGGGTGTAGAAACGAACATAATAATGATGCAATTCTCCGATGGATGTAAAAATTCTCGGCTAAATTGCCAGGTGTGCAAAGTACCCAGACTTGTAAGATGGCGTCAGGTCCAAAGAATGCATAAAATTTTGCATCGTCTGTGAACCGTATTGTACGACTAAACGCAATATTTTTTCTAGGAAACAACCTTATTATGCAGTGGCGTGACAATTATAATTTTAATGTTTGCGATTACTTACAATGTATTTAGTAAATAAACGAATCTAGAGGTGGACGATTATGATTAGTAAATAAATAATAATACTATACATAAAGAAGATAGGATCTCTGGGTAACAATTAGACTGTACTAATTGGAAACAATCTAATAAATAATTCTTGGAAAGCTTCCATTGAAAATGATTTATTTTATCTTAAACCAAATATAAAAAATTTGATAATGATTTGCCACGTTTAAGTAATTTTAGTGGTGATAGACAATTGAACTAATTAAACAAAAATTATAAGCTATAAATAACTATAATATTGCCAATAGTGTTTTTGTGTATCACAAAAGAATTTAACTAATAAAAGGTTTGGAAAGAATTCCTATAAATGCTAGCATAATCTTCAACAATAGTCCAGAAATGGTGGTAGACCGCTAACCACTTACAACAGGAGCATAAAATAAACCGAAAGCTTTTGTAGTTGCACAGGCAACATAAACACCGAAGGAGACTTCTTTATTGCCTTTCAAAGATAACATGAGCAATGTTATCCATTTTGGACCATTACATAAAGTGTAATCCATTGTCCTCAGACCGTTGCTTGCTTTAAAGGCCTCATGTTCTTACAATCATAATGGCATGTTAAACTAAAAGGAATTGTAAAGAACCTAATGGGCCAAAACTGCATTTTTCTGTTGTTATCAGTTAAGAGCACAGTAAGAGATGGACTTTTACTGTCAAAAATAATCTAAACTTATGGCTTTTTTCAGAAATATTTTCCTATATTGCTACCTATTGCAGCAGGGTAGGTATATAGGTACCTTAACTTTCTAAGTTGTAATAACCATGTTTTTTTTAAGTCAAGGCAACTGAACAATTAAACGTGGTAGACTTATGAACGAAGTTAGGTATCAATTATGATTAATCTAGATATAATATAGTAAGTTATTTTCTGTACTAAATTTATTTACACTTCATGTGCAACGAATTGAATTTCCAAAGTTCAAGGAAATTAGAAAGTTCAAAAAGTTTCGAAGGCTTTGTAGGTACATCAAAATGATGTCAACATGTTTTCCATCGACATCATGCATCCTGTTTCATACGAACTCTGTCACATTATCATGACAGTTTTGCTAACAATCACTAAAGGCACTATGTCAACGCTGCGCCCGCGCACCTTTGTTTGTCACATCGTAACCTACCCACCCACGATTTGTGTCTTGAACATCAAAATCTTCAGACACTGCAATACTACAATTATTCTTATGATTTAATGAAGCTCGAATACGACACCAAATTGGTCTTTCCCAATATAATTATCATTAGATACTTAATGTGTTGTTAATTGATCTCTTATCTTAAAATATTAACTTAAATTTTATCACTCACGAATATAATAGATACTAATTTCTTCTTAATGATGACATGAAACAACAATAATTTAATTATCTTAATCAGAATTAACCTTTTTGGTTGTATATAATTTGTGTTTCTAACATAATATACCGTCAAACAAATCAGAAATCCCCATTAGGAATTACAAGTATGTACCGGGCATGCGTGATGTTACAAATTTTCCTGTTTTTACGCGTTCCTAATATTCCTGTTTACTCAAATGAATGAATTTATAAAGATTATGGTCAGTAATAGACGCAGAGTTACAGACTGTGACGTTTAAATTATAATAATATATTCGAAGTACAAATGATGTAAGTCAACAGGAAAAACTATGCCATCCCGTGGTTAGGAGATAATAGCCTGTAAATAGATAGAAACATATATCTACTGATATTAAAAAAAATGTAACAAAGGGCTTATAAATGTATTTTATCCTTCTGATTACAGTTTCCTGTTTATTTGAAATTATACATAAACTGAGGTTTATTGGATTTTATCATCATTTAAAAATAAACATTTATTATATGCCTACCTCGTAAATAAAGAACTACTTTATAATAAATGGCTTACTTACGTAACGTGACCCATTCGTAAATGAATAATGTATTAGAAAGCAAATAGACTTTAAAAATTAAGGACTTGTCGTTGATTGATATCCGGGCCGTACCTTTAGTAACGGTTACTTATGATAGCAGTCATCTCGAAACAAAACCAACGCAATGGTCTCAACTCAACTAGATACACACATCTCATCTCAGCTCAAATTGCAAATATTTCCCATAGAATGAGGAGTATTTTGTTTACGTTAAACGTAGCCTTTCTGTGGTATACAATACACGGTACTTTCCATCCAAGCATCCAACATTACAGTAACAATAACAGGATGACAATATGAAGTCGTAAAAATTAAGGATGGGAATTTACCGAAATAAAGGCTGCACAAACAACAGAAAAGGTTTTCGTGGTATTATTGAACTGGTTTTTTAAATGGTTTAACAATAATTGCGTCGCCGGCTTCTGAAGTATTGGACAGGACAGGAGGGCGGTCCGTTAACATAGGTAGTTGGACTTGGATCCCAACGTGTAAGCCTCGGGTGAGTCACTCAATCGGCCCGCGCAACATTCCGCCGGACATTCTGTTCATACCGCATATTTATCTTGAACTCTCGATTATGATATTATTACCTGTACCACTATTAACGATTTGCATAAAACGAGTAGTTTCTGAAAAGTATGATGTCTAAACAAAGGATTTATAAAGCGATCTTAATTTTCTTTGTTTCACGAGGCAATAATAATTACGTCACAATAATAATCATGGAGCTGATATTTACAACAGCTGCCGAGTCCTTGTTCCGATTATGGGCAAGAATCGTGCTTGCAGCATTGTAGATTACTGACATTTTTCACGTTTCCGCCTTGAGTGCCTTATTAAAAGATGTCATAAGTACTAACTGGTGCACGTGCATGGATACTTAGATCATTACTGTTATAAACTGTATCAATAATTGCATTTGCTTACTAGAGCACGGAGCGCACTAGTACCTAGATATATCCTTTATTAAATGAAAATAAAAAGATATCAAGGCACTGGATCCTTCATTTGAACAAAAATTTTGCTAAATATTAAACCCATACCAATAATTATATTCGAGGTAGCCATGTAAGAATATACATTATAAGGTATTGGAATTTAAGTTTGTTTATCAAACGCCTCATCTATTAAGGAACAATTTAACCCTCAACTCTCGAAGTATAATAGGGCTGTGAGTGAATTGAATGAAGTCCGCTCCCGCCCACAACAAAATTTGTGATAGACGGCACAATAACCGCACTACCAATACCGATGCCATTATTTAATGAACCCTCGTCAGATGAAAAGGTCAAATTATTTGAAAAGATTAATCTCATAATTTATGTGGGCCCAACGCTCCCCGCCAGATTCCTCGGCTGACGCGACGGACTGAGTTATATGACATTGATTTCGTGTAACACACAAAAAGAAATGTAGGTAGCCCTTTTAGGGTTCCGAAGTCCAATAATAAACCCCTATAGTTTCGTCATGTCTGTTCGTCCGTCTGTCTGTCATGGTCATTTTACTCGAAGACTACATGTAAAGCGGGGGTGATTATTATTATTATTATTTGGATTAGGTGGCTATTTCAAGTCTTTTCAGAGCTTGTATCACTGCGACCAGATTAGATCTATTGTGATCGCCACACAAATTAAATTTCACTGCCAAGACCTGCAGCTATAATAAACTGTACTATATACTTGACAGGAAGTGATTTTACTTCATCTGGGTGTAATTGGTGTTTCCCCAGATGAGTATTACGTTTAGGCATAAGTGGATAGCACTCACACAAGAGGTGTATTGGTGTTTCATCTGCCTCAGAAGCGGGGGTGATTGATGAATGACAAAATTATCGTTATTAATTAATGTTTTCATTTGATTATTGTATTCAGTCTTAGGTTTTAGCCTGCACTACTTCGAACTAGCTACGGAACCCTATACTGCGCGTGTTCCAGCACGAACTTGGCCGGTTTTTGTTTTATTCTATCACCAAATGTTGGTCATAGAATTTAAAATATTTGGATCGAATTCTTCAACCACTTTTATCTTCAATGTTAAAGAATCAAGAGAGCACAATTTTATTGTTCAGTGCACAATTTGTCGGAAAGATAATTTGCACCGGTATGCCAGATTACCGAGAGTAATGCACTCGTAAATGTTTACGACTATGTCTGCGTTTTCAATGTTATTTAAATTATTTTTTTGAGATTCCTCCTATACGCACGGGTTTTTTAAATTGCAATTTTTTATTGACGGACTGTATTTCACTTTGTGACATTCCATTGAATATAACCAAATAAAGTTTTACGTTCTCGAGAAATTCAAAGGCAGTCGAGGAAGACCGACGCGTATAAAGTCCTTTAAAAATTATACATGTTGTTAAAATATAATGAATTATTGGGAATTGTTCCGATGAACTGCCAAGATTATTATGGGCCGTTGGTGAATTAATGGGTTTCGAATGGCTGCTTACTTGCCGCAATTCTTCGAATCCAATTTTGTATTTAGCTACTCCTACGCAGTTCTTAATTCTGATACATTTGCAAAAGGTCACATGTGTGGTGTTGGTTCTGTTCTTCACAAAGATGTTTTTCGCTTCGTATTCTTGAAGTTTATTTAACTTTGAACCTAATTTTACTTATTACTGCGATAACCCTGAATTGAACTAACAGTATGCTCTCATACGTATCTTGAAGATTGGTTATATTGTATTGAAGGTTGTAGTATGGCCGCACATAAAGAACTTATTCAAACTCTTATTACTATTTTATGATGCTCAGCTATTTACAATTCGACAACATTCTATTAATCGCTGTGCCTAATCTTAAGCATAATTAGTTACTTCATTTTTGTTACAAGTATCTTAGATCATTGAACTCTCGCGCTCGGGTGATCAAACTTTGCAAAATACCATGTCACACTCTTCTTGATAGATCACCTTGAAGTGGAAAATATCTTCTTTAAGGTTGTAAACATGATGCTTATTTGATTTCTATCGCATATTAGTAAAACAACAGGTAAGTGAATATTTTTCCTCAGTCTCTCTCACTCCGCTCTTCCCCATTTGTGGTTGATTGCACGCATATATGCACACAGTTGTGTAAAGGCTGTTTCTACTGACACTTACGTAGCTGTATGCTTGCATGTTCAATATTCGCGAAATTTTTACTCGCACCTTATTCTCTATTCTTTATCCTTTGACGGAATTGATTGATACCACGGTTGATACTTATTGTTTTCTTTTCAGATCTGCATTTTCTTATTACTTGCGCCCTTTGTTGTATACGAAAACGAAAGGATCAATAAAATAAGATTTTTCCAACCCAATTTAGTTTTGTAATGGTTCTATGTTTATTAATGCGGGCTCTTGTACATGTTAGCCACTTAAGATCATATTTAGAGACATTAAACTTGTTTCCCTTTTATGATAGGCATCGTAAAAAGGTTATATTCAACAGAATTCGTTGTTAGTTGCTAGAGTAGAAACATGAGTGCTGCCGTTTTATCTTTTAATGGTAGTGGTTTCTTGGATAACCTCTTTGGTCTTCGGCATTGCGTTTATAGGCAATAACTTACGGTTTGTGGTCTTGGAAATTGGTGTTTGTTCAGTTTGTGGTTTGTTCGCTGGAGCAGTTTCGGATCAGAGGCCTGACTTAACGTCAGTGATATATTGCGAAACGTTTGGCTTCATAGGTGGCCGTGCTGGCGGCTGCCCGTGCTCGACATGCCCGCACTAATTCAATTATTCCGTTTATGTAGTGGGCCGATCGCGTTGCATATTGAATTTCTGCTGGCCCGACGCACCTCTAGCCCAATTAGGAAGATACTAAAAAGGTTCTGCGTTTGTTTGCGCCTCATTGTTCTCATCGGTATCTGGGTTGCCACCATAGTTTCCCAAGAGTGGGGTTTCTGTTTCGTTGTCATTTTATGGAGTCGAAAGTTGTTGATTTTCTGCAATGCATCGAGGACTCGAGGTACGTTGCAGTTGTGAAATTTTGCGTAGGTGCGGTTCTCAAAGCACGGGGGCCCGCCTGGCCGGCGGCGACATGCAGTGGCGCCGGTGGCGGAGGTGGTGGCGGTGGTGATGTCGGCGGTATCGGGAGCCGAGGGGCGGCCAGTGGTGTTTACGATGCACCGGTGCGACGGCGTCGAGTGGGGCGTAGGCGTCGCCGGGGGGCGTCGCGCCAGGCTTATCAGACGGTGGCGGGGCCAGCGCGCGAGCCTCACTCCACGTTCTACCGCTGGACGCGCGGCTCGTGTCGTACACGCTTGCTGATACCGGTTTTAGATAACAAAAACCTTTGTCCAGTTGAAGCAATAATATTTACACACTGCGTCCTCTGCGCCGCGTAGTTTCTGAGGGGTTTTCCGACGCCGACCGACATCTGTCAGCCGATTGTTTTCATTGCGCGCACGCGTGTTCTTGTTGTGTCAAGTTTCAACAAGTTTCATGAAGTTTTTTTAGTTGGTTTCCTGTTTTATTTTGTGAAGTGTGTTATATTATTTGGATTGCAGTTTGAGGAAGTCGGTGAGTGTCAATGAAGCAACTTGTTTGTTTTTCATGATTATATTTAATTCAGAGTTGGGGGTTTTCCCATTGTTTACGTGTTTGTGTTGTTATATTGTAATTACATTTAATTGCATAATCGTCATTATTTGACTTTGGATTGTCGATATACGAGGTGATGCGTATAGAATATAAATGTTGAAAGTTGTTGGTGGTGATGTTGTTATCAGTCATATAGGCACCTAGGATGATGTAGGTATGTACTTATGGAGTTGCGTATCTCTCGTCATCACCGCGGGCGCGCAGCAGTGATAGTAGCGGGCGAGCATGTGACGCCGCCGCGACGCTTCGCGCTCGCACCGTGTCATCGTTCGCCGTCAGTTGAACGAACCCTCAGCCGACCGACGTCAACCTTGCCATAATCGCGATTATTTGCATCGCCATTGTATACCCACTGTGGGATGTAAGCGTGTCTCTAATTGTCGAACCCACCACTGATCACCCCTGAAGGCTGCTTCAGATGACATGATAAAACACGGTGCGGTTGTTGATTTTCAATACGTTATGTTATTCTTAATTTCAAATTAGTTGCGAATGGCGAATGCAAACAAGGTCATACTAAAATTGCTGATAAGAGAATACTGGATCATTGTTTGCTTTCTATTTTATCGATGCGAGTCTGTATGATAATCTTTTATTGAATGCTCCATTGCTTTCAGTCACAGTTGATAACGTAATATTATCGGAATTTTGTATTTAACTAGGCGCCAGCTATTATATCCTGACGTGCTTGTAAGTTAAGAACCTATTTTAATCAGTCGTTATTTTTTCCTAATTTTGATAATGCTATTATTTTTATCATCACTGATATGAATTTACTATTGCAATCGTATCTACTATTATTGTCTGCAGTAATAACTAATTAGTTAAAAGATAAGATAAGTGTTTCTATTGGTCTTAACTTGTCGATAGTGGTAAGTAGGTACCTGTGGAGCGAACAATAAATACATACAAAATATTTCTAGTTAATTATGTTTGTACGTAGATAGCGGCTAGGATATCAATTCCGTGTTGGCATAGTCGAAAAGCCTTGAGTATAGAAACATATTTAATCAATTATCTTCAAGAGCTTGATAAGTATTAGAAATCTTTTTATCTATGATAGATAACTTAAATAGAAGATTACATTCTTGAGAAAAAAGGATCTTGAAAGATCTAGAGCTAGCTGATTTGTTTGTATAGGTACAGATCTATCTACACATAGTACTTCTGCATGTCTTAACTCAAGTCGATTTATAAAATGCTCACAATGTAGACAAACAAAAGCATCCTGTTGCACTATTCAAATTACTCCACAGCAGAGGCATTATTGTCATCGCAGTTTCATAAAAATTCATATAAATCGTATTTTATGCGGGCTTATTATTCGTCGTGTGTCGTTTAAATACGTCTCGTCTCTTGATGAGAACTATAAATGGCTATATTCTTGGAAATTTTATGTAGACGATGTTTTATTACCTTCAGACTCGGCAATACCGACAATTATCCTCCTGGCAAATTAGACTCTGAAGTTTACCTTTCAGTTTATAATAAAATTGTATATTAAAAGATGTTGAAAAATACTATTACTTAATTAAATATTATAATATGACACCTAATTGCTCGATGATGGCTGATGATTATACAGGCATGCCTTGAGAAAATCTTGGACAGATGCCAACTGTTGCCAATTATGTGGCTATGCTGATGCATTTTCTGTAGTAATTCCGAAATCCTCTGCGTATTCCGTCCATTTGTTTACTTTATCATTATTATCTTTTAGCCGTATTATGTACTATCCAGCATAATTAAGACACAGAAGTCATTAAAAATATATTTGTCATCAACAAATAGTTAATCCTACATCAACCAGCTGCTTCTAATTAAAAACCAAGAAAACTCAAAATACCATTTGTTATAATCATAATATTACTGATTCTTCTAGATAATGACTTTGTTCAAGTCTTTTATGAATTTTTCAAAAGGCCATAAATTGAGTATGATTTCAGGAATCTGTTGTGAAAGTAAAATTTATTGTCATAATAATATCACACTCTATAAAACTTTTTGCCTCATTATGTTGCCAAGTGTTAGTTGGCTTAATTTCCGTTCTTGTAACATCGGAAAATTCTTTAGAACTCAGATTGCGAAACGAATAGCCAACGATAAGTGCAAGTGTTTGTGGACAGATTCGTGGAAAGGCGATAAGGCTATGTTGGCACTGGGCAGATGATTCGAACCCGTTATCTATTGACGATAAGTTGGGAACGCCTGGTATTCGCTTTGTAAAACTTCTAAAATTAAAATCATATCAAATAATTTTGGTAGATTTTACGGTTATACAGTTAAAAAGGACATTAAAACCAATTAAGGCAAGCTTGTATCGGCAGAATAGTTTATTTATAGGAACACAGAATTAGGTAAATTTATTAACAAGCAACATTATTACATTAATATGAATAATTTCCTAAATATGATAATTAAACACATTAAATATAGTGTTGGATTACATTAATTTCCTTAGATATAAACGAAACGACGATTTATACATTGGGCGTAGTAATGACTCGGGTGGTGCTAGGCGGTGCCAGGGTCGTTGTAAAATTACGGCCTTTCCGCACCCAACTGATAAACTTAAACGCTTTCGACGGCGGCGCCCGCGCAACCGAGGCCATTCGGTTTCAGATTAACGGTATATCTCATTACTTAAAAGTCAGATACAGTTGCATCATGTTTCACTAAAGGATGATGAACGCATCTTGAAAAAATGCAAATTTGCTAGTATAAAATATAAAGATAATTTTTAAAAATCTCAGTAATGTAGTAATTATCTCTTGGAATAGCCGAATTTGATGGAGCAATAAATCTTCTTTTGTTCGACAATATTTTTGTTGAAAATTAATTATATCCGTTTTTTTTTTTTTTTTTTGACTGGAACGGGAAGGTGGTGGGTCCAGGGGACCTTCTTCCACCGTTACGCGGACTTTTGCGGTGAGCGCTGAGGGCTCTCAACCGCTACATTATATCCGTTCTAGCGTTTAGCTATTATTCCAGGACAAATCTGTACCTATCACCTTAATTCATTAATACTAATGCTGCTTGATTTCACAACATACTAGTTGGAATGGAAACAAAAATGTATATTAGATAGAAGATGTCAAATGTGCAGATTTCCAAATTGAAACTTTGAGCCTGTTAGTTGCTTACATGGATAGCTATTTCATTATCATCGGCTGGTCATTGTCGCCGCAATTGTCTTTTGTTGTGTATGTTACAGGTAATAAAGCATTTGTTACCCAGCTAAGGAAGGTTCGAGCGTACCTCAAAAGAAATTAGCATAAGTGCCGCCAAACACAGCGGCCAATGAGACAATGGCTTTGTCTGTCTATCCGTCTGCACGTCGCGTCGCTCGCTATAACTGTTTTGCGTTGTAACGTCATGTATGAAGTATATTTAGAAATTATATTTGAAATAAAAACCGACAAAGAGGCTCGCTGCTCATAATATTCGCATTGCGATTCCGAAAACGCTTGCTATGTCGTTAAACGTGTCGAGTGGCGTAAACTTTATTCTGGACGTTTGCTGTAGGTCGTTTATTACTGACCGCCAGTTACTGCTCGAAAGTTAATGCCTGTACTGTACACTACAGTTTAAACATATTTATAACCTTTAAAGTGAACTTTTAAATTGTCCGATTTTACATTATTATCTCGCTCTGAATCTTGGAAAGATACTGAAATTGGCATTACATTGAGAGTTCCGAAGATTCACGAAAGTGTTCAAAATGAAGCAACTTATACGTTTAAAATGTGGGCGAACCAATTAAAAAATGTATAAAACGAGTAACAAGCAACAACACATGCGTGGGCGCATCGCACTCCGAACGTTGACACCTAAGGCTATCGAGGATATTCAGCAAATTCATTAGGGAAATACCTTTCTGCACTTTTTCCTTTTAATTATTAATAAAACCCATTTTACTAACTGAATTTATGCAGCATAAAAACATTGTAGCCAAAAGCCAAAAGGTCTTTTGTATTCTTTGTCTTCATTAATATATAGTTTTGATACCACTGGTGGCAAACAAGCATAAGGCCTGCTTGATGGTACACGGTTACCGTAGCCTATTGATGCTTGCAACACCAGGGGCATCACTAGCGCCATAGTCACACCTTTCTTGAAAATGTAATTCCTTGGGAAGACCATGGCGGGGAGCTCATTCGAAAACCTGAGCGTCGACTGTAGGAAGCTCCTTTGAAACCGCACAGTGCGAGACGAGTTTGGTTCCAATTTCTGATGGCGAAAGGTGTGATGGTAGAAGGTAGCCGTGGGCATCAAGTCAAAAAATTCTCCAGAACTCGAAAATAGAAAATATTAATTATGGCGTGTAATATTCTAGTATTGCACCTATCTACCTGTATTGGCCTTATTATTGCGTCACAACAGTCAGCTTTATTAATTCGAGATAATGCACATAAGTGTAAATAATCTGACCATTTGAAGAATCACAGTGGCTATTAGCATTCCGACATAATTTACATTGCAATTTAACGCGTTTGGATTATACTTCTTTGTTCTACCGCACTCGTGCAGCTGCCATTTTCTTATCAGCGCGTAGAACAATAAATACCGATTTAAAACACTTCTCAGTACAGATAACCTCTAAGGCCCATTTTATAATATTGAATCCTAATGGGTTCAATGTTCAGCGACGCTATTTCATTATAAACATATTTATCTTATACCTATATAAAATTCTCGTGTCACAATGTTAGTTACCATACTCCTCCGAAACGGCTCAACCGATTTTAATGAAATTTTGCGTGCATATCGGGTAGGTCTGAGAATAGGTTCTTATCTATTTTTTAAACCGCTACGCGAGGGAAACCGCGGGGGTCAGCTAGTTATATGTGTAATTGTTATTCGAGAAAAAATAATTCTACCTCAAGGTTGTGAAGACAACTGAAAAGCTAACGGTATGATAGCTTATTTATTAAAAACGCTTAAATATGTAGATATTAATTCGCTTTGTGGGAGATATAACCGAATCTTGATTGTTCCAATTATAAAAACGTGTGATTTGTTGTTATTTTTTTCGTCGAAGTCTTCGGTTTGGCTTCGGCGCCGCGTGGAATGCTTGCCATTTCCGGACGATATCCGGTCCTCGGTTCGGCGCCATACGACGATGTTCTTTTAGATAACATATCTCACTTGTTTTATGTGACGAATAATGTCTTAGCATAAGGCCACACATTACCTATATAAAAAAATATCTAAAGTACTTAGGTATCTACTTATAGTTTTCCGCAGTTTTACTAGATTTTCCTGTTTTCTCGACATGTCCTTATTGCTTAACCTTATCAATAAATTATTCTATAGATACCGTGCTTAGATCAACTATATTCGTAAAAGTGTCAAATATCACTCGGTATTACGACAGTATTCGCACTCGCCTAACGAAATTTTCTCCAATGTCGCGCGCTGATTCATAGTCAACATGAATCATTCAACGTAATCGAGTTTTTGAATCGAGCCGACGAGTACGACGTCGAATGTAAATACGCGTTCGTAGTGACCCGCGCTAGAGAGCGAGTGACGGTGACTCACGCGGGTTTTCCGAGAAACACAGAATGGAGCAGTTTTCGTGAAAACGAAGGTCGGCTCCGTTCGATCTGGCAACCGCCTTAACGACTTCTTTTGTTGGAAATGGTTGTAAATTTTCTTTTACAGGAGAAATCGCTGACTGGAAAGTTTTGAATAAATATACGATCGATAAAAATTAGGTTGCGAACGTAACTGAATTCTAACCCTTTGTCCTTATACTATCCGGGGTACATATGGAGGGTGCTCTATGGAAAGCGACAGTGCATCGATCGCGTTGCATCGGGTATTAAAAGTTACTGTATTTTATGGCAAATTTTTCATTGCTGTCTGGCTGAAGTTTCGCATTTGGCCGTTTGAGTCGATGCAGCGATGGTTCGAGTAAAAGCGTTAGTTTCGCACAATAAAGGTGAAGTGAAGGGACGCTGGCGCGGTGCCAGGGCGTCGATTTATTTTATTATTCGCTCGGTGGCGGTCAATGTCGCGACGGTCCGCCGACGGCGCCACACATCGCTTGCATGTGTTGCTTTTATTACAACTACACTTTACAGTTTAAATACTTGTATCTTTATCATTCTGTTAATAGTTTTCCAACTGCAATCCTAGTACAAATATACATGCTTGGTGTTTTGTCTTCGATTAATATACTATGCAAAATTGTATACTATATCATGAATAATATGAATAACATCTCAAGGGTCCTTTTGCACATACCATATTCATTTTATACAATGCAAATTTTGTGTTGTCTATTAACAAATCGTTAGGTTGACTGTATTTATTAATAAGGTTTGAATAGTCAAGCTAGGTCATAGGTTTTACTTTGAGTTCATAATGTTAATACAGAACATTTCAAAGAATTTTCTAACTCGAAGAACCGACAAGAAACAAGACAAGAACAAGTGAGCATAGCTATTAGTGCGAGCAATTAGCGCGCCGTTAATGAGCTCTCAGACAACCGGCCAGATACAAACTGACGTCCGTCAAAGTCTTCACCACAGCTAGATGACCACTTTAAATTGATAGTGTAATAGTCTGGCAGTGTTTTATGGCGCCCCATGTGAACGACGTGAATAAGTTCCGTATTTCAATGGAATTGAGGTCAGTTTTCGAGCAACCGATGGTTCAAGGCTCAGTTGTTACGGCATGGGAAGAATTCTACGCTACTCCTGTGCGGTAGTAGTTGTTCTCGGTAACGATTAGTCGCTGTAATGTTAACTCGACGGGCTTTATTGTTTACTTCGTGCACTTCACGCGTTTTAACATTTTTCTTTATAGTATAAAGTAAATCATTTATGCTGTGCTAAATGACGATTCTTTATAGTGAATCATGACAATTTTCTTTGTCACATATTTTCAATGTAATATTTATATGATTTCTTTTGTCGCTCTCTTCAAAACACTTGTTTATTGTTCTAAGGTTGATTTGATTGAATGAAGTAACAATTAACAGATACAGATCAGGCTTTAATGACCCTAAAGGACGTCACACATGGCGAAAATACTATAATATTTTATCTTAAGGTCATGAGACAGCATTATACTATGAAAAGAGAAGGAAAGTGAAGGTAGGTAGTTGCTTGTGAAGGTAGGTCGTTGCTTCGCTTGACCCATCATGGTAAAATATACATTACTTAAATATATCTGGGTTCAACGGTTCAACCTTTTGTTTTCTATCATCTTAGTTAACAAATCAGCTGTCGTTAGAATATTAGTCCGAATATTTAGTGCAACATTTGGGTGGGCGTGCCTCACCTGTCGCGGGATCACGCGGCGGACACGTGCGCGCGCGCTGTGGTAGGTAAGTACCGACACGACGAGTATACCGACCCTTTCAAATATAAAAGCGCCATTATCTATGGTTAATAATCACTGTATGTAGATCCTTCAGACATTTGAACAACCTCTGGAATTACAATTGAGATATTGGAAGCTTTTTTACTGTTTTACAAAGGTGATTATCACGCTGATTTATAATCGTGTTTCTAGTATCTCTAAATAGTTATTGCGTATGAAATTCTTTGTTGTATTATGAATAGTTTTCGATTAAGCTATAAGCCTGGTGTCAATTTCTTTAGTTGTACTTACTTATACATCTATTATTGTCTAGAAGCATGTCTGTTTCTTGTTTCGGTCGTACATCAACGAAATAATCATTCTAATTTATTTTTAAATGTAACTTTTCCTTGTATTTTTATTCAAGGCTCTCATTCCGTTTTTTGTTTTACGTGTGTGTGTGTTTTTATAGGTACGTCTGTGTTTCCCATCAATCGCCACGTTTGATTTGTTTTACGAATAATGTTTTTATTGCCAAGTCAAACTGTTTCGTGCAATAATGTAACGTACAGTGCGCAGATGTGTGGTATCGCCATCGGCCATCGTTCCCGGAAAGCGCGCGCTTCTGATATGGGTCTAAATAAAGCGATGACTGCGAGAGGTTTCGGAAAATGACACTCGCCAGTCTCGCATCTGAAACAGGAAAATTCAACCACCTATTTTACGCTAGGCTGAACATTTACCAGTGTTAGGTATTTGACCAATGTGAGGAAAATTACATTACCTACTTATCTAACTACCGCAATGTTTTGTGGATCATGCTTTACCTTGTTGTTTTGTATACCAAGCGTGCTGCAAGGTTTACCGTTGCTGAGAATTATCTAAAGTATCGCAGATATTTCGGATATTAACAAGTGTCATGTACGAGTTCTATATTTTTTTTTTTATCAATTATGTAATTCCAAAAATTTTCGAGGTAGGTCAGTGTGTTGTTACACAGTATGTTGAAATATAAGCAGATAAATTGGCATGTGGACATTGGTATACTCGATTAGATACCGTAGTAGGTACATACGTGGGCGAGCACACGTGTGAGTAACGGTTCGGCTTATCGGCAATAAGTATACGTATTTACTACGCACACAAATGTATATTTTCTGTTTCGCAAAATGTGTAATGTAGGTGACTGCACTCGTGTACAAAGATCTTCAGTTCTTCGACTTCTCGGAAAAGAATTGTCGCTTCGCTCGTTGTATTATTAAATTTTCGTGAACTGGATTCTCTTTGAATTTTTTCGTTTGACTAATTTTTGCACAATCATTACACAGATCATGCAATTTTGTATATGTTGAATGGAAGTTAGTTGCGACATAAAGCAATTTTACAGATTCACTCGCTCAGCACACTACATGAGGCGATACGTCACAACTAGATATAGCGATGATCTCATTGGCTTGCTACCGCCTACCACGCGCTTCGATAACAGCCGTGTAGTGGTAGGGTACCAAGGGCTTGCATTTACCGCGTCGCGTACGCAATGTAACTTCTAAGAAGTCCATATTAGTTGCACCGCACAGGCACGTTCGGTATGACTAGTCGACATCATTACGACTATTTAACGCTCGTAAATCGATGTGACATAACATAATGGTTTATAGGTTAGCTGAGAATTTGGAGCAATGCCCATGGGGAATTCGATTAACATATTTAGTGTCACTCGTAATATTTTAGACGCTCTTACCTTTCCAAAATTTATCTATTTGTATGAACCTGAATAGCGTTTAACCACAAATAACCTTTCGGTGCGAAATTCAACTTCTCTTTCATGTAGTCTGCTGGGTGAAAACGAGGACACAAGGATACAAACACCCGAATAATAAACGCTAACAAGCAAGAATGCGAGATAATAATATGAAGCGTTGGTTAATTGCTAGGTAAAGCACCGTGACCAATTAACTTGCATGTTAGCAGCACCGCAGCTCAGCGGCGCGAGCGCATTTGAGACAAATTTCATTTAAGCAATTGTGGTAATTGACCGGCCACAGCGCCTTCCGGAGCAGCTTGCCGTCTGCTTTGTCCCCTTCAAACTTATTAGTCCCCTTTAATCATACACAAAGACTCGTTTTATTGAAGTAATTTCCATAAATACCCAATACCTAAGCCAAACTGATATCAATACCTACATATGAAAATTACCTAACTGCAATGTATATTAAAATATTGCAAAATGTATTTGAATTCGAAATGTTGGGCATAACTTTGTTTCCTGCTTATTTAAATATAACTTATACCAGTGCCTAATAAGGCTGTATTGACACAGAGCGTCTGTGGCGCCCACGGGTTCGCGTAACGCGTCCTTGCCGCAAGGTCCGACCGAGCCTCCCGCCCACGGGTACCGTCACCCAACAATATTCGGTGAAACGCATCATAAGTACAAAACTATTGCCATTTTAAGTGGTGTTCTGGTTTACCGTAGGATCCAGTACATGGATTAGGTACTAGGACAAGCACAGCTGATTTTTAGTACCTAATCTCAACTTTTCAAAGGGAAGGGAGTGCAGTATGTTGCTAGGATGGATTGCGTGTTCTCTAATGCATTGCGCGGCGGTGGCAGGGGCTTGGCTCTTTGTTTTCAGCAGTACGCGCATTACCTTATCTCAGATAACTAACCGCTGCCCCGCGTGCGATGCGAAATGACGCGAAATATTTCCGGAGTTAGAGGAGTATTCTATTAATAAATGATTTGACGTTGCTCGTGGGCGAAGATTTCGGGCGAGAGAGCGCGGGTACACTGCGGCAGTAGCGCGCGATCCGCCGCGGCCGGCCGCCGTACGCGCGCGCAACGAACGAACGACCCGCACTCCCGCGCACACGATATTCTACGCGAACTTCGCGATATACGACCACCGATCCGACCCTCAACACCATAAACGCCCGACCCCATTACGAAAATCTTGAATTATCCTTAAAGATCAGGAATTAATTTATCGGTGCATCGACGGATCGACCTCATTGTAGTTAATATACCTACTGCACTTTTGCGAGGGCGGATTATAACGAACAAATCGACTAACAAACTCGAACCGCACGAAGGTGTCGCGTCGCAAAAAGCGCAACACAATAGAGTAAGCGTCTAATTATAAACGTGTTGAGTTAGCACCCGCCGAGATGCAGAACATAGATCCTCTGGAGATCGCCAACATCCTCGCCACCGAGCTGTGGTGCCAGCAGGTACCTACCTACAGACCATCCAACTTCTCTATCGTACTTGTGTTTCAAAAATTCTTCTTTAATTTGACACATACCAAGTTGTCTGCTGTGTATGTGAAAAAATGCGTAAAGTCGCACACGATACTAAAAATAATAAACCTAATCATTATGCTAAACGAAATTCTCTGTATGAAAATACTATGTTGTTTAGTTTTGTTCGTTAAAATAGATTCGAGTTGACTGATTTGTGTTTTTGCTTTCATCACACGTGGTGTTACTATCCTTAACTCTAATTATCGGATAATAAGGGTTATTTACTTCCCATAATCGTTAGCATATTATAAGTAAACGTAGATATGTATATTAAAACAAATCAAACTGATATAGTTTTGTTTTAATGTTATTATTGTGTCACATGTTATGCAAATATTTTGCTGATAAAAGGTGATCGGAATGTGGAAGCACATCGGCAGCCGAACAAAATATAAACATTGAAAACTGGTTTACAATTAAATTGTGCTAATAAAACATGTGTTTGTTGCTATTGAAATTCTTTAGCACTGGGTTTAAATGAAACATACAAAAGTATAGTTAGTTTGATATACCAAAGAGGCACGTATTTATGATTTTGTTTTGTTTTCAGTTGGCAAACCTTGAAGGACTCCAATCCGGGGTCCCAACCCGTACGACGGCGACCATAACACCAACTCAGTTGCGCAACTTCGAGCAGACATACATTGAGCTGACGAATTGCCGCAACGAACAGGCCAACCACGCTGGCTTCGTACCACCATCGGTCACGCACGCCAACAATTACGGTTAGTACCTTTAACATTACCTACCTGATAGT
The DNA here is from genome assembly GCA_951216915.1 of Tetheella fluctuosa. Taxonomy (NCBI): domain Eukaryota; kingdom Metazoa; phylum Arthropoda; class Insecta; order Lepidoptera; family Drepanidae; genus Tetheella; species Tetheella fluctuosa. The sequence continues at coordinate 6,999,766 of OX578231.1, read as the reverse complement.
GCAGACCTTTAAATATCAGATTACAAAATTAATAGTCGAAGGGCTCAGAAATAGCTAAAAGTAATTCAATAATCTTAAAGGGACTTCGAGATTAAAAAGACCCAGCAAGACCCTCAGAAGTAAGCTCAAACCGGCCGGTTATAAATTTGTAACTGATTCCCACCATCTCTTATTATTCTTCCACGTTACAAGAGTTTTTTCATAATATTACAGCCATACTGAATTCAGTTGGGTACTGTGACTCTGGTCCGACGACGGCGCTGCATGTGTCGCCGGGCCCGCTGTCTGCCAGCGGCAGCGGCGACAGCAGCAGCAGCCCCGGTCTGCCAGCGCCCAAGCGCCGCAACATGGGTGGTCGACGACCCACCAAAGCGCCCCAAGACATCTCCCCCGAAGAAGAAGAACGGAGAAAAATCCGGCGCGAACGCAACAAAATGGCCGCCGCTAGATGCCGCAAACGCAGACTAGACCACACCAACGAGCTACAAGACGAGACCGACAAGCTCGAAGAGAAAAAGCAATCTCTGCAAGAGGAAATCCGGAAGCTAGACGCCGATCGCGCGCAGTTGCAGGCTTTCTTGCAGAGTCATCTGGTGTCTTGCCGACTGAACAAGCGGTCTACGAGTCCGCCCGACGTGAAACCATTCAACCAAGACCCCTACGTGTACCCGGAGGTACCTGAAGATGGGGTTCGAGTTAAAGTGGAAGTGATGGACTCTGGAATCGACCCGGTTTTAGGGTTAAATAATGCTTTCACATCGCCGGCTAATGATAAAAGGTGAATATTTTACCGATGCAAAAACTTATATTTATTCCCTTTTCAAATTTAATATTGGCAAATACATACATATTTGCGTGGAAGTGACAATCGGTTCCGAAATTTAAATTTTGCCACATCCCTGCTAACGTCGTTCTCAACTCACCACATTTTATTTGTTATGTTTGCTATGTTATAAAGTAGTTTATATAAAACAACTTTCTTCATATAATTAACTATAATATTGTTACTTTCAGGATAATGTTGTCGGCGGCCAACCCAGCCGTGGTAACGAGCGCTGCGCAGGCGACGCTGGACACTCCGCCCGCCATCTCACGTCCCAACCGACCCAACTCCCTTCAGGTGCCGCTCAGCCTTAACCCAGCTCAGGTAATTTATTCTTCTTATAGCTTTCGAAAACAAACAGGCTCACTTACGTAATATTAGTTAGGATTGATTAACATGGATGACTTTTTACCAGGCGGTGAAACAAAACCTAAAAATGGCTAAAGCGGATCTTAGGTTGGTCAAATGATTTTGCCACTGCGAAAAAAACTTTAGCTTGCAACTAGTGGGCTTTAACAACCAAAACTAATGCTTTCTGTTGCGATGTATACACAGGTATTACAGTGCTTTTGTTAGTTATAATTTAGTCAAAACTACTTATCGTTGGTCGCTTAGATAGACATATTAACTTTCCAGCGTAATCGCGACTCAGGACAGCAAAGAATCAATAGTGAGTAGCAATAGGCTACTTGTGAAAATAGTAAAGGTTCCGGATCCAGTGTTACTTTAAAAAATAATAATAAAGATGTAACCTCTCTTTGATTACAGATGCACAACAATAAAGCTCTAGGCAACAACAAAATAGCGGGCATCGAGATCAGCACGCCCAGCAACGGCATCCCGTTCAACTTCGACAGCCTGATGGAGGGCGGCACGGGGCTGACGCCGGTGCACCCGCACCCGCACCCGCACCCGCACTCGCACCCGCACCCGCACCCGCACCCCTGCGCGCACCAGCAGCGCGCCGCGCCCGAGGCCGCCTCGCCCGACGGACACAACAACCTCGTTAGCCTTTGAGACCATCTCGACGCCGACTATCTGCTCTTCGAATCCACCCTCGGTGACTTCTGCGAGTGGTAGCGGCCCCAGAATAAGCCTTTATTGTAAGTTAAGCGCGTGCCTTGCGCTATTTGTCTCCGGTCGGCGTTTGACGTCGTTGCGAACCAAGTTCGCGCGGTCGAGTTTCGTTCATAGACTATGGAATTTTATTTATTCGATGTACTCTCTCGGTCGTGCCGATCTTTCTCTGACTTCCTCTTTATCCTTCTCTGTCTTTTCTAGGGTCCGTTTTATGATCGGGCGTCTCTTTCTATTTATTGAGGAGTTCTATATTGTTAAGTAACGTACTTGCTCACTTTGTGCTTTGTAATCGTATCGTAGTGTAATGTTTATAGCGCGTCGGCCTAGCGTTGCCGGTCTACTGAAGTCAATTTACGAGCTGTTTTTTAACTATCTAAATGAGAATATTTTTTATAATAAATAGATGTGTATTTCTGCAGTAATAATAATTGTGATCTAAAAAGAATAAAACAGAGTTTTATTTGAAGCATTTCAGGGATTTTATTTTCGAGTTGTGCTTAAATCTAGCGAGGCTAGAGTAGAAGGTGCGTTTATAATGTAAGTTTGTGTAAAAGATCTCTTTTACGATTCTGTGGAATAAGTTTCGGCACAAAATTATTTATTGAACGGTCCTCGATGAATCTTGTCATAATAAACCTTGTGCCATTTACTACGTCTACACTCAGAAATACAATAATAACGAGTACGAAATATTTAGTTAACCAATAACTAACAGCAATATTACTTAAAAAATAATTAATATATTGAATGTAAGTTAGCTCAATGTTGATGTAACGTATTACCGTTCCATTGGATTAGGTACTGGTAGTATAACATTATTGTTAAGCCTTTTGTGATACGTCCAGTGATTGGTATTGTGAGCTGCGCCCGCGCAGGGGCGGGGGCGGACGGCGCTGTTGTGACTACATTGTTAATTAACTCATGCCATTTTGTGGAATTTATATTCTAAATTGATAGCTTTTAATATAATCTACTAAATGCCATTCATATTGTAATATAAAAAAATGCAATTTATGTAAATTCCCTTTCATAAATTGAGTCGTGCAGTTTAAACATTTTTTAATGGCATGAGTAGTTTTGATGTTTGTGTCGGTATAGACCGCTGGAATTTAAAAAAAAAAATTAGTTTAAGGCAATAATTAGCGTAAGAGCACTTAACAATTAATTGTAATACGCATAACTTAGACCAAATTATTACTTTGTATGCTTTATCGTAGATGTAATTAAAATCTAAGCCAAATATTGATTTAATGTCGTTATTTTAGGTTTTAGTTGTAGCCATGTCCGTTGAAGTATTATTGACAAGGTTAGCGGAGAATATTTATTGAGTAGATATGTTGAATGATACGTTCATCACGCAACACGCGACTAGTGCAATTGTGCGGATCCATTGCCTATGACTTGTGTTTTTATATAAACGACATATTTTCTATGATGTACTACTCATTCGAAATATTATTATTATTATTATTATGCATAATATGAACATCTAGGTTATAAAATAAGATGTAATTTTTTGTAGAAGATTTTTCATAACTCAATTTGTAGAATACTTTTTGTATTTTTTCATGGAAATTAGCAAAGCAATATATTTGATATAGAAAATATTGGAAATTATCGCCAGATATAGTAAATTATATATAATGTAAATCAGAAAATATAAATTTGTTTACATACACACTGAATTTGGGATTTTTAATTTGTTATTTTCCTTTACTCTTGCAATTTACTAACTGGATCTACACTGGTAGTAGTTACCAAGGCAGACAGCTAGAACTAAGAAAAAACAAATAAATTTGGTTATAAATTATTGTGGTCAAGGTCATATTATGTAGCCGGAAAATCATAATTCCACACTAGTTCAGTGTCAATTACTGATCTATTATTTTGTGAATTTAGATAAATTATGTGACAACCCTACAGCATGTTATAAATTAATTCTATTGCCTATATATTTATTGAAAAATATACCAATATTAGACCACTGACATTCGTTTTAAAAAAAATGCAATAGACTTTTATAACTATGGAAGTAGGTAATAAAACATTTAGGACCGATTTTTCAATAGCCAGATATACAGTGTATGGACTTATCTGAGGTTTATCCAGCTATTGAAAAATCGGCTCTTAGTCGAATAAAACAATAGATAAGTTCAATTGCAGAATCCCACACGACGATTCCTCACTCGTCGCTTCTGTAGACGACTACGTACAGCGTTGCCGATCGCTGCGTAAGTGTAGAATAGGATCTCCAAGAAGCTGGTGAAACTGCAGCCTAGACACAGGCCGAAGATTCCGCCTAAATTTGCTGAAATAAAACGGTCTTCCTAAATTATACGTATTTCCATCATTTCTTTGAATTATGGATAGGGTTGATGATGTGGCCGATTGTGTATAAGTAGAAGCTCTCAAGTGCTGCAGTTGCCGGAACATACCAGTAGTTGGTTGGTGACTTTGGCGAGAGATCGTCCAATGACCCTCAAGACATATTAGCAGGCGGGTTCTACAATACTTTACCATCGTGCATCGATCATCTATTTCTCTATTGATGATAAAATGGTGATGATTTACTGCTCATAACTCATATGAGGCTTGTGAATTAATGTACTAGTAGGTATATGAATACGATAATACCAGATTTTAGTCCCACATTACCTACTACGCCCGCCGCACTTGCTCAAATGCGCTAGTTCACTATACTGCGCTGATATGACACTGGCAATGATTGACAGTGATACGTGTGCATCCGCATTTGGCCACCAACTCGTACAACAGTAGATAGTAGCATATAATATGATGAAGTTATGCCTTAGGTTTTAAACTCTGCCACTCGCACACGGCTCGCGACGGATGACCAATAAGCAACCATGCAAGTTTTAGTGTGCGCGGCCGGCGGGCATTTCAAGAACGTGATTCAATCTCGGGTTGAAATTGTTTTTTTTTTTTTTTTTAATTTCATATTTTCGACCTATGACGTAAGGTTTTATTTCAATTAAGAGGAAACGTTACCAGCCTGCTGGGAACCTTGCTCATCGGTAGCGGCCTCTAAAATATGATCCCATAACCTATATAAATAAATTAAAAAATAAGATAGTTTTGATTGCCGTTCTACAATACTGTGGATAAGTGACAGAAAGTTGAGATAAAAAAAACAAAAAAAAAATACTTACAAGCCAAGCTGATTATTGACATAACCGTCTCTTGTTTTTGCTTCACATATACTGATTGTGGAAATACAAAATGCATTAGGAAAGAACTCTCATTGAATTTTATAGAAGCGCTGAAAGGAATACAAAATAAATTAATTTCAAACTAAGCACAACAAGTCCCTTATATTGAATACTAGGTTCCGCCCCGCGGTTTCACCCGCGTTCCCGTGGGATCTTGTTTTCCCAGGACAAAAAGTAGCCTATATAGCCTTCCTCGATAAATGGGTTATCCAACACTAAAATAAGTTTTCAAATCGAAACCAGTAGTAGGAAGAGTCTCAGAAGAGATTAGCGCTTTCAACCAAACAAACCAACAAACTCTTCAGCTTTATAATATTAGTATAGATTGTAGAAGTTGTTGATTGAAGCCTACGCGGTATGAGTCATACCGTATGAGTAGGTACCACGCGGTAATCATGTAATGTAATGATTCTAAATCGTATAGTATATCGCTATAGTTGCTTTTTGTGCTCAATGTAAAGTTCTACATCACGCCTATCGTAGCAAGGTCTACATCACGCCTATCGTAGCAAGGTCTACATCACGCCTATCGTAGCAAGGTCTACATCACGCCTATCGTAGCAAGGTCTACATCACGCCTATCGTAGCAAGGTCAACGTTATGTCTATCGTAGCAAGGTCTACATCACGCCTATCGTAGCAAGGTCAACGTTATGTCTATCGTAGCAAGGTCTACATCACGCCTATCGTAGCAAGGTCTACATCACGCCTATCGTAGCAAGGTCTACATCACGCCTATCGTAGCAAGGTCAACGTTATGTCTATCGTAGCAAGGTCTACATCACGCCTATCGTAGCAAGGTCATAGTTACGTCTATCGTAGCAAGGTCTACATCACGCCTATCGTAGCAAGGTCTACATCACGCCTATCGTAGCAAGGTCAACGTTATGTCTATCGTAGCAAGGTCTACATCACGCCTATCGTAGCAAGGTCTACATCACGCCTATCGTAGCAAGGTCAACGTTATGTCTATCGTAGCAAGGTCTACATCACGCCTATCGTAGCAAGGTCTACATCACGCCTATCGTAGCAAGGTCTACATCACGCCTATCGTAGCAAGGTCTACATCACGCCTATCGTAGCAAGGTCTACATCACGCCTATCGTAGCAAGGTCAACGTTATGTCTATCGTAGCAAGGTCTACATCACGCCTATCGTAGCAAGGTCAACGTTATGTCTATCGTAGCAAGGTCTACATCACGCCTATCGTAGCAAGGTCTACATCACGCCTATCGTAGCAAGGTCTACATCACGCCTATCGTAGCAAGGTCAACGTTATGTCTATCGTAGCAAGGTCTACATCACGCCTATCGTAGCAAGGTCAACGTTACGTCTATCGTAGCAAGGTCTACATCACGCCTATCGTAGCAAGGTCTACATCACGCCTATCGTAGCAAGGTCAACGTTATGTCTATCGTAGCAAGGTCTATATCACGCCTATCGTAGCAAGGTCTACATCACGCCTATCGTAGCAAGGTCAACGTTATGTCTATCGTAGCAAGGTCTACATCACGCCTATCGTAGCAAGGTCAACGTTATGTCTATCGTAGCAAGGTCTACATCACGCCTATCGTAGCAAGGTCAACGTTATGTCTATCGTAGCAAGGTCTACATCACGCCTATCGTAGCAAGGTCAACGTTATGTCTATCGTAGCAAGGTCTACATCACGCCTATCGTAGCAAGGTCAACGTTACGTCTATCGTAGCAAGGTCTACATCACGCCTATCGTAGCAAGGTCAACGTTATGTCTATCGTAGCAAGGTCTACATCACGCCTATCGTAGCAAGGTCAACGTTATGTCTATCGTAGCAAGGTCTACATCACGCCTATCGTAGCAAGGTCAACGTTATGTCTATCGTAGCAAGGTCTACATCACGCCTATCGTAGCAAGGTCAACGTTATGTCTATCGTAGCAAGGTCTACATCACGCCTATCGTAGCAAGGTCAACGTTATGTCTATCGTAGCAAGGTCTACATCACGCCTATCGTAGCAAGGTCTACATCACGCCTATCGTAGCAAGGTCAACGTTATGTCTATCGTAGCAAGGTCTACATCACGCCTATCGTAGCAAGGTCAACGTTATGTCTATCGTAGCAAGGTCTACATCACGCCTATCGTAGCAAGGTCAACGTTACGTCTATCGTAGCAAGGTCTACATCACGCCTATCGTAGCAAGGTCAACGTTATGTCTATCGTAGCAAGGTCTACATCACGCCTATCGTAGCAAGGTCAACGTTATGTCTATCGTAGCAAGGTCTACATCACGCCTATCGTAGCAAGGTCAACGTTATGTCTATCGTAGCAAGGTCTACATCACGCCTATCGTAGCAAGGTCAACGTTATGTCTATCGTAGCAAGGTCTACATCACGCCTATCGTAGCAAGGTCTACATCACGCCTATCGTAGCAAGGTCAACGTTATGTCTATCGTAGCAAGGTCTACATCACGCCTATCGTAGCAAGGTCAACGTTATGTCTATCGTAGCAAGGTCTACATCACGCCTATCGTAGCAAGGTCAACGTTATGTCTATCGTAGCAAGGTCTACATCACGCCTATCGTAGCAAGGTCAACGTTATGTCTATCGTAGCAAGGTCTACATCACGCCTATTGTAGCAAGGTCTACATCACGCCTATCGTAGTAAGTAAGTCTACGTAACGATGTAACTATTATATCGTACTTAATATTACAAGCGCGAAACTTTGGATGGATGGATGTTTGTTACTCTTTTACGCAAAAATTACTGAACGGATTTGGATGAATTTTGGCACACAGATATAGGACTTTTTATCCTGGGAAACTTTTTTAAAGAAACTTTTAGTCAAGCAAAGTTTAGGCATATAATTTGTTAACTTACTTAGGGTTATTAATTAAGTATGGTAGACCAGCAAGGTTTCCAAGTAACGTATCGCTTTCGTATTGTCGAGAATCACAATCTCTTGGACACTTACAAGAGAGGTGTAACCAGTTGCTCATGTCCACTGTAAATAAAAAAAAATAATTGTAATGTGGCCTGTCATAATAAATAATCTGAACACATGCTAAGTAAGAACAACAATATTTATAGGTTCATTGAGTATTCGTACATGTTTTTAAACGTACCTACTTAGATAGGTATTTGAATGATCACGTTGGAATGGAGTACCTATTTCAAATCTGCGCGGAAAGAAAACGATGGTGGCAACAATTTAAAACCAACTTTACGATTTTTACATGGCGTCCACACTCGTCGCCATCTGACCAATGTCAAATTTGTCGATATCGTTTCGCTTCGATATTTAGCTATTTATGTTTAAAAACAATAACTAAAACGGTAGTAAAGCACAATAGCGCCTTCAAATCCTATGGCAGTCCTCTTTCCGCACACTGTTTATCTAGTGTCCTCTGACGAAACATGTGAAACAAATATATGTAAGATTAAGATCTCGTCCAAGCAGGAGGATGATAAAGACAATTCGACTCACTTTTAACTTGCGTTATGCATGCAATATCAGAAAGGTTACAAGCTCGCATCAGTGACACATTTGGTAAGAAGAACAGATAGCAGTGGCACATGTTCTCAACAGCTTGAAAATAGCACAGGAGATTGCAGTCGGAATTGTGGTAGCGCCCGAAGTATTGTAGAATACGCTCGTCATCGAAGTAGCAATTTCGACTGGAGGCAGTAAAAATAAGAAACTATTATGTATAACTTGTAACAAAGTTACAATATGGAAATACAAGCTTAGGTACAAGTTAATGAATCAAATTAGTTACTGAACGCTACGAAGAAAAATATACCGTAAAAGTCCGTTCGTGTTGCTAGTCCTTTACAATAAAGACTTACCTAGATATTGGCAGCTGTTTAACATCCTCAGAACAATACGTGTACGTGGCTTTTATTAAATTATAAGACTCAGTGTGGGGTGCCACCAGAGTGAACTCGTCATTGGCTGGAAATTCGGTCCAATCCATGAACATTACCTGTTGTAAAAACAAGAGCTATCATGTCAGCTCCTAATTTATGCTGAAGGAGCTAGCCAGCGAAAGACAAATATTATTGTTCCTATGAGAAAAGTAAGTTCTAACTCCAATGGGCGCTTCGACAAATATTCATCAAGAATTAATTATATAGACGTGTGTGTGTATGTGTGCGATATTTCCTCGACATAGGTCTCCTTTAGGTAATTAAAAAAATATGCTACCATAGACTATAACCACCCATAAAATACCCGTATTGCACCCGCATTGAGTATAGTGCCGTTGATGGCGTCATCAGGATCAAAGTCCGAGACCACTGTCATTCCATTCATGAACCCGGTAGAAATTACGGTGCGAGGTACGAAGTTCCGATGCTGCTCGTTCCTTAAATACGCAAATGGGTTAATTAGAAAAGTAACATACCTATTACTTAGATATTAATCTAGCCTCTAGTGGAGAAAAAATCGAGAAGGAACCAAATTACCTACATATTCGGTAGAATCTTGTGCATATTTAAAGCCACAATGTGGCTATGTCGACATTGTTAAATGGTTAATAATTCAAAGATAATAAGGAAAATAAGTAACAAAGTAATTATTGTGTAATAAAATATAAATAAGAGATATCGCACCTGTGTTTATTTTTAAAGTAATATAAACTATTAAAAACGCAGCAAAGACCGTGAGGTGTGAGGATCGGGAAGAACAGTTCGCGACAATTTGGGTACCACTTCCCATCCAAATAGCAAAACTTCAAAAAATTATCGCAGGTCTGAGGTAGAAAACCCATAACTTCCATTATCTGATGAAATCAAAATTATAATATAATATCGAGGAGATAAGGCTGTATCGGCTAACTATAACAAAATTAATATTTAAAAGCTACATTACTTACAGTATATCGATTGAGTTCAAATAATGTTTGCAAATGTATTAATTCATCCTGATTTAAATCTTCAACCAGCTCATAGAATCCTAGTAGTTGAGGAAGCACTTTTTCTAAGTTTAAGCTCAGGTTACCATTTCTGAAATTAAAAACCTACCTATAAGAAGTGGTAATAGGTACTAACCTTACATTTTGGCTCTATCAAATAAATAAATATCCCGAGACGTTCCTAAGCAGAGTACTATGGGAAATAGATAACCTATATACTACTCAAACTATTTTTTTGTTCAAAATATATTGATAATTAATTACACCCAGATTCAGGACAAACAAGCATGTTCATGTGAGCACACAATTGTGAGTTCTGGGTGGGAATCGACCCCACGACCAGTGGCGTGATGTCAAACAACATTTAACAAAAAAGTAAAACCAAATTTAAATCGCTCTGCACTAAAAAGTATAATATAACGATATTAGAACTCGTTTTGAAGTCAGCGAAAGAATTTGGCAATCTGGAACACGTGCATGCATCTCTTTCCCTGACTTCAAAACGAGTTCTAATATCGTTATTTTATACTTTTTAGTGCAAACCATTTTGAAGTTGGTTTTACTTTTTTGTTAAATGTTAATTTTATTTTTCCATTTTTAGTTTCTTAATGTGCATTGAATACCTATCAAAATTTGTCATTGATCGAGTATATGCGTATCAATAATAATTGTCGATAATATTGAATAAGATATTACAATCACGATATTCGTGCTCCTTTTCGTTGAGGAATTCCGTCATATCTTCAAAGTCCATGATCAGATCACAATAAAATTTATATGGGACCACCTCTGAAGTATGATCTACCAAACAAAGAATCATCAAAATCGATTCATAATTGGCGAAGTAATCGCGTAACAAACATACAAAAAAAAAAACATTCAGTTGAATTGAGAACCTCTTCCTTTTTTGAAGTCGGTTATAAAAACCCACATGCAAGTTAAGTAAAATTCAAAGGCGTAATATTTGAAATCCATCATTCCGCACTAGGCCCATGGATGGTGGACTGTGGCATTAATTCCCTATGCCCCTGTGTGGGGACGTAGATATACGGTCTGTTTATGATGAATGCGGTAGAGCTCGTTTGTTGAACTATAAGTAGGGATATAACCTAGATACAGATATAAATTGCACTGTATCAGAAAGGGTACTTACACAAGATTCTTATTCAAATGTTTCATAGCGCTAATAGTAATCTGATTTGGGGAACATATAGTGATGGCGGGATGTGGCAGGTTCTGTAGGGATTCGTACTGGTTCTCAATATTGATGCGCGTGGGCATATCGTCGAAGCGGTCGTAAAGAAGCCACGCCAGCCAGCATGCCAAGTTGAATACGCTTATTATTGTCACCGCCCAGAAGCATCTTTATGGATTATGAAAATAAGATTAGATTTCTATGCATTCTTTGTCTCTGTTCATCATCAGATGAAATGTCACACAAATATCTCTATCGCGTTCATCTCAGCTGTAAGACGTCCACTGCTGGACATAGGCCTGTGTGACGTTTAATTGCCAGTAAAACAATAGGTTATTTGATTGACATTCAAATCAGCAACTTTTTATGAAATGTCAAAACGATAGATTTATATGGAGTTATGTATGAAATACAAGCATGTGACGTCATCATTATATAGCATACTCTTTATGGTTAGTTAAAAATCATAATAAGGATAAATTTAATAAAATAATCGTGGTTTTCCCTTTTTTTTAGATATTTTATACATTGGTTAGTGTTGTATAATTTATTTTGAATACAGGCAAATACCCTATTGTGCAATAGAGTTTTGTATGCACTTTCAGCTTTGGGCAATCGTGGTCAAACAAAACAATCAAAACAAAAGAAAAAATCATTATAAATAAAATAAACTCACCTTGATATTTTATCAGGATACAGATAAAAATACTTGAGGCCCAATATTGAGCTTTCCAGACAGAATTTTTTAAGTAACGTTCGAAAGTTACCTTTCATCGTTTTACGTTTATAATGATTCTCAATAGGTAAACAATTTCATTGGTAACTACCCTTATTTATATGGGTATTCTGTTGGTAGGTAGGTAATAAATTATTCATATTATAATACACATTTTCCATGAAACATGAAATGCTACAGTAATTACTACTAATAATTAATTAACACATACCATACGATACGATGTCAGTGACCTTGGCCGCATTACAAATTGTACAAAATAAAAAGGTTTTATAGGTTTATGAAGATATCCCCTTTACCTAATACGTAGAGATTCTTAAATAAAAATGGTTAAGTAAAATAATTGTGTTTAGGAAAAATGTATAAAGTGACTTTATTGAGAAATCCTCATTACAATATTTTTAATATTGGTAACAATTTTAATGGTTCCATATTGGTTTGGGAACAATCACACGATACATTTCATGTTTTTTTTAGCATTACGCATTCAGTCGCGGAATGAATTTAATTTTGACGTAAAATTATATCAGCGATATTAGATGTCATAAAAAATAGCAATATTAAATTACTTTAAATAACAAAACATACATAATATATTATAAACTTAACTCAAAAGCTTAACCATGAAAGCACAACAATAAATTACAAGATATAAGTAGGTAAGTACATATAATTAAATTAAAAATAACTGTTACTTATAAATTATTATGGTGTAAAAGTCATTGGGAAGAAGATTACTTTAAATACACTAACAAAACCAAAAACTTATAAATTGATTTGCTAGGTACATCCAGCACACACAAGTTTAAACGAGTATTAATTAGATATAGCAAATATCAATGATGCTACTTACTTTACCTATAAATAATACTTTCTAATTTGTATAGTTTAAAAAAGAACAAGTCCTGACTGATTGAGAGTGATTCGCAGAGCCTAAACTTAGAAACTATAATATTTTAATAATTTAGATAGTTATGTAAAAAAAAAAGTGCCGACAGAAGTGAAAACTTATTAAATATAAATGTATACTGCGAATTGTACAGAGTTCATGGCTCCAAAATGCCTACTGGCACACATATTAGCTCCAAAAAAGTTAATGCTCCGAAACTTACCAAACAAGATGCGATCCCGACGGCGAAACGCCAAACTAAACGTCTATACTCGGTATATGTTGCTGTGATATATGCACACACTATAGCTGCGTCTCGTAACGGTGTCGCGAGTCCAGAGGTTTTACCTCATCCAAAAATATGCGTACCGCTAAAAGAAGTTTTCACTTCAACAATATTTATTATTAGCCCTCACATTTGCTTTAATAGTATATTATGATAGATGTGAGCGAAGTTGCTCATTACGCACGTGGCTGTGAGTTGCAGCCCGAGCCGTAGGCGAGGGCGTCAATCAGCCGAGTGTGTGTCACGAGTTTCATACGACGTTTTTCAATACATTTGCGAGGAAAAAACAAACATATTTTTTACCATACAGCGACAAATACGATAAAAACAAAATATCAAAATTATGGGAAATGGCGCGCATGTTTTTTTTTCAAGCGCCAAATGGATGGTCAATGAACGAACATACAGCCTACTTCAAAATTATAATTTAAATTGATAAAATGCAAATATTTGAATATTTTAAAAAAATTATAGTAAATTATGAATAATTTGATTAAATAAATGTTTGTTTGACCTAATTAAAGACGTACACATTTATATTTATTCCAAAAATGTATATGGATTTTCAGCGGCATAAAATCTCTTTGTTGTTACAAAAAAAAACTGTATTACCCGGTTCAATTGAAAATACTCGCATATAGTGCACATAACTTGTAGTATGGAACTAATTTAACTTTTAAAAAAGTCATGAACGTCAAACTTGACGTATCAAAATTTTTCCGATTAAAATATTATTTAAATTATTTTATTATTTACATTATTCGTTTTGTTTCAGGTCTGCGGTTGGTGTGAGTGAGCTACCCATATCCTGCCGGGAGGTGATCTGCCGCCTCGAGCGCCACATCCCTTTCTGCTCGATCTGTATGTGCGGCCTTCGTCTTCCAACCCAGCCTTATCAAGATTGTAGTAGTGTTGTAAATATATGCTCCCTTTGGGCTTAAATATTGTTCCTGGCACCAGTTCGGAACCTTGCAACCAGGTTAGTGACGCATCGCAGGAAAATTTGTTGAGATGTGAGCAGTGCTCTCAACCTCGGTATTTCCGTGGAATCCGTGGTTTGAAGATTCATGTTGGAAAGGTACACAAACCTAATCCAAGTGTAATCAATGATACCGGCTCCTCTAATCCTGGCGTTTTTATTTCGGCTTCAAATTCTAATCATTCCAACCATTCATTTTGGCAACATATTTGTTCTCTTAAGAATAATGTTCCGGTATTAAAGCGGATCCCACGTGGAGCACGTTTCTGTGTGGCTTCAGCTTTATGTCTATGTATTGACAAAATTCTTTCTCAAAATTCGCAAACTGCTTGGGAAGAACTGCTCACATTTCCTTACAGAGTGCTGTACGTCCCTAGTCGGCACCAAAATGAGATCTCTCTCACTCAGAAAATTAAAAATAATTGTTCAAATCCAAACTTAATTGTTATTCCAAATATTTCCAAACATAAAACTCATATCTTGGCAAATACTATTAGGAAAATCGAAAGTAAAGCAAACGACGGCGATTTCAAGGGAGCAGCACATTTGTTGTTTTCTAGCGATGTCGTCGCTACAGATACACCCGAAACCTTGTCTGCTTTAGAGTCGAAACATCCACCTCCGCTCCTAAATTTAAATCTCCCGGATCCGCCATCTTTTGACCAATCTTGTCTAAATTGTACCGCCAAAGATCTTTTGAGCGTGATTTTATCTTTTAAACCTGGCTCTGCTGGCGGCCTTGACGGTTTCACACCACAGCATTTCAAAGATCTTGTCTGTGGTGCCGCTGGAGATGCTGGTACCAAATTATTATCAAAGTTAACCTCCCTTATAAATTTAATGTTGGAAGGAAAGGTGCCGAGCGCCATTACCGAAATCATTTATGGGGCCAACCTTTGCGCTCTATCCAAAAAAGACGGTGGTATAAGACCCATCGCTGTGGGTAATACTATCCGTCGTATGGCCTCCAAAATTTGTTGCCGTCACATTCTCCCTCAAGTTTCGGAATTATTTCAGCCCATTCAACTTGGTTTTGGCTCAAAGGGAGGTTGTGAGGCAGCTGTTCATGCGGCTCGGACCTTTCTGTTAAATAATGGAGGTGAAGTTTTGCTTAAGGTTGACATAAAAAATGCATTTAACTCTGTCGATAGGGCCGCTCTGTTAACGCAAATTAAGGATATCTGTCCTGACTTATATCCATACCTTTGGCAATGTTATGGGCACCCTTCAAAACTTTTTTTTAAGGAACACCCACTTATTTCTGCTGTGGGTTGTCAACAGGGCGACCCTCTCGGTCCAGCCATTTTTAGTTTGGCAATTCATCCAATCATTTCCGGTTTACAGTCTAAATTTAATGTTTGGTATTTAGACGATGGCACCTTGGGAGGCGATGTTAGTTCTGTTCTCAATGATTTTAAATCACTGATCGAAAAATTTAAAAAAATTGGCCTTGAATTTAACTGCTCCAAATGCGAGCTACTTATTTCAGATTCTGTTACTGAATCTGAAAAACTAAAAATTATTCAAAATTTTAATGATTTGGCACCTAACATTAAATTACTATCAAAGGAGTCACTTCTACTTCTTGGTGCCCCTGTCTTAGACGAATCTATTCCTGGTTTCTTTGAGCAAAGGATTCAAAATTTTAACGACTCATCTAGTCGGCTATTTGAAATCAATGCGCATTATGCATTTTTTATTATAAGATTATGTCTATTTGTGCCTAAGTTTACTTATTTACTCCGATGTACCCATTTGTTTAAATTTGATCAATTATTAAATACGTTAGATAACATGATTAAGATTTCTCTGGCTAAAATCCTAAATTGTTGTTTTGATGAAAACAAAGTGTGGTCTCAGGCCACCCTTCCCGTGTGTTATGGTGGTCTAGGAGTGCGGAAAATTTCAGACATTTCACTGCCGGCATTTCTGTCGTCGGTATATAGTGTGGGCGACCTCGTTGGATCTGTTTTGGACCCATCTATTGGATCCGTTGAGGTTTCTCACCTATCCGATGCCAGAAATGCCTGGCAGGCAGCTTGTCCAGGCACAAATATTCCGTCGCTAACCTTAAGTCACTCTCAGAGAGAGTGGGACAAGCCTCTATGCGAAAAAACTTGGCAAAATCTATTTTCCAATTTTTCTTCAAATTCGGACCGCGCACGCTTGTTAGCTGTCTCTGAGAAGGAATCGGGTCTCTGGTTGCAAGCCATTCCATCTACAAACATCGGTACTTTGTTAGACCGAATCACTTTAAGTTTATGCATTTGTCTCCGTCTTGGTTCCAGGACCAATCATCCTCATCGCTGCCGCTGCGGAGACTTTGTCAACGAGCTCGGCCACCATGGGCTTTCGTGCTCTTTAAGCGCCGGCCGTTTTTCACGCCACGCGGCTCTTAATGATATTATCCGTAGGGCTCTTGTTGTTGCCAACGTACCTTCTGTACTAGAACCAGTCGGAATTGCGCGTGACGATGGCAAGAGGCCGGATGGTATGACTTTGATCCCGTGGAGTGTTGGCAAGCCGCTGGTGTGGGATGCCACGTGTGTAGATACACTTGCGCCTTCCCACTTACTGGCGACTTGTAAAGTCGCTGGGGCGGCTGCGACCGGTGCTGAAAAATCCAAATTTAAAAAATACGCTTGTCTTGGTTCTAATTTTTCGTTCATGCCATTCGCAGTTGAAACCATGGGTCCATGGGGGTTCGAGGCTCGCCGATTTGCTCGGATTTTATCATCCAAGCTCATCGAGGCTTCGGGAGACCGACGGGCTGGGAGCTTTTTCCGCCAACGCATAAGCTTGGCCATCCAAAAAGGGAACGCTGCCAGCCTGTTGGGAACCTTGCCTATCGACAGCAGCGAGGGCTTTGAGGATGTTTTCTATATATCATAGTTTGTATTTTTTACTTTAATTGTAAATATGTAAATAAATAAATGGTATTATACTTTGTAGGGATAATTCTATTACGCACTAGTGCGGTAATATTATTATGCACGCGTGTTATAGCTCGGTTTATGGCCGTAAAAGCGATGTAATAAGGGTCACTTTACGAGCAAGTGTATTGAAAAGATGTTACTTCTTAGAAATTAAATTCGCAAAATGTACCTATTTATTGACTACTTTGCGATCGCTAAATTGGGTAGAAATTATTAACATTTATTAAGTATTTCAATTAGTATGAAAAAATATTCCGCGACCCCCTACCCGTTGAAAAACACTGCAATAGTGTATAGGAATTTATTATAACTATATGTAATATAATATTTAACTATTGTATTGCTGGCAATTGTAAAATATGTAAGTATTGAAATATAAGCGTGTTAACAACTTCATATTTAACGTTGGTCAGCGATATCCCAAGAAGCTGAATATTCATTATGATTATTATCGTAATTTTAAAACTATTTATTCTCTTATACAATAATAAATTTGTGTGCAACAGCATATTGAATTTACAAGTTATCATAATTATTTTAACTGCAAGATATCTATCGAAGTTGGGAGACAAATACCTCAGTTTTAGTTTAAATACATAATTTAACGAAATTTCGGTCGATAGACGATACAATAAAAACATGAAAACAAAACAAAATAAAGTATAGTGGTAAAAGCCTGACAAGAAATATAATCCGCCATGTTGCGGGAACTAATGAACTCAACTCATTTTACATACAAGCTGTCATAAAATCTACTAGTGGCGCCCTCTTTTAATATTTTTTTCTGATTAGAAAAA
Organism: Tetheella fluctuosa; assembly: GCA_951216915.1. Lineage (NCBI taxonomy): Eukaryota > Metazoa > Arthropoda > Insecta > Lepidoptera > Drepanidae > Tetheella > Tetheella fluctuosa. Next base: position 6,981,922 of record OX578231.1, on the reverse strand, counting down.
AAATAACTACATAATTAATTAAAATTAAATAATTAGTCATGCTTTAATTAACTTCCTCCTGTAATAACTTCATATAATTTTCATAATTATATATCCTTCTATGAGAGACATAATTCCCACCAATTTACTGTACTTAAGCTTCTTATAAATCTGTAGTTACAGGCAAATAGGGATTACAACGCATGTATAAAAAATGTATAAGGTATATAATATAATAGTATTATTAACTCTATTCTCTATTATTATATATTCTAAGACAATTTTATTTTTAATAAAGAAAATTGAAATTTTATGAAAAACATTCAAATCTTTGGGGCATTACTTTTTTTTACAGTAGGTATACCTATAGTTATTTTTATTTAAACATACGATATGAAAAAACTATTGTGTTACCTATATTAAATGCAAGTACCATCTTGACTAATAATCACATAAAATCAATATGTTTTTTTTATTTATAATCTACAAACAAATGTGGCAGCATGAAGCTGAGTAGTACGTTTATATACTAGCATTTTTAATTCGCATTACTTTTAACCTGAAAGCCTTCTATTTTTCCACTAATTTTCTTTTTTAATATTATTATTTTATGCCCTATTTGCCTATACTGCACAAGCTAATCGACTTTCTTAATTTTATTCACTGTTACGGTTGGAGGCGATAATTTAAATATACCTACGTTTACATATTATATGTTTTATTGAGATTTCTTATTTTATCGATAAGTTTGCATGTCGTGATACATAAATCAGAGCATCTAGTATGTTTTAATAAATTTACCATAACAATGTAAATAAATGCACCTTAACTACTTCAATAAAATATCATGCATTAAATAACCGAGTAACAATATTCTTTGTAATAATTAATATTTAATTTTTTATAATCTACATTACTTATAAAATTTTAAAAAATAACCTTAATAAAATATCCAATGAACAGTACAACAGAGATAGGATTATATATAATGTCTATATAGAAAGTTCAGTGTAAATTTCTATTCACACATTTTTATGGGGATTTTATTTACATAACAAATCAAGTAAAATAAAGAGTAGGTATCTAATAGGTCCGAGTAAGGTAATAGACACGGGTGAACCCATAAAATCAAAATAAGTAAGTACCTAGGTACTTTATGAATTCTTTTAATGCAAGAATGTGTGTAAGAATGCAAAAATCATATATTTTTTTAAATGTCTCGATAAGCTATCTTCACTAATCGATTAATATACAAATTCATTATATGAAATACTTAAACAATTATAAAATCCAGCGAACTATGAAATAGGGTAAGTATGGTTGCCAAAGTTAGAGCATTCTGAGCATTATGTAATACGATGTTTATCTATTATCCATGTTACCTTTTGATGAAAAGAAGATTTAATTAAATTGTATTATAGGTAAATTTTAATTTAATGAGTCTAAAAGAATTTTAAAATTACTGTAAAATGTTATTATTTATCATAAATATTTTACAAAACTGTTTGTTTCCTTTTACATTATAATCATTTTATGAAGAATATATTGAAGACATGCTAGATTGACTAATTGTCGTTACGTGTAGACATAATATTATAATATCAATATTCAATAAATATCCATCTAATACATTATTCTATCTCACAAGTGTTGTGCGCTCCAAGTCTTCATCATCATTATAAATATTACAAAATGGTTAAATTCAAACTTTTTAAAATAAATAATGGTCTAGAACACTTTTTTAGAACAACAAGCATTAAATAGGTAGAATTTTTCATAAAAACTTACTACACCAAAATTGTTTACGATTCCTGTCATACGCAACCTACGCGTGATATATATATAAACATTATAATATTTAGATATTTCGCATTTATCATAATAATCTTTCGTCAATAGATATACGTTACTCTTTCATAACATCAAAACTTTCAGTCTGAAAATGTGCGTGCCTCTCCAATTATTCATACAGTGCAATCAATAGATACAACACACTGGACCATTAAAACTAACATCTCAATAGTGACAGAGACAAACACACAAATACATTGTGTTTCGATGGAAAAAAGCAAATTGCTAGTGCTGTAACAACAAAAGCAACACGCACCGAGGACATAACATCAAACAACTGGAAAAGACCCGAAGATCTTGAGAAAAGGTGGCAAGCTGACGCAGTCGAGTCGGATGACTTTGGATCGGCGTCTCCGCTTGCGTGAGGGTGCGAACTGGCGAACGCGTGACACTGACAAGGTCACAGCGCAAAAGCACCGGGTCGTGGTACGGCCAGTCGCGGGCGCCGCCGGGGGCCTCGGGCCAGGGGCTAGTAACAAGACGTGTTCACACGAGCGGGTCCTCCACCCGCTAGGTCAGCGACCGTCAGGAGTCCAGCAGTACGTGCCAGCGTTGCACCTGATCACATTACATCTATTGGTGTTATATCATTGAATTTTGAACGCCTAAAATTATTTATTGACATTAAAAGAAGTTCAAAAACTTTACTATTATCGCTTTTGTATTTCATTGTTATAGTTAAGTCCCTCTATCCCCAATTGATTATAATTATGCTTACTGTGCATACCTTAGTATTTCTCTACCCTGTAGGTATAACATAAAGATTTAAAAAAAAACAATGGAGTGGGCTGCATTTGTCGGTTTCCACCTCTCTTTACAAAACTGACGAATTACTTTTTTAGAAATTTTAAAATATAAAATGGATTGTGAAAGGTAGTTATGTTTACCTGTTCCCCCTGGCGCTCGCACAGCTCCTGCCAATGCCGTTCTTCTTCTCTTCCCGAGGGGCTGTTTCCGAGGGAGAACCAGCCGACCATCTCGTTGCGCTTCACACTGCGACGCCACCACACAGACACCATCAGCGTCACTTCGCTCAGCTGGAACAGAGCTACCTGCAACAACGAAATCCTAACTCTTATCCAGCTTGGTGTGTTATTTTATGACCATAAGATGTCATAAGATCACCGTGAGACGTGAGCTGAACATGAACTCAGTCAATCCAAAGTGAATGATGGTGTGAACCCCTGGATCTGATTATTGATATAGAAGAACCTCATTAATTTTAATTAAAAATATGTAACCACCACGGCGTCAAACTATTATAGTTTTAGTTTTGGATCAATATAGCGTGGTAATACCGATTGAACTGCTTAGAAACTTGGAAATGTGGCTTACCTGAAATATAAAGAGTTCTTTATAGAGCGGGTTGGACTGCGCGCGGCGCGTGGTGGACTTGCAGCGACCCATCTCCATTCCGAGCGAGCTGATGAGACACAGCTTCACGTACGTGTCTGGAGCCTTGTTTGGAGACAGCTTACGGAAGTGCGTGCCTTTTATTATCTGTTTATGAGGAAAATAAATTGATTATTATATAATGAATGTAAAAGTGACACTATTACTCATAAACGGCTAAAAAAAATTGCATAACACTTGGTACAGAGATAGATAATATACTTGAATAAAATATAGGATATTTTTTTATCACAGATAAACATAAAACCGCACGGGAACGCGGGTAAAACTGCAGGGTGGAAGGTAGTTTTAGAAGGTGAAATGATAAACTTTGATAAAATAAAATAATATAATAGAGTTGCAAGACAGTATTGAAATTTCTTAATTTTGATTAGGGAATTTCATGCAAATGCTTAGATTTATTCTTCCTGGGCGATGCGATCTAAATATCACTAGGTTATTCGGTTTTGTCGCGGTTATGACAGACCATGATATCACTGGTGCAGAACAATCAAAAAATGAAATCTACCTTATATAAAGGTCCTCCAACAGTTTAAGCACATCTAAATATACTTAGTTCGAAAATTACCAAAAAGTCACCCACCTCAACTGACAAATGCCCAGTTGTAGAGTTATACTGCAAGCCCAGTAACAACTCTGGCGCAGATCTGGCGCTGCAACACGAGGAAGCGGAGTCCGAGCGAGCAAGGCTGCAGGCCTCCCCACCACTGGCACCCATTCCCACCCCCACACCGATGCCAGCCACAGATGGTGTAGTCACCGTGGTGATTGATGACGGACTTGCTAATACGCCAGTTATGGAATGATTCAGCTCGAGTTTGGGTAGCTAGAATCAGGCAGAATCGATAAATGTTTAAATTACTCAATTCTATTTCAATCTCTATCTCAATTACACGATTGTGATGCTATTTCCAAAGCATCGATAATGTTGTTAGTGCTCTTTTAACGCCGCCAGAAACCAGATCGGTTGTAGTATTCCACGAGTCCCTCTTAATAATGATAATAATTGATAACCATAGTATAATTCTAGCTTTTACTGATAGTCAAATAACTTTAAAAAAAGTAAAACCAATTTAAAAATGAGTTTGGTACCAAAAAAGTATAAAATAACGTTATTAAAACCGTTTTGAAGTCAGCGAAAGACTTTGAAATTCTGGAACACGTCCCTTTCCCTGACTTCAAGACGGTACTAACCGTACTTTTTAGTGAAAATCCATTTTGAAGTTGGTATTACTTTTTTTTTAAGTTAAAATATTATTTTTTCATTTTTAGTTTCTTATGTGTATTGAATACCTATCAAGACCTGTCAATGATCGGGGATATCAATAATAATTGTCGACAATATTGCATAACATATTTCAATCACGATATGTTCGTGCTCATTTTCGTTGAGGAATTCCGTCATATCTTCAAAGTCCATGATCAGATCATAATAAAATATACAGTCGAATTGAGAACCTCCTCCTTTTTTGAAGTCGGTTAAGTCGGTCGTGTCTCATGAGAACCATAACAATTTCTTTATTTTGATTCCAGCTACAAAAAAATACACGATATTTACTGGTTTACTGCCTACCTGTAAAGTTGGCTGATGATGCTGCCGTGGAGTCAACTGCAGCCAAAGACTGTTCTCGAGTTCCATATTGAGAGTGGAGAAGCTGACGGCCGCCTCTCCCAGCAAACGTTGCCGACGCATACGCTCACAACCATAGATGCGTATACGCAGGCCAAGACCGTGGACGTCCTCTGTTTAAATTAATATCTATTTAATTTGGTTTTATATTATACAGTGCTAATGTAACAAAGCTATTACCGTGCAGTACGGAAATCAGCCACTTTCTTGATATTTTTTTTTACAAAAAAGGTCATAAAATATTGTTATACTAACCTGGGTTGATTTTGTGCAAAACAAAGCTCTCCATGTATTGTGGATTCTCACCATTGCGTATTTTGGATTTGAATTTTTGCTTTTTCATTGGTAGGAGGACAATTCGAACCTGTATAAGAATTCAGAATGATTTATGAAGAAATCAAAACCAATACACCTATAATGTTTATTGGGACCTTAGATGAAGTTCGGAGGTTTTAAATTCAACTCATTTCAAGTCTTTTTCTACTTACAAATCAACTCGGTTCAGTACCTGGCTCTGCAGAATCTGCCCTTGAGTCCGTAGCGGGAGAGATCGAGCTTGCAGAATGTGCACCGTCATGCTGCGAACTGGAGCGTCATACAGCAGCGTCAATTCCACGGAGCCACGCTCCTGCGAGCTGCTGGCTTCTCCACACAACAAGGATGTATCCTGGGAAGAGACATAGTTACTAGTATTTCTACAGATAGATGGAGTTTTTGAAAACCGTAACAAAGACTTCTCGAGAGCCAGTTCTATCTAGGCTTAGTGTGTGCACCAACTTCGACCACATTGCCAATTACCATGGTGAGATTGTGGTCAAACACATATAAAAAAACTTAAAGTTGGTGATTCTGATGGAATGTCTGTTTATAACACGATTGTGTGATAAGTGTGTTTCGCTATAAAGGAGTCTATTTATTACGACAATACAATACAATAGTTATTTGTGCAACAAGAGAGCAAAGTCGTTTTTTGCTGCGAGTGCTGATTTTGAATCCTGAGTGTGGCGAGGGATTCAAAGGCACGAGATGCAAAAAACTTTGCTCTCGTGTAACACAAATAACTTTTCACTTCAGCAGCGAGAACACTTTAGGAGATAATAAATATTTACAAATTAAATATCAGTTTTATTTGCAGTAGGTACCTACTTAAATACTTGTTTTCGTTTAAATACAACAATAAGTTATAAATTCAATAAATTACGACATAATTCTTAGACAGAAATACCGAACGTGTTTGTCTTTGAGGTCGAATTCAAAATCGGAACTTCGAAAGGGCTGGTATTTGTCTCTCTCTCTCTCTTTGTAATTGCGGGAAAGAGATAGAGTGTGAATGTTTCGAATTATATGATTAACCCAAGGCTAAGATATTCGCGGCTTTCTGAAAAATAAAAAAAAAGTTACTTTGCCAAACCTACATCTTTGAACTGAAGTGAAAATATACTTTAATGTTGACACTGACGACGTGATTCTTTTAGTAAATTTTAATTAACAGTATTTAGTATTTATCAAAGACCCTGCTTAGGATAGAAAGCATTTAAAAGCAATCTAAATATTTAAAAATAACCAGTCAGTTCTTTAACTTTAAAATGTCGTGTTTAAAGTTAAAAATCGATATATAGCCTTTGGGTTCAAGATACTAAGCTATTGATGAAGACTTACATTATGAGCAATAACATCACTATCGACGCTGCTCTGTGCCTCCAAGGTATGTATGTACTCGGCCCGCTGCACCACGTCATCGATCCTGGTCTCCCTGAGGGTTGTCTCCCGCAGGGCTTCTACCAGCTCCACCTCCAGCTTAACCGGCGCTGAGACGTTTTCGTTCTTTTCCTCGTAGTGACATTCCACTTCTTCTTTATCCTATAGAATGTTTAACGTTGCAATGATAGGTACCTACTTTTGAAGGATGAGATGAGCAAAGCAGATGAAAGGCGAATACATCGAGTTTAGGCAAGAGGGATTTTTATAAAAGGAAAATGAAGTTTTTATCATGAAATATTTCTTACCTCAATTTGTTGTGTCTACTTATAAGTTGTATTATGTAAATATAAAATTGAGTATAGTAATTTGATACAATTTATGGTTAGGTACTCGAACTTACGAAGCTTTATTTTTTCTCCAAAAATGTTTATTCGGAGTCCAAAGCCCAAAAATTTCCACCCACATTTAGCAATAAAGAGTTTCAACTTCGGTAATTAACTCGAATAGAACCTAACATTTCAAAGTTAGTTTCTATTTAGTTCGCAAACACGAAATATTTTAGAACTAAAAACACTACGTTAGACTATTGTGGAAATCTCACCAAGACACCACTACCGATATCCGAGATCGCAATACTTAGGTAGAGTAAGTATTTATAGTCCAGACGAGCGAATTCCGATGCATCCAAATGCACTCTAAACAACTTCACAGCTTCTTGTGTCAGTAATTTATGATATTTAAATAGGCAATTAATATGTAATCGTAACACTAAAGTCTATGATTTTGTTACTAAGGCTACATAGATATCTAACCATGACAAAACTTGGATAAAACTCGGTCTGGACTGTGCACTCTGGGATGTCAAATTCAGTATTTTCTGATGTAGGTAAACTATCCTACATAGGACATATGCAATATAAAATGATAATAATGTTGTATTCTTTCTCTCTACTGTAGTAGTTTTGTGTAAAGTAAATTTACGTAAATATTGAACAAAACGATGCCTACATAAAGTACGAAAGTGAAATATAAATGGTGCCTTGCCTTGTTAGTTTAGACTTAATTGCCCTAATGGCCGAATGTCTAATAGCGAGGCCGTAATAATGTCGGCACCGTATAGCACGGGGTTAAAAAAAAACTACCGTAGATACCTTTCTTATTAACGAAGTGATATATATCGGTTTCAAAAGATGAATATTTCTCTAGAGTCTAGACTATAAACTAATGAAGAAAAATAATGATAAAAAATTAATTTGATTTCTAATCGATTCGACGACGGTCTTACCTGTTGTATGCGCAAACGCAGCTCTTCATCTGAATCGGAGGCCTCGAACGTGAATATGCGTTCGGGGTAATGGTTGGGTTTTGACAAAGCATCTAAAACAACACAGACGTACGGACAACGTCAATCGATATACATAATACTCAATGCCCTAGCCTAGCATTAAGTAGGTACCTACCTACTAACTATGCTACGTTATCTATTTGTTGCTAGCAAATAACTTTCTAGTGTAAACTGAGTATAATATGAATATAGGTATCATAAAAGGTAGGTAAATAATTTTAATTAATTCTCACTTTGCATCAGACCTTGGTGACGCACGCACCGCCCTTGGAAACTACAATGACCACTACAATATAAATGTCCTGTTATCTATTTCTACATACACTCTACCGCTTTCACTAACGACTTCGTACTAACACGAAATGGTACTTTAATATTTAATCAAATCAATATGTAGGTACTGTTTGCTTTTTATGTTAGGTACACATTTATTTTTAGATAAATATAAGTTAGCGGTAGGTACTATTCTTTATTTTAACATAATACAAAATACTTTGAATAGCTACTTAAATAATAGACAGATACCTAATAGCTTAACAAAACAAAGAGATTAAGCACTGACCGAATGGAGCATTGTCGATGGAGTGGGGGGCAACGACGTGAGGGTTAACAGTGAGGATGTCATCACAGCACTTGCGGCTCAAGACTGTGGAGTAGCACCACCTCCTTCCAAGGAACAGCAGCAGTAACAGCACTACAGCCGCGAACGCTGCCACCGCACTTATATATGCTGTCGCCTCAACTAAATAACGAAACACGACGTGAAAATCGTTTTACAAAAATACTTGTCTTTGTGTAGGAGATGTTTACCATTAGTTGGGTTGATGACGCCGATGTTGGCCACCATACTGGCTCACTCGGGCCTCGCGGGGCGCATCGTTGCGAGGCTTACTCCTTCACCATGTCCCTTAATGGACGTTCACAAATCATTACATAAAAGAAATATATTGAAATCTTTAACAATAAAGCGAATGGAAAATTAGGACGTGTTGGCACGATCGGGCTGTCAAAGCATTGCACATGCGCAGTTGTAGAGGGGCACGGCGGGGTGTGTGGACATTCTGCGCGGCTATAGGACGAAGGACCTCGGTTTACAGGTGTATTATATACAGTCTAGTAGTTATAGACAACTGGAGCTTGTCGCCAAGGCCGAGGGCGACACGTGCCCCCTCGGCGGCGCTTAGCTAGAATTAGCTACAATTTATAAGATAGCGACAAATGTAATTACAGGTTAATACCACAGCAACAGGGACCAACATGGTAATCTCTACAACAGCTTTCTACTTTATTGATACCTAGCTACTACACTTAAGATGTCACTTCGTGATTATGATATTATTTTAAAAGAATACTCTCAAGGAGCTTAGGTTAAGTGATATATTATACAGTAGGTATATATCTACTGTTTGGAATTTTCCCAGATAGTATTCTAAGGAAAAGTCTGTTCAGGATATACAAATACACATTACGGAACCCAGATGTTGCAATTAGGACGTTGGAGGTGTGCCAAAAGTAACTAGGTACTGAATTCACTGAACTCTGTTTCAACTCTTACATTTCATTAAGTAAGTAGGTACCATCCTACATTACATCCTTATATTTTGTTTGCCCACTCACACGTTTTCATGTAATTAGGTAGGAGCTAAAATACAAATATTAGGTTGGTACGTTGGATTTATTAACATATTATTTATTTATTTAAAGACTGGAAGACTTACAGCTAAATACAATGTTATAATTATGTTATTTATGTCGGTCGGTCAACTCAAAATAGCAGTTAACTGAAGATACAGCGGATTTTTCAAACGTTATTGACGTACTTTGTTCAAAATTAAAACACACAGTTTTGTAATCCATATTGTAAAACTAGGATAGGTTATACCTACGTTGCAAAATTTAAGCTTGTTAGTTTTCACTGATAGTATCCGAGTAAAATGAACCATGGCAGACAGATATGATGAAAAGGTTTAACTGTTTACGGAACCATAAAAAGGGTACGTACCTACCTAGTAAAAACCACTATGGAAAAGTTGTTTCTAGTGCATAGTTTAAGAGTCGGGCTTAAAGTATGGGGTCAACTGTCTGCTACAAACTGAAACATGCTGTTCCACAATTACCTATAGGAAATTGTGGAGTCAAGTTGAGTTGTGTTCTTGAGTGAATCTACTTATATGGTAGGGCCTTATTTGGTAAGCAAACTCCGTATAGCCCAACTCTGAAAGCGCGAATAGAATTATGTTTGAGTAGGTATTGAACTTTTGTAACAGCTGATATTTTTTTTCCGCTTTCAGAGTTGGTCCCATAGTATAAGTTGTTTGTATGAGTAGATACTTTCAACCCTTAATCGGTTGGCTTGCGAATGGGACGCGCGTCTCAACTACCTACAAAAAAAAAAGCCAGGAATCGCGAGTCAACTTATTAAAGTTTAGATAATCAATTTAAAATAGACCTGCATGATTGGTAAATTCAGAAGGTCAGTCTGGTCCGAAATCAAGAATTCCTGATTTAACTAGCCTCCATTTCACTCGATAGAAGAAAATCCATGAAATATTTTACACCATGAGCCTCCTTAAGAATTAGAAAATAAGTGGCATAATATTGTCCATACATAGTGCAGTAGCCCCTATGGTTAACCCTAAGAACTAAATTATGTCCCGACATTACTTTAAGCTGTTATAAAAATTATGAGGTGGCGCAATTCGCAGGCCACAAGGACGATATGTCCGTATAAATTAACTACCATGTCATTGCATTAACAAACGTATGTAAAGTTAAAACCAATCCTAAAAAACAACCTGCGCACACTTAAAAATTAATTCACTTCTAGGGACCTATATCTGACCCCGCAGTTTCATCCGCATTAGGGATAAAAAGAAGCCTATAGATGTCACTCTTCTGCCCACCCATAATGTAGTAGTAGAAGTAGAGAAGATACGATCGACCATAGTCAACCTGTATCCTGATGTAATTGACACCTGTTCGAAATAGAGATGGCGCTGTTTAATTACTGCGCCATCAACTAAACTATAGGGTACTCGTACTTTACAAAGTACCCTACCACCGTGCTATTGAGTCCCCACGATGTTTTCCTTCACTGAAAGTTTAAGCTGATTCTATAAACTGTGCTATAACTCTCTAGTAACTGTGGTAGTATTCACATCTACCGTCTCAAGCAAGTATGTGCTACCAGTGTATACTATGTATGTGGTACTACCAGCTACTATCATTTGTACTTACCTCACCTTCGGCCACATCACCGCCATGATGAAATTGTGATCAAACCTAATATTGTTTAATGTTTTTTTTGTCCGAGTTTCTAGTTTTATTCAAAGTTTTTAGCTGTGATATCAATTGCCTATTAGTTGTTTTCACCTATTTATTGTAGTTTTAAAAACTTTATTGACCTTCATTGATATTTTTAAGGAGCTTCCTCACCACAGGGGAGCATTCGCTAGTAATGAGCATTCGACGTCGAATATTCGGGTGGTGATGATGTTGAGCCGAGCATCGTTATTATTATGAATTTGATTGAGATTGCTCGCGATGAGAACGCTCCTTTATAAATAACACTTAAAAGTACTAAATGAATGGTATGCCGTCGATCAATAAAACTCAACAATAATATTTTGAAAATGTTTTTTTTATTAACACTTACATTTTTACAGCGCTCCTAGCCAACAGAGTAATACTATAAAATGAATCGGTGTAAAGAACTGTCGAACGCAAAACAATGTTAGTTCTACAGTGTACGATAAATAAACAGCTTACAAAGATCAGATCATTACAATAATATCATCAACGACTATTGTCAGTGAGATGTACATCGTTCTCATCAAACAAGCACAGAAGGTCACCCTAAAGAAACGAACTTCATTTAAATCTATAAACATTTCATATAATTTAGATTTTATTAGTCGCTATAATGTTATATTTTACTTTTGTAACCATTATTATAATGTTATATGTATTCGTTACGAAAAATTTAAATAAATCGCTCCACTCGGTCCTTCTATCCGGCTGACGGCGCTGCCCCGGCCCGCCCCGTCCAGCCCCGTCCCGGTCCCATCCCGTTCCGTCCCGACCCCATCGCCCCCACCCCGTCCCGCCCTGCCCCGCCGCGACCTCGCCACGGCTCGACACTCCGCCCCGACTACTGCAGCCCCCCTAGAAGAGCCGAGTGGCGACTAAAACAAGATGACTCTATCATAACTGTATAATTTTAAAAATTTCTAATTACGCATCCCTACGTTTTGTTATTATCTTTTAATTAAGAAATAAAATCTTACGTAATTACCATGAGCAGCCTATTTTAATAAATTTGACAAAATTCACTAATAATCTGATTATTATTTTTAGAAAAGAAAAGCGTCGTGTGGTAGGTCGACACCGGCCGCAACCGCAACCGCAGCCGCATGAGGTGCGACTCCACGAACGATACTCGACGGCAGTGCTGTGTGAACTTGGCGACACAGACGCAGGTACATCCGCGCCTCTAAGCGTTCGCGACTGTGTATGCTTTATTTATCTACTTTTACAATTGAAAATACGGCATCAAAATTTCAACTACCTACCTAACAGTAAGCAGTAGTACACTAAAACTCAGGCACTCCACATCGACCTCTCACACACCATGCACTCGATCGAATCTTCAACTAAACTTTATTCACTCGAAAAACTCAACTTAAATCTAATTCACTTAAATAATAATAATAATAATGGCTTCTTAACTGTTAATTTTACAACAAATGCTTTTCGTTGGCCGCCGAGCACGGAGCGCGGCGGGCGTCACACTCTGCCCACTCGAGTCACGAACGATGAACTACCGCTAAACGATAATTTATTATTACTTATTACATAAGTATGTGAAAAACAATTTTATTAGTATTATTTTATTCTATCTTATAATTTCATCAGTTTCAATGAGGGCGTACTACTGTAAACATGAAGTCCGAGTCGGCGGCCGCTTGCGCGTTGCATCGTGACCGTGTGCGCCGGCGACGTGACGGCGACATGACGACGACGTGACGACGACGAGGCGACGACGTGGCGGCGGCGCGGCGTCGAAGCGTCCGCCCCGCGGCGCCGGCGTCGCTAGCGCGTCGGACGCTTCGCAAATCAATTAGTATCAGACAGAGATTCGACAGATACACGAGAGATTCATCAGTTTGTCGCGTGACATACGAGATTACTCTTATTTAAAACGATCTCAATATAAAAATAACATGTTTCACAATTATTAAAATAATAATATGGGTATAATATTTTTTATATCATCACATATATCAAACCCCATTCTCCACTGTGCATATATACATATATAGTTCATTAAAAACAATAATAGTGAAGTGTGCGCGGCGGGGTCCGCCTGCGCAGCCGCATCCTCTCGGTCACGTTACGCGATAAAACGAACATCATAATTAATATATATTATAACACTCGACAGGTACATACACAGGTGCCCCTGTGCGGAGCGATGCGGTAATAAGCGGTGAGAAGCGTACACGACAGCGATTACACATAATACCGGCGGAACGGCACCGCAACCTCTGTCAGTCTGATATAAGAACACAAATGAACTTTATGTACGCAGTAACTAACTGATGCACGACGGCGTGGACAGTGGTCGGTGCTGCTTAGTAGTAAGTCTCTTGTTCGAGCCAGCCGCCCGGGTTGCGGCGCAGGTAGAAGCGCCGGATCTCGTCGTAGATGAAGATCGACAACATGAATGGAATGGCGGGCAACCACCACACGAACCTGCACGAAAATATATACAATTATCAACAGAACTGTACCACATAACAAGAAATAAATTAACGGCAATCTTTGTTACTTACTTGAGAGGGTACATCCTCAATCCTTTGTCCATGCCGGGTGTGTATGAGAGGAATGCGGCGAGCGCAGTTTCAAAGATGATACCGAAGTTCAGAGCCCAGTTCCGCATGCCCTGGTGGATGATGGAGTTGCGGCGAGTCTTGCAGATGATCAGATCAGCCCATTGCACCACAACGATTGATACGAAGAAAGCGGTGTGGCAGGTGAACTCGAGAGCCTTGCGGTCGCGGTAAGTCTGTGGATTTTTAAAAAATTGATAATGAACAGGTACATCTTTATATTTTACAAACGATGAAGAAGCCAATTGGGGCTTTTTCTTAGCACCCATAGAGATAAGAATTATGATTAACATTATTGTTGCGAAAAGCGATAGAAACTAAACTAACGGCATGCTATGATAGCCGTTTTGACAGCCCATATCCGTCCGTACGTTTTTTTTTTATACTACATTGTCGGCAAACAAGCATACGGCCCACCTGATGGTAAACGGTTACCGTAGCCTATGAACGCTTGCAACACCAGAGGTATCACTCGCTCGACCCTACCCCCCTCCCCGATGAGCTCTGGCGCCCTTACTCACGCGCAGGAACACAACTATAAGTTATTTGGGTGCGGTATTCTGTAAGGTGGTACTTCCCCAGTCGAGCGGCTCTCTGAGCGACATATCGCTATTCTCTACCTCTCTACATGTGCCGAAAGACTACAAGAATTCGAGACAGTTGAGATCTCTTCATTTCAAAGCCATCATAACGTACCACTAGTAAAAAAGAGCATTTGATCGGAGTATTCGGAGTTCATCTTCTGAAATGACTTTCAATTCTAGTAGAAACCTGCTAATGGATTTAATTTTAAGGAAGTTAGTTGTGGCAATATTACGCACCCATTCCTGACCGTAAGAGTCAGTCAAATCGTTGATAGCCTTCGAGTCCCACATCTTCCTGATGCCGAACAGTGTCATAGGCAGGAACCCATTCTCAGCCATGATCACAAAATATACGAAGAATCCAGCGGCAGCTTGAATCATTCCGATCTGACCGTAAGCCATCGAAATCAACCTGCCGACACCCACCCAAAATATTACAATACGCACTTCAAAGCTTTTGTTTATCAAGCAATTTTAAGAGTGTGTCAAGTGAATTTATGTGCTATTTTAATTGCTGTGTACTTGTTATTTATAAGTTGCAATCTGATAGGATAGAATTTGGTGGGGTTTAAGGGGGAGCTAAAAGCAATTTTTAATATCAGTTTAAAAAATGTTAAAAACCAGAGGAACTAAAGAAAATCATGAAGAATTTAGATCAGCAATATTGTCAAAGGAATTTCAGTAGGATTTAATTGTAATTTGTTAACTCCTGTTTTTAACATTATGGGTATAAAGCGTTTGATGAAATAAAACCAATACATAAAACGTCATTTTAAAAACAACCTGCAAGTACGTCCTCTGCCTGTTCAATCCATTACCACGTATATTATGAATATAGCTTTTATGCAATATTTGCTTCACAAGTTAAATGTATTGCTTTTACATCATACAAGATTTATCTACATTTGTTAGAATACTTACGACGTCACAGTGACATGCAAAGGTTATTAGAAACGGCGAAGGGCAAACAAAGCTTTGAGCGTATTTATACTTATGATATATTTCGTCTTCAAGAGTAGAGGGTTTATTCAGACTAAACGGGAGCTGCTGCGCATGCTCGAGCGTGGGGAGGACGCCACTCTCTTGTTTCTTATTCAAAGAATATATCTTTGAATAGAATAATGACTCTTATTACTTAAACGTAGAAAAATGCAGCATTTTTCCGTTTGGTTCGAATTGACCCTCAAGCGGTAAGTGAACAGAAATAATTAATGAAAAAATTGCGTTTTATTATAGTCCTAAAGTGTTGTGTGTAAGTGAGGCTTTGAAGCGCTTATAGCAGAGTGAACCACTGCAAAAGGCATCGTGCTTGTATTATTATAAGAAATATATTACACAAATACTGCAATGATAATAAATACTGTTTTATAAGAAAAAATAAAGTATTTCAAAAACATATTAATTACGATATGCTCCATGTTGCCTAAGACATTCCTTTAAAATAAACATGAAAACAAATGGTCGTTTAAATAATTTGTCATGGATCATTCGAAATGTCACTAAATTTCTACACTAACACGTAAACTCACACCAAAAAATTAACCACTAGTGCGTCATCTATGACAGACTCTAAACAATCCTCTATTTTTTTTTCTAAACGTGCATTTTTTTTTCGCCACTGCATTGCATCGTTCAATTTTAAAATAATTGAAACGCAATCTTTGAAATATGGAAGAGTGAAGATTGTGAGAGAAATAGATATCAAGGACTAACTCCTCTAACTCTATAGAAATAATAGATTTCAATTAATTATTCTGTAGAAATCTATAATTTGCACACAAGAAATAAGCTTTACAGTTAAAAAGAAACATTGTCTCTATGAAGGTTTTGTATATTTATTTTGTATTGAAACATTGCTCGGTATTCGTACTGCGTATTACGGGTAAAGGGTAAACGATAAATTCAAAGCCAAGTCGAGGGCTAATCGCTTAGTGGTATATAAGGGCGGGATTCGATCATTATAATCACTCTTCCACATCATGTTTCATATGGTACTGTTGAACCACAAGTAGCCGCACCATTCAACATAATTATTTTATTTCACCAATGGAAGGTTGGACAAGCTGTGATAGTGGGCTAGTCGTTGTGTTAACATCCAAATGAGAAACTAGTAAGCGTCGCCAGCGCCACAGATGACCGCGGGCGAGGTGGCGGCGCGAGTGGCGTGGCGGTGGCGAGTGACGGTGGGGCCAACCTTCTGTTGACGAGGTTGTCGCGGTATGGGTCCCGCGGCTGCCGCTTCATGATATCGGATTCGGGCGCCTCGTACGCCAATGATATAGCAGGCACCTTCGGTAACACCAAGCAATCAGCACATACCAACATTTGTTACAACGCGCGACGACCGAGCGTCGTTCGCCACTTATACATAATAAATATACGCATACTCGTACACACCCCTCGGCTATGCCGCACTTGAATCATATATCTACGTCTAGCGATATAGAAAATCAATTACGATTATTAAAAAAAATAAAAAATAACACTATTTATAATATAATACTTAAAATATGACGTATAAATTAACTAGTAAATATAAAATAGAAAAATTGGCGTGATGAAAGTTCAAAAATTACGATAGCTCTTTATCGTCCTTAAATATAAGTACCAAATATAACTTGAAATACTATGCTAGTGATAGGAGTTACGAAAAGCCCTGGCATTATTATATTTATATAATGTGTCGAAGTAGGTATTATTATATTTATATAATGTGTCGAAGTAGGTATAATACAAATCGAGTGTAACTGTACCTAGTATATAATATAAATGGTATACCTACCGGACGGAATATATAAGACGTATGTTATGTGATGTGATGAAGCCTGTGGCGAGTGAGTTATATCGAATGATAGCGAGATATCGTGTCAAATAAAATACGTGTGTCATGGTGTGCATGGAAATAATGAGAGTCAATAAATGAGAAAGTCAAAGTACAATATAATAAATAAATAAATAAAAAGAAGTTAATATGTACCCATACATGCATAAAAGACAAAATAATGACAGAGACAGAGATACCGAACGTTCACTTACCTTAAGGGACGACCACACTAATACCACAGATAATAAAAAATGTAGATATATCAAAAAAACCACAAGAGAATGGAACAATGCGTTTGTTGGTGATAAAGATGCGAGTCAGTCGAAACACGTTGTTCCATCACCACATCAAGCTACGTTTAGTAACGATTAAGGAAACAGGAGATTCATTAGAAGCCACAGAAAATATAGAAAAAGACAACGCAAGCCAGAAAATTAGGAGCGGTGCGATGGTCGCCTTCAATATCCACACAGAGAACTAGAGTCGTATACCTACAGGACACCGTCCACACACTGCAGGCAACAACCAAACTTCAATATTGAAGACAAACTTACACGTGGTAGCAAGCAATTAGCGGATAGAATAATATCTTTGAACGAGTCGGGTCACTCGTGATGTTTTACCTCTCGTTAACAAGTTTATCAGTGAAAGGATTACGCGGCTGTCGCTTCATAATGTCAGATTCGGCCTCCTCGTAAGCCAGGGAAATGGCGGGCACCTACACAAACACTAGCCATGTGAGCACCGGGCCGCACCGGCGGACAAGCGTGTGCATCATCGTCACATGTGTACAACACCGAACACACACCAAGACAATTACAATCACACGCCACGCACGCACCATTATAAAGACACAACTCCATTTGTCGTTCAATAAATAAGCACGGTAGCGTATGCTTGCAACTTCTTGACAATCTTAAAAACTATTGTAGAAAATAAAATTAATACAAAAAATATGTAGATCATGAGATGAATTTTGTGGTGTGGTACTTGACTTCATCAAAACGTAAAAAAAATAAAATTTGAACCGAATGGATCGTGGATGATCGTGAGTTAGGTAACTCACAATGATCATTCGTATGGCCGATTGATTTTATATTGGATGATGATGGGATGATATGATGATGAATGTAGTTTCATAAGTGTGTTGTGTCTGTCTCGACTGTATCACTTTAGCTATGTACCTTTACTTAATACGATGGCTCGTTAAAGTTAAGCAAATTATGCGGATTAGAACAAACAAAACACATTAAAATAAAACTCTTGTTCCTAAGGTTGTAAAAACTCTTAGAAAGAAAACAAAACATCAGTTAGTTACAAAATTATTAGTTTATCTGTAACTTAGTTCAGTAGTAGAATGCATGACTCCACTCTTCATCACAACGTTACACATTTTTGCTGTAATTAATTTTACATAACCACAACGCACGAATTCCTTATCTTTGATACTACTGACTGCTACATACAGATAAACTTTTTGTATGAATTTGAACGTTGTGGTTACGTGAAATAAGGCATAATATTAGAGGAAAACTTGTCACGATATCGAGACAACAACGACGTTATTAGCTGCAAACCAGTTAAGGGTTATATGACAGCACACAATTTTAATACATAATAGAGACCTCTCATTGACAAGTTTGTCGCAAAATGGGTTCCTAGGCGGTCGTGTCATAATGTCTGCTTCAGCCGCTTCATACGCTAGCGCAATCGCTGGTACCTATTGCCAATCACTTATTTAATACATCATTTAAAAAATATAATATCTTCAAGTCCACCTGCACTGTAAAACTTAAGAAAAATATTGCTTTATTATCGACAACCGTTATTGTATTAAAACAAAACATAATTTTGTTTTAAAAATTATTTTCAAGTTATTAAGCATGAAATAGCAAGAATAAAATAACAGTTTTCGTCAAAATTAAATCTGGTTAAATATTTTAACCGGCGATCTTCATAGTTTCTGGAAACTTCAAAAATCGTAGGCGCTGTATTGTAAGAGCTCAATATTTTAAATTCCTTCAACATTAATATTCATACGTATCAATTCACTTTAAAACATCACAAATACCAAATAAATTATACAAAAAAATATCTCTTACAATGCAGCACCTCACATAGTAAAATAAACTACAATTATCAGTAAATAGAATCGAACTTACCATGTCAGTTCCAAGATCAATGCAAAGAATGGTAACGGTGCCAAGAGGTAGTGGGATATCGCAAAGGATGAAGGCGAGGAAGGGCGAGATTTCGGGAATGTTCGAAGTCAGGGTATAGGCGATAGATTTCTTCAAGTTGTCGAAGATCAGTCGGCCTTCCTCAACTCCAGTTACGATAGACGCGAAGTTGTCGTCAAGAAGGATCATGTCGGCCGCCTAGAAATATTATGTGAAGATGTATTTGTGCGTAGAAGGTATGTAAGTGGTGTAGTACTTTGAAGTATTCTAAATTTGTGTGTAAGGTATGATTTGTGTTATCCGATCTCATACCTAATATTTATTAAACTATCATATTATTTTTGTTGGTCTTTTTTAAGCATTTATTTGAAAGAACCAATTTTTTAAGCTAAACCATCCCTAATGTATCTGGTTAACTTAGACCCATGAAAATCTTCTATAATTTTTTATGTAACTCTTACCTGCTTAGACACATCAGAACCGGCGATACCCATAGCGACACCGATGTCAGCCTTCTTCAGAGCTGGAGAGTCGTTGACACCATCACCAGTCACAGCAACAATGGCACCAAGACGCTGGCAACCCTCAACGATGATCAATTTCTGTTGGGGCGAGGTACGAGCGAACACAATTTCCGTATGGTACCTATGGAAAATTTGCTAAGCTCAGTAACTACATTAACTCTTAGCGAAGTGTAAATAAGGATCAAAAACCTTGAGTAATAAATAAGTAGCCGACATATGTATATACCTAAGGATCGTAATGACAACGGAAGACATGTTGATTTTCTTAGGCATTTAGCAGTCGAGTAGCATGACTGAATTTATTACATTTAGGTACCGCAGTACCGTGGTACCTAAATGGTTTAGTGTAGGATATAAATTCAGTGAAGTCAACTTCACAATTTTCTCTCGAATAAGGGCGTGGCTCATTGCATAACTACAAGAGAACGTATTTTCTGCACATTAAAGTCTAAAATGGTAATCAGGTAGGCTATTCTGAACTTAAGCTCGACGGTGAAATCACGCAGTGACTATTCTCTGTCTCACTCGTGCAACTCGGTAATCAGAAGTTCACGAGAAATATGGGCACAAGAATAGCCCAGCAGGTCTATTGAATAAATGGTGCGTGAAACGATAGTGCTGTACTGAAATTGACTCCGAATTACGATGAGTTAATATCGGCTTCTCTGAAAAATGACTTACTTGAGAATCTCATCGAGTTGATCACCGTTGAGTTCCCTCAGTTCAGTTCCATGAACAACAGCAGCCTTGGCTTCACGTGGGTTTACTTCAGACACGGGAATGTTAAGCCGGGCGGCGATGTCTTCAACGGTCTCGTTGCCTTCGGAAATGATACCCACGGACTTGGCGATAGCTTTGGCAGTGATAGGGTGATCACCAGTTACCATGATAACCTGGAGAATTGTTTTTTTTTTATAACACCGCCTTGCATGGATGGTACATATCAATATGACTCACGTTAACTATGTGTGCTAATCTGAACCTACATTTTACATTCAAAATAAGGCCAAGTGAAGGTCTTCGCCCTTTATTA
Source organism: Tetheella fluctuosa (assembly GCA_951216915.1). Taxonomy (NCBI): domain Eukaryota; kingdom Metazoa; phylum Arthropoda; class Insecta; order Lepidoptera; family Drepanidae; genus Tetheella; species Tetheella fluctuosa. The sequence goes on along the minus strand of OX578231.1, from coordinate 6,960,967 downwards.
TCATATTGTGTCACAACGGTCGTGACACAACGATATTTTCGCTGACAAGTTTCCGTCATTGCTTTTTTTATCGACCCCTAAAACGATGAAGACTGCTAAACTTTATGCAAGGGTAGCATACCTTAATACCAGCAGATCGGCACTTAGCAACAGCATCAGGTACGGCAGCACGGGGAGGATCAATCATACTCATCAGGCCGACGAAGCGAAGATTGTCCAACGGGAAGTTAGGGTCGTCAGTGTTGAACTTGTAGCCGATTGGGTACTTGTCAGAGGGGAGTTGAAGGTCGCAGAAACCGAGCACACGCTCACCAAGACCGCCGAGTTCGAGGTACGCATTGTTGAACGCTTCTTTCATTTCTTCGTCCAGAACCTAGTACAGAAACGAGTGTAAGATAATTAGACCTTTATTGTACTGAAATAATGATTGATTTTTGATCGTATACCTTTTCCTTGCCACCAATGAAGATAGTACTGCATCGCTCCAAGATCCTTTCAGGAGCACCCTTCATCACAAGCAAATGGCGAGGATCGCTAGGGTCATCACTCTCGTGAATAGAAACTTGATATTTATTGGTAGAGTTGAAGGGGATCTCGCACGCTTTCTTGTTGCGTCTCCTGATCGACAAGACGTCACCGAGAGCCAGTTCCATACACTTGAGAAGAGCGGCTTCCGAAGCGTCACCAGCTACTTCCTTCTTCAGAATAGGAACACCATCTTGACCTCCCTTGAATTCGGCGCGGTTGCAAAGAGTAGCGATTTTAGCAAGAGCCTTAAACCCTGGGCTGGTGCGGTCTGTATTGGAAAGAAACAATTTCAACTTTTTGTCACAATAAATAAGACACAATTTAAAGTATTAATTAATTACATGATAAAATCAACTCTATTTGTAAATAAAAAAAAGTTTCACAATCGTACCGTATTGTACTCCAGACTGGTCCTCAGTGGTGTCAGCCTCAATGATCTGGTTATCGAACCACATGTGAGCAACAGTCATCCTGTTCTGTGTGAGTGTTCCGGTCTTGTCAGAGCAGATGGTGGACGTTGAGCCGAGGGTCTCGACAGCTTCCAAGTTCTTGACTAAGCAGTTCTTGGAGGCCATTCGCTTGGCAGTGAGGGTCAGACATACTGTTACGGTGGCGAGTAAACCTTCGGGTACGTTGGCAACGATAATACCTAGAAGGTTCGAATAAGTTTTACTCCAAAGTAATATGGAACATTGATTTTCAAGTTATGAATATAGTTCTTCTGTGAAAGGTTAATACAGATTCTATACTAATACGCAAAATATTTTTTATATAATCCCGAGACAAAATATTCCAATTGTATATTATTTATATGTTTACCATTTAATTAAGGTGATGATATAATAACAAAAGCCTGGCATCATTATCCAAAATGACAATATGATTGTGACATGTAACCGATGCATAGACAATCAATTATTTACCGTACTGTTAATATAAAATATTATTCCGCTCTGTTTATTACGAACCGTTGGTAGAGTCACCTGAGTAACGTCTTATGTGCCTTATCTGATTACGTGAGTTTGGAGTAACAACTCAGGTAGTTTAATTACGGTAACTTAAATTTACAATCACCGTGAATATTATTTACAACATCAGATTTAACAAAGAACTAGTTGAAATTTATTGATTATTATTTGACAGAAGGAGAAACATATGACAAGGTGATCTTGGAGTCAGTGAGAAATGGAAAGGTTCATCGGTCAGAAATGGATAAGGCTTTCTTTATTATACCTATAAAATAGTACCGTGACTAACTGACAGACAACGCACCGTCTAAACCGGTGGACCTAGAGATTTGAAATTTGTAGGAAACATTCGAGTAGGTACCATAGGGAAAAACTAAGGGAGTGATTATTAAATTCCATCCCGCAGAATCACAAGTGAAAGCAAGTTAATACATAAAACTGCAAGTTAGTGGAAAACCACATCTCTATACTCATTCCTTCAGATACTGCCCTGAAAATCACGCTAAATTCAATAAGTACGCAATACGTCCAAGACATAACCAAGACTTACCAATCAAGAAGATAACAGCATCCAGCCAATGGTATCCAAGGATGAAGGCGATCACGAAGAAAGTAACGCCGAGGAATACAGCTACGCCAGTGATCAAGTGGATGAAGTGATGAATTTCCTTAGCGATAGGAGTCTCTCCAGTGTCCAAGCCAGATGCCAAACCAGCAATACGTCCCATAACCTAGTTACGAAAATACAAGCTATTCTTAACAACGTAATTAAAGGCCCGATTGTCGTATCTAGGTAACGCCAATTGTTGTTTTTCTAATTTAGCGTTTATAGTCATAACTCAATCATAAATTGGCAAGTGTGACGTTCAAATGATTTCAGCATTAATTAATTACATTGTTCACCAAATTACACCTCCCAATATAATCACCAAAAAAAGATGGAGAATGATTTATTGTTATTTTTTCGAACGTGATTGGCCCTTGAATGTAAATAATATTTTGATTACAATTCGACATATCTGTGAAGAGGACAGAAGTTCACTCACCGTGTTATCACCGCAGCAGATGACAATACCCTTCGCGGTACCCTCAACAGCGTTTGTAGAGAAGAAAGCCAAGTTCTTAGTCTCAAGGGGGTTCTCGTTTGTGAAATCAGCGCCACGGGATTGAGGTTCAGATTCTCCGGTTAAACTTGAGTTGTCGACTTTGAAGCCTCGTGATTCAATGATACGGATATCAGCAGGGATACGATCGCCAAATTTGACCTAAGGATTTAGGCATTCGTTTGATACTAATACTTTTAGACATATTCAAGAGGGTGGAAAGATTTGAAATAATGTTCACTGCCAGCTAAAATGTTTACTTACCTCAACAATATCACCAAGCACCAAATCCTCAGCGCGAAGCGTAAGTTTCTCTCCCTCTCGGATGACAGTAGCGAATTGTGGTACCATGTTTTTGAAGGATTCCATGATCTTTGACGACTTGCTTTCCTGGTAGTACGAGAAGATACCGGTCACAATCACTACAGCTGCCAATACAATGCCAAGGTACAAGTTGTCGTCCGCTGGTTCTTCTACGGTACTCGCCTGGAAGAACAACCCATTTTAAACACCATGATAGTAAATTTGATCTCAAAAAATATTTTAACAATATTAATAATTTACCTGAATTCCGTAGGCAATAAAGCATAGAATAGCACCAATCCACAGTAATAACGCGAAACCACCGAACAGATTTTTACAAAACTTCACCCATTCGGGTGTCTGTTTTGGCGGCGTGAGTGCATTTGGACCATCTCGTTCAAGGTTCTCTTTCGCTTTTGCGTGACTAAGGCCCTGTGGAGATAAAATTAATCAGAATGTCGAATAATCTCAGATTTAAACTAATCTTGATTGAATTGAAATGCTCTTACATTTTCTGGGTGTGTTTGAAATCTTTGGTAGAGTTCCTCGGGTGTTACTTTATGGAAATCAATGTCCAACTCCTGTTTGAGATCATCCAAGTCTCCTGGTTTCCGTTTTTTCGCGGGAGGTTTCCGGCGCGTCTGAAATATTCCAAAAATATCTGTTCATATTTTGTAAAATAATTTTGTGATAACCGGAATATTTGTGATATCAATAGCACCAATTTATGTTCCTTACACTTAATATTAAAATGCATCAAACGCATGCAGATAATTAGCGAATGTCGTCAGCTGCTCGTCATTCAACGATGGAAAATCATGGAAGCATGGAAAATCACTTAAGAAGATTAAATGAAAGATGGTAATGTAAATAAAAACCTTGTACTGTCCGTCAGCGGTTCTATTATCGTCCTTAATGGGTCCGATGGTGGCGACGCGGTACGAGTCGGTACGGCCATGCTGCAAACACAACTAGGGGCTAGACACATTCTACTAGGCGGCCCTAGGGCCATGCTTATGAATGAACAGGTGAAAATGAGAAGCAAGATATCGCATGGCTTTTAAATTCATCACTTGCTATATAAGTTTTCGAGAAGTATCGATGTTCGTACTCAATGAAGCTATATCCGAACTGGGACCTCTAACAGCTAACAATTTTGATAATCGTGGAGAATTAGAGAGCCATGCCATAACTATGCCAAAAACAAAACATTAATCATTAAAAGTATCTGGATTACAATAAAACATGAGATCCAGTTACTGCTAATGGCAGAATGTACAAGAGGGATGCAATTATCGCACTTTAAAATATCGAATTATCATTAAATAATATGATGTGGCAATACTAAAAACATAGTTAATTCAAGTGCGTAATAAATTACCCAAAAAAAAAAAAGTTGATAAGTTGATTATTCAAATAAAGAAATAAGTAGCAGTACCTAATAATAAATACTACGTATTATAATATCTATGAATCTACAATGCTGAATTAATCTAGGAATAACATACTAGCTACGTGATTGATAGATTAACAATAAAAATGTACTCGTGTACAATGGTTGTAAAGCGTACAATTGCGAAGCGTTCAGCACACGGCAACACAGAACGTACAGCAGTGGCATAACCTTGCCAAACGTATACTGTATAGACCTGCGCCGGACCAGCGACTCAATGGCGCTCAATTGATCTGAACTAGTTGCGCGTGCGAACCTGAGAGCAAATGTAAGGACAGCCACGCAAACTCTACGCATCGCTGGCTCTATCCTATCTATTGATATATATTTATATTACTCGGTACAATCTTTGATTCTTCACATTGAAAGAGTATTCAGGAAAGCGCTGAGTAATGGGTTTGTATCACGAGGTGGAGATCACTACTCGCAAGATGAGGTGATTGATGATCCCAAAGTTTATCCATTAGCCGGAAACTGAAAGGGGACTTTGGGCTCTTACGTAAGTACCTAATAACGATCGTATTGTATTCTGGAGGGGAGTAATGTCACAAAGTCTAAATGCGTCCGCGCTGCTGCCGTAAACAAGCCAGCCGTCGCCGTCGATAATTGATGAACGTTTTCATAGCAGGCCTCATTAAACCGCGCCCTGAATTCCCATGAAGGTTATAGTCGGAATAAATGGAACAACAGACTATAAAAACACTCTATTCGAAAGGTTCGCAACTTCGCATAGTAAGGTATTGTTTAATTAACGCCGACCCAAACGCATAAGAATCGGCCTTTTGTAAGGGTAGTCGGCTTGAATATTTGATCAGGGCTCTCTTTACGGGCAACCGTTCTCTCAGCGGAACTAAGCATAATTAGCATTATAAAGACTCGCTATATGGGATGATTAAAACTGTATTTAGCTTAAGTATTATAATCCCTGAAGAGGATCAGACATGCCGTAGAGGTGAGCTTCATCCGAGGCAAGTTCGGGCTGCGTTACATAAGCGGCGGCGCGCACATCGGACATGCGCAATGCGGACCAACCCCTCTCTACCCTCGACATAAATAGCTAAAAGACAAGGTTGCCACCCCCGGGCCCCAGCGACCGCGGTTATAATCTCTATAAAGGTTAAACCGAAATATCTGATGAAAAATCGAAACTGGTGCCAACGACAATAAAATCATAATCCATGTCTAAGGGGATGTTTATCAATTTGAAAGCCTTGAAATAAGATAATATGACAAAGCTATGCTCAATAAAATGGGGTTGTTTTTTAGAAGTTAGACGAGATTAGACGATGAAATTTCATAACCATAATTCACGGCGTTGAAAAAAGCTATCCAGATGTGCACTAATAAAATAAACATGGAACAAAATAAATGTGTGCGCATGGGTGAAACCACTATCTACATATTTTCAATGTGTAAATCAATCCTACACAAATGTCAAACCATGGGCCAGCCACCGAATATTCATTGCCACGGTCGCATAACTGCTTTATACTGAAAATTTGTGGTTACTATCGTAGTAGATTCGTCACACGTCACGAGACAATTATTTTTAACAGTAATGAGGCGCGACGCGTGACGTGCCGCCGGAGCAGCTATGACGGCGGCGTGCAGAGACGTGATCCGTGCCAAAATACTACTGTTTTCAATGACCCGTCTTTCACGCAGTCCATCAATACTGTCCACATTCATTATAACGTTACGAAGAAGATAGCTCGCATCCCACATGAAATTTGTATAACAAATGAGCCAAATATTCTATATCAATTCAAAATAAAATTGATGTTATAACATATTACATTTCATCAAGTATGTATAGTGGCTGTAAATTTAATGCAGTACTAACCCATATATTTGTATTAGAGAATACTTTTATCTCAAGATATGTTTTCGCAAACATAAATTACTGATAATGCCCAAATCAACAGAAGCACTCTTAGGCCATTTCGTTGAGATTTTTAAAAGCTTGTTTATTGATCTAACTCTTGAGATTGAAATTCAATCAAGATTCGATCTTTGAAGTGGAATCATGTATGTTCTCTGTAGTTTTAAATTGTTATTGTTTAATATAATATAATCTAAATCACAATATTATTAACAATAATTGTGATACGTGACCTAACTAATGAGGTTCAGAAATTTTAAGAACAAAGATAACCTACAAATGTATATTATGCATTAAAATTATGTTGTTAATTTCTAAGATTATTTAATCATTGAATATACGAGTTATTTTGAAAATAAGGCAATTGTAGACTAAACTTTCAATAATTTGTATGATTTTAAGTTAAGTAATTGTACAAGTTACCACAACTTGAATTTTAAGGAACTCAACGGAGGAAATTAATCATAGAAGAGCAACCCTTCTTGTTAGAATGAAGAGCAAATTCTGCTGCTTCTTTTCTGTACAAATATCTAATAGGATGTTCAACGACAACGCCCAGTTCCATATTATACCGGAAACGAACGAATTGATTTAAATTTTAAACCAAGATTAGAATTTAAATTAAACTCGTCAAACCTACAACCCATAACTGCTATTTTTACCAATAATTCTTATTACCTTGACTGTTATCTGATTACTTAACTAGTTACTATGCAAAGATAAGCAGACAATGGCTGTAAACTTTATGATGATTTGTCACACATGTATCAATATTTTAATGAGTTTGTCATCATCACGTCTTACAAATCACGAAATTAATTTAGTGCAAATGGAACCGTATTCATTAATAAACAGAATTACAATTTCAAATGGAAGCTGTTTCAGAACCATTCATTTTGCAATGCAGTTTGATTAGGTCCCATCATGATATATTATATTTGCAAACTAAGAAATATTGACTCTTTAAAATGTTTTACTAATAGCTATGGGACTGGACATGATTCATTTTGTCCAGAAGATTTTTAGGGGAACAACCCTTTATATTTTTTTTCCCGCACAGAAACTAGTTATTCATCAATGGTCCCATTATTCCAAGCAATCGTATGTTTCAAACGGATTTCCAGAAGCTGTTATTAGGAACAAAAAGCCACATGTCCTTGGGCTCTATTCAAAGTTTTACTCTTTTACTCGGGAAGATTTAGGAAATAACCCAAGGACCATGTCTAGCAACCTAATTGATGCGTGCGGTCGTCATAAAGGATAAAGGAAATACTCCAATAGAGCGACGGCACTCTATGCGATTTAAATGACATAATGACAAAGCAATTTTCTAATAAACCTTCGGTGCTCTTATAGTCGTGTCCGAAGCGTGGCCGGCTCCCGTGACAACCTGTTACCTACTTCCTTCAGAACACCTAGTAAGAAATAGGTACATACTTTTATTTTTTATTCAATGGGGGCTAACTTACTAACATACTCAACGGCAAAGACATTTCGACATCAGACTTGTAACTCGATTTGCTTATTTAAGTGCGCTCTGTAGTATTCGATGAAATATTATCAAAATACTTTCTTATTTTTTTTTATTAGTCAGGACATTTCAAGACTGAGACAGCAATGTGTCTAAATATTCGCATGATTTTCTTGCGTGGCTTATGTAAATTTTATCGATTTTCCTATTTCCAGTTATAAAACGACTACATTTTTTTCCGGGAATGAATCTATGAGCGTATCGCTAGGCGAAGCAAAATCATGATATCTATCCAGATTCATCAATTTATAACACGATGACCCAATTTCGGAGCATATTTTTGCCGTCTGCGAAGGGCGTGACCCGAGCGACCGAATTTTCGAAAACGTATCGTTTATTAAACCAAAAATATGTTTAAAAAGTAATCTGATCAGAGTTCGGAATATTAAAATCATATTCTAATCAAAATTACAGATTTCGTTTGAAATACATTAAATCTAGAATGATTGGGGTGTAACCAAGGAAATGGCTCAGCATGAGACCAATCTAGAGTGTCCCGCTCTCCACACAGATCGATACGGGCAAGTTACGCAACCCGGCCGGCGCTGTTTTCGATATATTGCCTTCTTTTGAAAATCTTTCCAAATTCAATTTATGCAATTCATAACGTACAAGTAAACTGATTAGCTATATAGATTTTGTAGTTTTTAGAACTAGAAAAAAAAAAAAAATTGGAGCCATAAAAATGGAATGAAACGATTACTAGTAAAAAAGAAATCAGGCTGCTACGTGCTCAGGAAAATGGTATGAAGTTGAAGTGATATCAGAACAAAGGCTGTGGATCGTGCAAATGGAATCCTGTATGAAACGACACAAGAAACATGGAACGAGGAACGCAAGCACTGTTCACAAGCAGACGAGCACTCTTCTAGCAATCGTAGACACCTTCGGCGTTACCTTCCGCACTCACTGTTTGCGACATGCACTTACACCGTCACGAAAGCACTGTACCACCGGATCGGGCTCGCTACTGTAAAGGCTAAGGCAAGCACTACTGCAAGCACCGCACTCACCTCGCCCATTTTCGCTAGTCTTTATGTAAAGGCGGATAAAAAGGTACAAGCCGCCTCTCGGTCTCGCCTCTTTCCCTCAACGGAGTGGGGTGGGTCGTCGCTAGTTCTGCAACAACGGGGACCTTAAGGTTTCCTCGTTCCAACGAAAAAACTTAAAAAATGTGTGCGCTTTCACGTAGTCTAGTGGCACGGCACTGGGACTATGACATCGTGGTACGAAACTAAAACCCGGTATGAGAGAAGTGCGCGGGTGGCGGAGGCGCGTAGGGCGCGACGTTCGGCGGCCTGCTTCGGGCGGCGACTGACGATGGGGCTTGCACGTATCGAGCCGACGGCGCACTGACGTCACACTGCGTCACGACGCCAGCGCCGCCGCCGCCACCGTCGCGCGCAACCGCTGCGCACGGCGCCCTCTGGTGCTGCCACCACCGCGCCGCCGCACCCTTCCCGCTCGTAACCTTCCACAACCGGTAGGTTGACAGCCCCTCTTGATCGACAAGCTTTCCGTCGACGCACCGTCTCGCAGACTTCACTACCGTTTCGAATTTGAAAATTGTGAAAATCTTACTTATAAAATTTCACCTAAATACCTACTTAATCTAGCTACAATTTAAGCTCTTTATATAATATACATCGCATATAAAACCTCTCAGGGAGATGGCTAATAATTTTTTATGGGGCGTTTGTTCGTAGGGCGTCAAGCGGAGGCGGAAGGAAGGCCGTCTCGGCGGCGCGCCCAGTCCTAATGTTATATTGAGTATTGACAGAAGGCCTTATCTGAAGGGCGAACTCTCAATGGAAAAATATATAGGTTTAAAAATAAGATAATGGAATCTAAAGTTCGAATAAGGTTTCTCTAACTGATAAAATTGAAGAAGCTATTTTGATCTCCGCAATTTTATATGGGTTCTTCAATATTTTAATACGCGACTAAACCGTCAGTTTACATTTCCGTGGCCAGTAAAGCAATTTTATGGCGAGTGAATATATTTGCGCTAGTTTTATTACATTCGCATTATGATAATGTCATAACCTCCGTATATAAATACATTGTAGACGTAAATGTTTTATGGCCTAGTCCCCCCTCTTCGAAAGAAATGCAACTCAGCCAGCTACTAGCCCATAGGAAGTTTTGCTTTCTGGATACGTCTTAAGTTCAGAATGTACCATACTAACCAAACAGATAAGTTTTTTTTTTAATATTAGTGAATAACGTAATATTCGTATTTGGAAGGAAATATAAAGCTAATCGCAAAAAATACTAAAGAACATCTTTGAAAATGTCTTTTGATGTGTTTTTGATCATTTCGAAGACATTAAATCGCCTCGCGGTTGATCGTCTTTCATTGCAGCAATAAAGTGGCGATGCATTTACGATCTATTTTTAGGTAATCGATAAAGTAAATTGCTATCGAGCTCTTTGCGGCACATTCGTATTACTGTAGTCAAGTAATGATCGATTCGATTTAACTCAGTATCTAGGGCGAACAACGCGAAACGTTAAACAAGTTATTTGAATAAGGGATTGATTACACCCACAACTTGAGATATACAGGTATATTATATAGGTATATATAAGAAAAATAATTGACTCACTGACATATCAACGCACAGCCCAAACTCCTGGGGCTAGGAGCGTGAAAATTTCCACTTACAAATTTGGGTTTCTTTGACATTGTAGGTAAGGAAGGATTTTTGAAAATTCAACAACTAAGGGGGTAAAATTTGATTCCATGTTATTAATTAAAATATGATGAGAGAAATTGCAGTCAACTCGTAGACGGACGGAATTTCCGTATTTAAGGGCTGAATGGCAAAAAAAAAAATTTCACGGTGGGCGAGTCAAGTTGGCTACGTTGGCGAATACGTTTCCGGTGCGCCGGGAGCACCACCTGCCAGATATTAATTTCCGGCACTTGACGTTGCCCTGTCGTAATTACGAGTTAGCAAACAGACAAATTGCTGTGCCTACAAGACATGCCCAACGCTAAGTTTACTTACATCATACATGAACACCATTAGCTTTCGATATACGCTTTTCGCGGAAAACGATTAAGGCATTGATACATTAGTTTTCATTTATCAATTGATTGATTGATAGTTTGGAAAACAGAGCACACTCTGTAACGAGTGCAGGATGTCTTCGTAAATGGATAAAATATAGGTAAGTTAAGTAATTGACATATTTAATGCCTTTGTTAACTTGATACAGTTGGTGCTCTAAAAAAAAAAATACGTTTTCAAACAGATTATTCAGAGACGGTGCAACAATATGAATTAAAGCATCGGTATAAGCTAAGCTACATATTTATCGCAATCTCTAGCAACTTTGCAGCTCATGCCTCCTCGTTACAATAAAACGCAAGTTGCACTCTTTTCAATTTCAGCGTCCGTTGAGCCCCGGCTGGCTGTGCACGTATTTTTCATTTTACCAGGGTCTGGACTGGAGCTCCAAACAAAAGAGTTTTTTCATCACAACAATGTGATCTATAGTCATGCGATTCTACGTCTTTCAACATGTTTGTTTTAATTTTTATCCCAGTGGAAGCGAATACTTTATATTTATTAATAACTGCATTCGTATAGTCTTGATTCCCAGGTAAAATACGGCGATCAATACCAATACAATATATTATGTCAGCCATCAGAATGCTTTAAAGTACGCATGCACCGCTTTGCTGCGATACGACCCGGGTATTTCCCAGGGATTGCATAGGTCAGTTACTATGTATTCACACCGCCTGCTATGAAAATCAATTACATTACTAATTTATAAGCGTCGTGAATTCGATAAGCTACCCATATAGGAGTGATAAATACAGTATATTTCAGATATTTTATCGAGGTTGACAACGGTGACATATTGAAATGGATTTTCAGTTTCAGCGTTTATAGATGAAACGATACTTTTTTTTGACAGAAAAGTCTGGTTAACTTTATCGGACATGTAGTTAGGTTCATAAACAGATGTTAAATAGAGGCTATTGCAAAACAGTTTTCAAACTGTTAAAAGGACAAAGAGATTTTAATGGCTGATAATTCAAAGGGGCCTTCATGATGTATTATGTAAGGCATTAGTATCAGAGTCGGGGCAGCGGGCCATTCCTTCGCCGTAAAGGACCGGCTGATATGAAAATTCGTCGTCGTCGTCGGCCTGCGGGCGCGGGGTGTCGGCGATGGGGCGCACGGTTTGAGGGCGGAGGGTGCACGGAGGCTCTATTTGGGTCACCCCGGGCGTCATTCGCCACGATCAATAGCGGAGCCGGCGCGCGCCGGCAGCTATCTCTGTCTCGCGCCGCCGGTTACCTAACGCGTCTCGCACACTGCCCCGCCAACATTAATTATTTTCCAAATCGTCTTTTATATGAGCCATTTAGAAAAAATCGAGGACCATAAGCTTCTATCAGTTAAATCACAACGACCAAAGAGATACATAATATCGAGACACGTGTCCGTTCACAAGGATAAGAACATTCGCATCCTGTTCATATAGGAACAGCGTTAAGTTAAGCATCTAGCTCTTTCCTAGGACAAGTCTGTACGCGAAGGGTTGTATAACACCGAACAACGGATATAATAGTAATCACGATAGAGCTCCATAGAGTAGTGAGATAGAGGACTATTGCAACGTTGAATTTCCTCAGACCGAGATTTTTAGAACATCCATCTAGAAATTCAAGAGCCATCTCTTGACTGAAACAGATGATGCAATAAATTGCTAGCGAACTCATTCTCCGGCGGTTCATAATTTTTAAAAGTATGTTGAAAGCTTATAATGAGGCGTTCCCGAGTCTAGGAGCGGGCTGAAGTGGCGGCATAAATATTACTGACGAGTCGAGTCGATGAGGCGGTGAATGTTAACTAGTTAGAAAAAACTTTTATCTACGTTCTATGCGGGACCACCTCTGCTTGCAATTATAATAACGTCAAGTATTCTAAAAGCTATTCCAATAGTTTTATACACAAAACGCTTATCGTGATGCTGCATAAAAAAGATATGAAAATAGTTATCAGCGAGACTTTTCCCATTAGTAAGTAGGTAGCCAACCGAGAGCTCTCAGTTGGATCCTGGATATTTGCATTTTAACTGGATAGCATTCGGAAAACTTTTTACATTAAGCTACATCTGATGAGCAACTTTTCTAGAACTGAGAGTAGTCAGTACCTTTGTAATTGAATATTTATTTTCCCACTTAGTACTGTTAAACAAAATATTTTAAGATTATTTACATTCGTTCTAACCATCCAACCATATAAGTGTATCTACCAACATCTATTGTTAGGTAAAATACCTAGACCGCAAACCGCGTACTTCAGAAATAGCCTAGCCTAGAGAGTGCCGCGTCGGGATATAAAGTAAACTTATATATGTAACTCTGTGACGTACCGACTTACAAATTCGGTGCAAGATTCTGCCCATAAAACTCCAAAACTTATAGTTAACTACTTCACATCACAAGCAGTTGACATATTATGAAGACTTGTTCCCGAAACATCAAGGCCGAAATTTAAACTATAAGTCTCCCAAAACTGGCCAGCTTTACAGAAGAAACAATATACAAAAAAAACTAACTTAAATATGGATATGACACTTTACAATAGTAACATTATCCCGAAACGGTTAAACAATTTTATACAATAACAGGTAAGTACATGTACATTCATTTCAAAACTAAAACCCAAGGAATTGGAGCGATGGTTAAATCATACATGTAAAAATATTGCCTGTAAATTATGTGTAGATGGAAAAGTTATCATTTCGATCTAACCTTTTTCGGGGAGATTTATTCCCAAAAGCGGTAAAATATATTTCGATTCTATACATATCTTTCCTGAACAGCTTTCAAAGACTGAATGGTCCATTTAGTTTACTCTCCGAATTGCCATTATAAGCTATACTATAATAATAACACCGCGTCGTTTTTGCGTCGGGGGTTAAAAATAAATAATAGCAAAAGAATTGAGGTGTATAGAATATAAATCTTTGATTTTAAATAACCAAAACCACGACCAGATTTACAGATCATCGTGGAAAAACTATAAGAATCCCTAATAGGCTGAGAAACTATGGAGCGAAAGAGCTTAGTTGCGTAAATGTCAAACCTAGTTTTTTTTTAATTACTTATAACTATAGTTAAATGAACATAAAACTTGTATTTATTTATTTAAGTATATTCTTATCGATTGAACGATAATAATAATAATGTTTGTTAATTCCTTCCTAATATTTCAGCTTTCTGGTTCCAAGGGTTTGGCGTTGATGAGTCAGTTAGTGAGTGAGAATAGATATGATTTCTTTTATTAATTCGTCAAATATTTGAGTGATGCTGGAACAAGTTATAAAAGCATTTGCAACTAAAAAAAAGAAAAAAAAAATCTAGCAAAATCTGTATCAACCTATAAAAAAACTGTGAAATTAAATGAAGTAAAAAGGATTTTGGGCGAGAATTTTAATTTACAGTAAGGACGACAATTAATTAACTTTTAGTGCCACGTTTACGGTTACATTATTCCATTAAACGCTATCAGTTTTCCTCGTACATATATATGTATAACGCTATTCCTAGAAGCGTAATAATACTATGTAGGTATAAGTAATGAAATATAAACTAGTTCAACGAAGTATTTTTTTGATAAGAAACTAAAATTTCAAATCAATAAACTTCCAGCCTACCATGGTCTTCTTGTCGTCTAATAAAAAAAATACCTATTCTGAGGAAGGTATGTACGAAAAAAACTGGGAAGTGAATAATGGCACAGGATATTTTATTATTTTTAATACTGTCGTAGAAGAACGTAATGCTTGTGTTTAAAATTTCATACATTACTAGCTGTCCCCCGCGGTTTCACCTGCGTAGCGGTTTGAAATATACCTACTTTACAACCTATTCTCAGACCTACCAAATATGCACAAAAAATTTCATAAGAATCGGTCAAGCCGTTTCGGAGGAGTTTGCAGACAAACACTGTGACACCAGAATTTTATATATTAGATTATGTTGATGTGTTCGGGTTCTGAAGATGCCCTTGTTACTTACAAGTTAACCCACTATTCTCCGAAGATAAATCTCAATACGATAAATTATAATGTATTGCTATGGTTCGTTACGGAAACTCCATGAAGGCGTATGCGAATCTGTGAAACCTTCCGCTCTTATTTTGCATATTATTATGGGAGTTTTGAGAACCGGGCAAAATTCAATAGGTGCAGAGCAATGACATACCATAAGTATAATTCAGTTTATTACTACAAATTAGTAATGACTTGATCGATAAACGTCTATAAAACTGAAAAAGTGTGACGTTAAATCTCTGGTTTCTTGCCAAAGTACACGAGTATGAGGTGGAAGTTAGCCTCAAGTCTGGTCAGAGCGGCCAACCACCGCTTCTAACCGCCTCAAAGAATATACGCCAGCGAGCATTCGATTATAGTATCATAACCACCGCATTAATATTTTAAATATTAGTTTTCAATAGAAAACTTGTAAGTAGAGAGTGCGTGTGTACAGATAGAATAAAGAGGCGGGATTATTCCTAACGCGATGACATACTTAGACGTATCCGTATACGAACGTATATAGGGAAGGGGGGAGGTTAAAGGGCCCGGACCCCCCCTTAGTCTACGTCAAAACGCAAATATTGACCGAATATCCATCATTTGTATCCGTGCCATGAAATGGGATGATATGTTTATTTAATTTACAATATATTGATTTTATTGACGCCTAGATTTATTTATTTACCAACATAATGTAAACCGTTACCAAATTTAAAAAATAAACACAAGTAGGTATAACAAAAATTGCTGTGTCATCACAGTTAAAGGTAAAGTCTGCATGCAATTAGAAAAAGCTAATACAACAGCTGCTAAAACATTACAAAAACATCGTTCAGGATACGAAATTATGCCAATTTGCGAATCAAAGACATTAATTTCACGATTCCTTGAAATTTATAAGAGCTTGTAATGACATATCCCTTGTTAGATTACGTGAACATTGGCAGTTGTATTTTCATGGATTGTATAAAGACAAATAGGCTTCATTACAAGCTTTTATTTTTTTATATCGAAAATCTTGTCCACCAAACACGGGATAATATGACACCGAAGCTGTGACAGCAGAGCTCTCGATTCGTTAACGCAATGAAGTGGGAGATAATAGTTTTACCTCACCTCGAGCAGACTCGAAGCGAGGTCAAAATGAATAAACCGACGAGTAGAGTCAATTTCCGATATTAGATTTGCCTACAGGCAGAAGTGAGGCGGTATTCTGGGCGGAGCTTGGAGGTCTGGTTTATCTTGGGAGAGTGCAATTGAACGGCATATTTCTATCGCTTGGGTCTACAAAGGAAATAAACGAAAACTTAATAGGAAATGCAAGATTCAGGAAACGTCTTGACAGCTCGTTTGGCGGTATCGAAGATGGTTATCACGTTTAATGGATATTTGATTAAGGGTCGAAGCGGAGACATTTATGAATAAATAAAGTAGAATGTGGATCTACTACAAAACTATTTTTCTTTCTTGTAATCACAAGAAACTGTGATATTTATAATTTCGAAACCAGAATTAAGAAAATATTTGGAGATAAACCCGTGTTCACTAATGAAAATAACGCTGAAATCAAATAAAATCACTGCACCATAAAATTCAGAGTTTTTCACATCCAATAACATTAGTCTGTAGACCAGGAAAATCGGAAATTGTGTTAAATTTTCACAGGAACAGGCGACGAGGCGACGTGGATTTCGATTGCGTAGAGCCATCCGCAATAAGCGGGGCTTCGCTTAACAACATCTATATTCGCTAAGCAAAGTACTTATGAGTAGTCTTGAGATTTCGTAAAACATTTCAGTGAATGAAATTATTATAGAGTAAACAAAATATGAGCACGTATAAACAGAGTGCGTCACGGCCGTTGCTACGGTCGGTGCTGTTGATTCACTCACTTCTAACGTATAAGCTGAAGGTGAAGACGAAGGAAGTTTATTGGAATATGTACTGGCAGATAATATTTATAGTTCCTTGAAATATTCTAAAAATTGCACACGCTTCATCTCCACCAGTAAAAACTATAATGATTCAACCAAATCCATGACATCCATTAGTCCAGATTCCAGACGATTTTGATGAACTCAATATTTATGGTACAAAACTTTGTGGCGTCAACTAACATGATTACTGATATCGTTTTCAACATTGACTGTTCGAAACATGATAATGGTTTGTACAAAAAGTTTCCAAAATAAAATCCATGTTACTTGCCCATTTTAATAGCTAGAAGGTAAATTGTAAAATAAAAACAATATCAAATTATTGGAATACCAAATAATACGACCTCGACTTTATAACATTTTTTTCACTTTATAGGGAAGGAAGCATAAGTAACAAATGTTTTTTTTATCAAACAAAAATAACTTTTAGATAAATAAAGCTGTTCAACTATATGGAAGCCAACGAAATGTTAGTATTCATTAAATATGTACAAATATTGTGGGTGTCACATGAGTGCGAGGACATTGGAGGGTTGCAATGTAAATTCATCGGATTAGAAGGGATTGTGAGGAACCATTCACCTACAATTCTTTTTGTAACAGAACAAAGGAAGTAGGTAACGTTACGTAATACTTACGCTAGTAAGTAAACCCGACTACAAATAGTACTTAGGTATAGATATTTCTATTCATTCTTTATTTTTAATTAGAAAATACAAATCAGTCCTTTGTTGAAACACGCAACATTTAGGTTATATTGTAAATTTGTGGCTAAAATTTAAATATCTTCACGACCATTATCCCCGAGAGATAGGTATAGGTCTCAGTACTGAGATATAGTCATAATAAACAAGACTTTTTAATTTATAATTTTACGTATCAAAGTAGGCTAATAATATAATTATTAAAAAAAAACTATTTTTATTTTAATTCATGCGTACTCACATGTGTTTCAGTAAAACTTAATGTAGGTATTTGTTAAATTAAGTTATATATTGTACTCCATTATACCTATAAGAAGTTGCTTGGCTTGCAGATCGTTAAGAAAATCAGAGCGCCACACCCATTTTCAAGGAATCTGTGATTCGTTATTCTGAACTGGCATTTGTGTATAATGTGAAATCTCATTAAAATGTAGTTAGTATTTGTCCGAAATGCGCTGTAGAGATAATCCGGCATTGAGGTCGGGGTCGGGTGTCGCTAAACAGACTCCAGGGTATTTTACGTTACGTAAATCTAGCCGTGATGCCGTGAATCAGGCACCGTTAAGTGCACGCGAGAATTGCCGTGCTCCACATAATTCAATTATGAACATGACAGCCAGACACAGGTACGACGATTAATAAAACGCGTTTCAATTAATATCAATTATAAATCAGCAAATTGAAAATTCACACAGCGACCGAAACCAGACTAAATTGCACACGTCAACAATGGAGTCACGACCACCAGCGATATTATTAACTTCAAACAAACTAAACAAAATAATTCCCCGTGTACATTACCTTTGTGTACTAAATTCATCGCATTCATCAGTACTGAATTCAAAACTGGAGATGAAGAGAACAACGATCAATAGTAGAAACTTTGAGACTATCATATAACCGCACATTGACCGGGGCTGATATAATCTGTGCGGCGACAAGTGCACAGTAGATGGCTAACCCCAAACTGGATGATTATCCTTTGGACAATTCTGCATGATGCCGGTGCTAGCCAGTCAAAGCGGACTGCACCGGTGGAGCCGGGCGGGCCACTTCCGTTCACAATGCTAGTTATAAAATAATATCAGTTCAATGCATCATATTTTCGGGGAATATTTCTTCAGAATTACATATCTTAAGTCAAGATAGATAGTTTTCATGAGACCGTTAGACCGATACAAATACCAGTGTTATCTAGTGCACTACCTTTTAAGACAATTGTAGCACGCAACACCCATAAAGGTTTATTAACATCCTACTATAGGGGACAATCATTAGTTGAATTAGGTAGCCACTATAAAAAATATCAAGTATGATAGGGTAAATAGTTTCGACGGAAAATTTGAAACAGAATTATTATTTGACGTAAGTTAGTGGAAAAATTTCAGCTACGTCCACTCGTCATATTTGTAATCCGAGAATGGTGGACAAATTGGGCGTGGGTGTGTCGCATGAATGAAATTCGCGCGCGGTACTCCAGACATTACAATGGTCATTGGTTGCTTGTGCGTTCCGGTGTATGTTAAATTCAAGTACCTAATCTAGATTAATGAGAATCATTAAACTTTTTTTTTCTAGTTAAACCTTGGCTACATCCGGTACTTTTGATAAGCTATGAGGATGAATATCGACTTATAGCACTATGAAATAATGAATCAGAAAACCCTATTTTCATAATATAATTGCAGCTGCGCAGTAAATCAAATAGGATTTATTAAAGCCCTTTGCTGCCTAACAGAATTGCATTAATTTTCTCCGAGCTACATTCCCGGCGGATTTGAAATGAGTGAAATAGTTACAAATTCCAGAAAGCGAAATATATTATTCAGACAAGAGAAAGATTAATCTCCTTATGAAGACAGTTCTGTTCAAATCTCTTTTTATAGAATCAAAAATGATGATGATGATAAAAATCAATTAGTTTGGATTATGATAATATTCAATTCAAATATCGTCAGTATAAAAATAATGAACCACTTTGATTATAATAGTGATATAGTACAAGCTCATTATATTAAAGAGATTGAATCCGAATTCTCTGGAATAAAGATATACAAACAAACACGGAATACATTATTGTAGGATTAACGTTAAAGTGGGGAATAAAACATCGCATTATTCGTAACGAATGAAATAAAGTTACAGCTAAACTGGGTTTCTAAAAGTTTGTATAGCCAAATTGATTGTTTTTTGTTGGAAGCTGCTGCAGCTATATTTTGGGTGACATTTTCAATTTCCACGCCGTACCTAATGGGTTTATTCTAAACGTAAGTATTTGGTGGATACTATTTATAAAAAAAGTAATTAAAGCACAAAGATACAAATAATTGCAGGCAATTTGATATCTTGATCTATACATAATAAAAAGCAAAATAAAAAAACCCCACGACTGATGTAAACGTAATCGAAAAAGCATTAAATTTCCGGAAAACCCTCGACTAAAGGAAGTAAGTAACAATAATATGAAATGTATAGGTAGGTACTACACGTATTCACTTACCTATTAACATAATGACAAACCCAAGAAAATCCATCCGATAAATGAGAACATTCCTTTTTTTGTACATACAAACAAACAAACAACCTCTCACCATAAACGCATACACCTTCTCCGTTACGTCGTAGATAAAAAGACCTTTAATAAAGAGTTGAGAAAAACAAAGCTCAATTCAAAAGTGATCATGCAGTCAAAAGAATTAGGAAAAAGCGATAAGTAACAAAAACAAATATTGTTGGCGTTCGGAAGTTTATATGGTTTTTAGACTAATTGTCACGCAATTTGGTGATTAGTGGTAGTTTCAATGACAACACATCAATGAAAAAAGTCATAAGAACTAGGTATTGATGATAAAAAAACACGTATCCTTAATGCATCACGATCATTCGCGATGGTTGGCTAATTCGTCATACAATTTTTAGATTGACAGATCCAGACAATCGCATATAAAATCAGTCTGTCAAACAGAAAGATTTATGTCTTCATGACTGTCCACGAGAACGGAATCTGTGAAATTGAACGTGGGCGTAATAAAACGCTGCTTATATTGTTATATATGTGTGTAGCTTTAACTTAATTAAATTTAGGACAGTAATATTCAATTCAGCAAACCCAGCTTTAGATTTAGCTCCAGAAAATGTGGTCTGGTATTAAGGAAATTAAAGACACTTTGTATATAAAATTGTAGGATTAGTTAAGGAAATTGAGGTAGAGCGGTAACAAAGGCAGGTAAATAAAGATTTAAGCAAAATTATATTCTTTCTTGTTTCAATTACAAGGTAAGGATGATAAGATGTAAAAGACATGTTGAGCATGTTTAATTCCCTAATTTTTAATCCGTGTCAAAGAATTGCAATCTCAGAAAATTGTTGTAAAAATATTTAGTATCTAAATATATTATAGATGAGAGAAGCATCAAGTATAAATGACAACTAATAAAACCGTGACCTAGTAAAATGATAGTACATTTATAGATATGTTACATAATAAATCATGTACACAATATGTATGCAGCTACAGTATGGAAGAAGTAGCTTGTTTGAATCACAAAGCATTAGTCATACAATCAGAAGCCTGGTGTTGCGAGCACACTGCAGTTAAAGCTGGATTTAATGTTGGCCTTTGAGCCTCTTCAACGGGATAATCTGGTACACACACAAGCGCACTTGCCTAGCGTGAGTCAGAGGAAAAGAACTGTTTAGGTTTGTCAATTTAAATTAGCCAAATTATCTCAGTTTATGGTATGAATGGGCAACTATCATGTCCATACAGAAAGGTATTAATGAAAATTTATTGGATTGTTTGGTCGTCCAGCTCACTTTAAAGTTGTTGTTTAAAAGCAAAGTAAGGAATTACAAAATAATTTAACGAAACTATATATTACTTCATACAACTTTATAATCTAAATTATCGTTATCATTGCACAGAAAATATACATATGGATTTACAAGTGTCATCACCAAAGTAGATCGTTTAAAAATTAATTGAATTATTTAAAGAAACTTCATGTGATCAGTTTAGTTGCAAAGTCATGGAAATTCAAACATTAATTTTGTGGGATTAATAATTCTGTTTGTTAGCTAAGTGGAGTGGCATATGTATATGTTATATGAGACAGGGGATCAGTTTATGCCACGCTGAGCGAGCATTTATGAGGCTGTCTCTGACACGACCTAAGGCAAATATAATTACGTTCGCCATGTTGACTTTTCAGCGTTTTGAAACGAAATTACTAAGACCGTATGAGGGATAGTAGATATTATTCAATGGCTCTCTTTATAAGTATATCCCGAATTAGATTTTGTAGTGCAGTGAATCATTTTTTGTTTAATACTCAAATACTAGAGTACCATATAGAGAGCTTTTGCTAGTGCAATTAGAATTAAAAAACTTAGCAAAAATACAGAAAGGTAACACCGGCAAAGTTAACAATTTATGGAGAAAGTTGTTATACGTAGTACCGACTTATTTAGGTAAAAATGTCGGCGCCAAAATGCAAGCTCGCTATATTCTAAGCCAGACTGCAATGCCAAGACCGCTTTTAAGCTCACTTTAAACGAGAAATTTGATTTAAATTGTGATATTTTGCATCTCCATTTGCAACTTTGTCTCTTACAAATTGAATTCGTATTTCCATCTCCACCGTACGACATTTCCAACGTACATTCAATTTAGTATATTGCAATTGTATGTAATAGGAACCGTGCAATGGTGTCACGTCATGTCACCGTATCTTGACACCCGATTCCATAATGAACAGACCGAGTGTCTCCCTATATTCAATTAGCGTGATGGAAGATGGAACGGAGCATCCACGCAGCAATCAATATATCGATTCCGGTAAAAAACATACGGAATTATAATTTTTTGAAGCACGAATAAACCTAAGAGAATTATCTAAGGTATGTATAATGTTATTATATAATGTAGGTACCTAGTACTTAGTTACAGCTTCATAGCTACATCATACAACGATTTTCACGAAGATCTTTAATGAAGTTTTTAATTTCGAAAATTCATAGATGATCTAAAACTAGTTAAATTCGTATGTTAAGGGAAATTATATATTTAGACAAATCCTAGACAACCATAAATCAGGAACGATACCTTGTACACAAAAAATAATTATCGAGTCAAAGTTTTGTAAAACTATTCGCAGAATATCGTAGATACTTTATATATATTCCAATTTCAGCAAATCTTTTTATAGGTTCCGAAACGAGCGTACGTAAAACTACAATCAATGTAGATCCTGCAGTGTACGAGTCTGCGGGCGTCGCTAGTTATGTAACTTTCAGCAGTCCTGGCTGTCTAATCAATACCACGACCGACACGGCGGGCACTTCATGCTAACAGGGCCAACGTACGGGGAAAAGCTCGGTACACCGAACGCGCGCCTGTTCAGATATCTTGGCGCCCATCTTGGCACAAGTTCCGTCTGACGTAAAAACGTATAATTCATGTCGACATTTTAAGTTCTCGTGAGCACGTGTAAACTGGATCGTTTAGATTCAATCCAGAGATTGCTATGAAAAGGTCCTGTTGGCAACCCCACTTTTTGAAAGGTATGATTTACGTAAGGTTTTCAAGATGTCCGTCAACGTCTAGATAAATCAAATAAGTTATGTAATCTAAAACCATATTTTGAATGGAAAATGTACTGGAACTACTCTGGGGTACCTAAAATTTTCTATTATACATAGATAATGACAAATATTCGAGAATTTTTGTCTAGGAAAACTACAAACTATTGTTATCTATTACAGAATATGTGCTCTTACGGCTAAATATAAACCTTTGGGATTTTTCTCGTTTCACTTAAATAAACCAGTCAAAATTGAAGCAATTTATTCAGTTTAAGTCGAATTTCAATGTGGTAACTTAAGTTACCCACAGTCACAATGTGAGCAAATAAAAACCGTATAACTGATAGAAGATCCATGGTAATGCGCAGGGCATTGTACTGACAAAGTATAATGCTGTATATTATTGCTAGTGTTGACAATCAAAAATTGGCAAATATGAAATAAATATTATCCGCCAAAAGAAATCCAAAGTAATAAAATATTTCATTTCTCACGGAATTAATCTCAATTCACGCAATACCATAATCAATAGACGGACAACCAATATTACTTTGCAACTTGTCAGGGCTGATCGATCAGTTAGACATAAGTCCATAATTCAATAATAAACTTCATTATTATCTCATTAGTCTAATTCTCTATAAAATTGAAGCTGAAACTTTTACCATAAAATGTTCCAACGTAGTAAGAAAAGCTACTGAATTATGTAACAGTAAAGAAAAATATTCAGGAATATGTTGGAGGAAAACAAAGGTGTATAATAAGAAGGGATAAGAGAGCACTCTTGCCTTGGAAAATAGAGCAAGCGTTAGCAGGAAATATACTATCACCATGTACTATGTTACACACTTAGTTTACTTAGATTATACAAAGGAACAGTTAAATCAAGGAATTTAGTTTTACGATCACGATGACAGTATTATTTAGACCCAGATGAATAGTGCCTTATGGGCCAATTCCTGAACCTAATGTAATTATAGAAAAAAAGTTTAAAAATCCGTCTAGTCGTTATGGAGTAATAAAAATAATATATTACCACTTGCTCCGCAAGGGCTGTGTATATGTTCACACACACACACACACACACACACACACACACACACACACACACACACACACACACACACACACACACACACACACACACACACACACACACACAAACGTTTGCATTTATAATATTAGTAGGGTAGGAAGTATGATAGTAATAGCCTATGCCTTCATTTTATTTAAAATTCTGACTCCAATTTGCCGTTCTAATAATTTCATTGCAACAATTAGTTATTAATGTTAATATTTGATATCCCATCACGAAAAAATAATATATAGGTACTTGCTTTGTGTCTTATAAACAATTTATTTAACAGGTTAGCTTGGTCGCCAGTCATCTTCTACTATAGGTACTAACTTGAGCGCGACAGTCTAATACATTTTTAAATTGTACTCCTAGCAAAGTAAATGGTGATCCTCGAGATTAACTATTTTGTACGGACATGAAACCAATATTTGTCTTCATATTCTCGAAATTTTATGAAACCAAGTATGATTCACATAAAAGTATTCACACACATGTAACAAAGACCGATAGCAAATTTTGTCCACGGTAACTGTGTCAATGACAGGCACGCACGTAATCGCAATATTGTTGTCGGAGGGTCCCCTAAATTTCGTTTCAAGGACTCCTTTGGTAGTTGCCCCAGCGGCATAGAAACTCGAAGGGACACGCAACCAACCATGCGACGTGGCTAGTGTTTGACGAGTAATAGGGTACTGTCAAGAGATAAATAAATAAGGTATGCAAATACAACCCTGCATGTTCTTGTCCCAAAAAAACCTAGTTTCTTTTGCAAACACTGCTGGCAAGAGATTTGTTATCCGCTTTTTCTGCTACGTATTTTGTTTTTTGTTCATGTTAATATGAAACCAAGAGTTCAATGAATTCTTTTAGCTGAAAATCTGTCGCCAAGCATCGGTGTGTTCCGAAAGCTGTATTCGAGAAATCGAGAGCCAGTTAGTTCCCTTCTGGGCTTTATATGCTTATTCCTAGTAGTCAAACATAAGCATATCAATATTTAAAAAAAACACAATAAACCAGGTTATAACAGCACAGTACCTATAATAATACAAATAAATTCTCTAAAATATTACTCGGATTACAGAGGATTCTCCTACACTCTTATCCGTATATCCTCAAAACCACCCGTATAACGTAATAAAAACTAAAATATTTACCAAGGTCCCTGGGCAGTTATATGCTATTGTTACTATATGGTACTAAGTATATTATACCATGTATGTTATCTGTGTTTTATCTTTCATGTTACTACAGCGCTTGCTCGTGTCAGAAGCGTGATCCAATTTCATCCGATCTCTTGAGATCTCAGTGAAATTGCGCCTTCACGATTCCTATTTCTATCAAAGACTGATGAGGTAGGAAAATCATCGGAAATTCTGTTCAACGCTATAATGAAATTTTATGTAAAGGCAATTGATTCAGTTATAGATTTGACTGAGAGGTAATATAAAAAAACCGGTCAAGTGCAAGTTGAACTCGTGCGCCGAGGGTTCCGTGCCTACCCATTATACTGCTACCACGCCACTATACCGTCAAGCTAGTCCTCTAAATTGTATGAGCGCCCATAAAACTCAGATGACTATCTTAATTGGCGTCAACTATGTATGTATGGGGACACCCTTTAATTTTCAACTTTTTTTATTTTTCGGAATATTTCCTTTAATTGTTCTGTAAGACCTTGCTTTTTGCCAAATTTCGTGATTCTAGGTCAACGGGAACTATGCCATATAGGTTTTCGACCCAAAACGTATAGGGTAGGTACTTCCGGTTGACCTAGAATTGTCAATTTTGGTTAAAAGTAAGGTCTTACAGCACAAGTAAAGGGAAAATTTCGAAAAATAAAAATGCTGAAAATTAAGGTAAATTTTGGTACTTACAAGTTTCCGCGAAAATCTAAATTTGTCCATACTTTTTATTGTGTTGACTCAGGACCTTGATTTTTATTCACCTAATAGGGACTATAGACCTCAGTATCTGGAATAAATTTCAACTTGCTAGGTCCACACATTCCTGACAAAATCAGTGGTGACATACGGACATACAGACGGACAAGAGTTTTTTTTTTATACTACTTAGGTGGCAAACAAGCTTACGGCCCACCCGGATGGTAAGCGGTTACCGTAGCCTATAGACGCTCATAACACCACGGGCAATGAAAATACAGTATTATATTTTCCCTGCCAGGGGTATCACTCACGCGTTGAGACATGTCAAAGTCAAAGTCAAAGTCAAACAAGATATAACACAACGAACGCTGTCAATTCCCAGCGAAATTGAATGGAATTTTGATGCATTTTATGTCTTATTTGTTTAGTTTCGGTAAATTTAGTTCAAATGATTTTTTGAATGCTTATATTTTTTATTCGACAGATAAGTAGTTGCTTTCGGAGTGGTTAAAGTGTGATTTCTCTAAACCATTACTTTGTAATAGAAAAAAATATATGTTGCAAGGGTCAAATTCAGAAATTTATAACTTTTTAAAGCAATTTAAATAAGAAATTGAGACAATTTGGAAAAAAAGTAACTAGATAAGATTATTGTAGAGCATTTGCCGACAAATGTAATCTGAATACATTTCTTGTTTTTGTTATATTTTTTTCGTAGCGTGTGCATGAATGAGACCCTCTACGCGTAGAACGTAAATAGAGGTTTGTTTAAAGCCTCACAAAGCTAATAAAAGTGGCGTCAAATTAAAAAATAAAATATGTATTGGAAACTTTAAATCTCACACTTTAAAATAACGCAAAATATATTTCATTTATTGCTTTTTTGATGACTAAAAAACAATATTTCTTTTCTGATAAATTCCGCAAGAACACTGATTTTAGGGAGACTGGAGCCTTAAATCAAAAAGAAAAATACCAATACCAAGTAAATAATAAAATGTAACGCAAACAAGTTCTTATTAAATAATAGCGAATACGCTACATAATGGCTAAAACTAAAAAAAATAAAATCAACAATATGCGAAGTGCACCTGTGCAGAGTGAAACTATTTCCAAACATCCCTATCTTCAATATATTGAGCTACCTTGTAATAAGCCTTTTCCTTCAAAACTTTCTTTACGTAAAATTTGAATTTAAAATCGGTCATCTTGGTTACCGAGTTAGGTATTTTATTATAAAAACGAACGCAATTACCAAGGAATGACTTGCTAACTTTGGCTAACCTAAAATATGGAACAACTAATTTCTCTCTTTGCCTTGTATTTATATTATGGACATCTACTTTTGTTTTAAACATTCCTATATTTCTACGTATGAACATTATATTTTCATAAATGTAGAGTGAAGGCAAAGTCATTATATTTATTTCTTTAAATAAATGCTTTAATGAGTCCCGAGGACCCATACTATAAATTGCACGAATTGCCCTTTTTTGTAGTATAAAAATAGTTTCAATATCGGCTGCTGCTCCCCATAATAAAATACCGTATGATAACAGACTGTGAAAGTAAGCAAAATATACTAGTTTAGCCGTCTCGACATTCGTCAATTGTTTAATTTTTCTTACAGCAAATGCAGCAGAACTTAATTTACCTGCCAAAGAATCTATATGAGGACCCCATTGTAATTTATTATCTAATGTTAAACCTAAGAATACAGTTTTATTAACCATGTCCAAATTACTGCTATCTATTATTACTTGACTATCTACTTGTGCTACATTGGGTAGAGAGAATCTTAAACATTTAGTCTTCTTAGAGTTGAGTAACAAATTGTTTGCAGTAAACCATTTGGAGACTATTGACAAGGTATCATTTACTCTTATAAGATCTTTGTCTTTTCTATCAACTTTAAAAATCAACGAAGTATCGTCAGCAAACAAGACTATATCTGAGAGGCCATTTACAATAGATGGTAAATCATTTAAATAAACTAAAAACAAAAATGGTCCTAGTATTGAGCCCTGGGGTACCCCCATTTCGATTAAAGAGCCCTCAGATGTTGTACTACTAATCCCTACCTTTTGTTGACGATTAGATAAATAAGATAGAACAAGATCATAAGCAGTTCCACGAATTCCGTAATAGTCTAGCTTTAGTAGCAGTGTACGGTGGTCGACACAGTCGAAGGCCTTGGATAGATCACAGAATATACCAATTGCATCCTGTGAACCCTCCCAAGCCTCATAAATGGATTTCAATAATTTTGCAGCTGCATCGGAAGTAGATTTTCCCTTCGTGAAACCAAACTGATGACCATGCAGTATCTCATGTTCATTAAAGTGTTTTAACATTTGATTGAGTAACAGTTTTTCAAATATTTTACTAAGTGCTGGAAGAACGGACACTGGTCTATAATCGGATGGATTATACTTACAACCGGATTTAAAAATAGGTACTATTTTACTAAACTTCATTAAATCGGGAAAAGAGCCCTGATGAATGCATTCATTGAAAATATCGGACAAAATAGGTGCTATTACTGCAATTATTGATTTTAAAACCGTAACCGATAAACCCCATAAATCTTCAGTACTTTTCATATTAAGGGAATTAAAAGTTTTTAAAACATCGTTAGCATTAATATAACTAAATTTAAAACTAGGAAGTTGAAACATGAAGTTGTTAAGTCTCCTGTACCTATTATTTCACCGGCTCCCATACCCTCCTAACCGAAACACAGAAATACAAGTGCACTACTATTTCACGGCGGAATTAGATATGGTGGTAGTACTTCCCCGGGCGAACTCTGCACTAAGAGTTCTACTACCTTAAAAATGAATGCTCTTATAAAGGTTCTTTTTTTTACCTTTTGAGGTACGGAACCCTAAAATAATAAATATAACATTGTTATCCAACACCATCTTACTCCACGACGAACCCAATTTAACGAGACAATTTACTGTGGTATAAAGTTACCTTATCAATCTTCCAGAAAACCCCCACAAATAAATCGTGGTAAGTATAACGAATTCGCGTTTCTTCCCATCTTATTACAATTCATCACGATGCCACTTGATTAAACAGTTTCCAATTAAATGTTACCCCGAGTGGAATGTAGCGCAGTACTTGACTTTGGCAAAGTCGGTGTTCTCAAGTCTCAACAATAGATACGAATGACAAAGTTCTAAGCTCTTGCTACTTACGCCATTGTATTCTTAGAAACAGTCACAGAATATAATAGTACGAACTTAAAGCCTACCTCTGTAGCTCTACGTTTCGTAGACATTCGTAGCACGCGTAGTAAAACAGAATTACAATAGAATTTAATGTAGCAACCATGAATTCTTGCCTTTATTTTAAAACTAGTTTCAATTGCTTTAACAACACGTTTACAATGTTTAAATAAACTAGATATTTCTGCGTGGTTATTCTTTACTTACACTCCATGTAGTTAGTAGGAGTTATCTGTTTAGGTTAGATTTGACAATGTCACCATGATAGGTAAGTGCTGGTGATTATTATGGTTTATCGTGTTTAAATTAGTTTTCACAAAAACTGGACATAATTCTCCATTTTACCCTAATAGGGGTAATCAAAAATCTTTTTTAGTACGTAGTTACATAATAAGAAGAAACCACTATCTTTTCACATTTCTATTTTCAAGCGGTTAAGGCTGTACGTTGATCTTTTTCGATCAGTTAGGATTGTCATAATTTTAACTTAGAACTTTATGGTACAATATATTCCGATATTACAATTTGCATCGAATAAGGTAACGTAATCAGACTTTTATTTTGATGACGGCACTCCCTCAACAAAATTAATCGGGAAAGTAAACTGACCTTTGCAAGCTTAATTGGTACCGTTCCTCTACATGATGATGTACTCAAGCTTCGTAAACAAACCCCTAATTGGAGTAAGGTTTTACGATCAATAACGCATTAGGTGAGATAGAAAACTATTTCCGTCTTTGTTACATAGGGTGATATTATACTATCTATTATTTTATGGTTTTATGCTTCATACAGATATATATTTTTTAAGATCTAATACTGAAATTGTTGTTGGAACTCTACTTCTTCTTTTTATAAATTTTGGCACCAAAATATAGCAAATTTCAGAATAAGATCCACTTACAATCAAGAACGACGCCTAACGCTATATTCCATATAACTCAATGTTGCATTTGGAAATATTCTATTTCAGTAAAATGCCACGTTCAATTCACCCCTGACCTTTCAAAATGCCGGGTCCAAAATAAGACAACTCACACGTTCAACAACGCTTAGGTGTCTGGGATATTGTATAATATTCAATGTTAGTTTTGTCACCGTCTTACTTGCATCCATTTTTACATGGGGCGGAAATTGCTTATTTAAAAACTATTTAATTAATCACGTTTAAAAAATCACGTATAACAACGCATTGTTCGACAATTACTGAAAGGAGGTCTATAAGTGACCACTTTAACAATAGTATAATAACGCTTTGGGCCCTTATGCTATTACATCTATTTTAAATTGGAGGTTCCATTGTGAAAATGCAGATAAATCCAACCTCTACAGAAATATTTATTTCTTCATTCGCATGTAATACGTGAAAAGTCGGTCAACTGTAAAAACCTTTTACCATTACCGAACTTTATTGATTTAGCAAACGTAACCATAAATCATAATAAGTAGTTTAGGAACGGAGCGAGGTCAAAATTTTAAAATATTACGGTAGACACGAAACTTACATCTAAGTCCTAACTAAAAGTTGATGAGATTTATGGCAGACATATTGCAATATAAAAAGCAAACTTCCTGATAGAAAAATATCACAAGCCATACCTACAGCGAGCGAATAAAGTCAATTTGCAGTAAATCAAGCAGGTCAGGTCAGGTTTGACGTGAATAGCATCGACAATGCGCCATACCAAACCCACATAATGTAGGTACATTATGCACCTAGCTAGAACAATGCTATTAAATTATGCAATATGTGGAGCAACTCCCTTAAGACTGAAAATGACAGGTACCTACGGAAATTCTTGATGCCCGACCCCATTACTTAGGAAGATACAGTTGATATGAAATATGCTGCTCCCGAGACAAAATTATATTATAATTTTAAACAGACTTCCACATAAAAGAGAATCCTTATTTTTCACAGAATAATTATTTCATTCATGTACGGTAGAAGCCCCATCTTTATTTTTTTATACTTGTTACAAAAGGAATGATGGACATGATTTTTTTTATATATTTATAAAAGCTGTAGGCATATAACTTTGTAACTATCGTCCTCTATGTGTTTGGAGATTACAATAAAGAATAATTCATTCATTCATTCATATAATAGACATTATAAGTAATTATAATAGATTGGAAATATTGATTATAAAACATATATTAGGAAACTATTGTTTTTATTTGGGTTCCAAAGAGCAAAATAGAGCCCTATTGTTGTTGCACTCTACTGTCTATCCGTTTGTATGTCACGGTTCAACAATTATTTTTTCTTACTCGGGCATGCATGTGTGGTATCATTGTTTAGAGCTCATTGATTAAACTACAAATATATGTTTACAATGAATAGAAAGGATTTTGGAATTCCCGTATATTAAGTACCATATACTGTATTTAAACAACAAATACTGAAAACACAGACTCATAATGAAGTTTGTAAGCTGTGGTTAAAACAATCATATTTTTTTTATAGTAAAGACACTAAATTGAGTTAGTTTTATTATAATTGTATGGAATCCTCCGTGCGCGACTCTGACTCTCACTTGGTCTGTTTTAATTTTTTTGTACTCCTAGGACCTGACTGAAGACTGTGAAGCATGTGATTTACGTCCTAGCTGCTGCAATACCTTTGCAAACGTACAATTCATACTACTTAGCTAACATCAGTTAGTGCTAAAATGTAAAGTCTATATGAATTTATATTCTAACTGCCAGTTAGGTGTGCATACTTCACAACAAATTCCCTTGTCATGCTTTTATAAAGCAGATGGGTCAAATTATTTAGCGGAGTTAAGATCATATTGTCCCATTAGTTACCTAAGCGAACAAACGATGGAAATGTTGTTATATAATGCATGCAAGACTACAGGGAGTTGCAATGCGGGGGTATAGGTAGATCTATGTGGTTGCAATACTCGAAGCTAATGCCCCTCTGTTTCTAAACTGCGATATACTACTACTGATACCGTTCGATATATCGGTACGACTACGCTTCGATATCTATCTCTACTCTATCACGCAGTGGTCTAACATCCTATGAACATGCGCAATAAAAAAATATTATTGCCTTATGTTGGTACATTTCATTTCTTTTCGTTGTACAAAAAGACAAGTCAGATGTCATCAAATATGTAGTTTATTTCAGTTGTAACAGTAAAATTGCTCTATAATCCGTCATAATAATTAACTGTACGCCATAAAACTTGGAAACAGTTCAAAATCAAGCTTATTTGCCAGACAGAAACAGATATATACAGAAATTGCTATCAATTTGGCGCCAGTGCATCTAACTTAAGGAACGCGACGCGACTTGACCCGATCGATGGCGACCTCTTTACCGACCAATGCACCAAGCTGACTCCCTGGAAAAACCGTGCCGTACTACTATATCCAACACTTATGGAACTATAACTTTGCTCGCCTGTTACTAAGTGGAAATTCCAACAATAAAGATAAAAGAATTTATTTTTTGGTGTGAAAAACAAAGAATTTACAAAAGGTGCATTGTTTGATGTTAATTTAAATTCCGTGGCCGTAATAAATTTGATTAAGTTATACAAATTATGATGATGGAAATTGAATTAATGAACCCCCAAAATCGGGTAAAATAAGACAATAGAATCTACATTGAGGTTTACCTTTCCATCTAAGAAAGGTATTTCATAGGTATATTTTGGAGAATTATTTTCCTACTTTTTTATAAAGTAGCACTACCATGGTTTATTTAAATATGTTATTTTGAAGAACCTTTTCAAAGGGAAAAATATTACGGACGGCATGTTTTTTTTATGAACATGGTGACAGGGTTGAACGAGGGACATACTTGCAGGGGTTAAAATACTGTCACCCTGGACATAACATAACACGATACTTATAATGTAATGTCAAATATTCCGCAATGGATTCACGAAGGCAGGTAGGGCCATCGGGGACAGAAATAAATGCATTTGTTATGTGCATAATTCAAATGTAGCTTCTATTAGTTCTATTGATCGTATGTCATTAATCATTCTAGGGCTACAAGTACAAACGATAGCTGGTTTCCTTTGTGCCTTTGAAAGGCAAAATATTATATGGTTTCAATTGGTGAGCGAACAATACAGCCATTCGTTCAGTATAGTTAAGTTAACCAACCTATTCGGTGTTAAACAATTTCATGAGTTTACACGGTATCGAATCTATACTAATATTATTAAGCTAAAGAGTTTGAGAACGCGCTAATCTCAGGAACTACTGGTTCGATTTGAAAAATTATTTCAGTGTTGGATAGCCCATTTATCGAGGAAGGCTATAGGCTACTTTTTATCCCAGGAAAACACAAGATTCCTCGGGAACGCGGGTGAAACCGCGGGGCAGAAGCTATAGACAAATATAGAGCCAGATAATTGCACAATTTCAAAGAAAAAGTATCCGTATATACTAGAAAAATTAGTTAGATGAGATTTGACACGGAAAATTTGAAGTCAAGAGAAAAACCATACAGCGCAAGCCAGTTACGTAACCCAAAGTCAACCTACAATTTTATTGATATAAATGTTTTAAAATAGAGCGAATAAATTGCATGAGAAAAAGCGAGATGGAGCATTATTTCGCAGTTACGTCGATCGGGAGTGGGTATAATGGATGCTTCGGGATATTTCTGAGCGAGACTTTTATCGCTGTAACTCGATACAAAGGCAGCTAGGATAGATGAAGGCGATCTTATCATTTTACAAAGTAAAGGGACCCAGTATTGGTGAAAAACAGCGTTTAAGCCGGACGTGGACGTATCCATGACGACTATTACGAGTTTTTTACCATTTTTCATCGTTATAGAGTACCTACTAGCTTCCACCCCGCGTTTTCACCCGTATATCTTATGTTTTCCCGGGATAAAAGTAGCCTATAGCCTTCCTTGATAAATGGGCTATTCATCACAAAAATATTTTTTCAATTCGAACCAGTAGTTCCTGAGATTAGATTATTATTAATCTATACTAATATTATAAAGCTGAAGAGTTTGTTTGTTTGAACGCGCTAATCTCAGGAACTACTGGTTCGAATTGAAAAATTCTTTTAGTGTTGGATAGACCATTTATCCTACTAATATTAAAAATGTGAAAGTTTGGATGAAATTTGGCAGAGAAATAGATTATAGTCTGAAATAGTACATAAGTCTAGCAAAATAAGTTCCCACGGGAACGCGGGTAAAACCGCGGGGCGGAGGCTAGTATTATACAGGGTGTTACAAAACTACCCGTAAAGCCGAAAGGAGGTTAAATGGGGCCTTATAACGAGTCCATTCACAATATTTAAGGACCGTAGTAACGCTGTATAACATAACCTAAAAAAAAAAAAAAATATTATTATTTTCACTGAAAATTAAAGAGTAAACTACGCAGAATGTACCTACATTTCTACCAAATTCGCGGAACGACAAAAATAATAATCGTAAATTGACAACATATATTTTTTTTCCAACTTGACATTTTTTGAAGCCAGTACTTGAGTATAATGACATCCTTGTATTGAGGTAGCAAACATTTATGAATTAAAAATAGAAAAACTATTAAACTAGACAATTAATAGGTAAAATAGGTACGTAGGCTGTTAAATAATTAATAGTTCTGTTAAATAATCTGGTTCCCTGACATGACAGCTTACTAGGGTTGACAAAATGTTTGGCTTTGATAATTAATTATATTTTTTACGGGGTATTTTGTAACACGTTGTATATAAGTATATAGATTACTTCCAAATATTACCCCCATTATTACGTGAGATGACTAAAAGCAAGTCTAAAATAATATCCTAGGTTTTAAATATATCCGTCACTCTCTAACGTCATATAACAAAATGAGACGGGGCTATTTAAAACCTGGGTTTTTCAAGAGTTGCTTTAAACTGCGTCACGTAATGAAACCATATAAGTTCAAACAACCTAATTATTTAATAATAATTTACAGGACTTATCGACTGAGTATTAATTTATTAAAATAGTATGTGTTTAATTGACGCGTTATTTCCAAAAATAATAAACTTAAAACACATCCTATTAGTTATGTTTGACATTAGAATATTTTAGGTAGAGCGTTCTATTCAAAAAATGCGATAAGGATATTATGTAGTTTTATCCTATTAAGTCTTTGAAATAATGTATAGGTACATATATATTTTTATTTATTTATTTTTCTGAAAACTAACAGCTATTCATAACATATTATTTTAATAGTAGAATACAATAGATCTAAATAATAGCCTTTTACAAGTTTTCACCTATGTGTTGATTGCTATGAAATATTATAAATTGAGTGAAAAAAGAAAAAAATATATAATCAATATGAAGTAAAATTATAAGTTAACCTTATAAGGAGTACACATTATGTTGATGTTGCAATAAACGATTATATTAGTTACGCAAATCACAAATTCAGCTCTCTAAAAATATACCGTCTCTCTATGCAAAAAAACGTATTAAGTGTAAATTATAGGACTATAGATATTAGAATTTTTCGACGAGAAAAAACGGATTTATTATATTTATTTACGATTCTCATTGGTACTGGAACGTAAAACAAATATTATATAACTGCGTGCGTAGATATATTAATTTCAGTCGTGTGACCTTCCAAAGAGATTTGTAGAAGCTAATTCAATGAAATAGGCGCAACCTCGGATTTTATTACAATAAAAGGAAACACTGAAACCTAGATTAAATAATCCATAATGTTGCCTTCGTAATCTTTGTACCAAGTGTGAGAAATTGATTTAACTTTATATGTTGCCATGACAAGTCAATCCAAAATATAACTACAACGAATAGGTATACCGATATCGAACATGATTTATAATATTTACCCACTAAGGTCAACATCTGTTGAGGTCGATAGACGGATGGGTGACCAATATCACAACTCGTCAATCTTATTTTGGAGAGGTTGTTAAACGTTCCGACAACTTTAACAAATTACTTATTAAAGATGATAATTTAAGAAGGTAATTTTCTGTCAGGTAATAAAAATCCCCATTTTAAGTGTTCTACTCTACCCAAAGTTTACGAAGGGAACACTTCTTTGAAATTGATATTTTACAGGTTTAGGGGCCCGTGACTGAATGACTTTCAGTGAAATAAAGTTGGCCATTACACCAAATATTAACTTTGATATTTATTTATTAAGTGAAATAATTACGCAAGTAAGTAGGTAGGTACTTCTACCTATTACTTTTTCGGGGTTGGTAGTATTTTCTAATGACTTTTAGATTGGGGTGGGTCATGTCGTCCATATTACATGGGGGTCCATACTATTTTATTTCCATAAACCTTAACAAGGCAGCTCATAAAAGAAAAGTGGTATATCTTTATTGTGAAGTGTTTAAATTTGTGAATTCAGACCAAAAACACAATATATACTATAAAATGTGCCTTAATTCAGTTCAAGCCTGTATTTCATGTTGTATTGAATACATTGTATACCAAAGCGCTACCACATAGGTCTGGAAATGAATAGGTTGACCTAGTTTAATTTAAACTAGTAAATATAACTCAGTGCAAAAACTTTTTCGTTAGCTATCACCTATCTATCCGAAAGACTGATGTGGACTTGTCACGAATGATACATAACTATGAATTCTTTTAGATAAAACAATAAACCTCTGAAGATATTGATCAACTGATAAAATATGTGGTTAACGTAACGACGTTTTATGTAAAAGTAAACCTACTGCGAATACGGCCAGCAGTAACTTACTAAATTAACGGCGCTGTGCTCGTCCGTAGGGGCGTATAATCAATACAAAGATACTGTCACAACCTGAAAATAGCACGAGTAGATTTGCGAGAGACTAACACAAGAAAAAGCATTAGGAAATATTTGATGACACACATTTGTGCCAAATAGGATAGGTAGGCTATAGAATGGAATGTACCCTACGCTTTGCCAACGAAAAACGCCTGGATATTTTACATAACCTTTTAATCGTAAAAGGCTAAAATATTGGTAAAAACTTAAACATGTAGGTATATCGAAATAGGATGAAAAACTGCGAAAATGACCAACACATGTACATATAATGAAGAATCGATAAAACAAGTAGGTGCTTGTTAATGCAAATGGGCAGGTGCGGACGTAATTAGATAACGATTCATCATTACGAATGTATTTAATTATGTTAGTGCGAAATATAATCAACTGAAAGTAATTTTATACCTGTATTCCATTTAATGACTGACTATTTAAGGAAAAATATATTTATTTAACTAATGGAAACCACTGAAGTTGAAAGACCTAGATATTTCTAAGCAAACGACACAGACAGTACGTAAATATCGGTGTTTTCAGATCTATATCTGTTCTAAACGAGGTACTATGTACTGTACACCACCCTTATAAGGGCCCATTTCCTTCGAAACGGCCTTGTGACCTTTACAAAATATTCTTTGTCGTCGGGGAGCTTATCTTGGCAAGGTTGGCGCACGCAACGTATTGCGCCTATTCTATATAACCGCAAAATTTACAGATTTCTGTTACATACGCTGCTGGGCTGGGAACTTGGACAACTTACGTAATACGCGTAATACGCTGGTGTCCCACTCGCTCGAGACTTATCCTTTTTCAATATAGTACTAGGAAATAAAAATTCTTCCGCGCCGGCTAACGCGATGTCTACGTCTGTTACTAACCGCTAAGCAAGTGCAATGAATATAAGAAACGTCCCTAGTGAAATATTTGAGAAGTTTGGAAGCACGACCTTGAGCCTTAAAAAGATTTCGTCGGAAAATGTTCGCCCTCGGAGATCTCGTCCCAGAGTGGCGGTCATTATGATACCAGTAGAATGTTCGACGGGACTGAAACGAGATAAATATTCACGCTTCGCTCGCAAAATTCCCAAATAGACATTTTAGATCGTCCTTGGATACTACGAATGAGAAATAATAAGCAGTACCTACCTAGGTACCTAGCATTTTAGTGGCTTTTTAGTAAATTTTAATAATCTTATTTCCAAACGTGCTACGAAGTTTTATTTTCTTTTCAATAGCGTCTCAAATAAGAAACCCAGAATTGACAACGCTTTTAACATGCTATATTTTTTATTTTCTCGAAATAAGTTTATTTTACTTATATAGAATTTCAACTGAAAAGCATTCGATTCTAAGCCAAAATTAAATCACAAGTATTGATATAGCGATAAGCGCTCCGTGCGAGAGCACAAGCACAAAGCGCTGCGCCATGCGTTCTCAGTTGCAACGTCCATGTAACTTATTTTCACATTTACAGTAATTATTGATTTTCTCCGAAATTAAGCATTAAAAATATCTATAAGTTGTATCGAACCAAAGACAAAATATAAAACGGATTTTTCTTTTCAGGGGCTTATGAAATATGAAATGTTGTCAATTAAAAAAGTTAATTTAATTCAAGTTTTGAAACTTCCTACTTAACGAGGGCCAACACCGTATTTTCATCGAACTTTTGACTGAGGTAAACATCCAATCGAATACTTTTATTAGATTGGACAACCTATTTCCAGAATGTTTTACTTTTCCAATATTTTGTTGATTAAATAAATAAATAAATAAATAAATGATTGAAGGAGATAATTTTCCATGCAGTTATGGTCTCACTAATTTGCTCGAAAAAGAATATAATATTGAAGAATAACAGTCCATTTACTACTAGATGATATAATTAACGCCACAATCTGTCTACTGTTTCGTCGGGCACTAACGAGGTGGCCGCCTTCGACGATGTAATTAAAATGCTTGAAAAAGCGCGCAGCGTACTGTCGCTAACGTGTAGACGCTCCTGAATAATATCCTCATTAGGACGAGGAGTTACACAACGGCTGAGATCGCCACCCACGACAGCGCAAGAGTTATGAGGACACGCTCTCATTCCCGACATCCTGCGGGAAGCGCGGCACTTGCGTCAGCACTGAGCAGGACCTTAGCCCCACTGGCGTAGACTATCTGTCAGACGATCTCAACCAAGATAGATGAATACTACATACTGCTTCAATAATCCACACCTTCATGATTTATATAATTTACGCATATTTAGATTAACAAGGTAATATATCTCTTAAAATTGGTTAATCGTAAATGGAAAGTTCTGAAGTGTAACAGCAAAAAATAGGTTCGCTTGTAATGAGTTTACCGTGGACCTTTGTGAACTGAGCCACGTTATCTCTGAAAGGGTTTCCCATTTTGACGTTCCCTATTTCATTCGCGAGACTGTTTTCTAATTTCACACTCGACTGCAGATTAAGGGCGTCAAAAATATTGAATTTTGTATCGTTACTTTATTGCACAAATTTTATGAACAGCTACACCCGAACTTTATAAGTCTCAGCTGAATCTGTAAGTATTAGTAGCATCAAGGGAATGTCGTCAATGTCGCAGGATATATGTAAACTAATATGAACGGAAAATCTTTTCATTAGGCTGTTAGTACGTCCGTCCACTAATGACACTGAAAAAAAACGAACAGACTATTCGGGCGTGCTCATTCATGACATAATGTGAATGCTACAATGTTGGTATGGGCGAGGAAGGCCGTAACTATTCATGTATTGGCATCGGTAGCAGCTTTGTATCCATCAATTCAAGTCATATGATGAAGAGGATACACCAACCTTTGCGAATGAGTTTGTAACTTTATTTGTAAATGGTCATTTAATGCGGATAGATTTTTGTCACGCACAGTTGTTTTGATAACGCTGCTGACTCAGCAGTAGCAGACAGTTATTTTTTTACTTTTCTTTTTTCTTTCGATATAGCCAAGTGATAGTCTATGTTTAGCATCACATCAAAGATTAAATAGGAACAGTAAAAGCGTACGTGTCCGCAATAAAATACAACCTACATGAGCATTGAGTGGAGTATTTTGCCTACGGATGTGTAGGTAACCTTGGACAGAGATGAGCGCGTCTTGGAGCGCGTGCTGTGTCCTTTGACACAAATGCGGATGCGCTCAATTGACGCGGCGACTGTTATCGAACCGCGCTAAACACCGCGCATGGTTGCACTCCCACATTTTTGCAACGTTCACATCAACCTGGTCTTTAAGGGTGTCTTTGTGCAAAGAGACCCTCGCTTAAAACAAGTATGCAAAAAAAAAAGATTACGAGAAAACGACTAGATTTTCAGGGCGTGGCACCCACGTAACCCATTTTATTTAACACTAGCTTCTGCCCCGTGGTTTCACCCGCGGTCCCGATTGCTCCGATCGCCACCAAACCTTACAGGATTACCCGGGGCTAATATGAAGATTGTCTGAAAATTTCATCGCTATTGGTTCAGCAGTTTCGGAGTCTATCAGGAACATACATACATACATACTTTCTCTTTTATATAATTTTAGTTTTCTAGTAGGTCCTACAAAATGTTTTATAAAATGTGGAATAAAGCAGTAATCAAGAACAGGTTTTGAAATGTTGAAGTAGAATTACATAAATTTTTGAATAATTATTATAGAATTAAAACACTGATTTACAAATAACACTTGGACAGCCGTGAATTCATTTTATTGAAAAAAACCTTAAGCTGTTTTCTGATTATAAACCGACCCAGTGCAAGTCGTACAAGCACAATGATGGTTCTGTTAGTTACATACCGTAGTTAGTATGGAGGGAGTTTAATATAATTATATATATTCAAACAATAGGATGCCAGTGTTTTTATAGTGATCTAAGGTTGTTCTAGTAAAAAGAGTGGTCATGAAAAACTTGATACTTTTTGGTAAAATGCAATTTCAAAAACTGATTATACTGTATATTACAATAATGTGCCTATTTAATCTAATCTGATACAAATGCCTTCTTCATAATAAGGTTTTCAAGAGTTACATATAGCTTTCACCTAAGAAATATTTTTTTTCATGAAAAAGATTCATCAAATATACTTCTCAATTTGTCTGAAAATATTGTTTTAATAATAGCATAGCACTAAGAATGTCTGATTTTTTTTTAATTCATGACAGGTATATATAATTGTAAACTATACATTTTGATCATTGCGAAAGAAATATCTAGCACCCTCAACCAGTATAGCAAGAAGAGTTATATTTTTGCATCAAGTCAATTCCACCATTTCCGGTAAGGGTTTATGAGGTGATTTATGTTCATTATTGTTTTATTTCTATTACCTAAATTATTATTATTCTAAACAAGACAATTATTTAACTCTTCTATTGAATTAGGTATGTGTTGATAGTTTTATGCCATTGTTATAAATGAATAAATGTACCTACAAAGTGTATATTATAAATTATGAAATGTATGGATACTTACTACTTACTTACTTTCAATGATTAAAGTTTCATTTGTAATACATAGGTGTTTCTGATAAAATGTTAGTAGGTATCTAATTGGAAGAAATATCTTAGTTTAGGATCCGAAAGAGTGAACATTTTTCATTGACTGCTGTATGTTATTAAAAGTATAAGTAGATTTATTATCAGGTAACAAATGCCGCTAGGTAAGATTTAATTCCAAAATTCAAATAGGAAGTACATAATATTTTATATTACAAAAATCCAACTGCGAAAGTCTTTCCTAGTAAATGGCGTAAACGTTAAGTATTTTAACCCGGTTAGAAATAGTAACTTTATTTAACGGATGTCATTCAAAATATGTATAAAAACGAACAAAAATAATTTTAAAGAAACCGGGGCGTGGTCTTCGTCAATAAAATAGTCTATTACCATTATAAAATACTCAATTTTACAACACAAATTCAACGAACATAGATCTGCTTTACAAAATGCATTCAAAACCGAGTCAAAAACTCTAAAAACTACGATGAAATCTAAAAATACTAATACTCACGTCAAGAGATTCCTTAGACGCCATCTTTCACACACAAACAATTTGACGTTTATCAAATCAAATAATCGATAACAAGAGTGAAGGCGGTATCAGTGGCTCGGATACGTGTCAAAAATGATAATGTATTTTTGAATTATTAAATATGATAAAACAAGGTTGATACAACTGAACAAAATGATTTTATGATACCATTCCCATGGGGTAATTTATTTATTGCACAATGTAAATAATAATATTTCGTACAGCTATACTTAACCTAACTTACCAACTTATAACTTGTACTACCTATAAAAAAAGTACATAGTAATTATAATAATATAAGCATTATATGTATCATTATATTAAAATATACATTTATTTATTTACAATAATTGTATAAAATACAAAATAAAATATTATAGAGAAAATATTCTCAAAGCTCTCGCTGCTGTCGATAGGCAAGGTTTCCCAACAGGCTGGCAGCGTTCCCTTTTTGAATGGCCAAGCCAAGCTAATGCGTTGGCGATAATAACTCCCAGCTCGTCGGTCTCCCGAAGCCTCGATGAGCTTGGATGATAAAATTCGAGCAAATTGACAAGCCTAGAATCCCTCGCCGTGTACATAAACAGTTACACGCAACCACATATAACGAAACTACGCCTTAATTGCCATAATAATTCGCAATGATTAAAAAAAAATGCCGAATTGTG
Organism: Tetheella fluctuosa; assembly: GCA_951216915.1. NCBI lineage: Eukaryota > Metazoa > Arthropoda > Insecta > Lepidoptera > Drepanidae > Tetheella > Tetheella fluctuosa. The sequence goes on along the minus strand of OX578231.1, from coordinate 6,918,217 downwards.
TTGTGAAAGGGTGTGTGGCGGCCCGATATATGTCATGTCTGGCAACACTGGTCAGAACTCTGGCCGACACACGTTTGGCTGTTTAGAAGATACCTGTTTTTCGCGCCTTTTGTAACAGCTCTCTCTAGAAAATGTACTTAGATTAGACTTCTCAAAAACGACTGACAAAAAGGAAGGAGATTAAAATAAGTTCACACCTACGTTCGCCTTTCTGTTACTCTCCAACCAAAAGTAACGAACCCCCAAAGGGTGTAAAAACCAATCTTCGAGAAATAAAAAGCAGGTTGCAATCACATTTCATACGTAAGTAATAATAATAATAATCCATATTTTTAATAAATCAATTTATCACTCACTAAGTGCACATATGTTTACGAAACCAACCTCACATCATTGTTGACAGCGCTCCGTCTTGACTTCTTATTTGATCTGAGATACTAATATAATAAAGCGAGTTTGTTTGGTTGAACACGCTAATAATAAAAATAATAAAACTACTGGTTCGAATTTAAAAATTCGTTTTTGTTGGTTACAGTCTGGTAAATCTGACACTCGAATTATTTGCAAGCTTTTCATATGGCAATGTTTTATTTATGTCAATCTTTGTCGCTTTGATGTTGATACTTTGTTGGTATTCGTAATTATTATTTATGATTTAAAAAAAAACTATTTATATGTTTGGTTCACATTAAAAATACGACTTTACATACAACAAGTACCGTAGGTTCCCATTTTTGGACCTGTCCACATGCTGTCAAGCAGTAGTGTGCAAATATTGTTTTACACTATAAATAAATAACTCTAAAGTATCAAGTCAGGTACATCTGAGTACTTCATACAAATTTTGGAGTTACTAGTGTGAGACTTTTTAAATTTGCCACGCTTTTTTAGTCTCTACTTTCGTTTGCCAGACTCTAGCCCATTTATCGAGGAAGGCTTTTTATCCCGGGAAAACATAAGATCCCTCGAGAATGCGTGTGAAGCCGCGGGGTGGAAGTTAGTATATAATAAAACTTAATAATAAAAGATAAAGATAATTTATTTGCTTGAAACACGGTTACATACATAGTTCTTATTTTTGATACTTAGATCTTCATGTTTCGCTACAATAGCATGCAAAATTTAAAATTTATATAAATTTAAAACAAATTAGAAAAAAAATTAAGAAAAAAATAATACAAAACTCAAATGTCATCAAACTCAAATAATAAGTAATAGGTACAAATCATATTTTAATAATCATTAATACAGGAATAATTTAAATGTTACAATGTTTTCTATGTATAAATTCGGTCATACTATAAAAAGAACGTTCAATCAACCATTTCCTTAATTTAATTAAAAATAATGTCAGAGGCAATTCTCTTATCATCTTAGGTATTTTATTATAAATATTAATCGCCATGATGTAACAATTCCTCTGATTTAGCATACTAGAATATGTTGAAATGTTTAGCTTAGTAGGGTCTCGCGATAAAAATATTTTATTTTCATTTGCCTTTTGGAAAAGGTAAAAATAATATATATATAAATATAATGTCCCAGAATATTGCAATTGCAAGCAATTTCATACACAAATAGCTATTCCCTGCGGGTTCTCCCACGTTCCCAGGATGAAAAATAGCATATTATTAACCTTCTAAAGTGGGCTATCAAATGCAAAAATATTTTTTCTAATCCGGCGATCACACCGGTCACACCGTGAAATAGGTGGGTGAATATTATTTTTTTTTACTTTGTATAGGCTTGTGTTTGACCACAATCTCACTTAGGTAAGTGATGATGTAAGCACACAAAGCCTAGAAGGAACTGGCTCTCAAGTGCAGCTGCCGGAACACACCAATAGGTGTTTGGCGACAGATTTTCAACTTGGGGGTGGTAGCCAGCCAGTTGGGTACTACAAAGTACCCTACCACCAAGCTCATTGTAGGATTCGAACCCACGACCTTTGCGCGGCATCCGACGTCACTACCACTGAGCTATTATCGCCTTAAAATAACACCAAGGTCACTTTGACAAGTAAACTAAAGAAAAAATATGCGGGTTGCATTCACTAACTACGCAATGTGATCGCCCGACGATAATCTTTAGCGTTCAATAACTCGGACCCGGGCGATCACTTAAAGTTACTGAACGCTAAAGATAATTGTCGGGCGATCACCCGCATATTTTTCCCTCAGTTTAGTTGTCAAAGTGACATTGGTGTGATTTCACCCACCTATTTCACGGTCACACCGTGAAATACGGTGTGATCGTCGGATGTTGTCCGACGATGTTACAGAACGGTACGGTGCGATCAAGCGTTCGATCACACTGAGTTATTGAACACTCCGATAATTGTCGGGCGATCACACGGCGTAGTTACTGAACGCAGCCCGGGTGCGTACAACATATCGTCAAGCATCGAGACTTTTTGGCGGGAACTTGCGAAGTGACGATGCGTTTTTGTTTTATTTTAATAAAATTGGTGTATTTTGAGTTTTATTTAATGATATTGGTGGCGTTTTGTCCAATAAAGATCAATACAGGTGCACGAGCGAAGTAAAATTCATGTTGTCTCAAATAGTCCTCGAAAAGTTTAGTAAAACAGCCACAAATTTACTAAAACCTGACGAAATTGACTTGACTTCACTATATACTGGATTTGGTTAGGGACTAGATTTTAAGTATTCAAGAAAAATAAAAAAAACTAATGTTGAGGCAGTATGGTCTATGATCTTAGCCTGTTCTTCGTAACGAAAAAAAGATAAAAAAAAAAAGCATCTGACAGTTCTGACACTTTCTGTCACTGTCACTGTAGACGTGACGACAGACGAGCGTTTGTTTGTTCGTTCGACGTTGAACGTTTCAAGCCGATATATTTTCATAATTTTTGTCAATAGCGAAAGCAAACTGCATAATCTTTGAATACTTATAAAGAAAAATAATTGTTATTACCAAATACTAATCAAATACCGTTATGAAGTAAACATGATCCTTGTTTTTCTGTTACGCCTTTAGGCACAATATAAATTATACTGAAAATTCTCCATCGCATCGTAATCAGTGAAGGTGTTTTATTATTTTATTTACTATTACTTTAAAATATGCCATAACATGATCGGAGTCAGTCGGTTGCATACTTCTGCAATGTATTAATCAACTCGTACAATGAGACTCATTATTTTTGCTATAATTTCAGAAGGATTCAGTATATGTATTATGCAGAACTGTATACATACTTGATGTAATTGATAAAGATAGATAAGCCACATAATAGATTATATGCTTTATGCCACACAAGGATGCCTTAAGTTAGAAAATTTATCTACATATTTTACTCAAGAAATCACAGGAATTTGTAACACCTATTTTTTCATTTTCAGAAACATTTCATTATGAGAATAAGAAGGTTATCAGCAGTTTTCTGGACGACAAGCATACTTGCATTCCTATTTATTTTATATGTTGTGACAGATTTAAGTTTCAAGTTACCAAGTATAAAACCTGCCGTTCAGGATATTGATGAAGTAAGTAAAATCTAACAAAGTTAAATTATTAATTTCATATAAATAAACTTAATGTACTTTATTAAGTATAAGAATTGTATGCAGCTCTGCTTTATTTTTGTTAATACATTTAATAACTATTTACCAAGTTATTATGAATAATTTTAGAGCCAATGGTCAGCTATACAATCTAAGTTACATCACTTAGAGAATGAACTAAACCAACACCATGAGGTTGTCGGAGAAATAAAGTCTGCAGTAAATGAAATTATGGAGTCACAGGATTATCATCGTCCTCAAAAGAGGCCAATGAAGATACGTAAGGAATCAAAAATAAGGGAATTCAAAGTGGTGGGTGTTGAACCACCAAGAATGCAAGCTAAATTCAATGCAACAGTTTGCTCTATACGGAAGCAAGTTACACCAAAGACAGATGTTCAGGTATTTATTTATCTTTGACAAAACTATTTAAATGTGAGTGTTGTTTGTATATTAGAGCTCTATTAAAGTCTTACCTGGAATTAAACAAGGATTAAGATTAATGTGGTGACATCATTTTATAAGAGGAGCTAATGTGGAAGTATATATATTTTCACAATCACATTTATTTTTATGTGTTGTACTATTGTTTAATTTCACTTTGTGTCTGTCAAATAAATGGTTTTTCTTTCTTTCTTTCTTTCTTCTTTCATAATTATAGCCTCATTATGAGGAAACTCATTACTATTTCAAAGATATCTATACTAATATAATAAAGCTGAAGAGCTTTTTGTTTTGTTTGTTTGTTTGAAGGCACTAATCTCTGGAACTACCAGTCGGATTTGAAAAATTCTTTTGCAATTGATAGGTCAGTTCTTGAGGAAGGTTGATAGACTGTATGCATATAGGCTAAGTATATAGGATACAAATCGAAGGTTATGGGATAAAAATCCCGGGAATGCGGGTGAAACCGCGGAAACAGCTAGTTTATTTATAAAAATGTACACCAAAATATTATCTTACCTTCCATAATTCAATGACATTCAATTAAACAACTTTGGAAAACTCAGGAAGCAAAAAGTAATTTGAATTTGTACAGGCTGGTTGGTAACAGTCAGTGTAGCCTAAATACAGTATTGTGTTAAACATACAATTATGATTACAATATAGTATATTTGTATTTGTATGATTGTTATAATATAAATCATTAATAGTATGCATTAAATCTATTTATTTATAAAAAATACCTTATCTTACCTTATGATAAGACTCATAATTGCATATAACTTCATATATTTTACTATCCCAGCTTATACATAAAACATTATTAATTTGATATAATTCAATTAGTTTTTTAAATCCTATTTTTATCTGATTAAATTCTCAAAGAAATAAGCTTATGTTTCTTTTTAGATGTTATCAATGTATGAAAGAATATCATTTGATGACAAAGATGGTGGAGTATGGAAGCAAGGTTGGAACATAGAGTATAAAGAAGACCAGTGGAGCCAGAAGAATAAGCTCAAAGTATTTATAGTGCCCCATTCACATAATGACCCTGGTAATAAACTATTACTACAGTCATATTTTTTAAGATATCCTTGCTATTGACTATACTTAAAATCGCGTCATGGTTGGAGTTTAACATTTATTATGTTTTAGGGTTGCAATATCAGACAAGGAACCCTTATAATTTTTTTATATCCATTAGTCCATCTATCCATCTGTTCAGTCATTTTCATCATCATCTCAGCCATAAGACTTCCTCTGCTGGACATAGGCATTTTAATTTTTTTAGTTGGGAAAATCCTCATGGATACCCAAGTGACTTCGGGGGAACCGCCCGGGTTATGTCATACTCGTACTGCTACTGACTAAAACCACGACATAGTAGCCCGGGTCATAAACTTGCCATTTTATTTAGTAAATAAATAATTTTCATACCAAATATTTTTAATAAATGTCAAAATATTTGTAACAAATGCAATGATGATTATGTGTCAAATTTTAAATTAAGAAATGAGTTTAATCATTAATACTCTGCTTGAATTGATGCTTTACAACTTTTAAAAAGTAACTTATTACTTATACCTTGATATACACTTCTGGACACATCTATTGGCCCACCTTAGAGTTTAGGTTTCGATGGCCCCTACCGAAATATGATTGCTAGATTGAACAAAAACTGTTGATGCAGTTTTAAACCTGATTCATTTTACCATCTTTTTCGATCGTATTGTTTTAAATTTGAATTCAGAATACCATACGACATGGAGCTACGCCTAACAAGTCGGATATGCGCCTTGTTAAAGGCAATTGATTTTTGAATAAAAAACATGTTTTATCAAATATAGGTTTAATTTAATAACGCGTGTTGCCTCCATGGGCATCTACCACAGCTCTCATACGATTAGGCATAGAGTTTATCAACCGCTCTATGAAATTTTGAGGGATCATCTCCCATTCCTCTTCTATGGCAGTTTTCAACTCCTGCATCGTCTGGGCAACTGGCTGACGAGCCCTAACACGTCTTTTTAGCTCGTCCCACATGTGCTCAATGGGGTTCATGTCTGGGCTTCTGGCTGGCCAGTCCATAACTGTGATGTTCACATCCCGAAGATATTCCCTGACGATGCCGGCCGCATGGGCTCTTGCATTATCATGCATAAAAAGGAAATTTGGGCCCACATAGTCCGCGTATGGTATCACGTGAGGTTCTAAGCACTCACGAATGTACCTTTCAGCATTTAATGTTGGCAGCCGTGGTCCTGTAACAACCTCAAGTTGAGTTTTGCCGCTCGCGGATATACCGCCCCAGACAGTCCATGAGCCACCGCCATAAGCAACCCTCTCTTCAAAGCAGCATTGTGCGAAACGCTCTCCCTTACGTCGGTAGACCTTCTTCCTTCCATCATTGCCATGTAACACAATTTTAGACTCATCAGAAAAGAGTACACGGCTCCAATCTTGCTGTGTCCAATTTAAATGACTGCGTGCGAAATGAAGGCGCGCTGTTCGGTGGGCTCGCGTTAGTTTGGGCCCATTAGCTGGCTTGTGTGGTACCATATCGCGTTCTTTTAACCTTCTCCGAACAGTTCGAGCGCTCACAGATACTCCGTGGAAGTCGCGAAGTTGGTTTTGTATCTCAATGGAGGTAAGGTGACGATTTCTCAAGCTGGTCGTCACGATGAATCGATCCTGCCTTTCAGTTGTGACCCGAGATCGTGGCCTTCCTTGGCGACGAACAAAGCCGCCAGTCTCTAGGTACCTCCGATAAACATTTCGGACCGCAGATCGACTTAAATTAAGTTGAGCACTCACGTTTCTTTGGCTGTGTCCGGCCTGAATAAGTGCCACAGCTTGGGCGGCGACTTCAGGTGAAGTATCCATAGATTATTGATAGAACCTCACCTTAATGTTAAGAATAAGTAATGTTTGTTGCAAAACCAAAGATATCAATCACTTTTTCAAGAATTAAATCCAAGTAAACCAATAAAACCAAGTTTTCTTAGTATTCGATTGTTTGATATCAACAAACAGGCTCCAAATTGTCTTTTGTTTCTTTAAATTCTGTGTTCGAAATTCAAAAAAAGACTATTGAATGAAATTGTGAATGTGCCAGGTTCAAAACTGCATAAAAACTTTTTGCTCGACCTAATATAAAATTTTAGCTAGGACCAAACGAAACTGAAAATACAAGGTGGGCCAATAGATGTGTCCAGAAGTGTAGTATTTTAGATTTTACTGCACACAGTGTGATAAATAATCTAATTTGAAAACTGATAAACATTTTTAGACCGCGACCGTACAATGGAATCTTGTTGATACAATCTTTTGCAAACAATCTTGCAGGATGGATCAAGACATTTGAAAACTACTATAAGACGCATACAAAGGCGATATTCAACAATATGGTAGAGAAATTAGCAGAAGGTGTCGGCAGGAAGTTTATATGGGCTGAGATCAGTTATCTATCTCTTTGGTGGAATTCTGATGCTACTGCTAAAGATAAAGCTGCTTTTCAAAAGTAGGTACTATATTTTCCCATTAGAGCATCTTTTAGTTTAGATTAGGTAAAATAATTTGAGTTCGTCCCACGTATATTAGCTATATCGGTGCCTAATCTATATTTAATATATTTTTATTGAATGACATTTCTCAGTTCGAATTTCATATTCTATTATCATCCAAAACTATATACATATTATATTATAACGGCTATTTATAATCTATGATTAAATATAGGTTACAAACTTTCCTTCCAACGCGTCATATTTTTTTGGATGTAATTTACACTGACATTTATAGGTCATGGTTGGAAAAGAGAGACTTGCGCTCGCGCTGTTTAAAAATAAAATCATTTGAAATGATATTATTTCATTTCGTTTGATTGCGAATCTAACTGATTTCCATGTACTTTTCAGTTTGCTAAAAAGTGGTAAAATTGAAATAGTAACAGGAGGTTGGGTGATGAACGATGAAGCCAACTCCCATTGGCTGTCTATCATCCAGCAGCTAACAACGGGCCATCAATGGTTAATCGACAATTTAGGATATATACCAAAAAACGCGTGGGCCATTGATCCGTTTGGACATTCAAGCACACAACCCTACCTCCTGAAATTAGCCGGGCTCGAAAACTCTGTTATACAGCGTGTGCATTATATTGTGAAGAAAGAATTAGCTCAGAACAGACAGTTGGAGTTTAAGTGGAGACAGTTGTGGGGTAATATTTTATTTTCTTTTACATGGTTTAGTTGGTTGTACAGTAGTAGACTTTCAACCCTACAAGTATGTCCCACCCACGTCAAAACAGTAATCGAATACCACAGAAAAACAGATAAACAGGTAATGAATCTAAATGAATTTATTTCAGATGGAGTTGGCAAGACCGATATGTTTACTCACATGATGCCATTCTACTCTTACGACGTTCCTCATTCTTGTGGACCAGATCCTAAAGTAAGTTTGTTTCTGCAAAACACCGTGAGGACACCACGGTACACCACAGAAGATGTTTGTCGATAGCCATCTTGTCTAGGGGGGGTGAACTGCCTTGTCGTTGCGAGTTTTTCAACTAGGCATGGATGGCCAAATCCGAAGTATAGGAATAGCGAAAAATGCTCAAAGGAGTGTCGTGTCCGATTTTGATATAAACTTTATATTTCAGGTTTGTTGTCAGTTTGACTTCAAAAGATTGCCTGGCAACGGTATGACTTGTCCCTGGGGTACTGCCCCAAGGAGAATCACTGAGAAAAATGTTGAAGAAAGGTGTGTATTGGAACATCACGTGTGTGGGTGTAAGTCTTAGGATTCGGTGGCACTGAAACGAGGAAGAATAAACCAATAACAAAGTTAGAAGCAGAAGCAACACCACAGCGTAACTTTGTCAGATAACGGGACGTCTTGATTCCGCTCCACTGGAAACGTTTAGATGATTTTTTTTAGTTTGATAACTACTATAGGAGCGAGGGTCTTAGAACATTTTGAGAAATTATATCCCTACATATTTTTATTTTATTTATTTCCAAAATTCTTGGTCTAAGTTTACAACGATAAAGCCAAATAGTTTGCAACTCTCATCCCGTTCACGTTATTGTATTTTGGGAGCATGTATTAATTTTTTTGTATGAAAGAATAGATCTTAAAAAATCCGGTCTTTTCTTTTCAATTAGGAGCTCCGGCTTATTAACTTGCGCAAATGTAAAATATTTGACCTTATCATACACATTCATGACATTACAATATTTAAATAGGTCACTCTCACTGTTACTATATTTATTTTTTATATGTTTGGATGCAATGATTTTTAGTAAATATTAGAAAACGCAACCTCTCCCTGTCTATATGAGAACACGAGCAGTGGCGTGCCTAGGGCTTTAGATTAGGGCAAGCCCAACCTAAATTGTTGTGGGTTCTAACCGTTTGACGTAAAATTCATCTTGTTATTTCTTCAATCAGTAATCTTAGTCTTCAACTATCACTTGCTCCTTGAGGCGAGATAACCAAAGCACACTGAAGGCATACTACTTCTAGATAGATTATTTAAAATCGTCATAACCGGACGTATTCCAAACATCGTTTGTATCGTTCGAGAAAAACAAACAGCTCCAGCAAAACAACTTGTTCAAATGAGAACAGCCCGCAATCCAATTTATTTTATAAATAGATCTACTGAATTTACGTTTGTGTCCCTTGCTCTGAGAAATACACAGGTCAGGCGTTGGTTTTGGTGAAGTTATCAAAACATTTTTTTGAGAAAAAGTCAAAGATTTTACCTTGCCCTGGTCGAGTAACGCTTTAATACACCTCATATCCTCACAACGCACTATTTCTTCCATTTTTAAACACAAATCTACTATCTAGTAAGTATTGCAATGAATCGACAACAAACAAAACTTTTCTTTCAACTCAAACAATCCAAAACAAACAATGTCTATGCACTGAAGTTGCAGCGAAACGAAGCTATTTTACGATGTACACGAGCATGCGCAATACTCGCGCCAAAAATCCGCAGACAACTTCATGGTAAATCAATGCTTCGCCCGTCCATACTAATGTGCAGTTTCGTTACAAAGTTGCGCTATTTTCACTATGCGTAGTTTTCATAGGTTAGAAGGAGAGATATGCAAGCCGCCGTTTTTGGGCTTGCGTTAGCTTTGCAGACGTGCGTACGAGCGGGATGGAAGATGTGGAATATTGCGAACGTGTGTGCTGTACGCATGAAGCGGCGCGCGTGTAGTAGTGAGCGTAGCCGGCCGCTGTGTTCGGGGTAGTTTACCTACATCGTATGACCGCGCGAACTTTTTAGCGCGAAATTCAAATTATTCGATGTTTGTTACGTGTGGGTATAAGTTAGGCAAGCCGGGCTTTTGGGCTTGTATGAAGGTACCGCCACTGAACACGAGAACCACCGTTCAGATTTTGATGATATATTCACAGCTACCTTGGAAGTTCCTTGAGAAAGGTTTTAGGCTATTTATCAATCGCTGTGACTAAAGTGTGAGTTACGCAGTGACCATTTTTGTCAAGACAAGTCAACCATGCGGTTGCTTAATATTTCACAATAACAATCGGCCTACCGGTTTTTGGAGTATACTCTGAGTTTTACTAACTATTCAATGAACCTACTTATATACATTGGTACAATATTATTTCCAGAGCAGCAACAATATTAGATCAATGGCGGAAAAAAGCTCAATTATACAGAAGTAACGTTGTCTTATTCCCATTGGGCGACGACTTCCGCTACGACCGATCAAATGAGTGGGACAACCAGTATTCCAATTATGAGATGATTATAGATTATATTAATAGCAACGATGCTTCGAATGCTGAGGTAACTATATTTTGTGGCAGAGTAACGTTCATTGGTCCCTTATCAGGGCCGAATGAGTGTTAAATGAGTGTTGATTTTGAATTAAAACGAGAGTCTGTTTTTCTGCTGTTTGAGGGCTAAACTACTGAACTGATATTGATGAAAATTGGCAGTAGAGTAGCTTAGACCACGGATATGGATGGATGGATGAGAAAGCAGGTGAAACTGTGGGGGACTAGTATAATAAAGAAATAAGGAAAAAATTCGCCCTTTTTACTTGTGAGATAATGCTATCTAATTACATAAGATTATATATATATATATCATCAGCAACAATAGATTCTTTTTGTAAAGCAATAACGATAATTTTGCTTTGACACTATAAAACTTATGATCTATCTATAGATTAATTTATTAAGATTAAGTTTTTACTGAATCCTATTTGGACATAATTGTCATGAATGAATTTATAACTAAAAACTGTAAATCCTTTATTATTCAAAGGTTCAATTTGGCACCCTCCAAGATTATTTCAAAGCGGCACACGCTGATGTGAAACTGTCAGACTTCCCCGTGCTCTCGGGTGATTTCTTCACATACGCTGACAGGGACCAGCATTACTGGAGTGGATATTATACTTCGAGACCATTCTACAAGAACATGGATAGAGTTCTACTCGCTTATGTCAGGTAAGAATAAAATTATATTTGATGGTATTTTTTTCATGATTGTTATATATGCTATATACATGTATTTTTATACTTATCTTAGTACAAAAAATTGCAAAAACACCATAATCCTTATCGAATATTCGCTTAAAAGCCCTCTATGGCTAAAACATTCTAGTCCATTAAAAAAAAGTACCTGTTCAATCTTTCAGTGAAACTAATTCTTAGTTGACGGATCACATATCTTGTACCTGTTATGTATGGTGTTAGTATAAATACCAACACTGTGCACATGCAATTCGCGTGCGTTATACACCTACCTTGTGCGTTATTCAACTTCTATATTCTATTCAATCCACCAACAGGGCAGCAGAAATAATAACGTCCCAAGCGACGTCATCAGGGTCGGTGACGCACATAATGTCGCTGCAACTTCGCGACCGAGTCGATCATGCGCGGCGGATGCTGGCGCTGTTCCAGCACCACGACGGAGTCACTGGCACCTCGAGGGATGAGGTCAGGGAGGACTACGCTAAGAAGTAAGTGAGCTAGCAGGAGATGTGACGTCATCAAGCTGAGCAGACGCTGCTATTCTAGTAACGTGATGGAGTTATTGGAACGTCGAGAGATGACATCAGGACTACGCTAAGAAGTGAGTTGGGAGCTCCAGTGATGTTATTAGCGTTAGCGCTGTTCCAGTATTTTGACACAGTTACCGGCATCTCTAGACTACTTTTTTATTTTTTAATACAACATTGTCGGCAAAAAAGCATACGGCCCGCTTGATGGTAAGCGGTTACCGTACCCTATGAACGTTTGCAACACCAGGGGTATCAAGGTGAACTCCGCTAAGCAGTAAGTGAACTTGCAGGAGTTGTGACGTCATTAGCGCGGTGTTCGCTGTTGATGTACAGCTACTCAATGGCGAAAGGTTCGGATGCTGAAGCTCAACTATATTATATGCAAACTATTCCCTGCAGTTCAGGCTGCGTTCTCGGGATAAAAAGCGTATTTTCCGCAACAACCCGTTGAAGCAAAAACACACTTCGCAGTGTCGTGCCCCAAGTTCGATGAATAGGACGTGCACATTTTGTTCGATTAATTTATTTTCGCGACCCGCTTACCTTTCTATTGTTTCGCGTCGGGAGGCGGCGCGCGGCCAGCCTGCTACCTGAGCATTGGGCGCTTGCTTAGTGCAATGTGTAAACAATGTCAACCGGTGACTCACCCGTTAGAAATAATATAATTATGATTTCAAATACACAAGATCGAAAAGACGTTAAACAATCAAATATGATGGAAATAAACTGTGGAGACCAACAAATAAATTATGAAAACTTACGAACAATACATACACGGACAAGAGAGGAGAGACATGAAGGTGAATGGAATGTGGTTATGAGAGGTGGAAAATTTTACAAAGAAAAAATAGTATCGCACAGAGACATCGACTTTGTGTAATGTGACTTTGACAAGATCTATCGTTACTTTTACGACTTCGTTCTGGACACATTCCTCTAAATAAATTTGCATATCTTATGCGGAAATCGATATCACCAAAGTGTGATGTATGTAAGGATGACGAAGATGCTTACCACATATTGACTAGATGTGTCTGAAACGAAGTCCTAAGAAAACGTTTGGATGTTCATATCGACTTGATGTTCATTGTCGGACCCTTTGTCTGGCGGTATATTGTTAATTTTAAATATGGTTAAGATGGCTCTTAGGAACAGAAATACAACAACTTGACTTATGGTTATTTGTAATTTTACAGAGTGTCATATTCGCAATAGCGAATAAACTCCTTAATAAAAAATAAATAAAAATAACACTTAAAGCAAAAATAACTTCTTAAATTGGACAGGTATACACAGGTAGACAGGTATATAGGTATAATTGTCAAATTATTCCCTGTTACAGAATGCTAACAGCGATCAAATACAGTCAATCGGCGATACAACAAGCTGCTTACTACCTCCTAAAGCAGCCCCAGATCGTGGAGCAGACTCAAGAGGACATATACTTCGACGTGGACGACATCTGGCGGCGTCACGATGAAATCCCCGCTCGGATCACGATAGCACTGGACGTGGTGTCTCCGTCGCGGCGGCTTGTGTTCTATAACGCGCTCGGATTTAGGAGGCAGGAGGTCTTCACTGTGCTGGTCTCTTCTCCACATGTAGAGGTGGGTATTAGTATGTACTTTCAACCCTGAAAGTTTAGCTATATATTTTAAAACTAACCCTGTATTAAGATTAAAAATCAGCAGGGATACTGCGGCTTCATCGAATACCATCCACTAAAGTTAATTTGTTTCATGATATTTTTTGTTATTGAACAATAAGAAAACGTTTATTGGACACACAAATTTACACAGAACAATATATAATAAACTAATTGGAAATTTTCCAAATACCACCTTCAAAATATATGGTCAAGTCGAAAATTAATGATGTTTACTTTTATGCTCATAATAGGTACTCCTACTTGTATCTCCTACCCTTTCACATATTTGTTACAAATAGCTGACAAATCATTTCAACCCGAACGACATAACTTTAACAAGAATTATTCCTAACTTACAAGAGATAAGATATCTCTGATGAAATTTGCAATTAAATCAATTAATTACAATTAAACCTAGGTATTCGACCCAGAAGGCAACCCAATGATGGCACAAATATCGCCAGTAGTTGCTGGCGAGAAACGGCTCGGTTTTGCAGCAAATAAGTACCAACTGTCGTTCCCCGTCACTATTGAACCGTTGGCCATCATAATATACACCGTGTCGCTTAGAGATCCTGTAACTATTAACAAGTAAGTTATAGATATGTATATTTATGACAAAATACGTGTATAAAACTGCAGTTAAGTTAATATATTCGTTGCTTTATACATAATATGTTCTTGTATAAATAGGTGAATATAAAACTGATGATATATGATGATTCGCAAAATATTTGTTTGTATTTTTAAGTATAACTGAAAAATTAAATTTATTAACCTTGTAAAACCATCGCGAAATGTACTTTTAACATTTAAATCTAGTGAAACCATCAAAAAGAAGTAAAAATAATAACCGTTTCAGATACACAGCATTCTCCCGCATCCGTATCTACAACGCTGACTACTGGACGGTGGACCTTCCTACGATCTTCCCCATAGAACAGCCGTCGGCTCGACTGATGGAAGACATCACCTTCCAAGCGGGCAATAGTACTAGGGTTGTCACCAATATGAACGGCCTGATCAAAGCTATCGTGTCGGTAAAAGGTGACACTGTGCCTGTGCATATGGATTTTGCTCAGTGAGTATTTTTCTTCAAATGTTAATAGTTTGAATACAAACATGTGGTTCATAACGTTTTTGAGGATTATATGCCTACATTTCGAATTATTTAGGGTTGGCGCAAGATATATTGTTTTCTGTTTTTGAGGATAATTTCTTTCGTGTGTAATAAATGACTAACAGTTTGTCATAAGTCATTTGCCGAAAATGCCGACAAGGGATTAGTTATTAAAAATATGCAAGGGTTGTCAATGTTGTGTAATAGAAAATAACTTTTACAAAATTATATTATATTATACTGGTGAATTTTTCAATTGGGCGTGGATGGCCAAATCCTAAACTATAAGGAATAGTGAAAAATACTCAAAGACGTCTCGAGCCCGATTTTGGTAAAAACTAAAACTGCATCATTGGATTTTTGAAAAAACAAATTTCCTAGCCAGCAATCGAACCCGTTGATTTTGAAATAAAAAACTCATACTGTGTTATTACACCATCCGATAGTTTTGCTAATAAGGATCAATTTGTGGGAAGTAATGATATTCGGCAAACTAACTAAAATATACAGTATATTGCACACACTTATACATCTAATATAATTGATAATGAGGAAATAATTTCATTTACATATCTTTCTTCGTCCTTTGGAAATTGATGAAATTGCAATTCTCCACTATTATTATATGACGTTGACGCACAACCATTTACCAAGCAGGTGGAGCGCAAATATAAAACAAAGAATTTAATCGTCTCAGTGCGTGAATATCAAGCATGTGCGAGTGATATCGTGTACCTGACACCCCTAAATCGCCTAGTCGCGGGCTGAGGGCAGACTCTGCTCTTCTCCATATTGCACCCTTTTGTTGCTTTGTTAGGCGGCCGAGTTGCACAATATTAATATTTATTTTATTACACATATGTATTTTTTTGGCCTCTAAACCATACTACAGAATATAACAGAGTTTCTTGCCGGCTCTTCTCAGTAAAAGCAACCTTCCGAACCGTGCGTTAGAGTCAGACTATTCATAAGTGCTTGTGAAGGCCTATTTGAATAAAATATATTTTCATTTCATTCATTCATAACGCTTACATTTTGTCCATCATGATGTCATAAATGAAAGAATCTCCCAGTTTTAAAAACAAATAATTAAAAATTCAAGATACGACACACAAAAAGGCAAAGATAACAACAGCGGCGCGTACCTCTTCATCCCTGATGGCCCTGCGACGGAGTTTAAGCCTGACCCGTTCCCTGAAATAGTAGTCACCGAAGGAATACACAAGGCCACACTATATACGGCCTTGAACGGACCGAAGACTGCGGAAATTATGCTGGCGGTAAGTTCATAAGCTTAATTAGTTGGCTAAGTGTGGGTACTTCGTTTTTTATTGTGCAAATGTACTTAATTTAGTTACCTACATTCTTTGTACGTACAATTGACATGTGTCACGTGTAAATCCTTACATATCATATTATAAATGTTGTATGTTCGCGATGATCTCAAACGGACAGACGAACTACTGAACGGATTTTCATACGATTTTCACCAATGAATAGAGTGATTAATGAGGAAGGTTTAGGTATAGATAGATATAATTCATAAAATGATTTTTGTAAATTGGCTTAAATATGACGATGTCGGAAAAAATCATGCCGACTGGGAGCTTTACTCGCGTGCGCTACGTAAACCAATAGAGTTATAGTATATTATACATATAAAAAAACATAGGTGTATGTAATTCTCTGCTACCCGTGCGAAGCCGGGGCGGGTCGCTAGTAAATAAATAAAATAAATATCTTGCCATTTGAACAATATGTACGCATTTGCCAAGAATTATTTTTATTGATAACCAACCTTATACATAATTAATAGAAGTTACAAAATTGATTGTATCGCAGCTGAGCCAATTTTTTCAACTCTACCACAATCTCACCACGACAGATAAGTGATGATTTGGCCGAAAGTGGTAAGCACAAAGTATCCTTCTACCGTGCTATGCTTTCCTCACGATGTTTTCCTTCTCCAATAGCTCAAGCTCATATTAGGATTCGAAGACTACCTTCGTCACTACCACTGAGCTATCATCTCCCTTCATCTTCTCTTTGTTACCCTACTATAACAGATAACTGTATACAACAATCCGTCACTACCTCAAAGTGAGGTGGAGATCTGCAACACGCTGATGATCGACCCGCAAGTCGACGACCTAGAGCTGGCCATGAGATTCTCAACGGGAGTCAAGAACGGAGACGTGTTCTATACTGATTTGAATGGCATGCAGGTATGTTTCATTTTAAACCTTATTTTTATGTTATGAAGGCCCGTTTTTACATAAAGTTTTTAATGCGAATATGCTAAGCAGTGGAATTTTTGGTCTTTTTTATTTTCTGACTCATAAACTTGAGTCTTTCTAGAATATACTAAATTGCCTTTTTACCCTAATCGTTATATTTTGAAAATCCCTTTCTTAGTGTATGTTAGAAGGAACCTGTGTGCAAAATTTCAAGTTTCAGACTCAGTATATATACATACAGATCTCTCAATTATTCTCAGACTAGCTTTCCACCACACAGTTTCACCCGTTATCGCCTATTTAGCTCTAGGGTTCAATTTCGGAAAATCCTTTCTTAGTACAAATACAAGTATGTAGGGAAGACGTGGCCCTGCGAACCACTCTCAGTCAGTCAAATCAGTCATTCAGCACTTGTTCTTTTATATATACAGATGATAAAACGTCGGTATACGGATAAGATCCCTCTGCAAGCGAACTTCTACCCGCTCCCAGCGGCTACATACATAGAAGACGACAACATGAGGTTCACCGTCCTGACATCCACACCGCTGGGCATGGCGGCCTTACAGCCGGGACAGATTGAGGTATGTACTGTCCACCAACTACCGCGTCAACCAATCTGTGGGAGATTGCTTCAGCGAATATAAACTATTAAGGAGATATATTTCTGTAAAAAAATGGAGCTTCTTGATCCGTACAATTTTTATCATGGTATTTTCACATTGCTTCTTATTTCCAAAAAAGTTTCCTAACACAACAACTCTCTTATACTAGCTGTCCCCCGCGGACCCGTGCCGTGTTTCCGAGGAATATAACTAGCCTATGTACCTCTCCATACCATAGGCTATCTGCGTACCAAATTTTATCGCGATCGGTTCAGCCGTTTAGGCGTGAAAATGTAACAGACAGAGTTACTTTCTCATTTATAATGTCAGTATGTTGTGTAAGTGTCAACTTGTGTATTGTAATGAAAATGATAAAATAACGATCTCCAGATAATGCAAGACCGAAGGCTGAGTAGAGACGACAACAGAGGCATGAACCAGGGCGTCATGGACAATGTGCGCACGCGACACACGTTCAGGCTCATCGTGGAATCTGCCAACAAACCTTGTACTGTAAGTTTTATTTACCACATTACATACTATGATTATGCTTGTTTGTCCACTATCTCAACGTGATAAATGATGTAGCACGAACATGGTAAGTACACAAACCCTAGATATGAACGCTTCTTAAATACAGCAACCGAAACACCGGTAGATGCTATGAAACTTAAAACGTCCGCAATTATACTTATCAAAAAATTTCAGGAGAAGCCCCCAGCCGACCACCCATCAGGTCAGCTGACCCTGGGCGCCCACGTGTCCCAGCAGACGTTGCTGCAGCCCATCATCAGCATGCACTACACTTCGAACGAGGAGCCGATGCGCCAGTACTTGGGAGCAACTACTGGCGCCGCGGATGTGTTGCTCGCTTCATATCATTCGCACATAACTGCTAAAGTTAGTACTCAACTTATTTTTTGCTTTATCACTAAAATACATAATATAAATCTATTTATGAATAAATATATTTTAAAAAGTTCAACTTATAGAATTTTCTTCTAAACTAGCTTACGCCCTGCGGTATGACCCGCGTTCCCGGGATAAAAAGTAACCTATGTCACTCTCCGGTCCATAAACTATCTCTATGCAAAAAAAAAATACGAATAGAGAAATGTAAATATTTGTAAAATTACAGACTAAAGAGGGTGGCACCATAAGTGGCTACGGCATGACATTCCAGCGTGTGTATCTGGATACCTGCTATGGCGTTAAGGAGATTTACAAGACTTATCCTATTGGAGATAGTCAGGTAAGGGAAATAACACTATCTGCTTTACATAACAAAGTAGCTTTTACTTTGTAGCAAAGTGCCTTCAGAAGGAAACGAAAATCTCAAAAAAAGAAACTCCTTTTTGATGTCGTTTAATAAGTAATGTTTTTTCAGATTCGCATATCAGATCTAATAGATGTGCCTTCAAACCAAGTATACGACAGTTCGCTAACATACGTCCACATTCAAAACCCGCTGCCCGACGGAATCCTGACACTTTGCCCTATGGAAGTGCGTTCAGTGTTCGTTAATCAGACTTTGAAACGAGGTTAAGCTAATTAAATGAATCATGTTTGCGATATTACTGACATTTTTATTGTTATTATTAAAAAAGGGTTTATTTGCGTGTATTATGGAGACTGAGCTCAGATATTCTGCGATTCCATATAAGGAAGTAACTTAAGGGCGCCATTTTGGTTTTTCATTACATTTCTGTAGTACCATAGACAACAATCTATTTATAAATATAGGCATAGACAAAATAGTAGTCTCTAGTAATAAATAAATCTATAGAACTGAAACTATCGCTCTTAACGTTTTTAACGCAAATATTATCGCCTACAGCAGCGGCGACATTTATCAGACTTAGATCATAAGTGAGAAATAACAATAAAAAAATGCCAGGAAATTATTGTTCTGCATTTGGGTGTACTGTACCTTTGATCCACTAACTTGATGCGTGTTCATACTTGTGCTTTCGGTTCATACTTAGTAAGGCGTGCTCTATAGCTTACTTATGTATAGGTACCCTAAGGTTTAAATAATTACCTAATTTACTCATGTGAAAGATTGGGGATTGTTTGTACACGTATGGCAAAATAAGTAGAACACTCAATCTTTTTTCCATATAGGTCGCATTACTTCTTGGTCATACTACAGTTTAAAAAACTGTTTTATAAAACTGTTTTTCTTGGCCTTTTGTACATACATAAACAAAACCTAAACAAAAGAATTTAATATAAAAGCCTGCACATGTAATCAAGATTGATTTCATATACATATACGTTCATACATACGGTAGAAGCTTGAAATTAAATGACAATTAAACTGCTTGGTAGTGAATTTGCTTTCAAGAGACGCGTGTAACGGAACAGAGAACCAATCACGTTTGGCAGCTTATGACGTGTGGCACGACGATCCAATCAAGACAAATTCTCGTCTGCGCACTGCACAGGTCAATCAGCTCTTAAGATTCGTGGCGACAACTGTACATTACTGTAGACACTTACCCAGTATATTTACCAGTGGTAAATTACCACTACCAATTCGAATCCTTAATGCATTGTGTGATGATACACAATTCCATCAAATTAATAGATGTACGTATCCGTAACTGAATACGGTTTTTTTTATGACATTCTTGACTACTTTCTAGGTCTCATTATTTCTATAATGTTATGACCTTAGCATTAGGTACGATATGAAATTGGATAGAGAAGGAATTCAGTAAAATGATGTGTAAATTACTGTAATAATTCTTTAAGCAATACTGTAGACTGCTTTTGGTTGATAAAACTTCGTGATAATGTTAACTGCTACAAGGATAGCAACTTTTGTGGATATAAGAGGTAGCGTTTCATGTATTTATTATATTTAATATAACGTGAGAATCGATCTCAAAATAGTTATAAATGTGTCTAGAAACACATTATTTATTATGATTATTTGCCAAACTGTGGCATAACGTTATATAACATTTGTATTTTTCTGATAGTTATTTGTTCGTAACTTATAGATGACTGGTCAGCGAATAAAGGCTTTTATTATTATTATTATAGATGACTGCCAAGAGTAAACTGTCTAAATATTAATTTAAAGTAAAACCTAATGAATTTACCTTGAATATTATTGTAAAATTTTGAAAACATTTTGTAAATAAATTTCAAATAAAATGGATGACATTATGAGTTACGTTTTATTTGAAATATTTAGTATGGACCTTGTTTAGGCCAAATATTATATCCCATTTAATTTAAAGTAAAAAGATTACTCTTATCGAGTTTCATGGTCGAGCCTCTACTTCCCGATTCCTACCCTTTCCCACATCCTATATGAGAGAGAGAAAAGAGTTTCGGGAATCTCCGAGATGCTTCGACAACGCATCGCCAAGCGCGCGTGTGTGAGTGAAATGCAACGGCACGCGCCCCCGCAACCCGCATAATTCAGTACGTAAAAATAAATCGATCGAAACGCATTAAAAAACTGTGATTTGTGAAATAATAAAATATAGTGCCTATCGCTGTGTCGGATTGCCATAGGAGTTCCTGGTAAGTCCTTACCTTTTTCCTAGGAGGCTCCTCATCATCCAAATTAATAACTTTACTGCTAGTTATACCAAAAACTAACCATTTTTCTGGTCCTTCGAGCCGGATTCCTTTTGAGTCAGCCATTACTGATATTTCATTTCTATCAAATCACGTATAATTTCCCGCTTTCTTTAGATTTTATGCCTCGATATAGGTATATACCTCATAATATTCAAGTCTTATACCTCTTATATAGGTTTAGACTTTATAAATACGTCTAATTACTACGCGTACTCCCGCCATTTTTACCACGCCTATCGTGATAAAAAGTAGTCAAGTATTATTTATACCGCCGCCGCTCCTCCATATAATTAGGATATAGATTTCAAACCAATTCGTATTATACGAAAACATATTGGTGTAATAATAACCGCAGTACATACCTACTTAATATTTGTATTGTTAGGTACCTACTACGCATATAATAGCATTCTTTGAGCCACGTCGGCTAGGCTAGGATCTTGGTAGATAGGGACTGTTGTATATACCTACTACCCACAAGTTTTTACATTAATTTAGTTTCGAATTATATTAGATAACTACGCGATCTTTCAAAATGGAAGGTATTGAAACAAAAGTTAAAATATTACAAGCTAAAAATGAAGCTATTTATGAACAATTATCGTTCTTATACGATTCTTCTAAGAATGTTTCCACATCCGCTAGCGCGGACCTTCGTTCCTCAGAGACATTCATGGCGGATACTGAAATTATTAGTATGATTCGTCAGGAATTCAGTTCCAATTTAGATAAAATTAATGCATTAAATATGCAACTTAATCCTGAATATAAGATTGATTATAAAAAATTAATTGCTTTTGATACTGTGTACACCCGAATAGAAAGGGTTCGTTCTCTTATTGTCAGTAAGACAAATATTATGTCAGATGTGTCTTCGCAGAAAAGTATTCCATCTCAATATAAAGATCGTATCAAACTACCACCCATTCAAATTCCGTCATTTGATGGAAAAATAGAAAATTGGCCCGTCTTTTTTGAATCTTTTAAATCGAATGTACATTCAAATCCTGATCTTTCTAATTCTCAAAGAGTACAATATCTTGTAGGTAAATTAACAGGAAATGCTTTAAAAATCACGGCAGGTATTATACCGTCCGGTGATAATTACAATTTTATTTGGGACAGCTTAGTTCAAAAATATCAAGATAAAAGAGCATTAGGCTCACACTACATGTCTAATTTACTGAATATTAAACCCGCGTTAAATAATTCCGCGTCTTTAAATACGTTTATTGAAAGTTTCCACGCTTCTGTATCTGCTTTAGAACAGTTAGATATTGAAGATATGAAAGATTTTATCTTACTTACTTTAGCCTTAAAAAAGTTAGACTACGCAACCGCTAATGCCTTTGAAATGTATATGAGGAATAAAGAAATTCCTTCCTATAAGGATTTTATTGATTTTATTAAATCGCAAGTTAAAATATTAGATCGCACATCTACGCCAAATGTTGGCTTCGCGCGAACCGCCTCGGTCGGTAACGGCCCTAATAATCCGTCCGCTTCTCGTACTCAACCGCGTAATACAGTCCACCATGCTTTCCTTGCCCGCGATAATAATAATAAAACATGCTTATTATGTAACAAATCTGATCACTATCAGATTTTTTATTGTTCATCTTTTAAAGCACTTAATACTAAAGATCGTTTAGATTTTGTTAAATCTAAAAAAGGCTGTGTGAACTGCCTCAGCCTTACGCATACTGCTTCTCAGTGTAAATCGTCGTATAGTTGTAAAATTTGTAATAAACACCATCATTCTCTTTTGCATTTGGATAACAATATGAATAACAATTCGCAACAAATAGTTTCTAACTCGCGTCCCTCTCACTCGCCGCTTCTTGATAGCCGCGATAGCCGCATCGCGTCGTCGCAACCGCCCGCGCCATTCGCGCAGCCGCTCGCCACCGCGCCGCGACCGCTCCCGTGCGCAGTCTCACCCGCACCACAGCCCGCGCATCCCACCGCGTCTTCTAGCGCTGCGATCGCTCCGCCTCCGGTGTCGCTATGCACGCGAGCGCGAGTTCATAGTAATGATGATAACAAACGCGACTCTTTTAATAACTTAAATTCTTCCCATACTACTGTACTTTTATCAACCGCTCAGGTTTACGCGTCTTGCAAGGACAATAAATACGTTTCAGTAAGATGTTTAATAGATAACGCTTCTCAAAACAACATAATTACAACTGCCTGTTGTAAACAACTTAATTTAAATATTATACCGCTTGTCAACTCTTTTATAAAGGGTGTAGGATCCACTTCGCGTCCTATTCACGGCTATGTTCAACTTAAAATTACCGCGAAAAATAAAAAATATTTTTATAATATAACCGCTCTTGTCGTAGATTGCATTACTGACAGGTTACCAACGGAACATGTTGAGACTTCTTTAGTGCAACATTTAGGTAACTTACCGCTCGCTGACCCTCTGTGGCACATTCCCGGAGAGGTCGAATTAGTTCTCGGGGCACAATTGTTCCCATTTTTGTTATTAGGTCAAAAAATTATTGCACCTCCCGCTCCTTCAGCCCTCGAAACCGTGTTCGGTTATATTCTTATGGGTGACGTCCCCACTAATTCTAATAAAGATAAACATGCATCCACTTATTTAAATACCGCGACTTTTTTCACTTCTTGTCCTAATGACCTTGCTATTTCTTTAGATGATTCCCTAGTAAAATTTTGGGAGCTCGAAGAAATTCCCGCGCAAAAATTTATGAGTTCGGCCGAAAAGGAATGTGAACAGCTGTTCTCTGATAACTTCTCACGGGACTCCGCCGGCAGATATTGCACCGCGTTACCCTTTTGTGAGGATCCTAATGTATTAGGTGATTCCCGTTCTGTCGCTCAGCGCCGTTTACTTGCTTTGGAGCGTACTAAATTACGCGACCCACAACTCCGCGCTAGTTATAATGATGTTATAAAGGAGTACTTAGATAAAAACTACTTATCTGAAGTATTGCCCTCCGATGGTGACGACCATGATAAAGGGTATTTCATTCCTCACCATCCCGTCGTACGGCAAGACAAAGAAACAACAAAAGTTCGTATAGTACTCGATGCTAGTGCTAAATGTCACAATGGGGTATCACTCAATGATATTTTACATACGGGACTCAATTTGCAATCTGATTTATTTATTTTATTGTTGAACTTCCGCTTATTTCCCATTGCTATTACCGCAGATATAAAACAAATGTACTTACAAATTGCTGTTATTGATGAGCATAGAAAATATCAAAAAATATTATTCCGCTTTGATCCTACTGATCCAATACGAGTATTTCAATTTAACCGAGTTGCGTTCGGACTTAAGTCCAGTCCATTTTTAGCCATGCGCACTGTGCGCCAGTTGTCCTCAGACGAGAAAAATCTATTCCCGCGCGCTGCTGAAGTAGCTTCACGTGAACTTTATATGGATGACTTAGCCACTTCCATTCAGACGTTAGAAGAAGCTAAGGTCTTGTCTCAAGAGCTCATCTCTCTTTTCAAAGCAGGTGGTTTTGATCTCACCAAATGGGCGAGCAACTCACAGGAATTGCTTGTCTCTGTGCCGCAATCCAATCGTGCTTCTATAGATTTTTCAGATAACGATAATCTTAAAATTTTAGGCATTAAATGGATTCCTGCAGATGATAGCTTCACTTTTACTACATCTGACTTATATGATAAGTGTACCAAAAGGTTCATACTTTCAACAATTGCCCGCTTGTGGGATGTACTCGGATTCGCTGCTCCAGTGGTATTATTTGCCAAATTATTAATTAAAGATTTATGGAATCTTCATATAGATTGGGATGAAACACCCCCAGACTCTATTGTTTCTCTATTTAATCAATTTAAAGAGCAATTGCCTCTTCTTTCTACATTAAAAATACCGCGTCATTTAGCTGTTTCTATGGGCTGCTTAACAAATATTGTCGGCTTTGCCGATGCCAGTCTTAAGGCTTATGGCAGCGTCATATATTTACATGTGACCAATCCTGATGGTAACATACACGTACGGTTGGTGTGTGCAAAATCAAAGGTTGCACCTGTAAAGGTAGTTTCGCTAGCTCGTTTGGAGTTATGCGCCGCTGTTCTTATGTCAAAACTAATTAAATTAATTAACGAGACTTATAGTGCTCGAACCCCTATTAATAATATATTTGCATTCTCCGATTCTAAAATAGCCTTGTCATGGATACATTCATCTCCACATAGATGGAATGTTTTTGTTAGTAACCGCATTGCAAAATGTCAAGAAAATCTTAACCCTAAACATTTCTACCACGTTAGTGGTATAGAAAATCCAAGCGATTGTCTCTCTAGAGGTATTTTACCTGAGCAACTGGCGTCGCATCACTTATGGTGGCACGGACCGAAATGGTTGCAAAATCCAGTTACAGAGTGGCCCATCACTTCATTTAGTCCCGAATGCTGTAAGGAACTACCTGAATTTAACAGTAAAACGCTTGTTACTTGTACCGCGTCCACTTCTGTTGAGCCTAATTTAATATATGAGCTTGCTCTAAAATACTCATCATGGAATAAAATATTACGCATAATAGTATACATACTTAGAGTTACTCGCATAATTTCTCGTGTTAAAGTTCCCAGCCACATCACAGCTTCTGAGCTAAATAAAGCTGAAATTTATTTAATATGCTCTGTACAACAATTTCACTTTCAAAATTTAATTAATAATATTCAAAAGGTTAAATTATCTTCCCCACTTAAAAAACTTGACCTTTTTATAGATCAAAATAAAATTATTAGAATTGGAGGAAGACTTTCAAATGCAAATCTTCCGTATGAAGCTCAGCATCCCGCGCTATTACCCAAACATGACCATGTTACTCACATTATTATAGACTATTTTCACCGTGCTCATTGCCATACTGGTGCCAATCTTCTGAGCTCGCTGCTGCGTCAGAAGTATTGGATACTTTCAGCTAGGAGTGTCATTAGACATAGAGTACATTCATGTAACTTCTGTTTTAAAAATTCCCCTTCATTTATCAGCCCAAAAATGGCTGATTTACCCTCTTGTCGTGTTCAGGAGACCAAAGCGTTTGTGCATACAGGCGTTGACTATGCTGGACCCATTAGAGTAACATTATGTAGACGCAGAGGTCAAAGGAGTCAAAAGGCATATATTTGCTTGTTTATATGCTTAGTTACCAAAGCTATACATATCGAGTTGGCTACGGATGTGTCGTCAGATACTTTTATTTCCGCTTTTAAGCGCTTTATTTCCCGTCGAGGGCCGGTTTCTTTTCTTTACTCCGATAATGGAACCAACTTCGTTGGAGCTAAAGCTCAATTACAAGAACTACTTGCCGATCAGTACCGCATTGAATGGAGAATGATTCCACCCCGCGCCCCACATTTCGGAGGATTGTGGGAATCTAATATAAAATCTGTTAAAACTCATCTATACCGTGTTGTCGGTTCGCAGCTCCTCACATATGAAGAGCTCCTCACTGTTCTTACCCAAATTGAAACAATCTTAAATTCTAGACCGCTTTGCATTTTATCTGAGGATCCTTACCCGGAGCCTCTTACTCCTGCTCATTTTATAATGGCTTCACCATTGACTTCATTGCCGCTTCAGAATGTCTCCGAGGAAACTATATCTTTACGTTGTCGGAAACAATTATTAGATCAAATGGTGTGTAGCTATTGGAAAAGATGGCGTATAGAATATTTACATAACCTTCAAGTTAGACAGAAATGGCTCATTAATAAGGATAACATTAGGATTGGTACTGTGGTTCTTATACACCAAGATGATATTCCCCCTTTACGATGGCCGTTGGGTATAATATCTCAAGTTTATCCAGGCAAGGATGGAAATATCCGCGTCGCTTTAGTAAAAACTTCGAATGGATCATTCAAAAGACCCATTGTCAAGTTATGTCCATTACCCTCACAATAAAACATCATACCAAATTTTACATTAATTTCTTTAGTAAGTTATAGTATAATTTTTATTTTTTTTGAGAACATTACGTATTCTCAAGGCGGCGGAGGATGTTTAGGCCAAATATTATATCCCATTTAATTTAAAGTAAAAAGATTACTCTTATCGAGTTTCATGGTCGAGCCTCTACTTCCCGATTCCTACCCTTTCCCACATCCTATATGAGAGAGAGAAAAGAGTTTCGGGAATCTCCGAGATGCTTCGACAACGCATCGCCAAGCGCGCGTGTGTGAGTGAAATGCAACGGCACGCGCCCCCGCAACCCGCATAATTCAGTACGTAAAAATAAATCGATCGAAACGCATTAAAAAACTGTGATTTGTGAAATAATAAAATATAGTGCCTATCGCTGTGTCGGATTGCCATAGGAGTTCCTGGTAAGTCCTTACCTTTTTCCTAGGAGGCTCCTCATCATCCAAATTAATAACTTTACTGCTAGTTATACCAAAAACTAACCAGACCTAATAAAAAACATGTGAATACTTGCCCACTATTTTATATTTACTTTAAGAGTCAATTAAACAAAATTTAAGACACTGATGAAAATAAACGCAACGTGAATTGAACCTTAGTGATCTTATCTAAATTATGAAAACAGTATTATGCTATTTCATACGTTTGGTTGAGTTCGTACTGGACTTATATACGAAGCAACTGATTATAGAATAGCTTTTATACGAACTGTAACTATTAGGTACCTACTAGTACAAGTGATAAAAAAACTTGAGTTTTTAAGATGCATAATTAATATACCACGTACAACCGTAATTTAAAATAGGTACCATGAAAAATATGATTATAGGTAACGAATTCTATTAAAACTCAATTATTTCATAATAGAAATTTTATTGTATTTAACAATCACATAAAAACAATCTAAATGCAAAATAAAACAAGTTAAACGATCGAATTAATTGATAAGAATTGATACAATACTGATTAAACTTCTCTTGTAACAAACATAAAAAATCACAATAAAATGAATACATCTTATAAATTTAATAACGAAATTAAATGTTTACTTTTAATAAATAAATAAAAATACCCGAAATAATGTAGGTACGGTCACCACCATAAGTAGATGATTATTTTAGTACCAACCAATGCACATTATGAAATTCACACTTCTCATACTAAGTGTTAATTTTAGTGATCTATTTTAACAGGGTACTATAGAGACCATCTACTTTTGGGCAAAGTTTTGGGCCAGACTGTACAAATTGACTATTTTGCGAAACCTCTTCATAACCCGAATAACAATGAATAACGACGAGACTATGGGCTAGTTTAAAATTATGCAGGAGACTAGCTATGTTAATTAACCAATAAACTCATATAATATTATGAATAACTTATTACATTTAAAATATTAAACTACTTACATGCATAAAATAAATTGCGGTCTTAATAATGGAACGTAAGCATACTGTTATTTATTATAACTTATTTATTTATATACAATAAAACCGAAGACTTGGTTGTCTATCCTAATTCGAATATACAGGGGTGATTTTGTTATCACTGGCAATACTTGCAGGGGTGGAAGTACTCATCAATGTGAACAACTTTTATTATAGGGCTAACTCTGATATCGCGTAAAATAGTATTATTTTAAGCAACCGTATGGTTGCTTCATACATTTTGGTCGAGTAGGTATTGAACTTTTGTATGGAACAGCTGATAATTTTTTCATGATTTCACAGGTAGTCCCATTATAAAAGTTGTTCATTTTGATGAGTACTTCCACCCTTGCAAGTATTGCCAGTGACTAAAAAATCACCCTGTATAAACAATACATAATGAAACATCACATAGAATTAGCGTAAAACTATTTTAATAATGATGGGAACAAAACAACGTCTTATGATAGTTTTTTTTTTTTTTTACACAAATTACGTAATGGTAGTATATTGCGTTTATAGTATTATAAAATAATATTGTATACTACACTTATAATATAATACCTTCTTACTTTAAAAAAAACGAGTCATAATCTACGTCACAAATATGCAGACGGAAAAAGAGTATAAAAATCCATCATAAACGTGCTGAACGGGCAACGGGCAGAAAATTTAAATAATATTCTATTGTTAGCGTTTTTTTTTATTATTATTAAAGAAGGAGAAAAGAGTTCTAAAAGAAATGGGAAGACAATAGGTATAAAGCCAACCTTAAGTAATATAACGTCAAGGAGGATGTCATTAATAAGACCTTAAATTAATACTTAATTAAGCAAGCGCATTGAATTAATACAGTATATATTTATTAATACATAAAGGCAGTTTTTTTTAATACAAGTGTTATATGGACAATAAGTCATATCGGTTATTTAAAAGAACACAAAATGGTTGACTCAGCAAAAATGCTTTCTACTACATAAGTATTTTAATTCCATAAATAATTTTATTCAATACCGGCAGGTACGTATGACTAGGGCTACAAAATTATTTACACAGAATTCATGTTTTAATCTAAATAATTCGTTGTATAATATAGATAATATACCCAAATAGACAAAAAATCGGACATTAGTAACTACAGTTAGCTAGCCATCATTCGTCGTTTAATATTTTCATAGTCTAGCTAAGGTTTTCTGGTCCAACATGACAGTATTGCTCGCTCCGAATTGTACCCTAAATGTGGGTAATACTGAAGAGACGAGATCGCGACACTGCGCCATTACTTCGGGAATCAATTGGTAAGTATGATCTTGCTGCCTATAATGTAAATTGATAAATAAGTTTTCATGTAAATTTTTAAAACTAGTTTAAAGTTAAGCAAACCCTAACCATTAGTTTATGACGGCCCACACTGTCGAATAAAACCTCATAGGCTAAGCAACTTTCAATCCATAGCATATTTTTTCATTTATATTCTAATTATTATACTGTTCTTTTCTGCTAGTTTATAACACAACTATTTTTGTATTATAAAAAATAATTATTTTTCTAGTAACTTACCCTTTATTTTTAACCAAAGCGCCAGCTATCGTTAACCCCTGCAAACAGTTGGCAGTGGCTTCCAGACTGAGGCAATAAGGGTGACATTGACTGGACTCTACCCTTCGTTGTATCAGTTTTAGGGCGTGTTTGTGCTCGCAGGTTACTTCCTGATAATAAGATAACAGAGTGTAGGTTAAAATGCATCTGGATTTTCTGTTTATAAGTATGTATTATATCTTGACGGTGGCAGAGACAAAATAATAAGTATAAAACTTATAAAAAATCTTCTGTCTCATATTTTGTAAAGGAAAGGGTACATGTTAAGAATTACAAAAACTAAATATGCTAAATACGAACGCGACACGCGGCTGTTGGCAACCAACTGAGAAATGGTCCGCTAGCGAACCAGAGGCCGGTAGATTTAGCCCCAGTGCATGATACAAATATATACATTGTAAATAATGATAATACAGATTATATCAGAAATTGTTACAAACTATACTGCTTTTAAATATTTCTAAGACTAAGATAGTTAATTGGCAAAAAAAAATGAAAATTACCTGAGTCATAACTTCAATACATTGCAATAAAGTGGTGAGGGCCGGCCAAACGGACCACTTCAACAGGTACTGCAGTTTGAAATTATCTGCTATACTGTATGTATCATCGTGGTGTAATATCACTTTATTCTTCATGCAGAAGTCAACGGCATTTTGAAATGTCTGAAATTAAAATAAGTTTCAATTAAATATTATTAAAAAAAAAACTACCATTTTACCATTTGTAAGCTCTGAGTATCAAATCAAAGCTCGATGTATGCTTTATCAACTCAATGAGGATGTCTCAAGTGCGATTCATTAATTTATTTATAAGTAGAATATAGATTGATATTAGACAAGGACGACATCTATAACCGCGCCATAAACGCATACACAAAAATAACTTTTATATCACAATTAATGTCAAATTTATTATTTACTAGCTGTCCCCCATGGTTTCACCCGCGTTCCCGATAAAAAAAAAAGTAGCCCTTGTCCTTCTCCATACCATAGGCTATCTGCGTACCAAATTTCATCGTGATCGGTTCAGCGGTTTAGGCGTGAAAAGGTAACAAAAAAACAAACAAACTCACATTCGCATTTATAATATTAAGTTAGGATTGGGTTATTCAATGTACTTATACCATATTGCAGAAATTAGTTTGGTCATTTTTAATAGAAGAATTTAACCCCTTGCCTCACGAATGGAACGCGCGTCCCAAAACTACCTTAAAAAAGTATAATTCCAAGAAATTTTAGTCAAGTTATTAATCCATGCATTTACTTGTTCTGTGCGACATTGAGACAAAATTGAGACATTTTGTTCTTATAATACATTATTTTAACATTCAAATATTTTAATTACAGTAAATTATAGTTCTTACTTACACTTTCTTCATAGTTTTGCATGTAGAAAAATTCATGTCTTAGTAATTTCCTAATTTGATTGTAGCATGTCGATAAGTTACCTGAAAATTAAACGTAAAGTAAATACTTTTGTTTTGATATTTGATCATCTCAATCACCAGCTTATGCACATCTCCAGTGCAGGAGCACAAAAATCTCCTAAGGCTGCATGTCCATCGGAGCGGAGCGTGCTAAGCTACGAAAAAAATACATGACGCCGACGTTAAATATGAGCAATTTTATTGGTTATATTTTCCTAGTACCGCTCCGGTGGACATGCAGCCTTAACGGGGGGATCAAATTAATTACATAGTCCACCATGCAGTCCGATAGACTACACATTCCTTCGAATTAGATGTTCGGGCTTGTCTTGAAACACCGATGAATCCGTACGTAAGAAGCTTAAGAGGTTTGGACTAATCTGCACCCTTATAATCGTATGTGGGTGCGTTCACCACAGAGTCACCATGGATCATAAAATACAGCTGTAGTCTACTGAATGACTTATTTTTACGCATACCTCTTGTAACTGGCCCTCTTTGCATAATGAGACAAATGATTGCTGGCGGCACCAAATAGTGTAGAATAGGGTTAACGTACAACTGCAGTTGAATCACAGGTATTGCTGCCGCCATGGTTTCTGCTTCCAAGATGTGGCCTTAGAAAATAAATTAATCATTTGTAATAACAACGCTGGATGCAGGCCGCCCAAGACCGATCCTATTGGGACCAGCAGTGGACGTCTTGCGGCTGAGATGATGATGATGATGAATAAGAATGAAAATACGAGTTTTCAAATAGCCCAAAAATGTCGCAAATCATGACAGATATCTATGAAATACAATACATAGTACAAGCTTTGGTATCTGACTTCGAGTACATATCCCTGTAATAGCGGACGGTCGCATAGAGAACCTTCCTTTTTTTTTTATACATGGTCGGCAAACAAGCATACGGCCCGCCTGATGGTAAGCGGTTACCGTAGCCTATGAACGTTTGCAACACCAGGGGTACCACTCGCGCGTTGCCGACCCTTCCCCCCTCCCCGATGAGCTCTGGCGACCTTACTCACGCGCAGGAACACAACTATAAGTTATTTGGCTGCGGTATTCTGTACGGTGGAGGTACTTCCCCAGTCGAGCTGCTCTTTGAGCGACATATCGCTATGCTATACCTCTCTCTTTTCTTCTATGTCCTTTTTTTGAAGTCGGTAAAAAATTCGGAATTCAGAGTTTTTCCTTGCTATATAGGCTAAACAATAACTGTGGGTGAACTGACGATCGGTGAGTCAGTCAGTGACAAATTAACAAAATAAGAACTTTGACTTGCAATAATTCTTAAACTACTGGTTCAAATTGAATGTAATTTGAAAATATATCTAGTTATGTAATGCCCTCTTGGTCACAAAAAATTTAGGCTTCTAGTTTTTTCCACAAAGAAGTTACAGGGGGTCGAAAATGGCCCGAATGGCTTCGAGAAAAGGATGGTACGGCCGTGCCTCGACTTGCGGGGGCACTTCCGTGCCCCAGATAAATATATAATTATGTATGTTAATTGAAATATCAGTTTAACATAGAATGTTGGTAATTCGATTAAACAGTAGGTGCCCTTATCAAAATATATAGATACATTTGTACAAGTCTAAACAATTTACCCTGACAATACACATATTCTTTGCCATAGATTTAGATAAGGTATTAAAGGGGCCATTGCTCCGTTACCAACACTGTCTGCTGATAAATTTAAGTTCTTATCTTATCTTAAAACATTAAACATTATCTAACGATCCTAATAAAATATCGTTACATATTATTAGGATAACAATAGTTATAGTCCGCGCGCTATCAGAACTGGATTGACTTTTGGAATGAGGAAATATCTTTATGCCTCCCGTTCCTAAGCGATGAGAGTGAATTAATGGCACTATACCGCTGGATATTTTGAGATAGCTTCTTTTTAAAACCTATGTTGGGTTTGTCGTGCTGATCAACACCCTAACCTACATCATAATAAAACTAGCATCTAGGTATCAGTATGTGTACAACATACCTTTCATTTTATTCTTCACATCACTGGACACATCCATCAATGCTCCTGACACGAGCCGCAGTCTTCTGTCTCTGTCTAACCTCATCATCTTGCTGTGCACCATTAATATCCTCTCAACATTCGATTTGACGTCATCCTCGAACACCGACGCGCCTAAACATTTCAGCACTTCGACCATATAACACGCCTCCTCAACAACTTCTTCTAAAACTAAAGCCTGTTCTTTGATTAAACATTGCATCAGTACTATGGCTAGTAAATTAGATATTGTTGCTACTGTGTTCTTCTGTTGTAACGTTATAACATAGTCGGCAACGTCTTGTACTTGTTTGAATTGATCTGTGGTCAAATGTTGAAGGTCGAGAGGTTTTAGAACCTCGTTGGTGTGTTGGCTGTCGCCGATGTACTCTCTAAAAGATATTGGTGGGCCGAGATTGATATAAATGTTGCCGAAGTGATCGTTTAAACTGGATAGAGCTTTGAGGAAACCCTGTAATAGGAATACAGAATTTAAAAAGTGGTTTTAATATCAACTAGCATAAATGGAACGAATTGTTTATAACCGTTAAATTTTCATTACTTAATTGGTTCAGGCTTACATACTTTAATAGATAGGTATCATATTCCACTAATAGGCTTCGCTTGTGTTTCCCCATTCTCCAAAATTATAGCAATGGTGCGGCGCAGGGACGCTTATATACATAACTGCAGAGACTCCCATTTAGCGAGAGACTTTTTGTAAGAATCTTCGATATCGAGGCATACGTCATCCCCAATATTCACGGATGTTTTAATAACTGATTAATAATATTTACTGTTGGTTTTTCACAGTGGTGTGAATTGAAACTTGTTATCGAATAACAACGATAGGTAGATACTAAGCACCAGAGTTGCTGTGGTTGCTGATCAGGTTCAGGTAGATTATCTGGTAAACAATATATTATTTATTCGAACGAAAGATACTGCATTTTCATATATCTATCAGATAATCTATTCGGAACTTGTCGGCATCCTGTGAGACGGATCCTTTTTCTCGCAACAAAAATTAAACACCAAAGTATGTAAAAGATTTACTTTTTCGGGATCAGATATCAGTGTTTGAAGAAATGTCCCAGAGTATTTATTTATTTTTATACTTCCTATGACCTGATACAATTATATATTGTGATGAACAAATACATCAATTTCTAGTATGTACTACTACTAATTGACTAAAATAAAATTCAAGGGAATTTATTTCTGTGGCCTGGTGCTAAAAGGGCGTCAGTTTATCAACAATCTTTTAAAAGTTACTATGTAAAAAAGGCCAATGTAGTGTGCGCTTTCATACAGTTAAGTAGAAATATATATATGATAAAAGGGCTGCAGTATACTTAAGCCGATAAGAAATTATTATTTTTCACTTTGCTAGTAATAGAGTAACAACTAAAACGATCAAAGCTAACATTAGCCCTTAATGTAATCATTTCTGGAGTACCTCCAACCATCCAGCCGTCCATTTTATGAGTCTTTGGAGACTGGCCCCGAAATGGAGGATATTGTGTCATGTTTTGATGAAGAAACTTAAAAATATTGAAAACTCTACATAGTAAAATTTCATAGAAAAACAACATTGGCCTTTTTAATTTTATACATATAGGAACTAACATAATAATTATATTATCATCAGTGCTAAAGGTATTTTGAAAAATATTAACAACTTAAGCCAAGTTGTTAATATTTTCCAAAATACCATTTTTTTGCTTATAGAAAGTAGATTTTTATTTTCGTACATTTAACATAAATCAAATAAAAGTAAAATATTTTTGCCATACTACAATATAACACGTAAATAATAACTATTAATGCTGATTCATAGTTGTAACGCTCATTACTGAAAATAATGATTATTGATTTAACCCTATTAACACCAGGCCACAGAATTAATTTCATAAACGAATGGCGACCTATTGAAATATTTATAGAATATATTATTATAATAAAAGCATTGACATGTTAGCGCTTATAAGTAAAATAAGAACAAAACTAGCCAAATTATAAGGAAACGTAGCTTGACGTTGTTTGATTAGATATTCCTGATTATTGATGATTGACGTCGGTTTATTGGACGGACACAACACTAGTGTGGTATGGTATGGCCGCAAATGCTGTGACGCGCTTGCTTAGGTAGCATAAGGCGTAGTACGGGGAGGGAAAAAAGGGAGCTCAGAGCGTAGCGGGGTGTTTTACCCCCACGACATGCCGCGTAGCTCACTTAGGCTGCTTTTCCACCAGAGATGTGCTATGCTGCGTTGCTACGGATGCGTTTGATATCCACCAATCATATTCATTGGTCCACATAACATAGGAAAACGGGTTCTACTAAGTTATGTTTTTAATATGGATGGATGCGTGCTATGGATAGTCGCGTGTGGTGTAGCTGTGCGGAGCAGAGTACCTACAGTAGGCGCACATCTTCCTCGCTGCGCTACATAACTTAGCATCAGTGGAAACGGTCACATAGTTTCGTAGCTTAGCTTTCACATCCTCGCATCATAGCTGCATAGCACATCTCTGGTGGAAAAGCAGCCTTATTGTCCGACCATAATTAGCATACTTTTAAAAAAATTGTGGTAAAATTGATACTCTCTGCTTTTGCGATAAAGTTACATCAAAATAAGTAGATAAATCATAATATTTTACAATGTCAACTTACCCCAGTGGATTCCTTAGGTTTGGGTACACCCAAATGCTCGTAAGCAAAG
Source organism: Tetheella fluctuosa (assembly GCA_951216915.1). Taxonomy (NCBI): domain Eukaryota; kingdom Metazoa; phylum Arthropoda; class Insecta; order Lepidoptera; family Drepanidae; genus Tetheella; species Tetheella fluctuosa. The sequence continues at coordinate 6,881,825 of OX578231.1, read as the reverse complement.
AGCCCCTGCTCCATTAGCCTATCGTAAGTGATATTAACGGGTACTATCGTGATATCCGTTACTTCTCGTGCGAAAAAAGGTACAAGGCTCATTGATAGCATACCTGAGAGGAAAAGACAAAAATAAAAATAGTGCGTGGAGTCCCTTCGCGCGGAAAGAGTGAAACTTGTATCATCATCATCATTAAAATTATTACAATCTAAAATAGAAATTATAGGTGCGGCTTTCATACTCCCTCCATGGTAGCGTTAAACGTTTAACGCAACCTTGTTGGAAGTCGCATAAGAAGTTTCACTTCAAAATATATTTTATTTATTTATTGCAGGAAACCAACAGCGTTTTCCATTATTATTTTACAGACTGAACTTAGTATAAACTTAATCATAGAAAAGCATCATGTCGGGTACTTGGCGTCTTTGTTCAAGGGTCATCAGTTTCGAATGTTTACATCTTTGTTCGTATGTGTTAAAATGTATTTTGTATGTTTTCGATATGTTAGATATTGTGGATTCCAAATGGTACTCCCATATTGAAGTATACTGCGTACATAAGCGCAATATACCGCTTTCAAGCATTGATAGTTTTTGAAAGGCTTACAAGTCCGAATAATAAAACCTAGGTTTCTATAGGCCCTGTTTACTATTGTGTCTACGTGTGAGGTTAACAGGAATTTAGAGTCGAGTTGCACGCCAAGGTCTGTAATAGTATGTTCCCGCTTTATTACCGAACCGTTAAAACTGTAATCATGAATAAGGGGATTTTTCTTCTTTGTATATGAGATAATTTGATATTTGGTAATGTTAATGGTTATATTATTAATCCTATAGTATTCCGATAAAGTATTTAGATCTTCCTGAAGTTTACTGCAGTCAGCTATATCTCGGATAGAGATGAAGATCTTTTTATCATCTGCGTATTGAAGATGATTTGAATGCTTAAAGCATTCATGTATATCGTAAAGGTAAGCCACGTAGAAGAGTGGACCCAGATGCGAACCCTGGGGTACGCCTGGTGGTATTTCTATAAAGTTGAACCGGTATCCGCCGACTACCGCTGCTTGACTACGATTAGTGAGATAAGACTTAACCCATCTAAGTAAGTCACCGTGGATTCCCAAGCATAGTAATTTCTTTATGAGGATGACGTGGTCCACGCGATCAAATGCCTTTTCGAATATTTTTTATATTTATAAATTCATTGTCAGACATTAATAAAAGAAGAAGGAGCCAGAGGCAGGACATAACTTTAATATATTTTAGCATACGTGACGTCATGAAAATATTTCACGTATGAATATGGCAAGATGTAAAATTAAATTGTTTGGAAAGTCGGCAATGGTAATGTGGCCGAGAGACGGTGAAATCACACCACCACGACAATGTGACAATGTTGGAACGTAAATCAGCATCTGATAGAAATATAATATAAAATCGCTATTTTGAAAATTTTACAGATATTAAGACGTCGTCGGAACAGGTCGTCGGAAAACGCTGGATGCAGGCTGCCCAAGTCCGGTCCTATTAGAGATCCTTAGGGGAGACCTATGTCCAGCAGTGGACGTCTTGCGGTTGTGATGATGATGATGATGATGAAGAAAAAATATATTACAGGTATCGCCAAATATAAGTTACTTCCAGAACAAACATACATTGTACTTACTCAGACTATGCTTACGTCATTGAAGATATTTTAACTCACCATACTTAGGCGGCATACTCTTATTACTCCTACTTCTAGTCCCTTCTAGGAAGAACTCGATCGGTGCGCAATGTTTAGCGACTACAGTCCTCACATATTGACGCAATGTCGCTGCGTACAGCGGTGCGCCGACGAGCGTGCGTCGGATGTAAAACGCACACGTCTCACGCATTCGACGACCCAATATTGCCATTGAATAGAAATCTGTAAAAACATAATGTCTAAGTACCTTTACTAGCGTCTAAATTACTAGTATTACTAGACTTGTGAGCTTTCAAACCCAGTGATTGCATGACTGTTATGTGGCATAGCTACATCCCATTTATATTTTGATTTTGGTTGTTTTTAATAACTTAAGCTATTTGAAAAGTATACCATACATATTTTTCCTATTCGAGCTCAAAGATTTGCCAGAGTACATAAATAATAAATATTCTGGGACATTATTCCTCACACACGGCCATCTGACACCAAACTAAGCAGAGCTTGTACTATGGAAGCCAGATAACTGATATACTACATACATATACTACTTTTCTTTTGTAAATACATACATATATAGATAACTAGCTGTCCCCCGCGGTTTCACCCACGTAGCGGTATAAAAAAAAATAGCCTACGTCCGATTCTCAGACCTACCGAATATACACAAATTTCATAAGATTCGGTCGAGCCGTTTCGGAGGTGTTTGCAGACAAACACTGTGACACGAGAATTTTACATATTAGATTACACCCAGACTCAAGACAAACAGACATGTTCATGCACACAAATGTTTGTCCTGAGTGGGAATCGAAGCCAAGACATACGGCGTGATAGATAGGGTATCTTACCAATCACGCCAACCGACCCGTCAACATGTTTTGCCTTGACTCAAAGCTAATTATAGCTATGCAACTATAAATAAATATTTGCATAGGTTACATTACATTGTTTGTATGAAACTATTATTTGTACCCATTATGGAAGTGTTATTTCATAATTATATCCGCTTGGGCCTTGAAATGTGTCAATATGGTACATGTACAGCCTTCAAGGTAATGGATATTGAATTCTTTGAATGTAATTTTAAATGAAAACAATAGATTACAATGTTCATCTAGGAACTAGGTAGGAATGATTACATGATGCTTTTTATAATAAAAATATAATCAAAAGGGGTGTCTAGATTAATGAATTTGTAGAGAACACACAGTCAAGTGATCTGGCTCACAAGTTCAGCTGTTGGTAACCAGTATGTTGTTGGCAACAGATTATCAACATGAAGATGATAGCTTACAAAGTACAAAAATTAGATTATTATACCACTAAGGTGACAAACAAGCAAATGGTTACTGTAGCCTATTGACACTTGCGACACCAATGGAATCACTCACACATTGACAACCCTGAAAAGATCTGTTCACACCCTTCTCGAAGAACCCCATGCTGTAATTCCTTGGGAAAATAACTTGTGTTTGGACATACAGCAGTAGACTGCAATAGGTTACTTATGACATAGTTGATAAAATAAAAAAATATGTTCATATAACTTACCCATTCCTGCAGCAACTGCAGGGAAATCAATATCATAATGGTAGCTTAGGTATGTCATAAGGCAGAAGTCTGCATAACTTCGATGGGTAGGCAGGAACAGTACCGGGTTTGTGCCCATTATTGATTTTAACTGCAACAAAATAATCAATATAAATAAGCTGAAGTGACTGAGTGTTGGGTTAAACTTGATGGTAGGATGCTTTTAGAGGAAAATTTTGCTATGTTGAACATGTGTTTTATTTTTATTATAAATAAGTATTATGGTGATATACAGTCTGTACAACAGGATATTATAAGTGGGAATGGAAAAAATCTTAGCTTACCTTTAAAACTGCAGCTTCATTGACAAACAATTTGATTTTCATCATGAAGGAAATTTTTAGGAATATGATTCCGATCCAGCGTATGACATGTATTTTCTTGTCCAGTCCCATTTCTTCCAGATAGTTTAGAACATCTTGATGAAGTTTCTCTTTAGTAACACCTGTTCTACGACTTTCCTGCAAATAAGTTATAATTATTAATATAGCTATATAAATCTGAATACATAAAAGGAGAAACTGACTAACAGATCAACACACAGCTCAAACCGCTGGGTCTAATGTTCTAGATTCACTAAGGTTCCATATAACGTTGGCATCCACTGTAAATTGGAGATTGCGGGTGAAACCCCGTAGCGCAAACAATTACTGGTGATTGGAGGAGTTATTTTATAATGAGTGTTAATTAAAAGCACAGGACGTTAGTATAATGAATTGAATAGAAGGATATACTCAACCTAGTGTTGGAAAATAGAATAGGTTACATACCGCTTCTATGATAGAATCCAAGTAAACAGAGCTCGCGACCACATCCTTGAGGTCTTGAGGCGAATAATTTTTGTCCAATTCAAAAGTTCTCAGCGGTCGCCAATTCCTTGACATAAAACTGAATATTCCTGACTGTGTCTTTCTCGGCTCCAAAATGTCAACGAATTTCACTGCTTGTTCACACATTATTAAATATTTTCGATCGATGTCGCAGAAATCAACACATTACACAGAGGTTAAAAGTCTACTACATATATTTGTTCTTATGCCAGCGTTCATTAATTAAATAATTATAAATTTTAATATAATTGAAACACAACAACAAATGAGATTACAAATTTAATTTATTTATTCTCGAAATTAACGACGACGGTAACCCCTCTAGCTGCTTGCTGACCGGCTGGCTGGCTGAGGCTGACAGACAGGACAGACAGACACTGACAGACCATGAATGACTGACTGACCAGACTGACTGACACTGACAACAGTGCTGCCAGTGTTGGCTGGCCTAGTCTAACGCCCCATGTGCCGTTATTGCCGTACCCAGTGCTGCCATATGCGGGAGGCGTGAAATCTGTATTTTCATTTGAAAAAATCCGTATAAAATCCGTAGGACCATTAGGATGAAAATTCCGTATGAATTCCGTATACAATGAAAATAATATGTTTATTTATACATATCTGTATTGATTAGTTTTAGTAAATAGTACTTAGTCGTCGGTAGAGCGAAATAAAAACCTCTAAAACCGGTAAATGGATTCCAAACTTGTTTGATTTCGGTTTTTTAAGGATAAGGTAGAGCCAAACCTAAATAAAACGCTCCTAATGTACTTGACACTGATTTAGGTTCAACCGGTAAACAAGCCCTGGTTCATAGTTTCGAACATGAACTATGTTAGGGGATTCCCCAATATTTGCATGCAGTATTGCCATAACATGAAATAACATTCCGTCTGGCATACTTAAAAAAATATGGTTAATACGTGTATTTATTTTAATACGAAGAAGACGAACGAAACAAAAAATATCGCAGTAAGTTTTGTACTGCATCTGATTAATAAGAGTATGTCTGTAGTACGTAAATCCGCAACCATGATTCATCCGTATTGGACTTCCAAAATCCGTACAAATACGGACTTATACGGACAAATCCGTATACAATGGCAACGCTGGCCGTACCGTTCTAGATTCTCTAAGGCCGTACCGTTCAGTAATATCGTCATCGCACCATTCACACTAGAACGTAGTGATTGCGCTTCAGAACAATTACTAAAGATTACGCAATGCGAAAAATCTGTCCGTCTCTCTCGCGCGCGGGCAAGCTTATTAGTATGAGAGAGATAGTTATTGTTTTGTTTTTGTTATTTACAAATACAGAGTGGTCTTTTTGCATTCGTCCGTTAGCGTCAGTCACACAGGTACTTTTTATATACTAGTAGTGGTAAACGTAAATTGGTACATAAGTGTAATATAATAACTTGAAACATTTTTTTTGTTTGTTAATGTACTTTATCCTTAGAGCATTAAAGGTTGGCTTTATGCTTTAAGACTTTATCTCTCACATAATAAATTAAATAAAAATACGATAAACGTAAATTAGTCTATATGTGAGTGGTCGGAAACCGGTATATAAATCTATTTTACTAGTTTTATGATCTCCAGTCAGTCTTTCAGAATTTGAGATTTCAATTTTAATTAAAATTATTGCTTAATATATTTTCTATAATTACGACTTTAATCTTTAACTGTTTTAACATTTTATTTCGTTCAATAACTGGGAAGTCGGAAGAATACAACAATTTGAAATGAAAAAAAAAAGTTTAATGATCTACTATTTTTATTATACAAACATTTTCAGCACCATATTGTTCTCCTATGAGAAAAACACTTCAATTTTCATACCAATGATTGTCAAAACATAAAAATATATTTTTAAAAAGAACCTATTCTAATATGTAACCAGTGAAACAAAAAATATAATAATAATATGTAGTTATTTGAATGGTAGAGATAGGTACTTATTTGTATAGAAATTACCGACACATATTGTGTGTGAAGAATGTCCCTGGATATTGATTTATTTTATTTATATTGGACAAACTTATTTTATTTAAAGCTTATACAACAAAATTGCCATGTTCTTACCATCAGTTTCATATTCCTACCATTCTTTAAATTAGATATGGCGCATAAGAAGAATATAACAAAACAAATGCACATTGATAAGTAAACATTTCCAAATTTCTAAAAATCTTTTGAAGTAACAAAATTTTACGTTTCTTTTTCACACATTTACCCTTTATTTTAATAACTAAACAGCCCGAATCTTACAAACTAAATCATTTAAAGTACAGTACAAAAATAGTTTGATTTTTAATATCGTGAGAAAACGTATGTATGTATGTATGTACTTACATAATTATTGAATGAAATGAAGGTATGTATATATAATATTTGTGGAAATATGTTATTTCTGAACATGTACTAAGTCCCTTATTAGAGCTATATATAGGTACATAATATAAATAATTACACAATGTCAGGTGTTAATAATTAAAACATATTTACCACTTAGTTTTTTCATTGATTACTATTTAATACGTATTGTAACAAAAATGTTTCTCATACTTTTTTGTTATTTTAAGTAATTGTCAATATGTTAATTTACTTTTGAGACTGCGGCATATACTCGCTATTTTTTTTACTAGCCTAAGACGCACCTACCCGCTGCCAATATTGGCAAAGTGGGCGAAAGCGGGGGCGGCTATCCCTTAAGTGCACTCGTGCGCTGCTTTACTAGTTCTTAGTAACTTGATAAATAATCGCAAAACATCTAATACCCTAAGAACATCGTTTTTATATGTACGAAGTTACAACAAATTAACATAATCTTAAACAACTTAATAAACTTTTTCCGGTCGAACAAATTTTTCCCGTGTGCATCACGTATCGCACGCAACATGCACAATGTCTATTAGCAGGGTACTCACTTAGAGGTGTAGCATGTAATGTATCTGATACTGTATGAACCACAGAACAATAAAAACAATAGAAATAGCAAGTGGGCGTGGCCCGCGTACCCCCGCGTTTAAGCTCCGCAAATGTCGAGCGCCGCCCACAATTGCGCACATCAGTAGGTATCCTTTAGTCACTCACTGTGTAAAAGTGTAGAAAAAAAATATAAAATGCCCTATTGTGCAATTTTAGAGTGCAAAAATGATAGCCGTACTATAAATGTATCCAAAGGTGGTATATCGTATCATCGGTAAGCCCAATTATATTTTATTTTTATTAAAATTTGAAAATACTAATTTAATGCAATAAGTCAAACGAAATTTGATTTTATTCTGTAGCATATAAGGTCTAACTGTAAACGTAATTTCTCGAAGATTCCAAGCATGCAAATGCACGGTTAGCTACTCAATTAGAGATTGAAGTTATCGATAACGAGCTATCGATATTTTTTAAACTTCCAATTGTGGTTACTAGGTAACTGTAGTAATAACTTATTTAAACTGCAGTGTAGCTTTGAATTTGCAAAACCGAATAAGTAGTTTCAGAGATTATCTCCTACAAACTTCATATTACCTCTTCATCATACCTCATACAAAATACAACATTAATTTTATATTTGACATTAATATAGAAATCATGTAAATTATATTCTTATCACGATAAAGAAGATACTTCTTTTATAAAGCGTATTTTATTAAAACAAAAATTTTGTCCAACACTTAACTACAGACAAATTGTTTTTTTTTTTATATATATATTTAACGACTTGTTTACGGTATTGAGAATATAAGCGAGTTAAAAAATAAATTATCGATAACTAAAATAGGACAGTGTTCATCCCTAGAGAAGGAAAAATCGAATGAAATCATTAAGCAAATATCAACATTACAGGAAGAAAAATACGTAATTTAATTGAGTGCATTTGTTATCGTGACATCTAGCGTCGAGTAGCCGAACTAGCTCGTCAAACTATGTCATGTGAGCATTAAAGGAAAAAGGTAATACATACTTAAAATAAATAGATAATAATGAACTCTAACTATAACAGAATTGTGTTCTTTTTCAATTACGCGACGACTGATCTTTTGGCTATTATGACAAAATTAAAATCCACCAATCATACAGAGGATTTGTTTGTGTTATAAAATGCAGATGTGTTAGTTGGGTACGCTGGTTCCGATACTAATGAAGGGGCATACTAATTCTATTGTTTTTATTGTTCTGTGGTATGAACCTACAAGTTGGTACGACTCGTCCATGGTCACCGCGTATCGAGCTACGAGCCGTCTAAGAGCACACTGCGAGTGCCTTTGTGTTCGTAGTAAAGCCGCCACTCAGTGGGTCGCGGCGAGCACGCTGCGCTCCGCCAACGAGCGGCTCGCGGCAAGTTCGCGCCTACGTACTCACTTGATACAGTATCAGATACAATACATGCTACACCTCTTAAGTGAGTATCCTGCTTATGAAATACGGGATTAGTCGCCTAACGCGTGAGATGAAAGATATTAATTAGTACAAACTGTATGAAGTAACTAGCCTAGATTACTAAATGCGCATACGAAATGCGCTCGGAAAAAGCCGGCACGGCGGGGCGGCAGGCCGGCTCATAGTCACCTCGCACTTGTAACGCGTCAATTATTGTCAAATTAGTTTGTTTTTATCACATAATTAGCGAAATTACGTGAGTTTTAATTATATTGAAGTAGTTGTGAAACATTACATACTATGAGCATTGACTTTAAATCATAACAATACTCAATAAGCTAGTAAAGCGCACTACCAGTTCTCAGAGCCCACAGCCGCCACTGGGCGCCACTTTAAATCACGCCACTTAATAACTGTATTTATCACAAAATGTTTAAAACTATGTTTTTCTACTTATTATAAGTAAACACTAACAAAGTCCACGCTTCAATCCCGTACGATGCTTCATGACGCAACTATGTGTGCGTGCGTAATCATTCACTAATGAATTCGCGTCACGTCGTGAGTGAACAGATGAAGAGCAGAATGAGTAAGAATGAGGACAAGCCGATACAGAAAGGGGCAGACTGAGTAAGAATGAGGACAGAACTGGTCAAATAGAGAACGAAACTGCTTAAATAGTGTACAAATAGGCTAAGTTTGAAAATATACAATAGAAGACAGACTTATTTGAATAAAAGGATAAACCGGATAGAAGAAAACCTGTTCTGGCACAGGATAGACCAGTTCAGATGGAGAACAGGCTATATAACCCTTCTTTTTTTAACTGAACATCACATTTATTTATCATTAACTCATACATATATGTCGGAGAACGGAAAACGGAACGTCAAGTTTTAATCGACTTGGGCGTATTCGGATGCGGTGGTTGGCAACATTAAGTATGACAGCTCGCAGATATCAAGATTTTCGATGGCTACATAATAATACGCGGAGCTGTGAACGACACTTGAGCAGTAGACATCAGGCAAAACGCACGTGGAGCCAACCTAAGTCCGACTTCGCCGCGTTCCTAAAAGTAATCCTTAGTCATCCGAATCACTTGTGCATATTTAAGTGCAATTGTTATTTAATTTACTTTGATTAAAGTTTATACGTGTACCAGAGTTGTTATTTCTGCATCTACGATGGATGAAGAGCTGAGAGATGATGAACGCCCACACTCGCCTACCTTCCCTTCGTTATATACATGTTCTCAAGCAACTAGAACTCCGTCAGCGTTTACTTATGTTATAACTTAACTGTAGAGAGCATTAGCAATAGCTATTAAACCCGTGATTTGTTCGTTAATTTCAGTTCTTTTAGGACGGGGATAATACGTTCAACGATCTCCTTTTGAGTTTCTTCGTGGTTTAATGGGCCAGAATCGAAGCCGAAGTAGGTACCGGATTCACGACATTTCTGAATGTAGGAACGCCATTTGATATCCTTTTCGAGACATAGTGGGTTGCCTATCACGATCGCTTTTGCCTTAGCACGGGTTAGCGCTACATTGAAACGCTGAAAATAAGAATATTTGTATTATTGATTAATATTAATATTACCGTTATTCTAGTTAAAGCTATGTGGTAACAGACATGCACATACACAATCATTCGAATTTATTTTTATAATAATAAACTAGCTTCAGCCCCGCGGTTTCACCCGCGTTCCCGAGGTATCTTATGTTTTCCCAGGTTAAAAAACATCCTATATGTTAATCGAGAATATATTCTATTTGTGTGCCAAATTTCAATCAAATCCATTCAGCCGTTACGGAGTTAAGTGGTTAAAGAACATCCAAACATACCAATTTTCCCACAAATTTTTTTACTTGCTGTCCCCCGCGGTTTCACCCGCGTTCCCGAGAAAAGAGTAGCCTATGTCCCTCTATACCATACCATAGGCTATCTGCGAACCAAATTTCATCGCCACAGCTCAGCGGTTTAGGCGTGAAAAGGTATCAAACAAACAAACTCACATTCGCATTTATAATATTTATAGGATTTAGGATATTAGTAGGCATAATGTTACCTTATCATCAACGAGGAAGCCAAGTTGGAACTTGGCGTCGTGGTCGAGCAGGCCGCACTGCGCTCGCACCGTCGATATGATGATGATCCGCTTCTCCTTGCCTTGGAAAGCTTCTACGGTACCCACTTCGATCTTATCGTAGCCTTTGTTTTGCAACCACGATTTCATTTGGTACACCTGAAGGTAGATTTTATCATTAAAATAGAACTAATAAATAAACTTTACAACATTTAAAAGATATTCGATTAAAGTATATGTTATTTCTTCATTTTCGGAAACTAGCTACTAATTATAGCGGAATTGCTTCGACTTTACTTTCGACAATTAAAATATTTATTATTCAAATAGGCCTTCACAAGCACTTATGAATAGTCTGACTCTAACGCTCGGTTCGGAAGGTTGCTTTTACTGAGAAGAGCCGGCAGGAAACTCAGCAATTACTCTTCAAAACCAACTCAGATTTAATACAAAAAAATAAGTACTTATTTGTGTGTATATGACTATAAGGAAAAAAGTATATAATAAAATTGAGTAAGAAATATATTTATCTTTATCAAACCCAATGTTTACCTGTCTGATATAAGGGGTGACAACTCCGATGTCATCAAGTAACACTCTGTGTTCGGTCACTAACGTTGTTATATACTTTTGTACGATTTCCAACTCCATATTATTGAAGTAGCTGAAAATATTATTATATTTAAGAATGCGTTCAATATAACTAGAGCTGGAATACTGGAAATTAAAATATACAACGGGCGAGGTTGTATCTCTTTTCGATTGACGAGCCGGTTGGCGTGGTTGCTAAGACACCCAATCTATCAGGTTGTGGGTTCGATTCCCACTCAGGATAGACATGTCTGTTTGTCCTGACAAACTGTCAGAGTCAGGGTGTAATTAATATACATATTTGCAAAAATAAATAGTATATCAATTATCTGGCTTCCATAGCACAAGCTCTGCTTAGTTTGGGGTCAGATGCCCATGAGTGAGGAATAATGTTCCAGAATATTTATTTATTATTTAGTTATTGCTTTCCTAGTCGAATAATTTGGAATATACAGTATTCGGAATGTATGCTCTATGCGGCTTGTTTTTTACACATGCATTTAATACAAAAAAAATACCTGGGTGACTTGCCCATCTTCTGTTCCTTAGACAATACTCCATGGAATATAACAGATCTGCTGTTCATTCTCCCAGTTAGAATATCCACCTTGCTGATAGGGTCCTCACTGGCCAGCGCCTGTCATAACAATTTATTTACATTATTAGCTGAGCCCCGATTTTTTAAATCAAATTTGGTTGGATTGGTAGCCGACAGCCTTTTACAAAATATCTGCGATACTAGCTAGTACCCTGAGGTTTCACCCGCGTTCCCGAGAAAAAAAAAGTAGTCGAAGTCCCTCTCCATACCGTAGGCTATCTGTGTACCAAATTTCATTGAGATCGGTTCAGCGGTTTAGGCGTGAAAAGGTAACACACAAACTCACATTCGCATTGATGACATCAGTTAGGATAGGTTGTCCATTCGCGTCTTTATGTGATTTTGAATAAAAATGTATGTAAGCTTACCCGTAGTTGTCCGTTGTAAAACAGTTTGTTGGGTATCTCCAATATGTCAGGGTTGGATCTGAAGTTGTTCCGCAGCATCACCATGTAGTTGGGGTCGTTGCGCTCGTCGCTGTACAGTTCGCATGTTTTCTTTAACCTTTCCATTAGGGATAAACCTGGATGGAAAAATAGTGTTTAACATTTTTCATTAAAAAAATATATATAAATTTTTCAGTTTTGTGATTGACTTAATTTATTGAAAGTGTGTGCGCTAACGAAAGCACCGGTTTGCATAGCAACCGGCAACTATCAGTGATTTTCATATAAGTACCTACTTGGTTTTATGAAATCAATCAATTAATATGCAGAATGCAGACACTGTGATTTATTTGCTTCTACTAGACGGGGACACACAAAATATACAATAAATAATGTTTATTGTAAACAAAAATAATAAATACGTGGGGCACTCAGAAAGTTTTGGGAGTTTTGGGTTTTGGTTTGTTTTTTTAGTTAATCTTTTGAAAGAACTCTTCACCAGTATCTATACAAAGTTTCATGCGTCTAAACCAATTTTCGAAACACTTTTTCCAATCCGCCGCGAGACACCTTTTCTGTGGCCTTCTAGAACGCTGTTAGCGCATGCGGCACCCAGCGTGAAACTATCCTCCTCACGCGAAGATGCTCATGTAGAATTTCGTGAACGCTTCCCGATCCAATTTGCAGTATGTGCTGAAGCTCTTCATACGTAATTCGCTTATTCTCTTGAATAAATTTTTTCACTGCTAGCACGTTTCCTTCCGTAACAGATGTCAAAGGGCGACCACTTCGTTTTTCATCCCTCAAAGTTAGTCGACCGCGATGAAATTCGTTATACCAGTGGTATACGGTTGCTTTAGAAGGGCCTTCATCAATAAATGACATTTGAAGTCTATACTACGATTCGTCCGGTTTAAGACGACATTTGAAATCATAAAAAATCATCGCGCGAAAGTGTTCCTGACGCAGATCTATTTTTCAATGAGACACGATAGTTCAAATTAGCTCTTAAAAAAAGTGGAGGGATGTTTTGTAATTGGAATGTTTGAATTTTTACTTATAAATAATCACGTTTTCAAAATAAATTATAACTGGCCAGTGTCACATACATAAAAACTTTTTTTCTCAAAACTTTCTGAGTGCCCTGGTACACTTATAAATTTTATGAAGGCGAGAAAGTTGCTGCGCACTCGCTTCAATGGTTGCTTGTGTCTGTCACACACAGGACACCAGAGATCAAAACTCTGTTAGGTTTAGGTAAGTATTGACGGCGACGACTACGTTTTAAAATATTTGTTTTAGTGGTTAAAATAAATTAATTTAATTTCTAAAAAATTAAGTTCTAGTTCTATAAAGCAAAATTTATTTCTAATTATCAGTAAAATAGAAATCAATTTTAATTTTATCAGTTCCATCTTTTTCAAATTTTGGCCGCCATTTTCAAATCTAAATCTGCACGGTAAAATAAAATGGTGGACGGGTAGGTAACGCTCGGTAAACTAACCAAGTCCTAGTTTCCTGGCATTGTGCGATATGATGACGGGGCCGAGCTGGTGCGGGTCCCCGGCCAGCGCGAGCAGCCCGCCCGCCGCCAGCAGCCCGCACACCGGGATCAGGCACGCCGGCTCCGACGCCTGCGCCGCCTCGTCGATGAACAGGTGGCTTATTGACCGCTTCATGTTGCGGGACTTTAGCTGCCTGCAAACGACACATATACAATATAGTTTTTCTCCATCCGACGGTGGTCTGGAAGAGATTGTTTCTTAGCGATAAGACATTCCAGGGATAAGAATTCTAAAGATACCTCATCTGTATAGTAGTTTAACTTAGATAACGAATAAAACAGACAAACACACTTTTATAAGTCAGAATAAGGATTAGACAGATTGATCGATATAAAAAGGTTTTTTTAAGCAAGAAATATCTTAACTTACTTTGCGAACTTAGCTGCATGTGAAAGTGTGGTAATCACAATATTGTAACTCTTGAAATCCGTTATGGGTATAGGTTCAAAGGTATCACGACTTTTACCATTTGAGAATGGTACCAAACTCTCTGGTAAGGTGTCCCTGAAAGTATTAAAAATATGGTCTTAACAGTTCTTTTAGTTTATAACATTTTAAAACCAATTTCCATTCGATTCCCGTTGATATTAAACATTTTGTCCCAAAATGCAAATCGATTGTGTGACTCTCTCGGGTTTGTAAGATATTGACAGCTCAACAACTGCTATCTTGATCTGAGGGAGTCACACAATTGACCTGCTGATCCAAACAATATTAAATATATTTTTATGAAAATACATTTCAATTATTGGGCATTTATTATGGATTTTATGAATTCGTCGGGAGATTTAGTTAACAAGTCCTAAATTATATCAATCATACATACCACACTCTATATTTTGAGTTAGCGCGTAGTAGTAATTTATGTTTTGGGAACATGTGCGAGTATTTAATCAGCATCATAGCAACATGGTCCGCCGCCATATTGGAGTCCGTGCATACCAATATTCGATTACTTGAGTCCTTTTTTACTAACTGAAAATTCAATATATTGTTACTAATCATGTTGTATTTTTTTATGTCAATTGTTTGCAGACGGCAGGGCAGACGGTCCACGGTGATGGTAAATGGTCAATTCAATTCAATTTATTTATTGTAAAACATAGGTAGTTAGGTACAGCAATGGTAAATAAATATTGAAGCTCAGCTATGCTTTGCCTTGCATTGCAAGGCTTACAAATAACCATTATCTAAACATCAAAAAAATTAAATGAAGGTACATAATTAAATTAAAAGCAAATTACATAACAATGTCAAGATAAAAGAAAAAAATAAAATAACAATCAGAACCAGACTCAATGAATAACTATGTACATACAATGCAACATTAAAATCAGGATTGGCTATCAGTTAGGTACTCATTAATTGAATAATATGCATTTTTGCTAAGTCGTACACTTTTTTTTAAAAGTACTAATGCTATCAATGCTCCTCATTTAATGTGGTAATTTATTATAAAATTCTTAGGTCACCGCTGACCATAGACATTTGTAATACCAGTAGATTGCTGATGTGTTGCCAACCTTGAAGAGCTCGTTTTACGCCCCTTTTGAAAACACCCCAAATCGAAGCGCTGAGGGAAAACTATAATGGTGAGCTCATTTCACATTTTCTCATTTCCGCAGATGGATATGATATGGGAACTTCCTTGATTCCTTGTTCCCCTTTACAGAAAAACTTTCCTAAGCCCCAATATGCTTTCTTTTTGCGGATTACCTACCTACATTTTCTGGATAAAAGAAACCCAATGTCCATGTTAATTGGCATAGGCCAATATTCATTCAAATCGATTCGATAGTTTAACTGTGAAATTGCAGCAAACAGATCGCATTCGATTTTACTAGGTAGGAGTGCCGTAAGAGCATAAAGGTATAGGTAGATACACTAATTCATCAAAACCATTTTCTTAACTAATGTTATCAATGTAAATGTGAGTTTGTTTGTTACCTTTCCAAACCTAAACCACTGAACTGATCGTAATGAAATTTGGTACACAGATAGCCTATGGTATGGAGAAGGACATGGGCAACTTTTTTTTCTCGGGAACACGGGTGAAACCGCGGGGGGGAAGCTGGTAGTTAATAATGTTTGTACATACCTGTAGTATAGCTTCAACGATGGTCACAGTCTTCCCGGTGCCGGGCGGGCCGTGCAGCAAGTACGGCGCGGTACCGGACGTGCCCGCCAAGATATGCTCCACTACCGCCCGTTGTTCCACGTTGTTCTCCACCAGGTAGTTAAAATATCTACACAAATATATTTACACTTTAAAATGGATATCCTCGTAAAAATAATATCTCAACAAAAATGTAAAAAAAAACTAAGTGTCGCAATGCAGTTCTTCCACTGCAAAAAGTTGTGACATCTCATTTAAAACCAAGTCAGTTATTTTAGTTAGTGTCTATCGATGCACCTATTCAACAACTTTGATATAAATTGTTATCATATCAATTACCCATCAACATTTATTAGTGACCGTATCAATATTAGACATCTCTATTTCTATGATAATTATAATGACTTGGCGGTTGCACGGCACCATAATTTTTTATTTTTTTTACATACAATGGGTTTGCGTTTGGCTTCTGACCCGTCGAAAGGCGAAGACGAAGCCTAAGATGGAGCACGCTTACCCAGAAGAAACCTATTCACTCTGGCCTTGAATGTCTCTAGATTGTAGGAGTCAGGAAACAAAGACGCCGGGAGCAAGTTCCACTCCTTTGCTGTTCGCATTATAAATGAGGATGCAAAACGTTGTGTCCGTATGTTTGGGATGTCTACAACGTACGGGTGAAAATTTTCCCGGCGTCTAGTGGTTCGATGTAGGAATGGGGATGGTAGAATTAGGTTGAATAATTCCTGCGCACGCTCTCCAAAATATATCCTATAAAAAACCGATAGGCAAGCGACTTTTCGTCGATGGTCGAGGCTCGTGAGTTTCGCCATAATTAGCGACTCATCTCCGATGAGTCTCCTAGCACGGCGGTCTATTGAGTCAAGGGCGTCAAGTTGGTGCTTGGCAGATCCATCCCACAGGTGGCAGCAGTACTCCATGCATGACCGGACTTGTGCTTTATAAAGTAACAGCAACTGTCCAGGCGTGAAGTACCGCTTAACCTTAGAGAGAATCCCCAGCTTTCTAGCAGCGGTTTCCGCCTTTGACTCAATAGAACAGCCAAAGTTTATTTTGGCTGTTAAGGTCATGCCAAGGAGATCAAGCCGATCACATATCGTCAAGGATACATTTTGGAAAGTAGGAGTCAGGTGAAATGGACTCCGTTTCGCGGTAAAGAGACACGCCTGCGTCTTGGTGGCGTTAAAAGTGACCAGATATAATTATAAAAGAACTAGCCTTCCACCCCGCGGTTTTATCCGCGAACGCCTATTTTACCCCTGAGAGTTGGAATTTCCAAAAATCTGTTCTAGTCAAACCCAATCCCAATTTATTAATATACTAAAATTCGCCGACAGTCTAAATTAGCACCATAAGAAAGATACTCACTCGACTATCGGCTTGGTTTTTTTTATCTTCTTATTGGCGACAGGAAAGGTTCTAGTCTCTTGATTTTCATCTATAACAGATTGCACCGCTCGGTGCATTCGCTCCAACGGCATTCGACACATGAAGAAACGCACGTCGAATCTCGCGTTTGAATTGTAGTATCTATAGAACCTGAAATTATATTGAGTAAATTCTGAGAGTATACATAAGTACGCCTTACCAAGTATGAACCGAAAGCACAAGTATGAACACAAAAGGTTCTCAAAAGTGAATGCGGGAGACGCGGGGCGGATACTGATGCATACCAGAGCGATACTGTTACCCTATATCTTGCTTATGTATTAAGAGTAAATTACACTGCCTACGAGCTAGTTAGGTCCGCCCCAGCCCAGAGAATCTAGCATTTTAGTGTCAATTCATAATAAATTTTAAATACATGACGTTAGAGTTGAAATATATACATGATTTTGTATTGAGTCGACAGCTTAGGATGGAAGTTCTCACCAACTAAAAAATTAATGGAGTAGATGGTGAAGACCCCAGATGGCTTTATCACCTTGACATAGATACGTTCTTGATTATAATGTGTAAATCAACTTATATTTTTTTCATAACTAGTAAATACATATATACAAAAAGATATAATAAAAATATCTCAGAACTTACTCTTCATGAAAACCTCGTATACTAATCATGTTCTCCCTTGTATCTGATATTTTAGCTTCAAACATTACATCATCGTTATCGTGCGGTTTAATGTACAACAAATCACCTGAAATCAATGGCGGACATTTTAGTATTTAATTTTCTGAGGAGATTAACTAGAGGAGGGGAAACTAGATAACAGATAAACCTTTTAGCGGTTATAGTAATTAATATAACTTCAGTAAATTCGACCTTCATAAGTGCCCTCCTAGGGCCCAAACTGAATAAATGACTTTGACTTTGAATGGATGACAAATGGAATTGTGACCACAAACTCACTATGGTAAGTGGAGATGTGGCCGAAGGTGGTAAGCACACAAACCCTAGAACGAACTGGCTCTCAAGTTCAGCTTCTGGATCACACCTTGAGGTGTTTGGCAACAGATTTTCAACTTGAGGGTGGTGGCCAGCCAGGCGGGTACTACAAAGTACCCTACCACCGTGCTATGATTTCCTCACGATGTTTTCCCTCACCAAAAGCTCAAGCTCATTGTAGGATTCGAGCCCACGACCTTCACGACGGCGTCCGACGTCTCTACCACAGAGCCATTATCGCCTTAAAACACGCCTCGCATCTAAACACGACCAGGTTCTTTTCAGCAGAAGGCTTGAATGACATCCGATTCGGTGTGGTAGCTACGACCTCCGTAAGTGCCACCTTAGGGCCCAAATTGAATAAATATCTTTAAAACCTAAACAAACGTGCAGTAACACAAAGTGCCTCTGCCAATATTCATCACAATAAGTTTGGTAGTTAAGCCGTGGAAGCGTACCAAAGAGACAGACATTCATACTTTTGGTCCTTGATATTATTTACTAGATTGCCACCCGCGTACTTAGGGGTTGAATTTTGGAAAATCCAGCCCTTTTTTCTTTCCTACATCATGAAGGGACCCTAGGACTCGCCTTTCTAGGTTCAAGGGTTTGGGCTGAGCGTTTGATGAGTCAGTCAGTGAGCGAGTCAGGACTCTTTTTATAAGTATAGATTAGCAAATGAATGATTATTTTCACTTACCTATCATTAAAGATGGTCGTTTCTCACTAAGTCCCGGTACAACGAGAGCGTATGAATCACCTTGAGCCGTTAGAGGAACGCCGGACATATTGTATTTCTGACAACAATAAATATAGATAAGCTATTACATAGTTTAAAATTTAACATTCACTGAAACAGGAAGTAAAGGCCAGTTTTCACAAAGATACTGACCGTTCAGTCAATTGTACTGTAAGTTACTTTCCTGTACTGTAATTGACTGTCTGCCAGTTACTGGGTCCAAAAACAAAAGGTATAATTAATCTGTTTGTTTGTAAAGTATTCTATACCATCCGATTGCAATGAAACTTTGGTGAGTTGAAGTGCGTATGCCTGCGATGGTTTCTGATAAAATGGGGCATTGCAACGCACGCCGGAGAGATGATGATGAAATAAATACCAACCTTTAAATTTATTCGGACTATGGTTTCCTCATACCAGAGCAGATTATGGAAAAATCTTATATAATTTTCTTTTGTGACTCCGGTTGTAAATATATCTCTGCAAAATATTTAACAATGAATATTTGGTTCTTAAAATTAACTTTTTTTAAAGATGCCCTTAAACGTTACAAACATTATCTTGTTTGTAACGTACTGTCTTTTTTAAAAGTTATCTTCGTAGTTACAAAGTACGGAGTCTCCGAGCTATTACCGGTTTTTTTTAATTTCATTTAATTTGGATCATTAGTTTATCTGTAGCGAATGGTCCCACTGAGAATTCGGATGTCTACCAAAAGTTTTAATAGCTTTGTATGATTTAAAGACTACATAATTTGTAAAATAATAGAGGATTAGTCTGTATATTTAATTATTTTGCTGATCCTCAGCCACTTACATCCAGCTTTGTTTCCTGTTTTTGTATTATACATAATTTATTATTTGGTATATTAATTTGTAAGCAAAAATGCTTGTCAAAAATAAAAAATGTTCCACAAAAATTCCTTTTTACTGGGACTCGAATACTATAATAAATAATTACAATGGTTATTACTTTATATCCGCAGCAAGATCCTGTTCCGCTTGAGAGGCATTCTCCTTCATTTTGAGAGCAGAGGCATAAACTGGCTTGTAATTCTTTGGTATACGAAACATGTCATCACTCCGACTGTTGACGAAAACATTAGAACATAATATAGAATATGTACTCTAAAGCTACAATCTAAAGTTTACAGTCTAACAGCATTATGCGGTGTGGCCTCCCAAGCTAAGTAGGGCTTTGGAAACCAGATAACTAATACTAGGTACCTACACTTTGTAAATATATACTTAAATAGATATTTACACTCAGACTCAGAACAAACAGACATGTTTATGCACATAAATGTTTGTCCAGGATGGGAATCGAACCCACTACCTATGGCGTGGCTGTCAGAGTATCTATCTAACCTCAATGCCAACCGGCCCATCAAATCTAATAGTAATAATAATCTGTAGGCTATTACCAAAACCGCTGACTGTGGTAAGACTCTATGACAAACTCATATTAATAATATTAAAAAAAGATAGAGGGAGAGAGAGAGAGACAGGCATACTCACTCTATTCTAGAACTTCTAAAAAGCTGCTGAGCATGCACTTCCTTCTGAACATAAGGGCTTATCATCTTCTCATGCACAGTTTGATTTTCTTCCACATATACTACCTGCAAAATAATAATTATTTTAAATAAACAACACTATTAAAATCAAAACAATTAAACATTAGCTGCTAGAATGAAATCCACACATTCTTATTTTTAACCATTAACTTGTAGGTCTCTCCTTAAATAAAATAAATGAAACAAAGTAAGTATCATTGGTAAACTATGTAATGCAATCTGTCTCTTGGAAACATGTATGTGCTGATTTGATTATAAACAAAGACTTCTTTCATGACTTTGTATAGGTTCTCTTAAATCACTAGTGCTGTTATTTTCAGTGTAATATGACAAACACTCATTGTGTATAACATTGTGTGAATAATGATTTTCAAATAGATACAAGTGTTGATACATTTGATTATCTTGCCACTTCAAATGAATATTATCCATTATCCATGAAAGTTTATTATAAACTGAACTGGCTGAAAAGCAGCATATGATTTAAAACTTAAAAATAATAATTATATTCGATATTCAAAAATTTTATCTATTGTGAAAAAGAAACTAATCTCTCTACAAATGTCATGGTAAATGTATAATCCGGTTGAACTCGCGGATCCAAAATTTTCCCTTTTAACACATGCATTTATCATTTATTTATACTTAAACTAGCTGTTTCCGAGAAGAGCTCTGGAGTGGAGATCACGGACCGGCACGCGCAGCATAAGACGTCCACTTACAAGGTGGACGGACGACCTTGTATAGCTGGATATAGATGTAACGTTGGATGCAGGCCGGTCCTATTGGAGATCTTTATGGGAGGCCTATGTCCAACAGTGGACATCTTGCGGCTGAGATGATGATGATATTTACGGAATAATCGCCAAAATATATCAAGAACAAGGTATCTATACTAATATTATAAAGCTGAAGAGTTTGTTTGTTTGTTTCAACGCGCTAATCTCAGGAACTACTGGAAAATTATCGAGGAAGGCTACTTATAGACTTTTTATCCCGAGAAAACACGAGATCCCTAGGGAACGCGGGTGAATCCGCGCGGAAAAGCTAGTTTTTTATTAAGTTAGTTGTCAAAATTTTATAAAAAAAACCGGCCAAGTGAGAGTCGGACTCGCGCACCGAGAGGGTTCCGTACAAACTTCGTCCATCACGGGAAATGCACAATTTTATATATTTACCTTATTTGAGGTTGGTGCCAATTTTAAGCTAGACCTCTAAATTGTATGAGCGCCCATACAACTCAGAGGTCTTTATTAATTAGCGTAACTATGTATGTATGGGGACACCCTTTAATTTTCATCTTTTTTTATTTTTTAGAATTTTTCCTTTATTTGTGCTGAACTTGCTTTTTGCCAATTTTTTTATATATTTGAGTTGATTGAATGAAAGGTAAATTGCGGTTTACGATTTATGACGTATTAAAAAAAACTACTTACTAGATGTTCAAACCAATTTTCGTTGGAAGTTTGCATGGTAATGTACATCATATATTTTTTTTTAGTTTTATCATTCTCTTATTTTAGAAGTTACAGAGGGGGGGGGACACATTTTACCACTTTGGAAGTGTCTCTCGCGCAAACTATTCAGCTTAGATTTTTTTTTATTAGAAACCTCAATATCATTTTTGAAGACCTATCCATAGATACCACACACGTATTTGATGAAAAAAAAATTTTTGAGTTTCAGTTTTAAGTATAGGGAACCCCCAAAATTTATTGTTTTTTTTCTATTTTTGTGTGAAAATCGCGGTTCACAGAATACATCTACTTACCAAGTTTCAATAGTAGTTCTTATAGTTTCGGTCAGACAGACAGACATGACGAATCCATAAGGGTTCCGTTTTTTTCCATTTGGCAACGGAACCCTAATAAAAAGTCGTCGGTAGTTTGAGATATTTAAAAACCTTTTTTTGGTCACAATACTAAACTTTTAGAAAAGATCAAGAATTCAAGAATCAAGATTAAACATCCACACAAAGAGATTAAAAAGCTAAACAAATACTTCATATTTAATTTGGCTATTTAGGTATGAGCACCTGAATATCTTATTCCTTTCTTCATAAGTTGGAAAAAAAAAACCGAAAATGCGAGAAAAATATCACCTGTGGCTTTCAGAGTCAAGTAGATTATGAATATTAGCTTTAAACTAGCTAAAAACAGAGAATACATTTTAAACGATTTCGAATTTTGTCTTAAAACATACACACTTTATGCCGTGACAGAACCTTCCTTTTGAAATTAGTTAAAAATACGAATAATTATAATAACTTACAAATGGTAATAAATAGTTGAAAAACACGTATTTAGTAGGAATGATGTGACACACTTTTGTTGAGTAAAACTTATAGGTACAATACAATACAAAGCTATTATTTATTACTATTTCAATATGGACAACTTCACCCGAAGCAAACCGATCGTAATCTGATGAGATATACACGGTTATTTTTATACCTTTTGGTTGTTTACGGTATTAGAGGGGAATCCCCTAAAAAAATCTGTCTGACATATGCGTATCGGGTTGCCACATAATAACTATTAGTTTCTCAGCCAGTGTTGCCATCTGCTATTGTAAAAATGCGCAAATCCATCCGCGAAAATGCACTAGGATTGTGCTAATTATGATAAAAGAGCACCAAATAAATAAAATTAATCAAAATATTTAGAAAAAAGAAGTTCAGGCCCTTTAAGAAGGCCGCTTAAGCAATATTGCTAATGCAATTCTTTTTACGAATATGTTTTATGTAAAATAGTCACTACAAATAGTCACATACAATATACAGTTTAATTCATTAAAAGATTTGGTATTGATTAATCTGCCGTAAATTCGGAAAAATGAATTGCATTAGCAATATTGCGCGAGCTTCCTTTTTAGCCCCCCTGATATTGGGTAATTGTTGCCTGACAGCAGGATTTTATTTTTCAAATCAAGTTCGAATAAGATAATATAGTATGCTACAGTGTCAGGTAATAATTAACTGTATCTCAGAACGCTCCTATGATTGGTTTTTACCAACGTGATAAAATGCCGACTTTTAAAAATGCGCTAGTTAGGGCCTAGGCACTGTTATGGAATTTTAAGCGCTAAAACATCAAGAAATGCACTAGATCAGTGCCGAGAGCACTAAGTTGGCATCATTGTTCTCAGTTACCATCAATATCCCTCAAAATAAAGTTAAAGGCAACCCTAGCATTTTCCAGGGTAAGTGTGCGTGCATTACTACAAATTTTGCCAGGTTTGGCAGCAATTGATTTTATTTCACTTAGGTGTGTCGTAGGTCTTTCACACAGAGGGTTACCCCATAATATCTTTCATAATTTTCTCAGTAAAAGTTTATTGTATTGTAGCAGAAGACAGGGTTATTGTAAGCATCTCAATGATTATAATAAAGGTTAATGGTTTTAAAAATTAAAAAAGAAACCCAAGACAGATGTAAACGTTGTAATCAAAAAAGAAATAAATAAAATTTTCGAAACAATCAAGAAATTCCTTTTGACTGATCGACGCTTCTCGTGACCAGAGGGCTGGTGAATACCTCGGCAGAGGATTAGCATCGCCATACAGCGTGGCAATGCCGCTAGCGTTCTGGGTACACTACCAACTAGCGGCGATTTAGATCAGCTTTTCTTTTTGTAAATAGTTTTAAATTAAGATGTGTACTTTTTGTTCTTGTTTTTATTTCCCTTTTTAATTGTAAATATCTAGACACATGTTATTTACTTGTAATTTATTTATAATTTCCGCTTCATATAATAGTCACATATTAAAATGTTACTTAGGTAATTATGAAAAGTTGGGTAATGAGAAATTAATTGATAATGAAAAACATAATCCAGATATAATGAATCACTACACTGAATCCGCAATTAGATTAATCACACTTACATAGCTCAGCTCAAGTAGTCGTGATATGTGTAATTCATTAGTCATAATTTTCGATAAAGCCGGGTCCATTGCGCCATGTTACAAACAAAACACTGTTTTTCTAACATGTATGGTTGGTAATACATGATTTTCAAACAGCCCGTCCACTGCGATTTTCGGGTATAGAATATTTTTGTTGGTAACTTTTTTTATTATTATTAAAAGACTTTAGTTACAAGACTATCAGCTTAAGTAGATCTACGGAAAGTGGCAGAATATGTATTTAGTATTCCGGGACATAACGTTAATGTCGAATCTTTTCTCTCATAAATTTACAGTGTTCAAAACAGTGTTCAAAAGAAAGAAATCGATTTGTTAAATCAACCACAGATACTGAAGGACATTGGTGGGGTCCCAAATAACGGGTCTTTCCCTAATCAATTGTATAAAATACAATATATTTTCTTTATTCCACTCCATCGATCTACAATAACAAAACACATTACACAATATAAAAAAGATTTGTCAAAATGGTGTCTCTGGCAGGCACAGATATGAAATGAATAATATTGTCCCACCCGGCCTCCGCTGGTGAACGCGGGGAATGTTATCCATTTGACAAGGCAAATAAATCAGACTATCGGATCCGACTATCTGATGAAAAAATCTGACGTGCGTGTATTCCCAGCGTATGAGCCTTAGGGGATGTCCCTTGTTGCGCGCCATCAGCCAGAGAATCACAGAACAATTTGTTTTTATTGTTCTGTGGGGTTGGCACTGTTGGCAAGGGGAGCCCCGTTCTACGGACGGCGGAGAATGGGACATCCCCCACACACACGAGACAGTAATAATGAATTAGAGAAAGTAAGATTATAATAATATTATAGTAAGTTATTACTAATATAAAAAGTGAGGAGACCCGACCCCAAATAACGGGACCAGGGACGGAAGAAGAAGAAGATTACTAATATAAATTGACAAATAATTAATTAAACTGTATTATAATACCGAAGCGATTTAAGGCGATGATAGCTCAGTGGTAGTGACGTCGGACGCTGCGGCGAAGGTCGTGGGTTCAAATCCTACAATGAGCTTGAGCTTTCGGTGAAGGAAAACATCGTGAGGAAACCATAGGGCGGTGGTAGAGTACTTTGTAGTACCCGCCTGGCCGGCTACCACCCTCAAGTAGAAAATCTGTCGCCAAACATCTATTGGTGTGTTCCGGCAGCTGCATTTGATAGTATAGTTCTTTCTAGGCTTTGTGTGCTTACCACCTTCGGCCACATCTTCCATCAACCCCTAGGTTTTATATGAAAATGTATGAAAAATAATATCTCGACTTATATACCTACATTGTTTAAAGTTATAAGCTTCTATTCTCTTCAAAAATAACATTTATCATAAAAAATATACTTTATTTTATTATATATTACTAGCTTTTCCGCGCCGTTTAACCTGCGTTCCCGGGATAAAATATAGACCATGTTACTCGGGGATAATGTAGCATACAAATGGTGAAAGAATTTTTGAAATTGGTTCAGTAGTTTTTAAGTTTATTGGTTGCATACAAAAATACAAATCTTTCCTCTTTATAATATTAGTATAGAAGTTTAGATTATTATTCGTATATTATTATGATGAGCAAGCAGGAAACTAAAGGCATAATTATAATAATATCTTAATAGTTAAGTATAATACAACAAAAATATAAACTATAATATACTTTTTTTTTCATTTTTATACTACTTAGGTGGCAAACAAGCTTACGGCCCACCTGATGGTAAGCGGTTACCATAGCTTGTAGACACTCATAACACCATGGGCAAAAAAAATATAATATTTTGTCTCATGTGCCTGTAGTTTCACCGGCTCCCATACCCTCCTAACCGAAACACAGTAAAACAAGTGAATTACTATTTCACGCCGGAATTAGATATGGTGGTAGTACTTCCCCGGGCGAACTTTGCACTAAGAGTTCTACTGCAAATTTCCTTAAAGCTGCCACTACTGCCAATGCCCTTGGTTCCCAACTGGCTGGCAGCGTTTCCTCTTTGGGTGGCCAAATATTAACTATTAAGGGTTATTAAAACTTTAGTTTCTAGCTAAATACATTTTTTTTAGCAGAATATATTTATCAATATAAATTATTATTTAAAATCATAATCACTCACCATGTCCCTCATTATAACTACATTTTCATCAGTGGCCTTCTTGCGGAAACAAAATATAATGGGCATTTCATATTGTCCTATGTGTGAAGATTTAAATTTGATTGATATTTCATTTTGTAGCGTTGTTTCTGCAACAAATTGTATTATATAAATGTGTGTACTTATTATATATTATATAAAAGTAACCTTATTTAATAACAAGCTTTTTAGAATACAACATCAAATCAAGTTGATAATGAATACATGCATCATCATTTTCTTCGTCATTTCATAATATATGTACTAATTTGTTTTCCCATCAAGTTTTATAAATTAAAAAGGAATCAAAGAATTATTACCTATAGAAACTGAGTACGCGCGCGCGATCATTTGTCAGAATCCGATCCAAATGCATATATATTTAAATGCACACTATATTGCATCTGGATGATTGGCACAGTTATGCACACATAGCAATGTTTGGCTTAGATTCCGAGCAAGCATTTTTTGAAAACCTACTTTCTTTCTATAGGTAATAAATACTACTATGAAAGGAATTGATTAATTAATTTGTAAATAAAACTCACTTGGTTGAAGACTCAGCGGTGTGCATCCTATACTCAGGGCATTGTCATTTATAGAGAAATTCAATTTTGTATGTACCATTTGTACAAAAATTACCATAAAATCATCTTTTTTACTTTCATTTGCGACAATGAAATTAAATGTTATTTCCTGATTGGGTTTTGCCTGTAAAATATAGGAATAAATAAAGTATTAATTAACAAGAATGGTAAGTAGGTATATATTTCCACATATTTGCAAAATAAATTTAAACCAACATAAGTTTATTGGTCAATAACTACTGTGGTACTCCAATTAGTTTAATGACTGATTATAGTATGGCCATTTTTTTTATTTGAATAGCTGTAGAAAGAGATAGGTCTAAAGATAATCAATAATTTAAGTTAATTGATTTATGGCCAAACTTGTCCAAGGTTAGTATTGGTTGATAATTATCAAAAACTCCCATACACATGGCATTTATTCAATACAAAACATTTTTACCTTGGTCAGAAAATTACCACATACTGCCTCTCTTGAGCCATTATCAATAGGTCCGTTAAAAAAAACACAAACTAAAAAAATTAAAAAGCAACTTACTGATACTTTAATTTTAGCATCAACACACTTAGCAAGTGTTGTAAAGCTTGATTTCACATTGCATGTTACTACTATACCTTTTCTATTCCCCGCAAATTGTTTCCTAAACAATAAAAACAAAATATTTCCACCTTCATACTGAACAGAAGATACAACAAGATATAAATAGGTATGTTATCAAATTAGTGTGCATAATTAAAATTCTCTTTAATGTTACAGTGAATGTTCAAAGATGTACCAAGATTTCAATGCTTAAGCTTCACATGCATAAGATATTCAATTCAAATTTGTCTGATTCAGAAAATTATATAGCATTTGTATTTTGGATGTAACATATACACTAACTATTTTATATAGTTCTGAGTTTTGAATTGGAAACTGTCTTACATACCTGTTCAATAAGTAGTCATATAAAACTTTATTTTTTATATGTTTTTCAGTAATGTCATGCTCTGGTCCCACATTTGATTCAATACAAATTTCACAACTCATGTTGTAAAGATAATTATATTTGTAATTATAGTAACCTGTAGAAAAAGTATAACAATATGACCATTGCTTTTAGGAAACCCTGGAGTACTCCATAAAATTGATACCTAATGTGCATAGCCAAATTATTATTCTTGGATAAACTTATTCACAGAGTACTTTTTATAACTTATTGTATAATATAAATTCAACAATCTTTAAATAGGAGTCTACTAATAAAGTCAGTAAATCTCAGTAAAAATAATAACTTTAAACATACTTGCAATTTTTCAAGGTACCTTCACTTACTGCTGATTATTATTTTATTTGTGGCAAAAAAAAGCGACTCAACTAGAGTTGTGTAGATCGCGAGCTAGAGATATAAAAGATATATATCAATACCGAAGATATAATCTCTCTTTATATCTTTTGATTTCGAATTATATCTTTATAGATATGGTTTAAATTTGAGTCACTGAACTATAGCTGATTGACACGTAGTTGACGGGTAAAGTATCTCTCTCGCTCTTCTAGCTCAGAGAGAGATAGATATTGCACGCAACGAAAAAAGAACGAGACGAGCGGTTATTCAATTTTTTACTTGTAAATTGATTATAGTGTACAATATTAATCATTGTTAATAGCTGCTGATTTTTAAATACGCCAACCTAGAATAAATAAGACTTTTTGAAAATATTACTCAAGGTTTCTAGGTTGACAGTCCTAAGCCTGTTATGTTAAGCATGAAGAAAAATGCTACATACATTGTAAATATCTATAATTTGTAATGTATTTATGTCTTGGTCGCTATGGTGTGTGGAAATTGACATACGTCGAGGTCTGTGTGGTAGCGTTGTAAAAACATATCGCTAGTTTTCGCTCAGTCGTCAAACGAACCTTTATATCGCTAGAGATATACAGATATAGAAGAGTGATACATATCTTTGAGCTGAAAGAATTTATCCTTATTATGACCAATTTAACCATAAAGAGTAAGCTAGTTAATTATGACGTCACATGCTTGTATTTCATACAAAACTCCATATAAACCTATCGTTTTGACATTTCATAAAAATATATATCTTTTCAATTCAGTGATACATTTTGTGCATCTCTAGACTCAACTCATCATAAAAAGAAAGCGATTTATCCACAGACTGTTGAGTGGAATTATCACATCACAAACAAACTTACTTAACTACAGGTTGCCATATGCGGGAGGCGTGAAATCTGTATTTTCATTCAAAAAATCCGTATAAAATCCGTAGGACCTTTAGGATGAAAAATCCGTATGAATTACACGGATGTAAAAAAAAGATGAATTAAATGAAACTAATATGTTTATTTATATATAAATTTATTGATTACTTTTAGTAAGTAGTACTTAGTCGTCGGTAAGAGCCAAATGAAAACCTATAACGCGTCTTTCATACGCGTACGCGTCTCGTTCGCTTCACAGACGCGTGGACGCTAAAAATTATGAGTCTGTCAGTGTGCGTTTTAGCTCGCGCGTCGCATTGCAACTCATAAAGAACGTCACACGGCGAAGATACTATAATATTTTATCTTAAGGTCATGAGACAGCATTATATTATGAAAAGAGAAGGAAAGTGAAGGACCTACCTTCACCTTCGTTGCTTGTGAAGGTAGGTCGTTGCTTCTCTTTTCACAGTATAATGCTGTCTCATGACCTTATGATAAAATATTATGGTATCTTCGCCGTGTGTGACCCCCTTAATACTTCTAAATACTCGAGACGCCTTTGAACGTCATTGAGAGACTAAGGGTGTGTTCCAATATACTTTGCGAGCACTGTAAGGTGTGACGTCATTCAGTATACTGAGAAGCCGTTCCTTTATAGCTATACTGGGTACTGTTTAAAACGGAACGCAGTCCAGTGTACTGTGTGTCATCCACGTATATGTAAACTGTCATTTGGACGCCGTTGATCACGTGATCATAGCACTGAGAGCACCTTACCTCGAAAACGCCAGTGCTCACAGTACAAAAATGGCGACGATTTATGACGTCATATATTTCCCTAGGATACTGCGGCAGTATACTGTTACCTAAAACGGAACGAATTTCTCCCCAGTAAGAGTACTGAACAGTGCTCGCAGTGTATAACGGAACATATCCTTAGTCTCGAGACTTCAAGGGTGAAACCTAGTTTTAAAACCTATTCCAGTATATACGTTTCACCTCTAATAGGTAGAAGGTATAAAACTGTTATTACACTATCTAATTCGTAGAAACTCTAAATTGTAAACAATTTAGGAAGTAGTGCGGTTGGGACCTTCCAATCGCACAAAATTAGAATCTAATCTAACTACAATTACACCTTCCAATAGGGTATTTGCCTGTATTCAAAATAAATTATCAACACTAACCAATGTATAAAGTATCTAAAAAAGGGGAAACCACGATTATTTTATTAAATTTAACCTTATTATGACCAATTTAACCATAAAGAGTAAGCTATATAATTATGACGTCACATGCTTGTATTTCATACAAAACTCCATATAAACCTTCGTTTTGACATTTCATAAAAAGTTGCCGATTTGAATGTCAGTCAAATACCCTATTTCCTAATTAGAGTTTCTACAAATTGGATAGTGAAATAACCGCCTTATGTACACATACACATAGACAATTTTGTGAATATAGTCTATGGTAGATAAAATAGAGGGTTTATATGACGGACCGGTTGGCGTGGTTGGTAAGATACACTATCTATCACGCCGCAGGTCGTGGGTTCGATTCCCACTCAGGACAAGCATTTGTGTGTATGTATGTATTTACAAAAGAAAAGTAGTATATGTAGTACATCAGTTATCTGGCTTCCATAGTACAAGCTCTGCTTAGTTTGGGCTCAGATGGCCGTGTGTGAGGAATAATGTCCCAAAATATTTATTATAATGTCCCAGAATATTTATATGATGTGCCGAGTCGGCTATTTTTGGTATTCGTGATTTTTGGTACTCATTAAAAAAAGGGTCGAGTCAGTAATCGAGTTGGAAGACTAGGACAGATATTCGAATACCTTGTCTGAGTGTTCGAAATCTTAATAGGACTCGAATCTTTTTGAAAGATTTAAATAATATATTAATGACTATCATAATCAGTAATTTTAATAATTTACCTACATAAGGTAACAAAATAAGCAATTAGAGATCTTATTTCTTGATTTTAACAATATATACATTAGTATAATAAACTTTCTATAAAAAAAAACATCGTTCCTCTATTCAAAAAATCAATAAAATTAACTGTTATATTATCTGCTTAGAAACACCGACTTAGGATTCGAATACCATAAAGTACTTAGAACTCGTATTCAAATACCCTGTGTATCCGAATCCTATAATCAGATTACTCGAGTATGTGAGTACTTACTAAGTAATCGAGTCAGTCAGCCTGACTCGGCACGTCTCTATTTTAGGGGAATAACCGTCATTATAGTACTTAGTGGTTATATTCTCTTAGGTACTTAGTAACTGTCATTAAGATAAGCTGTTGTCGAGTCAGATATTTTTAACAAATAAATCAAATTCCCTTCACAAGTCAAACGTTAGCAACGTAGTGATTATATACTCTTTGAACAGTCGCGACTTCATAATTATCTCATCATGGAGACTATAACAAAAGAGTAAGTAGGTACCTGGCTAGTGGCTACCGTTAAACATAATTATTTCGATATTATGTTTGTTGGCGTGTTTAGATTGTTAATTTTATTCTGTAATTAAAAATATATTATTATAATA
Organism: Tetheella fluctuosa; assembly: GCA_951216915.1. NCBI lineage: Eukaryota > Metazoa > Arthropoda > Insecta > Lepidoptera > Drepanidae > Tetheella > Tetheella fluctuosa. The sequence goes on along the minus strand of OX578231.1, from coordinate 6,849,861 downwards.
AAAAAAAAAAACTAATTACCTACACATTAAAAATATATAAACAATTACAACTAAAAAGGAAGACCGTCACCAAATGGGAGCGTGCCCAGAATGCTGGCTGGCTGCATTTCCACGTTGGATAGCTAAGCTTATCCGTTGACCGAAATAAAAGCCAGCGTTCTGGTCACGCGTGTGTTCCTTTAACCGCTCCGCCAAGTCCTTATATATACTGTGTGCCCCTGGCCCCCACGGGCTGAGAGTTTCTACCCCAAACGGCTCAAACATGTACCCTCTGTCGAGATGTGCATATTTTCGCCGCTTGAGGCACTCCGCTGATGTTGCTGCGGAGCCGGCTCTCTCTGATGTGCCTTGAAGATGAGACGGCGCCAAGGTATCAATGCAGGTGGCATCCCAAACCAAGGGTCGTCCCAACTTCCAGGGCATGAGAGTCATTCCGTCGGGCCTCTTACCATCATCTCTCATGAGGCCACGGGTTGTTTGATTAGTCTCTTCCACTAAATATAGGTACTAGGATTTTTCTGTTCCATGGCTATACAAACAGTTATCCCATTCGTTAAGTCTACTCTCCAACTAATAATATAATAATAAAGTAATATTATGTGGTTTTCCATATTGTTCTTTTTACTCTAAAAACAGTTTTTTTTTTTTTACAATCAATGTATAAAATACAAACTATATAGTAATATTTGGAACTTTAAATAATCTCATGTACAATGTGACATGTCTTCATAATGACACATTTACTTTTTTTGATTCTAAGAAGTTTGTAAGAAGCAACTTTTTTAATTTAGACTATTTTATTTACGTTTCTTACTTCTTTTGTTTATTTTATTTTAGTTTTTAGTTTAGTAAGTTGGTCTTGAATTGTATATTATATTTTTGTTGTGTCGATGAAATAAACTTTTATTGAGAAGTTTGTTAGTAATATACAATCGCCATTCTATTAAGAAGAAGAAGACACGGGATACTTTAATTATTCCCAAAAAAATTATGAATTTGATTGCTACTCTTGTAGCATATAATAGGTTAATAGGTTAAGGAATGTTACAGTATTTAATTAGTAATACGATTTCTGTTAGTGTAAATAGTAATATAAACATTTAATTTCGACAACGGAGAAGCACAAGAATTCTATTATATTAATGCACCAGAATATAAATCGCTTCTTTGGCAAGATTCTTGGTATTGATTTATTATTAGATAAAATCAAATTAGATATTTTATGTTTTACCGAGACATGGCTAAAACCGGAAACAATGCTTTTTAATATTAAAAAAATTGTAGCTGCCAGTGTGTTCAATAGGTTATCCGCAGTAGGCGGCGGCTCAATTATTCTCCTGAATAACGACATTAAATTTAAGGAATGTAATGATATTTGTTGCCTCTCGGTTGAGCGCGTTTGTGAGGTGTCTCGTGCAGAGTTAGAAAGCTATATAATTGTATGTGTGTATAGGCCACCAGCATCTAATTTTTCATTGTTCTTTTTTACATTGGAAGATATTCTCCGCAAATTATTTAACTCTAATAAGTCAATAGTATTATGCGGCGATTTTAATATTGATATTCTTACCAACTCAACTGAAAAAACTAATTTAGTTGCTTAGTTTAAATCATTTAGCTTACATTTGTTATTTAATGAGCCAACACGGTCAACTGCCACTTCGTCTACTTGCATAGATAGTATAATAAGTAATAGCACTATATTAGGTAAATCAATTATAAGTGGTGTTCGCTCTGATCATATGGCTCAGATTGTCGAATTGCCGTTTAAATTACGTGTTGCTAAGGTAATTCAAGAAATCAGGCCTATTACAAAGTCAAGATTACACAATTTTCGTAAAAATTTGGAATATAAACTCAGTAGTAAGAAATGTAATACTAATGAGCCCAATGTCTTGTATGATGAATTATTATCTACTATTTGTGATGACTTTAATAAAGCCTGTCCTATTAAAAAAGTGAAGGTAAATAGTAAACTGGAATTTAGTGACTGGGCTACTAAGGGAATCCGAAAAAGTAGGGATACGCTATATGAACTTTATCAATTAAGATCATGCACTTGCGATGAGAACTTCATAACTATGTTAGAAAAATTTCAAAATTATTTAAATTAGTGTGTAATCGAGCTAAATCTGTATACTTAAGTAACAAAATAGGTAAAGCATCCAATAAAATTAAGGCAGTTTGGATTAAAGATTAATGACGAAATTGTGTCAGATAAATTAGAAGTACGCTTTTGAACATTTCTTTACTAGTATACCAGGGGAAACGACTAAAAGTCTCAACTCGTGTCCCGATGTGGCTGAAACTTTACTTAAGCAACATATTCTTAAATCATTCCCCAGTTTCAAATTTAATTACGTTAGTGCTAGTGATATTATAAAGCTATTTAATTATCTCAATTTGAAAAGCACCGAAGACTTATGGAGATTGTCGGTAACGATTTTAAAATCGATAATATCAGTAATTGCACCTATTTTATCGGATATTTTTAATGAATGCATTGATCATTGATCAAGTATAGTAAAATAGTGCCAATTTTTAAATCTGTCTGTAATCTTTCTGATTATAGACCAGTGTCCGTACTCCCAGCACTTAGCAAAATCTTTGAAAAACTGTTGCTTAATCAGATGTTAGGTCATTTTAGTAAACATGAGATATTACATAGTCATCAGTTCGGTTTCACGAAGGGGAGATCCACATCAGATGCGACAGCTAAATTATTAAAGCACATCTATGAAGCCTGGGAGGGTTCACAGGATGCCATTGGCATTTTTTGTGATCTATCCAAGGCATTTGACTGCGTGGACCACCGTACTCTGCTCCTAAAGCTTAACTATTATGGCATTCGTGGAACGGCTCATGATCTTGTTTTATCTTATTTAAGTAATAGCCAACAAAAAGTAGGAATTAATGGTACAACATCCAAGGGCGCCCTAGTTAAAATGGGGGTACCCCAGGGTTCGATACTAGGGCCATTCCTGTTTCTAGTTTATATTAATGATTTACTATCTGTTGTAAATGGTCTCTCCGATATCGTCCTGTTTGCTGACGATACTTCATTAATTTTCAATATAAAAGACAAAGAACTTTTTTTTAAAGTAAATGATACTTTGTCACTAATTTCCAAATGGTTTGCCGTTAACAATCTGTTACTAAACTCTAAGAAGACTAAATGTTGAAGATTCTCTCTTCCAAATGTAGCGCAAGTAGACAGCCAGATAATAATAGATGACAGCAGTTTGGAATTAGTCGATAAAACTGTATTTCTGGGTATCACATTAGATAATAAATTACAATGGGGCCCTCATGTAGAATCTTTGGCTGGTACATTAAGTTCTGCTGCATTTGCTGTTAGAAAAATCAGACAGTTGACGAATGTCGAGACCGCCAAATTAGTTTATTTTGCATATTTCCATAGTCTTTTATCCTATGGCGTTTTACTGTGGGGAGCTGCAGCAGATATAGAATCTATATTTATATTACAATAAAGAGCAATTCGTGCCATTTATAATAGGGGTCCTCGTGAATCGTTAAGGGAATTATTTAAAGAAATAAACGTTATGACTTTACATTTATGAAAATATAATGTTCATACGTAAAAATATAGAAATGTTTAAATAAAAAATGGAGATACATAATATCAATACAAGACAAAAAGATAAATTAGTAGTTCCGTATTTTAGATTAGCTAAAGTTAAAAAGTCATTTCTTGGATGTAGTGTTCGCTTTTATAATAAAATACCTATCTCAGTTACCAAGATGACTGATTTTAAATTCAAATCATACATAAAGAAAGTTATAAAAGAAAAAGCCTATTACAATGTAGCTCATTACATTGAGGATAAAGATGTCTGGAAGTAGCTGCACTCTGCACAAGTGCATCTTGTACATACTTTTATACAAAAGTCAGTAAGAGTTTTTTTTTTGTTAAAATTTGAGGTTATTATTTTTTATTTATTTTTCATGTTATTTTTTTTTTCATTTTTGTGTTTATGCGTATTATATTTCTTTAATAATTGTAAAACATTTAATGGAAAAAAAGCCAACATTGTCAGATTGTCCAAAAAAAAAAACAAATGTAACCTTGCTGAGTTTCTTGCCGGTTCTTCTCAGTTGAAGGCGACTTCCGAATCGGTGGTAACTTCAGTAGTTTCGACGTTCATAAGTGCCCTCTTAGGGCCTAAACTGAATAAATGGCTTTGACTTTGAACTAAAGTAATGCTTTGAAGACATTTATTTCTTAGCAACACAAATACGAGGAAAGGCGAATGTTTTACATACTTATTGTTATTATAGCCTTTGTTGCTGATACTAAACATATAAATAACGTCTTAGGTCAGAGAGTAGCCTTAGGGGCGTTAGTAGTCTCCATGGTCTCTTCCAGGTTCATCCGTGGTACTTTGTAGTACCCTCCTGGCTGGTCCTCAAGTTGAAAATCTGTCACCCAACACCTATTGGTGTGTTTTGGCAGCTGCACTTGAGAGCCAGTTCCTTCTAGGCTTTGTGCTTACCACCTTCGGCCACGCCATCACTATACAAAGCAATAAAAAAAAAACATGTTGGGTTTCCCAGTTTAGTGTTCATTGTGTTCAGTACACATGAGCCTCTTTCATTCATTTCTGTTGTTTGCTTGCCTTGCCCAAATTGCTTTTCCAATTTTCTTGATCTGACCATGTTTTAACTTGTCTGCCATGTTTTCTATTTCTATGCCATGGTTGCCACTCTGTTATGATTTGTGTCTGTTTTGTTCTGCTGTCCCTTGTCATGTGTCTTGTCCATCAGCATTTTAACTGTATTATTAAAATGGCGATAGACAGGAAACCTTATCATACTTCTTTCAGTTCCCCTCTGGCACATTCTTAGTTTTAGAGGATGTTTCCGAGTTAGTGCCCAGTTATTTAATGCTTTTTTGTTTTTATTTTATTACAATGTAAATGTAAGTAAGCAGCAAAATTTTTTTTCACCAAGCAAACATTATAATAAACTTACATTGTTATTTTTATTGCAGTATCTACATACCTGTGTTATTTAATATTTTATCTTGCAGATATTGTAAAATTTGTGGTATTGTGGATGACGTCTATGATGAAGAGCCAACAGCTCAACATAAAGCTTCCCAGAAACACAAATGTAATTCAATACTTTACAATTATAAATTGGAAAAGTAAGTTTTAAATCACTTTAAACTTGAACATGTATTTTCCTACTAATGTTATAAATGTGAAAGTATGTTTTTTTGGATGTTTGTGACTCAATCACACATATGGCAGAATGGATTTGAACTTGTGAAGGCATTATTAACCTACCTTCATACTTCATTTCATGACCTTATCTCTAAAACAATGGTGAATTAGATTGTTTAGTAAAAACAAATTATTGAACTTGTGTCATTAATCAAGGGTCATTGACTTTTTCAGAAAACAATTCAACAAAAATCAACATGGTGTCAACATAACTTGCTATGCTGAAAGTGAAGCACTCAATGACGAATGTGGAACCAAACAAGATCCAACTGATAAACATAAAACCATAATATTTGTAAGTCTAGCCCAGCAACTTCCGAGTTAGGTTTTAAATAAGCTCTGAAATAAAGGAAACGCAAATCCATTCTTTTCAAAAGCTATTACAGTAGAATCTCACTAATCCAGCACTTCAATAGACCGACACGTCCAATTATCCGGCACCCTCCGCTCGCGCCTCGCACCTCACGCACTCGCGTATCCATCGTCGTCAAGCACAAAAACAGACCTCAATTAAGGATTATTTTTAAATTATGTTACAGTTATAAAAAAACCTGTAGAACATGAACACAAATAAATTTCCCTTATGAAATGATTTATTTCATTTTTTATGATTTTTTCTATACAATCCAGTAATCGGAACATTCCAATAATCTGGCACCCTCTGGTTTTTAATAGTGCTGGATTAGTGAGATTCTACTATATAATTATTATCAATGAACACGTTATTGCTTGGCTGATGCAGGAACATGATGACCCTTCTCTTTTACTTTAAGCAAACAAAGCTTAGAAGGAACTGGCTAAGTTCAGCACAGGATTCGAACCCACCATTCCAACCTTTGGCACGGCTTTCGGCGTTACTACCACAGCTATCATTACCTTAAAGCAGTGGTTCCCAATTAGTTTTCCCTGCGTACCACTTCAAGATAGACCTCAAACTCGCGTACCCTTAATTGCAGGAATGATAAAGGGGCGTCCATTAATTACGTGAGGCGTTTAGGGGGGGAGGGGGTCGAGCCGAATCTCACCCAATCTTACGTGGGGGTTAGGGGAGGTCGAACCGAATCTCAAAAAAAGCAAGAAACTGTTTAAAATTGCGAGAAAACTGGGTTAATTTAAGTAAATCATGATTGTCTACTAATTATGCCTAAATCCTACACAGTAATATTTATCGCGGTTATGCGAATGCCACAAAGTAGTAGCCACTCGATTGTTTAGCCGCCACCGGCCTACCAAACACGAGACTCGTCTAACGCTGCGGCGTATCTACTTTTCAATCATCACAAGAGCTGCAGAACACCAGCGAGCAGTCCACAGTGCACTAGCTGCACCAGCGCGCAAAGTGCGACCCTCAATGATTGTACACGTCGAGCTAACAACGGTTTAGAGTGGTTAAAGCAGAGCGAGGTTGAAGCAGCAGATGATTCTACTAAAAATCACATGGACATGTTGGTTCCAGTTGTCACTCATTTGAGTCCCCGTGAACTGAATTAGAATGAATATTCTTTCACGAGTTTTAGTAGTACTTGTTGTTCGCTATTGTCATTGTGTTTCTACATTACGTTCTATCTTAAATACTAGTCTTAACTCTAAAAATCTCACGTCTTAGAGGGGGGGGGGGGGTCGAGCCAAATCTCACATTATCTCACCAAGATGGAGAGGGGGGGGGGGGTCGAAAAATCGCTAAATTCGCCTCTTGTAATTTATGGATCCCCCTTAACTAAAAAAATGAAATCAGTATTTTTGACATCTCATGACGGTGAAAATTTGTTGAATGTGACGAATGTGCACGATTTTCTTTGCATAACTCTGAAAAAAAACTTAAAAATATATTTGGGCATTTGTTTTTATTGATAAAATTATCTTAGTCAAGAGATTGCCGCGCGTACCCCTTGATGCAACTTCGCGTACCCAAGGGGATACACGTACCATAATTGGGAAACACTGCCTTAAAGCATGTAATTAGTTTTTTTTTGTCAAATTACCCATAATGGAATATAAATCATATTAATGATTAAGTACTGGTGAAGTAGATGTAATCTGTATTATAAAATAAAATTTACATATTTACAATTAAAGTAAAAAATACAAACTATGATATATAGAAAACATCCTCAAAGCCCTCGCTGCTGTAAAATAAAATTATATTGTATTCTCTTAACAGGTGAAACCTCAGCAAAGAGTTAAGTTCACTTTCACCATCAAAAATGAAACAAATAAAGATTTAAAATTTCTTGGTATTCAAATGGCGCACCCGCAACCTCATTTTGTAATGAACAATCACCACTTTGTGTTTGGAAAGGAACCACATATTTTAATGAAAAGTGAGCACCATGTTTTTTTTATTTAAAAAAGCTAAACCCAAAAAGATTGATATAAATCAGACTGATAAATAATGATCTATTTTATTATAGGTAAAATAAAAATGTCTTTTCGATTTAACATTTTTGAGAAAAAATTAAAAATCCTATTAAAATTTTGCCTAGTCAAGTAGGTTGGACCGCCTCCGTGCGCGAATCCAACTCTCACTTGTCGGGTCTTTTTATTATTGTTGTTTTCTATGCAGGTGAAAGAGCAAAATGTACACGTGTCACATTTCTAGTTTTTAGTAAGGTACCTACTTGTATCAAACAACACATGTTCGTTTTCAGAATCAAAAATTCAAGAGGAAGTATCCGTTAATTTCGAAGCGAATGATATAGGACAATTTGAGATGCCTATTATGTTTGCATTCCGAAATGAAAAAAATAAAATATTAATGTTTATCAGGCAAATGGTAAGTCGAGTTTCTATTGCACATATCTTAATCCCTACAAAGTTTGGGACTACGAGGTTTTATTATATCATTTTGAGATCTTAATTAAGATTTTCTCAACATCAAAACCACGATTGATATAAATTTTCTCGATAAAATTAAATTCCAAAGTAGCCTCTGAAAAAAAAAATATTTTTCCCTGTAACTCTTATATGCAGGCGAATTTGTCAAAATTTAATGCAAAATATTCGTAGTTTATTCTTCTAATAATACACTGAACAGATTTTCTATACAAAGCATAGTTTTTTAATAAATAAAGTTTGTTTGTTTGTTATTTAATTCCAAGCTGACGCTTTCCCGGCGCTTGCCTGAGAGCACTATACTCATCTCTTTCTTGCACATACGAAATCACGGTGAACGTATTTATTTAGCTGCTCTTAGCTGCTCCTGCATCGATATGGTTGTTAGTCCGCGTAAGGGTGGAAGAAGGTCCCCTGGACCCACCACCTTTCTGTTCCAGTAAAAAAAAAAAAATCGATATGGTTAAGCGGCCGTAACCTTTGTCGACGACAGACGTGCTTGTTTTCGCAGCTAGCTCGCGTAGTTTGTAATATTTTATTTCTCTTGAAATAGTAACCCGCCTAATTAAAGTTTACTGCTAACGGTTATCGGCCCACACTACTCGAACCGGCCAACTTCAATAAGGTGGGCTATACTTACGGGTTGCACTATGTGTGAGGGAATAATAGTGTACCTACTACAAGCACTCGCCCGCTCCCACACGTCGTGTCCGAATCACAGAGTATTTAACTATAGATGGTAACTTCAGTAAATTCCCTCCTAGGCCCTAAACTGAATATTTATTCATAGCCATTTGGATTTGACTTTGAATATGATAGATTACGAACTAATAGGTATTTTACATACTTATACTTATATAATATTTGTGGATTCATACCTTTTATACATTCATATTTTGTGGAAACCGCGGAGAACAGCTAGTTTATTTATAAATAATAATGTCGTTTGGCTTACCCTTGCTTTTTTTATAAGGATTGTAAGTTTTTTAAACAACAAAAAAATTTAGGTACTTATACAAATAAATGAAATTGAAGTGTTTGTTTGTAATGTCAAAATAACAGCTTTAACTACTAAATGCAACGGCGTGGAACAGCTAGTTTATTATATATTTTGAATGTAAAAATGTATACACATAAAATAGGTAGGTACTTATATACCCCATTTGTTCCAAAATTCTTAGCATTAGATAGCGTTTATTTATTGAGAAAGGTTATAATATATGTAAACTATACAATATGTTAATGCGGGTAAAACCGCGGGGCACAGGTAGTAGTGGAATATATTATGTAACTATCTTTAAGTATGTAAGTAAAATTAATTAAACATTAATACCTTCATACATACTAGCATTGACATCAAAATATGGAATTGCATCTAAATTGGTAGGTAGCATATCATACATATAAAATTATACTCTATGACTAAAACTAATGTTTTGGGCTTCGGGTTTAAGCCATCGTGTCGCCCGAGTCCGCCCGAACGTATCGACAAGCTTTGGCGCGATACTTTAAACTTTAAAAGTGAATTTGCGATGTTCTCTAGGGGAGGTGCTCCCCGCGCGATCGGCGATTTCGAACGATTTATTTTAAGTTATCGCCTTAAGGCTCCAGTCTCCCTAAAATCAGTGTTCTTGCGGAATTTATCAGAAAAGAAATATTGATTTTTAGTCATCAGAAAAGCAATAAATGAAATATATTTTACGTTATTTTAAAGTGTGAGATTTGAAGTTTCCAATACATATTTTATTTTTTAATTTGACGCCACTTTTATTAGCTTTGTGAGGCTTTAAACATACCTCTATTTACGTTCCACGCGTAGAGGGTCTCATTCATGCACACGCCACGAAAAAAATATAACAAAAACAAGAAATGTATGTTTAGTTTCAGTAAATTTATTTCAAATGATTTTTTGAATGCTTTTCTTTTTTATTCGACAGATAAGTAGTTGCTTTCGGAGTGGTTAAAGTGTGATTTCTCTAAACCATTACTTTGTAATAGAAAAAATATATGTTGCAAGGGTCAAATTCAGAAATTCATAACTTTTTAAAGCAGTTTAAATAAGAAATTGAGACAATTTTGAAAAAAAGTAACTAGACAAGATTATTGTAGAGGATTTGCCGACAAATGTAATCTGAATACATTTCTTGTTTTTGTTATATTGTTTTCGTGGCGTGTGCATGAATGAGACCCTCTACGCGTGGAACGTAAATAGAGGTATGTTTAAAGCCTCACAAAGCTAATAAAAGTGGCGTCAAATTAAAAAATAAAATATGTATTGGAAACTTCAAATCTCACACTTTAAAATAACGTAAAATATATTTCATTTATTGCTTTTCTGATGACTAAAAATCAATATTTCTTTTCTGATAAATTCCGCAAGAACACTGATTTTAGGGAGACTGGAGCCTTAAGGGCGAAGAAAAACATAACACATTCCCAAGAAAAAAAACTGTTCGATTTTTTTAAATTTTCTTTTGTACACACCTGACAATACCAACACATAAAAGAAAGATTTATCCAATTTGGTGCAGTCGTTTGGAAGTTATGCGCGTACAAACATTTCGGTGATAAATTTTTATGTATAAGTATATATATATATATATATATATATATATAGATAGATATAATAGATTATTATATTATTTTTCTTCATATTGTTAATATATTTAATATGTTTTGCAGGTTGTAATGATGCAAACGGTGGCTGTTAGTAATTATATAAAAAGCCCGTATGTCAATAAACGGTGGGAAAAAGCCGATCAATTTATACCCTCAACAAAACGGTAAATATTTTTAGATTGTTTACCTTCTGGGGTTGTGCACCCTACAAGTGCACGCACCTAACCTACATCATAAATGGAACATCTGTATATTCATAATATTTTCTACTAGCTTCCGCCTCGCGATTTCACCCGCCGTCCCAAGGGTTCATATGTTTTCCCGGGATGAAAAGCCTATGTGCTTTTCCAGACTATAATCTATCTCTGAGCCAAATTTCATCCAGATCCGTTCAGCCGTTCTGGCGAGATTGAGTAACAAAGATCCATCCATCCATCCAATCTTTCACATTTATAATATTAAAGTAGGATTATTAGGAAGTAGGATTGTACAACGCAATACGATAGATAATTTTTAACGCTCATTAATTATTATGTTTTGTATTTTTATACAGGATGATTTTTTATCACTAGCAATACTAGCAGGGGTGGAAGTACTCATCAATGTGAACAACTTTTATTATGGGGCTAACTCTGATATCGCGTAAAATAAAACGGTTGCTTCATACATTTTGGTCGAGTAGGTATTGAACTTTTATATGGAACAGCTGATAATTTTTTCATGATTTCACAGTTAGTCCCATAATAAAAGTTGTTCATTTTGATGACTACTTCCACCCTTGCAAGTATTACCAGTGACTAAAAAATCATCTTGTATTTGTTACCTTTTTGAACTATTTTAAGGCGATTATAGCTCAGTGGTGACGTCGAATGCTGCGGTGAAGGTAGTGTGTTCAAATCATGGCTACCACCTTCAAGTAAAAAATCTGTCGCACAACACCTACCCGTATGTTCTGGCAGCTGCACTTGAGTGCCAGTTCCTTTTAGGTTTTGTGTGCTTACCACATTCGACCACATTATCACTTACCACTTACCATATGGAGTATGTAGTCTATACAAAGAAAAAAAAAACATTCAGCGTATGTTATTCTATGACCATTATCGCGGCGCATGGTCAGAGGTTTTGCAATGCGGGTGTGGACCATAGTGTCAGCTGCTTCTCGAATGGTCAGCTCTGTGTGGCTGTCACGTGTTAGCAACCCTAGCAATCTTTATGCACATATTGGTGGCTCTGCTGCTAACATTATATACAGGGAAACTTTATTATAATGGCCTATTTACACGATACAAGTATCACTGTTGCTTACAAACAAATTGAAGCAATTAATGTATTTACTTGCATCGTCTAATTGCCATATTCGCCTTATTAGCCATGACATGACCTAGGCCATAGTGTTCTGTGAAAAAAAAACTTATCACGGTTAAAAAGATACAACCCTGTGATATTGAAAAAAATACTTTGTTTCGATTTACATAAGCTTGTAATTCGGTTCGTTATTATTCCACATCCACGCGAACTCTGTCGCAGGCACAGCTATATTACTTACGGTAATATCTGTCCTGTTTTCCGACTTCCACGTAACAATCGCGTAAGAAACTAGTCCGATATAAGATTAGGTCAATAAAAAAATTCACTTGACGACACTTGATATTTCTTAGTAAAATGTATGGACGAATGGCGTCCACATAAATTAATACAAATTTTCGATTTTTATTACAGGCAAGTTCCACATAATTTCAAAATGTCAAAAGATATGAAAACTGTTCTAGCTCTTGGTTTTCATGAAGCATCTTTGGATAGATTAATGGTTGATGAAGACAAAAAGCAGCAGTTGAGAAAATTAATGATATACGTTAAGTTAGTATTAAAAGCACCCTTTCCCTACATTCTTAAATTATTTTGGATTATATAGCTCGATCTAGGGATGTCCGTTACAGAAATTAAACCAAATATTTCCACAAGAACTGGTCTTGGGCCTCTTATATTCAAAGTCATAGCCATTTATTCAGTTTAGGCCTTAGGATGGCACTTATGAAGGTCTAATTTATCGAAGTTACCACCGGTTCGGAAGTCGCCTTCAACTGAGAAGAACCGGCAAGAAACTCAGCAAGGTTACATATTTTTTATGATCTGACTATCGGCTATATTTTTTCAAAAATAGCATAATATACAATTAAAACAAAACGAATAATAACCAAAAAGAACGAAAATTATTCAGCAGCTCCCACCGACTCGGACAGTGTCAAATTTCCTTACACGTCTCAAAATAAAATTATTTGTTGGCGAAACTTTACCTGAAATAATTTTTATTTAAACTTATAAAAATATTTTTCTTTACAGAACCATTTTAGATAGTACTAGTATAACTAAGGACAATTATATAAACTTCTTCCGTCATTTATTATGGTGGGAAGAAGTAATAGTTAAAATTAATCTAAGGGTATGTATACATTTTATACTTTTAATTCGACAAGACTGAAGGTAAGTATTAGGCCTGGCGTCCACTAAGGGCGGGTTGTTTCATAGAAGGATAATAGTTAACGTTAAGTATATACATTTGTCAAATTTTAACAATGACGTACTGTATTTAAAATATCAGACAAATGTCATTTGTAGACCCGGAGGCGGATGGATGGATTTAGATGAAATGTCTCACAGAGATAGAGTATATTCTGGAATAACAGTTCCCAGTTATTTTGTGGCGGCTACTTCATGGTTTCTTTTTAGGGTTCTGTATCCAAAGGGTAAAAACGGGACCCTATTACTAAGACTTCGCTGTCTGTCTGTCTGTCCGTCCATCTGTCTGTCTCCAGGCTGTATCTCAAGAACCGCGATAGCTAGACAGTTGAAATTTTCACAAATTATGTATTTCTGTTGCCGCTATAACAACAAATACTAAAAACAAAATAAAATAAATATTTAAGGGTACAACAACCCAACGCCATTTTTTTTGCCCTTTTATTTCTATATGGTAGTTCCCGTTGACCTACAATCACGAAATTTGGCAAAAAGCAAGGTCTTACAGCACAAATAAAGGGAAAAATCCAAAAAATAAAAAAGTTGAAAATTAAAGGGTGTCCCCTGTCCCCATACATACATAGTTACGCCAATTAATAAAGACCTCTGAGTTGTATGGGCGCTCATACAATTTAAGGTCTAGCTTAATTGGCACCTACCTCAAGGTAAATAAATAAAATGGTGCATTTCCCGTGCGCGAGATTTCAGTGCGCGAGTCCGACTCGCACTTGGCCGGTTAGTTTTATTTATTATTGGGATTATGTTTGATCACAATATCATCATGGTAAGTAATGATGTTGCCGAAGGTAGTAAGCACACAGTCTAGAAGGAAACTGGCTTACAAGCACAGCTGGAACGCACCCTTAGACGCTTGGCGAGCCAGGTAGGTACTACAAAATACCCATTGACAGTAATCGGAGTCTTAAAAGAGGTAATTTTTTTCACTGTTCAGATTGCTGCTAAGTAGGCTGATAGTCAACCTATTGGTAAGTGGAACTTAAACTTGTAACTCTTTTGTTAACAGAAATATAACATGGTTGGTGTGACAATACAAAAGAAAAATAATGTATATTTATTGGAAGTACCCGGCTTGGCGGAGAAGCGACCGTCGGTGTTGCGAGGTATGTGATTTTTAAAAAATACTACTTGGTTATGATAAACAATATTAGCAGCTTCTGGCGAGCTGTTGTTGAGTAGATTCGACACCCTTAGTTGCTGACACCAATGCTCCCCCTGTCACCTTGGTTTAGTTGGCCGTTTTTGGGAGCCCATTCACTAATCAGCGAGTCACCTGTGTACCTATATTGTTTTAGGTGACAGGATATTAATTCGACCAACCGGCGAGCCTACAGTTATATTTGAATGCGTAGCCAAGCACATAGAGGACAGCGTTGTGCATCTGTCGGACATGGACCAGTCGTAAGTATGATCACAGCGTAAAAAACATACAGTGGTCTATCGCGTTTGAAGTCGCGCGAAATGTCGCTTTGTTTAGGCATTCGTCATTGCTGCATTGTGTCCCAAGCGAGTGTATGGCAGCTTGGACTCGCTACCGCCCCTCTCTCACCCCGCAAGCCCCGCACGACTGTGCTGTGGTATGATTATGTAAATGTTAATTAATAAATCTTACTGTTATCCAACTAATATTAAAAATGCAATTGTATGTGTGTGTATATTTGTTACCTAACTCTTAGCTCCGGAACGGCTGAAGGGTTTTTCATGAAATAAAGTATATGGTTACTTAAGTTACGTAGGTTTCTTTCCCGGCTAGTAATAAATACATGTTAACTAACATCTACCTTGTGTGACGTATAGTGGACTTCTTCAGGTTCAACGAATACTACGATCATATGAAATTGTTCGACGTCAGATTCCTGTTATCGCGAGTTCCCTTAGAGAGGGCGCACAGTGCGGTATCGTCTGTGTTCACGTCCGGCCATGAGGCGCGGATATTTCCGATCCCGGTCCAGCGTAAAGTGGACACCACATCCATTATCAAGTATGTGTAGTCAGAGAATAACTATTTTTAAAATTTATTTATTGATGTTAAAATCGAGCCTAATCATAAATGTGAAAGTGAGTCCCCCTTATTCAGACACATTCGGTTGCCATTCCGATCGGAAAGGAGGATTTTATTTCGTTAAATTTAAACTGATACTGTGTTAGTTGAAGTATTAATTTGCTGTGATCGTGTACCGGACGACTACCTCATTCCAAATGGAAGTCTGAAATGAGAAAATAAAAGCCATCTTATTCAATAAACTACACAATCGGCTTGTCTATGCGATCGGGAAGGCAACGGAGCCAGGTCTGAATAACCTCTCCTATCCTCTCCTAATAATCTGTTTCAGATTTTACAATACATTGATTGCAAGAAATGAAGAACAAAAATCGGCCGTGGAGCATATAGTAGCGCGCACGTCTGGGACGGCTCCGTACATTGTGTTCGGCCCGCCGGGGACTGGCAAAACTATGACCATTGTTGAAGCTATTATTCAGGTAAGTAATTACTAGATACTTATGTCAAACCAACTTTTTATCAAGTAACGCACTAACAGATTAACAGAACCAAATCTCAGATAAACTAACTATACATAGACACATAACGTTGTAGGAACTAGACAATGTTCTAATAATATTAACCTGTTCGCTCGCGCAATATTTCTGTATAATTTTTCCTTCCGTAGATTTCGATAAAAAAAACCTATAATATAATATGTTGCCCCAAGGTCTCTTAAGAGAACTTATACATCGCCATGCAGAAAAGGAGTAACAAAGACTGTGGCATGGGAGGTCGGATTGTAGGCACACAAGGCCGCTCCCTCTGCCCTCGACAGGAAAATCACAAAGAACTTGCTAAGGGGCCATTCAAGTATTACGTAGCACAAAAGGGAGGCGGGGGGCCTAAGGGGTGATTAAAATTGCTAAAATTCTGCTTACGTAATACTCGAACGGCTCTTAAACTTCTCAAAATCAGAAATTAAATGTATTTTTATGCGTAAACCCATGTAAAACATGTCCTTCCGTCTATCAGTAATTTTCAACCTAAAGCTAGACATTGGTTTCTACCACAATCTCCACTCGTCTACCCCAGCGGCCGTCTATACTTCAGCAAGTAAAAATCTGTTGCTTCCTTGGCTTTGTTAAGGTCGGCAAAACATTGGCATATCTCCTGGTACTGCTGGGCAACGGTAGCCATGCACTTACCATAAGGTCTGCCTGTTTACCGGCCTTCTGATATAAAGGTATGGAATGTCAACCGGCTGACTACCTCTGATTTTTTATCTTTTTCAAGACAGTATTCTTTGTATTGTTTACAGATAGTAGTAGATAATCCCAAGAGTAGAGTGCTTGTGTGCACGGACTCCAATATGGCCGCCGACCACATTGCTTTGATGCTTTTCCAATATAGCAACCAAATTAATATTAACAATTTCATCTTTCGCGCCAGTTCACAAACAAGAGAATGGTAAGATTTTCATCACAATATGTAATAGTTTAGCTTATGGCATGGAGAGAAACATAGGCTACTTTTATCTCGGGGGACAACTATTATTTTGATATTTTTTTACAGGAACGTGTTGCCGCCTGCCCTAGCGCCCGTGTCTAATGGCACTTCTTTCAAGACCTTTTATAGCGTCGCTAATAAACAATTAGGAATGTACAGAGTTGTGGTGACAACGCTCTTGCACTCCGCCAAGTTTTCCATGTGAGTATTACTAATTCTTCTTCTATACACTACCGTAGAATTATAACTGGTTTTGCCTTAATTTAATAGTTTGCTTGGCATAAAAGAAACGGACTTCATCTAAATCTGTCCATTCGTTTTATAATAGTGGCATTCTCTTATTGGCGAATTGTGACATAATTGGTCTGTAACTACAATAGGGTATTTTACTCTATATGAGCAAAAGTAAAAAAAATATACAATTTAGATAGCATAGGTAATAATCAGTCGGAAAATGTTAGTTTTAGTACTTTTAGTTCATAAAAAAAAAACATTTCATAGTTTTCAGATTTTTTAATCTGTTTCTAAACAAGCGAAACAGTAGCCGCCATTATATGACGTCATACCTTGCTGTATGTAAACTAAAAAAAGTCAACTTAAATATTATTATTTTTACACTAGTATTCATGCATTCAGGAACAGCACACCAATGAAAAGGATAATAGCTCATTTTTAAATTATAAAAATTTATAACTCCAATTGAGACCAATAAACATTTATTGTTTGCAACTTACAAGACAAATGACGTCATGACCATAGTAACATGGCGTCCAGCGTTTTCATCAAATTGAAAATGTAAAATTTAAATGCATTTACATGGCACTTATCGATTGAATAAAAATTGTGTTTTTTTGTGGTTTATTAGCACCTTAGGAACGAATTGAGACACTTTTCTAAAATGGGTGTAATACCCTATTGTGTCTATGTTACTGTAAGTTAGCGATTGCAACTTTTTAATTTATGTTTTACTTCGTATGTTATGTTTGTGAATTTTGTGAAAAGAATTTTGTTGATCTCTTTATAAAAGGGCGGGGAAATGTCGACGGGCAAGTGATGTGCGACATAACATTTCCTCACAAACAAAGTGATAGCAGACAGAGTCGGGGCATTATCGTGCACAGGAAATAAAAAATGTCTTTGATATTTTTTTTTGTGTGTAGGTCGCATAACCAAGAAAAGTACAGGCTACAAATGAGCCACTTGTTCATCGACGAGGCGGCGCAGGCGTCGGAGCCGGCGGCGCTGGTGCCGGTGACGGGCCTGCTGGCGCCCGCCGGCCTGCTGGTGCTCGCGGGGGACCCCAAACAACTTGGGCCCGTGTGCATGTCCAGAGACGCTAAAAAATATGGTTTAGGTATGTTAGTATAGGTAAAATATTACGAGTAATACCTAAATACTCATCAGCTGTACATGGTCATCATATCGTCTTTCTTTCTCGACGAGACGTGATGACTTTAAATCAATCGAGCAATAGTAACGCAAAAATGTTGCCGCCCGCACGCTACTAAAACAACACATGTCTGTATTATTTGTTATTGCTTGTATATTTCAGTAATATGTATATTACGAAACGGAAACGGAAAATCCAATTTCGATGACAGACAGAAGGTTCTGTATTATCTTAGGCATAGTTTAGTAAAAGTTGCATTGGAATTAGATGAGTCGTTTCCATGATTGATCCATTATTTACAGGTGTTACAAACGCATTCTCTCGGCGGCTGCACTTTACCTACGTAGTATTCGAAAGCCAAATCAACATGACAATATAATCAAATTAAGAGAAGTTCACAATTACTAACTTTCTCGCCGCCATTCAGGAGAAACTATGACTCCTCAAAATAATATTTATGTACCAAAAAATATTTTTAAATCGGATTTATGGTTCTAATGGCGGGAATTAATTTTGCACAATGATTTAATTCACTGGATACCATGTTCCCAATAATTTGCGGTCGGCGCAATGTACGCTTACGATACGCTAGTGTATTGTATATTTACTACTGACAATTAACATTTATCTAGCTTTTTATTTCAGGGAAATCCTTATTGGAACGTCTGAAAGAGTCATACCCAAACCTTTACAAATCGAACTCCGATTACATAACAATGCTTATAGAAAATTATCGCTCGGACCCAGACATACTAAGATTGCCAAATATGTTGTATTACGAAAATAAATTAAAAGTGAGTAATGCGAAAGTGTACGAGATCTAAAGACCCACATTTGACAGCTCCTACACACTAATAAAGACACCAACAGTGTTTTGGTTGGAGCTTTAATGTGACTTTTTAAGTTTCGTTAACATTAATTATGTATAACACAACACAGACAAAACAGAACTAGATCGCAAGCGCGCAACATGCAAAACTGTATATTATGCCTTGCCAAACATTTGTTTTATATTCCAGTGTTCACTGTATCTCAGAGAAGTGTAAGGGTTAGCTGATACGTGTAAGCCTTAGAGTGTAAGCAAGTTAAAAGTAATGAATCTCGCATATGCGCGTTTGGTTCGTATTTATGATAAGAATGTGCGCTTTTATAATTTTTAACGCGATGATATTATCGTGGACGTCGACACGATACGACGTTAAAAATTAAATTGTATGGAAATATATAAAGACGCTTTTTAATTTCCGTTGACGATAACGTTATAATGTCCACATAAAAGCGCACAATGTAGCAATAAATATCGTATGTCCTTACATTACAGTTTATTTTTCTTTCCGTAGCATTTATATGCAATAAATCATTGTAGTATAGTGAGTTGTTTCCATGACATAGAGGTCATGTGTCTAATCCACTTATTACACATGGTTTAAAAAATAGAAATATTATATTTGATTTAATAATTTTCTTTCAGCCATTAGCAGCTCATGATCCACTAAGTCGCAAGAGTATCCTGGGACTCCCGGGGGGTGAACGAGCTGTCGTGTTCCACGGAGTTCATTCTAGGGAACAAAGGATGAAGAATGCTCCAAGGTTGGTATTTACTTCGCCCTCATAGATACCTAAATATTTTTGGTAACTAATAATTATAACTGATTTTGAGTCCATTTTATTTGGTCAAGATATGTAACGAATTTATGGTGATTTTATGGGCCTCAATAGATTTTAATGTAAATGTTTCCTAAATACATACTGAAACTGTATCAATTAGGCCTGTTTAATTATTTTGTTAGATACCCGAATTGTGTGTAAATATTATTTTGTTACAGTTATTTCAATGAGAGAGAAATTGAAATGATGCAGCGCTATGTGAAATCCTTAATCAACAATCATAATGTGCTACCCGAAGATATTGGCATTGTCACGCCTTATATAAGACAGGTAATAAACGCGTTTGTTATATGTGACAATTATTTATTAACATTAATTCCTACAGAATATTCCCTAAAATAGTTAACAGTATACTTAAGCCATTACAAACGTCGATAACAGGTAAGAGCGAGGGAGAGGTCACGGAAATATCACATCTTGATTATGACTCAGTTCGCACGTTTGTAATGGGTGAAGTATAGGGCTTGTTTGCTTACCACCTTCGGCCACATCGTCACTTACCATAGTGAGATTGTGATCAAACACAGACATATACTGGGTGATTTTGTTATCACTGGCAATACTTGCAAGGGTGGAAGTACTCATCAAAATGAACAACTTTTATTATGGGACTAACTGTGAAATCATGAAAAAATTATCAGCTGTTCCATACAAAAGTTCAATACCTACTCGACCAAAATGTATGAAGCAACCATATTATTTTACGCGATATCAGAGTTAGCCCTATAATAAAAGTTGTTCACATTCATGAGTACTTCCACCCCTGCAAGTATTGCCAGTGATAACAAAATCACCCTGTATAGTAAAAAAATGTATTTTCTTCTAACAGGTGTATAAAATCAAAGAATGGTTGTTGAGTGTGAATTATGACAAAGTAGAAATAGGCACAGTGGAAGCGTTCCAGGGGAAGGAGAAGCGCGTTATTCTCGTGTCCACAGTGAGGGCCAACTGTAGACTGCTCGAGTACGACGCCAAATACGACCTAGGGTTCTTAGTTGAAGATAAGGTAAATACATATACTCCACATTACTTACTACATTTACATGTACCTAATTATAAATTTAAAAAAAGTGAGTTTGTACAGGTAGACCCAAATGTAAAAGAACCATGATTTGAGGCAGTTAAATATGGAAAATATAATTGTTTTGTTATGATTTTGTATGGAGAGATCAACCCGTGACGTCAGGATACATGCGACCATGATAATTTCTTTGCTATGAACTCTACAGTTTCAATGACGTCACACGATTTAAATTCGCTATATCTAAGTAATTTCTACAGACATATCGAAAAAATATTACCATACGCCAAATAGTTACCAATTAGGTATCAGTTCCAAGATATTCCGGGTGATGATAGGGTCAGTGGTGAGGCTTTCGGTGAAGGAAAACATCGCGAGGAAATCAGGGCACTTAGTAGTACCCGCCTGGCTGGCTAGCACGCTCAAGCTGTGAAACTGACACCAAACACGTACCGGTGTGTTCCGGCAGCAGCATTTGAGAGCCAGTTCCTTTCTAGTCTTTGTGTGTTTACCACCTTCACGGCATGGCTTACCATCGTGAGATTTTGGTCAGACACAGGCCTAAAGACAAAAAAAAAGTATATACTTTTTTTTTACTATGTAGGTATTTTATAATCATTAACATATTTTCTACTGCTAAAGCTGCTAAGCTACCTTGGCCTCATATCTCCTGGAACGAGCCGCTAGCCAAATGTTCAGTGTTGGACAATATATAGTCATGGCGTACAGGATAATTTTGAAACTGAATGGAGCAGTAAAGTAATATTTTGATTACAGAGGTTCAATGTGACAATTACAAGGGCAAAAGCAAAGTTGGTAATCATCGGTAATCCAACTTGCTTAATGAGAGACGTGAAATGGCGTATGTATATGAACTTTTGCAAGGAATTGGAGACCTACCATGGGGAAGAGACCGAACAATTAGAACGCACCTCTAGTCTCCTCTATGAAATAGCCAAAATAAGATTCGATAGGTGTCATTTAACTAAAGCATTTGAAGAGTCAAAGAAAGAACGAGGGAGCAAAATAGTTTAAGCAGTTTTAAGGCTAGGTTTACCATAGTTATAGGAAATATCAAAAATTACGAGCCAAATATGTATGCTATATTTGCCATTTATATTAATTACCTATAGTACTTACATAAATATTTTTGAACTTTTTTGTCTTGCTTTTGAAAAAAACGAAGTTTAATAAGTTGAGACAATAAGAGAATACGCATTAGATGAGGCAATCGAGCCCAAAACTTCGTGTATTTGGTGTATCCTGATAAATTTATAGACCCTTGGTGGCCCATCACCGTAAAACATGTTTATGCTCTAAATACAATAAACCTTATCGATATTGGTGTAATAGTTTTTAAGAAAATCGTAACAGATATATAAACACACAACCTTGTCCTAAACGTTAGTGTTTAAATCAAATATATTATGATCTCGGCAATCTGTACTGAATAAAAAAAGTGGTATAAAATAGAGTAATTAATTAATTTTAGTAAGTAATATGTGGTAAGTAGTACTTACCACAATGATGGAGATATATGCTCTTCCAATTAATCTTACGAATGAGTGAGACGGACTTCGTTTGCGGCAAATGACTATACTATTACGTATACATTGTTAATAACGTTCATAATATTTTCTTTTATATAATTTAAGTAAAATTTCGATTTCTTTTATTTTCTTCTATTTACTCAACTGTACTTTTGGATCTGATTTCTTCTTCTTTATTTAAAGTTTTCATTATAAATCGTAACTAACATGTAATTTTTCACTGAATTTCTTATACTTATTAGCTTGATACTAAGCAAAGGAGTCTGTCCACTTTTTGTTCTTTAAGACTGAATTTTGTATATTATTAACACATACCTGACGTACGTATACGTGACTTTTATATAGCTAAATAAGATATTCCGAGTGAGATAAAACTACCGGCATTCCCGATGGCATTCCCGATAACAATCATTTTGTAATGTATTTTACAATTTTTTTTTTTTTGCCACAGTCATAGATTTTTGGTATAATATTTTGTTTTGATTTTATTTATTCTGGTTGGAGGCTTTTGGGTTTGGGTTGGTTAACTACCTACACCGTTAGTTTCTGGACGTACAAAAAGGTGTCAAAATCATCATCATCAAGGTGTTGACTTTTTAATTAATTTCGTTAAACTTTGACAAGCTGTAACTTATAATGGATTTATGGAAATGTCGGTCGTTCTGTCCCACCTGATAAAGGACAGGAAGACTTCTCCTGATAACTTGACTGAAATACATATACATATACAATCTTGGACTCTGATTCATGCTAAAGTATAATATCATGGTCTGAATTCACAGGTTCAGTCTTTGGAAGTAGTTGGCTTCAACCTCTATAATACATCGATATTCTTTGTGCCTTTATACATTTTGTATGTAACCTAAGTAGTTACTGTAGATATTAATATTAATCATGTTAAATAGTATCAAGAGAGTGACATTACACTGTGAAATAAAAGTATGAATATTCGTTTAAGTTTTGTTAAGTGTTTTAAAATAATAATTTTAAAAAAAACGGTCAATTTATAAATTGCATATTATACAATACTGTTATTACCCTAAGGTCTCTAAGGATCAATTTGTATTTAACCAGGGTATTTAGAATTTTGTTGACTATGTTAAACTATAAATAGTTAACTATGTATTTTTAATATTAAATATGAAATAAATATATTCTAATTTTATATTTTGAATTTTATTAAATTATTCCCAATTATCGTTCCCAAGATCATCATAGTAGTCATTGGAACTAGAGCGAGCGACTCGAAACTAATTATATACTATTTAGTATACGATTAATTTTCCGTTCATCACGTTGATTATTATTTATTTATTCAGTATTTTTTCAGGCACTCCGATTGTAGATTGTTCTAACGCATGCAAGCCCAGAACAACTAATAGTATAGTGAGCGTCACGTAAAAAGAAGGCTGGAAGAAAGTGGAGGCAGTGTGTTTTTCACATGGGTAGGGTTGACTCGCGCACAAAAGTACTAGCCCTATTATTTTATTTTTGAAATAGCCTTTCGCTCGCGGCTTCGTATATTGATTATTGGTAGGTACATTGAAAAATATATTAGATAGAGTATAAGAGGTCAAGCAGCTTGACCGCCAGCATTTTTTTTACGTGACGCGCACTGTGCCTACCTACTAAATATACTCGGTCATAATCTTGGACTAGACCACGATCAATATGTCGAGGTTGTCAAATTAATATTTTGACAACCTCATGTCATGTCATGAATTATGTAAGTAAGTCAAACGAAATAAACTTTCATAATAATTTTATTAGAATTTTGTGATTAATGTTATAAAATGTCATACATAATAACACTAAAGTTTGACTAGTAGGTAAATTCAGTACCTAATCAAATTGTAAATAATTGAATTGAAAACTACGGAGACATTTGTTCTATTATTCCGCATAAAACCACAGTATAAAGATGAAACCAGTATGGAAACTAAGCCTTGATTAAATAATTACCTACGCTCCATTGAAGCAATAGGGTTGACACTTTTAATGTTTCATAGTATTGTTTTTTTATATTAAAACATTTTATGTTCTGTAGTGATCAATTAATCGAATTGAAATAGCTAGTTTACAAATAAAAAAATAGGTATCTCATAGTGTCGGTTAATCTCGATAGTTTAAAATACGGAAAACAGTTTAATATTGACACACAGCTTGAAGATCTTTATTGTTTTTTGGTAGGTAACTAACTTATCACTATGGTATAATCTTTTACATGTTTTGGCGGGAGCGTAGGCGAGCCGCGGTTGGGCGCGCGCTAGGCGCGTACCAACCCCAAAAATGCGTGTGATACCTAGTATTTAAAAAATCATTACATAAAAAATACCTTAATTCTTCATAAATAACAAATTATTGACTGCAAAAGCACTATCGGCTTGAACACCCTCGAAAACCATAAAAACGACACCCATGACGAAAAAGTAGATAATTTCATGCAGCCACCATCTTGGATTTACATTTTGACAGTACTATCGGCTTTAATTAACATCCTTAAAACCATGAAAACGATACCCATCTCGAAAAAGACGATAATCTATTGCAGCCAACATCTTAGATTTGTATTTTGTGTTATGTTTTACGAATTTATTATGAAAAAACGATGGCTCCGGTTTTAATACGCTCGAGGCATTTTTAAAAAGTACGCGGAAATAAACTTGTACGTGACCACCGTCTTGACGCGGCACTCACTACTGACAGCACCGCGAAAACCGCTTGCTTAGGGTAGGGCTCTCGTCGATGCGCATGTTTGTGTGAGTGAGCCGTTTCGTCCGTTTGTAGGTAGTTTCCGTACTGGTTATATCTTTATACTGTGATAAAACAAACTCGATATTAGCGGTTGCTAAAGTCAATTATTTACACTCAGGGTACATATCATTTAGTAGATATTTTATTTATAACTTTACATACTAAAAAAAATGTCTATGTCGTATAATAGTGAGCTAAGAGTGAGATCATATAAATGAGATCATTATAGTTGCAGTTAGGTAATTAACTAACAAATTTTTGGTAATACTAAATTAGAAAACTTATAAACTGTATAAACGATTTAAAATAAACTCTTCATATTGTGAAAATAGCCATATGAATCGATAAATGCGTTTATAGAGTTAATTATGTCGTTGGCAGCATCTATTTCAAAAGTTAGTCTATTCGTGATTTAGTTACGGATAACGTCAAAGTCAAATTTGGAGTTATCGGACCCCATGAAGACTCCGCGTCTGGAGGAGTCGTGTTGGTAAGGATGGCTGTTGATCAACCATTGAACGTTGCTGTCGATCATAAAGCGACGTCCAGTGCACACCCCTAATGGTTTGTTGCAGTAATAACCTGGAGCACATTTTTGACCGTATGTGTCGAACTCTCTCTTCACAGTGCACTTTTCTCCGGGACCCTGAAATGAAAATAAGAACTTAGCACAGTTTTTGAATGTGTTCATAGCTGTTGCAACTGATTTGATTTACATGCTGTCATTAGAGCCAGGGGGGGGGGGTAACACAAAATATTCAGGGAGAAATAATATAAATCTATACTAATATTATAAAGCTGAAGAGTTTGTTTGTTTGTTTGAACGCGCTAATCTCAGGAACTACTGGTTCCAATTGAAAAAAAAGGCTACTTTTTATCCCGCGAAAACCTAAGATCCCTCGGAAACGCGGGTAAAACCGCAGGGCGGAAGCTAGTTGTAAATAAAAATGTTATCTTTTCATATTACTTCCTATAGACGTCCACAATTTTGACCTATTGCATTATTTTCCTAATAAATGTAGGATTTTTTTTTTGATATGATTTGAAAGCTAACAAAATTACGTTTCAAATGATATACCACAATTCATAGTTCATTGCATAGATATTGAAAAAATATGTTTTGAGTAACGCGCGATGAGGTGATTCCAGTTTATTGCACGCGAGTGTATTTTGTGGGGAGAATCATAAAACCGAATACTTAATAGGTATGTATGCATTTGTAAGGAAGCTTCCTACCCTGTAGCAGTCAAGACGATTGCCGCAAACTTCGTTGACGTATGTGCCAAGTTCACACTTTTTGTATTTCTTGTTTCCATTGACGATGAGGCATTCCTCATTACTTGGCAGCCAAAGACCTGTGTCTTCGCATACCGGACATTCTACGATTGGGAATCTGGAAACAACTACAACATTAGGGTGTCGTATTTCAACCGTAGGTACTATGAATAGCTATCGTAGAGATGATAAAACCCTAATTAGGTAACAGCCCCGGCCCCGGGGTAGAGCAAGAGAAGCGGTCGCTCTAGGTGCCAGTTGGCATGGGGCGCCAAAATGTCAAATGCAAAAAATACTAAATTTTGATATTCAAAAAAACGTAAATTTTATTTATCATAAACTGGAATACAATTTATGTGATGTGAAAGCGTCAACCAAAGAGCGCCAAAAGACAATGTCGCTCTACACTGATCAAGGGCTAGGGCCGGCGCTAGTATGTACCTAGGTAGGTAGGTATAAAGTGTCCAACTATTAATAGGCTATTATGTGACAGTTTTGGACGTTATTATAATTACTGTTACCCAATTTCGTCCTGTGGTTCTTCTCTCTCTATGAGGTTGCGAGAGATGTCGCCTTCTCCGTAGTGGGTCAGGCATGAGCTGCAGGCTATCAACATCAGGAATACCATGGAATGCATTTTGAAGAGTTCTGAAAAGAGAGTAGGTACTCAGCTAAGTGTTTAAATTGGCTTCGCTTTAAAGTTTCATCTGCATTCCCGAGTGGAACAAATGCGGCTGCGTCTTTGTAACCAAGATATTTATATGGCCTTAGTTTAGTATCCTAAATATCATTGTAAAGATACGCGATTGTCTTACCTACTATAGTCTAATTGAAGAAAAATCAGTTCCTGTGTATTACTGATTCTAATACAACATGCTTGTTATTGAGCCATGAATCCTAGTTAGTTACCAGCTGTTGCAGTTTCACCCGCTTTCCCGGGATAAAAAGTGGCCTATAACCTTCCTCAAAAATTGGGTTATCAAATGCATAAAGATTTTTTTAAATCCTACTAGTAGTTCCAGAAAATAGCGCAAACTCTTCAGCTTCATTTTAAATTAGTACTATAGATTATGAGATAGGTATTCCGAGAAAGTACCTATAGGTACATATGTATCAACGCTATAACGTGGCACAATTTTTTCCTGTAAATAAGTTAGTTAATCATGAGCTATTTTAAATGTCACTAATAACTTCTTTATATCATCACCCAAAGAGGAAATGCTTTCCTACTTGTGCATATTTATTTAAACACGTGGTGATTTTATGAATGAAATCGATAGTAGCTGCTTAGTTGTGTGGGACTCGGGGTTTTAGTTCTGATTCATACACCTACCTACGTTATAGGTTGGCGGAGACATCGAAGCTCATTCATAGTAAAATTAACTATTTAAACATCGTGAAAATTTCCACGTAGACCGATCCATTTACATAACTTTTCATTTGATAGGAATCATGTGCTTCACGTATTTACATACCTGCCGATTATTCTATATATTGTATTTATAAATTGTTTAAACCATAATAATTTAATATAAATATTATTTCCGTTTCCCAAGTCAGTGACATGGAATTAAATTTAAAATAAAACGTCATTGCACTACAATTCGATGTGGGCAAATATTGAAGATAATGTTAATTTTTCAAAAATTACATTACATTGAATGCTATCTTTGGAAAACAAGGGTGGATGAATATACTCGAGCAGAAGCGTATGTACTAATATAAGAATACAACAGACAGGAATAATATCAGAATACAAAGGCAACGTCTGCGCAAGCGCCGCCCGCCCAAGCGGCCGCCCGATAAATGCGCATTCATGTGACACACTTCGGCCAAACCGGAGGACATCATTGCGAATAATTTGTCAATTTAATTAAATCGTAAAAAGACTTAGTTGCTTAAAAATTGTTGGTGAATTAAATTTTGTGATCGTTTCGACTGTATTGAATCGGTACCTAGTAAAGTAACCTACTATTGAAAATGGGTATGATATCCAGAGTGCGAGGGCGAATAAGGAGTGACTCCTTCTCGAAGATTCACACGATCAAATCTGAGGACAAAATCGCTAACATCGGTATGTAGATTATACTTATTTTCATTCTGAACTCGCTCATGCCCGATTGAGAGTAGGGGAGAGTCTGAAAATCTTGAATGAAATTTTGTTTTCACAACAGTTGGCAAGTTGTGTGCTTTTTTAATTGTTAATCTTTAACATGATTTGTGGTATTTCGATTAATAAATGTGCAGTAATCTATTATAGTTTTGGCTATAGAACACCATGTTGTCGCAGCAGCTTAAAAAAGCTACCACCTACCGGTAAAATCTGTTCAAAACAATAAATATGTTTATTTCTCCGTATGTCTGGTCTGTGAGTCATATGTTTACAAATATGAAGATAGCACACGTGTCTTGGGTACATGGTGGATATATTGATAACATATAAATATATGTACAATTGAAGTGAAATACTTGTTTTCAATATAGGTAATTCTAATAAGGAGGCACTTATTAGGTTGTTTTAAATATGACATTTACGTTCAAAAGAAGCTAAATAAATGTTTAAGCATAGGTGCAAAATTAAAATAAAATTTAGGTACAGAAATTTAACAGTTCTTATGCAATGATCCATAGGCTAGAATACAGACAGTACCTACATCTGGATCCTGGCGAATAGTCGTCATTGATAAGAAATTGAGACAAAGAAGTATCAGATGCATATAAACAGTTAGCACAAGAATCTCAATCATTTCATGTCTTTGTCTTGTGAACTGATAAAAATTATGTAAGTTTATGACTTAAATACCTATTTTAAAGAGATAGCGTATAAAAGCGTAGAATTTTCTCATTCGAATCACCTTATTTTTTCATTTGCGTAAACGTTCTTATTTTAGGAACGTTATTAATAATTGTTTACGGTGCACTGACACCGGTGCGGTGGCAAGTTAGATTTGTTGTTGTGTTTGCCCTTTTTATGTTTTTGGAGGAATATTTCATGAACCATTATGTGGTTGTTGTATTATTCGTCTAGTATCTGTCTGGTTGTTCTATATTTTATGTCCATAAATTAAATAAGCTTCTATTTATTTCAACTACAATAATATAGGACAGACAAAGGAAATTTGCTTGGAAAATTAATCGTATGTAATTTTTGAAGGTGATGATAGCTCAGTGATAGTGGCAAAGGTTTGTGTTCGAATTCTACAATGAGCCCGAGCTTTCGCTGAAGGAAAACATCGCGAGGAAACCATAGCACGTTTATATAGGACAGTTTGTAGTGCCTGCCTACCTGATTGATTACCACTCTCAAGTGTTAAAATCTGTCCTACCAAACCAAGCACATTTCGGCAGTGGCATTTGCATATTTTTGTGTGCTTACCACCTTCTGCTACTTACATAACTTACCATGGTCAGTTTATGGTTGGTAAAAATATAGGTATTAAAATTAGAAGCTATTTTGGTCCGAGTAGGTTAGGCCCCCGTTAACGTAAATCTTGCTGTGACCAACTGATGTAGGTACTCTTAGGAGTATGTGTAGCTACCTCACTTTGAGAAAAGTCTGTTTGCGCTAATCTCTGTCACATAAAATTCTTGTGTTGGAAATATCGTACTTTGAGGTGTTTCTGGGATGATGGAAAATCGCCTTACCCTGGTTTGTTTAGTGGGGAAAAAAATAATTTGACTTAATTTACATTCCAGTATGGCTGTTATCTGTGGTACTGTTGCTGCCGTACTGGGCGCCTCGAGGGTTATTGGTGGCGTTGGGAGGCGCATGGCTGATGGCAGTTTATACTTGTTTAGTGGTTCCAGTTCTCATTTCAGCCAACTATCGATACCCCGCGAGGTGGTATCCGGCCGTGGCTAAATTAGCTCAAGGTAAATTCGTTTTTTTGTGATAAAGTTTTGAGGTATAATTTAAAAAATATTATAATAAATATATTATAATTTAATTCATTAAACTCCACGATAGTAGGTATTATTTAGCGATTTCTATTTGGTTTTTTAAGAAAAGTAGTGTTTTATAAATATGTAAATAAATAAATATAGGTCTAATTAAATAAATAAATATATTTAAAAGTAAAATAAATAAATATCTCAAATTATATTCAGCACCTGCGCTTTTGTTTATAAAATGTTCAAACAAAAAAACAAATCCTTTGTAAAAAAATATATAAAATGTATTATATATTTTTTTACATTTATCGTAAACAAAACCTTTTTATACAACAAAATAATAATTATAACTTCTCATGATTAAAACTCACAATAAACTTCAAAAGCTGACATTTAGAATCAAAGGCTAATAAGAAATTAAAAATGATTTATAAGTAAATTAAGTTTACGACGCCTTTAGGCCTACAGTAAAGAAACGAAAATAATTTGGCATAAACAACGGGGTGTGCCAATCTCCCGACCTATACTTCCCACGCCGTTACAAGATTTCCTCCAAGGTTGATATAATAGAGAACAGAAAAATAATCGTTTTAAAAAGCAGTTTATACATATATAGAGTTGACTATATTTTCGTATTTAGATAGACGGGCGTATTTAAAAATACATAATTATGCGAATACAGATTCCATATTTCGTCTATTATAGATATAGTCTATATAATTTTTTTTATATAATATGAATATATGTATTAATTTATTTACATATTTACAATCAATGTATAAAATACAAACAATGATATATAGAAAACATCCTCAAAGCCCTCGCTGCTGTCGATAGGCAAGGTTCCCAACAGGCTGGCAGCGTTCCCTTTTTGGATGGTCTATATAATTATATAAAAATCATAATTGCTATTCGATAGTCTCACTAAACTCAAAAAACGCCTTGTATTTGTTTTTTTGTTTTTGTTTTGGAAAATCAAAAGATTGAAACACATGAAATCTGAACAAATCGATTCGGCGAATATTATCGACCTCACGTAGTACGAAATTCACTGAGTCATCTAGTTCTGAAATAAAAACAAGGGCCTACTTTGCACTACAGTTGAAACTAAATTGTGTCAGTCAACTCGATACGAACGCGTGAACTAATTTGATCAGGCGTATCGTCACGGGCAAATACCGCATATTTTAAGGAAAACAACGTCGTATTAAACAGTTTTTATTGGTTTTACAGTTTTCCAGACAGTGGCATGTAAATAAAATGTTGTTGAGAATTTAGCTGCAATCTGTGCGTAGTTGCAATATACCGTGGAGTATTTGTTTCTTAGGTATATTTCAATGATTTTGGTGTGGTTAAAATAAAAATACATTACAAATGACTTCTCGGAAATGACTGTGTTAAGTCATCAAATAACTTCTGCTACATATATGGAAGTTATTTAATAAGAAATAAATGGGTTGTAATATGAGTATAATGTTGCATTTCTGCATTCCCATATTGACATCTGTCCCGAGAATCTTGGTTCAGTAAGTGATGAAATGGGGGACCACCGAACCGATCGCGATAAAATTAGGTACGCAAATAGCCATGGTATGGAAAGGGACACAGGCTACTTTATTTTCTCGGCAACGCGGGTGAAACCGCGGAGTACAGCTAGTATAAAATATATTCCTATTAATTACTCGTAAATATATTTAACAAACATGATTCTAAAATACGACAATTGTATCGAGATGATTCCAAATTATTTGTTGTTTGTACCCACGTACATCCGTGTTTGTACCTAATAGATCTTTCTACTCGATAAATTGTTTTTTGTTTATACAATACGTAAATATGTTTATGTGAAAAAGTCAGGTCATTGTCGATACGAAACTGAATGAGCCGACGGAAGCTGGCGGAGGGCCAGCGTGTTTGCGTCATTCACTTTTACTTTATATATTTTGCTGCGTCTATAAAGCACATGTTTTGGTTACACACCTCAAAATCACTCGAACACGCCCCCTTAACTATAAAAAGTAAATTTAGATGCGAAACTAGATAAGATTTTTAAACAATCTGTAGATATTACAAAGGCTTGTCTACATTAGCAGAGCAAAAGTTAACTAGGTACATTTTCAATGTCGCGATTTCGTTGATACCTCATTGTCAAACAGTCGATGATTTATGTATAGCATATAAAGGTTACAGTACTCTTCATAGTAGATATTTGTTTTAATTTATCTACACACCTAAATAATAAATATCAACAAAGTATTTTCGTACTTGCCCAAACAAAATCCCGACTACGTACGTCACATTATTCTGCGCAAAACAATATTTGACACTACATAAGTAACGTTGTGTTTTCCTGAATTAAAAAAAATACAATAACAAATAAGGCGATGATTGCTCAGTAGTCGTCGAATACCGCGTCAAATGGGTTCGAGTCCAACAATGAGTTTGAGATTTGGGTGAAGAAAAACATCGTTGGTCATAGGTACCGACCTGGATGGCTACCACCCTCAAGATGAAATTCTTTCCCCAAACATCTTCCGGCGTGTTCCGACTACTTGCATGCCCTTGACAATCAAGTTCTCTTCAAGGATTTGTGTTTTTACCACCTTTGGTCACATCATTACTTACCACAATGAGAATTGACAAATTGTGGTCATACACAAAAGAAAAGGTTAGATAAGAAAAAGTGGAGAGACGTACTAGTTGACGACGAAGTAAAAATACTTCCGGAGTTCAGCAAAAATCGAAATAGGTATTTCTATCATGATGAACCGGAAGACTAATACTTTTTTTAGTTCAGATATTAGAGAAAAAAAAAAAAAAATGAATGAATGTCTTACCAGAGCGTTTTGAATGTTTCTATGATGCTGTCGCTGGAGGGCTGCTCTGAACTGACTACCCTGAGCCCATGGCTGGTCTTTTATACTCGTCATCCTCGTAGAAGTGTTTCAATTTGGACTGTTGAATACAATATATTACAAACTTGTTATTTTTTATTGTTATTCCAATATTTCATATTGGAGGAAAATCCGTATGTTTGGAAAAAGCGATGAAATAATTTTGTTTTCTCATTCTCATATGATATACAATGAAAGCACTCATACTTTAAGTATATGTATTTAATGTAAAATTATCGATAAAATCAAAATAATGGTTATCTTCCGAATGATCCATCCACTCTTAATGCTTAGTTATCTTAAAAAATAAAATCATAAAGAGATTATGCAAATGAGCGAAAAAAAGCTCTGAAACGGACAACTGGAAACTTGAAGTGGTCAACAAGATGTGACAGATTGTGACCGCCCATTAAGTAAATAGTTCTTGACAGGTTTAGTACCTATTAAATATTTTTCCAAAATTATTTTACATCTATTGGAACTTTACAACATCTATCAAGCTGAAACTATAGTTTAGAAATTTTACAAAATTAATCGCCATCAATCCAATTCAATCCGTTATTGAAACATTGGAACAAACTCTGTCTTAGTAGTCAATTTCATTCTAGGTATTGTTATAACCCAAATCGATACGGTCATTCATTGGGATGAATTCTGTACAATAAACTAATAAAATAAAATGTACCCATCATATCCCACCATACTTATGTTATAATTAATAAGTAATCAATAAGGGGATGGGAAGCTACGTAGAGCTACTGTTCAGTGACGGATCAGCTACGACATGACTACGGTGGTGTAGGTACAGTAGTCACTACACCGCTACGATGCAGTTACGGCTCTACTACGATATCGCTACGATACAGCCACAATACGTTACGGCTAGGTAGGCGTGACTATGTTGTAGCTACGACATAGCTACGGTACAACTACGATATTGCTACGGTATGGTTACGATATTGCTACGGCATGGGCATGTTTTATAGGTTATGCAGGGCTACGGTGTTATTTTTTTCTATGTATAAAGCAAGCTTATGGTGAGATTGTGATCAAATACTTGTATTCACCATGGCGATACGGCTGAAGGGGGTAAGCACATATAACCTAGAAGGATCTGGCTCTCAAGCGCAGCTGCCGGAACATACCAGTAGGTGTATGGCGGCAGATTTTCAACTTGAGGATGGCAGCCATCCAACCGGGTTCTGCAAAGTACCCTCACAATATTTTCCTTCACCGAATGCTCAAGCTCATTGTAGGATTCGAATATAACCCACAACATCGTCATTGGACGTCACTACCATATACCTTTTTATAGTAATTTAAGAAGAATTTGAATCTTTAAACTTCTCTTACCTACGTTTTTCTAGGATAAAAAGTATCCTATAGGTACGCTATTCCAGGATATGATCTATCTATGTCGATGAAACTTGTATCGAAATCTGTTCACCCTATACATAGGTATATAGTATATGATATAATATATTATATTAAAAGCCTATAATTTCATCATCTCAGCTGCGAGACGTCCACTGTTGGACATAGGCCTCCCCTAAGGATCTCCAATGGGACCGATCTTGGGCTACCTGCATCTAAATATTGGCCTATAATTTACTTTTATTTATTTATTTCTTGTTTTACAGGCATTGCTTAAAAGTAAAGTTAATTTGTTATATTTCAGAAGTAGCACGGAGGCTGCGAGCCCCATTTGTGTATACGCTCAACATCCTGAGGGCTGTGTACGCGCCTCTTGAGCGCGCTGAGCGTCTGTTCCTACAGATGAACAATCTTTCCACTATGATCTGCCAGGTACGATTTAACATTACTTTAATTGAGCTCTTGAAATGTCAAGTCAATGTCAATAATCATTGGATTATTCCCTTAATATTGCAATTGTCCATAGGCGCGGTGGTACACACTATTAGATGTATCGTGTGCTTGATTATGTCAAACTTAAAAAACCTGAATATAATACCGGGCAAAGTGCTATGAGGCTCGATCATCTTGATCTCTTTCACTCAATACTACTGAGCTCTCTTCCAGATTTCATCCCTGGTCTTTCTTTGGTATTAGTTCTATCAGTATAGGGTAACTAAACATATCCGCATCATAATTTAGTTAGACGTAATCTTTTTTTTACAGTTGTTGATGTTCACAGCATGCGATCGACTATTGGTCGCTCAAGGCAAGCTGACCAGTCTCTACTCCCTCATGTTCTACAATGTGATCACATACTCTGTCAGCTATGTGCGCGAAATATGCACCAAGGAAGACTGGTCTCCATACGTCAACGTCACGAGGCACTCGCGGGTCAAGCACCTCGCCATGTCTGCCACTAAAATAGTTTTAGAATGGACGAAAGCTGTAACGTTCATCGTAACCATCACATTTGTTCTGCTAACCCTCGGTCTGGAACAAGGGCTGGAGCATTTCCGCCCAACAGCTTTATATACGACCATAACGGGCACGTATTATCTTCTAACAGAGAGAACGTTCTTGGAAATTTGGCCCATCGCCTTGACCGCTTTGAAGTTCGAAAGACTAGAAGGCATGGAAGCCTTGTACTGTGGATTTTGGGCGAAGAGTATTACCACTTTATTGGCTGTACCTTTAGTACCAGTTTTGGCATGGTACGAGCGTTGGAGGTTGGCCGTGCTGGTATTCTATATTTGTGTGTTCGTGCATGGGAGATATCGTCTCGGTGAAGCGGTCGTTAAGCTAAAAGAGGCGCGCGGCTCGTTGGCGAGGTTTAGACGAGCGACGCCAGACGAACTTTCAACACTAGAAGATGTGTGTGCAGTGTGTCTTGGCGCGATGAGATCTGCCCGCGTCACGCCATGCGCTCACTTCTTCCACGCTGATTGTCTTCGAAAGTGCCTCGCCACATCCGACAGATGCCCAATTTGCGTCAGGCCATACGTTTTTTGCTGATAATT
Source organism: Tetheella fluctuosa (assembly GCA_951216915.1). NCBI lineage: Eukaryota > Metazoa > Arthropoda > Insecta > Lepidoptera > Drepanidae > Tetheella > Tetheella fluctuosa. The sequence continues at coordinate 6,813,763 of OX578231.1, read as the reverse complement.
TGCTATTTTATAAGACTGCTTTATATGGTAAATCCATTTCAAATTCGTCTAAGTATTTGATATTGGAATCGAATATGGATTTCGATTATGGATAGGCAAAGGAGCTTGTTAATGTACTTATCTACGAGAAACTTAACTTTGATGTTGTTATTGTATATATACATATATCCATATAATATTATATTGTCACCAAAATTATGATTTTTCGGATACGTAGGTATTTTCTGTAATAAATTTTCTGAACGACTTTGACAATTTAGAATCATTTTTGATCTCATCTGACTGATATAATATTAGGTCAGAACCAAGAGACCTTCCTGATGGTTTGAGATACAATTAATATGACATAAAATTGCTCGATACATTTAAAAAATGCGTTTGCATAATTTTTCAAAGGTCACCAAGATCTTTTTTATTTATTGTACAATATTATTACCTACTTACATATTATAGTGCTTGATTATCCCTAGTCATAAAAATATGGTCTTATACTTTATTATTCTTAACTAGTTATTAAGTAATCAAGATCGCGCGGAATTAATTCCAAGTAAGTGATTCCATACTTTTGCTCGCGAGTGTATATTTTAAAACATCTAATAAATAGCTAAATACATTCTTCATGGTACTCACATGAAGCAAGTGGATAGATATAATAATAATGATAATATATGTAGGCTGTATGTTTTTATAATTATTCAAAGATAAAGCCTTAATTCAGTTAAGGCCACAGAGCAGAGAAATAAAAGTTAGAGCCCTAGGAGGGCACTTATGTAGATCGAATTTATTGAAGTTACCACCAATTTTTTAACACTGTGTATATTTGTCGCAACGACACTGCGCAAGTCATAATACTTGTCGCAGCGTCTCGATTTGTTGAATTTACTTTTCTACTAGAAGTAGGTGAGATAATTCACCTTTATCTTGGCAATTGTTACTTCTATGGAAGGGAAGTTGGTTCCATAACAAAAGTTGTCCATACTGTAAATTTTTTACGGAACTAAAAAAAATGTAAAAAAACTAAGTTAATTTTCCCAAGGGCCTATCTATAGTTTATTACATTAATACTCGTATGATGATAGTAAAGGACTCACGCACTCTGGGTTTAAAATTGTAACCATTTTGTACGAATAACGATAAACTACTGAATACCAACAATGTGTTTTTAATTTATTATTTAAAAATATCATATATTGTGATGAAAGTTAATCACCATATAAACAGTTGTCATATTTTCTTATAGGTAAGTATTTCAACATAATATTGTGAATATAGAAATATCAAACATGACATTAAAAAATGATCAAACGGATAATTCTACTCCCCATCCTAGGTATCCTATAATTCCTATAGTTTGTGTGTGCGTGCGTTTGTGTGTAACGGCTGGACGGATTTTCATGAAATCTGATATAATAGTTAGGTACATTGGTCCTAGAATATAGGATATACCAGATACCTATATCAAATATATTTTTTAAAATCATATGATCCCGCGGGAATGTTGATAAAACATAATCGCATCAAACAGACCCAACTTTCATAAAATTTGTTCGTAAGCAAATGATTGAGACTTCATTTCTTTTAGGCTCGATTTTAAACAAAGACAAGTCAAGAATTTATGGAAAAACGATTGAATACTCTAAGCTCAATTGTAAGTAACACTCGCATTAAAATGGTTTTGGTAATTTATTTCTGTTGCGAATGCTGCGACAATATGAAAACAAAACGCCCGCTAAGCCCATGAAACTACCGAATCGAAATAGCAAAATGGCGGGGTTACCATGACATCATGTGGTTACGTCAAGTAAACAAAAACTCGAACCGCGAACCAGAATCTATCAACATGTAGCCATCTTTGTCACATCCATTGTAATTATTCATGTTTTCCTGTTGTCTCTTTCTAACATGCACATTTTCCTACATCGTTCCAATACCAAAATGTCTTATCGCATTGAATTCTATTTGAGTCGAACGAGTCAGTCGCCGCGGCGTGTATTGTGGTTAGCACGTGTAATCTAAAAAGGACTTAATTTCATGTGTATCGCAAAAACTACACTTTTATCAATGAAAATGTGAATAGAAAGTCTTTGGTTGTTGTTATCCAGCGTTATCAACAGCTAGTGGTTGGATACTTGTATTTTAAAAGGTGAGACAGCATGCATGCAAGTTAATAAAAATATTCGACGAGACGTGATTAATTACAATAGCATACCTGCATAAAACTGTCCTTTGTGGACAGTTTTATGCAGGTATGCTTATATGATTATGTCGAGAAAATTATATTTAAAAAAACATCGATTTTCGTAAGTAGGAACTTATTGATAATAAAATAGGTATATAGGTAGGTAACGCAGCCTGCGCTGCAGAACAAAATATGCAAATATATACCTACCTAATATATGCCTGGAATATCTCTCCCCTGATAGTGGTGAGCGACATGTCACTAAAAATAGATGCATAAGTACTCTAATTATAATAACTAATATACTTTGCCCATAAAATTGGCAGAAAACGTATACCTACCTACTTTTATTGAAAGAAACCTTCCTACAAAATTAAATACCTAGGAAACATAAATCCGGAAATATTATATTTAAAATAATACCAGTTAAAATTACCAAATTATTAAAAGATATATCGTAACTATTTTTTAATTCTAAATCTTTTATAATGACAGCAACGACCTGAAAAATAAAATATCTGAGCCTGGTGCAGCGTTAAATTCAGCCCTAATACCTACCCGCACATTGGCAGAGGCGCACTCGTTCCCCTCACTCGGCTCGTCCACTGTAGTGTTGAACTGACAAATGATCGATGCGAAATATAAAACTAATGTAATTACCTAAAATACAGCCAAGACTGTCTTCAGTCGGCCAACGTAAAGTAAATAATATTTACAAAATACAGGATAATTAGCCACTGTAAGGCACCTCTTAGTCATATTCGGCTATGTTTCGATCGAACAATTATAGCCTTGAAGCCCGATCTAGATAAAGTACCATAGCCAAACATCCTTCGGAAGTCCTTGACCTTGCCGTTAGCGACTGCGACGCAATCAAAGGCGTCTTGCTTACATGTTAGTACTTTGACACAAACGTTTGTCAGGTTTATTTTTTACGATTCAAATGGTGAATGTTTTAGTTAGTACCAGATTTTAAGGTTCTTTACGCGTAGACTCTGACACATTTCTTGCTATGAATGTCTGTTTCTTTACTACATGAAAAGGTTATTCTTGTTGTGAAGTTTTCGGCACTTATCGTATTTTTTCTTTTCATTTTATTGATATTTATTACGATTTTCTCGTAAAATAACGATTCTTACATTGAGAAAACATGTATATCATAATAGTATTTGTTCGAATTACTATGTCCATTCTTATTTTAATATGAATCATTTTATAAAATAATTGAGAAAATCACATTTGAATTTTGCTATGTGTATTTATATTCGTGACTGTACCATGCAAATACTTCCCTATAACGTGGTAGTAGCCAAGAATGGCAAAGTGTAGATGAAATATCTATTACACAAAAAAGCCTACAATGTATTTATGATAATCAGGATTAGTGACACGACACTAGGGAGGAGAACAGAAGTCTATGAATGTACTCACTTTTAGATTATAAATTAAGCGATATCGTAACAGCGGGAAAACACGGTAAGGTATCAATTTCGTTATCTTATCGTTCCACGCCTAAATGCAACAGTTGAGTTACTCAGCGTGAGTGCGTGCCTGTCTTAGAACCGATAGGTAAGCGAAATACTCGGTGACTATACAAACATTATTTCCTATTGTTGTTTTATTCGATAACTAAATAATATCGTATGTGTATCTAATTATTCTAAGCCTAAAACCGTAGAAAATAAATACTTACAGAGGATAATAGATCCTGGACCCTTAAATTTACTAAAAGGCATTCATTCGTTAAAACTGTGAATTTGTGTAACCAATAGGTACCTAATAATATCCTGGGACGTTCCTCACACACGGTCATTTGATCCCAAATTTCCAACTAAACAGAGCTTGTACTATGAAAACCAAATTCCTTAGTGTTTATTTTATAAATCACACATTAACTGAACATAAAAAAGAAACCAAACACTTTTTAGCCAAACAAGACACTACAGGTTATCGCTAAGATAACCTAAATTGTAATCATTTACTTATTTATGTGCTTTATTAAATAAATGTCATTTGTCATTAATGTTTCGATATCTCGTAAACAATAAATAGGTTGAGATCAATAGAAATTGCATTGAATCGACATGCGGGAGCCGGTCGGTGATCGTTGAGCTATAAAAACGCCGAATTTAAATGAGGACATTACGTCATGCCTACGAATACGAGATTAAGTATGAGACGTATGCATTATGATACACATCACCTCTTTAAGTAGGTTTGAGTTCAGAAAAATAAATGTCTTCCCCCTGTCATTCAGGGCCATAATTTGCTTCATCAGATCATGATCTTTATGGGACAACAGAACAGAATCACTAATATCTATTTTTCACATAATATGTCAAAAATATGCTATGAAGAAGTACCCACACACTTGAATAAGTTTGTGTGAAGATTTTCACTTATAGGAAATTGTCTATTTATTTACAACAAGTATTTACAATAATAGTATAAAATCTAACTATAATATATAAAAAATATCGTCAAAGCTTCCGCTACTGCCGATGGGCAAGGTGGTCCCAACAGGCTGGCCGTCGTCGGTCTCCCGAAGCCTCGATGAGCTTAGATGATAAAATCGGTGAGCTTCGATCCCAATAAAATTAAGCTTCAATGGATAAAAATAAAACAACAATTTTCATCCAGAACACACACATACAAGATAATTTTATTAGAAATAAAATAATAATATACCTAAATAAAAAATAACTTAGTAACCTCTACGATACTACGAAATAATGACACAAATATGTATTGAGGTAATCGGTGTGTCGCAGGAATCGCAGAATAATTTAAAAAAAGCTGTATTCTTTGCCTCGACTCAGCAACACATACGCAAACCTAGGTTTTCAATATTTATAAGAATTCATAAACCTTTTTTTGAGTTCAAAAATCAAACAACCATTTTTCACGGAGACTACCAGTGATATCCAGCTGATATTTTGCGTTGATTTGCAAAAAATATCTATGACGTCAACAATGGAATCAAATAAAATCGAAGAAAAAAAAATTAAGGCTATCTCGACTTGGCTTTGGAGCCACTTGGTAAATAAATATCTCAAACATTTCTTAGAAAGATTAATTTACAGTATATATAGTATGTCTCCACCGTCATACCCGCTAAATTGTTACTTCTAAAAATCTATAAATATTCACAATTGTATCATATATATTTCTATATATATCTATTTTTTTTACTTTGTATAGGCTTGTGTTTGACCACAATCTCACTATGGTAGGTGATGATGTGGCTAAAGGTGGTAAGCACACAAAGCCTAGAAGGATCTGGCTCTCAAGTACAGCTGCCGGAACAGATTTTCAACTTGAGGGTGGTAGCCAGCCAGGCGGGTACTACAAAGTACCCTACCACCGTGCTATGGTTTCCTCACGATGTTTTCCTTCACCGAAAGCTCAAGCTCATTGTAGGATTCGAGCCCACGACCTTCGCCGCGGCGTCCGACGTCACTACCACTGAGCTATCATCGCCTATACAGCATAGGTTTTAGACTTTACCCGTCATACTGACATCGTAACCCTATACTGCGCGTGTTCTAACGCACACTAGACATTTTTTAAAGTCTGTTATCCGTCTGATAGTACCTAGTACCTATCGTGAGACTTCGGCTTCCATTCCCACGATCAGTCAGCCATGCAAAATGTTCTTGTCCAGGTAGGAAGGAACCTAATAAAAAAGCGACTAAATTTTGTATCTATGTATATGTATACTTATGAATACATACATATTGCCAATGTGTGAAGATATGATAAGTACCTACTTATCTATCTATTCATAAATTATAAACATTGTACCTATGTATAGATATTTATTGCCTTGAATTGTTTAAATTGGTGTATGAATGGTGAATCTATACACCAGAGAATCCAGCCTCATACGCAAATCTGGCATAGTGCCAGACTAATTGAAGCTCGAAATATAACCTAGTACCTACAACGTTATGCGTGTAAACAGGTACTCTTTACCCGACGACAGCAGAGAGAATGGAAGGGCTATTTCTACAGTAACAGCGCAACTTTACACATACCTTTATGGACCTTTAATTGCTTCATTATCAAGGACGATCTTTATATTAATAATAAAATTTTGTTCGTCCAATGTTCGTGATCGAAAGCACTAATATACATACAAGTCAGAAACAAACATATAACTCAGTAAGGCATGGAAAGTAATTTTTAAGGTTTATGCAAACCCACTTTATGCTAACATTGATTAGAAAGTAGGTATGTTTGTAACGTTGGGACGACGAAATAAAGTAAAATACCTATTCATTAAAATGGAGAAGGTGACTACATGACTGCATGTAAGTTAATCTCGACATTTACATTGAGGTATTGCTTTGCTAAAGGTAAATAGATACATTCAACAATTCAAGCAGGCGTCACCACGTGACAAGTATACTTAAAAGTTTCTATTGAACAACTTCTATAAAAAGGTAATAAATCTTGTTCAAAATGACCTGAATAACTTGGGTTATAATAAAGAGATTATTTATATTTAATTAAATAGGTACAGGTACTTAAGTACACAACATACTCTAGGTTTTCATTTATTTTAAATACCTATCCATACTAATATTATAGATGCGAAAGTAACTCTGTCTCTTACCTTTTCACGCCTAAACGGGAGAGCTAGTGTACAATATATACGACAAGCTGTCTAAGGGCTAGTTCCTTGCACCTTATTAAAGATAAGGAGTATGTATACTACCTACGTTAATTAAAATTTAATTAGCTCAATTACCATTTGTTTTTTAATGACATTACGAATTGTCGCTAGAAATAACCCACACAATAAACTTCAACAGAATAAAATAAAGTATTTTATATTATTTAAACCAATGACAGTAGAATATTAAGAATAATATATACATAATTCACCTCTATGGGATCCAACCCTGAAATCGCAAAAACAAAATTCAATCATTTCATACATTTTGATCGAGGATGGTTGATCTTTTGTTTTTCAAAGTCGTTCATTTTAATGAGTACTTCCACACCTTAAAGCACTAACGGCCGTACTCAGAGACGTCATTTAGAATTTGATGACTGATTAACATATTTCCATCCTTGTTTTCTAAATAACTTTAGAAAGGGACAGGGACAGAGTTAATTTTAATTAAATTCTAAATGACGTCTCTGTGTACGGCAGTAAGAATTAAAAATAATCCAGTATAGAATAAGTTTACAACAAAGCTCGAAACTCGAAACGTATCGATCGATACGAGAAAACAAGGATGGAAATATGTTAATCAGTCATCAAATTCTAAATGACGTCTCTGAGTACGGCCGTTAGTGCTTTAAGGTGTGGAAGTACTCATTAAAATGAACGACTTTGAAAAACAAAAGATCAACCATCCTCGATCAAAATGTATGAAATGATTGAATTTTGTTTTTGCGATTTCAGGGTTGGATCCCATAGAGGTGAATTATGTATATATTATTCTTAATATTCTACTGTCATTGGTTTAAATAATATAAAATACTTTATTTTATTCTGTTGAAGTTTATTGTGTGGGTTATTTCTAGCGACAATTCGTAATGTCATTAAAAAACAAATGGTAATTGAGCTAATTAAATTTTAATTAACGTAGGTAGTATACATACTCCTTATCTTTAATAAGGTGCAAGGAACTAGCCCTTAGACAGCTTGTCGTATATATTGTACACTAGCTCTCCCGTTTAGGCGTGAAAAGGTAAGAGACAGAGTTACTTTCGCATCTATAATATTAGTATGGATAGGTATTTAAAATAAATGAAAACCTAGAGTATGTTGTGTACTTAAGTACCTGTACCTATTTAATTAAATATAAATAATCTCTTTATTATAACCCAAGTTATTCAGGTCATTTTGAACAAGATTTATTACCTTTTTATAGAAGTTGTTCAATAGAAACTTTTAAGTATACTTGTCACGTGGTGACGCCTGCTTGAATTGTTGAATGTATCTATTTACCTTTAGCAAAGCAATACCTCAATGTAAATGTCGAGATTAACTTACATGCAGTCATGTAGTCACCTTCTCCATTTTAATGAATAGGTATTTTACTTTATTTCGTCGTCCCAACGTTACAAACATACCTACTTTCTAATCAATGTTAGCATAAAGTGGGTTTGCATAAACCTTAAAAATTACTTTCCATGCCTTACTGAGTTATATGTTTGTTTCTGACTTGTATGTATATTAGTGCTTTCGATCACGAACATTGGACGAACAAAATTTTATTATTAATATAAAGATCGTCCTTGATAATGAAGCAATTAAAGGTCCATAAAGGTATGTGTAAAGTTGCGCTGTTACTGTAGAAATAGCCCTTCCATTCTCTCTGCTGTCGTCGGGTAAAGAGTACCTGTTTACACGCATAACGTTGTAGGTACTAGGTTATATTTCGAGCTTCAATTAGTCTGGCACTATGCCAGATTTGCGTATGAGGCTGGATTCTCTGGTGTATAGATTCACCATTCATACACCAATTTAAACAATTCAAGGCAATAAATATCTATACATAGGTACAATGTTTATAATTTATGAATAGATAGATAAGTAGGTACTTATCATATCTTCACACATTGGCAATATGTATGTATTCATAAGTATACATATACATAGATACAAAATTTAGTCGCTTTTTTATTAGGTTCCTTCCTACCTGGACAAGAACATTTTGCATGGCTGACTGATCGTGGGAATGGAAGCCGAAGTCTCACGATAGGTACTAGGTACTATCAGACGGATAACAGACTTTAAAAAATGTCTAGTGTGCGTTAGAACACGCGCAGTATAGGGTTACGATGTCAGTATGACGGGTAAAGTCTAAAACCTATGCTGTATAGGCGATGATAGCTCAGTGGTAGTGACGTCGGACGCCGCGGCGAAGGTCGTGGGCTCGAATCCTACAATGAGCTTGAGCTTTCGGTGAAGGAAAACATCGTGAGGAAACCATAGCACGGTGGTAGGGTACTTTGTAGTACCCGCCTGGCTGGCTACCACCCTCAAGTTGAAAATCTGTTCCGGCAGCTGTACTTGAGAGCCAGATCCTTCTAGGCTTTGTGTGCTTACCACCTTTAGCCACATCATCACCTACCATAGTGAGATTGTGGTCAAACACAAGCCTATACAAAGTAAAAAAAATAGATATATATAGAAATATATATGATACAATTGTGAATATTTATAGATTTTTAGAAGTAACAATTTAGCGGGTATGACGGTGGAGACATACTATATATACTGTAAATTAATCTTTCTAAGAAATGTTTGAGATATTTATTTACCAAGTGGCTCCAAAGCCAAGTCGAGATAGCCTTAATTTTTTTTTCTTCGATTTTATTTGATTCCATTGTTGACGTCATAGATATTTTTTGCAAATCAACGCAAAATATCAGCTGGATATCACTGGTAGTCTCCGTGAAAAATGGTTGTTTGATTTTTGAACTCAAAAAAAGGTTTATGAATTCTTATAAATATTGAAAACCTAGGTTTGCGTATGTGTTGCTGAGTCGAGGCAAAGAATACAGCTTTTTTTAAATTATTCTGCGATTCCTGCGACACACCGATTACCTCAATACATATTTGTGTCATTATTTCGTAGTATCGTAGAGGTTACTAAGTTATTTTTTATTTAGGTATATTATTATTTTATTTCTAATAAAATTATCTTGTATGTGTGTGTTCTGGATGAAAATTGTTGTTTTATTTTTTCAATTACCATTTGTTTTTTAATGACATTACGAATTGTCGCTAGAAATAACCCACACAATAAACTTCAACAGAATAAAATAAAGTATTTTATATTATTTAAACCAATGACAGTAGAATATTAAGAATAATATATACATAATTCACCTCTATGGGATCCAACCCTGAAATCGCAAAAACAAAATTCAATCATTTCATACATTTTGATCGAGGATGGTTGATCTTTTGTTTTTCAAAGTCGTTCATTTTAATGAGTACTTCCACACCTTAAAGCACTAACGGCCGTACTCAGAGACGTCATTTAGAATTTGATGACTGATTAACATATTTCCATCCTTGTTTTCTAAATAACTTTAGAAAGGGACAGGGACAGAGTTAATTTTAATTAAATTCTAAATGACGTCTCTGTGTACGGCAGTAAGAATTAAAAATAATCCAGTATAGAATAAGTTTACAACAAAGCTCGAAACTCGAAACGTATCGATCGATGACGTCGATCGTCCGATGCTTTGGTACTCGTAAGTATGATCAAGGTTTGCGTTTGAGCTGAATAAATAATCACACATCGTCGATGGTCAATGTTACCAAAACATTATAAATAACATAAGTACACATTGTAGCTGTAGGTGTAATAATCATTAACTTTCTTTGTGTGAAATTTTATACATAGTAATTTTTCATTACATAAAACTGTATTGGTTAAAACAAGATTGATGGAATCATAAAAGTGCAAAAGTATTTCATGTCGGTGTTGTGATGTAGGAATGAATGTTGCATGAAAATATTGTTAATTATTTTCATTTAGGACTGGTATATCTCTATAAATTCTTACTATAACACCTCAAAAGCTTTACTACGTTTGCTGGTTAGCGGTTTTCCAAACTCTTTTTAAAAGCTATATAAAAAATATATTTGAAAAGAAACAAAAAGGTACCTATGTCTGTAAAATACATATCATTGACCGTTTGTTGTCCTAGTTTCGTAAATGTATTTTGTTACTGAATTCGTTCGTAGCGGTATCCAGGGACTGTGAAAATGGTGGAATATCCAATAATTTAATTAATTACTATCGATCCAATACAACGTGACCAAATGGACAGGAAAATAAATTAGATGGGAGTGCTTATGAGTCAAGCATATATTATGACCTTTATTTTACCTACAGAATTTTAGTAAACGTTTATATGCAAATAATCCTGTAAAGCGACTGTGTGCATTTTGTTACGAGTCTAGTTTTTAATCAGATGTTTTCGTGATTTCAGATTCAATAATGAAATAAACTGAAGAAATCATGACAATCCTTTTATATGATTATTGTGAATTGGAGGAGAGGGCGTCCAGGCACCTCAAGGCTTGGAAAGGTAAGAAAAGTCATTTATTAATGTTAAAATTAATTAAATAATATAACAAAACTTGAACTAAAATACTTGACTTTAGCTTTGGTATACCTACATAGGGTACTTTGTTGTATAAAAAATCTAAACACTATAAATACTAGGTACATTGCGTCTTGAATATTCGTCTAATACTGAAAAATAGTATTTTCATAACATAAAATTAGATTGCAAAAATGAATAGGTACCTCTCTATATTTTAAGATATGTAAATGATTCCGAAACGATAGAGAAACAGAAGTACATATTTAATGGAAAATTCTGAGATTACCTAACTAATCCAATACTACGATTAGACATGTAGGTGGTACTTACGTATACTCCAAAGTGTAAAGGATAACTAGTTGTATCGGTACGAACTCTTGCCAAGTACCTACTCATCGTTTATCGGTCTTATGTCACTATGACCTCATACGTTTATTGTAACCACTCATTTTTGAGGCCAAACGAATTTCTAGAGCTATTGGTGCAAGGTGATAAATAACATCATCATTTTAAACCTTTTTTATGTTTGTAAATTTATATCTAAACAAATACTATTTTAGGTGATATGTGAAGATCGAGTGATGTATACGAAGATACATTTAAAAAAAACCGGCTAAGTGCGAGTCGGATTCGCGCACCGAGGGTTCCGTGCAAACTTCGTCCATTGTTCGTCCATCAAGGGAAATGCACAATTTTATTTATTTACCTTATTTGAGGTTAGTGCCAATTAAGCTAGACCTCTAACTTGTGTGAGCGCCGATACAACTCAGAGGTCTTTATTAATTGGCGTAACTATGTATGTATGGGGACACCTTTTAATTTTCAACTTTTTTAATTTTTTAGAATTTTTCCTTTATTTGTGCTGTACCTTGCTTTTTGCCAATTTTTTTTTTTTATATTTGAGTTGATTGAATGAAAGGTAAATTGCGGTTTACGATTTATAACGTATTAAAAAAAAAACTACTAATTAGATCTCGTTCAAACCAATTTTCGGTGGAAGTTTGCATGGTAATGTACATCATATATTTTTTTGAGTTTTATCATTCTCTTATTTTAGAAGTTACAGGGTTGTGTCCCCCCCACACACATTTTACCACTTTGGATATGTCTCTCGCGCAAACTATTCAGTTTAGAAAAAAATGATGTTAGAAACCTCAATATCATTTTTAAAGACCTATCCATAGACACCCCAAACTTATGGGTTGGATGAGAAAAAAAAATGAGTTTCAGTTCTAAGTATGGGGAACCCCCTAAATTTATTGTTTTTTTTCTATTTTTGTGTGAAAATCTTAATGTGGTTCACAGAATACATCTACTTATCAAGTTTCAACAGTATAGCTCTGATAGTTTCGGAAAAAAGTGGCTGTGACATACGGACGGACAGACAGACAGACATGACGAATCTATAAGGGTTTTTGCTATTTGGCTACGGAACCCTAAAAATCAAACATTTCTTACTAAAGATCAAACGTGTTCGATCAAGATGTGTGATTTTATTTTAAATTTCATCATCATCATCAACTCAGCCGCAAGACGTCCACTGCTGGACATAGGCCTCCAAGGATAAATATATTTAATTAAATTTCAAAATTCAGTTTTTTTTTCATTTTATAATAGGCATGTGTTTGATCACAATTCTACCATGGTAAGCGATGTTGTGACCGAAGGTGGTAAGCAAATAAACTGGCTCTTAAATGCAGCTGCCGGAACACCGACAAGAGTTTGGCGACAGATTTACCAACTGAGGGTGGTAGCCTGCCAGGTGGGTACTAAAAAGTACCCTACCACCGTGCTAAGGATTCCTCACGATTTTTTTCTTTACCGAAAGCTCAAGCTCATTGTATGCTTCGAACCTATGACCTACGTTACGATTCGACGTCACTACAACTGAACTAAAAAGCTTTTAAAATAATAGTTAGTCAAATTGATGAGTAGGTACTTACTTTAATATTTAAATAAGTTCCTCGTCTAACCAATCGTCCTATTATCGATTACCTTATTATCGTTATATTATCGTATTGTGTGAAAGACATCGTTAGGATGTAGTGAATCCTGCGATGAACATCAATCGGGAAGAAAAGATGTAATGCTGCAATGTCATGCTAAGCTAGGGTGGTTCAGTGGGATAAGGGTAGAAAAACAATGAATTATGATAAATAAATAAATAAGCTATCAATTAAGATGGTATAAATAAGAACTTTATTTTGTTACAGCATGGCATTTAGTGCTATACACGTTAGCTGCTATATTCGGTATTTTGAACTACGTATTTCTTTACGAAACCATGCAACTGGTTGATGGACATTGTGTCTTGTACCCTCGACAATTAGAATACAAAATGGTGGAACTGTCAGTCTTCATTGATACAAGGAACGGAGATGCTGATAATGATACTGTTGCTCAATTGATTAATAATACCGTCCTAAATGAGACTACTGACGATGGTGCGAATGTTAAAAGAGAAGCACAGGGTCATATAATTAACGATACAGAGACAGCGGATAAAAACGTGACAGAAATGACTGGTAAGTATACTAATATGAAAGATAAAGCTCAAAATTATTATTTAGGTAACATCACATGGTCACGGGATGATTTTCTTTTGGCAAAGGAACAGCAGAAGATGCTTCATTCTATTAGGTACCTACTGCTCTATTAAATTACGGCTGAATCCAAAAAAAAAGAAAAAAATAATAATTTCTCATACCTAAGTAAAATTTTGCTGAATTATTTAATTGCTTATTTTAGTTGACGCCTCTAAAGAATCCGCGGTACATACATAGTTTTACTTAGAATATTTTACTTATATACTACATGCTGCTTTTCAGGTAATACAACACATCGTAAAATGTTGGACACCTTGCGGACGTTATTTGAGGACGACACTAACTGCGACTTCGCCGAGTACATGCCTATAATGTCCACTACATTCGCGTGCGTGTGGGCAACCATGTTCACAATGTGCGCAGGCGGCGGACATGTAAGAACCGGGTGAGTCTATTTTAACATTAAATCAATTTCATCAGTAGTTGTGATACCTGTTTTATAACAACTATATCTATACAGTTTTTATAAATATACTGAGACACGAGCTTGTCCTATATAAGGCTACAATCCACTACATAAATCCTACGCATACTTCAAATGCCTTGTTATTGGACATTTTCCAGACATAGTCCTAGGCCCTAGGGATATTTTCGTAAGATAAGGTATCGTAGGTATATATTCGTATTATTATATCCCTATATCCTAATCCCTATTGCAAAGAGATAGATTATGGTCCGGAGTGATATGGGCAATTTTTTATCCCGTGAAATTACTAGCCCGCGTTAGTAAAACATAATTTTGATTAACCTCGACGATTCGAGAGAGTGGAATCAACATCGTTGATATACCTATTACTAAAATCAGGGGCGTCCTGCACCTCCCGAGACACCGCGCGGTTTTTGTAGTGTAACTACTTCGTAAGTTAGGTTACCTATCGTAGGTTCAGCAATCATGTTGAGTCACAATAATATATTCTATAAATGCACACAGAGCCATACCTATATAAACTACCTACTGCTTCCGAATAGTAAATTAGGTTGTTCTCTTTAATATTTGTGAGACCAATGATATTGTGATGTAAGTGTTTCAATGTTCCAGATTACAGCAGCCATGGCGGATCCTGGCGCCGGCGCTGATATTCTCATTGGTGATGGTCGGCCTCACGGGGCATAGCTTCACGATCACCAACGGAGGGCTACATGATTTCTGCTCAGCATTCTACGAAGTTACTAATTCTACTACGTAAGTCTATTCTCTAGCTAGCTAATATTTATAACTAAGAAACACAACACCTCAGCTCAGTGGGTATGATGAATATACTTGCTGAATCTGCTGGACTAAAATCATTTCTGAAAGACACATTAGGTACAGCAAAAGATTACCAAATTGTGATGGTTCCAATACCGGCAAAAGCAAGAAACAACGCCATCAAAGCTATCTCTAAAAAATATGTGAAAATAACTGTTTGTTATCCCCCCTAATTAAGACCTTGTCGGTAGCCATTTCATATGCTGACTGTGTCAGTCGCAGTCTTAGTCAAGAACGCGCCCGAGCAGCACCTAATACCCCCGATTATAATATATCGTTCTCAACAGATGCTCATCGGTGAACCAGTACCTAGAGCAGGGCTGGAACGCGACGTGGGGCTTGGGCGGGCGCGCGAGCGCGGCGCGGGCGGCGAGCGCGGCGGTGTGGGCGAGCTGGGCGTGCGCCGCCGCGCTGCTGCTCACGCGCTGCCTCGCCGCCCCCGACTTCCAAGTTAGACGCACCGGCGTCTATCTTAAGGACCCTCAGAAGGTAGATAACATATTATAAAGACCAACTTCATATTGATATCATCCGAGCCGAACGACATCGTTACACTCTTAACCTTCTACATAAAGGCGTAAACTGAATTTGCGTCAATAGATGGTCTCCCAATATAATATGAATTAAAGAATCTAAGAACGGCCTTTCTGGAATAAATGGTTAAAAGATTGGTGGTCTTCAACTGTTGTGTGAATCGTGTGTGCATTTTATTTTTATTTTTTTTGGCTTGCGTTTGACCACAATGTCACTATTGTAAGTGATGATATGGCCGAAGGCGGTAAGCACATAAAGCCTAGAAGGAACTGGCTCTCACGTGCAGCTCGAGAACACACGGATAGGTGTTCGGCGACAGATTTTCAACTTGAGGTTGGTAGCCAGCAAGGCGGGTACTACAAAGTACCCTATCACGCGTGCTATGGTTTCCTCACGATATTTTCCTTCCCCGAAAGCTCAAGCTCATTGTAGGATTCGAACCTACGACCTTCACCGCGGCGTCCAACGTCACTTCCACTGAGCTATCATCGCCTTCGCATCAATTTGTAGGAAATTATAGATTTACTCTGAGCTTTTGAGCCTCGTCATGTGAAAAAACTTTTTTTCCGATTATATTGTTTATTTTTTTAATAGAAAATAATTCCGCTCATAAAGAAGTCTTCCCGCCATAAGCACCGCTCAAACCAAAGCTCACCGAACAAATTTGACGCGGCGTCAGTGAAGTCCGAACCAACGATCACCACTGAACTGGTGACGGCATCAATTGAACAGGGCCAGGATTCCTTGCCAACATCACTCAGTGCCACGCCTATCAAGACCCTAAGGAACCGAGATATGATAGAAATGACTTACACGACGCCAGAACTAACTACGACTTCAGATTTTCTATGAAAAAATATAACTCTAATGTTCAAATTAACTACATAGAAAAAGCTTTAGCTATGATTATTTTGATACTACTTACATGATGTAGCTCTATGTGTGAGCTGTGCAAAGGTTTATGACTGATCCGTCCGATATAAGGGACCAGTACACGAACATTTTTAAGAACTGCTGAAGTCAAATGATTAATGACGGGTGTTTTACAAAATTTGATGATGCTAAAAATGCTGCTTCAATTATTCGGGAATTTAATAATCAACAGATCTTTTTCTTTGATTACAAGCTGGTGCTACCTTGAAACTTTTAGAATCTCAATTATTTCAAATGCTATTTCGTGCTTAAATATGTAAGGGATTTGCTAAAACCATCGAGCACATATCCTCGTGGAGATTCGAAGATACACCGGATGATTCAACTCATCACACAAATGTTTTAGTGCTTGTCATATTTCATTAAGTTACTTAATTACTGCTCCAAATGACAATCACTGTGCAACAAGAATGGATATCGATTCAATTAGCATCGCACCTGAGTTTGTCTAATGTTTTCTGTGTCCTTGACTCTGAACGTATAATCGACATAAATAAAACAAGAAATCCAGTATAGAATTACGGAATAATCCGTAATTCTAAACGGATTTCTGGTTACACTTAACGATTAGATAGATGCACTCCTATAAGTATTCGATGGTTAAAACAGAATAATAAAAGCTCAGTGTGTAAAACAATATCTAACTAGCTATGCTACAATTTAATTGGATAATTTTTTCTTATTGGTAGGTACATAATTTAGTAGGTAAGTATATAATATAACAAGGTACATCGTTGTTATCTATTATATAAGTATAAGTGTTTCCATGAAAGCTTTTATCACAGTAGCTTTTATTGTCTGTGCTTAGAACTTTGTATAATTCAGTGCTAGACACCTATTATATTATTATTATAATGTATCTTTCTGACATCACGGCGCGAGGACCGGTCTTTTTTAAAGGCGTGCGTGGGGATACAGATCCAACACGTAGAGGCCCCTTTAAGATATATTAATGTGTTGGGATGTGTACACCTAGCGATACTATCTCTGTCTGCACTATTGAAGAGATACAGGTAAAGACAGCACCCGCTAAGTGCAAGGACTATTAAAGAAAACAGGGAACTATACTGGGTCTATGGGGGGGAACTTGCTGGACTGGTTGTTGGACTATTGATTGAGACAACGGAACGCCTGCCAAATCAAATGTCTCAATCCTTTGATGATGTTCGTTATACATATATATTTGATAATTGTGGCAGACGGTGACTCGCCACCAACTGAATGGGCCCCCAAAAAAAGTCACCAAAACCAAGGTGACAGAGGGAGCAACATTGGTGTCAGCAGCTAAGGGTGTAGAGAGGTGTGCACCGGTTTCACCATCACGAGAAGGCTCGTGAGCGGGTTTCCCCGTTATTACGCAGATTGAGCACTTCCACCCTTTCGAGCATATAGCTCTCGCGCTCCACTACAGCCGGCCAGTGAAGGCAAGCCGTAGGTGGGGGCATAGGTGCCGCCCCCGGGAGGTCTCGGGTCCGTGGTGTCGCTACTCACCAACAGCTCGCCACAAGCTGCCCTGCATTAGTACCTACATACCAAATAAAATTACAATAATATTGAATCTCTAATATACCTTCCTACACCGGCTATATCTACCTATAATAAACATTTTGGAATAGGTTTATGTAGGTACATAAACTACTTGTGAAAATCATAGTCCCGCCATTCCGGCTTTTATACTTATTTGTTTTTTTATTGAAGTGTGAATGAATTTGTGGTTGTTTAAACTTATTATATAATTTTAGATAAATTTCCTACTCACTTATATACAAGACAAATAAATCTTAGTTATACTTACTCAAATATTTGCTACGAAATTATATACTTACTTACTTACTTAAAAATAATAAAGTTCTTTCTTTTAATAATGTGTCTTTTTATGTTTATACCTACCATAGTTTATTGAACCTGAGTGTCTAGTGCTAGTTTTTGGCGGAATACCTTCTCATAGCTAATTTATTCCATACAAAATTATAACTATCTTTTTAAACGTAGGTAAACGCGATAGTAACGTTTCCTAACATTTGTTCCTAACATCAAAAACACCACAGTGCAGTGTGCTTAAATTCACTAATGGGCGTGATGAACACATCGTCAAAATCTAACAGAAAATTAAATATCAACCTAAAAAAAACCGTGGGCTATATAGGTTGAAAATAAGTGAAACAATAATCTCAGAGCATATAGGCGTTACACCTTTCATAATAAGTGGTATTTCACTAAGGAATAAAAGCCAAAAACCCAACAGCGAGTCATAGCTCCAGACACATTTTTTTTTAATAACTTTTCATGTTTGGTCCTTCGTTTGTCATTAATGTCTAACCGACCGGCTAACTAAGTTGGTCCCATAGTTAAAGTTCTTCAGAATGACGAACCTTACATAGGTTTCAAAACTATGCCATCAAAAAATATGCATTTAGTATAATATAAACCTCTATTATTTGAAAGCGGTGATAGCTCAGTGTGGTAGTGACGTCGAATGCAACGGTGAAGGTCGAGGGTCCGAATCCTACAATGAGCTTGAGCTTTACAGCACGGTAGAAGGGCAATCTGTAGTATCCGCCTGGCAGACTACCATCCTCAAGTTGAAAATCTGTCACCAAGCACCTACACCGTGTGTTCCGGCAGCTGCACTTACGAGTCAGATTTCGTATATTGTCCTTTCGGATCTGTGTCTTCCGCCACACCATCACATACTATGATGAGATTGTGTTCAAATAGGTACCTACACAAGTTTATCTAATGTGTAAAAACATAGTCGGTGAATATGTTTGAGTGGTGTGAACCGGATCACCGGATGTAAAGATAGTTTTTTTGTTGGGGTCTTTTTGGCAAAACGTTTTTGTTTTATCTTTATAAAATCGGTGTATTTTGGCGACAGATTTTTAACTTCTATAAAGTAAGTACCCTAACACCGTTCGTTGTTCCGTAGTAAAAGCTTTGCTTAATTTGGAATCAGATGACCGTGTGAGAAGAATGGCCCAGGTTTATCGTAACTTCTCGGCTCTTCTCAAAAAGTAAAGCAGCCACATAAGCAGCCACCATTTTAATTAAACTTGACTGACCTAACTGAACTAGATTTCACTGTAAATAAATCAGATTTGACTTTGGCCTGTATATTTTAAAATACCGGAAGGTATAAAAAAAAACTGGCTGTATGTGCTAAAACCCTTTGCCTGCCTATAAAAGGAACATAACATGAGAAAAAAAGCTCTAAAATAGTTATGGTATTAAGACTGTTCCACCACACACCACTTGATCGGCATATCCTCACTATAGAGTGATTAGAGACACGGTACAATAGGGTATTTTACTCTATATGAGAAAAAATATAAAAATATACAATTTAGATAGCTTAGGCAATAAGCAGTCGGAAAATGTTAGTTTTAGTTCATAAAATAACTTAATTAATTTTAAAATTCATTTCAAAGTTTTCAGTTTTTTAAATCTGTTTCTAAACAAGCGAAACAGTAGCCGCCATCATAATGACGTCATACGGTGCCACTTTTTAGTTTACACCAAAGAGTAAAATAATAGACTTATACAGGAGGTTTACACACTGCCTGCCTGCTATTATGAAGTACTATTAATATTATTTTTACACTAGTATTCATGCATTCAGGAACAGCACACTAATAAAAAGGATAATAGTTCATTTTTAATTTATAAAATTTTATAAGTCCAATTGAGACCAATACAAATACAAATTAATACAAATGGTGGCTAATTAGCACCTTAGGAACCAATTGAGACACTTTTCAAAAATGGGTGTAATACGCTGATCAAATCGTCGTTAGTTATTTTTCTCTTTATGGTTGAGGTTTAACTATATGGCCTGTTCGTAACAATGATATAATACTAAAACGTAGTGATTTTATTCTCTTTGGATACTAGCTAGACTGATTGTCAATGTCAATTCTAGTATGTCAAAACCATATGATTGTCAATGTCCTAAATAATTTCATGCTGTCAATCTAAGAAAAACAGTGAAAATAGTATAATTACAAATTTTTGTTAAATTGTGGAATGACTTTTCTCCCTTTGTTATAAATATTAAAATAAATAATGTTATTATACCAGGTAAATAGAACTTTGTACAAGAAAAATTTCTTAATCCATTTACGACGTTATATGCGGCCGGCAAAAGTTTTATACCCGTTGGAAAGTAGAAAGTTATTACGAATCTCGGGAAGCGATGCAGGGGTGTTTCTTCAAGGTCTCATTACCAACGATATGCGGCATTTCGATGAAGGCGCTTCTTCCATGTATGCTATGTTTCTGAACAATAAAGGCAGGGTACTCTACGACACTCTTATACATAAATGGGACAAAGAAGACTCTTTCATGATAGAATGCGACAAAAAAAATATTAGTTTACTAATAAAACATCTGAAACTTTTCAAATTGAAGCGATTAGTTGAAATAAGTGACGTAAATCGAGATTTTAATCTATGGGCATTAATATCTCCACCAAATACTGAACTGGATACTAAAGTAGACCCAAAAAA
Organism: Tetheella fluctuosa; assembly: GCA_951216915.1. Lineage (NCBI taxonomy): Eukaryota > Metazoa > Arthropoda > Insecta > Lepidoptera > Drepanidae > Tetheella > Tetheella fluctuosa. The sequence goes on along the minus strand of OX578231.1, from coordinate 6,792,670 downwards.
CAAAATCAATATTTACAGAGATCCTAGACTCGTAGATTTAGGTTATAGAATATTATCATCAGTGTCTGTTGATAAGAATAAAATACTGCAGGCTATTGGAAGAGATGTTGTCATACAACCAAATGAAGAAGGGTATAAATATATGAGATATAAGTTAGGTGTGAGTGAAGGTGCTGATGACCTGCCCCCAGGGTTAAGTTTCCCTTTAGAAGTCAATTGTGACTACCTTCATGGTGTGAGTTTTCACAAAGGCTGTTATATTGGTCAGGAGCTGACAGCACGAGTCCATCACACGGGTGTCATAAGAAAAAGAATAATGCCCCTTTTATTCCCTGAAAAAGTTGATGAAAACTTGGAAATAGACTCTGTGATCTCAGCTAGTAACAATCCAAAGTCAAATTTAGGGAAATTGAAAGGTTTTGTACGAGACTATGGAATAGGTTTAGTTAGGATCAAAGAAGCATTAGAGGCAACATCATTGAACATTGGAAAACATTCTGTAGAAGTCCTTAAGCCATCTTGGTGGCCGATGGAGGCTCCAAAAGAAAAATCAACTGGTATCAAGACTGAATGATTCCACTGGATGTATATTAGTCTCCTACAATTTCTTATGTAGGTATTTTCAACAATATTTGTGATTACACAATATGTCATACTGTGTGTATAATACATTTATTGATTATATTTTATATTCCAGTGTGTTTATAGTGATGCTTAAATTTAACTCCATCCAAGTTCATTCCATTTCAAATGTATTTACAAGACACATTTTATTTCAGTTAAACATGGAAGAGTCAAAGCCAAAACAGCCAAAAGAAGTACCTGTGCAAATAATTCATGATTTCAACTGCAAATCTTGTGATATAAGTGAGAAAGTACAATACAAGGGCACCAACCCTCCATTCTCTCGCAACATAGTTCTCAAATACCCTAGTTATGTGATGAAAGACCCCTTCAGTCCCCCAGGGAAGGGTGAAATACTGGTTCTTGGAGCAGATTGTATAGTTTGTGAAAAACCTGTTTGTATAAATAAAGATTGTAGTATATTTTACAACAAAACATATTGTTTAGATTGTGCAAATAAATGTATTGAACAATTTCCTGTAGAAATTAAAAGTAAATTAACTCAATTGAACCAAAAATAAATATACAATAATTACACTTTGTTTTTGTTGGTAAGAAATACTCAATCTGGTTGAATTTTCTCAAAAATAATAGTTTGAGAAAGAGGTACAATATCTATTTGAGGCAACAGAAAGTGTAGCATAATCAAAGTCCTCCCCTTCATTCAACTATCATCTCTTAGAATCCGGAGACAATATGTATTTTATCTACCTACATTTAAGATATCTGAAATTTCACCAAATATTATGTTATGCATTACATACACCATTTAACACTTGTATTTTGCAATTTTATTGTTGAAACTGATTTTACTGCCAAATAATAGACCATAATTGTGAAATAAAAGATGGTGTTTTATAAAATACTGTTTACTTTGGCTTCCCAGTCCGATTTACAGTATTTTTATTAATTTTCACAAATTATACTCCTTAACACAGTTATATTCGACTGAAACTAGTTTCAATAACGTAAATGTAATTATAATACACAGATTCAAGTTATCAATACAAGCCATAGACAGAGACAGTACAACGTGACTGCAACGCTACGTTGATAGACATGCTTGCGGTCACCTCGTGCCACATCTCATTGGAAACATAAAATATAATCTTAAAATTTATAAAAAAAAAAGATAATTACAGCATAGTTATATTAGTGTATATATTAATAAGCTCTAAAATCAGGACAAAATAAATACACATTTTGTCTTATTTTTTCCAGTCACTCGATCAGATTGATAGCACCACAATACTTTCGTAACCCTTTTACAATATCGTTCAGTGACTGTCTACTCACCACACAACAAATTCTATCAATACAATTATAATAACACAATAAGTCAAATGTTTCGCAATCAATAACAATATACATTGAATACAATACAAATATTTTGAAAAAAAAATGAGATAATATTTTTACTGGTTAATTCGTATTTAGTTACATTATTGCTTTTTGTAGTTAAGTTCACATGCATCTATTGTTATCTAAAGTGGAACGCGTGTAGTGAATAGGATATTCGAGAAAAAAAAATATCATATGAGAAATACGCACGGTACGACATCAAGTTATTTCCAAATATCCTAAATGACCATTAAATTCCTGATAGATGACAATTACAGCATAGTAGAGTAGTGCTATAAAAGATATAAAATGGACTGTTTCATTTCTCGATAACAATCTGTAAGTTAACCGTCGTATTATTTACAAAGATTTTGATACAGTTTCACATTTCCTACTTCGTGAGATTATATGTATAATATCTTACTTTTAATAAGTATTAAGTAATTATGTTTATTGAATCGGGCAGTGTAATAATAAGAGTCGCCTCTATAGAACATTTGTTATTGTTAAATACTGAATTTGTATATTGAAGAGCGCATCTCAGTAAAACAAAAACCTACACCACATACTTTTAGGGACATCTTCCATCTACAGACGTACGTGAGAAATTGGTACTTACTTATCGATAGAGATTGATTATACGCATAAAAATTTAAACATTGACAACATTTACAGAACGATTTAATTGAGTTTTTTTATAATTATTATATTAAAAGGGACTGTTACATAGTTATCGATACTGGCCATTTTTTTAAAATTAATATCCGCAAATTAAGTAAAGTACGCGCCTTGGACGGGTGATTTTTATTTCTTAGAACTTTTTATTATAACCGAATAGGGATATCAAAAGCTGAGTAGGTTCCTTTTCAATATTTTGACTAATTCAATTTACCTACTTTACGATAATATTAAGAAAACTCTCACAGCCTAAACATAATTATAATTTAGATTTAAATCGCCAAAATAAAACAGGTTGTAGAATCATACATAACACATTAAAAATATTACCACAGCCCTCAAAATGTATTAGGCCCAATTTGATATAAACATCCATTTGCACAAAATATTCTCAAATCAGGTCTATTAGATTTTTAACTGTTAGGCTAGTCAATCGCATCACATGTGGGTCTGTCATTTAAATACCTACTCTAAGATAATAATCACTAAATAAGAAATGCAATTAAGTTGAAAGCGATTATTAAATAATATACATACATATGTTCGTAAAATGTTTATTCAGATATAATATCCTAAAAGAACGCAATGTCAGACCTTTTAAAATGTAACCCAGCCACCAAAGCGTTACTTGAAACTCTGAAATACAAATAAGGGTCATTAATAGTCGATATATTGACTACGAATAACCTCTATTTAGTCAAGTGAAAGCTATGGTCGCAATAAATATAAGAAACATATTATTATAAAATTTAGTTTCAATCATGACAGAATTCTAAATTCCATAAAATAACACATCACATAATTTTAGGAAATGGGAATTACTAGTCTATGATTGCAAGTAATTAGCCGCCAAAATGAGATTGTTTTTTTCGCATCACGAAACATACTTTAATGTTAGCAGTAGTTCTTAATAATGTATAAATAGTGAACATTTTAAAATTGTACTGATAGAGTAAATATATAAGGAGATGCAACAAAGTCACAGCGTTATCATTACCAAACTACGTTCTCTTAATATTCAGATCGACTCTGAAATCTATAACTTCCTTACTACAAAATTATAAAAAAACGATATATAAAAGTTATTACTTGAGCCACTAGCTAGCCGTGTCATACCAAGATTTTTTCACGTAAAAGCTAACAATACACATCAGACTGGCCACTAATTAAATTGAAATGAAGCAACTTATATAAAAAAAATACGACGTATTAATTTTATATAAATCTGACTGATGTTTATAGGCAGCTTTGTTTCGAGACGTTATTTACATCGTGTGTACATTCTCACAAAATGTCAGTCGAATAGAGAACAAGAGTACATTGTAAGTATGCATTATACCATAATTACATTGTCATCAAATGCTGTGACTTTTAAAATACCCCTAAGAAGCCGAAGTCTGATATTCACTAACCTTAAAACATAGTTCAATTTTAAAAGTTTTCTTTACAAAATCCGTTTATTTTTAATTTTTAAAAGTTGGTAAACAAAACAGGCATTTGCACACCAAATACAATAACTTGCATGTTTAACATTTTGTTGGCAATGTAATATTGGCCTCTTAGTCTGTCTGAATGTACATTAGAACGTATCATGTTGGGGGATCACAAAGGTTTTAATACAAAATTACATTCACAAAGAAGAAATATAATTAACTGTAAGATTTAAAAATATGTCATAACGATTGATTATCCTTCTATGTGAGTGTAAATGTATTAACTAGTCTCCAAAAATCTGTAGTTTACTACAACTAAGCGCGAGTGAAGTAATCCAGAGATTAGACGAGACAACTCATTTTATATCGATTTTGTGGAGCAAGAATTTGTGATGTTCAGTAATGGAATGAATGCTTAACGTCGATGTGTCACGCTAACAACATTAATTAATATATATAACGTACATCACTATATAAAATGTTCTTAAAACTTTTGAGCGCCACTGTCGACAGAAACGGTTAATTTTGTCGACAGTGTAGCAAATAACTTGATATTCCTCAATGACACGAACTTACGCGCGACAACCACATATATCTAGATATTATTAAATAAAGCTACACTGTAAACGACAAAATTCTTAAACATTTCTCAATTCATAATTATATGCATTTATGAACATTTTTATGCAATTATATCTTCTTCGGTTGCTAAAATTGCTATACAACAGTAAAGAAAGACATTGACATCATCATAGACATCAATTTCTGACATTTGTAATAGTCAATTCGATAGCTGGTATTCAATGAATTGATAAAACAATAATAATTCGAACCAGGATTTTTTTGATATCAATAATCTTTATCGGGTTCGAAATAAGATATTTTTTATAATTTCATATTTGTCAGTTCGTAATATTAACAGATTCAGACAAAATTTTGCGCCGCTTGACGGTTTGTTGCTTCAATATTTTTCTTCTTAAAAGGGCAGCTTAAAAATCACATAAAGTGATCAACAATCTGTGTTGCGGTTGGTCAATTGATTTCGTCACGTGCACGGGTGAAGCTTCTTAACGACGTAGAAAGAGATCAAGTCTCTTTCTATCTATCCCGCTTGTGAAAGGATCGCCGACGTACTGTCACGCAACTCGTTAAATCAAGATTACTGTAACATACAGGTCTGAACATCATATTATGATAAACACAATGTTGTCTTCAGTATACTTTACTGTTGTACTGGAAGGACTACATACTAGAGAACTCTATGCAATCGAGCTTTAAAAACTGGGCGTGAAGCCAGTACGAAGTATCATAGACGGGCTTTGTTTAGACTGCAAAACAATTAAACTTGAACTTTATTGTAAACTATATTGTGACGCAAATGTTGATAAACTTTCGCAGCTGTCCCGTCATGAGTGAATCCTATCCTTCGGCGAGTACCTGTTGGGCGGTATTGGCGAGTTCAGTGAGAGTGAGGGTGAGAGCAGATATGTACTCGTGGGGCCTGGGCGGCGCGGGCGGCGGCTCCTCGTCGGGCTCCTCGTCCAGGTCGGCGGCGAGGTCGTCGCCCGGCTCCTCGCCCTCGCTGCCCTCGGGCGTGTGGCAGCGAGCCGAGTGGGCCGCCTCTGTGCTCGCTTCTATTGTTTCTGCCGCTATTTCAGTGTCCGAGTTGTCGTCGTCTGTGGAGGTGGTTTCTATTTAGTATGCTAACTGTCCACTTGTTATCGATGATAGTCGAGTGCCAGATTAACCTCAGGCTCTCCCTACTAATCTTAGTAATAATATTATAAATGCGAAAGTTTGTGTGTGTTTGTTTGTTACGACTCAACTACATAACGGCTGAACGGATTATCATGAAAATATTATTCAGGTCCTGTGGGTATCCTACGGAAATTTGTTGCAATCAGTTATAACTTAAAACCGGTTCAACCGACATACGTACGTTTCATCCCGGGAAAAGACTAAATTCCTCGGGAACACGGGTAAAATCTCAGAAAAGAATAATAATTTCAAAATAAACAGAGATGTGTAAAATAGTTTAGTAAAAGTATTTAAATACAAAATGCAAATTCAATGTAACTTTACTATTTCAAATAGAAATACAAAATAGTTTTAAATAAAAGTATTTCAATACAAAATGCAAAATACGTATTTTCAAAATAGGTTGATACTAGTATTTGTTCAAAGAGTTCATCTTTCATGTTCAAAATACAGTTTGATTGACGCCATTTACCTATTATTTGCATGTCGCGCTATTTTGGCATTGTTGTTCTTGTTGACAACATTTAGGATCACGATCAGTGCGTTCATAAATAAAGTAATTTTGGATTTAAGAATGAAAAATAAGAAAAATTAATTAAAAAATGTTATAAAACTATTTTGTATTTTACAAATACTATATATTTATATAAAGTATTTCAAATAAAATACAAAATACATTTTGAAAAAAAGTATTTCAAATGTAAAATAAAAATAGGTATTTTGCATTTTGTATTTGCATTTCAAATATATGTATTTCAAATAAGTCACATCTCTGAAAATAAACCATTACAAATAGTGAGACAAATGGGAATGCCATAAAATGAATTAGAATCTGAGTAAGTACGACGAGTGTAAAGTATATTGACTGACTGACCGTTAAGAGTCTGCAGTCGCTGTTGCGCGGTGTGCACGGCCCGCAGCAGGTCGCGCGCGGCGGGCGCCGAGAGCCGCGCGCGCGCCGCCGCCAGCACCAGCGCGCGCGCCGGCCCCAGCAGCGACGTCAGCGGCGCCCGCGTCGCCGCGCTCGACACCTCCTCCACTAGCGCTTCCGTCGCGCCCGATGCCCCGTCGCCGCCCAGCTGTGCAATGTACGACCGATGTACGATTACGATTACGATTACGAGTACGCATTACACTATGTATTACTGACTTACTGATTACCTTACTTTTTGATTTCTGCCAGTAATTAAATGATGGGCCGTTGCTGCCTCAGTCGAAGCGCGTGTATATAGATGTCACAGAGAAACGTGTAGACAATTCAGATAAACTATACATATACAGTTATCTTGTCACCTACTAAATTAATGATAAATAATGTTACGCTACCGGGCTCTGTTTACTTTGATGCCCGCCCTTACACGAAAATGATGATGCTGATTTATCTAAAAATCAATTTAAACCTCTATATAACTTGATTTTTTCTATATCTGTGACACTTCACCTTTTAAATAGATAATTCGCATTTCAATTACACAAAATTCACCTTAGGATAATAGTGCTGCATGAACTGGTATATGATGGGATCTTCAAGTGAATCCCGCTCGTCGAGTAGCACGGCGTCTACGTACTCCGTCACCACACTGCACTCTAGCAGCATTTCCTCTAGTTTTGTATCCGCCTGTAACAAAGTCGACAAATCTCTGTCAAACTAATTTGAAAGGGTATTGGAAAATATTTGAAGCATTTGGCTTATGGATTAATCTCGATTATAATTAAATCAAATAATTACTTAATGTACTATGAAATTAGAACGAAAATCAATAATTCGAGAGGGAAAGACGAGTCGTATGTATGACATATCTCGTTGTTTGTCGAAATATGAATCCCTACTGATATTATAATTACGAAAGAGCGTTTGTTGGTTTGTCCATCACTCACAGCAGCTACGAATCGACGTGATTTTTTTCATAGAGATAGTTTATCGCACGGAGAGTGACATATAACGGGAGCGAAGCTAGTAATATTTATAATTACCGGGCAAGTAGCAACGTCACGCCAGAAAGCAGCGAAGTAGTTGAACCGAAGTGGCACCGCCTCAAGGGCACACAACGCCGACAGTAACACTAGTTGTTCTGACATACAGCGCTGGGTTCGCGCAACTCGGCAACATGTGTCTGGAAAATAATAATAATTATTATTTATGGATTTCATGGCCCGAGGTATGGTCTTTTTGGAAGGTATACAGATCAAACACGTAGAGGACCATTTAAGATACGTTATTGTGTTACGAAATGGCCACCTAGCGGATACTATTTGCATTATTGAAGAAATACAAAGACAGCATTTGCTAAGTGCAAGTGTTATTGCAGAAAAGAAGAGATCTTTCTATGTTTATTATTACTATCCGAATACTGGGCAAAAGCCTCCCCTCTTTGTTACTGTCGTTACGATTCAAAGCTTTTAAAGACCAGGGGGCTAATGTCAAACTCCAATACATATTGTAATCCATCGAAATTGGCAGTGGATCATATGCCTAATACCGAGCTATGCTCCATTTTGTATCACGTTGCGGGACTGAGCAGAGTTTACAGAACAGAAGTATTTTTATGTAAGACCACTATTTTGGTAAACCAATGAATTATACAAAGTTGTTTTTTTTTTCTGGGAAATAATTTTATTAACACCTTATTTGGGGAAGCGGGTAGATTAGCGGGTGATCGTCGTATCTTACCTATGAACTTATGGTAGGGTCTGCATGCGGAGGCCCTGGGGTGCTGGTGCTGGTGCTGGGGCGGGTGCTGCTGGTGCTGGTGCTGGTGGTGGTGGTGGGGCGGGTGCCTGGGCACGCACACGTGCAGGTGGGCGGGGCGGCGCGGCGGGCGCGGGGGGCGCGGCGGGCGCGGCGGCCGCGGCGAGCAGTGCGCGCCCGCCGCCAGCGGCACCAGCGCGCCCAGCGCCGCGCACCCGCCGATCATCACTAGCTCCCGGAGTACACCTGAAAGTTGAAAGGGACGGTGTTTGTCACTACCCGGTCTAGTGATACATAGGTGGCGTAAGTGCTGCATGAGATGCGCCACGTGAGCGTTTATGAAGACGAGATCCAGCTTTAACTATCAGCTATAAATCTTTTATTTTTCATATCGGAAGGATGATAAGCGGGCGAACGGTTCACCTGATGATGAGTGACCCCGTCCCCTATGGACGAGCAAAACTAGGGGGATTGATATGGTTGTTTATTGTGGGATTCGAATCCACGTCCTTTGTCACGGCATTGAACAACATAACCGATAAGCTATCATCGCATCTGAAATTGAATATCAAGCTTGATTGAATTAAAATTTTCTCGAAATTCGAGGGATTCAATGGCCATGATTGCAGGCCATGATTGCAGGCCATGCTGTACATATAAACTCTTCCCAAATCTTATTGCAACGAAATAAGGAATAGTTTTGTATTGATTTTACAACATGCAGTCATCGCAATCACTGTTTTTTTTTTTACCGAGAGCAGCGTCCCTGAGATGGTTCAGTCTATGATGCAGGTTCAACATGGTAAGTAGCCGTCTCGCGCATTCGGGCCAGTCTTTACACGCCAACAGCAGCGCACGCGCTTCTTTGGCGTCTCGTCGCGTACGTAATGTTCTACATAAGGCTCGAGCCCAACGTAAAGCTGCGGTCAGCTCGGCTCGCACCGCGCCGCCGCCTCCGCTCCCGCTGCCACTGCCGCCGCCGCCTTCCACGTATACTGCGTGGAGACTGTGTAGGGCCTGTGGAGAGGAATATTAATTACTATTTAAAGTTAGTTGCAGGTGCAGATGTACAGAAGCTTGATCAACGCTAATTCTATGATTAAATATGAATAAAAGTGGTCAATCTACACAAATATATAAAAATTATTTTTTACAAAATGTTTATGAAAGTATATACGGTACTTATAATAAAGAAACATATTTTTTTTATTTGTTTGTTCCGGCTAATCTCCAAAACGGCTAGTTACACCTAAAACCATTAGGTATCTACCAGTGAATGTAGTAAAAAGCCGTTATTTCGACATTACAAACAGACACTTCAATTTTATTTATTTGTATAGATTAGTACAAATCCGGCTACCTAAACCACTCTCAAATATAAAAACTGCCACCCACCGGCAGCTACACTATAATATATGTGCCACCTTCGCCACATCATCACTTAACACTGTGAGATTAGTATACTTTGACTAACCTCAAACGTCATCTGCAGTCCTCCATTATACACAACATACAGTCTATCGTCCTCGTTCTCAACGAGAGTACAAAACGCCGATATCAACGTCGTCCAACACGTCCTACCGTTTAAACCTGAAACAAAGGTAACAAAATAAAAATGTCGAACTGAATTTAATTTTTTTAGATTCTGTCCCGCGGTTTCACTCGCGTTTCCAAGGGATAATTTTTTCTCATAAAAGTATCCTTGTTTCATTCGAGGGATAAATATTTCAAATTGCATTAAACTCCGTGCAGCCATTAAAGCGTGAAGGAGTATCAAACGTAAACACAAACTTTTGCATTTATGACAGTAATAGGATATGTCATTATTTTTATATCTAAGTACTAACCCTGTAAATAAGCCGAAAGCGTGCTCCGTCTGAATGCAGCCGCTTCCCTGCCGTCAGCATTTTCGCTGCCACTGTTGCTGTTGCCGCTATTGCTGTTACCGCTGCCGTTGCCGCTGTTGCTGCCGTTGCCGCCGCGGGTGGCGAGGATGCGGGCTAGCCTGAATACAAATTTACATAACAATGATCAACAGATAATGATCGATGACAATAACAGTTATCTGGACAGGGAAATATTCAATTCAATCTTTAAGATATTCGGTTAAATTTGGAACTTTTTATCGATATTACGCAAATCATAAATTTATTTTCCGACCCAATTATTTATTTTCATGAGTAATAATAAAAAAGAAGCTCAACATTCTTAATATTTCGGAATTCCCTATGTATTAACATCAGACAGTAAAATGACGCACGGAAAGAATCAAATTCATATCTATCATTGCAGTATCTGAAACTAAATTCAAAATTGGCTTAAGTTTGTCTACCCACCGTAGTAGTTCATCAGCAGCGCCAGGATACAGATGCGCGTGCGGCGCTATGTTGCGGAAGGCCCAGTGTATGTTCTGATGCTGCGCTAGTGACCGAGCGAAGGCCCCCGACCGTCGGCAACATAGCCTCAATAAAGCGTAATATGGTGGCAGCATAGCTCGGTTGTATGCCACTACTTCGCCGTCTTCGTGGTCCGCCCTGGCAAGGTATTGGGAGTTATTTTTATATGTATTTATTAATTATAAAAGAACGCTGTACAAATATCGAGAGTAATAGGATGACAAGATCGATTTAGGAATCTTCATCATCCATTTTAGAGAATTAAGTTTATAGAATTCGGCTCAATACTATAATAATTTATTTAAAATAAACTTCTATTCATGGATATATTGATTGCTGAAACTTTAAACACCATATCCATAAAAAAAAGTTATGCCTGTAATAGTGAACATTCTAATGTCTCGTACTATCTAAAACACGTTTTGCGATAAAGAATGAGACAGATGATGCTTTTTTAACAAACAAAATTAACTTTTAAATGTATTTCTGATAATAATAGCAGATGTATTTTACCGACATCAAAAAGGAGGTTATCAATTTACTTTTAATTGAATACTCACAGTATGTAATTGAAAGCAATATGCTTAGTGAGCCGTTGATTGGACACAGCCAGCTGCACGTTCTCTGGACAATCAACGGAGACCGCGTGCCAGAATGTAAGTAACGCTTGTTTGTTCGGATGTACCGCTACGGACGGCTCCGATATCGAAGGGTGGTACAGTTCCCACAGGTCGTTGAAGTATTGGCCGAACTGAAATAAACTTTAATATTACGGCGGAATCTCAGAGCCAAGTAACAAAAATATGTTAATTATCGACAAAAAATTGCCTTGCTCAGTTTCTTTCCGGAGTCTTCTCAGTCCAAGTGTATTATGAAGAAATGGTAGAATCAATTGCAACATTCATAAGTGCGTTATCAGGGCCTTAACTGCCGGCTTACTCTCCAAACCAATTTTATAATCCAATTTCAATGTTAATTTGAGTCCCGTGATTCGGTACTCTTCCAATCAATGTTTTCAATCTAATTAATTTTATTTCGTTCACACAATGGACACCTAATCTTGAAATAATTTGGCCCTAGTGTTTGATTCGAGAGTAGGAAACGTCAAAATCCAAGTCAAGAGTAAGTATGAAGTTTGAAAAAGAAAATCGGTAACACAATAGAGTATTTTACTCCATATGAGAAAAAATCTAAAATGTACAATTTAGATAGCTTAGGCAATAAACAGTCGGAAAATATTAGTTTTAGTTCATAAAATAACTTAATTAATTTTAAAATTAATTTCAAAGTTTTCAGTTTTTTTAATCTGTTTCTAAACAAGCGAAACAGTAGCTGCCATTATAATGACGTCATACGGTGCTGTATGTAAACTAAAAAGTGTCAACAGAAGTATTATTATTATTATTTTTACACTAGTATTCATGCATTCAGGAACTGTACAGTAATAAAAAGGATAATAGCTCATTTTTAATTTATAAAATTTTATAAGTCCAATTGAGACCAATATCAGCACATTTATTTACTTACAAGAGACCAAATAACGTCATGACCGTAGAGTTACATGACGTCCAGCGTTTTCATGAAACTACTCCCGACATTTGAAAATGTAAAATTTTAATGCATTCTATGGCATTTATCGATTGAATAAAATTTTTGTGTTTTTTTTAGTGGCTTATTAGCACCTTAAGAACGAATTGAGTCATTTTTCAAAAATAGGTGTAATACCCTATTAGGACACGTAACACATTGTGATATGCAAAATTGACATTGTTACGGCCACTCATTTAGATTACTTGATGGATTTAATAAATAGCGCCTTAAGATCCCAATAGAAGTGGTACTCTACACACACAGCTGAAACAATAATTTTGTACAACTATACATGCTTTTTTATTACTGATTTATGGAACACTCACCATAAGTTTCTCAACTCTGCTAACAACGCAGTACGACATGACACCAAAGTAAGCTGTCAGTTTCATAGTGCCGTGGATGGCAATATCTGTGTATTTGCGGGCAGCCTTCAGTTTGCCCAGCAGCATCGTGTACACCTGTTTGAAATGCATAATTACAGGGTGATATTTCCAGGTCAATTGGTAGGAAAGTCTGGAACTAATAGCATATTTAATTATTGTACTAAAGGGCGTTTAAACGTATAAAAAATAATACAATCTCGATGTGGATAGTTGGCGAAACATCATTAAGACATCAGCAACTTTTTATCCCGAGAAGTTACAACTAAATTATAAAAAAATATCTTCCATGAAATAATTTCACAAAAACGACGATGGACGTAGCACAGTCATCGAAGTTGCAGTAACGAAACAACGTTCAGATACACACAACGAACTGACCACTTAGGTCCATATTATAGAACGTCAATCAAATCTTATATCAAGTTTTGAGTTGAGATTATGACAATTCAATTTGAAATCTAGCACTATGACATAAGGTTTATTTTACATTAACACAATCTTATATTGAGACGACTTTTGTTTTGATTCTCACTATTCTTAAGCCTTAAGGTGGACCGCGCCGCACTCGCCGTAAGCACCGAATTCGATGACGTCATCCGCGCTTTCTAATGTAATCCTATAGCATTTTTCTGAAATGCGGCGAGTGTGGCGCGGCAAGGTACGCGTCCACCTTTAGGGTCAAAAATATAGTACCTGGTGCAGCGTATGGTGCGCAGTGTCGGGCAGCTTGGCGAGGTGGTGCGAGTGCGAGTGCGAGTGCGAGGGAGCGGGGGGCTGCGGGCGCGCGCGCGCGTAGCCGGCGCGGAAGTGCTGCGAGGGCACCAGCGCGACCAGCAGCAGCGCCGCCGCCGCCCGCACGCGCGCCGCGCCCGCGCCCAGCAGCTGCGTCTCCGTCCAGCGCTCCGCCGTGCGCAGCGCCCACGCGTGCGCCGCCTTGTTGCGGGGCACCTGACACATACAATATTCCGTATACTACCTGACTGTATTAACACTGACCACTGGTAGAATCAATTGTAACGTTCATGACTTATCATGGTCTAAACTGAACTCGTGAGGTTTGAGCATAGCTTACACTCGCTCGCGAAGTTGCCCCGAGTCGAAAGAAGCTTATGGTGGGCATACTTCGAGCTTCGGGGACTTCCGTTCGGTGTCGGATTTTTCTCCCAAATTCATTCAACATCATTCATGTTACCGTGAGTGCAGCGCGACTACCTCGTGAGCTGATCATAGCTCATAATCCATAGTACATAGACTCCTCGTTTCATAAACGTCTATTATACTGTCGGTCCTTACCGAAGTACTCAGAAAAAAGTAAAGTAGCGTCACCACATTACATGCAAAATTTTACGAGGTAGTCGCGTGAAGTATCATTTTATTTAAACTGGACCTCCCACTCCTCCGGAAGGAAATTTAACGAGGACGAGGATGTAGCACTTTTGCCCAGAAAATAAACATGCTTTGACGCCGGAAGTACTAGTTCGTCTTTTTAGGCTTAAAAAAAAACATTTTTCAACAAGGCTGATGTTCAATCCCTATATCGACATGATACGCGATGGAGGTAAGTATATAATGTATCGTAATTGTAATGTAAGTATACCTGCAAGGCGAGCCACTCGAGCGCCGCGTGCGGGCACACGTCGGCCACGTCCCACAGCCGCGCCAGCACCAGCTGCGTGAAGCACGGCAGCCCGCCCGTCGCGCCCGCGCCGCCGCCGCTGCCCTCCACCACCAGGGTTAGTAGCTTAAAAAATGGTCCACAGCTCTGTGGACAACGATGTTTCAGCTATAAATCTGATAACTTAAAGCTAGTAGGCATCAGAATAATAGTAGGTAACTTATGTTCCACTTAATGTAGAAAAAAGCAAATTTATTCTGGGAGTAATCCTAAAATTTGTATATCTAAATTATAATGACTTAATTTTGTAGCTGGCAATAAATAATTCAATTTGTCTTTAGATAACACATAGAAGTCATGACATCTAAAAAAATACTAAATATACTAAAATTAGTATCATATTCTCACCTCAGAATGCTTAGCGATTGCTTGGAAGATCATGTTGACAATCTTCTGCGCGAGCGGCTCATTCCACCGACACAGCGCGAATATAAGCGATCGCGTTTGTTGCAAATTGAGGCAGTCTCTAGTCTGTTGGTATATGAACGGGAACCCCTGGGAAAGAGAAAAGGTTTTTGCTTACAACCATTTTGTAATGGTTCTTACTCTTATGTTCAATTTTAATTGTCCGTAAAGAAGATTCTAGTTGAACAATAATTATTTTTTACAGCTTTTTAATTTGACCTAAAATTAAAAATGTTTAGGCAAAAAGATAAATTATTTCGCGGTCATGCGTATATCAAACACAAACGCGGAAATAGATATTTTTAACGACTCAAAGTAAAAAAACTCAGCTTAATTTGAGCGTGAAAAATGTCCCAGGATATTATTATTATGTATTACTCAACCTAAATTATTACCATCTATATCTGAGGCCTATCACGACCCTCTATTTAAAAATACGAATTTATCTCCGCTACATTAAAATTTGATACCCACTAAAGTCACAGAGACTCAATATTATCTCAATTACCTTAGCATGTAACAGCGCCCGCGCATCTGGTTCCTGCAGCGCGAGATGTCCGGCTGCGTCACGGGATCGTTCCACGAGCCCGCCCACTAGCGCCACCATCTTGTCTAACGCACCGGGACGTAGCTTGTCTCCCGCGCTTTCTGTGTTGCCACTACCGCTGCCGCTGCCACCCGCTTCTTCGGTTGGCGACTCCGTCTGTATACGAGTGTAAAGATCTACTGTTGTCGCAAGAGTGTATATAGTTCATTTCTAACACATACGTCCATTTCTAAAAAAAAGGGCAAGGAAAGTCTTGTCAAGTTGACCTTGCCCAACCTAGCTGAAGGCTAGACTTTGTGTTTTTACCACCTACGGCCACATCATCTTACTTACCATACCACTGAGGACAATCAAAACACAAGTCTATCTATAACAATACCATTCAATAATTTTTATAACTTCATTGCCGCTTAAGCTTTAAGTTGTGTATAGATAGTCTCTTTTCATTCAAGCCATTTTTTCTGACCTACATAAGTCTCATTTCTGGAAAGAGGTTGACAAATTATATAGGCCTCTTTTTGAGACACAAATATTCACCCCAAGCTACAAATAACACTTTGGCACATATAACAATAATATAATAACTTGCCGTAGTAGAATTTTGTCCAAGATAAAAGTTGACCATGCTGCTTATGGCGTTGATGCGCAACATGAACTTCCCTTCCTCCTCGCCCATCTTGCTGAATTCGTACAGCAAACAGAAGTACTCAGTCAGGTGTCTCAGGTGAGACCGCGCTCCGCTCTCCATCTATATATATAAAAGGAAACACTAGTACTGATGCTGTAAAATTAGTCTATGCCATTGATATACGGGAAATTAGTCGCAATCATATTTTGATGGCCAAGCAATTAACTATTTTGACAGGACTATATTTCTTGTACAAGTGTCGCAACGGTTTATGAGCGCTCGGCAAAAGTGGTGGGGGTGTTTGCGCAGGTGTACACTCACGCACAAAAATCCTTATACCTAGACTTTTATAACAAGTACTAAAGGCCTACTTCAGCGCGTTTCTTAGTTAATTTTGCGATTTGACTGTAATATAATACTTACTAAAGTTAGGTAATGATAATGATAAAAAATTTACTATTATTTATTTGATTTTATCCATATTACCGAATAATAATGGCGATACCCCTTCCATTAAATCATCATCGCTGTACAAAGTTTCTGAAGCAAGTTGTACGATGCAACCGTACATTCTTTTAAGTCAGCATTTTTACGCGACACACGCGGCGGTTGCATTAATAATTATTTTCAGTTCATGTTCGGTCGGTTTGCTAGCACGCCGCATGTGCTCTCTACCAAACAAGTGGTAGTTTTCCATCCCTACACAAAGTACATGTTTAGTAGTCAAGTACGACGCGTGTGCTCGTTACCTATCAATTGGTCATATTCATTCATCCCATTAAACTCATTTAATTTAGATATCCTTTTCGGACAATATATTCAATTCTTACAAAATACAGTATTTCAATTCTATCCAACAAACATTTAAAAGAGTGTACGGTCTTACAAGAGACCATACATCTCTTTTTGGTTTTTGGTGTTTATCTCTTTTAAACTGCCGATTATTTTTTCGATTCTTTTTTTATGTGATTATTTACGTCATAAACCATTTTTCTAGCCTGCCGGGTTAACACTTTCTTTTTTAGCATTTTTACCTACACTGCACGACTTACTTTAGATATAAACAACAAAAACGAACAAAAAACAATCAACAGATAAATCAACAAAACAAATAAACGTCATTGTGTGCGCAACTGTCCTTCAGGGACGCAAGACGTGTGAACGAGGCGCGGGAGCGGTAAGCGACTGAACGAACCAATAGGATGCGTTGGCGCGCTACCTCCCCGCGCCGCGTCGCGCTCAGTCCTCGCGCCGAAGAGACCCAATGAATGAATTCTGCACATTCAAGGTCACCGCTCATAAACCGTTGCGATGCTTGTATCCTTTTCTTAGAAATGGATATAGTGACAATCAAAATAATCACCACCACTAACTGGCTAACATATCAACACAACTCAAACTGCAGGGTCTTTCTTTTCTTTTTATTTTTTAAATGGTCCGGGCGCTTGTTGGCCCGGCCCGTGAACTACCTCTGACGTGATCAGAGACTGTGTCTGCCTATTAGTGCCTGCTTACATCTTACTCTAAATTCCCCCCCGTCGCTAAAACTGCAGGGTCATGTAACTTGAAATTTTGCACACAGGTTTCAAAATGTAACCCCTAAGGGGGTAAAATAGGGGATCGCGGGTGAAACCGCGGGGCAATGGCTACTAAAGAATAAATATTAACTTACCAATGACAATAACATCCTTATAAACCTAGTAACACAACTCGCTTCACCCAACTTGCTATTATCCTCGCCTTCCTCCATACCCTGTAGGTATAAGGCACAATGACTAGATCTGTAACAACGTAATTTCAACATTAACGATCTATAAATAAGAATCAATTTAAATTTTCGTAGAGTTATATTTACCTGAGCCTTTGTATGACATGCATACATAGCCTTTGAAACATTTGCCGAACCATTTGATTCGGACATTTTATTAATACCTGAAATTAAAAAAAAGATATACAATGCAATACAAATATTCATTATAACACATTACATGTAACATAAACAAAAAGATAATAAGAACGTAGTGATTACAATAAAGGTAATCAGTATATCGTGCGTACTAATATTATAAAAGTAAGTCTGTCTGCCTGTCTGTCTGTTTACTAAATTGGCAGAGGTAGCTTGGACTGTCCAAGTATTATTTAAAGTTTTTGATAATGATCAACTCACTTGCATAGGCCACCACGTATCGTCGGCCATGTGACCTAAGAACCACTCGGAAGCTGCCGCTGACGCGTTGAATTGCTTCGTCACTAGTTCTACCCACGAAACCATTGTTGGCTGAAAAAAAAACATCATCATCAACAGCTCCTATACGTCCCCACTGCTGGGGCACGACATATCACTTATGATAAATATGCACAGCATGGTGGTAAATTGTATTATTCGTTGGGCTGGTCATCGTTCTCAGGGTCATAGTCTAACGCGTCTTCTACGTTTTGTGTAGAAGAGAACGGCTACTACTTTTTCGGCCACATCACTCACGGAGAGATCGTATCATCAATCACTGTCACTACTTTAAAGTAAATAAAACAATGATCGAAACAGTGTTATCTCACCTTTTCCTTAGCGTGTATGAAAGTCTCTATGAAGAATGACGTAGAGAGCCGAGCGGCGACTTCTGTCACCTCAGGTCTTAGCGTCATTAGTGACTGCGGCACTGAACTGCACATTTGCCCCATAAACCTGTGTAAAAATAAAAATATTTTACCTCATATTTTAAAGTCAGGTCTGCTTGTTACCTTTCGCGACTAAACTACAGAACCGATTTAAATAGAAATTGACAAAGGTATAAATTGGAATTCGGAGATATACATAAGATACTTTTTATGCCGGGAGCGCGGGTGAAACCTCGGGGGACAGCTAGTATACGCGCACGAGCAGAAAGCAAGTATGGCAGTCGCGATAGTTTCATAGCGAGTACGAAAACTTATCAAAAACCAAAATTATTTTATTGTCATGTATCAATCAAAAATACAATATTTAATTAACAAAAACATACGTAAAATAAGCATGTTGGAATATGTTCTTATCGTGCAGGAACTGCATGTTGTCGTCCCATATCCACTTGAGTAGATCGGGCGGCAGTTTGACCGCAGGTGCAGTGTCGCTGCTCCGACGTTCTATAGACGAGCTGGGGCTCGACTCCTCCGCTGTCGATGACTGCAATCAATCAATATAAGGCTTAGCGATAATGTTTGACCGTCATCATCATCATCATCTCAGCCGCAAGACGTTGGACCGTGATCTACTACAAATATATGAAATGTTGTACATTTTCGTTCGCATAGATACGAACTGATATTTTTGTAATATTAAGCATAATGAACCTTATAAGTAATAGACATAAGGTGCAGGATTGATTGCAGCCACATTTGAATCCAACTATGTACCAAAAAGAGACAAAACATAGTCACATTATTACCTTACCATGGTTGATTATGATCAAAAACATGTGAGATTTGTTTACTATGTATATTTATGTATACTTACACATAAAAAAGAGAGCTATCCTCTTGACCTCGTGGCTAGAGGAGTTATGTTTACTGAACGAATTATTAAATATGAAACAACCCAGTTTTTCCGAGCATAACCAATTATAGCAATTATTTATTATAACGATTATATACCTGTGGCTCCTCAATCTGTCCACACTCTGAGCCACGTTGGCTGCGCGGTGGACTCAGCTCATAGAATAGCATATAAGCGCTGTTCGTCTTTTCAAACGAAAAGTCCATGAACTTGTCCGTCACTGAGTCGTAAGTTTTACTCTGTAATCAATGAAAACTGATCTTAGTTGTGGAAATATTATTAAAAAAGATGCCTTACATATAGGTTGTGTTATCCTTTCAGCCCGCGATTTCACCCGCGGGATGATAAGTCCTCTGTCCTATTCCAGGATCTAAACTACCCATATTATACTAAATTGAATGAAAATCCGTTCTAAGGGCTAAAAACTCAGTAAAAAAAACTTAGTAGCCATATGATTTACTTCGCGCGTTTATAGTACTTGTCCCTTCTGTCCAACGAGTAAGCAAATTGGTCAGTGTCGAGTATTTTTTCTTTGATAGCTTATATTGCTGGGGATACAATATTTTTGTAATCTATGTATCTCTATCTGTTACACGGAATTATATGGCAGCTGTACGTTACTGAACGAGAAAATAGTTCATAGCTACTCTTTTACATCGTGTAAGAAGTAGGTGAATATAGTAAACATAAATTCTAGAAAAAAAAAGATCAGAAAAAAAAACGAATATAAGCTATAATGCTTACCGTCATCTCCCCGCCGAAACACTCGGCGGCTATATGCGCGGGGTCGAAGGGCTTCACCTCGGCGTCGTTGAACAGCAGCCAGCGGTCGTGGTGGTCGTGCTCGCGGTCGCGTATGAACGAGTAGTAGTGCCCGCCGTCCGCCGTGCCCGTGTGCACCGTCACGCCTATTAGCTCGTATCTGGATATTTTATTAACATTTCATTATTTATAACATGCTTTTATTATTATTAAAAATATATCATCTAACATCGATATCGATAACTGCAAGACTGACTAACTGTCGGTCCCCTGATATACCGATACATGCGAATAAATCCACCCTTTTTGTTTCAAGTATAACCTCTAGTATGCATAGAAAAAAATATATTTATGGTTGGTTTTCATACGGGTCGAGGCTACACTTACTCGTAATGCTCTTCGAATTCCGTATTCTCTTCAATCTCTATCTTAGGACTACTTTCACCTTCTTTCTTTGTTTCGGCAGATTTTCTTTTTTCTTCTGTAAATAAAATAAAATAATCAAATGACTGATTTTAAACTACTTTAGTAGTAACAATGTTTATAATTAAACTCCATACCTTGATACTGAGCCGGCATAAGATGTTTCTCGACATATCCAGACATGTCGAGCCGCATCGGGAACGAAAAGTGCGTGTTCACTTTTTCTTTGAGCATTGTGAGCATGTTGAACGTGTACCGCATCGTGTTGAAGCAAAGGATGCGCGGGAGTTTCTTGAAACACGCCCTGAGAAAAAAACATTAATATAATGACGACTCAATAAGACAATATAAAAACATTGAAATTACACACATGGAATGTGTAAAGCAATAGTCATAAGTCAGTATTTTTTTTTTTCAATTACATTACATTAATTACAGTAGTAATTATGAAGTGAGAGTTGTAACTTTGAAATTCTTCTTTGGCCAATTGAATTGAAACATAATATTATTAACCGTTTCTCAGCGCGCACTTTGGCAGCACACTGTGAGCAGGTGTAGCAGTTATCGCCCTCCAGCGTGTCCTTGACGGTGACCTCGTCGAGGCTCTGGTGCAGGTTGCGCATGTCCGCCACCTGGCACCGCACCGTGTAGAACTCTTCTAACGTACGGGACACGTGCGGACAGTCCTGGGATAACATACTTTATATTTGAGATATTAAGGTCGCTAAATGGTTGTCTAAGAAATAGTCCTTTTCGTAAAATCTCCATTTGACAATTTGTTTATTTGCTAAATATATTTTCAGGCTTAATTAATGTTGTTAGAATTTCGCTCCAGCGGACAGGCGGCGTTAAAACCTTTGTAATTATGGTAAGCATTGATATGTAGTGTAGATATTCAGAAATTATTTTAAAAATCCCCAAGCATCTATCAGTGGTACGGCAGCTGCACATGACAGCCATTTCCCTTCTAGGTTTGCCACCTACAGCCAAATCATCATAATATAGTGAGGTGCAGGTCAAATACAATTATCTCATATTCAGATTAAAACAGAACACTCCTATTACAGAAATCCAGAATAAACCATAAGAATCGAAAGTATTAGTTACCAGTGATACCACATTGTTACTAAGTACACCACAGAACAGAGTTTTGACAAGTTTCTTCAACTCTGGAGTCATCTCCTCGAGCTTGGACACGAGGTCTATGAAGAACTCTGCCATATCCTTCTGTTCGCCCGTATTTAGCGGCTGATGATCCATTTGATACACCTTGCAGAAGCTGCGCGGATTGTAGGCTTTGCGTTCACTTTCCTGAAAAGAAAATTGATTTATTTTTCTTGTACCTATTGAACCATGGTGGATAAGTTAAGATCTTGAGGTAATTTTGCTAGCGATTCCTTCTCCTTTGGCAGTCATCCAATATGTCACAGGTGGTGAAGAAAAATATGTTTAGAAAACTAGTGTACCCCAAATTGTAACATAGACATCTGATATTCATAGTAGAATCCTTCCTAGTTATATGCCAAAAAGATAACATATGGGCCGCAGAGTAACAAGATGGGAGCGAAGCCGAGTAAAAACTAGTAAGTAATAGTTATAAAGTTAATAAACAATATCTATAGATACAAGGGCGGATCCAAGATTTTTTTCTGGGATGGGCACAAGGGGCAGACAAACAAAAATAATCAACAATAACTTTTAAAAATAAACTTATATATAAGTATGAAAACAATAGAAAAATGACATGTTTCATAAAGACAGTTGTCTTTTCTTTTATGTTTCCTGCTAAAGGTATCTAGCACTTCATTAGCGTTAATTATTGTCGTAATAATGTCTTGATGGATATGCATTAAAGCCAGTCCATTCAAACCCTCTTCTGTCATTCTGCTGCGAAACAACTCTCATAATTTGATTTGCCTATAAAGTATGTATTATGATGGAAACTCCACAACCGTCTGGGGGGGGGGGCACGCGCCCGTGCTCCCTCCCCCCCCCCCCTAAATCCGCCCTTGTATAAACATACCATAAGATAAGCAAACATCCTCTGCATCTCGTGCAGCGTGGCGGCGTGCCTCGACTCGACGGGATCGGCCCGCAACAGGGCGGCCCTCGCTTGAGGCATCATGTACAGATGTTGCATACAGGAGGCCATGTAGCACGTAGCGCCCAGGTTCGTCAGACCGACGTAGCCGCATTCCGACCGAGACTCTTCAGCTGGCCAGTAGTCCCATGGGTATGCTGATTGGGAACCTAAACAAAAAAACAACTAAAGATTTTTGACTGAAATTGACTATCCGTGATGGTTTCCGTAAAATCACTCGTTAGTTAAAAACTGGTTTATAATTACCAATCAGAGTTAATTACAAAGTCGACCCTTGATACCTTTGTACATAGATAGTTAAGCCTACATACGATCCAAAAACTATGTAAATAAATAAAAAAATGCCAAAAAACTATATTTCTAAAAACATAATAATAAAAAAAAACATTACAAAACGATTCTGTAACTATGTCGTTCTCAGGATTGTTGGTCGTTCTAAGTGCTTGAACACGTATACTCGCGGGCGCGGTGGCGGGCGCGGTCACGTAATATCAAACATATGGCATAGTATGCAAGTGTTTTACATACATACTATGTGACCACTATATATATACTAACACTATATTATAGTTAAAACGTCTAGCATATTACACCAGATACACTTAGGCACGATGAATAAATTAAAATAAGCCCCTTGACTCACCAGGTTTATGATGATCCATCAACTTGTGGTGCAGTACCATGTAGTTGTCAGGCGCGCCCTTCACAAGTTCCACAAGTAAATCGTACGCGGCCGCGCGGGACTTCTGAGATTTGCACTTCGGCAGGTTGCGGTGTTCCGGGTTCGGTACGTCGAAGAGGAAGCCGAATACCTATACACAAATAATACATTAAATATAACATGAAAATCTGATAATTAGATTAATTTGAAAATTTAATAGTAGAAGTTTGTCTAATGGAAGTATGTAAACAAAAAATTATTCTTATTTCTTTTTTATACTATATGTAGGCCTGTATTTGACAACAATCTCACCATGGTAAATGATGATGTGGCCAAAGGTGGTAAGCACACAAAGCCTAGAATGATCTTTCCTTAAAAATAAGAGTCAATATCATACCATTTCCAAAGTCCTAGTCCCCTGCTCAGAAGTCTTGAATCTGAGAGGATGTTTCAACAGATGCGACAATAAACTCAACTGCCCAAAGAGCCCATCATCGAGAGTGCATGGTTCCGTACGTTTCTCTATAATTTCTCGTTTGTCTAGAGACGAGCGGATTTGTTCGCATAGCTCGTTCAGATCTGGTGCGCCGCTGTCTTCTGAAGTAGCGCCCTCTGTTATTAATGTACGTTATTTTTCAATAATAACAATTTAATTCTGACCACTACTGGTTATTACATTTTGTAAGTTAAGATAAAAACTACACACAATCAATAAAATTAAAAAATCTTAATGCCCAATATTCCCGCAGAGGTAGTCAGTGCATTGAGCCGACATTTTATCGAAGATATTTTAAGTCACAAATTGTCTCAACCACAGAAATATATCTACATAGAAGGAAAGAGTGTATGTATCTCGCGTGGCGAAATGATGAGAATCTCTCATCATTGCTCGCAGCGCACTTCAGTCTGCTCCCGACCGCGGTCTACGTGCGACGTCAGGTTTTAAACACAAAATAGTTTGTTGCGCAATAACCAATTGTTCAAGCGACTCGAATAAAGTTGGAGCTGTAAATTGAGGTATTTCCTTTTTTCGGTGAGTACTGTTTGTCCTTAAATCTCTGTTATTAATTAATAAACGTTTTATTTAAATATTTTCATCAAAACAGTAGCGGGTGATTGTGTGCCAACGCTAGTTTTCCATTGCGGCTTTAATTTGACGAGCCAGACTTTGCGTGCGTTCAAAACCAGCGATGTAAAAATAAGCTATTCAAACTGTCGAGTCACGGTCAAGGTCGATTTCTCATTTTTTCTGTCAAAAGTAAGAATAGTGCTGTACCACAATGCTGTACACTGCGATTTTCTTACTCGATAAAAATCGGTTTTGAAAACAGAGGAAATGATAATTACGTTTTTATATTATTATGCAGCTATATAATGTACGTAGTGCAAAGCGAATATTATTAACAAACAGGGTATGGTTACTTCTATATTGTAATTTTATATCAGTTTTCCGAAAGATCCACATATTAAAAATAAATGGATTGAAGCGACTGGGCGTAAAAATTGGTTACCTACAAAATACAGCCGGATTTGTTCCATACATTTCTACGAAGACACCTTTACTGGCCCATTAAAGTACCGACGAGTAATCAGTACAGCTTATCCGACTATTGATGTAGTGATGATGTCAAATGATGTAATCGAATCGAAAGGTCGATCTGTGAATCCATGCTTTTGAATTGTTTTCGCGAGGCTTATGTTTCCTATCTCTAAATTACGCTCGTGACGTCAAAAGTACCTACGCAAAATGTTACATGCTCGGTCTCCCTACAAATTGGTGAACTCTTTTCTTCTATCTAGATATATTTCTGTCGTCTCAACATAAAAACCTAACCCGGCCCGGGAATCAAACCGTTCTGATATATCGGACTATTTGAGCGTTACATCGCTTATCACCCAAGCGATTAAGTTATTATGCAATAAAAGCATGCATTAATAATTTACCTTTGAAGAAGTCTTCAGGCAGCCCGTCAATCAGCCTGCTCACCAGCCAGAAGTAATCCCGACACGCGGGCCCGTATGGCTCCTTGCCTTCCTCAGCGTGATGGTGAACCACCTATACGAGATTAAGGTTATTAAGAAGTCCATGCGTCCTATCCAATTATCTTACTGTTACAAATGCGAAAGTGAATATTAATTGATTTGTCATAGATGTCGTGTGAGTGTATGTTTGTTACCATCCAGCTCTGTAACGTACTCCGTAAAGGTTTTTGATTAAACTTGGCACATAGATAGATCATATCCTGGATTAAAATATAGGATACTTTTTACACCGGGAAAACATAGGATTCCTCGGGAACGCGGGTAAAACCGCGAGGCGGAAGCTAGTATTAGATATGACTGTATTATCTTTAATTTGATTTTCCCAAAGCGTATTTGTTCCTCGTTTTTCTAAGTCTTACACGTTGAGGGAATTGAAACAGATAAAAACATACCTCTATGTACTAAATTAAAAACCGAAGGACCTTTAGATATATATTTTTTTAAACCTTATTATAAGGAAACTTTTGGGGCAAGTAAAATGATAATGGCAGCCTCATCGGCCATATCATTGAGATAGTGGTCAAATACAATACAAAATATTGCTAAACTAACCTCGTGCTGAGTATGAAGCATGTGCGAGTGGTGCGGGCGCATATCGGCAGCACGCGGCAGATGTTCCAGCAGTAGTTGCAGCAATGGCGCTAATACTGCCACCTCACCGCCCGCGCACAATCTATACAGCGCACTGCCGGCTTCGCGACGAACCTGATATACATTTCATGTTATTGTAATAAAGTTTACAATCGTTTATAGAATATCTAGACACAAATTAATATTCTACCAGATCTGTCTAGGTCATATTCTACCAGTTAAAATATCCAGGATAATTTTTCAGACACTTTCTGAAATACAATTTTAATGTTAATGTTAAACAAATATACGGGGACATTCCTCACACACGGCCATCTGATCCCAAACTAGGCAGAGCTTGTACTATGGAAACCAGATGACTGATATACTACGTATTATACATTTTTTTAAATATAATTACATTACTTATTTATATAATTACACCCAGACTCGGAACAAAGACGCATGTTCATCCACAGAAATGTCTATCCTGGGCGGGAATCGAAGCGTCATGGGTAATAACAACCAAGACCCGAGCCGAATTTTTTATTGGCTCTTAAAATCAGGACATACGCAGTAAGAATTCCATGTTAAAATCTTGAATGGCAGCTTGAAAGGTAAAAAAATCTAAAAATGGATCAATACACATTTCCAAGTTGATATTTGAAGATGTAACATACCGCTGGGTCGGCGTCGTCGAGCAGCAGCCTCGGGGCGGCCCGCCGCAGCGACCAGGCCAGCGACACCGCGTCGCCGCCGCCGCGCGCCCACCACACGCACATACGCATCGCGTGTTGCACCACCTGCCATTCATTATCACTTATAATAAAGGTACCATTTAATATTCATTTTTGAGCTACAAAACCATAAAATGAAAGAAATGTAAAATAAGACAATGAACAAACAAACTCACAGCCAGGCAAACTTATTTGGGACCTAAATTTTGGAATTGACAGTAACTGAATGTAATCTTAGAAATGACGATAATTTAACATTTGTAATTTTGCCATTTTACTGGACGATCACCATAAAAAAGTAAGCTTACCTGCGCTCGTCCCCAAAACCCAGTTTTGTACGTTGTTGGTTCTTTGAGCGTAGCGGCTTCGCATAATATTGAAATCAATCTCTCTGTGGTTTCTTCTACGGTCATCAGTGACAGCAACGACTGAAAGACAATAATTAAGGTACATTCATTATAAGCTGAACGGGAGGATGTCGAAATTACGAGAAATATTTGACATAATATTATTCTTAAATATTCCGTCAATCGAACGCTATTGATACGGTTAACTTAATATGGAGTGTTTCTTGACATCTCAGGAAAGTAATGATGAGACTTACAATTATAACAGTTGCAAAAGAGTATTGCGAGCCATAACAGAAATGTGTTGTTTAGAATAAACCTCAGTGCAAAAAAACGTGAAGAATTTGGAGGGTAGCTTCTTTTTATAGCATCAAGGTGTACCAAGAAAGGATTTTCTGAAATTCAGCACCTAAGGGGGTAAAATGATTGCGGGTGACATCGCCGGGTGGACATCTAGTTAATACATGTGTGAATTAGCCAAAATAGACAGAAAAAAAAAATAACCAGTTCTTCTCATTTGAAGACATACTTCCAAACCTGACTGTAACTTCAGTAGCCTTTCCTTCATAAAGGTCTAAACTAAAATAAATTGCTTTGACTTTAAAAACAACGTACCGGATGCAATTTGGGCGTCTGAGCTGGATCCGAAGACGGCAGAGTGCCGATGCGGCACAACAATTGTAGTAGTAGCGCGAGACAATCTTGCCTCCACTCACTGTCATCGTTGCGTTGCAATACACCTACAGTAATAATGATTATATTTACGGATATATGGTTCGAAATTACAAATACTGCGATGTTAAAAGTGTAAATATCAACAGAGTTAAGGTAGCTAAGGTTTACTAACAGTTATTATATTTAATTCAATACTAGAAATAGCAAATAGCAAAGAAACATGTGTTGAGTACAGAATGTTTAACAGTACTATCATAATAACGGTATTATGTATCTCATGTATAACCCAATCAATAAATTGAATATGTGCACTCACCAGACATCATTATATCATACAGTAGCCTTAGACCACCCTTCTTTATGAACAGCTCATTCCAATTCTCTACATTTACTTTCTCCTCTTCAGTTTTCTCGACGCTACTAGAAGGTTCTTTGACATTCGGAGTACTATTCGTAGAGCTCAGTTTGTCTATGATATGTAGAGAGTACATAAGTTTCTGCGGGCTGTTTGGGTCTAGAAGTTCGGGCAGTTTGCTTTCGATTGGGTTTTGAAAGGTTTCCAACAGTGTGGGATTGAGTGGCACGGCTAGTAGTATATCCCATACGCGGCGGGAGAGGAGTTGCGCTTTTGTGTGGGCTACTGGTTCCTACGAACATTATACATGCAATTTATTTATTTGATTTTCAAATTACGCACAGAATCAATGTACATTTACGGAACGCACACAGTTACTTAACGTAACTTAGATACAAACAACGAAATATTTAAATGCTTCAGCTGAACTGAGATATGTAAAAAAATATATCCAATTATAACATCAATAGATTTAAGGAGTACAATTCATAACACACATTTCTAATATTTTCCATGAAAACAATGGTGAAATTTAAATGATCTGCAAATAATGAAAACATGATAATAACTTACCCCGTTAGCCCCGGGCTCCTTCATCTGGCCCAGTGCTTGCATGAGTGTGAACAAGTGATGGAAGTAAGTGGGGTCCAGTAGCAACAGAGTGGGCAGCCGGGTCCGCGACGGCGCCGGCTGGGCCGAGGGCCACTCCGCCCAAGCGCCGCGGGTGCCCACGCCCACTGATACGAATACTAGCTGTTGGGGAAATCAATAACATGTATATGAACCATTTGAATCATACTCGTAATGCTGCTATTGTGTGCTGCGTCTTTGGGTACAACTGCCGGAACACACCGGTAGGAACTTGGTGACAGACTAACTTTTTCCCTTCTTTTTACGATAATATTTCAGCTGTCATGGTGTTCCCACTGTCAACATTAGTGCTGCTATCTATGCCGCGTCCACGCGGTTCTGATCAGCTTAGGGATTTAATGCCGTTGGATCGTTGATTACACTGAGCTCTTCTAGACTTTACTGCCCTTTGATTTACTTCCTCAGTCATCATTCATTACACTGTGACAGTAAATTCATACCTGATTATCCTTAAACCCCATATCGTAGAGTGTTCTCTCATCATAGTCGATGGTCAACTCCTGACCTTGAGTTATCATCCTGAGCGGACCATCAGTCGACAATGCGGTGACGCCTTCTTCGCCTTGAATCTAAATAAAATAAATATTGTAGTCACAACAGCTTCAAATATCAGAGATAAGAAAGAAAGAAAGCAAAAGTTTCTGTTTAAGCACGCCATCCGACGCGTGTGCGTCGGATGGCTTCAACAAATATTAAAAACACATCCAAGATATTACACACATTTAGACGCATAGTTACACGTCAAACTTCACTATCGGTACGATGTGACTATCTACATTACGAAAACATCTTAGTACTTGACAAGTGAGGAGTTTTATATGGTATCTCTTTCCAACACTCAAAATGGGCGCACCTGTAACTAAATGAATATAACAAAGAGCGTGAGAGCAGACCTGTTTCTCCCACCAGACGTGCACGTGCGCCCGCAGATGCGCCACCAGGTCGGAGTGGTGCAGCGCGAGCGAGGCGCGCGGCCCGGCGCCGGCGGGCTGCAGCGTCAGCCGCACGCAGCCCGCCGAGCCCGAGCCCGAGCCCGAGCCCGAGCCCGTGCCCGTCCCGCCCTCCCACAGGCCCGTCTCCGCCAGCGCCCAGCGACGCAGGTGGTACGCGTACCTGTACATGTCCAACAATAACCGAACCGTCATTATGTATTCATACGCATTCGGTATAATAACGAGTTTCGGGTGCTATTGCGGCTGCCCCGTTTCTGCAGTGCATCAGGGATGTTTGCGGAGGCGCGTGCAGATTGCTTTTGGGTATGCTCCGATATACACTTCGAGCATTGTTCAGTGCTCTTACTGGGGAGAAATGTTTTGTTTTTGTTGACGAGTTTTAATCCCGAGAATCGGACACAGATTGCCGGAATATTCAACTGATTTCACCAAAATCAAATTCTAAGCAAATACTATATTGTTTTATACTAAAATAAAATACATACCTCCTCTTAAAAGTATCCAAATGAGTTTTCAATAACAACAACGCTCTCTGTATACATTGTAAAGCTGCCTCTTCAGTCATGTATTCATATATATTTTGTTTATCCGCTGCCTTCTCAGTTTCCTTTACTTCTGGCTCATTGGCTATAGTTTTTGTTATAGAACTATCGGCGTCCTGCTCTTTCGATATCAGTCTTTCAGCGGCGGAGGAGAGATGGAACATGCACTTTGCTACAAAGTCATCTTCCTGTAGTAGTTGTTGACCCATGTAGTAGCTGTTTAGGTATTGTATGGCACCCATTGAAACGTCTGAATTTAAAAAGATAAGAAATTATGTTTTTTTATAATGTGTCTAAATATTATTTTTAGCATTGAATGTAACTACTTCTTTATTGTTATAGAGAATATTCAAAAATCAACTGATCCAGCCGAGTCTTAAGATGTAGGTAGTAATATGTCTATGGCGATGATAGCTCGGTGGTACGTCGTATACCGTGGCGAAGGTCTTGGGTTCGCATCTCACAATGAGCTTGAGCATTCGGAGAGAGAAAAGAAATGAAGGAAAACATCGTGAGGAAACCATAGCAAGGTGGTAGGGTACCTTGTAGAACGCGCCTAACTGGCTACCACTCTTGTGTTGAAAATCTGTCATACACCCACCGGTATGTTCCGGCAGCTGGACATGAGAGCCAGTTCCTTCTAGGCTTTGTGTGCTTACCACCTTCGGCCACATCATCGACTTAACATAAAAAAAAAAATTAATGGAAACGTTATTGATTATATTTTTATTAGGTACGCACAAATGACATTTAGCTTAACATCATTAAACAAATCTTAGTCTAGAGAGAAGCACAGTGCACACATATCATGATATTCAATACCCGCAGACACGTTCCGTGACTTTAAAAGACGTGTGATGACGTCATACATGTACAGAAGTATACTGTTAGTTTTCCTAAAATATCTCAACTATCTAAGCGTTGACACGACCTAAGATTAAACAAATATATTTCCTTCTAGACTAAAATGCCCATGTTGATGTAAGAATTTGCTTACCTGTACTATTAGCCCTTAGAGCAATCTTCCACAGATGGTCTATAGCGAGTGTATGTGGATGCGCAGAGTCCCTCGTGTCGCCCGTACCGAGCGCCATGCGAGCCAGGTTACATAGTTGCTGGTATAGACTCAGGCCCATTATGCTGATTGTCTGTTGATAAACGAATATGGGTTCAATTGTGACAGGTATAAGCTCTTTTTTTCCATAAAACGATTTTTTATTGTTCAGAAAACTGAACAATATGTCATTCACACATTCACAGCTTCCAAAATCTTTTATTATTTAATGACTTCACTTACCTCAGGATCTAAAGTAGGCATCTTCTCTATATACAAAAACCTGAGTGCGTCAAGGCCCAGAGCATGTTGGTCGGGTGACTTGGTGTGAGAGAGCAGCCAAGAGTACAGGCAGTCCGCGCATTCAGTTGTGCCGCGGACCACTAGACATTGCCAGAGCTCCTCCACTTGTTCTACTGTTAGCCTGTGTCACAATGAAAATGATAGCTTATAACAGTCATCTTAAATATGTCTAAGCACATTCAATGAAATTGTCAATGAGTCATCTTCTATTGTTGTTTGTTCGAACGCGTAGGTCGCCGGGTCGATACAGGTTAATTATGTGCTTGATCAATAAGGCAAGATCAATGTGGCCATACCAAGGCCAATAAATAACGCTAAAATAAAGTTAAAACAGTTTTGGCCCTGAGAAGGGACTTTTAAACCCAAATTCTGAAAACCTTAGTTCGACCTTAAACTGACAAAACAGTGTTACATTTTAGTGTAACCTTGCCAAATATTAACGTTATTTTATTCCCATATTAAAAACAATATATAATACTTACCTAAAATGCTGCGGCGAGCCCACAGGCGAGAATATAGCGGTGAGAAAGTGCAATCGCACAGTCAACTCGGTGATATGCGCGTAGTGAGCCGCGTCGGCCGCCATCACGCCTGCAGCACCCGCAGCCACGCCCGTACCCGCAACCGCAGCCGCACCCGCGCCAGCACCCGCGCCCGCGCCCGCAGCCGCGCCCGCACTCACCGCCGCCGCACCCGCGCCCGCGCCCCCGCTCACACCCGCACTCACTCCCGCACCCCCACTCACACCCGCCCGCGTCTGCATGTAGTGACGTAGGTCTTCCAGAAACAGACGCATCATACCGCGCTCGCGTTCCGCCCACATTACCACCTAATCAAATAAAATGGTACACCATGTATACAAATATTCATATAATATGTGATGATAATTTACATGGACACAGCACTTGAAGTAATGAAACTATCTGATGAGATTGTTTAAGAATTATTTAATTTTATAGTCCTAAGTAGGCTCCGAGTCCGACTCGCAAACTATGGATTCCGTACCAAGCCTCCACACAATATTGATTTTAATTAGTGAAAAGATCTGTTTTTTTTTACAAAACGAATACTATTCAACTATTAAAGTTAGCACAAGATGATTTTTATGATATTTAAATTAAAAATTGTTATAAAAATCTTGTATCTCGACATTTAATAAGAGACCATACATAATAACATGGTATTTTGTTAGGGTTAAAAAGATCTGGAACTCATATGCTTAGTATAGGGATACGGAACCCTCAAAAATATATAATTAAATTAGAGTATCTAAGTATATTTTATCATAACTATTAACAACTAATAAGGATAGTATTTGTTATGTATATTTACCTGATGCATATCCATACCACGAAGTTGTTGGAATGACGAAAATAATTTCGGCAGTAATCGAAGAGAGACTGCAACAGATCTATAAGAAAATAATATTTATTTATTTACACGGATAACAAATCGAGCTATATATATCTTGACAATTTCAGACATCTGTTCGGAATGAGGTGCTGGATTGGTACAGGCAGCGCTTGATCAGAATGGCAACTCAGTAATTCTAAATAAGGGCGGTAAGCATATTTCATACGCAAAATAATAGTAGTAAATATTTATACCTGTGATTGGCAAGGTTGTCGAGGCAACCTTCGATGAATTTGATTCGGATGAATTTGTCCGTACTGAAACATAATAACGCGCACAGCGCTTTCTCCGCTTCCAAGGCTAAGCCTTCACCCAGTTGCTCCTGTTTGGAATTCAATAATATTGTTAATATGCCTTTCCATAAATTAAATATACGTTATAAATTAAATTTTAATCACAAAAATACGTATTAAAGGGTTTTAAATAGGTTTTGCATCATCCAATCAATCCATTCATTCACCCATCCAAACTAATACCATACAGAAAGTCATATTGCATATCCTTCCTTCACAGTTTCGGTAAAACGGACAATACCTAGTCTATCCTAATATTATAAAGAGGTAAAGTTTGTGAGTTTGTAGGGGGTAATCTCAGGTACTGGTTTGAATTGAAAAATTATTTTAGTGTTGGATAGCCCATTTATCGAAGAAGGTTATAGGCTACTTTTTATCCCGGAAAAACATAAGATTCCTCGGGAACGTTGGTGAAACCGCGGGGCGAAAGCTAGTGTGAAATAAAGGTATAATAGGTGTCGGGGCGGCATACAATACAACTCACAATGGCGCCGTCCTGCAGCAGGTCCCAGAGCAGCGTGTTCCCGGGGCGGCACACGTCGTCCACGTTGAAGGGCAGCGCGGCGGGCTGCTCGGCCGCGGCGGGCGCGGCGGGCTGCTCGGGCGCGGCGGGCGCCTCGGCCGCGGCGGGCGACGGCGGCCGCGCCCGCTCCAGCGCCAGCGCGCTCGCCGCCTGGTACTCCGTCAGGCACTGCGCCTGACGACGACGACTACGTTAAGCCCCGTATTCATTGTAAACATTTGTTTATAAACATGGTTGCATAAACATGTTGCCGAGTTGCTTGATCACGCCATGTTGCAGAGTTGCCGCCCGGCGTGCGATAACATCAAATTATCAACAAATGTTGACGTGTGTGGACATGTTTATAAATAGTTTTAAACATGTTCACGTAGTGTGGACCGATGATAAAATAATGAAGTTGATATAATTTCAATCTAAAACAATACTGTGGGATTCTTCGAATAAAGCATATATAGATAAAAATATGAAAAAAAATCGCTTTGCATCAGATACTTTCGCACCCACCACTTCTTTTCTAGTTTTTTTTTGGAAAGATGCATTATAAGATAAGCAGAACACAACAACACTACTTCCTCGGGCAACATTTTGACGCAGGCTGACGTGTGGACGGGAAGATGGCTGTAAACATTGTTGCCAGTAACTTTGGTGTTGAGTAACAGTTGTGCAACAAATGTTTACAATGAATATGGGGCTTTACTTCATATGATACATTATCTAATACACGATGCACATTCTATTTGGGTCTTAGGTAGTTAACCTAGTTTAGAATAATTATTGCAATTTTGAGAACAGAGCCTATAAGTATAATAATAGTATCGGATTTAAAATATGTACTATGTTTGTAACACCATATTTCAACATTTCAATTCAATTTCAATCAATACTTTATGTGAAAATCCTCTTTAAACTTAGCTAAATTTATGCATAGATTTTTGTTCTTATTTATCGCTCCGTCTGCTCCTTCTAAAACGTGCCCATAACTGGCCAGTAAAAATCAGGCAAATAGCTACTGCCGTATGAATCTAACCACCGGATTAATGAAGGATGATTTATCTACAGATTGTTTTTCCAACCAAAAATATACCCAAAGATCTCAAGAATTTTGATTTAACCTATAAAGCTATTTTAGTGTACCTGTTGCGCCAGCCTGGCCAACTCTTCCTCACAAGCGGAGTCATCCTCGTCGAGATCAGCCAAGTGTGGGTGCGAGTGCGGGGAGATGGCGGATGACGCGCTGCCTTCCTCTTCCTCCCCACCACGACGCTTGTAGCTTTCCATGAGCCGGAGCTCCATTAGACGCCTGTACGTCAAATAAAGGGTTGTTTTGAACTCTATTTCAAAATACATAAGGTGGGTTTATGTGTTGAATGTATACAGGGTTAATTTTGGTCCTTTTAATCCCGTCGAAGGGTGATCCGGTGCATGAAACACTATCGATTTGTAATGATAAAATTCAAAAATATAATCACTTTTTCATTTAAACTCGAATCAATTGTCGCTTTAGTGAAAAAACGATGCAAACCATTAGTAGGTACCTACAATTCAAGGAATGGGTCAATGTGTCAACATAACATTCAAAGAGACCGACACTATGACCCATTTCACCAATGACGCGAGCGCAGTCCACGTGGACTCATGCAAATTAGCTAACAAACAAATCAGTTTTCTCTAAAACGTCATCGGTGCCGGTGCATCGTTTTTTTTGTCGTGGACGTGCTTTCGACATTTTAAAAAGTGACAGAGACGCATCAATAAAACTGAAAGACAATTTAATTAAACGGGCAAGACAATGTTTTGAACGATATGGTTTGCACTTTGAACAGTTATTACGGTATCATGAAGTGTACTGTGTTGTGTAGTGATAAATGATAAATAAATCAGGTGATTATTAGGTATGTAATGAAAGAACTTTTTTTTCTTAATTATTTGTTTTAGTACTTACTTCCTTTTTCTTTTCACATCGTTGTAAATAATGCTGATTCCACATATTTGAATTCGCCATAAATACTAGCAGCCCCGTAGGGACTTATTTCTTAATATTTCTTAACTTGTTTTCTAATACTTAAAATATACTAATACGACTTAATGTAATAAAATGTGTTCACTATGTAAGAAACAATGTAAAAGGCAATAAAAATGATTTTGATTTGATTTGATTCCTACCGCTTTTACGTTATTATTTATTAGTTCCCGGAACCTAGGCACAAAGCATTTATGACTGTCCTAAGCCCTATCCTAAGTATGAAGGAAAATTTGGAATCATTTAATTTGTTTAGCATGGACATCGGTTCGTAGGTAATTAAGTACTAACTCGTGGCGCTACTACTGGAATCATGCACTTTACGAATATTACTTTATCACTTGCTATTTTTTTTATTTTAAGAGACATAATGCAGTTTATGGTGTTGATGAATTGTACTTTGTAAGATAAACTACCCCTCCACGGGATTAAAACGATCAAAATGTAACCGTGTATTGATTTTAGCCGACTTTAAAAAAAGAAGGAGGTTCTTAATTTGGTTGTATTTTTTTGAAGTGTAAACTTCTTTTAGCGCGGTACGCATATTTTTAGATGAGGTAAAACCTCTGGACTCGCGACACCGTTATGAGACGCAGTTTGACGCGACACCGTTGACGTTTAGCAGTAGTTTTGACGCCATAACATAACAAACTCACTCAGAAAAAAAAAACTATTTTAGATTGTAATAATTTTAATGATAATGATGATGATACAAGAGCTCAATCTCTCAAAAAATAAAGTTTTCACTTCTGTCGGCACTCCCGGAGTGCAATTTTTTTGTTTTATTTGCAACTGATGGATTTACATCTTTATTTGATTGGTGAAATTCCATTTATTATATGTTTTTACGAGGCAAGC
This sequence comes from Tetheella fluctuosa, assembly GCA_951216915.1. NCBI lineage: Eukaryota > Metazoa > Arthropoda > Insecta > Lepidoptera > Drepanidae > Tetheella > Tetheella fluctuosa. The sequence continues at coordinate 6,755,707 of OX578231.1, read as the reverse complement.
CTTTATTTCAATCTAACGTATTCTGGGGCAAGTCTGGATATGATTGGCCAAAGATTATGAAGAAATTAGACAATATTTTAACGTTATTTATATAAGCAACATTCAAATAGTCCTGCACTACCACAGTCCTAACTATGCGCAGGGTTGAAATAATATTAAGACTTCAAATAATATCAAATAAAATGAACTTACCTCGCGTCAACATTATCGCAGAGTAGTTGACAATGCGCTGTGTCACTGCCAGATGACTCTTCTTCCACTTCTGACACGGACTCAGCGAGGTCTGCAGTCTTCAGTTGAGTCGCTAATGATAAAATTTATTATGACAATCAAAAATCATCCTTATTGTTATTGTCTATGAAATTCAATGATTAAAGATGATGCAAGTAAAATTGATCAATTATGGGCAATATTGAACAATTGAATTGTATGGACCATCCACTCACGGAAATGCCTGGGCTTCCCTGCCTTGTGCCGCTTCTTGTACAACTTCTTCTTCCGCGGCCGCAGCAACTCCTCCGCACCGCTACTGGCACTACCGCTGCTACCGGCTCGTTTGCTGCGCCTGTATTAATAAATTTAGACTTTAGGCATACTGGGTTAAGGTTGTTTTTAGCAGTTCAAGGGCTTTTTATAGTTTATTTTATTGTTTCCCGAAACTGAGGTGATTAAGAAATATAAAAATTATATAAATAAATATGTCCAGTAATTTTTTGCTTTAAAAACTATACACACTGTTTTATTTCTATATTCTAACTGGTTCTTACTTTTGGCAAGATTTGAGTGTCGGACATTCCTTTTTTGTGAGTTCTTCTCCTTCACGTAACCATTCTTGTTCAGCTAGAATAAATAAACAAATTATAAGTAACATTTTATAACATACTTAAAATATTAATGTAGAAACAATTTTACCAGTAAGCTCACGCTGGTGTTTGCTTTGCTTGCGTGGCGTCGGACCTGCCTCTTCACCTGATGTACTCAGCTCTTCACACTGACAAAATTATAATATATATTTTCAATACACTTGCTCGTAAAGTGACCCTTATTACATCGCTTTTAGGGCCGTAAACCGAGCTATAACACACGCGTGCATATTAATATTACCGCACTAGTGCGTAATAGAATTATGCCTACAAGGTTAAATTAGTACCTTACTACAAGTTATGAGCACTATATGCGAGTATTTTCAATTGAACCGGGTAATACTTACAGTTTTTTTTTAGTGACAACAAAGATTTAATGCTGTTGAAAATCCATATACATTTTTGGAATAAATAAATGTGTACGACTTTAATTAAGTCAAACAAACATTTATTTAATCAAATTATTCATATTTTACAATACTTTGTTATAAAATATTAAAATATTTGCATTGTTCATGTTCATGGACCATCCATTTGGCGCTTGGAAAAAAAAACTTGCGCGCCATTTCCCAAAAATAATTTAAATATTTTGTTTTTATCGTATTTATCGCTGTGTGGTACAAATAGTGTTTGTTTTTCCTCGCAAATGTATTGAAAAACGTCTTATGAAACTCATGAGCTCTGCTCATTACACATAAATGATTGATGATGAGTAATGAGCAACTTCGCTCACTTGTATCATAATATACTTATTCAAAATAGGTAAAAAAGTACATAAATAATCATGAAAATAGGAATGTATTTAGATGCAGTTTTCTAATAGTCTTGTTTACAAAATGAGACAAAACAATAAGCAATAATAATTTAATGTAAATCCTACTAAAGTTATAAGCGTGAACGACTCCGTAGACGTGACTCACTTTTATACTGTAATGGCGAAACGGATCTGGATTAAACTCAGCACGTAAATAGATAATTACCTGGACACATATAGAATACCTTCACTGGAGCAAAAGATAACGATAGATTAAAAAAAGTGTAATAGCTTCTCACCGGGTCATCATCAGAGTTAGTCTGGTCCATGCTGACGCTGGCCTCCGAGGAGGAGTTGTGGTGCGGCTTGCAGGAGGGCTGCGGCGGGCGCAGCGGCTCCTCGGGCAGCGGCGGCGGCGTGCCCGCGCCCGCCGCCGCGACCCCGCCCGCGCCCCCGCCCGCACCCCCGCCCCCGCCCCCACCCGCGCCCGCGCCGCAGCGGGACCACATCGCGCGCATCAGCGCCGACGCCAGGTACAGGCTCTGGGGAGCCGGAAACGAGAGGTGATGATATCTTACTATTTACTTTACGTATGTACCCTACTATTTACTTTACGTATGTACCCTACCTATTTACTTTACGTATGTACCCTACCTATTAACTGATCTAAGTAAACTAAAGGACAATTTTAAGGGTGTTAGAAACTCCATTATTAATTTGTGGAACATAATAAAGTTGGCTATAAATTACAATTGCAGTTTTTTATTTATTTTAAATTTCAGTTTTCAAAGTGTAAGTTACCCAGGCAAAACACATTTCTGTTGGGAAATAACCAACTAATCACTGAATCTTTTATAATTTTATAACACATTTGCTCGTAAAGGGTCTCTTATTTCACCAATTTCAGTATCGTAATGTATCTCATTACGTACTTGTGCGTTATTGTAATGTAAAACGCACGGTTTATCAAGATGCTCCGTCTAAAACGGTACTTTTTTAAATCTTAGCAAAGAGTTTTTATGTCAGAAAAGTGGTCAACATTTTATGAATAAAATTAACTTTGGGAGATGAAATATAATAAATAAACATTAAATTAATTTTGACCATAAATTACAACCATTTATCTGAAACAAAACACAAAAATATTTACTTTATTAGTAATACTGGCAGTTTATGTGCCTATGCCTTAAAAAAAATCGCTTATTTGTGAACAAGTAAAAATTATTCCGCGCGCTTTTTCTTTTCGCTGTATTGTTTTTAATTGAAAATGTCGTCAAGTAATGATGAATTACAGATTTATTCGTTTAAGAAAGTCCGAGTTTTATTTATTTCCTCGCAAATATGTTATAAATCGTCGTATGACATACGTGCGCTTTGATAATTACAGCCTCTGCTTTCTTGTAGCAATATCGCCTCGGCTGTAATTTTCAACTTACCGCACTTATATCATAATGCACTATTAAATTACCATAATAAAATATAGAAGTGTAACAAATATTGCTCACCTGTTCAGTATGTTCCTTAGGTGGCAACGAGCACAACAAGCTATACAGATGTGTGCAAGGCTTTGGTGCCAGAGCCCTTATGAAGCCGGGTAATAAGTCGTACACCTGTCGTCCACAATGTTTCAGCTGAGCAGCCGCCCACACCAGTTCCACATGCTCTGACGTCACACGCCCTTCCACTGCCAGGAACTTGAGTATCATGTGTGATTGTTTTATCACCTGCAAATATAAATAATTAATTACATATAAAGTTCAATTTAGTCTTTGAATATCTAGTTAAAAAAGTACTTGAACATATTAGGCATAATATCATTACAACTTTCAGACTTTCAATTTATTATCACATGTAAATAGGTCTACACCAATTTAGCGTCTATTTCTGATATTCAATCGTCAACTTCCAGTCTTTATGTAGATAAGGTTCACAGATACAAAAAATCAAACGTAAATTTAAAACAATACAAACCTCAACATGTAAATTAGGACCAAACAGGTGTTCAATGATGTTATTATATGTCAGCCATGTTGCTAAATGCTGACCAGCCACTTCAGCAACTGCTGCCGGTTCGGCCGCACATAGTTCATTATGTGCGGCAATATGCGTGTTTATTTGTGCTACTCCCGACAACCTCATGGTTAGGGTACTGCTATTGAAGTACTTAAATGCTAGTTCGAGGCCATCGCCGTCGAATGCTAGCGGCGCGTCAAGTGGCTCCTTTGCTGCACCCCACATGAAATCTAGTAGAGAAAAGTTATATTTTTAAATGTATTTTTAAAAATTATGTAAACTTAATTAAACATATCACACAAACATAAGGCATAAGTAAATTCACAAAGCAAGATCTATAATAGTTCCATTCAGGATAAAATAAGTATTTATACTAAGGATAGATATAAAAAATTAACATAAAATAATAACAGTAATTCTTCTACAGACAGGATACATTAACATTACTATATTCATACTTTGGATTATGATGTTTAAACAATAATTCTTACTTTTACTGTATAGGTAGAATCATTCAATCATTCAACAACAACATTAGATTCCATAGGACCAATATCAAAGAACAAACTAAAAACAATGCCTAATATTAAAAAAGCCTCTCACCTGCCATAGACTTAACAGCTGGTAATCTCAGATCTTTATCTTCCAAACTACACATGTACTGCAATATTTTGCTCCTCAATGGCATAAACAGCTGTGCTACAGCCCTAAAGTTGAGCCAGAGCTTCAGATTTCCCACAGCTGCCACAACCGCATGAGCCATAGACAATGGCAATGTGCCAGGAGATGCATGTTCAAATACAGAAGTCATCGCACACACACCTCCTAGTTTACAAAACAAACTGACATTACGTAGCAAGTATGCCGGGATCTCTGTATCATGCAGGTCACAATAAGAGCTTAAGTTTGATATCTCTTGAGCTGAAAGGTCATCTAACCGCCCCAATGCTGAGTGTTTACATGCTAAGTACAATGGGAAGTTTAGAAGGAATATTTTAGAAACAATGTGCATGAGTTTCTCTTTTTGCGGCATAGGCCATGTATCATTGTCATCATTAGGTTTCTCAGCACTTGTTGATGGTTCAGGTGGCTCAGGTGGTGGTGAAGTCTTGGGGCTCTCAGTTACAGGAGCATTCTCTTTTGGATCTTCATCTTTTTCCTCATTTTTAGGTGTTGTTGTGACTTCAGGATGATTTTCTTTCTCTTCTTTTTTCCCATCTGCGGGTGGTGCCTTAGCTGCCTCTATTAGCTCATCTTTCAACTGCTTCAGTTGGCACACTGATAAGCACAGTATACTTTGCACAACTAGATAGAATCTCTCAAAGTTTTTCACATCTCTGTAGCAGCACATACATTGCCTACAACAACATAGTAATTGTATTACAAGAAAACATTGTCATGGTTTTGTTAGAAGTATGAATTAAAAGTAAAATTAAATATACTACAGTTAAAAACATATATATTTCTCTAAACAAAGAGACACGATGTCATGAAATTATTTCGAAAGTCCATCATCAAACACAGTATCATAATATAATATCCCACAATATAGAGAGACGCCTTATTTACAAATAACTCGCAATAATACTTTGTTTATTACCTTTGAGGCCATGCGATAATATAATTCAGCACTGTTTCAAGCTCAGATTGACTTATTGTTGGATATTGTGAGACATCGTCTGTTAATCTTGCTTCACCTGAAATCACAATTATTTTATGTTTATTATTAATCATAAGCAGTAGAATCTGTTCTAGATGGATTCACAAGTCATAATAATACAGTTTATAAAGAAATGGGCAACAGAGAAAGAGTAATTGGTCACAGAAATAACGAAACAAAGTATCTTACAATTCACTAAAAGCTGTGAAAACTCCGAACAAACATCACACATTCTTGACGCTTTATGTCGATATTAAGCGAAATATTAATGCAATATTATCGCATATAATATTTCATGTGAAATATTGATCATTATTGATATTTTTCGTATCAGAAAACGAACACTGCCATAAAATGTCACAGAATCCACTCCACCATTGTTGACGATTGTTGTCAAAACTACGTTTAGTTGCAAATGTTGCAATGCATATTATTTATTTAATTGTATATTCAAATCTCACACAAATATCTCTATAATATTTCATAGAGTAATATTAAGTTATCAAATAAAATCATTTTAATATTAAAAACGTATTTTGAATTAAATATGATTTCATCACAATATTAAAATTATTCCGGTGAGCAGAAAAGTATGGAAAAACCAAACGCTTCAGTTTATTTTCGTTTAGAAATTATAAATAATAAAAAGGGCTTATTGGCGGGAACTTGCGAAGCGACGTTGCGTTATCGTTTTATTTTCATGAAATCGGTGTATTTTGAGTTTTATTGCGTTTTGTCCATTAAAGATCAATTCAAGTGCACGAGTGAAGTGAAATTAAATGTTTCGTGACTTTATATGTTGTCTCAAATAGTCCACGAAAAGTTTTACTAAAACAGCCACTAAAACCTGACTGACTTGACTTGATTATGTATATGTAACTGGATTTGTGATATACTTTGAGGTGATATAACACGACTAGAAATTAATATTATAACTCACAGCGCGGACGCTGTAATTATTTCTTAGTCTGCTATTGCCGAAACTCTAAAGCGTCTACTCATTTAGACGTGTGTCGCTCTTTAAGGAACCGACTCAGTGTTCCGGAACATTAAGGTGTATTTGGTACTCGATCACTTCGACCGACGCAAGACGATGAACGAACGGAATGACGCGAGTAAGTGAAAGAGAAGCGAACTCTGTACACTGAAGCACTGACTCTGTATGTGACTCTCTGACTCTGAGAAACCATGTTGATTGCTGACCACCGCCGACAATGTGTATGTGTTGTGACAGAAATAATGATACTATAGGTGATATGAGTGAGATGCAAAATAGACTTCGCTTGCGCAAAAGCGGCCGACCAAATGTTACTCCGTTTCAATGAACTCGACGTTCCAAATGAAGCATATAACTTGATCCGGAACTTTGTACTGCTCCAGATGCAAATGTTCCAATCTGTAGGGATTCATTTTTGCTACGACTAGAAGTAAGTGGTAGGGCAGAATGTAACACACACTTCTCGCGATCCTGCTGCAGCAGTATTTAGTGAATTATTTCCGGCAGTGTGAGGGGCAGCGGGGCAGGGGCTAAACGTAAATGTTGTAATAAATATTAATCAAAACAATTAATATTTTTATTTCTGATGATTTTTCACATTTTATTTTGTTTGTTGATTTATTGTAATAAAAACAAGTACTTAAATATAACTAATTACTCGAAGTAACGTGTTAAATTCACGTTGTTGTAATAGGTAATAGGTATAGCAGTTTCTTCAGTCGCTTGTAAATTTGGTCCTGATGAGTTTGTCCATGAAAAAATAGCGAAAATGATAAAAATAACAAGAAAAAGCATCAACAGATTTTTTCTAGGGACGAAAAGGCCACTTGAGTTTTTTCCCGCCGTTCGGGAATATTCCCGTATTTTTCTTTCCTTCCCGTTATTTTATTTCCCTGCCCAACACTAGACGCGATTCGCACGTATAGAAGTTTGACACGGGCTGAACTTACTATGTTACGCTTGATTTGATCAATAAATACTTTTCCTTCAGGTGTTCTTCAAAATAGAAGACTAAGATTTTGTTTTTTTGATTATTAAAATTAATACTCAAATTAACACTTTAAAAATTGTACTTAGCATTTTTCAGGCGAAACGTTGGCATTTTTCTAAATTATTAAACGGCAGGCCACACTGCTAGTAATGTCAATCAACAAGTGTCAGTCAACCAATACGTAAAAAATTAAAATTCACGACATAAATAGTGATTTAATTCTCTTTGATTCACGAAAGAAAAGAGAACTGAGAAGTCCCTTGGGGTTCACCTCTATAAGCCTCTATTTATAAAACTATAAGATCGATTTTCACTAATTCCACGGAACTTCTTTGGTGAAACGAACTCTACGTTACGTACCGATAGTACCTACCTATTTTATTATTATAAAGTTTTCTGCGGCTGTCAACTTGCCAACTAAAAGTGCAGGCAGGAGTTATTATGGGTTGATTAGATAAACTGTGTTACTAAATGAGTAAAGAAATGGTCCAATTACTTTATATTGTTGCTAGCTTACATGTCCTGCTATGTCCATTCACCAAAGTGGAGGAGAGCTTCAATATTCAAGCTACCCATGACATTTTATATCATCGTCATAACCTATCTCAGGTGCCTATAAAAACGATCTAATTTTGGATTCATAATTTGCGTACCTACTCGCGTACATTGATAACCGGTTCTCGTTCCAGTACGATCACAATGAGTTCCCGGGGGTGGTGCCGCGTACTTTCGTTGGACCTCTCATAATATCAACATTTTCTGCACCTATAGTTGGATTATTACATATCACTGGAATCAGTAAGTTTTGGATGCAATATGTTGGTGAGTTGATTTTACATGCTAATATACCTATCTATTTATTTATTAATTATTAAAGTTATTTTATAAAAATGTTGAACTGAACATCAACAATTAATTGCCAGTCTTCCTTATAAAATAAACTTGATAGATTTTGTTGGTGCCACCGGCTTTTAAGAGGTTAATTTATAATTTGTGATCACAATCAATTTCTGTACAACAAATATTTTCTCTATACTTCCAGTTCGGCTGACCCTTGCACTGACAGTAATAGGAGCATGGAGTCGCCTGCGAAATGCTTTACAGAGGCAGTTTGGCAATACCTACACCTGGTGGTACACTTTAATCACTGTCACTCAGTACCATTTCATGTTCTATATGAGCCGTCCATTGCCTAATATTATGGCATTACCACTTGGTGAGTTACATATATAGAGTCAGCCTTATTCAGATTTAAAAGCATTGGAGTCTTCTCTTACTCAAATATTATTTGAAAACCTTTGAATTTTATTTAATGCTCACTTAATGTACTTAACTAAAGTAAATCTAGATTTATTTTATAGTGCTCCTAGCTTATGAAGGATGGCTCTCTGGCAGACATAAGCAGTTTTTGGCATCAGCTGGGGCTGCAATAATTATCTTCAGGTCTGAGCTTGCTATGCTTTTTGGCATATTCCTCATTATGGACTTGTACTTCAGAAAAATTGATTTTATGAGGTAAGTTGTTTGGGTAGACAAGAATCAAAATTCGTAGTTGCTGAGGGTTAGATTGATTTTAGTATAATGCGAATATGCTCCAGTGAGTGGTATTTTGATATCTATTTATTTATATAAAACAAAGCGAAAAATTAGTATATATATATATACACTAGCTGTCCTCCGCGGTACAAAAAACTTTTATTTTTAAAATGTAAAATATATACTTAAAAATTAAATATTTTGTTAAAACTTTTTATAGTTTTTGTAGGCACTTCATGGTTAATAAAAAAATAAAGGTATGCAGCTTAGCTAGTATTGGATATAAAATATTAATAAAATAACAATTTGTTTATTTTATTTTCAGATTATTAAAAATAGTGATTCCTACTGGCATTGGTTTAGTAGCATTAACTGTCATTGTGGACTCAATATTTTGGGGACGGCCTCTTTGGCCTGAAGCTGAAGTGTTCTGGTTCAACACAATATTGAATAAAAGCTCAAATTATGGTGTATCCTTTTTAATACCAAATGGAAGTTTGAATGGTTGAATAAAAATCAATAAAGAAATTATTTAAATATTTATGTTATAATGAATGAAGCTTAAATATCGTAAATAATGAGACTTCTTTCATTCTACTTAATTATTCTGCTCTATTTACTAAAAAGTTGAACAGTATCCTTACTGCTTCCATGCATTTTTTAATATTTAAAAAATTATAAATTTTCACATGTAAGAACAACTTCTTAACTAAATCACAGACTTCACCATTCCTCTGGTACTTCTACTCTGCTCTGCCAAGAGGCCTTGGCCCAAGTTTAGTACTGATTCCTATAGGCATGTACTTAGACAAGCGCTTGGTGCCTCTTTCTGCGCCTGCCTTAGTTTACATACTGTTGTACTCGTTCCTGCCTCACAAAGAACTTAGGTTTATTATCTACGTCTTCCCATTGCTCAATATGGCATCGGCTGCCACTTGCACCCATATGTAAGTGTTATTATTATTATAACTATTTTGTTTAAATAAGTCTGTATTTGCAGTGTATGCGTTAGCATGAATTATGTAGTTGTATAGGTATGCGAAATAAATAGAGTGAAGAACCGTCATAAGTAAATTAAATGTCGATGACTGTTGGACCTAAATGTATCCCTTTATCTTCCAGATACATAAGACGAACGAAAGCCCCCATCTATGAATTGCTCTTCTGGGGAGCAAATATGATAATTTTAGGCAATGTTATAATATCATTAGCGTTTGCCTTGGTAGCTATGACTAATTACCCAGGCGGAGTGGCCATCACTAGGTAATTATTTATCCTTCTAATATAATAAATGTGAATGTTTGGATGTTTACGACTCTAATCACGCGTGAACGGCTGAATGGATTTGGTTGGAACTTAGATCATATCCTGGCATAATACATTCGCGGGCTGGATGATAGTATACATAATATTATGAAACATGATATTAGAAAATGAATACTCATGTGATAGCATAATATCTTATCTTTTTCAGGTTTCATAAAGTTTTAAATAATGAGCCATTCGTTCACGTACATATCAGTAATCTAGCTGCTCAAACTGGCGTTACCAGATTCACGCAAATACATAGTCACTGGAAATACAGTAAAAATGAATCATTGACACCAGAACAATTACAAGTATACACACATCTCCTTATTGAGGGGAAAAGCAAGTATTCATCTAACTTGAAATACTTTACTCAAACACATGCAATCATTGATAGCATTGAATCATTTTCTCAAGTGGCTGTAAATTATAAACTAATGCCACCGGTAAGAATAAAAACAAAACCATCTTTATTTATTCTCGAGAGAAAAGATTTCCGCGAATTTCCCCTTGGCCATAGTGCTCAAGCCATAGATGGTTCTCAAATAACCATTGATAGTGAAACATCAAATGAGAGAATGATAAAAAATGAAGAAACTATTATTGACGTGGTGGACTATGAAAACAATGAAGCAAAGCTAATACCACCATCAATGGATTCAGTAGTAGTCTCCACTGAAAATATAGAATTGAAGGCAGACAATATAGAAGTAAATGGAGAAGCTGGCACAGCTAAAATACAGCTTGAAAATACGGTAGTTATTGAGGAAAAGGAAATAAGTGTAAATGACGTAAAAGATGAAACAGGTCCGAATTTACCAAATGTCAAAAAAACACTTGATGAGTTTAAAAGTTTACGAAAAGAACGCAAGAAAAAAGCCATCGAGAAGATCAAATCGGAAACTCGCAAAGAAGTTGTTGCATCTGCCAAAGAAAAATTAAAAGAAATAATGAAACGCCATCAATATATTGCTGATGAGCTTTCTGAAAGTATCAGGACAAATGAAAAAGTTATTGTGAAAGAGGTAGATGGTAGGGGTGATATACCAGAGGATATTATCATAAATGAACCAGAAAGTATAGACAAACAAGTACCAACTGATCAACAAGAGATACCTGAAAATGTAATTCCAACTATCGATATGACAAATCGAACAAACGAAAATATTGACTCAATAGTGGAAGAAGTTATAGTTAGGCTAATAGATAGGAAAATTTACGATGATAAAACAAAACCCGAAGACATCAAAGCTGAAGATAGACAAATTATTCAAAAAATCGTTGAAGAAATACTTGCAGAGAGAATGAATTATACTAATACAGATAAATTATTTTGAATAATAAATTGTGTACATACTAATAGTGATCTCGATATATTTGGCGTATCTTACACCCGAATCCTATAACTTAGTAGGTATCTTGATCCATTTTTAATATCTTTGCATGTTATTCACCATGAATATATATAAATATATGTTGAAATAACATTAAGTATAGTTAAAAATCGAGTCTGGTTTCGGGGAATGTACGCGCCATGAATAATAAGATTAATTTGATGATTGTGCCAATCATTTAGTGTATTTTGAATTTGTTATATATTACGAGTGAATTGCATTTTCATATAACTGCATTTGTTTCATTACAAATATTGTTCTAGTCTTATCAAAGTTAGGTAGGTACATATTATTATTAATTGTAAATAAAGGATTTTTAAACAATCATCACCCGTATAATAATAACGTAAAATTCATAATTTTTTTATTATAAAAAATCGACTTTTAGATAATACCAAATATATCATTAAAATATTTATTTGGGTGTGGGATAATGTTATCTTTGTGCATTTTATGTAATATTTCGTGTTTTACCATAAATAAAACAAAAATAATTTCCAACATATTTTATTCACCTCTTACATTATAATAGTATAATATAACTACTCAAGTGCAATGTTGAATAAACTGTATATAAATGGGAAATCGAAAGGTGAACAAAACGCACTTCATCCGAAATACTTAATACTTCAAATTGTACTTTCTAGTTCTTTTCACTTTGCATAAATATCTAGAATGTCTATCCAAAAAAAGTAAATAAACTTCGCGACGTGTTTACCTTTAAATTTCTCAGTGGTCTACACATCTTTTAAATTATTCTAATAAGGCATACAACATACATATTTACTAGTACAGTCGAGTACAAAAAGATATTGATTTGTAAGTAGTTCCATCTTTTATCACTTGACTGCAAACAGGTACAGATGAAGAAGTTATTTTAAGTACATACATTAACATTTACATAGTGTTAAGGCAGTAACATACGGTTGGAGGAAGCCTTTGCCAAAGGGCAAAGGCTCACAGATTAAATTATAAAAGGAAAGAAAAAAGGGAAATAATTGATACTTATAAAATAATCTGATTAGAGGCTTAAAATAAAATAAAGGCAGTAACATTGATTGACAAAAAAAATGTATACTTGGAAACAAATATTTAATTTTTTTTGGAACACATAATTGACAAATACTGTATTAATACCTAAAGTTTTAAATAATGAGCCATTCGTTCACGTACATATCAGTAATCTAGCTGCTCAAACTGGCGTTACCAGATTCACGCAAATACATAGTCACTGGAAATACAGTAAAAATGAATCATTGACACCAGAACAATTACAAGTATACACACATCTCCTTATTGAGGGGAAAAGCAAGTATTCATCTAACTTGAAATACTTTACTCAAACACATGCAATCATTGATAGCATTGAATCATTTTCTCAAGTGGCTGTAAATTATAAACTAATGCCACCGGTAAGAATAAAAACAAAACCATCTTTATTTATTCTCGAGAGAAAAGATTTCCGCGAATTTCCCCTTGGCCATAGTGCTCAAGCCATAGATGGTTCTCAAATAACCATTGATAGTGAAACATCAAATGAGAGAATGATAAAAAATGAAGAAACTATTATTGACGTGGTGGACTATGAAAACAATGAAGCAAAGCTAATACCACCATCAATGGATTCAGTAGTAGTCTCCACTGAAAATATAGAATTGAAGGCAGACAATATAGAAGTAAATGGAGAAGCTGGCACAGCTAAAATACAGCTTGAAAATACGGTAGTTATTGAGGAAAAGGAAATAAGTGTAAATGACGTAAAAGATGAAACAGGTCCGAATTTACCAAATGTCAAAAAAACACTTGATGAGTTTAAAAGTTTACGAAAAGAACGCAAGAAAAAAGCCATCGAGAAGATCAAATCGGAAACTCGCAAAGAAGTTGTTGCATCTGCCAAAGAAAAATTAAAAGAAATAATGAAACGCCATCAATATATTGCTGATGAGCTTTCTGAAAGTATCAGGACAAATGAAAAAGTTATTGTGAAAGAGGTAGATGGTAGGGGTGATATACCAGAGGATATTATCATAAATGAACCAGAAAGTATAGACAAACAAGTACCAACTGATCAACAAGAGATACCTGAAAATGTAATTCCAACTATCGATATGACAAATCGAACAAACGAAAATATTGACTCAATAGTGGAAGAAGTTATAGTTAGGCTAATAGATAGGAAAATTTACGATGATAAAACAAAACCCGAAGACATCAAAGCTGAAGATAGACAAATTATTCAAAAAATCGTTGAAGAAATACTTGCAGAGAGAATGAATTATACTAATACAGATAAATTATTTTGAATAATAAATTGTGTACATACTAATAGTGATCTCGATATATTTGGCGTATCTTACACCCGAATCCTATAACTTAGTAGGTATCTTGATCCATTTTTAATATCTTTGCATGTTATTCACCATGAATATATATAAATATATGTTGAAATAACATTAAGTATAGTTAAAAATCGAGTCTGGTTTCGGGGAATGTACGCGCCATGAATAATAAGATTAATTTGATGATTGTGCCAATCATTTAGTGTATTTTGAATTTGTTATATATTACGAGTGAATTGCATTTTCATATAACTGCATTTGTTTCATTACAAATATTGTTCTAGTCTTATCAAAGTTAGGTAGGTACATATTATTATTAATTGTAAATAAAGGATTTTTAAACAATCATCACCCGTATAATAATAACGTAAAATTCATAATTTTTTTATTATAAAAAATCGACTTTTAGATAATACCAAATATATCATTAAAATATTTATTTGGGTGTGGGATAATGTTATCTTTGTGCATTTTATGTAATATTTCGTGTTTTACCATAAATAAAACAAAAATAATTTCCAACATATTTTATTCACCTCTTACATTATAATAGTATAATATAACTACTCAAGTGCAATGTTGAATAAACTGTATATAAATGGGAAATCGAAAGGTGAACAAAACGCACTTCATCCGAAATACTTAATACTTCAAATTGTACTTTCTAGTTCTTTTCACTTTGCATAAATATCTAGAATGTCTATCCAAAAAAAGTAAATAAACTTCGCGACGTGTTTACCTTTAAATTTCTCAGTGGTCTACACATCTTTTAAATTATTCTAATAAGGCATACAACATACATATTTACTAGTACAGTCGAGTACAAAAAGATATTGATTTGTAAGTAGTTCCATCTTTTATCACTTGACTGCAAACAGGTACAGATGAAGAAGTTATTTTAAGTACATACATTAACATTTACATAGTGTTAAGGCAGTAACATACGGTTGGAGGAAGCCTTTGCCAAAGGGCAAAGGCTCACAGATTAAATTATAAAAGGAAAGAAAAAAGGGAAATAATTGATACTTATAAAATAATCTGATTAGAGGCTTAAAATAAAATAAAGGCAGTAACATTGATTGACAAAAAAAATGTATACTTGGAAACAAATATTTAATTTTTTTTGGAACACATAATTGACAAATACTGTATTAGGAAATAATGCAATGTGTTCTATTAGTGTTATCATGATTAAAATATTTCAATTTCACGATTGACTAAGTTCTCATATTAAGGAACAAGTGCCAAACGGTTATAGGCTTACCCACCACCAGCTTTATCAACCGTACATTGTTGCGAATGAACTTCAAATTACACCGCGGCGAAGGTCGTGGGTTCGAATCCTAAAATGAGCTTGAGCTTTCGGTGAATGAAACTATTGTGTGGAAACCATAGCACGATGCTAGGGTACTTGGCAGTAACCGACCGGCTGGCTACCATCGTCCAAGCACCTAATGACGTGTTCCAACATTGTAGGATTCTAACCCACTACCTTCGCCACGGTATTCGACGTCACTACCACTGAGCTATCATCGCTTATTAAAATATACTCATTGATAAGAGCGCCGGTTGCGTTACAGTACGGAAACGCATTTGCAGTGCTCACGCCTTGTCACTCATTTCTGCTATAAATTGAGAAAAAATTGAAAAATAAATGAAGTATTTATAATTGACATAGGATAAATATATATATTAAAGCTGATTTGCCTATTAATATACCTATTAAAACTATATTTATGTATAAAATTATCTAGTTTATAGGAATGTATCGTAAAATACGACAGATTGTATGTTTCAATGATTTTCAAACTAGCAAATAACTCAAACAGATTTCATACTTATAAATACAATTAACTTGATATAATTATCTATTTATCTAATATCAGATTGTACATCTGATGTGAATCAATAAAATCCTGTTATTTTAAAAGTGACGAAAATATAGAAATATACCGATTAAAAAAACACTGTTATAACGCCCAACTGGGATATTGAAAAGAAAAACTATATCACAACACCATAGCATGTATAGGCTGACCTACTGCTACTACTGTATGCAGCCAGGCATAGTTAGTGGCTGGAATTATAAAAATACTAGCGGCACAGACGCAGGATATTGTGGCAAAGAAAAGGACATGCTTCAGGTCCCACATTTTGGTCAGATTTTTATGCTATGTATGTATCAGTAGTATACACTTCTCACTAATTATTCCAAATATCTTGAAGAATTTCCCAATCGTATCTTCCCGAGTTGGAATTGATAGAAGGAGGGCAGGGAGGCGGCACTAGTTGTAATGGCTTGTCTCTTACAGCCGCCAGGGCGCAGTATGGGACCCTGAGTAGGTTCTTGTATATTTGGTAAGGTGGATGATCTGTAGTTGTGTCACCTAGTCGTTTGAGGGCGATCGCCATCACGTCTAAGGTAGCTGCGTGTCCTACAAACATTATATTGCCACCTGAAAAAGTTAAATGAATAATAAATATTCTCGTTCAAGCCATCATCATAGAAAAATAAAGGCTTAAGCCGGGTCCGCTGCGCCATGTTTATCGTGTTTTTCTAACACAAACATGTTTGCATTACCAAGGTCACGTAATTTGGGGCGTGGCCTAACTGTTTTTTTCGCTGTTTGTGTTTGCCGAGTCAAAAACACAATTATTATTCAATCGAAGAGTGCCACAAAAATGCATTTAAATTTTTCATTTTCAATTGTCGCGCATAATTTGACGAAAACGCTGGACGTCATGTTACTGTTGTCATGCCGTCAGTTGGTTATGTAAACAAATGCGCTGATATTGTTCAGGTTGTTACTTATTGTTTACATGACCGTACGACATAATATCAAGGCGGCCACTGTTTCGCTTGTTTAAAATAAAAATAGATTAAAAAACTGACTCTTTTTGGCGGGAACTTGCAAAGTGACGTCGCGTTTTCGTTTTATTTTCATGAAATCGGTGTATTTTGAGTTTTATTGAATGATATCGGTGGCGTTTTGTCCAGTGAAGATCAATAAAGTACACGAGTGAAGTGAAATTAAATGAAAGCGCGTATCGTAACTTTTCATGTTGTCTCAAATAGTCCACGAAAAGTTTTAGTAAAACAGCCACCATTTTACTAAAACCTAACTGACTTGACTTGACTATATTTATACCAGACAAGCTCTGCTTGCTTAGTTTGATGGCAGAATATTTATGACATTATCAATATATAGCTGTTCCCCGCGGATTCACCCGCGTTCAAATCAAATATTTTGAAGAAATGAAAATACGTTAAGATCGGATAAGTAGTTTTCGGAGTTCATCGCGGACCAACATCGTGTCACGGGAATTTTGTATATTAAAGATTCCTTCCTACCTTCAGTTTCCGTGTCATTGTAAGCCGAGTGTATGACAAGCTCTCCTCTTTTGTAAAACTCTTCTAACGTTTCTGAAGACGTCTCGTCCAATTCCACATATGGCTTGTAACTGCAAAACAAATAAATTTATTTCAAATTAATGCAGTTACCATAAAAATTACATGTAAATGTAAATATAAATTCGATAAAAACGTTGCAAAATACTTTCAATGAACAGTATAAGTATACCGCTCAAATGAGACGTCGAGATGACGCTTGTTCCTACTCGAGACACGCTGGTCTCAGCTGAACAAAATATCATACCCGGGGCAGTCGAAGTTCAACGGTACACCTATAGTAACAATTGAGATAAACTTACGCTAAATCAACATTCAATCCTGCTTTATGTAGCTCGAGTGGAGTCATAAATGATATCCCCCTGGCCGTATGCCACATCTTGTACTCAAAGAGTCCTGGTTCAACTTTGACTTTCACTGATGGATCTGCTTGTAGACCTGGAAATGAAATTGTTTCATTAAACCTGATGGCATTTAAACAGAAATTGTTAATTTTGTGTCTGAAATTTAAGACACAGGGCCAGTCTCACAGGCTGCCGATAAGCTCTTCATAGCTATATAAATAGACAGCATTTTCAGTTATATGTCACATAAGATATCTGGAACTTATCGGCAACCTGTGAAACTGGCTTTCAATCTAACAAAAAGCATACGATGCGAGGGGATCGCAGCAGCTCCAGTCAAATCATAGATAAAAATATAAGACTGATTGCGTGGCTGTGTTCGTGTGTACGTAAGCGAATATTGTCGACGTTCTATTTATATTTGTAACCAGTACGTACCCTCTAGAAACGCGTGCGCCGTTTCGACGCACCGTAGCGCCGACGACGCATACACATGACGCACATCAACACCAGCCAACCGTAGCCCTTCGCCCACTAACTGCGCCTGTAGTCGTCCCACCCGTGTCAACGGGGTGTCTTTAACGTACGCTTCTTTACCACCCATCCTAGTACAAAAACATTTGTGAGTTTTACAACGGCACTTGAGAGCCAGTTCCATTTTAGGCTTAGGATTATAACTTAATAATCACAACACCCCTGTTGACAACAAAAAAATCTGTTTCTATTAATTGACACATGGAGCGTATGTACTGAAATATTAATAATTGAAAATCATGATATATTCGAGTTCAACGACATTTAATTGTGTTCCAAGCTGACCGATAGATACAACAACACAAAGGAAATAAAACATTTGGACATGATAAATTCAAATAACTTGTTACTAGTTGACCAATTACTCTTAATTAAACTGTAAACAATAGATAGAACAGATTTGAAAGAAATAAGCCAAAGCTTGTAGTAAAATGTTTATATTAAGGCGACGATATACGGCTTTCTCTGTATTCTTTATTGCGATATATTTATAAAGAACTAGCTGTCCCTGTGGAAACCGCGTTCCAACATAAAATGTAGCCTATATTCTACAATAAACTGCCTATCTAACGCAAAAATATCAGTGTTAGTTAGTCCATACAAAAAACCCATTAGTCCATACAAAAAAAACCCATACTTTCAAGATTTTCCCGATTTTTTATTAATATTAAACTAGAGGATATTATTATATGGAACATTTTTTTTGTAATTTAAATTTTTCATTGATAACGTCAGAAACAATCGAGAATGTCGCTTTTTAAAATTATATTTTCTCATATTTTTAGATCTAATACAAAGGGATCTATTAACGTCTTTTTTACTAGGAAATAGCCATTGTTCTCCTCTCTCTCCCACACGTTAGTTCAGTGCGGGCCAAGGTTATTCGCGTATATCGCCTTATATGTTTTAGGGTCCGTTCACATAGACCGGCTCGCAGAGCAGAGTAAATTAATGAGCGTATTTAAAATTAAGTTTTAGGACATTTATATAAGGTTTATTTTCACATTTCAAATCTCTTAAGACAAGAGGATACTCGTGAGCTATACCAATGTGAAAAGCTCTCCGAAAATTAACCTTATATAAATGACCTAAAACTTAATTTTAAATACGCTTAAAAATTGCTTTGCTCTCCGAGCCGGTCTATGTGAACGGACCCTTAAGGTGACGCCGCGTTAAACTTAAGCTTAAATCTGAAATTTAACGTGCTGCGTCCCGCTCCCTACTATAGCGACGTCTCATAGAAAACCCGCGAAAAGGGCGTATGCGACAAAATGGTTTTTATTGTTGAATTTAAAAACTACAAATATATTACATAAAACCTATGTACAAACCTCAAATCGATCCTCAATGTCGGTAAAATTGGAATATCTTATTTTAAAGAGGTCTTTTTGATTAATTATTTTGTGTTATAAAAGTTAACCAATCGTGTTATAAGAATTAGATCATCAATTAGATAACCTAACATACTAAACATATAAAAAACTACCTTCCGCCCGCGGTTTCACCCGCGTTCCCGAGGGATCTTATGTTTACCCGGGATAACAAGTGTCCTATATTTTAATCCAGAACATATTCTATCTGTATGCCAAATTTCATCCAAATCAGTTCTGTAGTTTTTGCGTGAAAGAGTAACAAACGTCTGGATGTTTGTTACTCTTTCTATCCATCCATACGTCCTCACTAACACATTTATAATATTAGTAGGATCCTATAAGGACATCTAACTCACCGTTCACCTAATATAAGGGGCATATTGAGATCTTTCCGCACATAGGTGTCGTTGTCGAAGCAATGCTGCACCCACTGTCCATACGTGAGGTCCACCCGCTCGCCGTGCCTCATGCTGAATATCCACCGACGGTCCGGCCCACTCGCCGTTTTGTTCTAAACATATTTATTAACTACTAGCTTCCGCCCCGCGGTTTCACCCGCGTTCCCGAGGGATTTTAAGTTTTCCCGGTATAAAAAGTAGCCTATGTGCTATTCCAGACTATAATCTATCTCTGTGCCAAATTTCATCCAAATCTGTGCACCCGTTCTGTCGTGAAAGAGTAACAAACATCCATCCATCCAAACTTTCACATTTATAATATTATTTATATATTATTAGTAGTAAGTAGTATTAGTTATATTAATATAAAGTAATTTGAGGGAACCCGATTAAATTACTACGATATTTATTACTATGATTAAAAAGATGTATCATTTGTATTTCCCAAAGAATCATGGCAGGATTTGTAAAAAAATAAAAAGCCGGCCATGTGCGAGTCAATCTCGCGCACCGAGGGTTCCGTACAACTTTGTTACCATACATTGAGTGTAATTTGTACAAGTTACTTGATCAGTAAAAGTAACATAGTAAAAGGATCGGGCGTTAATATTATGTTCAGCATGTTAGGGGACTGCCCTTGATAAATTGATCATCAAACATAATTTTATCAATACTTACATCAGAATCTGCGTATCCATTCACTTGCATTGTATTAGCCTTCCAATCTATTTCCGTACCTGAAAATATAAAGAAATTATAGCATCAAAACTGGCCAAATGCGTGTTGGGACAAATGCAGTATAGGTTTCCGTAGTCAGTATGATGTGGGACAGTCTAAAACCAAAGACTGAACATAAATTAAAGGAACCATGTCAAGCAAAAAAATCTATAGTTCAAAGAAGAGTTTCGAGACAAATCAAATCATTTATTAGCAGTCCAGTGTACAAAATCTTAACAGTGATAACCTCACTAGGCATAGCCTCTATCGAGCGAGGCTATCAGTATACAGAATTGCCTAATAGCTCTATGCTCACAATTATATAATAAAAAACCGGCCAAGTGCGAATCGGACTCGCGCACCGAGGGTTCCGTACAAACTTCGCCCATCGTTCATCCATCACAGGAAGTGCACAATTTTATTTATTTACCTTATTTGAGGTTGGTGCCAATTAAGCTAGATCTCTAAATTGTATGAGCGCCCATACAACTAAGAGGTCTTTATTAATTGACGTAACTATGTATGTATGGGGACACCCTTTAAATTTAAACTTTTTTATTTTTTGGAATTTTTCCTTTATTTGTGCTGTAACTGTAAGACCTTGCTTTTTGCCAAATTTCGTGATTCTAGGTCAACGGGAATTACCATATAGGTTGCACCCAAATAAAAGGGCAAAAAAAAACGCGTTTGTTGTATGGGAGCCCCCTTAAATATTTATTTTATTTTGTTTTTTGTATTTGTTGTTATAGCGGCAACAGAAATACATAATTTGTGAAAATTTCAACTGTCTAGCTATTGCGGTTCTTGAGATCCAGCCTGGTGACGGACGGACGGACGCCAGACGGACAGACAGCGAAGTCTTAGTAATAGGGTCCCGTTTTTACCCTATGGGTACGGAACCCTAATACTAGCTTCCGCCCCCGTGATTTCACCTGCGTTCCCGAGTTATGTTTTCCCGGGATGAAAAGTAGCCTTATAGCCTTCCTCGATAAATGGGCTATCCAACACTAAAATATTTTTTCAAATCGAACGTAGTTCCTGAGATTAGCGCGTTCAACCAAACAAACAAACTCTGCAGCTTTATAATATTAGTATAGATATATAATATATCAGCGGAGTGCCTCAAGCGGCGCAAGTATGCACATCTCGACAGAGGGTACATGTTTTAGCCGTTTGGGGTAGAAACTCTCGGCTCGTGGGGACCAGGGGCACACAGTATATTATAAGGACTTGGCGAAGCGGTTGAAGGAAAACGCGTGACGGGAACGCTGGCTTTTGTTTCGGTCAACGGATAAGCTTAGCTATCCAACGTGGAAATGCAGCCAGCATTTTGGGCACGCTCCCATTTGGTGACGGTCTTCCTTTCTAGTTGTAACTGTTTACATATTTATAATAATGTGTAAATATTGTGGTTATTTTAAATTCAATATATAGTATAGATTAAAACACTATTATAACACTATATTTTAAATTTCATTTTTAAAGTGCCCTCCTTGGGTTTTTTTTTTGTTCGAGTCTAGTACTCGAACCCCCACTTTACATGTAGAGTGTACACCACACCTACTTAAATACCCTAAAAAAATATTCTTTGATTTTATTTGATAAGTTTGTTAGTGTTATAGATAATATTTTATGTAAAATTTCAGCTTGATATCAATGGTAGTATCCGAATAAAATGACCATGTCAGACAGAACGACATGACGAAGCATTTTTCATGAATAATAAACATGATAATAGCTACTAACTTTAACTGGTTTGAGAATTTTTTTGCAAAACAATTCCAAAAAGGCATGTTAGTTGTTAACACTAAAGTTTCATCACTGAGCCTATTTTTCCTACAATTTGGGAACATAAAACTCAAATACAGAACGAAATAAGTAACTCACCCTGTGTAATAGTCAAAATACTCTCAGACCTATTGAGTTGCACCGCCTTCCAATATTTGTCCCAGTCTCTGTAGATCTCTTCAGATTTTTCAAATCCTAGTTGTGTTGCGTTCTCGTGCGGGTAACTCGCAGCCATCTCACCATCCGTGTTAGAATCCGACTCCGACTTCTCGGATCCTACGACACCCCAACTCAAATATAGAACAAAAAATATTACGCACTTCGTCATAATATTGTTAGTTAGCCCGTTGCGAAAAGACCCAAAACTGTATTAAACGGTCAAATGTCAATTACAACAGTATCATGAATGTTTATTCATAATAAAAAATATCGGACACGATTTCAATAACAATGGAATAGACTACTTCGACCATCAGTACACATAAAAGGTATCCAGATTTATACATGGACGGTTAATTTTATTCATTATCGGGTATTGTGAATGGTGGGGGGCTATATTGAAAATCAGTAAATAAACAACCAAGTCCGGTCTGAGTCGGATTCGCGTACCGTCCCGTGTCCTTGGGGTTTAAATGTCGCTGGCTCAATGCCATCTATTTGACCTTGGATGGTGTCTGGTTGTCAACCGTGTAGCTGCTCCTTAAGTTTAAAAAAAAAAAAAATCGTAGGACGCAATTTGAACCCGACTCCTTCGTACCAGTTGGTTATCACAGTAACCACTTGGCCAATATAAACTTATTGTAACTCGGTTAAATTCAGCAACACATTTTAAAAATCTTTTTCACTTCATGAATATTTTCCGCTTTCCGTAAAACTATAAAAACTTTTTTTCATGTCTATGAGTGAGACCCTATACTATTTTTGAAGTGTAAACTTCTTTTTGCGCGGTACGTATTTTTTTAGATAAGGTAAAACCTCTGTACCCTGAGTGTAAAGAATTTACCTATGTGAAGTTGGCAACTAAGTAAACATTTTTTTTTTTCACTTTCATTCATTTGTACTAGGTTTGTACCGGATTGTACCGTTTTTTAAATCGTTTGTACCTCAAGGGGGTAAAAGATATAAGGGGAGTAATTTTTTTTAGTTTTCAAATTATGTCGAAATTGATATTTATGAATTCCATTCGTTTGTACTAGGTTCGTACCGGATTGTACCGCTTTTTAAATCGTTCGTACCTTAAGGGGATAAAAGATATAAGAAAAAATTTTTTTTTTTTTTTTTTTAATTATGTCAAACTTGATATTAATGACTTCCATTCGTTTGTACCAGGTTTGTACCGGATTGTACCGCTTTATAAATCGTTAGTACCTTAAGGGGATAAAAGATATAAGGGATAACATTTTTTCAAATATTTTTTTTTTGAATTATGTCAAACTTGATATTAATGACTTCCATTCGTTTGTACCAGGTTTGTACCGGATTGTACCGCTTTTTAAATCGTTTGTACCTTAAGGGGATAAAAGATATAAGGGATAACAGTTTTTCAAATATATTTTTTTCAAATTATGTCGAAATTGATATTTATGAATTCCATTCGTTTGTACTAGGTTTGTACCGGATTGTACCGCTTTTTAAATCGTTCGTACCTTAAGGGGATAAAAGATATAAGAAAACATATATTTTTTTTATTTTTTGAATTATGTCAAACTTGATATTAATGACTTCCATTCGTTTGTACTAGGTTTGTACCGGATTGTACCGCTTTTTAAATCGTTTGTACCTTAAGGGGATAAAAGATATAAGGGATAACATTTTTTCAAATATATTTTTTTCAAATTATGCCGAAATTTATATTTATGAATTCTATTCATTTGTACCAGATTTGTACCGGTTTGTACCGTTTTTTAATCGTTTGTACCTCAAGGGGGTAAAAGATATAAGATTTTTTTTTTTTATTATGTCAAACTTGATATCAATGACTTCCATGCGTTTGTACCAGGTTTGTACCGGATTGTACCGCTTTTTAAATCGTTAGTACCATGGGGATAAAAGATATAAGGGATAACATTTTTTCAAATATTTTTTTTTTAAATTATGTCAAACTTGATATTAATGACTTCCATTCGTTTGTACCAGGTTTGTACCGGATTGTACCGTTTTCTAAAAGGTTTGTACCGTTATATTTTTTTCGTGGCTTGTGCATGAATGAGACCCTCTACGCGTGGAACGTAAATAGAGGTATGTTTAAAGCTTCACAAAGCTGATAAAAGTGGCGTCAAATTAGAAAATAAAATATGTATTGGAAACTTCAAATCTCACACTTTAAAATAACGTAAAATATATTTCATTTATTGCTTTTCTGATGACTAAAAAACAATATTTCTTTTCTGATAAATTCCGCAAGAACACTGATTTTAGGGAGACTGGAGCCTTAAGGTACGAACAATTTAAAAAGCGGTACAATCCGGTACAATCCTAGTACAAACGAATGGAATTCATAAATATCAATTTCGACATAATTTGAAAACTAAAAAAAATTACTCCCCTTATATCTTTTACCCCCATGAGGTACAAACGATTTAAAAAACGGTACAATCCGGTACAAACTTGGTACAAACGAATGGAAGTGAAAAAAAAAAAAATTGTTTACTTAGTTGCCAACTTCACACAGGTAAAGAATTTACGTAAATAAACGCTTACTATCACGTTTGCGTTTACTAAAAAATTGTACGGAAGAAAGTAGTTCCATGAGTATTCCGCGAGAGGCGCTGTGCCGATTCCTATAGAAAAATTTCGTAAACGCTAACGTGATAGTAAGCGTTTTCTAACGTCAATTGTTTACACTCGGGGTACTGGACTCGCGACACCGTTATGATGAGACGCAGTTTGACGTTTAGTTTCTTTTTAGATGAGGTAAAACCTCTGGACTCGCGACACCGTTACGAGCGAGCCGCAGTTTGACGTTCAATCTCAATCTTAATCTCAATATTCTCAATCTCATTCTCTCAAAAAAAAAAGTTTTCACTTCTGTCGGCACTCCCGGAGTGCAATTTTTTTTTTTTAATTTTAGGCTCGGAGCTTACTATCGGAGATAAGGGTTTGGGAATGCTCGATGCATTTGAAAATTATAAAAAAAAATGTATTTCTCATAACGAGCCCATTCAATTTCTACGACACACGGAATTCACACGATGCACTTTAAAAATAAATATTTAATTTTCGAATTTGCACCCCCAAAATCGAAATTTGTTTTTAATGTAGACTCCGTGAATAGGTCACTTAACTCTTTATGTGCCAAATTTAATCATGTTTCGTTCACTAGACAGACACGAAAGTGATCCTATGAGGGTTCCGGTGTTTCATTTTATCAGATAGAGGGAAAAAATGAAGATACCATATTCCCTGTAACCTGTACCCTGAGTGTAAAGAATTGACATTAGTAAACGCTTGCTATCACGTTTGCATTAACGATATTTCTCTATAGGAATAGGCACAGCGCCTCTCGCGGAATACACATGGAACTAATTTCCTCCATACTAAATTTTGGTAAACGCAAACTCGATAGTAAGCGTTTACATACGTCAATTCTTTACACTCAGGGTACTGGTACTGGGTACTTTTAAAATCAGGTTGAGCCGGTATCTTAGACACCCTCCCTTTCATGTTAGGTAAGTCAAATTGTATCATGTAAGTTATCAAAAAAACCTATAAAATTAGAAATGTGAAAATTCGTATACATGTTTGTTAGTCAATCACGTAGTATTTTCAAATATTTTCAATGCAAATCCATGAAACATCGAACATTATAGATCATTGGCACCTTAGAATAACATATAGGAAAGGTTGTATCACAGGTAATCAAGATTCCTCTGGAAATGGGTAAATCCAAGGGGTTCCGCCCAATTTACCTAGTAGCTAGTAAACGGATCGAATTAATGGGTCATAGCAGAATCGACGAGTGTAATGTATGGGGTGCAAGTCAAGGTACAGTCCATAAATAATACAAATATTACGATCTTAAATCCGCAGCGTGCAGTTTTTGTCAGTTGGAAACGGTCCATAATATCACACTCGAAAATAGAAATGAGTAGCTAACGTAATCGTCTCATACTGCGTAACGAGAAGGGAATCATACCTAATTTAAACTCAAACTCAAATCACATTTAATCTGATAAGGCACTTATGAATTATATAATAACTAAACAAAAGTTATGTAAGAAAGGGTACTATAAAGTTTCTGATTTTGTGGAAGACAAGAATGCATTTGAATGAAATGTTCTCAACAAGCTATTTTATAACTTCATAAACATTGTAATTAAATTATATTAATCAAAAAAAAACTATAAAAATATGCCTTGCTGAGTTTCTTGCCGGAGTCTTCTCAGTCCAAGTGTATTCCGAGCCGGTGGTAGAATCAATTTTATTGTACTGTAACGTTCATAAGTGCCTTATTAGGACCTAAACTGAATAAATGAATTTGAAGTTTGAACGTTAGATACGATTTATTCTATCACCGATTCCTAATACAGTTGGACTAAGACTTACTCCGGCAATCCATACTTTAATCTTTTTTTTAAATGGAATGAGTGAATTGCATATTTGCCCTTTATAAACATTCTTTTGGATGTACACACTTTATTAACCTACCGTTGTTACCCAGCGATATGGCTCGATGCAATGTCCACGCGTCTGACTCAGCCGTGCGTTGCGTGTATACAGCCGGCAGGTATCCGCTCACACCTGAACAATTAGGTACAGAAAAATTATTACTACTAGGTACATCATCTTAGTATTTAATTTTCTAATAACGTTAAAATGCTTCTAGGAGATAGGTACGTCTAATATGGCTTGTCCAGACGCGACATTTGTGCTCGTTAGCTGTAGTGCCGTCCACATGAAGAATTCGCGTTACATTACGCGATTTGTCTGGACACGCCTTTAAGGTCTCATTTATCCACTACCTAGCACTTATAATGGGGAGGGGCAGTATGCTGAGTGGTATCTGATACAAAATCGATAAGTGTGAAAATAAATGATAAATCGGTGTACCTTTGTAGTACCTGTCTGGCTGGCTACCAACCTCAAGTTGAAAATCTGTCGATTGGTGTTTCCGGCAGCTGCACTTGAGAGCCAGTTCTTCTAGGCTTTGTATGCTTACCACCTTCGGCCACATCATCACTTACCATAGTGAGATTGTGGTCAAACACAAGCCTATACAAAAGTAAAAAAAAAATTAGTCATATTTTGACTGCTCCTTACTATTGGAAAATTGCGTTAATATACAAGCAAAGCCAAACAAGGGAATATACGTACGAACTTAGAATAATAAGTAGGAATATACGTACTTACGTATGAATATACAATACCTACTGTAGTCAAACATTAAAGAACTAGCGTGCTATTTTTATGGCAACATTTAGAGCATTACAGATTTTACGATATAATTTAATTACAGTTATACCCACAGAGCAAAAGTTATAACCTATTATGCTATCACAAACAGAGCACGAATGTATAGGTACGAAACGTGATGCATATTGATATTGAAGATATAGGTAGTACTTAATAAAAACTATATGTGGGTTATTGAAAGTCATACGATGCAAAACATTAAAAATAAATTATTAGAAATATAAAATATGAATACTCACCACCAAGGCCGAATTTCAAGTTCAATATACGTAAACATCGAAAAGTTTTACAAGTCATTGTGAAGTTGATCACGTGACATGCGATAAGATAATGTTATACACAACACAATAGCTAATGCCTAAAACAAATTAGCAACTGAAAAACTATCGAATCAATAACACATCTTTGAGAAAGAGAAATGCCCTTTACTGTGACAATTTCAATTCACGAATTAAACATAATTATTATTCACGGAGTTGAAAGGTATATAAGTGAAAGTCTTGTTATAAACATCTTATAAACTCTAGTATTATAAATGGGTGCAAAGGCTGCGACCACGAGCGCGCTATCGCAGTTTACACAATATATTTATAGTAGCTACAGCTCCGCCCCACGGTTCTATCTGAGTTTCGGCGAGATTTAATAATATTTCTCAAATAAGAATTTGCCACGTAAATATACAGTGTGCCAATTAGGATTGGTTGAATCAAATAAACAAATTTCAAATTCAATTAACATTCTACTCAATTTAGTATAATTAAGCAGTAAGTGAATATAGTGTTATCATTATTTATTTACAATAAAACAATAATAATAAAAAGGTAATAAAATTAAATCGTAGAGCTAAAATATTCCTACAATAATAACCTACATTTAAAATGCAAAGTCGCACAAACCTACTGCTAATTAAATTATGTCCGTCTGACATTTTGTACAGGCTATAAACAAATTGATAAATACCTAGCCAATTACATCAATTTATTTATATAGAAAGATTACAAGTGTCATAGACGAGATAGAGGTTATACACTATACATACAGTGATCAATATAGGTACATGAATACGGTGAGATATGAATACATCTAGATTAAAAGAAAGTTGTGAGAAATCAATGTCTCATTATATCAGGTCAAGTTAGTTCGTTTAATTTTTTGTGCACTTTTTCCGAACTCCAACATATGTTATTGTAAAGCTGAATATTCAAATTGATAAGAGTTTCTAGGGTCTATGATCTCACAACGTGCAAGATTGTGGCCTTATCTCTTAAAAAGTTAAAACTTTTAAAATTTTACTACACAAACCAATAGGGAACTTCGCCTAGGTAGGTAGGTTTTATATTTAAGAAATAAAATTAAATAGAAAAATGTCACAATTAAATATATAAATATCGTGGGACATTCTGGACATACGGTCACTTGATCCCAAACTAAGAAGAGATTATATTATGGAAACCAGATAACTGATAAGCAACTATTATAATGAATATTGTGAATTTGATCTTACCAACCTGTGAGCCATGAAGTGCCATGCACCCAGCCGTCGTCAGGCGAGCTCTCAAACTCCTTCTCCTCGATGTAAATATAGTCGCCGAGCACCAATTCAAGTTCGTCGCTCGCTTTTGGCGCGTAACCTTGAGTTACTTTATGCACCTGCGAAATAAACGCTAGGTATGTTTATGACAACATTTTTCTTAGCTAGACGAGATTTTTTGTATAGCTAGCAGTTGTCGGTCCAAAAGATCTATTTTCATGAGGAAAAATAACTGAAATTTTTTTTTATGAAATGAAAATCTTTTTTAAAAACAAGCTTTTTTACCATTTTATAGATACTACATAACCTTTTCTTATCACAATTAAATTATTTTCAACTTTTTAGTTCGTTTTAAACAAGTACATAATAAAAGCTTGTTTTCAAAAAAAAAAATCTTTAGTTTTTATTTTATTTAAACTTTTTAGTATTTATGATGCGGGATTTACTACGGCGTAGTTCGTAGCAGCGTTTTTTCGTTATGTAGCTCGTAATAATTTGTTCATGTTGTTCCCAGGAGTAATGATAAAAACGGTTGCATACGGATATTATCTAGGAACAAAGTACTCATTAAGACGAATCAAACGAGCCCAGACTCGATGGGGTTTTGTCGTTTTATTGCGGAGTTCCTATGGCCATCTTCCAGCTCCAGCATCAGATCAGCTCCACGTGCTCATAATATTGCATTGTCACGCGATATACATATGCAGGCAAAATTTCAGCTCAATCGGAAACCGGGAAGTGGGTCAAATTTTACTTGCAAGATTTGATTAACGACACCGGACAGGCGAAAGTAAATAAAAGCTTTTAATAATAAATCTCTCAAAGGGAATTACGAAACTCAATACAAATGTAGGTCGAGTTGACATTACGTCTGTAGCCAATTTAAACATTAAGATTTATGAAACGGCTACGTTTTATACGCGACCCCATATTGCACTCCCTTAGGGGTTGGATTTTAGCCTAGAAAGCCTTTAGTGGATAAAAGCAACCTGAGTGCAAAATTTCTTGTGGCTGCTGTCAATTCGCCAGTGTGGTTGAGGCCATGTTGCCAAACAATTAATGAATGGTTTTTCAAAATTCATTCAACATAAATATTTTTTCTTTTTTAATCGATACTTGTACAATTGATTCGCTACTCGATTCATTTATTCCTTCAATGTTGTTTACACGTTGTATAGTATATACAGACAAACTAACAATTACATTGTGCAACCAAATGAGATTAAAGGTGCTTTCCCACACATCAAATCGCCGTCGCGCGCCGGCCCCATTGCACACGTCAATCACTGACACACTGACACCATGTCATTGACCTGATTCATTGATGGCGATGCGACGCGATTGATGTCGGGGAACGCACCTCAATGCTCTGACCAACTCACCTGATGATTAACAAACCGCGGATCCCTCGAGTACAACCGAAGCTCCCAGCTCGACTTCTCAACCGACTGCAGTTCCTCAACTAATACCTTCAGAGGATCATATGCGTTCACGTCGAAGTGGTACGCAAGCGTTATATGCAGGGACTTGACGTGGGCTTCCAAGTTTATTGCTGATTGATAAAAAGTTTATTTATGTACTATCTCAAATTTGACAAAAAAAAAAGATTTTAAATGGACATAGATACTGTGATGAGAAAGACTGAAGAGATAGATGGGTTGTGTGCAGGATGATAAAAAACCGGCCAAGTGCGAGTCGGACTCGCGCACCGAGGGCTCCCTACAAACTTCGTCCATCGTTCGTCCATCACGGGAAATGCACAATTTTATTTATTTACTGTATTTGAGGTTGGTGCCAATTAAGCTAGACCTCTAAATTGTATGAGCGCCCATACAACTTAGAGGTCTTTATTAAACTATGTATGTATGGGGGATACCCTTTGATTTTCAACTATTTTTATTTTTTAGAATTTTTCCTTTATTTGTGCTGTAAGACCTTGCTTTTTGCCAATATTTTTTTTTATATTTGAGTTGATTGAATGAAAGGTAAATTGCGGTTTACGATTTACGTATTAAAAAAAAACTACTTACTAGATCTCGTTCAAACCAATTTTCGGTGGAAGTTTGCATGGTAATGTACATCTTATATTTTTTTTAGTTTTATCATTCTCTTATTTTAGAAGTTATAGGGGGGGGGACCAACATTTTACCACTTTGGAAGTGTCTCTCGCGCAAAGTATTCAGTTTAGAAAAAAAATATATTAGAAACCTCAATATCATTTTTGAAGACCTATCCATAGATACCCCACACTTATGGGACAGACAGACAGACAGACGCGGGTGAAACCACAGGGTGGAAAGCTAGTGAACAATATATTTTAAATAAAAAAATAAAAAATTGGTCATGCTCAATGTGATGTGTCTATCTTTGCACTAGTTACATAGCTGATAAACAGAATATAACATTAAAGATTGCAACTAAATATGAAGCTAAGTCCATAAACAATACAAAATTGTAGGGTACAAGGACAAAGTCAATGCTATTCAAGCATTTATAGGTCATCCACACAAGTCCCACCAATGCACCTGAATGCTTAAACAGAAATCAACTTTTTGCCCTCATTTTATACAGGTTCCTGCTACCAATTGAGTGTGTCACTTGTTTGAGAGTGATTTAGGTAACAGACAATTTATTTGGCAATATTCAGTGTTGACTTTGCTTCTAGCACCCCATATTGTGGTTGACATATAACTTGCTGAATATCTTTAGCAATGGAAATATTCAAAACAAAGAAAGTAAAATAGTTTTTTTAATGAATAAATACACAAGCAAAAACATAATATAAAAGCTACTTGGTTATCTTACATTTAAAGGATTTCTCTTGAGGCATGGCACACCAAGGAAAGCATGTCCCCAATGCATCCAAATGCTCATAAGTGTCCACTGTTACACCCACTGTATAGAATTATTAAATACAATAAATATTGTAAAATTATGTGAGGGGAAATGTTAGTATCATTCCTTTTTTAATTAAAACAACACACACTGTCCTTGTCTCTCTCTAGCAAGCATTACACAATATTAAAAAGCGTGTGAATTTTCCAACTTGTCATCTACCTAAATGCCTGGAGCCTATCCAACTTTTTAGGTGACCCAATTTTTTTTGTGAGCTACTTGGGAAAAAACCAATCGCATATTAGAAAAAGGTATATCATAAAAAAAAAAATTAGTAAGTATACCCATCTGAAATTGAAATAAAATTTTGCAAAAATAATACTTACATGCAGCTGAAACTTGTTTCACATACTGTACAGCAATTTTCTTTAAGTAATCAGCATGTTGTTCTGATACAAAGAGTCCCATAAAATTATGGGATATGTATGGTTCCAACTTAAGGGGACAGTTCGGGGGGTCACCCACATTCTCAACTACATGTTTCACAGCTTTGGCTATTTGGAGTGAAGTTTCATCTGGTGCCTATATTAAAAAACATAACTTTAAACACTTATTTTAAATATGTATTTTGGCATAAGATTTGATATGATCTTACTAATTATAAATGTGGAAGTTGGGATGTTTGTGACTCAATCATGTATAAATGGCTGTATGGATTTGGAAGTAACTTGGTAACTAGGTAAGCTGTAAAAACATATAGGGTACTTTTTACCCTGGGAAAATATAAGATCCCTCAGAAATACAGGTGAAACCTTGGGGCAGAAACTAGTAAGGTACAAAAAAAAAACATTTTCTGCCCCTAAGACTACCCTCTCACCAAATATATATTTTATGAGTTACCTACCTTGAAAAAGGATACCAAAGTAATGTGTGGGGGAAAATTATGGGCTCCATTCCACCCACTAACAGCTTTGGATTTCTCCCAAAAATCAAGAAGATGAGTAAGTAGAGGTCCCATTGGGCTAGCATAGAAGATATACTCTCTTGGCTCATCAGCATCAATGAATGTGTCATTCACATGTGTTAACAGCCAATCTGATGCTAATTGAACGCTTCGATTACCAGTTGCAGCCAGTGCTTTCTGCCTGTGAAATCAATCACATAAAATTACAGTTTGTATCATTATTTTTATTTTAGATTGATTATTTTAGATGTAGGTTGCTACTTAATTTATTTATTTATTAGATAATAGAGCCGTAGTAAAACGATGAATGGGATGACAGGTCTTACCCTATAGATAGATAGACACAGCATAATCGTTAACGTTATACAGGCATTTATTTATATTATACAAAACTTACGCCCGGTGTTTAGGGAAACCCATTTGAAGAAGAATTTGAAGTGGAGACGCATCTTGTTTAGCTTTGTTGGAAGTAGATATTTTTCGGGGTGGAAGATTTGCCATTTTGGTTACACTTTTCAGTACAAATCGATACATAAATAAAATACAATTTAATTCATGATTATTAATTTACGAATGTAATATTGTTCTGTGCCCACCACCCACACACCAGTAATAAAGGTAAACAAACGCACACTTATCCGAGCCAAACGCGTCGAACGAATCGAACGAAACGAACTGTAGGTATATGAAATCTTATGAAAGCTCGCACACTTGCGCGCGTCGAATCGGTGTGGCCCTACCTGGCAGGGCCCCCATCACGGATTTGAATTCTGAGTCAGTCGCTATTTTGTCCTTAATTTGTCCAATTTTATCCTCGAATACCAGATTTTGTCGCACCCTGGTTCAAAAGTTATAAGGGTTTTTAGGTGGCCCTGCCAGGAGGAGCCCATCCTGGCAGGTTCACCAACGTATTTCAAGAACAAGGGCACCTAGCGAAGATCTGTTTGCTCACAGAATTTGTCCTTAATTTGTCCAATTATGTCACCAAGTATCAGATTTTGTCGCGTCCTGGTTCAAAAGTTATAAGGGATCTTAGGTGGCCCTGCCAGGACGGGCTCTTCCTGGCAGGGCCACCACCGTATATCAAGAACTAGAGCACCTAGCGAAGATCTGTTTTCTTCCAGAATTTGTCTCTAATTTGTCCAATTTTTCCCCCGAATACCAGATTTTGTCGCGTCCTGGTTCAAAAACTATTGATGAATCTAAATTTCTCGATACTCGTGTACAGGCGAGTCGAAAATGCTTTTGATATCTTTATTAAATTGCCTGAAAGACGCCGTGGACGTCGGATCCGATAGTCTCATCCATCTATGTGATGAACAAATCTGACGTATATTCCCGGCCTAAAACTTCACTTCTTCTTCATAAA
This sequence comes from Tetheella fluctuosa, assembly GCA_951216915.1. Taxonomy (NCBI): domain Eukaryota; kingdom Metazoa; phylum Arthropoda; class Insecta; order Lepidoptera; family Drepanidae; genus Tetheella; species Tetheella fluctuosa. The sequence goes on along the minus strand of OX578231.1, from coordinate 6,721,178 downwards.
GCACTGATTATAAAAACCTTGTCAAGATCCACCATATAACAGTACGACATAAAGGAAATAGTAACGATTTCTTCGGCGCGGTCGATTCTTTCGGCGCGATCGATTCTTTTAGTGCGGATGTGTGCGAGGCCTCCTTGACTTCGATTCGTTTGACGCGTTCGGCTCGGATAAGTGTGCGTTCACCTTAATAAATATTCAAAAGTAGTAGTAGTAGTTATATTCGTCCTTGTCCGGGACAGGCAAAGGTCTAAGCCATACAGCCACTTGTTGAGTCTTGGATTTTTAAATATCGATGTCTTATATGATAATATTCATCTATGACACACACACAAAACAAAAAAACAATTGATTTGTTTTTCCCGTAGACAGAGAAACCAAAAAGTTAAAGTTGTTCATATTGATGAGTACTTCCACCCCTGCAAGTATTGCCAACGAGTATCACCCTGTATATTATACACTTCGCATCAAAGACTATCGAAACACCTCTGATGTTTGGTTTTGGTTGAGTATACTTAATGTTTTTTTTTTACATTAAACAAAACAATGTAATAATATTATAAGGTATCGTTTTATAAATATTAATGTTTCAAATTAAAATCAAAGTCCTTTAACTATCGTGTTTTTTTCAACAGGTAGGTATGTTTTTTTCCAAAGTTTTAGTAAATTTTTTGAAACGAAGACGTAAATCAAATAAATGATTATAAAAAATGTATTCAGTATCTCGTATTTCCTCCCCGGGCTCTAATATCTGCTTCCATGCGGTTCGGTTTCTAAAATTTTACAAAACTTCTTAAAGGCAAAAAATGGTATATTTTGAAAAAAAACATGATAGTTAAAGAAATATAATTTTAATTTGAAACATTAATATTAGTTAAAATGATACCTTATAATATTCGCAATTAACTGGCATTTTTACTTTCGTTTGTATACTTAATGTAAATAAATACATAAAACTCATTCAAAACCATACTTCACAGGTGTTGTTGTAGTACCGTTTCGATTTTTTTGATGAAAAGTGTATATCTTACTATATGAAAATGAAAATGACTTATAGGTGTTATAACTTAGATTATAAGTTATAACCACGGGTTATAACATCCGGCTTCCTGCCGTCGTCACTCGCAATTCCGACTGGTTCTAATTCAGATGGCACGTTGGCGACAACAAGATCCCTACTGGCGTGAAAAACTGCCGGCGCTTTAAGGTGACGCCGCGTTAAGCTTAAAATCTGAACACACAATCTGAAATTTAACGTGCTGCGGCCCGCTCCCTACTAGAAAACCCGCGTAAAGGACGTATGCGACAAAATGGTTTTTATTGTTTAATTTAAAAACTACAAATATAATTCATAAAACCTATGTACAGATTATAGTATCAGTTTCAATCAATAAATAATAATAATAATTACAGCCTATATCTGCCCACTGCTGAGCACAGGCCTCCTTTCACGAATAAGGGTGAAAGGGGAATGGGCAAATACTCCACCACGCGTGCCCACTGCGGATTGGTGGTGGTAGGCAAGTGGTCAACCTACTGTTGGAGTTGTCAAGCCACCTAGGAGGTTTCCAACTATAACCGGGACCAACGGCTTTACATGCCTTCCGAAGCACGGAAACGCTCAAGATGAAATACCACTAGGTGGTCACCCATCCAGGTACCGGCCAGACTGGACGTTGCTCAACTTTGCCGATCGGTTAAGAACGGCTAATCAAGCTCCGCCACGAGCGCTTTAATCAATATATTTTTTTAATTATTATATTTCATTTTGGAACCTCAAATCGATCCTCAATGTCGGTAAAATTGGAATCTCTTATTTTAAAGAGGTATATTTGATTAATTATTTTGTGTTATAAAAGTTAACCAATTGTGTTATGCCAGTGTTTTTCAACCTGTGGGTCGCGACCCCCCAGGGGGTCGCGATGCTTCTATAGGGGAGTTGCAAAAGGTTGGGAAAGCGACTTCAGAAAAAACACAACAAAGTTTAAAAAGAAAGATGTTAACTAAGGGTTAAGGGACATAATCATTTGTATAATCAAATAACTGTCGTCATAAAGACGTTTTTTCTTTACCGATTTTAGTTTCATCACTCCCGCTAGAAGTTGACGGCTCTGTAGGTTTTTTTTAGAAATTTATTCATTTTCAATCATTACAAATCACTTCAGTTAAATACGTAAACAATGGCTGGCGCTCGACAAACAGTAGCCGACTGACTGACGGGACAGGAAGGTGGTGGGTCCAGGGGACCATCGACCACCCTTACGCGGACAATCAGCGAGCGTTTAGGGCTCTCAGCCGTACTTAAAACTACAAAAAAATTGGGCAACGGTAGCATGTGGGCGCCCCCTGTGGGGCACGAGCCTTGGCACAGGACGTTGCCAGGAGAATTGGGGATCGGTCGGATTGCTAATGTGCAGCTCGGGCCGCTTAATCGGGACGAGACTGGGAAGGACGACGTGACGGTCCTCGAGGACGAAGTCGTACGTTTGCGCGTAAATTGCATTATCTATTGGCGACCCATTCGATGTAAAAAAAAATGTTTTACGTACTTAATTATGTATTTATCCCAACCCTAATTATAAAAATGAATAAATATGTTGGATTGAATATTTGTCACACAATAAAGTACATGAAAGAAAAGCAACGGGTAGGGGGTCGCAAAATATTTCTCCATACTAAAGGGGCCGTGTCATAAAAAAGGTTGAAAAACTCTGTGTTATGCAATGGACAAAATAAAGTGAAATACATGATGAATTCTTACAATATATTTCATTTTATATTTTGTTCGCTTTAGTCATTGTTGAGAAAAATCGGTATCCTTGCAACCAAAATCTTCAAGGCGTCGCCTTAAGAGCACGAAAGCCGTCAAAAGCCCACGGTGGCCGAGCTCGTTGATAAGCTCTCCGCCGCCGCCGAGCAGCAGTAGTGATGAGGATGATTAGTCCTGGAACCAAGAGGGAGACAAAAATAGGCTTTTTTATTATATAGGATAGAAAAAAACGATTATTTTGATCACTTTAGAAATAACATTTGGCTTTTTGGCGGGATATCGACGATCTACTTAGAAGTATAGTATGACTGATTTGGGGCATTTTGGGGCCTACTTATTTTATGCGAATAAATTAATTAGTATTAGTACAACGATTACCAGGCAAGGTGGCAACACTCACAATTTCGATCGATCGATATTTCTTTGGATATTTTTTTTTCGTTTCGTGCGTGCATGGCGTATCTCTTTGGCGTGTCTGTGTTGTATTTGCATTACTTAGCTACGAACGAAATTAAAATCGACAAATTAATTTGAAACTTCCGTCTTATTTTGATTATTAAATATGTATCTCAGATATTTTATGAACGAAAATGGTGAAAGACAATACACATTAGCGGTATGTGTAGTGCTTACGATAATTCTAACCTATTTTTTTCACGTGTTTGCTTTGTTTGTTTACTTTCAACGTCGACCGCATTAAAATTATTATTTTGTTTTCAGACCATTGATCCATCTGGTAAACCTACATTATCAGCACACCCAGGTATGTATTAGGTATTGCTATGATTTCTTTCCTATCCTCAAGATACCTGACTGACAAGCCCACAGTGCTGAAGTATGCTGCTCGCGATATTCCCTTCTATAATATATAAAACATTACTTTGTTATAAGAATCTTCAACAGAGAGAAGTCTTAGGGGTGGTTTTTCCACAAAAAATGCCTTGCTGAGTTAAGATTTATTGACTGAGTGCTGCTAGTAATTCTTGTGTTTAGTATGCTGTAATTTAATTTGAATAATTAATTTTTAATTTGTGTAATTTATTTTGATAGTTTACTATAGGTACAGATACACCACCGGAATGTGAAAGTTTTCTCTGCTGCTTCATTTCATACCAATAGCAGTACACTACCCTGTGCATTGGTAAACATTGTAGGTAATAGGGTATTTGCCTGTATTCAAAACAAATTATCCAACACTAACCAACCAATGTATTAAACATCTAAAAAAAGGGGGAAACCACAATTATTTTATTAAATTTATCCTTATTATGATTTTTAATGACCAGTCTAACCATAAAGAGTATGCTATATAATTATGACGGGACATGCTTGTATTCCATACAAAACTCCATAATATAATCCTATCGTTTTGACATATAAAAAGTTGCATCAGCAACATTAAATCATTAAATGTCAGTCAAATACCCTATTGGGTCTTATATTTGGTGGTATAAAGCACACTACAATATTGACCCTAGTATCACTCACTGTTTTTGCACTATTTGGTACACCAATCAAAAAACATTAACTAATTTTCTTGTATTTTATTTTCAGCCCGATTTTCCCCTGAAGACAAGTACTCCAGACAGAGGATAACAGTCAAGAAGAGGTTTGGGCTTCTTCTCACACAACAGCCAGAACCTATCCATTAATTGCCTTTTATATTTTAGTATTATATTTTTTTTCTTATAATTCGTTTTTTGGCTCATCCTGTTACACTTCCATTCAAATAATGGAAGTGTATTTACTATACACAGACTAAACACGCCTTTGACTACAAGTCAGAATCTCATTCTGATAAGTAATGGAGAAGGTAACTGACTCATATAAGAACAGATGCTAGATTTAACCTTTACAATGAGTGTCTGGCCACAGATTTATGGATGGTATGGTGGTAATTTTTTTCAACAACCTCAACTTGCAGTCGAAATGATGATGAAAAAGAAACAAGTCGTAAAAGTTCATGATATGCAAGCAAGCAAACATGTAGGTAGTAAATGAACTTGGTAGAAGTAGTAGCAGTAGTAGGTATATAAATTAATTAAATGTACACTACATTCGTGTTATCTATGAATGATTCCTAATCCTATTTTGGTCTGGCTTTATTTGTAGATATTATTTATTTAATAGCTTTTAACAGAATCAACTTCCGAATCGGTGGGGACTTTCGTTCTTCAAGTGAGAAGAACCGGCAAGAACTTTATCTCTACTATATAAAAATAAGTCAGGTTTTCCTTCCTGACGCTATAACTCCAGAACGCACGAACCGATTTCCAGGGTTTTGCATTCGTTGGAAAGGTCTCTGGCTCCGTGAGGTTTATTGCAAAGAAAAACATAAGATCCCACGGGAACGCGGGTGAAACCGCGGGGCGGAAAGCTAGTTATTATATAAGTATGTACCTACATTTTTTTTGTATAGTGACAATATTGGCTTTTTCCATTAAATGTTCAACAATTCCTATATGAAATAAATACGTATAATACCTAAGCATAAACAACAAATGAAAAAAATATTACTGTAGGGGCGTTAACCCTACATTTGGTTTGATATTGATTCAGTGTGTGCTGATGGCGCCACACTGGTGGTGATGATGCTACATGATGATGAAGGGAGGCGGCTCCCGGGAGTGATGAATAAAACCACCTCGTGCGAGTGCTGTAGCGACACTGATTTATTGTTAGTTTGATATAATTGTTTCACCATTACAAAATTGCAAGCTTAGCGAAACGTTTGCGGCATACATTAATCATCTATTTAAAAATTAAATACACATATACGGTTGCCCGTACACTTAACAAGAAAAATAAATAAAAAGTCGTCCGTCTGATTGTTGCGTTGCGTTTTGAGCTGAATCGCTTTTGATGAATTTGGCAGAAGGGTAACTTTAGATCACGGAAATAAACATTACCTACACTAGTTTAATCTAATTATAATAATAAATTGTCTTTATTGAACTAAACAAGGTAGGTAGGTACTAACAAAAAACATTGATGGCTCTAGCTCCTTAACTAGAATTATCTGTATCTTAGGAACTAGTGTCTTCCCATTCAGTGATTTATATATAATTCAGTAACTAGACAATGTAGAAATTAAAAAGTGCAATGGTGCATGCATGCATACTAAAATTAAGAGTGTGTGTGTGTGACGGTGTGTGTTCAGGTATTTCATCAAGAAGAGAAGAAGATGGCTTAATTTCATCTATATTTTGAGGCTCTGGTTGATTTGGCAGATTTTTATGGTTGTTGAAGCAGATTGGCCGATTTAATGTGGTAGGTAGTTTTTTTTTACTGGACTAGAATTGTTAGCCAAGGTGGCCATGGTGGTAATTTCATGAAATCCTTGAAATCAGTGTATTTTGAGTTTAATCCTTCGTGCGTCCTAGTTGCAGCTGTTGCGATCATGTAGTGTTGTGTCCATCGCGTTCTTATCGCAGCTGTTGCGATTAAGGAATGTCGCCATTTTGGGAATTGAATATTATTGGTTGGTTTAAATTGTCGGGACAAGGTTTCATATGCCCTTTTTATGAGAGGTCTCATAAAAAATATTTCCTCAACATCCTAAGATCAGCGAACGGAACAAAAAATAATTATGTTCAACTGGCGCTTCGAGTTAGTTGCCGTCCGCCGCCATTATGACAGTTAACGCTTGCTTACGAGTGCCAATTTGATTTTGTGATGTCTCGGGTATTATATTATATGATTTATATATCAATTTACTAGGAATTAAGTTTAGATGTGTTTCAATGATTTGTTTTAGCCATTTTAGTGAAAAATGTCTCGAAAGTTTATATGACGTAATTTTCAACGGTAATTTGCCATTTTTTTCGATTATAATAGGGACCGTTCATCTGTCAATCACTGAATCACTTTTTGCATTTAATGATGATTGTGAAGTACTTAGTGTTTTGTGTACAAATAATTTATGTAATCGACACATAAACAAATTAATTCTCAAATGAGTTGTATCAAAGTAAGTGTGAAATGTGACTATGGTTTCTGAAAAACAAAACCAAAACGCTGATCTACCTACATGGGAATTACAGGTTAGTGGTATATTCATATGTACTTGACCAATTTCGTGAGCTTTCCAACGGTGTATCATTTAGAAACACGAGGAATTACAGTTTTTATCGTAAAAAATATTGAGGCTTGTAAAACCTCAGATGCGTCGTGATCTCATACGTCGTCGGCGAGGAACTCGCGTGAAGGGTTGAAATAAAACCCCCAAGTGATTTTATTCTCTTTTTAAACCTCTTTGCCTACCCTCGAAAATATTTTTTTTTAGAAGAAAAACTGACAGTTGCTGATGTCACTAAAAGAGGATATAATCACTACGTTCTAATGTCACTATAAAATAATGCTGTCATATATACAGCTCCATAATAAAAGTTGTACGATGATGAGTACTTCCACCCCTGTAAGTATTGCCAGTGATAAAAAATCACCCAGTAATATAATATTGTTATAGGGTGAGTGGGGGCAAGATGAAAAACGGGGTAACACAAAAAGTCGTCCATAACGCTAGATTTAGTATAGTTTATGCAGTGATGGCAACATTGTTAAGATTTTGTAACGTGGCACACCTCAGTCAGTCTTTGCCGTGTTGAGTGAGTGGTTGTGAGAAAAATGCAAGTATGCGCAGTGATTCTTACGCAAGAAAATCGAGTGTTTTAATCTTTCCCCGTGTTCTGTAACTTTACTTACGAGGTAGGTACGAGTGTTTTATTGGAATGTCTACGAACTATTTTTGATTCTTAGTTGTGTTATTACATCTAAATATGGCTATTTCTCGTATTTTAGAATTTATTTCAATTTTCCGTCTTTACCTATCAATATTTGACGGGGTAAGAAGAACATGTAAAATTTTCGATCTAATCCCGTTTCCAAAAGTCATACTATATAACGATATTCTTGTACATACTTTATGTAGGTACTTATGTACAACAATATCATATGTACCTAATATTTTATTTTGTATATATATCTTATCAGGTACAGTTTGAGAACCTCTAATTCAATCTTCCCCCGGTGGGGTAAGATAAAATTCTAAGTATCGAAAAGGTATAAAAATCGATATTTTTTTCAGACCAATAACCATTTATAAGTTTTAAGATTAAAAAATCCCAAAAAGAAAATACTTTTTTTATATGATTGAATTAGATTAGACCAAATAAATTATTTTTTAGAGCACGAATGTTCTCTCTCAAATCTATCAAAAATATCAATATCGATATTTTCAAAAAACATCCATACTATATATATCGATACTTTATTCATTTCCGACATCCCTAGAGGTGAGTGAGTGACATGAATGAATGCGGCAATGCGCCGCTCAGTTCACTCGTTTCATATCGTGCGATCCTTTCTACGCACAAAACTGAAAACACATACTTTGTTTTCGATTTTGTTGGAAATCCCTAAAAAGTCCCCAAAATATTCCAGTCCCTAAAAATGTCCCTTTTAACACTTCTAGCTCAAATTACGGACAAAATCCCTAAGTTGGGATCCGTGACTGGAATAGCACATAGGCTACTTTTTATCCCGGGAAAACATAAGATCCCTCGGGAACGCGGGTGAAACCACAGAGTGGAAGCTAGTAAATAATAAATGAAAATAAAATGTTTGATCTCGACCATAATATCGTAGGCCGTGCGCTGCGCGGCGCGGGACGGGCGCGGACACGGCCGTGGCGTGCTGTTTCATGAAAAATAGCCCGTTGCACGCGTGCGCGCCAGTTAGCGCTGCGCATAGTGCTCACTGCTCATACTATCTTTCAATTATTATTAGTAATAAAAATCGATTTTAATAATCGATTTTTCATCTGCCACACCCCGACATTTAAGTCTGGCTGGAGGTCGAATTATAATACTGGAGGAAGTCTGTATTAGGTCGAATTACTATTAGGTACATTAACGCTACCTGTGCGTCAGGGCGTCTACTACGATGGCTGCCCTTTTGTGCTTTAGTTACACAATCTAGTTACATACAATTTAGTTACACAATCAAATATTCACTAGATACTATACTAGATGGCGTTAGTCAACGAATTGTACTGATTTACCGACATTCGGCTGTTTGTTCCCAGTATTAAAAAGTACTCTTTGGTCATTGATGAATCTTCATTTTTAAAACGACAATTTTATTTTGAAAGTTTTTCGTGACAAAATGTGTTAAGTGTTTTTAAAAGTCTTTTTTATAGAAATGTCAACGACCAAAAAGGCGACTAGTAGTTGCCGTCAATATTTTCATGTTGACAGTAAATATGGTAAAGCTAAATGTAAATATTGGCCAAAAATGTTATTTCTAATCAATAAAACTGTGATAAATACAATATTTTGGCGTTTATTTTGGAATTAATTGAAAAAAAATGGGAAAAATAGATTAATATAACAAAATCGATTATTTTTTAAAGAAAAATCGGTTATTGATAAATCGATTAATTAATTAATCGATTTTTTTAAACGTAAGTTTAAAAAAAAACGATTTATTAATAATCGATCGATAAAGCAGCGCACGGCCATAGATGCTGTAGCCTGTAGCGGTAACTGTATTCAGCTTAGTCGATTGTTTATGTTTAAGTCATGGATCTAGAAAAACAGGCGCTAAGAAACTATTGAAGCACCAAAATGGCGGCGACGTAACTGTGTGTGTGTGTGTGTGGTTCGGAGCGTAATGGCGGGAGGCCGGCTTAGTGTGGTGTGAATGTGTGCGTGCCGGACGTGTATGCATTTAAGCGAGCTGGTTTACTGTGGGTGCTTCAGTAATTGTTTTATGAGGTGGCGTCCGCCTTTTTTTTAGGTCCATGGTTTAAGTTCAGTTCATTTTGTCATTCCTATAATATTCCTCAGTGACTGATGAAAGTGGCTCGTCAACGTCACAACAAGACGAACCTGTTGATGACCTTCAGATATTCTTCGAAATAGAAGACTAGGCTTTTGTTTTTTCATAAATAAATACTTTACCTTCAGGTATTCTTCGAAATAGAAGACTAAGATTTTGTTTTTTGATTTATAAATACTTTAAATCGAATTGGCATTTTATTTAGCTCTTTAAAAATTATATTTAGCATTTTTCTAAATTATAAAACGGCAACACTCGCCAGTCGGTAAAAGTCAATTTATTTACTTATGTACTCCAAATGAGTTAATTTAATTTTTAGGTTATACAAATAAATAAAATATATTTCTTTCACTAAGTATTTGGTTAGGGAACAAGAGTGTGTGAAAGTAAATATTATTATTCTTTGAAATGTCTCAAAATAAAGAGGATTTAAAAGTCTACTGGAATAAAATAAACTACGCCTTCCCTATACTCAACGACACATTTTTTAGTGATTGCACAGACTCTGAATACGATGAAATTCAGCAAATTATTGTCGGCTTGGGTATTCAGGTGAAGATACGTGATCTCGTGTTGGTTCACATCGAGAAATATCTGCGACAGCATGTAGCGCCAAAGTTCTGGTCTAAATTTGCTAAAGTAGAAGAAGAAATCAAAGGTTTTCAACTGTTCAAATCTGCTGTTAACGATCTCTACGAGTCTGTATCAAACTTCTCGCCTATGTTATGTAGATTAACCATTATAAACAATAGCTGCAGTGATAATAAATCTATATATGGTGAGAAAGATATTATTCTTGGATTCAAGCAACTTGTCCGTGCTACATTACTATCACAACTACCTTTAGATTTTCATGTGATCATCAACCATTTCTACAAAGTATCTTTTAATGTTTTTGATAATGAGTATGAAGGTTCTGATATGAGTGAAGATATTATGTGCTCAGGCTGTTGGAACGAGTACTCTGATTGCAACTGTCCATATATTGTAAAAGTATTTCATGAGACTAACAGAAAACTAATGGATTTACAGTTACTAGAGAGACTGACGGGCCAAGTTCTGACAAGTTTTATTCAAATGAGAATAGATTCACACATACAAAAACTTTGCAATGGAACATTTGATGTTTCTCACATATCATCTTTGGAATGCTGGCTTGATACTACTGTAATGTCTTGGTTGACCAGGATTTACTGTGCAGGCTCATCAAAGCCACCACCTGATGACAAGAACATTCAAAATGCAATTTCCAAGTTCAAACAGAAATTGATTTACTTTTTGTATCATAGTTACACAAAATTAAGGATAGATCAGTTATTTAAAATTATCATTGTTTATCCAGAGTCACAGCCTGCTGTGGATGACATAAAACTATGTTTGGATAAAACAGACTTGAGGTCCACATTGTGTAAAAAATTACAAAATGACCTGGAAACAAGGTTATTACATCCTGGCGTTAATACACCAGATATATTGACAGCATATGTGTCTACTATAAGAGCTCTGAGACATCTTGATCAGTCAGGTGTGATACTTGAGACTGTTACAAAGCCTGTGCGCAATTATTTGAGGAATAGAGAGGACACAGTACGAAGTGTAGTTAGCAGTCTAACAGAAGATGGAGCAGATAGTGAACTAGCTGAAGAATTAGCCAAGTTTGCAGCAGAAAGTGATGGTGAAACTGACAAGGATCATGCTTGGGATGAATGGAATCCAGATCCAGTAGATGCAGATCCAAAGATAAATTCTAGTGACAGAAAATCAAATGATATAATACCAATGCTGGTAAATGTGTATGGCAGTAAGGAGTTATTTGTAAATGAGTACAGAACACTATTGGCAGATAGATTATTGGCTCAAAGTGTTATAAATACAGAAAAGGAAATAAGATATTTGGAATTATTGAAATTGAGGTTTGGTGAGTCACAGCTTCATTTTTGTGAAGTCATGCTAAAAGATATATCAGACTCCAAAAGAATAAATTCACTAATACATCAGGATAAGAATTTGGAAGCATTAAATAATAAATTTAAATCAAATGCCATGATTTTGTCAGCTCAGTTTTGGCCCCCTTTCAAGGATGAAAGCTTGGAATTGCCTGAAGAAATAAAGCACCATTTGGAATCTTACACAAAAGCATTTGAAGCTTTAAAAGGAAATAGAACACTGTGTTGGAAACCACATCTTGGCAATGTAAATATTGAGATAGAAATTGGAAATAAAAAATTAGAACTGACTGTATCACCTTTTCATGCAACACTGATAATGCATTTCCAAGAGAAAAGTGAATGGTCTATTGATGAGTTGCATCAAGTGATGAAAGTACCTGTGACAATTTTAAGAAGAAAAATCACCTATTGGCACTCAATGGGCCTGATAACTGAGAAGAGCACAGATGTGTTTGTTCTGGTGGATGGTTCTGATGCTAATAAAGCACATGTAGCCACCAATCAAGTACAAGAGATGATATGTGAAGATGATGAGACTGAAAGTGTGATGGCGTCTGCACATGACCAAAGAGAAGGTGAACTTCAGGTATTCTGGTCTTATATTGTAGGCATGTTGACCAATTTGGATTCATTACCTCTAGACCGCATTCACCAAATGTTAAAAATGTTTGCTTCACAAGCTCCGGGCACTGAATGCAGCCTCCAAGAACTCAGACAATTTTTAGATACTAAAGTTAGAACACACCAGCTTGTGTTGCAAGGTAGCATGTACAGGCTACCAAAGTCTTGAAATTACCTTAATGCTATCAATAAGGAAATTGGTACATGAAATAATGTCTGATACCCTGAGCAGGGACTCAGGGTGATTAGCAACCATATTAAATACTAGCACCTGCCACAGATAGTCACACATATTTAACTTCCCATTGGTATATTAATATATTTGGCCTTTTATAAATGTGTTGTATTACAATAAAGGTGGCCAAAGTTTGGGCGTGTATAGTTTATATTTTAATCCAAAATACCCTAAGCATTCTACCCATCATTTTTTAAAAATAATGTGTAATAAGTTTTGGTTTTCTTTTAAACATAACCTTATCTGCTGATTTTTGTAGTATTTATATCGTCACGACATGCAACAAAATAATCGATAGAGCCGAGTAATTAATTGCTTGCTATAAATGGTACTGACTGACGGAAAACGCAAACGCATTTAACGTGAGTGAACGGTTAAAACTGAACGAAACTACAACACAAGTCATTGGCCACGTGTCATGGCGCCTGCATGGAGCGATTACCTAAAATAGCTGCTTTTTTAGTAATTGATTATTTTTACGGGTGACGGCTTGGCTACCCCTGTTTTATAATAAACTGTCTCCAGCAGTAATATGAGATGGTTGAGATAAGTGTATAAAAGATTATATAGAAAAACATTAATAAGTTTAACAAAACTTTATTTTTACATTTTAAATATAAAATTTTGGTTACATTACAATGATGTCTGTGGGTTAATATCCAGATTACTTAATTAATAAAAATGACAATTCTTGAAGCTTTTATCAATCAACAAATACATTAATAAACTAGCTGAAATAAATTATAAGTAATACCACCACATTATTTAATAAAATATGAATAACAATTTAATACTTAGTGATTCAATACATAATCATGTGTCAGTCTTAACATCTATAAAATACTGTTTATAAATTAAAAGAAAGAATATGCTGTTGGAATAAGCAAATAATATTTTTAAATAAAAATAAAATAATTAGATAGCCCTAATTCGCTGTTGTATAACTATTTCTTAATATTTGGTTGGACTGAATTGATAAATTATTTATCAACGGAATATTACATATTCAGATATAAATTACAGAGGGGTTGCGAAATAGGCTCCCCTACGTTGGTAATAAAACTAAGCGATACTGAGAAACAATACAGATTAATAAAAAATAATTTTGAATGGAATGCATTAGTTGACGCTGGCGTAACATATAGACAAAATAAATGCATTTTAATTTTAAAATGATAATAAGGTACATCAATTGATAATCTCAGAAATTGTTCTGTTTACATTTAACAAAAAGACAAAGGATATAATCTGATAGAAGTTTGTAATTTCCAATGAATACATGGAATGTAGGTTCATAAAAATGTTAAAAGCACCAATTTTTTTACAGCTTAAAACGGAAGTGAAAATTATTGAAAACTATTTTTTATTATTATTCTGTTAACATTGACAAACTAGCTAATTGGTTAGTATATTAGTATACATTTATAGAACTTTATTAAGATTTATATGTATGAATTATTTTTAGAGTATGTCTACATTGGCTGATTTATCTATTACTTATTATTTGGCCTGATATACGTCAATGCTAAGAACATACCTACATTAAAATAAAAATAATTATAATACGGAAATGTTTACAATCTCAATGTGCAAATAAATAATAACTCGTATAGTATAACTAATCTACAACAGTTAAAGCTCTATAGCTAGTTTACATATGTACAGACACACCAATGTAATGTTTAAATGTTTGCTTGATTTGAATATACTTTGATTTCAATTAATGTCTTGCAGATTCTGATATTTTTTACTTCATGAGTATACACATTTTGCAGAATATAAGCTACTAATTGTAAGTTGCAAACATGAACATTACACTATAAATGCAGGATATTACAGTACAGATATTTTACAAGCTTACAAAATATTAAGTACATGAAAATTAAGTTCACAGTAGTGCTACAATCTCTCGTTGGACGAAATAACTCGGAATAGAGGGAACATATCGGGGGGCACGGCAGTGCCCCCGCAAAGTCGAGCGCGAAGCAAACACAGCAGTACCATCCTTTACTGGAACCATTACGCCGCATTTTCAGGCCCCTATTTGAGAACCTCTGGATAAGACCAGAACGCAGAAATTTTCGTCATCCAGTAAGCTATAATCACATACTTAAAATCCTAAATTTCAAGTCTGTAGGTCATTTAGTTCCGAAGTTAAGCGAAAGCAAAGTTTCGCATTTATGACACTCACTCACTCACTCACTCATGATCATCAGAATAGAACTAGTACTTCCCATAAACTCAGAGAGCTGAAATTTGGTACAGAGTTAGGGTTTAATGGCTACATAAAGGGAAAACTATAAAAACTAGGATAATCGAAGATCTGGAGTACCTGGTGACCCTGATTAGAAAACACAAGAGCCCAACCAAACTATTAGAGATCGACATACCGCGTTTACAAAAAATATTGAACTTGGTGGGCCGCTTCATTTGATGTCAAAAATCGAAGGTCTGAAGTATCTGATGAAGAACCCTCAGCTGTATAAGAGATATGGTAATGCCCCCTTCTACTATTGGTAGACAGACTTGAAATTTTGGATTTTAAGTATGTGATTATAGCTTACTGGATGACGAAAATTTCTGCGTTCTGGTCTTATCCAGAGGTTCTCGAATAGGGGCCTGAAAATACGGCGAAATGGTTCCAGTAAAGGATGGTACGGCAGTGTGTGCTACAATCTCTCGTTGGACGAAATAACTCGCCTTATATTCACATTTACTATAATTGTTGCATTTAATCATTTTTTTTGGAATTTATAGAATTTGTGTAAGTAGTAATTTTATTTCTGAAATGGTGGAAATTATTTTATATGAGACCTACTTATCCAAAATGATACATTAATTTGTTATTAGGAAGAAAGAAATCTTCGTATGTAAATATTACATGAAATGTTTTTCATGTAGGCCTTTGAAACAACGAAAATAGAGTAAAAACACAATTTGGACGTATGCGTTTCAACGCATTTCAACGAGTTTTAAATGATAACCATAAAATGAATGCAATTGCAACCGACAGTTGGCGTATCCAAAAGACCTTACCTTCATATATCGTAGATTTGTTTAGAATACATAACGTTAGTAAAGAGACTATCGGCACGATATTTGGTAGATAAGTAAATAAATAGTTTCAAATTAGTAGTTTTATTTTTAACATTGCATGTAAGGTCCGACAACTATAATCAAAATAGAAGCATTTAATTTCATCAAAATATAATTTTCTCCCACTTGGTCAGAAATTGCTTCATTAATTTTATATATTAATAGAAAAAAACAACTACAATCAATCGGCTCTTTTCGTTACGCAACCAAATAACATACCAGCAATTCCATCGCTACAATAATAGAAATAGCTGGACATTTATTTCTTTTTTATTCTTGGAGTGTTAGTGAGTTTTTTTAAGTACACTCTAGCTTAAATTAGGTGTTTTACGTACGCGATATTTATTATTTTAAAGGCTGAATGCGTATTTTCAAAAGATTAAAGAAAGAACAAAGACCGCTAGAAACTTATGTGGATGTTTTCATAAGTTTACCATAATTTTATGTTGTTTAACAAAAAATAGTAAGTAGTTCCTCGGAAAAAGAATTCGATGTTACCAGGCAAGTGGTTAATTGTGTTTTTTTTACTGTACAAACTTCTAATCTGAATTAAACTTGTTTCTTGAATTAATTTGTTTATTGTTTTGTTGCAAATTAGATAAAAGTACTATACAAGTATCGGGCGAAGTAGCAATTAACGGTTTCACCTCATCTAATATATTTCGGCCATCAATCGTTTTATTTCAGGCTGGACAGTAATGTATTCGGTTAAATCAATGCTGATGTAAAAAATTTTTGAACAGTAAAATAAAAGCGCGACTTTGATGTACGTAGTATACACTAGGAAGATCTTGATTCCACGTACAGACACTCTGAAGTCTACTACTAAGTTCTAGTGTTTGTACGATGCATGATTATTCAGCGACGCGGCAGCTCATCGATTACGTCGGGGAACGGGCGCAGGCGCCGGCGTCGGTTGGAGAGTTATAGGCGAGGATTGTACCGGCGCCGTGTGGGGAGCGGGCGTCCCCATCACACCCGACGGACCCAGGGGGCGCTTGAATGGACCCAGCCGCTTGACGGGCCGTGGGGAGACGCTGTGAGTTTCTGCATTCCCGCCCCAAGCGTTGGCGCCGTGGTCTAGTAACGCTGCCGCAAGCCGACCGCTGCCTTGTTCTGTGGTATAAAAAATAGTTTATGTTTATTTGGCTACAATAGACAAAAGACTAGTGACTGGCCGGGTCCTGCGCGCGCTCGCTGTACGCGTGCTGGTAGAGCGGCATGGTGGCGCGTGTATGTAGTGACTGACCTAGGGTCGCGGGAGGGGGCCGGGTCCTGTGCGGGTCGCGGATGCGCTCGACGAAGGTCTCGAAGGTGGCGGGGTGCGTGTGGTGCAGCACGAGCGCGTGCAGGCTGCGCGCGCGCTCGCTGTACGCGTGCTGGTAGAGCGGCATGGTGGCGCGTGTATGTAGTGACTGACCTAGGGTCGCGGGAGGGGGCCGGGTCCTGTGCGGGTCGCGGATGCGCTCGACGAAGGTCTCGAAGGTGGCGGGGTGCGTGTGGTGCAGCACGAGCGCGTGCAGGCTGCGCGCGCGCTCGCTGTACGCGTGCTGGTAGAGCGGCATGGTGGCGCGTGTATGTAGTGACTGACCTAGGGTCGCGGGAGGGGGCCGGGTCCTGTGCGGGTCGCGGATGCGCTCGACGAAGGTCTCGAAGGTGGCGGGGTGCGTGTGGTGCAGCACGAGCGCGTGCAGGCTGCGCGCGCGCTCGCTGTACGCGTGCTGGTAGAGCGGCATGGTGGCGCGTGTATGTAGTGACTGACCTAGGGTCGCGGGAGGGGGCCGGGTCCTGTGCGGGTCGCGGATGCGCTCGACGAAGGTCTCGAAGGTGGCGGGGTGCGTGTGGTGCAGCACGAGCGCGTGCAGGCTGCGCGCGCGCTCGCTGTACGCGTGCTGGTAGAGCGGCATGGTGGCGCGTGTATGTAGTGACTGACCTAGGGTCGCGGGAGGGGGCCGGGTCCTGTGCGGGTCGCGGATGCGCTCGACGAAGGTCTCGAAGGTGGCGGGGTGCGTGTGGTGCAGCACGAGCGCGTGCAGGCTGCGCGCGCGCTCGCTGTACGCGTGCTGGTAGAGCGGCATGGTGGCGCGTGTATGTAGTGACTGACCTAGGGTCGCGGGAGGGGGCCGGGTCCTGTGCGGGTCGCGGATGCGCTCGACGAAGGTCTCGAAGGTGGCGGGGTGCGTGTGGTGCAGCACGAGCGCGTGCAGGCTGCGCGCGCGCTCGCTGTACGCGTGCTGGTAGAGCGGCATGGTGGCGCGTGTATGTAGTGACTGACCTAGGGTCGCGGGAGGGGGCCGGGTCCTGTGCGGGTCGCGGATGCGCTCGACGAAGGTCTCGAAGGTGGCGGGGTGCGTGTGGTGCAGCACGAGCGCGTGCAGGCTGCGCGCGCGCTCGCTGTACGCGTGCTGGTAGAGCGGCATGGTGGCGCGTGTATGTAGTGACTGACCTAGGGTCGCGGGAGGGGGCCGGGTCCTGTGCGGGTCGCGGATGCGCTCGACGAAGGTCTCGAAGGTGGCGGGGTGCGTGTGGTGCAGCACGAGCGCGTGCAGGCTGCGCGCGCGCTCGCTGTACGCGTGCTGGTAGAGCGGCATGGTGGCGCGTGTATGTAGTGACTGACCTAGGGTCGCGGGAGGGGGCCGGGTCCTGTGCGGGTCGCGGATGCGCTCGACGAAGGTCTCGAAGGTGGCGGGGTGCGTGTGGTGCAGCACGAGCGCGTGCAGGCTGCGCGCGCGCTCGCTGTACGCGTGCTGGTAGAGCGGCATGGTGGCGCGTGTATGTAGTGACTGACCTAGGGTCGCGGGAGGGGGCCGGGTCCTGTGCGGGTCGCGGATGCGCTCGACGAAGGTCTCGAAGGTGGCGGGGTGCGTGTGGTGCAGCACGAGCGCGTGCAGGCTGCGCGCGCGCTCGCTGTACGCGTGCTGGTAGAGCGGCATGGTGGCGCGTGTATGTAGTGACTGACCTAGGGTCGCGGGAGGGGGCCGGGTCCTGTGCGGGTCGCGGATGCGCTCGACGAAGGTCTCGAAGGTGGCGGGGTGCGTGTGGTGCAGCACGAGCGCGTGCAGGCTGCGCGCGCGCTCGCTGTACGCGTGCTGGTAGAGCGGCATGGTGGCGCGTGTATGTAGTGACTGACCTAGGGTCGCGGGAGGGGGCCGGGTCCTGTGCGGGTCGCGGATGCGCTCGACGAAGGTCTCGAAGGTGGCGGGGTGCGTGTGGTGCAGCACGAGCGCGTGCAGGCTGCGCGCGCGCTCGCTGTACGCGTGCTGGTAGAGCGGCATGGTGGCGCGTGTATGTAGTGACTGACCTAGGGTCGCGGGAGGGGGCCGGGTCCTGTGCGGGTCGCGGATGCGCTCGACGAAGGTCTCGAAGGTGGCGGGGTGCGTGTGGTGCAGCACGAGCGCGTGCAGGCTGCGCGCGCGCTCGCTGTACGCGTGCTGGTAGAGCGGCATGGTGGCGCGTGTATGTAGTGACTGACCTAGGGTCGCGGGAGGGGGCCGGGTCCTGTGCGGGTCGCGGATGCGCTCGACGAAGGTCTCGAAGGTGGCGGGGTGCGTGTGGTGCAGCACGAGCGCGTGCAGGCTGCGCGCGCGCTCGCTGTACGCGTGCTGGTAGAGCGGCATGGTGGCGCGCACCGCCCGCCCGCCGGCCCACGCCGCGCCGCGCACCAGCGCCGCCGCGCCCTGCACGCGCAGGATCGACTCCTCCCACACCGGACCGAATACTGACACCTGGCGGAGAACGTGATAGTTCTATATACCAACATTACGTCTAAACAATGTTTTTAATGCCCCGATCAAAGTTTCGTCGTGTCATCCATCAGTTCATGAGTGAGTGCAATGGGATCATCAGTTCGTATCTATGTGCAACAAAGTCTAGATAGATATTCTGCTATTAGGGGCAAAGACGAAATCCAACAAATAAAAGATCATAAAAATTGGTCCAGCCGTTCTTGAGCTATAAAAGTGTGACTAACCCGACATGTTCGTAGAACCGGCGAAAAATTTTGCGCGGACATATTATTTAATTATACTTACGTCAGGCTTCCTAGTGACGGTACACCGCAGCAACCCTCCAGGCAGAGGATACAGCACTATAAGTACGTCACAGAACTGCGTCGGCAGAGTGTCGCGCTTGTACGGCCGCCAGTGTTCGCTCCACACTACATGCACTTCGTCGTTGCCTAAGTGACGGGTCTGGGAAAATTTATTAATATTCAAAATCTATCTTTAGAATGAGAAATTTGGATGGTGAGTGGTGAAATACGAAAGTATGATACATAGAAAAAACGTTGCATTTAATTTATTATTCGTTTACCCGGCCAAGTGCGAGTCGGACTTGTGCACGGAGGGTTATGTACAAAAAGAAAAAAGTTTGACTCAAATTTATCTATTACGGTTACAAAAGATCCAGTTTGTGACAGACAGACGGACGGCGTAGGTTTAATAATAGGTCACCCTTTGTGTACAGAGCCTTAATATGACCTCACGAATTTGAAATATTTAAGGCTAGTACCACTTCAAGGCAAAGGTAAACTATTGGCAAGCAAAACATATACTCACTACCCATACCCATAAGCAACTGAAGTATGGAACGTTCCCGTACCTTGTTAAGTATAGCGTCAGGTGTATCGGCCGGCATGCGCGTGGCGACGTGGAACAGCGCCTCGAGGGTGAGCGTGGCGAGGTAGGGCGCGCTGGTGCCGCCGCCGCCGCCGCCGCGGAGCCCGCCCGCGAACCCCACGTGACTCTCTAGCTCCACCTATGTGCGTTCATAATAATATACACTCGTAATTTTTTTATTAGCCAGTCTTCTTGGCACGCTTCCGCTAGGTAGCGATTTGACACAATTTTTCTATTTGTGGTTTATTTTTTTAGTGTAGGTATTTATAATTAATAAATTAATCAATAGGAGTTTAACAACTTACTTACAATTAGAGTGCTACATTTAATTATGAACTAGATAACATACCTCCCAAGCCAGGGCAGCCAAGAACGCTTCATAAGCTAGACTGCCGCACCGATTTGTCAGTATCTCGTTACGTGCCTCCTGCCCTTTGCCAACGTATATCACTGCCACTTTGTGCGTTTCTCGACACCTGTTTTAATATGTATACAATTAAAGGTTTGATGGCCAGACGTAAACCATATGCATATGAAGAAGACATATATCGTGATTATAAGGGTGATCTGAGCCCCAGAAATAATGACCTTCCGATTTACCTACTACCTATTGTCGTTCCTTTACCTGCAGATAATTGTAGTCAGTTGACCGCTGCCTATAGATGGAGTAGTAAGCATCGCCTTTCAATGGGGTATATGCATGTGTTTTTTTTTTTAATTTAATATGTATCGTATTTATTCATCTATGCTAAATCCCAATCAAAAAGTTTTTTTTCTACTATTGAAGTGCTGTTCTTACCTCTGTGCATCAAGGTTCCGCAGCTCCCTAAGCAGTCGATCAGTGCGTCTCAATAGATGCGCGTGCTGTCGTCTCGCCGGCGCTAGAGTGCCTAACTGAGCCAGCAGTTGTCGACACTGTGCGAACGGACCGGGTACTGCTACTGGAGTTTCATCGCGACCTTCTGTCTCTTCAGAACTGATGAAATTAAAAGCAATTTAAATAATCCTATTAATATTATGTTTGTGTTACTCAATCACGGGGTAATAATTACTGAACAGATTTGGATGGCATGGATTTACAACAATACTTTACCAACTAACCAACACTCATAAAAAAGCAGTAAAGACGTATAGCATAGGCTTTTTTTGCTGAGTTAGATTAGAGATCCTTCATCAAGATTTTATACTTTTTACTAATCTAATGTTTTGAATATAATTTCGTGTTAATTAGACGTGAAAAATTATAGTTGTATTATATTTGTATGGGTGAAGTACCCAGATGTATACTGCCGACCAGCGCGTCCTCGGCGCCGGCCGGCAGTATATAGATATGTATGACAGTACCAGTCTCTGTGCGCGAGGTAGTGCCGCTCGTGGTTGCGATGCGCGACGAGCGCGGCGACCAGCGCGTCCTCGGCGCCGGCCGGCAGCGGCGACGCGCCCGCCTCGTCCAGCCGCCGTCCGCCCGTCACCTCCGGGGACGTGTGCCCTATATACGACAGCACCTGACAACAAAACAACAAACATTACTATTGTATCCGGGCCCACAAACTGATCACAAACTTCACATAGCTTGCCCTATGGAAACCAGATAACCAGTATACTACATTTTATTTTATTACTCACAGCTCATACAAAGTAACGCATATAAAGGATTTCAACATATTAACTGACTGACATATAAGTTTAGTTGCTGTAAATAACAGTAAAGCTCATTGTACTTACATGATCCAACTGATGTTTGTCCGGCGGAGAATTTTTGTAGTCTGGCAATAAATCTGGTGGCAACGGCGGCGGTAATGACGACAACGTATTATCCCTTGGACAGTCGACACTGTGAAGTGAACTTTAATATTATATCCTGTAGGTTTTTACTTGAATGATATGTGTTAATAGAATAATATTTACACATCTGGCAGGGGAAGAGGTTCAGGTGCTTCTGAAGTAGCGATAGATGGGTCGTAGTAGAGTGCGGAAGCGTCCCAGCACGCTTTGCCGGCGATGTCGCGAAGCAATACCCGTACTTGTCGATCCGAAGTCACTAGACCTGAAGGCAAATTCGGGTTGATAAATATTAATGATAATAATTAAGCACGATTACTTTTGATAAAAACAGTCGTAGAATTGAGCATCGAAAAAAATGATAATCAGAATCAAGAGACAATAAATGGCAAAAAAACATGAGAAGCTTTTTGCAGAGTTTTGAGACTCTCAACTTCAGCGATTTAAAAACACTTATTGAACATAAAAATTGGTGGTTTTGGGCTATCAATACATGATACAACATCAAAATCTATTAAAAAAAAAAAAACATCGACAATAGGGTATTTGCCTGTATTCAAAATAAATTATCCAACACTAACCTATGTATAAAACATCTAAAAAAAAGGGGAAACCACGATTATTTTATTAAATTTATCCTTATTATGATTTTTAATGACCAATTTAACCATAAAGAGTATGCTATATAATTATGACGTCACATGGTTGTATTTCATACAAAACTCCATACAAACCTATCGTTTTGACATTTCATAAAAAGTTGCTGATTTGAATTAGACATGGGCAAAGTCGTTATTATTGAATCACAGTGACTGTTGTTCCAGTTATAAAAAAATAACAGTGAAAAATCACCGTGACTTTGTCACGTCGATCACGTCACGACATTTGGAACGTTTAGTAATGTGATCATATACGACTTGATAATTAATTCCCTTATTCACTATTATCATTAACAAATATCGCCTACAGCTGCAATGTTTATGTACCTACCTATATTGTTATATAGGGTAACAAAAGTTATGCAATTTTCGAAGAGAAGTTATCGTGAAAACATAAGAAAAAAATATGGGCAATATGGCGCGAAATAAAGAAATAAATAAACAAATATATAAATAAATAAATAAACAATTACTCAAAGTTGCGGTGCGGCTATGGTAAAACGCTCCCTCTCCGAATTCCCGAAAATATACGACTTTCTCCGAAGAATTCCGAACGCAGGCGGGGCGCGGGCGGACAGGCGGGCGGCGTTCCGATTTATTCTCGTTCCAATAGTAATGACGGGAGTGAGACGGAGTAAATGCGACGGAAAGGAACAACGTTTTTTTGGAACGACGTTATTATACAAAAAGTCACTGATATTACAAGGTGGCAGATCACGGTGATTTTTTCACTGTGACGATATTTATCACCCATGTCTAATTTGAATGTCAGTCAAATACCCTATTGAAAGAAAATTTTGCTTAATTTATGATTATTTAGTTAACCTCATTATTATCGAATCCTATTCTCTTTTTTTCAGTTGCCAAATTATATACAAAATATTTCATAAAATACTTATCATTAAAACCATAGCATTTCACCCAGGTATAAGTAAAATTGGTCTTATGTTCAGGACATACCTGGCGTAGTGGCAGCGGGTGCATCCAACGCCGGCAACTCAATGATAGAAGCAAGTGTGGAATCACTGAAACGCATCAGCTGAAGGTGTGGAGCCGCCAGTACTGCCGGACCCAGTTCCCCGCCCAGAGCAGGGCTGTCGTGTTGTTCACACACGCTGGAGGAGAGCTGGCAACCGCTCCATAGCGGCCAGTGCCCGATGAACAGCACCAATTGTGTGCATATCTGTTTCGGTAGGAAATATTGATCAAAGGATTATCATAATCAGCTCAGGCATCTCCTCCACTGGGCATAGATTACCACAACTAACGTTTCTGAGCCACAAAAAAGGTTATCAATCATTTGAAAAATAGTTACAATAATAAGAAAAAATATAGAAAAATAATGCATCAATCTTCCACCTAAGACCGGTCCTATTGGAGATCATTAGGGCAGGCCTATGTTCAGCAGTGGACGTCTTGCGGCTGAGATGATGATGATGATGAATCTTCCACCTTATGATGATGATTATAATTGTTGTTATACTTTCTTGTATTACCATGAACTATATATGTATAAACTTGTCAATGCACATATCGTCTGGGGTAGGCAGAAACCACCCTTATATTTATAACTAGCGACCCGCCCCGGCTTCGCATGTTAGGGTAGAATAAAAATTATATACTAGAAACTTCCTATTGAATCACTCTATCTATTAAAAAAACCGCATTAAAATCCGTTGCGTAGTTTTAAAGATCTAAGCATACATAGGGACAGACAGACAGTGGGAGCGACTTTGTTTTATACTATGTAGTGATTTGGCCTCATCTACATCCATAAACCTTGGCATACATACACATAGCTTTTACGCACTGATACCAACACATTTTTAAGAGCCAAAAAGGCAATCTACTTGGATTATTATTGAAAAAAACGTTTTTTGACAATTGTTTTTTGTATGACAAAGATTTATTGAATAGATTTTTGAATGTAAATACATTACTTACCGTTTGAGCCCAAAGTTTAACGTCAATAGTCGATGCCGGGGTGGTTTTCGGTCCCAAATTATCTAACTGAATATTTGGGTCGAAGTCCTCGTCAACTTGGAGAGCCAAACCCTCTATGTCAGATCCATTAGTCCCTTTCATGACCGCATATAGCACCTAATGAAAAATAAATAGGTGACAGAAATGGTCAATATAATTAACACCATCCTATCAATTGTCTACAAAATTTTGCAATAAAAGATTGTATAGTTATGTAATATAGCGCTAAATTTTATTTTAGTAGGACACAAGTCTCTCTTTTCATTAGCACTATATTACGAGTGTGCAAAAGATAGTGTTGTCATCAATTTGTGTTTGCATTTAAAATGGGCGCGCGCATCGGCAATAGCACAGTCAACCACCATCTTCTGTACAACTACCTACTCAAGAAAACATCCTTACTTCAAAATGCATAAATTCGTACGTACTCCTATGTTAAATTTCGAATGCAAATTGTACTTTATTAATAACGGCTTTCAGTTTTAATTCGTGTGTTAATTTCAGGTGTTGTGCTCCCTCGCTCTTTTCGCCGTTGCTTTGGCCGCGCCTCAGCAGCAACAACCCGAACACCCCGTGTACATTCTGAAGCAGGACTCTGATGTCAACCCTGAGGGTTATACCTTCGAGTGAGTATTCCCTTAAATGTTATAACTTATTTAGCTGCAGTAATTAATTGAATTTACAAATTTAGACTTTATTAGCAATGTCCTAAGTGGTTATATTTCCTTAACAGTTTCGAAACAAGTGACGGTACTTCTCGTCAAGAGAAGGGTACTTTGAAGCAAATCAGCGAGGACCACAAGGCTATCGAAGTAACCGGCAGCTACAAGTATGTTGGTACTGACGGCCTCACTTACGCCGTCACCTTCGTCGCTGACGAGCACGGTTTCCAGCCCCAAGAGCATGTCGAGCACCCGGACCAACAACAGCAACAGCAGTACCAACAACAGTAATTGGCTCAAACGTTGGACCAATAAAGTAAACATTGTTTACTAACTCGTGTAGGTTTTACTACACAATGTTGTTATTGTTGGTGTCCTTTTTGTTAATTTTTGTACATTTTCATCATTATTATATTTTGTATAACTGTTTTGTTGAAATATATTTCATATTCTAAAAATTTTCTTTATTTTTTTATAATTGGAACCTTCCTTTTAAAAAAAACTGTTTATTGCGACAGATAGACAAGCTTTTGTCGCGCGGTTTCACCCAAACTTTTAGTTATTGCTTGCTTTATAAGATTTTTTCTTGTAAAAAAACTCTTCAAGCTGGGCGGAACATGCAGGGCTAAAAAAACAAAAGTTCAATACTCAACTAGAAGTGAAGGAACAACTGATTTAGTCTCATAACAAAGATGTTTGTATTAGAGTATGTTCAACTCTGAAAGTTTAGTTAACTAATTAAATCTAAACCTGTATTTGTCAAATTTAACATCAAACTGACCTTAAATATCATAAGCAATAGAGTCTGGTCTCCATCTTTCTCCTGCATTAAGTACGTAGGGCCACATCTTACAGCGAACTCTGCTAAGCAAAGCAGCAGCGAGCCAGCTAGCGGCTTCACCGAGTCTCGATTACTTGTTGTGGATATTTGTGCTAGACACGCGCATATCCATTTGATTATTTTACCTGTTGGAAAGAATATAAAATGAAATTTTGTTTTTATAAATGACCTATCTAAGTAAAAAATAACTAAATCACATCAAAGGCGCGATATACAAAGTTGCAATTTATACACCAATTTATAACTCCTGTGTGAGACCACCTTTACGTTGCTTAAAACGAATTTTGTAAGAAAGCAACAGAAGAAGACGAAAATAATTTATTAACATCATGACAAGGACATGTAGAATACATACCAAAAACTCAATACGATTATTTGTTCAGTTTTTAAATAACTCTCAGGCGAAGCAGAAAGAGGGAACATGTTAGGAATGGACACAAAGCGCAAGGCACAATAATTTATCACAGATATACTACGTACATATAACCAGCTGTCTCCCGCGGTTTTACCGACGTTCCCGGGATCAAAAAATGAAAATTCATATCCTAAGTTCTTTTCCAACTCGGACGCAGATCCAAATTGATCCCATCAAGATTTATTTCTAAATTTGAATACAATGGCTTCAGAAGTTTAGTCGAGAATAGGTAACAAACAGGCAGACAGAGATACTTTCACATTTATTAATACACTTCTCATCAGAAAAATCGAAACGGTACTGCAACAATATCTCTGAAGTTTGGTTTTAAATGAATTTTATGTTTTATTTTTACATTAAACAAAAAAAAGTAATAATGCCAAATTATTGCCGATATTATAAGGTATCGTTTAACGAATATTAATGTTTAAAATTAAATTTGTTTAAATATCGTGTTTTTTTCAATAGGTATCTTTTTTCCCTTAAAGAAGAATTTGTAAAATTTTAGAAACCGTACCGAACAAAAATACTTTGGAAAAAAACATTCCTACGTGTTGAAAAAACACGATAGTTAAAGGAATTTGATTTTAATTTGAAATATTAATATTTATTAAGCGATACCTTGTAATATCCGCAATTAACTGGCATTATTACTTTTTTGTTTAATGTAAAAAAAAAACATAAAACTCATTCAAAACCAAACTTCAGAGGTGTTTCGATTTTTTTAATGAGAAGTGTATTAGTAAATAATAATAAATAATAATTCTCTAATTAAAAGTCTCTTCTCATTGTTATATTTTATTACTTCAAATTATTTATGCCCTTACCAGCAAGCCCAGGATACAATTCAACAATGCGGTCTGTGTAGTCAGCTAACACCAGTATACAGTCGCTCACCACTTTAGCTATGTTTTTGTTTTTCATCTGGAAATAACAATAACTTTTGTTTAGTAACGTGTAATGCTACGCGGTCATTCGGTCGGCATCGGAGCATACGGAGCCGAGTGACGCTCTTTTCAGAGTGGTAGCACGCACACCATAGTCTCGCGACGAGTGACGCGCACTAGTACAGGTACTGTGCTGTACTGTACTGTACTGTACTGTACTGTACTCACCATGAGCATGTGCAGCAGGCAGGTGACGTAGGCGGGCAGTCGCGACGAGAGCGCGCGCGTGTCGAGCGCGTGCACGACGTGCGCGGTGAGCGCGCACGCGCCGGCGCAGCGCGCGCGGGCGCTGCCCTCGCGCCGGCACACGCGCACCACTATGTTTAGCACGTGCTCCTGCATATACATACATTAATGTATCTGTTTCAGATATTTATTTTTATCTAATTTCAAACATTTTGTTTTCCAAGCAGTAGTTATATATAGAGTAGTCTGACTCTGAATAGCTTGAATCTTTGCCACGATGACAATGACAGTCGACAACACTGACACTATTGCAATATAATTAAATTATTTTGTCGAAAGGCACAGGAATTAATCTGTTCAGTCTACTGCATGACATCACATAGAGGTCAAATGAACGACAAAATATGGTTTCAAGTATGATTGTGAAAACAATCTTATAATATTAAGAACTCGAAATAGCAAAATAAGCCTTAGAAACCTAAAATCTCTCAATCGCCATAGGTAATATTTTACTTTATATAAATAATAATACCGAATTCGATCATATCATTGCTTCATCATCATCTCAGCCGCAAGACGTCCACTGTTGGATATAGGCCTCCCCTAAGGATCTCCATTATCATTACTTATCGTGGCAAAATTGTAGCCAAAGAAAAGTATTACGCTGTAGTGATATCTATTAACCACACAAAGGAAATGTCACTACCCCAGGGACAGATGGCCCCACAAGATTATACTTCGCGCTGTGTAGTTCAATTGTGGTAAATTGTTATTCTACCATATAACTGTAATAATGCCTGGATGTAATACCAGTGAAATATGATATACGAAAACGTTATCGTTAGTGGTGGCGCATGGAATATTATTCATATCAAAATTACAACATAATTAATGTAACATCCTTAACTAATATTATAAATGCGAATGTGAGGTTGTTTGTTACCCTTTCACGCCTAAACCGTGGAACCGATCGCGATGAAATTTGGTATGCAGATAGCTTATGGTACGGAGAAGGAGATGAGAAACTTTTTTCTCGGGAACGCGGGTGAAACCGCGGGGAACAGCTAGTACACAATAAATGGAAAGTCTGCACTTCTGCCGTCTAAATTGCCTGAACACAATCGCGTCGAAATTACCTGAACGGATTTGGATGAAACTAGCCACACAGATATAGGGTAAACTACCCAATCATTGGCACCTTAAGACTTGGCTCCTTCTAATTCCAAAATTAAATTTCCATAAAATCACATTTGTAAGTGCTAGCACACAAATAATGCGATAATATGTAAGAAAATATTTCAATCTTTGTTTTTATAGCAATTTTCTTCGAATTAAATAGTAATAATTTTCTAAAATTCTGAAAGTCTATGAATAATCCTAAGCATAGAAGTTCCCATTATTGGCACTTACTTGTCCATATCATACATTATTGGCACTAATGCCAATAATAGAATTTGAGATAAATTCCTGTTCCAAATGTTGGCACCTCAATTAAATAAAATATAATATATAAGAAATAATCATTAACCTACGGCCTAAAAGTATAAATATGTGTGTCATATACTTTGACACTGTCAGTTACTCAAATAACCAAGATATAACACGATTAGTAAAGTTCTTTCATTAAGAAAATTACATAAAATTTCGCCAAATGACGAGCTAAAAATGTAGATTATTGTCACTAAATCGTCATATTGTTTTGTGGTGTATTGCTACCATCTATTGACAGGAAAGATTTACTATTTTTTAATTTAAACCCTGGCTACCTTACATAACCCGTAGATTCCTTGTTTTATCAATTTAAACTCAAAAGTGCCAATAACTGGAAGGTGCCAATGATAGGTAGGCTTACCCTATATACAGTAACATAATAGATTGACTGACATCGCACAGTCTAAACCGGTGGACCTAGAGATTTCAAATTTGGAGGAGGAAATATACCATGAGTACATTGGGGTGCTAAGGAAGGGTTTTTAAATTTCATCCCCTAAGTGGGTAAAATAGGGGATAACTGCTTTAAGTTTGGCACATATGAAAAACAAGCTCCTACCTGCGGATTCACCCGTATTCCCTGAGTAAAATGTAGCCTATGTCGCTCATCAGCCCATGAACTATCTCTATGGAAAAAACCACGTCGATCCGCGGCTGCATGAAAGAAGGACAAACAAGCACACCCATTTATAATATTAATAAGGATTATTAAAATACCTTGAGATCAGGACAAGAGACAGTGTTGTATTGGTGGGGATACGGCTGTAGCATCGGAGCATTCATGAGACCGTCCGGTAGAGAGAGCAATGAACCAAGGAAAGTCACTGCGGCTGTGCGTGGACACTGTAACAAAATTGATGATATTATAAATAGTATAAAATAATTTATTTCTGAAATCTCAAGCTACCTTTCAGTATTACATTATTACTCTACAGGAAGAGATCGCGTCTTAGCGATAAGACCGCCCATTGTACAGTCATTAATTATAGAAATACATAATTAATGACTGTACAATGTCTTTGTACAATTGTTGTTTGGTGTACAATAAAGAGAAATCTATCTATTACTATGATGAACTCCATTGAAACTATTGCAGAGGCTCATGAAAAAAAATGGAGCCACAAAGTGTTGTTTACTCACCGAAGGTCCCATATCAGAAGAATTAAGTACAACAGTAGATGCGTGAACGAAGTCTAGCAACAGTAGCGAGTAGCCGTCGAGTGCGAGCGAGAGGTACCTCGGCGCCGCGTATTCTACTAACACATCCACTACCGAACGATCTTCGCCCGTAAGACCTGGTGGATGAGATCAAATTTATTATACTCCAAATTTTACCCAAGCTAGCGTTAGTAAAAATGAGTCAACCTTATTAGGAAAATTAAAGCGTTTAATCATCTTTAGTACGGGACATTCTCGATAAAATGTGCGACAAGAAGATACAAATGATTGGTATTAATCAATCTTTTTCTTTTATCATAAAGAAGTAATAACCGTGATGCAGCGCCCGCTGGTAGAGATGTAAATGCGCCAGATGCAGGCGGTTGTTGCATGACGAGGGCGCACCCGGCCCCTGCGCCTGTGTCGACTCACATAGCAATCGAAGGGCGAGAAGTTTGCCGGCCCTGGTGAGAAAAGGTACTGTAAAATCACTAGTTATTTTACCACTTTTGGTTTCGACTATTTAACCTGTAGGTTAAAATAATTATAACTGTTCACATTTTTTTTTGTACACAGCATCTATTTTTCATCCTTTTCCAATAATCTTCTTTCATATAAGCTATAAATCAAAATCACATGTATTTATATCGAAATAATTTCTTAATTTCTATCGCTTAGGTACTACAACTACACAGACAGAGAATTCAAACATTTAACAGCCCTTTGCATTGGTTACAAAAGGGATTGTTGCGGCAACTTGATATTGTATATGTTGACAATTTGAACATATGTTTATTTTATTTTTTAGATAAACAGACATATTTAATTTAAATTTATAAATAAACTAGCTGTCCCGACAGACGTTGTCCTGTCCCACTCATACACAAAATTTCATCCAAATCGGTCCAGCCGTTTATCCTATCTCTCAAGTTGGACCAGACTGCTCACGGTGTGCCAATTTAATTTAAAATCGGTTAAGTATTTAGGAATCCATCGCGGACAAACATCGTGACAGGAGATTTATATATATTAAGAAGATATTAATCTAACCTGTGCGAGGGCGGCAACGCTTCAGCTTCAAGGCACCACCCCGCCACCAAATTGAACGGAACGTGGATTTCCGTGTTTCCATTTAGAGTTTGATTTGCACTGATCTGTAAGAAATAAACAAAAGAACTTCAAAAACACTCAATACAATTAAACTAATAAGTCAGTAACTTCATGCCTTTAGAATCGCTTGCACATTTTCATCACTCAACAATGATTTTAGTTTGATATCGTACAATATATTTACTAAATCAAAAGACATATTACAATAAAACACATAAATATAGTATGCACAATAAAACGAAGCGACATTTATTTTAATGTACCGCTTTTGTAGTCTGTAAAATGTCAATAAAACACATAATTTTCCAAAGTACCCACAAGAATTCGTCAGAGAATTTATCAAAAACAACAATATTAAACCTCTTTTTTCCTGCGCCTCCGCAGCAGCCTCCTTTTTCCTGACCTTCTCTCGCATTGGCAATCTTTGAATAGTTTTGTATTGGACAACAGTTCGCACACTTTCAATAACACCATACATAAAACATCGGTACTGACGTCACTGAGAAATATTCAATTAATAGAAGCGATAATAAAATAAAAACAAAAGGCAAATAAAGGGAATGACTCAATCGGATGAGATGAGTGCGAATGATTTTTCTATTGCGTCCATCTGCCAAACATTGATAGATATCGACTGATAAGTTAGTCGAGCATGCTTTATTTGTGATAAACATTAACATATGGCCAGTTGGCTATAGGTACATTACAATATGATTTCATTATATAAGTGTTGATTCACGATACCGGTTCAATTTGTACATTATTGAATTCGATTCGTGTAAACATGCGCAAACGTGAGTGTAAACATTATTTTATTTACTCAATCTGTCGTAGGTGGGTGGGTAAATGAACTTGCGTTTGCTTTATAGTTTATATTTTTTGCTACTTTACCTATGTTTGATTATAAAATATTAACACAATATTCACGAATTTACAGTGCCTTAAGCGCGAAAATACTCTACCGACCACCGTAAATAACTAACGCAGGACACAATATACTTGTTAGAATTACGTATTACGAGTACAATGGATTGTAGTAGGTATGTTCATTTAAAAGATCACCTTTGAATAGTTATTTTGTTCATAAACAAAAAGATTCTTGGCTATGAATATGTATTTGCTTTGCTTAGGAATTTCACAGAAAACGCATAAATTATCACGTCTTATTCAGTATCACGTCGTTTCTGAACAAGAAAACTAGCAATTATTTAATTTGTTAAAAGGTTACCACGGTTTACTGTTAATGTAGTGTAAAATTCAAAATGATAGAATATTGCTATGTATGATGAAAATTGCGAAAAAAATATGAAATTAACGATTTGTTTTATGAATTTGGAAGAACATATAAAACGAAATGAAGAGAACGGCAATAAAAACAAAATCCCTGCACGCCACAGCTGTATTTAACGATGCTGTTTATGTTTCTACGTGGGTAGTTGGGTACAACCGTATTTAATGTGGACGCTAACCTATCCGCGCCGTATGCGCCGCAGTCATCGCACCTATCCGCGCTACACTCGCCGCATTTCAGAAAAATGCTATAGGATTACATTAGAAAGAGCGGATGACGTCATCAAATTGGGCGCGTGCGGCGCGAATAGGTGCGCGGGGTTGCATACTATTTCATACAAAGATTTATAAAATGCGATGACCACCTTTAGTAACACCATGTAAATTTTTAGTTTTCCCAAGACGATGTCTGATTCCATCTAGTAAGAAGTGAGCTGTGAGACTGTAAGGACCTGATTCACAAGTACTATACAAATAACTCTTACACCAAATATTATGAAGAATCCTATTAATATTAAATATGTGAAAGTTTAGATATTTGTACACTCACACAATCACGCATAAACAGCTGAATGGATTTGGATGAAACTTGGTACATAGATAAATCATACCCTGGAACAACATATAGGGTACTTTTATCTCGGGACCGAAGCTAGTATAAATTATACAATATTTGGCAAGTGTTCGGTAAATGTTTATTACCTTGAGCAAGGTAGAATTGAGGTGTATGAGGTAGTTGTATAGATGCGCGTGCGCATGTGGGTTGGGCAGCAGGTTGGGGTCGCCGAGCGCGGCCAGCATGCGGCGCCACAGTACGGCCGCCACGTCCGGCAGCCAGCCCCGCGCGCGGCCCCCCATCACCACGCCCACACCTCCCTCCACGCCGCCCCCCACGCCGCCCTCCACGCCGCCCTCCACGCCGCCCTCCAGCCGCCCCGCGCCGCCCGAGCACGACTCGTTCTCTGTCCATTCTGGTACAAATATGTATTTAATCATACAAACCTGACACGAAAGACACGTAGAATGTTCATTTTATGTTCGGGGATTAATAATAGGGGTTAAAGTATGAAATTGCCGTTTTATTGTAATAGGTACTTCGAATTGACATAGAACCTTCATGATTTGAGATTTTTGAGTGAATCTTTTTTCACATGGTACCTATGAAGTTCTTCTTTTAAAAAATGTGCAACATTCGATTATCGACTTTCAGTTGTTTTTTTTATTCAGCTTAGACAAGAAAGATGGATACTTCGAAAATTCGAGTGATTTTTGAATACGAGTTCCGACGCGGAACTAACGCGGCAGAAACAGCTCGCAATATCAATGTTGCGTTTGGAGAGGGACTGCTAATGAACTCACCGTACGATTTTGGTTTAAACGCTTTCGTGATGGAAAGTTTGATTTGAAGAACGAACCACGTAGTAGACGGCCCACACAGGTGAATAACAATGAATTGAAAGAGGTGGTGGAAGCCGATCTGAGCCAAACTACCCAGGAATTAGCGGCATGGTTTAACGTTACCTTACCAAAAATATTGACTCATTTGCGTCAAATCAATATAACATACGTGTGGCACTCGGAGACTGCCGCGGTAAAGCTATTGCATAGCATTTTTTATCAACTTATGCAATTATAATTATTTATTTATTTTTTATTTAGGCAGTTTTTTTTATTATTTTTTTTCTTTGATATTAATAGATACCTATACACCCATATACTTTCTCACAAACAGCATACACACACAAATGTAATATGTATGTGTGTGTGGGAGGTGTTAGGTTTTTTCGTTACGGAATATTTTTGTTACGAAATTTCTTGATTCGGTCGCCGCTGAATCGATACAGAAATAAAGGAGTATTGGAACGAATTGTGACATGTTATGAAAAGTGGATTCTTTACGATAACCGTAAGCGAAAAATGCAATGGCTGACCCCAGGTCAAACGCCGCAACAGTGTCCTAAAGCAAAGCTTACCAATAAAAAAGTAATGGTAAATGTTTGGTGGTCTCAGCATGGTGTTATTCACTATAGCTTTCTTCGATCTGGTCAAGCAATAACGGCAGATGTCTACTGTGCCGAACTCCGAACAATGATAGCAAAACTAGCAGTGAAACAGCCCCGACTCATGACTCGATCTTCACCATTATTACTCCATGATAACGCGAGACCTCATATAGCACGAGAAACAGTTTTAATTCTACAGGAACTGCAATTAGAAACCATTCGTCACCCTCCGTATTCGCCAGACCTTGCTACAACGGACTAACATTTTTTTCGTGATTTGGACAATTTTCTACGTGATAAAAAGTTTTCTTCTCAGGTACAAACAAACAGTACAAAATGCTTACACAGTTTGTCGAATCTAGATCACCAGAGTTCTATCGCAAACGCATAAATGTCCTTCCTATTACATTAATTCTAATTACCATTATTATCTATACATTGCTGCCATCTAATAGGGATAGGTGCAGGACTGGTAAAATTTTCTTTACTTACCAACGTTCCCTCCATCGGAAGCCAAATCGATTTGCAAAGGAGAATCCTTTATGGAACTGCTTTCAACACCACTAGATGGAGCCGGTGAAGGTGATCGAGATCCTGCAAGTTAATAATCATTAGTAAAATCGTAGCTTATATAAATTACAATAAAGATTAAATTTACTATGAACATACCGCTGGCAGAATCTCGTTCATCGTGTTGCGTTGAATTTCGTAAAGAATCCAGTGAATACCATCTCCGAGGTTTATTGCTAATAGGTTCTTTGGTCTCTTCTGCTTGCACAAAAATATCATTGACAATACCTGCACAATAAAGTTTAACGATACTATTAAGTAATCTATAGCGTTGTTTGTTGACACAGTTGTATGAGTAATATAAATTGAGTAAATGTTTGCCAAGAAAGATGTAAACAGAGAATATTTTCATGAAATATAGAGGTAAAGAGAGTCATGGATCTATCATTTAGATAATTACCCTCGTATCTATTCATAAAAAACGTTATGTTAGTCTTTTTCTTTCACATGACGTTTCGTGAACGGAAGAATGAGACGGAGGCTATTATAACAAGCACAATACAAGCATTATTATTATTGCTGTCGGTCCATTTTGTTCTACTACAGTGCAATGACAGGGAGATCATTGCCCTGTAGAAGCCCCCTTCACTGTTGTTTGAAAATTCGTGTAGCTCATCTCGGCTCTTGCGATATTGTTTTATCGTTTTGTGTGTTCTCTCTATTTGTATATCGGTTATCGCCACAGCCTTCAACCGAAGCCGATGGCTTAAAAACCATAACCAGCCAATTTTGAACTGGCAAAATTGGCAAAAATATACATAAATGATCTGAAAACTTATATACTAAACAGTTTTGAATGGCGATGGCGCCGGGCCAGCACAATTCCACAGCGCAGGGTGACCCTCCTGCGCGTCATCAAGTGCATTGCGATCTCGCTTATTCGTAACAGTTCGTTTAATTTTGGTTCTTGTTAAAAGCCTTCGGCTTCGGTCGGACGCTAGTTATAACATACCTGCTTCAGCACGAGCCTGTTTACTAAGATGTGGATCACTTCGACACCTCGTCAGTTGCCGCCGGGTACTACCGTTATCCTTTCTCGGGTGTGTCTCGTGACCCGATTTTGGTGATTTACCTATAATCAAAGTCTCTAATAATAAACAGCCCAAATAAAAATAAAGTCAAACAGAAACGGGATCCTTTTCGAAAATCCATTTATGTTATAATGTGTTTTTAATTATCTATGTATATTTATATAATGTTTAATGTAGTAATGACTGAGAATATATTTTTCATTAAAATACGTTCCCACTATTGTGGGAAGGAAGTTAAAGACTTGTAAACCCGGGGTAACGAAATCAAAGACTAGTAATATCTCACCAGGAGTCCTAGCATCGCTAGCAGCAACCGTAGCAACGGATTGGTGCAAAGGCACTGGTCTTGGCAAAGATTGTGGCGCCGTGGGTAGTCTCCTTCCGCCTCGGGTCCTCGAATCTCCACTTCCCCCGGTTTCCGACAGGTCTAGCGAGTACACGTGACGCGCTAGCACTCGGGTTAGTGTTTCCATTGTTTTCTATGGGATGTACAAAAATATAGTCTTATTAAAACATGTACAAGATAATTTTCGAACTATACCACTAAGGTGGCAGACAAACATACGGCCCGCCCGATTGTAAGCGTTTACCGAAGCCTATATACGTGGCAAAGTCATCAGACAAGGATGATACTGTATATAAATAACTTTTTTAATAATAATAATAATAAATACTCTGGGACATTATTTCTCGCTCACGGCCATCTGACCCCAAACTAAGCAGAGCTTGTACTATGGAAGCCAGATAACTGATATACTACTTTTCTTTTGTAAATACATACATATATAGATAATTACACCCCGACTCAGGATAAACAGGCCGGCAATAATATGCCATATAGATTTTTGACTACAACCAATTCCTAAATGTCGGTTGGCGTGGTTGGTAAGATACCCTATCTATCACGCCACAGGTCGTCGGTTCGATTCCCACTCAGGACAAACATTTGTGTGCATGAACATGTCTGTTTGTCCTGTGTCTGGGTGTAATTATCTATATATGTATGTATTTACAAAAAAAAAAGTAGTATATGTAGTAAATCAGTTATCTGGCTTCCATAGTACTGCTTAGTTTGGGGTCAGATGGCCGTGTGTGAGGAATAATGTCCCAGAATATTTATTTATTTATTATTATTATTGTAAAATTTGCTAACTGTCGAAATGGGAGATGTAATGACAATTGAATATAATCCGCTTAAAACTATTTTCTTTCAATACATACCGCCCACTCTTTTATCAAATCTTCCCAATGCGTAAGTCGCGTAAGTAGTTCCATGAAGTTCTGCCATAATTCTGGTTTCACTGCCACATTTAGATTCGCTTTGATCCATGTCACTATCAAGGTTTGGAATAAAGCTGGCGCTAGGAAACCCCCTGGAATATTTTAATGAGTTTAGATGTCACATAACAAGATAGTTTAGTTCAAAAGATAAGAAAAAGTATCACCTAGAGATTCCTGTTTTCTCTTTGGAGGTACTTTCGTCAGAACTAATGACGTAATTTGTAGGAGCACTAGTAACAGTTGTTCCCTGTTGAACAAAATTAAATACATAGCAAATGACTGTTGCATAAAATTTCATATTATTCCAATGTGCGAGTAGTTTGGGAGCATTTGGTTTATATCAGTCAAATACTCTTATTCAAACTTACTCAATTGAAGTAGAACGATCGATCTTAATTTACCACGATTGTGTACCAATTACACTCTGTCCATTATAAGAAAAATGAACCATATTGCGTCACATTAAGGTTATCTGTTAAATCTATGGTTAATTGTATAATAATATAATATAGTTGAACCTTAATCCTAAAGCAATAAGGATTATTTTTCATTGACATTCTTAAACGTCAAAAAGTGTTTCTTATAATGGACAGAGTGTAACTGTCTAATTCCGAATTAAAGTTTGAAATTCGGAGCCATTCGCTTCGTCACCCGAGCAGTTCCGAATAACCCCAAATGTCTGTGATTGTTTTAAATTCTTCAGTACTCAATTTTGGACATGAGTCTTCTACAAGCGCTTCCCCTATTCGTCAATTACCATCACAAACTTACCAGGAGCTAGAATCCATAGCCACATGCATGACCATGTATCTATAAATGTTCAGCACACGTTTGCAAGTGTCAGTTTGTTCTTCTAATAGTTGTTGCTGGCTCAGAGCACCAGGTGGCGCTACCGGCGATGGTGAAGCGAGGAATACGTTAGCGGCTTGCGTCATGAATACTTGTAGAACGTTCTAGAACGGTAAACTTACATGTATTATTATTGCGATTCATGTTAAAGAAGGACTTGCATTTGTGTGTAACTCAATGTAAGGTAAGTGCAACGAGCTACATCACTTCCGACAATATTCGGTTTTGTTTGGCGAAGTATGCCGATTGGTACTAAACGATTTCTGTCGACAATTTTTAGTTTGTAAAACCATCTCAATTCATACCTATCTCACACAAATATCTTTTCAACCGTTGAAAACAATTGTCGACATCCTACCGGTCGGTACTTTAAACGAATGTCACCTTCCCAAGATTTTGTGAAATATGGTAGTCCCGGGCACGCAAGTAAACTAAAGCTAGTTGTAAATATATGTGGCGAGAGTGATGTTCAGAACTGACCTGCATGCCAGCCCGCACCATAACGTTGTCCCTGCCGACGGCGCCCAGGTAGGAGTCGTTGCGCAGCCGGCGCGGCGCACTCGCCGGCTCGCCTCCAGCCGCGCCGCCCGCCGCCGCCACCTGCTGCTCGTATGTGTTCTCCACTAGGAACGGGGGGATCTCCGCCACCTGTTATGTTGGTCCAATGGGATTATTACCTCAAGATTCTATACAAATATTACCCGATTTGCTTCCTGACCTGAGGGTAAATTAAGCGAAGATATATTATTATACCTAAATATGAATAAACGATCAAGAACGCTCACATTCATCTGTATCCAATCCTTGTACAATGCGATCACTCGCCTCACGGCGGCTGCATGCGAGAATGGCAGCAGGAACGCTTGTCGCAGCACTTCTATAGTAAAGTCGACATGCTCCCGCGACGAGCAGCACAGCACGTCGCGTACCACTTGCTCGGAGCTTAGCTCTTCGAGTATACCGGAACCTATAATGTTATATAATGTTACCTTTGGAGCCCACAAGATGTTTAGTGCTCTAAAATTGTTTAGTGGTATAAAGTAAAAAGACGGGGATAGGGAAGCTGATTGGGTCTTTGATCATGACATTAGATCGCACACTATACGCTCGCGCTGACAATAATCCATCATGTCATGTGCGTTTCTCTATTAGATTGTGACATAACATAGCACCATAAAAGATTTGAGCTAAATGTTGGGGAGATTTTGCTTTCTGAAAGGTTTTACGAAAAAATATGTAAAAATAATTGTATTTGAAAAAAAATATTACCTGATTCCAAACTAGGATGCGGAGTATTCGACGCAGAATCATGAGACGATGCCCTACTGAAATCCGAAGGCTGGCCGACAGTGAAGGAAGTCTCCTCTTCGTGATGTAGTGACGTCGCTGGTGTGGGCGTATTGGAATGTGGCAGGTGTGAACCGATGCTAGTCATAGAGGATGGTTGTCCACCATCACTGCCTTGCTTTTTCATGTAATGGGCATAACTAGCTACCCACTTTATGAGAGTTACCCGGCATAGAACGTAGTCATCTTCTAATATGTTGTGTTGAACTGGCAATTCTATAAAATAAATATTCAAAATATTACTAGGAATTCGTTAAAAGAAAAGCTGTATATTTCAGTAGCTTAGACTTCAGTGGACTTACCAAGATTAGGCTTGTACAAAGAATTTTTATTATTAAACTGCGGACAAATTACTGGCAAGTAATACATTTTGAATCTCTCCAGTAAAAAAGCAAAACATCTCATTGATTTGGTATGAGATCTGTCTCTCCACTGGATCTTCGTCACTGATGTAGCCATGCCATCAAGCAGTATTTCAAAGAAATACTTAGTTTCATTGTCAATTGGTTTTTCATTGGCACTTGGTGGTAGTAGTGGTTGAATTTCGACGCTTTGGACTGGATTCAGTGCGTTAGTGTCGTGGAATATTGACGCGGAGACGTTGGCCAGTTTGCCCATTATGCCAGTAGGTGTCTGTTCTACAACTACCTTTTTCGCATTATCTGTGGTTGTGTTAAAATTGGGATGCTGCATAATATCGTCCATGGTAAATTCACCAGAATCATGTGTTATGTTCCCCGCGATGTCATATGGTTTCCCTTTAAGTGGTGATCCACTTGGCATTATGCATGGCTCGGGCATGCCTGGCACGAGGGATGCAAACATTTTGTGCACTTCGTATGGTGCATTGTCGCCGAGCGCTTGGTACCAAAGCAAGAAGTATCTTAAAAAATATTTGAGAAGCATATTATATATCAATATATTATGAAGATAATCAAACAAGAACATATGTATTGTAAATTACCTTATAGCTTCCGCTCTTAACTTTTGCGAATTCCCACTGTGGAGAAGTTTCGAAAAGATTCGTGTCAAAGAGTGCAACTGCCATCTCTTTCCGATCAACTCTGGTAGGAGACATAATACTTTCTCAAGAAGGGACAAAGCCCCTTCTAACTCTTCTTTACCAGCTTTATGAACTAAAATATACAATAAATATTAATAATAAATTGTTATTTTTACATATAAATATTAGTATGTATTATGAAGTGATAGGTAATTAATGCCTATAATGTTATTTAATATATATAGTTATATAATGTCTATTAAGTTTCGATTGTCCAACTCGCATTTTCAAATCTATGATAGTATTAATGGTAAAATATGAGTGAAGTTAATATCTATCCATATGTACCCTTGTTTAAAAAGTATGGGAAAACCTGTTATTAGATGGTATACCTATGCTACTTTTGAATGTATTTATTGGTTATGTTACATGATTCCCAAGCAATATTGATTAATGATATGATTAAAAATTTTACTAATGCAAATAAGATGATAAAGAAAATGTGTAACAGTTTTGCATTCCAAGTGTTTGGCTAGCAACTATTAGAAAAGCAGATGAAATTTGATCAGTTAAGATTGTGAATCAATCAAGAGTATTGTGAGTGAAGCACCAAAATCTACGCTATGAATGAGGGAACACTACTATGAATATACCATACTTAAATTAAATAATGTTTGAATTTTTTAAGTAAATATTTTGGTTGATACATATAGGGTGATATATACGGGTAGTTTGAGCAGTAAATCGATTAATAACGTATTCAGATCACTCAAGCAGTCTGTTTTAAATACTTCAAGTCGCTTGTTCAACTTTCATTTGTTTTGATTTTATTATAGCATGTCACATCACTAATATATGTCGTCCATGTTGAATTATTGCAGACATCAACAAGAAATACAGGGGATGGAGCGGAACAACTACACTAGGACAGTTGACAACTTAGGCAATCTCATGTACGCTAATGAAGTTTGTAGTCTCCCATTTAGCTGCATATTGAAGCAGTCACTTATGTATGACTCCTTAAAACGGCCCATGTAAGGACCCTTATTTGCTTCTTTGATAGTGTATTAGTTTAATGTTAATTAAAAATTACTTTACCTACCCATTCAATTCCGATATTATTCCAAAGTTATTATAAATAAGAGTGTTTCACACTCAGTCAATGGTTAATAGCTTGTCTATAAAAGCTTTTAAATAAATAAGACAGTATACTACAATATTGTATAAAAAATATGCTCATTAAATAACAAGGTTTATGGTTCAACATTATTAGAGAATCTTGATTTATAAATAGCAAAATTACTGTACTGATTATATCTTGAACTATGTCAAAAGTAATTTCTGATTAATTAATTCAAACATTATTTAATAGATGCACTGTTAATATGGTGGTATGTTGTACATGACAGTATTGTTTGTCTAAAACACCCATAACTCACCAAGATGAAACGGAAGTTCTGTATCGCAAAAACAGAAAACATAAATATGTGAATAATTATACAAATAGAAAAACTATACAAATCATATGTATCACATTAGCAAAGTAATATATTCGTCAAATAATATTATTATGCTATGATACCTAATGGGGATAATCATTGTTGGTATAGAAAATATTTGTGAGATTCTAAAATAAATAAACAATGAGTAGTTGAAAAAGCAATGATGGTGCTTTTATCTTTTTGATGCACTGTAGAGAATGCAATGTCGTTCTAGTTAAATCAGTGTCAGTAAATAGCTAGATTTGAACTGAGATATATCAGTGTCAGTCAGTAAATAATTATATTTGAACTAGTCTATACTAATATTATAATAGCCCCTTCCCTTAAGAGTCATATAAGGCCCAAAAGGTGTTTTTGATGAAACCAGCACCATATTTTAGTATGTTTTTAAGCATGTTATTTTGACTAAAAAACCATCGGGAGACAGTTTCTAATGTGGTTAAGTCACCAGTTATGACATCATCAAAATGGCCGCTGCCGCGTTTAGAATATTGCGTATACAACAGAAAGTATGTCACATGTAAGCTTGTTTGGGGTGTCATTAAAAGCAAAATTAAATGTGTTATAATATTGTTTTTACACTTGACCTTGTAAATATCATAGTTTGCGAGAAATTTTAAGTTTTATTTAAATTTTCCCAAAATACTTCCGTTTTTAGGGTTCCGTACCCAAAGGGTAAAAACGGGACCCTATTACTAAGACTTCGCTGTCTGTCCGTCTGTCTGTCACCAGGCTGTATCTCAAGAACCGCGATAGCTAGACAGTTGAAATTTTCACAAATTATGTATTTCTGTTGCCGCTATAACAACAAATACTAAAAACAAAATAAAATAAATATTTAAGGGGGGCTCCCATACAACAAACGCGTTTTTTTGCCCTTTTATTTGGGTACAATCTATATGGTAGTTCCCGTTGATCTAGTATCACGAAATTTGGCAAAAAGCAAGGTCTTCATCAAAAGCACCTTTTTCCGCTAAGGGAAGGGACTATAAAGAGGAAAGATTTGTATGTTTGTAACAAATTGGCTCAAAAGTACTGGACCGATTTTAAAAATTCTTTCACCATTAGAAAGCTACATCTTCACCGAGTAACATAGGCTATATTTTATCTTTGAAACGCGGGTGAAACCACGCGGAAAAGCTAGTATTTAATAAAAAGTGACTATTTACAATTTTTATAGTAACTACGTAATATTGAAATGCGTTAGTGACAATTTAGTATGAACAAATACTATGATAAAAGTTATTAGAAATTTTTACAATATCCATAATAGCACATTATAGTCATAGATGTCATTTATTCCAGAATCTCCAATTTATATATGGCATAAATACAATACAAGTATTATAAAGAAATTATGAGTTTTGAGTTTGGATTTGAGCTATAAATCCAAGTTAGACATTACAAAAATTAAAGCTGTCCTACTAAATGTAATGTTTATTTATTTAGATATCATATTATTTAATATTGTAAATTTTATTAAAAAAAGGAAAAAAAACATTGATAGTTATTAAATTACATTTGCTAAAATCATGCTTTTTTTTTAATTCACAGATTGGTTAAAAATTATTTTAATCAATAAGTCTTAAAGATAGATATATGT
Source organism: Tetheella fluctuosa (assembly GCA_951216915.1). Taxonomy (NCBI): domain Eukaryota; kingdom Metazoa; phylum Arthropoda; class Insecta; order Lepidoptera; family Drepanidae; genus Tetheella; species Tetheella fluctuosa. Next base: position 6,677,341 of record OX578231.1, on the reverse strand, counting down.
ATTACACTTTATTTTTACACTGCTTATTTTTGGACTAGTAATACACAACAAGAGTAGAGTGTACAATGGAATGACACTTATAATTCCCCTTCAAACCATACATCCATTTTTGTGAAATTTCAATATTTTCAATCAAGTTTATAGCCCAACACTCCTATGGAATCTTGCCAACATCCTTTACATTCCCCGGAGAATTTATTCATTAAAAACTGTATATTTATATTCTCACATGCATATCAAATTTCTTAAATAAAATTTTATGTTAAAATAATACTAGAACTAAATTCTGAGTTCAAAATGAGTAGTAATTGATAAAACACAAGATTAAATTTCAAGTAAGTACTACATTTTATAAAAAAAAAATGCTTTGAACTTGTGAAATGTATCAAGTAGGTTACCTCTTTGTCGAAGATTATTTTCTGCTTGGATGAAGTTGTCATATAATATGAAGTATACATGACTGAAGTTGCCTTCAAAGTATGTTTTTGATTCATCAATGTCAAAATGTTCTGAAAAATATTATAATGATGTTTCTTCAGTAATGCATCAAATACAAAAGTGGTCAATTGTTCCACTTTTGTATTTGATGCATTACTGAAGAAACATCATTATTAAATGTTGAGAATTTAAAAGCCTAATATGCAAATTATTTATTAGATGAAACATATTTATTACAAATAATTATGAAAAAGGAGTCCATTTTACAGAAAAACTGTTGTAAAGTGAGGCGCATCAACTACAGTTATTCTTGACTAATTAGCATACATGGAATGTAGTTTGCTGTGTACCTACGGAAACGTTAACTATTATCAAACGAAGTACGCTTTATGCCGAAGAATACTATATATTGCCGAACTAAACTTGTACAAATAGGTAATAGGTAAAATTACTCACCTAGAACGATTTTTAAATGCTTTAGACGGGTTGCAGAATCCTTTTTGGAGTCCTGTATTTTAACTGACGATTTCTTAACATCCTGGTGAGATTTTTTAGTAAACATGTCGAAGGCAATTTTATAAGGTCATTACGCAGATTCTTTTCATTCTCAGAATGAAAAATACAGTAAATATCACATTGTTTTCTTCAAGTTTTCACTCCCCAGCAATCCCATTTTGACATTTCACTTACATAAAAATCTCGGTTGACGTAAACACTCAGGGATGTGAAAAAATAATCGATTATCATATTATTATTTTTTTTTAGTAGAATTGATTATTAATCATCAATTAATTTTATATTAATAGTCGATTAATTAATATTAATCGATTATAAAATCTACATTTTTAAAATCGAGTTTTGTATACAGCGCCATTTGTGCGACGAATGAAAAAAATACGAAGTCAAAAGACGGCGCCATTTGTCATTTGTGCCTTGTATGTATGTAAAATAGTTACGCATCTTTTTAAGGGTTTTCTTCTAGCGATATTTTACACTGGATCTAGTGACAAGATGATTTTTGAAGTGGCATGGCAACCCTGCACAGATGTGACATTGAATGAAAAAATCGATTACTTTATAAACCATTATTTTTTCTTCTAAAATCGACTTTTCACATATCGATTTATATTGAAAAGAGAAAAATCGATTATTAAGTAATCGATTTTTTTCACTCAATGCACGTCCCTATAAACACTATGAGTCTGTTCGTACTATAGTTCAAATAGTCAACAAGCCAATAACTGCCAATAACGCGAACATCATGCGATAATGTTTTCATGAGATATGCCTATTATTCTGAATCATGGCATCATCGTAATATTAAACATGAAGCAATAACTTTGCTACACCTAAGAAAGTTACGCGTACGGAGGAGGCACAGTTAATGTTTATATGGAGAAGGAATGCGGACTACGGAAAGCTAATATTTTTATGGTGGTACCACACATGACTATTTGTATTTGTTGTATTTGACAAATAATTTATATTTGGCATATATAGCAAATAACAAACACACATAACGGCACGTCTGTCGGTTTTTCGACGAAAAATAGGCAATCACGCAAATATAGCAGCCACACATGGTCGGCTAAACACAAGCGCGCGAACTGTGAACTAAAACGTAGTGATAATACAATATATTTCAACAATTTTGTTTTTCATGCATATTTTTATTAATTTCTTAAGTTTTGCCCGAGATGATGTTGTAAAGTTGTCGGGTCTGAATAGCTTGAATCTTTGGCTCTTTGCCAAATTGATGTTGACCAATGACTGACAGTTATAACTAGTAAGCACAGACTGTTCACCCGTTCAAAAGTTGGTGCCAACATAATGGGAAGAGGACAAGTTATAATGAATGGACTGTAGAGTCCGCGCCACCACTGAAGTCCGATTTATAGGTCCACCTCTATTCTAAAAGAAATAAGATCCATCGGACTTCAGTGGTGGCGCGGACTCTACTTATAGTAGTAGTTAGACATGGGTGATAAATATTTTTCGTCACAGTGAAAAAATCATCGTGATCTGCCACCTTGGAATATCACAGTGACTTTTTGTATAATAACGTCGTTCCAATATAAAGTTGTTCCTTTCCGTCGCATTTACTCCGTCTCACTCCCGTCACTACGATGGTTAATGTTAAATATGGAACGAGAATAAATCGGAACGCCGCCCGCCTGTCCGCCCGCCCCCCGCCTGCGTGCGCCAAAGCCAAATCAGGTTTTAGTAAAATGGTGGCTGTTTTACTAAAAACTTTTCGTGGACTATTTGAGACAACATGAAAAGTCACGATACACGCATTAATTACAAACATGCATTTGCAACATTTTCATTGGACAAAGCGCCACCGATTTCATTCCATAATACTCAAAATTCACCGATTTCATAAAAATAAAACAAAAACGCAACGTCACTTCGCAAGTTCCCGCCAAAAAATCCTTGACCAATGACAGTTGACGACACTGACACTATTTGTATGGAGGATGGATAGAGCTAAAGCGGCTATTACCCTATCCATCACTATCCTATTTGTTAACAGCATAATCAGTAGTAAAATTATTTATTAAAAAAAAAAAATTTAATGGCTAATGCTTAGTAGTGATGAAGTACAATTTCAGGTTTTTTCATTAAAATTACGACCGAATATTTTTATATTTTATCATTTTCGGAATACTTATGACCTATACTATCATCCCTCAAAAGGACCGTACTTCATTTATTAGGACCTTATAGAGTAAAATACCCTATTACTTGCCTTACATTTACTTTCTTTCGTGTGGATTGGTGTGGTTAAAAATATACATAGCTTTTAATGTAGGTAACCGACTTATAACAAAATCATTTTTTTATGACATAAAATTCCAACCGCTGAAGTCTTTCTTTGGTTTGGTTTATATTTTGTTAGAGACAGATTATTTTTCTACTAGCTTCCGCCCCGCGGTTTCACCCGCATTCCCTAGGGATCTTGTGTTTTCCCGGAATAAAAAGTAGCCTATAGCCTTCCTCTGCAATAATTTTTCAAATCGAACCTGAGATCCTGAATCCTGAGATTAGCGCGTTCAAACAAACAAACTCTTCAGCTTTATAATATTAGTATAGATTGAGCGTTGCTTTTTCTATTTTCAGCTGTATGTTCTCATTTTTAGCATATTATTTTTTACTGCTCTTCGATATTCCCTCTGTTGTTTCAGCTTTTCTTCATTATCTTTTTGTATTTTTTCGACTTTCTTGTAGATTATTTTTCTTGTTCTCCTTACGCCATTTTTAATCTTTTGATATGTTTCTCTTCTTCAGATAAATCTGCTATTTTCTTTTGACGTTGTTTCACCTTTTTTAGCTGGCCTAGAATTCTAACAAAAGCTAACACTTTCATACCGGTTCAAGCATGTGAAATAAAGAAACTTAAAACATACACATGACTCCTGAAAACATAAGTACAAGTACTAGGTAAGTAAAGACTACTAGTTGTACATTATTATTTTAAATTCGCATTTTTAAGCAGCTGGACTATGCCTTAAAAGTGCCAAGTACAAATAGACATTGTCTGCATTTATTATGCCAAACTATTATTGCATAATTCAGAATACAGCCATCTATGTTTACCATTTCCTAACGTCAAGAAAGTTAGGAAATGGCGGTCAGTAAATTGGTGTAACATACCTACTTAACCTAAATATTGTAATAATTCCTTTCCTTTGAAGTTTATCCAGTTTTCACAGTATACCTACTGCCAAAAGTATACCTACTGCCAAAATCCACTTTTTTTTGTTGTAAAATAATGTAAACCAGACTTCGGGGTTCTACAGGTTGCGTCACTCCTTGAAGCTGCGTTAGGAAAGAGTATATTTTTTTAGACTCCAACAATTCGCGCTCAACCAACATAACAAAATTTCTGTCAGGAAAACAAAATTGGGTGCCCGTGGCATTTTGCCAGCCCTGCCACCATATAGTTACGCCCTTACGCCTGATTCTGTGCAATAATGGCTCTCAGTGTGAGCCACGTGTGGGCTAGACAGACACCACGCAGCCAAGAATGCATACCAAGAGACTAATATTTAGTACTGGCTGTCCCCCGCGGTTTCACCCGCGTTCCCGAGAAAAAGGTAGCCCATGTCCTTCTCGATAGGCTATTTGCGTATAGGTACCAAATTTCATCGCGATCGGTTTAGGTGTGAAAAGGTAACAAACAAACAAACTGACTCACATTCGCATTTATATAATATTAGTTAGGATTCTTTAGTTAACGTTGTTGCAAGTTGTAAGATTAAAATAAGATATGGTTGATTGTAGGAAGGAAATTAAGTATTGTAGGTACCTTACTTGATTGATTTATTAGTTGAGTGACTTGGGTGCAATCCAATTAATAATTCGTTATGACGTTCTTTCTGGGTGTATTTGTATACCTAACCCTTAAAATAAGCCAATCAAGTATCTTATAAATGCGAATGTGAGTTTGTTTGTTAATAGCCTATGGAGACGGAAATGGACTACTTTTTTCTCGGGAACGCGGGTGAAACTGCGGGGGAGAGCTAGTTAACAAATAAAAGTATGTACCTACTATTGTAGTGTAGACCGAAACACAAAAAAATACTAATGCGTTTACGTCTGGTTAACTTTTCGAATACTTTGTATGGAGAGCGGAGCTGGGATTAGGTACTCCAAGTGACTCTGCATTCCAAAAATTCAACTTTCTCAAAGTATTTTTGTTACTCAAACGATTTGGTGGAAAGTCTGTTTTGGTCTTTCCCTCGCCGTGTGTTAGAGAGAGACAAAGGAAAAGAAAGCTAAATATGTAGGTGCTTAAGTACCTACTTTTACTTCTTTAGTGCCCGATAAAAAAAACTTTGACCTATATTAACAACTCATTTATTAAATTGGTTCCTACAGCACATACCTAGTTAAATTACCTACTACTAAAACTTAATTAAGTAAGTTTATATTTTTCTAGACATTAAAACATATAAAATTCTACTATATAGTAGGTGGTGCTTCCCAATATTTGGTTGATTGAGGAGAGGATGCCATAGTCTCGCAGCCGGATAGGATACACGTCTTCAAGTAGGTATTGCTTAGTATTTTTTATCGAAACTTGTTTTGATTTATATACACAAGCATGACGTCGGTATCTATCTACGCTTATTTGTGCGTTAACTCAGTCCCCGGACCCCAGCATCTGAGTTCACTAGTTACAGACAAGCTCTGCATAAAACTGCTCGCATTCACAAAATCACAATCGTACTGTTAACTGCTTTGACTGGACCATGTTTTGACTTACGTAAATGTTCTAGACAAATGTATTTATTTTAGTTCAGTGCATATACATTAACGGAGTGCTTTCTGTATTAAATATTTAAGTAGTCTAATAATTATAAAAAAATGTGTTACATTAAAATTATTTTGATCACATGTTTGGCTAGCAGGGCAATAAATGCCCAGTTGAACATGGCAAACGGTTCAATAGGTTTTCCTGAAATTGAGGAAAATCCGGATCAACAAAACAAGGACGTAAGTTAAATTAGGTATTAATAATAATTTTAGACTTAAGTAGGCATTACTATAATAGGTAGGTCTAATCCTATTAATTAATTGCAATATTTTTGATATTTGTTAATCTACATACAAAATTGTTCTTGGCATCTAAACGATAATGAAGAAGGTAATTAAACAAACGACCTTCGACTGGCATCGACTTACGATCGTTAGGTAGGTATGTGTGGCAATTAACTTGCCTTATCATGATTCTGAGCAAAAAATATATTTGCCGGTGAACATCAAAAAAAATATAAACTTAATACCTATAAAAACTATATCCTAATGTGTATTTTAGGTTTTTTACTAAGTTAGTACCCACAGATTAAAGTCAAAGTCAAACCTATTTGTCATAGGAATGCACTAAAGAAGATCGAATTTACTAAAGTTAGGTACCATGTCTATATATACTTGATGTCGTTGGCTTCAGTGATCCGGTTATTGCACTTGAATGAATCATAATTATTATTAAGTATTCGGCATACAGGGTAAGGTAATTTAAAACACGTTGGATATCATTGAATATTGACATGGCATTCATAAGAGAAATTCAAGTTCATTTTACTTGGCGAGCCAGCTCCGTGCAAAACGTAGTACCTATACTCAGTCCTATTTTGAATTTCAACGAATGAAACTCAATGAAAAGTAAACAACATCCAGTAACAAATCTTCATAAACATAGTAACATAAAGTTTCAAAGAGTTTCAAATAGCAATTTTTTATCGTAATGGATTGCGTTTTTGCGTTGCTTTTTCTGGGATAAATATAAAAAATTCAATGGATTTTCACTTCTTAGGGTTTGGGAAAAATAATGAATTTCTGCTACTTATTAAAAAGTTTTATTATTTTATTTGATTCCTCTGTCAAGTAATTAAAAACATGGATTACGAAACGACAGCCTGACTGTAAAAAGCGGTAACATACATTATGCCATACCTAAAACATTATTTTACGTCATAAACTTTTTTTTAGGGTTCTGTACCCAAAGGGTACATACGGGAATCTATTATAAAGCCTACACCGCCCGTCTCCTGTCTTTTACACGAGTGATCTACAAGTGAATAAAATCATCTAGCATCACAAAATGTTCTCGTTCACAAAGATGATCATACAATGTTTGGAGGGTATCTTATTAGAGATGAGATGATGAGGCTCCCGGGAGTGATGAATAAAACCACCTCGTGAGAATACCGTAGCGACATTGATTTATTGTTATGCTTTAATGATATTGTATAAGTTACAAATGTGCCTACGATGCATTGCCATAATTCCCTATATAAAAGTAAAATAATATGTGCGATTGGTCGTACAATGATCTTATATTATTTATTGTAAACATAAAAATATAAATAAAACATAAATAAAAATATGAGTACAAAGGAGCTTAAACCTAATAAGAGTTAACTTCCCAAACATTTATTTACCAAACCCCTTTTTGTTTTTTAGAATCGCCAGCCAGTATACATTCCAGCTATGTGCCCGAAAAATGAACTGTACTACCCTGGTGATCAGAAGGATGACTGGATATGCGACTGTCGGCCAGGTAAATGAAGTCATATCTAATCATAACATATTATTATCAATACTGCTCCAAAATAAAATATAACGCAAAATTGATTAATACTTATTCAGATGACTTGTATTATACCGATCTTTGCTATGGAATCCAGATAATCGATATATAGTAGGTATATACTTAATATATTTCCACCACCGCGGCTTAAATATATTACTTATGTAGGGGTTGAATTTTGGATAATAATTTCCTCAAAATTGATCCTAGGGTCAGCGGTTTAGGCTCTGCGTTCATTATCACCTGTCAGTCAGTCAACTAAGACTTCTTATAACATTTGTTATTATTTTTTCAGCTAATTTATACCATCCTGTATCAGACGCATGCTGGCCTGCTTACCAAAGAGGACCTTGCTTGGAGGGATTCTACTTAAAACTACCAGAAAACGCTGTGATACCCATATGCGAAGAGAACCCATGTAAAATCACTGGATCCGTTATGTGGAACGGGAAATGCGAGAGGCTGGGTTCCATAACGCCCTGTGAATATATGTATCCTAACATTGCCGCCCTAGGAGTGAACGCGACAACGTTGGCAATCAGTTGTGTAAAACTGAATTTTGACTCGAGATTCGGGGAGCGAGCGCCACAACTCACCGTGACTTGTCCACCTGGTTGTAAAAGGAGCATTAATGGCAAATGTGTTGCTGCTGCATCAAAATAAACGTTTTATTGACTATGCATTGTTTCTCTAAATATAAATCGATCTCATCCTAGTGTTTGTCTCGTGCTGAAGAACGACGACGTTTCAAAGTCAAGAACTTTCACAATCAATATTCTATTCCGTTAAGAGTCGCGGTAGGCCCAAAAAGTAGGAAACTAACCTTGTAACGGTATGGTACAACGCCACCCGAAAGCTATGGTAACCGTCGGTTGGCGTTACATGGGTTACCATGGAGACTGCTATCTGTGTGCCATATACTACAATATGCCTCTGTCATTGGCGTTTATTTACCAATCATCACATACACCGAGGTGGCGGTTCACCCACTCAATTATCGATGTTCATTTTGATAAAAATCGCTTTTTAAATGTTAGTGGCGCTTTCAGTTGGCTTGTGGTTGACGGTGTGATCAGCTACAGGCATAAACAAGTTGTTCGACAATGCTATCTTCTGTAGTGTCATCCTCAAACACCTATTCGGTTATAAAAGCGTGGAGTGATTTTAAAAGTGGATTGTGAATGTTTCTTGAAGATAATGTGTGCGATATGTGGTAAGATTTTTTTTAAACAGTGTTATAATTTTTGTAATAATAAGTCGTAATTTTGAAATTATTTTCTTGTCGTTTTTACATAGGATGTAGGTAAGTAAATAAAGGATAACGAATTATTGAGTTAAAAAAGTCCAGTCAGAAAAAATAAAATAAGTAAGTAGATCAAAGACGGTGTAGTGTAGATAAGTACTTATAGCAAGTAGGTAGGTAAGTATATCAAGACATTTTAGCCATTAAAATAAACAGCCAAAATACGTATGTTAGGTAGATACCTAAGTACTACTTAGTACTATTATTAGAAATACGAAAGTTTCTGAGGATGGATGGATATTTGTTGCTCTTTCACGCAAATACTACTGAACGGATTTGGATGAAATTTGGTACACAGATAGAATATATTCTAGATTAACATATAGAATACTTTTTATCCCGGTGAAATCGTGGGGCGGAAGCAGTCGTAGGGTCTCTTATTAAAGACTTTAATAACAGTAGCATTTTTAATTTACTTACCTACTATACCTACCGAAGTTTTCAAACACTTGCTAGTATTTTTGCAATGGTTACAATAATGCTATCAATAGAAATCCCGACGTATGGTAACTGCACCTAATCGGGTAGCGACTAGCGACTGATCGTATAATTTCCATATAATCGTGAACTAAGGCGAGCTTGCCCTTATCGCGATTGATCGCTGACCCACTTTCATCCACCGTCTACAACTGACCACCGACCACATTAGCTAGCGATCCAAGTGCGACCTTCGGGGCGTTTTCCGTCCATGAGTTCTTATATTTCCTTCCAATCTTAATAATGTCCCTACATATATTTTGGCAGTAGGCAACTACGTATTGATTGACAATAAAATGCGGAGAAACCTTGGAGAAACTAAACAGGTTTGATTGGAATGCATTTTTGAAGTACTCAAATGGGGTTATGTTATTTAGTGAAATGAAAAGTACTTAAACAACTTAACTTTAACTTAACTGGACCTGGATATACTTAAATGTATAATAACCAGTAAGTAATGTACAAATAAATTTATTAGGTAATCTCTGAGATCGTGATATATTTCGTATCTGCAAGATAATTTATAAATAAGTAGATACCTAACTGTCACCCGGTATGGTTCCACATTCCCGGGATAAAAAGAATCCCATTCCTAATCAGGTCAGCTAACCTATCAATTATATCCAAATCGGTCCGATTTACCGGTGAAAATAAATAGACAGACACTTGTGACTTTAAATATTATAGGTGGTAAGGATTGCATAAAATATTTACGGGTATATTTTTGTACTTAAATAAGATTCAAGAATTGAAAAAAAAAAACAATATTAACCCAAGAGCTACTGCGAGACAATAAAAACCCAGACAACATTTTAAAATAAAACTAAGTTCAAAATGGCTTTTAGATTTTTTAATAATGTATTTAGAAGTTGTAATTTTTCACATTTAAACATTCAAAATCTTTGGAAGCCCATACGAATTTTTCTTGGAACCAATTGTATTAAATACCTAATGATTTATTTACATTAAGCAGACATTAAATAATACAACAAAATTTATTTTGTGCCATTAGGTACACGGTACACCCAAAAATAAATAATATTATAATCATATTTAAACAACCGTGACTCTTGGGACATACTTAGAGTGTATGGGTAGAACCTAGCTAATGAACCCCCAAATCGTGTCGGTCCATGCACCAAACACCCTGTATAATATTGAATAAACTTACAGAATGCCCGAATCTATGCTAAGAGTTTTCATACGATTTTAACGTTCCGAATTCAAATCACATTATATCCCTTGGGACTTTCACACAGCATTATAGGCATCCCGGGATTATAATGACTTGCTTTACGTTGAGGTTGCGTGATATGTAATTGGACGTGGTATGAAAATAATTTTTCGTACCACTTGCTCAAAAAAGTGACATTCTATGCCACAAAAAGCGAACATAACAATAGTCATTTTTAATCTGTTGAAACAGGGAAAGAAAATTGTACTGAATTTCATTCATTTAAATTTGGAATACTTACCGAAAATTATACTGAACTACATCTGTGTTTACACCATTGAGTTTGTATATAAAGCATTACACATCTTTTTGAGTAACTCTCTCTATCAATAATTGAACCAATGTTTCGAATGTTAACTTTTACTTTTAATTGTCATTATTTTTAATAAATGCTTATCTCATATTATTATTGTGTTAATTTTTTCGCAAATGGTACGAAAAGTAGAGTATTTTCCTAGGTGATAAAGCTGTCTTAGTCTTGGGTGAACTTAAATCCCTCGCTACACTCAGGACTCGTCTTAAATCCCTCGCTTCGCTCGTGATTTAAGTTTTTAACACCCTCGCTACGCTCGGGAGTAAACCTCGAGTCCTTCGTTACGCTCGCGATTTAAATCGTCACCCGCGACAGAAGACACTGCTTTATCCCCTTGGTTAATAATCTACTATTACTTCATAAAAATCTATAATGTTGATCGACGCTAGACAATTTATTATTTTTGTTTTTAAATAAATTAAATTACACAAATATAGCAATTGGCTTTACCTTAGGTAGGGATATAATTTTCTGTGACTTGGACAAAGATGCAAAATATACAGAAGATGTTATGATCACGATTTTTAAGACTAACAGAATGAATGAACCTATCTGCATTTTAGATTTTCGAGAAACAACGTTTTGCAATTTAATAAACACCTGCTATAAGTCAATGCACTTATCGATAATGTGAAGTACCTACCTAATCATTTACAATCGAGGAACACACCTAATTCGGTATTTATTTTTGATTGAATTTCCTGCAGTAGGTACTTTACTTCTAATAGAAGGGTTACGACGAGGCATACATGTGGACGTTGATAAATTGTTACACATTGCAGGTAAACAACCAGCATTTTATAAATCACGCGTCAAAATCTTGAACACGAGGGAAAGCAAATATCGTGAAGAATCAGGTTGCTGCCTACATGGCCTACTTTGTAATAATAGTAATTAAACTGGATAGAATATAGGTATCAACATTATAACTTATCAGATTGCATCTAGACTCAACCAAGTAAACGTGTAAAGTCCGAAGTCAGTAGAAAGTTTGGTAAGCCGCCCGTTCTTCTCAGCAAATGCAACCTTCCGAACCTTTAAGAGTCTGACAAATTCATAAGTGTCAGTGAAAGCCTACTTTTTTTATACTACATAGGTAGCAAACAAGCTTACGGTCCACCTGTCCGTAAGCGGTTACCGTAGCCTATAGACGCTCATAACACCACGGGCAAAGAAAATATAATATTATATTTTCCCTGCCAAATGTATCACCCACGCGCTGCCAACCTTGAGACATGAAGATAAAAAAAACCGGCCAAGTGCATGTCGGACTCGCGCACGAAGGGTTCCGCACCATTGACTAGGTAAACAACAGTAGGTACACAGATTTCATATTGTAACCGTTAAACTAAATATTTTGTGAATATTTCAAGCGTTTACCTGGTGCTGATTTTAATATTGGGTAAAAAACGGCAAAAATCACTTTTGATGTATGAGAGCCCCCCCCCTAAATATTATTTTAATTTTATTATTTATTATTAAAGTAAATATACAAGTATTTTGTGAATATTTCAAGTGCCTACCTGTTGCTATTATTGATATCGAGCAAAAAAGGACAAAAAATCGCGTTTGTTGTATGGGAGCCCCCCTTAAATATTTATTTTATTTTGTTTTTAGTATTTGTTGTTGTAGCGGCAAAAGAAATACATAATTTGTGAAAATTTCATCTGTCTAGCAGGCAGACAGGCAGCGAAGTCTTAGTAATAGGGTCCCGTTTTTAGCCTTTGGGTACGGAATCGAATCCTAAAAAACTAATACTTAAAAATATTTAATTTCATTACCTTACTGTACGCAATGGAGGGATTTTATGAGATGTTAGTGTACCTATTATCCCAAAGTACCTTCTATTAATAATTTGCACCTTTAATTTGAAGTTACCTCAAAACCTCGACGTTGCAAGTGTAGGTACCTACCTACCTAGGTGATGTGAGATTAAATAATATTTTATTGTATTGTGCTACAATTATTTAAATAGCTAATAGCAAAATGCTCAAATCGTGTTGCATTAGGTACTGAGCTGTTAACATTGATAATTTTACAGCAAACCTTGTTGGCCCTTGCCTATAGTATCGAGGGCAGTGGGTCAACTTTGGCTCAGATCTGGGGGTAACTACAGGAAAACACGAGAGGGGATTTTGCTTTGAAGTGGGCCGCAGTGGCGAAGGTCACATTGCGTGAGAAATGTAGCTAGCTGATAGCGTGGCAATAAAGTTGCTTAGCAACCAATTTAGGAAAAAGTTGCTATTACATACCTAATTACAGACCACCAAGATACAGGCTTTTGAAATATATATTTGTAGAATATATACCTACTATTAGCATATAAAAATCAAGAGGTAACAAAATAGGTAAAAAAGTAAGAAATAAATACAACATTTAGAAAATAAAAGGGAATGCAAAATACATATATGAAAGACAAGAGATTATAGGAATATGGGAACAGATAAAAATGAAAGGAATACAATATTAATAGGACACGATAGTAGGAAAAAGAGATAGAATGGGGAAAAGTGGGAAATTCAGTAACAGGAATAGACAGGACCTAGATAAATATATAAGAGATATGAATGAATGATGTAAAAATTAGAAGATATAGAAAGACAGTACAAATGAAATATTTTCCTGTTACTCAAGGTTGCCTGGAAGGCGATAAGGCCGCCTAAATTGTATTATCTTCTTTTATTTTAAAAATGTATTACATTACTTCCCTGTTTGTACATTATGGTGTAAACATAGAAGAATATTTAATTAATTTATATACAAGGGAATTTTGAAAATATTTGAATTGTACTACAATTTATGTGACGTGAAAGCGTCAACTCCTTCTTTCCTTCATTCCCTTTTAACTTGAATATATGGAATTTGAAAATACCAATAATTGATTTTTATATAATTGAGCTTACTTTCAATCTCAAGGAATACCTAATAGTATCTACTTATGTACTCTCTCCCGATCAAAACTGAGAGACGCCACGCTATTGTCAATAGCCAATTGATTGATACACAAGCAGTAAGTACCTGGGTCTACCTACATAGATGCATGATGATGGATGACTGGCTCTATAAATACAAAAATAGTTAGTGTACTTTAATTGCCACGAAATGGCGTTGTTTATTTCGGTTTTTGTAGATAAACCAAATTTATTTTCCTGTTACTATATGTACCTAATTAACAAACAAACTAGTCAAATGAGATGCGGGTAAATCTTTATCAATAACCACAATGACGATGGATATTGTCAACTAATTAATTTATTATTGGCATTTTGAGCAGGTCGGGAAAACCCGATCAGTGGGTCAAGTATCCACCAAGATGGTGGTGGAGTTCATACTTACCTACTGGGTGCAAAATTCCGGAGTATTTAATGAGAATTTGTGGGCACTATTTATACTAATATTATAAAGCTGAAGAGTTTGTTTGTTTGAACGCGCTAATCTCAGGAACTAGGTTCGATTTGAAAAAATCTTTTAGTGTTGGATAGCCCATTTATCTAGGAAGGCTATAGGCTACTTTTTATCCCGGGAAAACATAAGATCCCTCGGAACGCGGGTGAAACTGCGGGGCGAAAGCTAGTTATCTAATAAGTATAACAAACACTTACCTACTAAATTGTTCGGTCAGAAATTGAAATCACTTTGCGATACCAAAACTATACTTAAAGTAGATATTTATTGAACTTAGATATTTTATATATTGTTTTAATCATTATGATTTTTATCAAGTAATTTTACAAAAGTTTTATATTTGCTTCCTTATCGTAACAACTTCCTCCACTGCTTCCTACAATACAATACTGATGATAAAGCTTATTACTTATCTGTGATTCCGGCGGCGTGGCGGCGCGTTTACATGGTTGTTCTAATCAAAACAAACTACTGAAGTACTAGAATGTATTTAGAAATACAAAGGATGTAAATGTTTTTGGGAGAAGGATAGTTCCGAACCCTCAGAGAGATGGATGGATGGATATGATACTTTTTATGCCGGGAACCAGATAGTAAACACATAATGACTGCGTTTAATTTCATGTTATTTGGAAAGTTTTATCACAACCGTATCACGCGTCATCTTTGACTCGCAACGTAAATTATGTTAGTGCTGATTATAATCAGCGGTGGCTGGTGGCGGTGGCGTGCCGGGCTTACGTCACGCGTCACTCCAGACTTCACCCACCCCACGAAGTTCCCAACACGTACCACCAAACTATAGCTTAACTATATAATAATAACCGTGCTTAGTGTCCAGCCAACCTTGGTCCGCATAATACACACACATTTAAATTTTTACTACATTCAATATGTAAGTTGAACTTTAGCTATAGATCTTATTTTTTGGCCAAGTATATTATATACCTTCACTGCCCAATCACTGTTTGACATTTCGTGTTTCTTTTTTTACTAATGACGACTACCGAAACGCAAAAGTGTAGGTTGTGCCCAGTCCCAGTTCAATTCAAGGTCCGATTTTATTGTAGGTACTTAGTAGGTAATCAAATGTTGCTTTTGTAGATTTATCTCCACCAGTGAAAATATTGTTTGTTTAAGTAACATTTTCATATTGTTAGGGAGGCTATCCTTATCCTGGGGACTGTTGATAATGAAGATGAACGAACATATCATATCTACATCATATAAATGAGTCTTCTTTTTATCCATAAGATGTGAAAAAAATATTAGATAGGTTAATTGGCAAACAAGAATAGGTACCTACACCACAAATAGTTTGCATAAGCCACAATGCTAAAGTTACAACGTTGTCAATGTGTATTAGTAACATTCGCATAGGGAGGTACAATTTTATAATTCTAGACGAGTAAGTAGGTAGGTAGACGTACCTAAATAAAGAAAACGGTGACCTGCTTTTGTGCAATAAGTTAATAGATTAGTTAGGTGTTGGGCGGGCGTTGCGTGACACCCGCCGCCCAGCGCCACCTGCCCACCTCTGTCCGAGCGGGCAGCGGCAGCGGCTCATGGCGGGCGGCCGCGGCCAGTCTGAGGCACGCGCCCTCCGCGCCCGCTCGCCCGGAGCACCCGGAGTCTCGCGACCGCCACGCCAGCGCCCGCCTGCCCGCCACCCGTCATCACGGGACACCACACATGGCACGCGTACCACACTAACCTGCTCTGTTATGGACAAGCGGGCGACGAGCGGCCGGGCTGAGCCGATCCCCAGCATCCTCAAGAAACCTAAGAACCGCCACAAAGGTGATCTTCTCGACAAAAGCTCAAAGATTAAACGCGAGAAGGTGGAGGGTACAAAGAAAAGCGGAGATGTGACAGCCCCACTGCCACAGGGATGTACGCCACTCATGTACGCCTGCCAACAGGCCGACTACAAGGCTGTCGTTGACATACTCAACAAGGATGTGAGTTCGTCATCCACATCCTTCATTGATCATCTACTTCACTTGTGGATCAGTTGTATCATTAAAACACTAAAAACAAACATCACTATTATTTATTACGTCATAATGTCCATATGTCGCACCGAGCTCACCCTTCGTTTATTGTGGATAGAACAAGGGGTTGTTGTATTAGCCACCCAAAGCTTAGTTATAAAATAATAGACATACTAATATTCATAGAACATATCCATTAGGGTGCACTCACACCCTATGAAATAAGAAAAGCGTACCTTTCATGTGCTCCGTGCTGGTTGTGGCACGCGATGCGATGTTACGCCGACGCGATCGCTTGAATAAGTATCAGCTCGCCTTGTAAACAACCCTCAAATCCGGCAAACTGCACGCTTTAGTGGTTCCGTCAATATTAACAACTCGTTCCCTCGTTTAGCAAAATAATCTTATAATGTTACTAGCCAATCATATTTTTATGGGAAGAATATCACTAGAAAGGCTACCTAAATGTACCAAATTAATATAGGTAGTAGGTACTTGTACTTTGTATTTGGACTAAACGATGACTCACAGTCACAGTCCATTCAATTTGCACATACTACATACCAACTACAGTTTTGCTTCTTATACAGAGCGGGTAAAATAATATTGTGTTGTGATGTAAACACTAACAAATCGAAAAGCTTTCAAGGAAATGCACCTATACATGCGGGGAGACCGAGGTGTGGGGTAAAAGTTAATCAATACCTATAGATGTAGAATCGACCGACTGCTTCACAATAGTAAAGGAACATGATTCTCGCAATGTATAACAAACAACTAGGTATCGTGTGGCGATTCTAACTACAACCGTTGTCTAGTAACACTGTTTGGGACATCAACCTGTTTACTTTGTTATAGAAGGGTCGAAGTAAGCCGCCACTCTTAATCATTTCTCCAAAGGAAAATTGCGATAAATCTCGGTATTTTTTTAAAGCTACCTTAAAATATTGCACATGTTCATATTTTGTTGCTCTCATTTATAATAAATTTATTCATAAATGATTTACGAGACACACTAATCTGAACTCATTGGAGCTGATCTAGGTATATCACGGAGACACATTTTTACTGTTGAAAATTATAATATTAAGTTAACGATTTCATCCATTATCCAGTCTTCATCAGTACGCGTTCGTGATCGCGGTCTGCGCTGCGCTCTCCACTACTGTGCATCAAGCGGCGCGGGAGTCAGCCAGGCTGCGAGAGCGGCGTGCGCCGACCGCGTGCTGATGGCCGCACCGGCGCTGGCGGATGCTCGCGACGCTGACGGTCTGACGCCCCTACACCTCGCCGTCGTGCACGGAAATGTGCCTCTAGTACAGACCCTGCTGGCCGCTGGCGCAGATGTAAATGCGAGAGATGATGAACACCATACTGTAGTTCATTGGGCTACTGGTGAGTAAAGTATGATTCTTCTGATGCATTTATCGGAGCTAAATGGAGTTGGACGGATGGCAGACGTTCTAAAATAGGCTAAAACCTCTGTTTGAAATAATTATTACTTATTGTAATTCTAGCAGAGGATATTTTCGGAAGTAGTTGAGACAAGTAAAAAGAAAATCATACCGGTTCACGATGATGCGAAGCCAAATTGTCCATTGATATTCCATATACTTTTGATTTCCTTTAGGTACTATGTTATTCTCGCTCAGGCTTCGAACAGAATTTCCGTCGTGCCGAGTTATTTTCGCGGTATTAGGAATTGTATAAATAGTATATATAATATTATAATTAACGTTTGCGGTGAGGTAGATAAAATTGTTTTTTTCCTCATTGCTAACTATTTCTGTGTTTCATTGCTCAAATTAAAATTCAATTGTAAAGTGTTGGAACCTTTGAATTAATTGAATAGGCCGCAAGTCCTTCACACTGCCGTGGTTATTCCTGATGAGGATGTAGTGAGTTGTTATCTAACTGTGTCATTCAGTGGTTGCACGCAGTTGCCTTCGTGGTTATCACGGTATCACCACACCGTGCGGCGTCTGACGGCGCGCCTGCACGCGACCAATTAGTTAGTACTGCTTCGTGGCAATCAAACGCTACTTCAGTCCTATAAAGATGTACTCGACTGAGACAATTGAAAGCCTCGCTAATTGTGTCTGAGCTACAATACAAAATCTAGAACTCAAGCGCGTAAGCAGGACTTGTTTTCTCTTGAGCCGTACTGTTTGTTCTTTTTATGACATTGCTGAATCGACCTGAGTTTATTGGGAAATAATGACAAAATTGGTATGTAAATGATGTACAGAAATAGGTACATTTAAAGTTTAACGCGTGTTTAGACTTGACATATCTTGGACCAAGACATCAGGGTTCAACTCAAGATATTTATTCAGATTACTTACCTGATAAACATATGAAAATGTTATACTTAAGAGACTCTAGCAACAGTACCTATACGTAATATCTACACCTAAACTGAGAAGGAATAAATAAAATATGCTTAGGTAGGTAGGTTTTTATGCCGGGTAATTATCAAAATCATATTTTTCCACTTGGATATATCTGCATTTATTCATAGATGTATATAAATAACAAATATTTACAATCAATGTATAAAATACAAACTATGATATATAGAAAACATCCTCAAAGCCCTCGCTGCTGTCGATAGGCAAGGTTCCCAACAGGCTGGCAGCGTTCCCTTTTTGGATGGCCAAGCTTATGCGTTGGCGGAAAAAGCTTCCAGCCCGTCGGTCTCCCGAAGCCTCGATGAGCTTGGATGATAAAATCCGAGCAAATCGGCGAGCCTTGAACTTGGATATATTATGATGTATTTAATGTTTTTAATCGTTCTGAATGTATGATTAGCTTTTGCGGTTATGCCTTTAATTGCTTAATGCCGGTGAATGAATGCTAGAATCTTTAAAAAAAAACAGTCAAGTGTAAGTTGCTTAGACTTGCGTATGTACCGCGATGATTAAAAACGGTCAAGTGAGAAATTAGAGTTCCATTACAGTTTATGGATTGAAAAACTGTGGCTCCATACCGTGATTGCGGTAATTTTCCCGGCCAAGTTCGTGTTCTGAACACGCGCAGTGTAGGATTCGGTAGTCAGTACGATGTAGTACAGAGTAACACCTAGGTTTGAATATATACTTAGATGATTTTATTTAAAAGTATACACAGCCTCCCCTTGTTAAATATAAAAAAAAACTACTTAGCGGTGATTCATCATAAAGGTTGCCTGGTAGAGATCTCTTATTGTGATAAAGCCGCCCATTATTACTGTTTTTGTGTATTTTTTCATGTGGTGTATCAATAAAGAATTATTTATCTATTATATATGTAGGTACCTATATGATTAGTATACTGTACCTATTTATAGAACTAGCAGTTTACTAAAATTAATCTTTAAAACTTTAAATACTTACTACGTTCCCTGTGTAAAAAAAAAAACAAAATTAACTATTCTGCTATTCCAAAAAATCCAGAAAATCCAACAAATCAAAGATCGTAAAAATCGGTGCGGCCGTTCTTGAGTTATAAATGGTGTAACTAACCCGACTTTATTTTATATAAGTACTAGCTGTTCCCCGCAGTTTCACCCGCGTTCCCGGTATAAAAATAGCCTATTCTGCTATTTGGGGCGGAAACAAATTTAACGAAAAAATTGCAGGCGGCATAAATATGTACAATGTATGTATGTATAACTATACTATAATACTATTTTTTTTGCGTTTTATCACTAAATCTGCCAGTAAAATGGCCATGACTGACAAACACACAAATGGACATGGCGAAACTATAAGGGTTTGTTACGGAATCCTAAAAAGCCAATTTCTATCGTTTTTTGTAGCCTACCTACCTATACTAATAATATATTTTTGTAGGTAGGTACATAATGCAATCTAATAACATATGTAAATATAATTCCAACGATATTTAGCTCGGCAACACATAAAGCATGCTCGAAGGTCAAGTTGGCATCCGCACGAGTCTAACTAAACGGACGTCCGAATGGAAAGTGACCTTTGGTTTCCTTCCACAATTTCTTAGCTTTTCCTGAAATCAAATAGAGGACATGGAATGAGCTCAAGACTACTCCTAAACATTAGGCCCTCTCAAGGCATGTAGGAAGTTTATAATGTGACTCTACCACATTTGTATAGGATCTGATGTGGATTCAGGAAATGAAATCTATCCAGCAATATTGCTTTCATAATAAAAATCATCGTTTCTACATTATAGATATGTAGGTACTAAAAAGGTGTAGTTTAGGTATTTTTTTTTTACTTTGTACAGGCTTGTGTTTGACCACAATCTCACTATTGTAGGTGATGATGTGGCCGAAGGTGGTAAGCACACAAAGCCTAGAAGGATCTGGCTCTCAAGTGCAGCTGCCGGAACACACCAATAGGTGTTTGACGACAGATATTCAACTTGAGGGTGGTAGCCAGCCAGGCGGGTACTATAAAGTACCCTATCACCGTGCTATGGTTTCCTCACGATGTTTTCCTTCACCGAAAGCTCAAGCTCATTGTAGGATTCGAACCCACGACCTTCACCGCGGCGTCCGACGTCACTACCACTGAGCTATCATCGCTAGTATTTGGAATAGAGGTAGAGGTATTTGGAATACCGCATTATACATAAGTCATCGGCTAGTCTGGTATTGGTATATTATGCGGACAGGGGGTAGTCCGGTGGGCCACGATATTGAACAAGTGAGCAAGGTCAGGCCCTTGAACTGACAGCATATATCTAGGACTACAGTACCTATTCGTAGAACTAGAGGCTAGAAGGTCAACGTTTCAGATTGATGGGTCATTGTTTTATGTACCTACTCGACCACCACCAATGTCGAGACTTGTTATCTGCGACAGTGATACATCGTACTGAAATACTTGCTTGCATCTAATACATTATAATGTATCAACACTGTGTATGATACAACTATGTGTGATATCTTGTTATTGTTTTTGAATAACTCAAGCAACTTCAAATTCTATGTAGGTATGTAACTCTTTTCCTATTTTCAATATTACTTCCATCTAGAATTCTAGTTATACCTAAGTTTAGAGTCCTTGCAATTACGTATTCCCATCTTGTTGTGTAAGTAATTTACTCCAATGTTTTAGTTATCTTACTAATATTATTAATGCGAAAGTGTGTGTGTGTGAGTGTGTGTGCGTGTGTGTACAGTAGTTTTAAGGCGATGATAGGTCAGTGGTAGTGACGTTAGACGCCGCGGCGAAGGTCGTGGGTTCGAATCCTACAATGCACAATGCACATGGAGAGACCATACTCTGGAATAAGATAAAGGAATCTTTTTAGCCCGGAAATGCCGAACGGGAAACTTGTTATTATATATAAATTTAATCGTATTACCAACGAGTACAAGAAGGTCAATCCGATGAACTAGCCGTGCTTCCTATCGCAGATCAATAAGTACAGATGCATACGAGTACCTATGTATATAGCCAACAACACTGCACACGATCGATTCAGAGCTCGGACACATCACCACGGCGCGGCGCCATCACTGTGAAGTAACGGTACGACGTTGTGCCGTGGTACACTCACTCACTCACTCGAAGCGCAGATGACGCTCTATGTCCATCACTTCTCGTGGACTATCGATATGCTCTGCTCCTGCACCAACCTACTAAATTATTTATGATATAAAATGGTAAATTTGATGGTAGTGTGTGGTGAAGTGGGAGCGCTGCGAGCAGTCTTGGCGGCTGGAGCCGATGCAGCGACTCCTGATCAGCACGGAGGTTATCCTCTACATTACGCCGCGCAAATGTGTGGGGCACCCGCAGCTACGGATCATCAGGTAAAAACCTACCTATTTCCATATAAAAAAAACTGCACCTTTTGATATAATCCCTCTCAATCAACAAATTAATGAGATTCCAAAGAGCGATTTTATGGATGATTTTCCTGCCTATGTGTAGACTTTACTCAATCCGCAGAAATATAAAAGAGAAGCAACAAAACGTAGCTTACATTATAAAAGTGGTAAGTATTATGATTTAAATAAGTAAGTAATATGTTTATTTGTAGAAACAATGATTGCTATGAAGCATCTAGTTACAAAAATATACAGTCTGACCTATAACCTCCTCCTTTTTTGAAGTCGGTTTAAAATACAAATTCATGGGAAGGTTTACGTCACAGTAGTTGTTTTTTGTACAAGTTTAAAGTCGAGGGCAATGCATTAATTTACATACAACATAAGGCGAAATGCTGAAATATTTTTTGCAATTTTTGTATCAAATATTATGTCTTCGGGGTCTTCTATTCTATCAATATTTTGTTTCGTAAAATACAGGTTTTTCGAAGATATCCCGGACATCAGCCTGTGCGAGATTAGAATGCGAAGACGGAATCACATCAGAGCTTGTGAAAGCGGGTGGAATACCGGTACTGAAAGTCCTTCAAAAGCTTTTTAATTCCGTCTAGCTCGAGGGCAAAACGCCAGAAACATGGAACAGAGGCGAGGTGGTGCTGTTTTTCAAGAAAGGTTATAACACTTTTTTGAAGAACTACAGACCCATCACGCTTCTGAGCCATGTTTATAAACTGTTTTCAAGGGTCATCACGAATCGTCTCGAACGCAGGTTTGATGACTTCCAGCCTCGAACAAGCCGGTTTCTGGAAAGGGTAGGTACAGTAGTTTTAAAGCGATGATAGCTCAGTGGTAATGACGTCAGACGCCGCGGCGAAGGTCGTGGGTTCGAATCCTACAATGAGCTTGAGCTTTCGGTGAAGGAAAACATCGTGAGGAAACCATAGACACGGTGGTAATGGTAAAGTACTTTGTAGTATCCGCCTGGCTGGCTACCACCCTCTAGTTGAAAATCTGTCGCCAAACACCTATTGGTGTGCTCCGACAGCTGCACTTGAGAGCCAGTTCGGGCCACATTGTCACTTACCATAGTGAGATTGTGCCAAACAGAAGCCTTTACAAAGTTAAAAAAAAAGTACCATAGACCACATTCATACGCTGCGACAAGTTATACAGAAGACCGAGGAGTACAACTTACCATTATGCCTAGCGTTTGTGGACTATAAGAAAGCCTTTGATTCGGTCGAAACTTGGGCGGTGCTTGAGTCTCTCCAACGTTGCTGCATCGACTATCGGTACATTGAAGTGTTGAAGTGTTTGTATAATAACGCCAGCATGTCAGTCCGAGTACAGGAGCAGAGCTCGAAAGTGATTCCAATGAAAAGAGGCGTAAGACAGGGAGACGTTATTTCTCCGAAACTGTTTAATGCCACCATGGTAGACGCCTTCAAGTTTCTGGAATGCTTTCCATTCCAGACTCGGCATCAATATTAACGACGAAAACATCACTCACCTTCGATTTGCCGACGACATTGTGGTAATGGCAAAAACGATGGAGGAGCTCAGCACGATGCTCGATGACCTCAACAGAGTTTCACAACGGGTGGGCCTTAAAATGCACATGGAGAAGACAAAAATTATGTCAAATGCCCGTGTTGTGCTCGCCCCGGTATCAGTTTGTACGTCTACCTAGGAAAAACAGTCCAACTAGGTAAGTCCAATTTCGTGAAAGAGGTCATTCGCCGAATCCAACTCGACTGGGCAGCGTTCGGGAAACTACAAAACGTTTTCTCGTCCAAAATACCTCAGTGCCTCAAGACGAAAGTCCAGTGTGTGTTACCAGCGATGACATGGCACAGAGACGTGGTCTCTCACTATGGGCCTCATAAAGAAGTTCAAAGTCGCACAACGAGCCATGGAGAGGGCTATGCTCGGGGTTTCTCTACGCGATCGAATCGGAAATGAGGAATTTCGTAGACGAACAAGGGTCGCCGACATAGCCCAGCGGATTGGCAAGTTGAAGTGGCATTGGGCAGGGCACATAGTGCGCAGAACATATGGTCGATGGGGCCGAACAGTTCTGGAGTGGAGACCACGGACCGGCAAGCGCAGCGTAGGATGTCACCTTACAAGGTGGATGGACGACCTTGTAAAGGTCGTCGGAAAAGGCTGGATGCAGGCCACCCAAGACCGGTCCTATTGGAGATCTTTTGTGGAGGCCTTTTTCCAATAGTGGAAGTCTTGCGACTGAGATGATGATGATGATGATGACAGGTTTTTAAAGGAATTTTAAAGAACATAATTCCAAATTCAAATCAGGAAAATGTGTGATTGTTTTTCGTACCGTCAAGATGAGTTAATCTAATGAAGAAATTCGATACATTTTATAATTTTACTAATTTTTTTTTATATTTTTTTAGTTTTTGGACCTAGTGCAGTGTCTGTGAGAGTAGCACAAATTTGGTTTAAGCGTTTTCAATCCGGAAATTTTGATGTCAAAGATGCACGTCGCTCTGGTACGCCCTATTACGGATAAAATGGATGCCATTTTTGAAAAAGTGGAGCAAGATCGGCATATCAGTAGTTACGACGTAGCTGAAGAACTGGGAATTGACCACAAAACAGTTTTGGCGCATTTGAAAAAAACTGGGTACACAAAAAAGCTCGATATTTGGGTACCTCATGAGCTCACTGAAAGAAACCTAATGAACTCATTTGTGATTCTTTATTACGACGTAATGAAACCGAACCATTTTTGAAAAACCTGATAACTGGTGATGAAAAGTGGATCACGTACGACAAGAACGTGCGAAAAGGTCGTGGTCAAAGGCCGGTCAGGCTTCACAGACTGTGACGAAACCCGGGTTAACTCGCAAAAAGGTGATGCTGTGTGTGTGGTGGGATTGGAAGGGCATTATTCATTATGAGCTGTTACCACCAGGCAGGACCATCGATTCTGAACTCTACTGCAAACAACTGATGAGATTAAAGCAAGAAGTTAAGAGAAAGCGGCCGGAATTAATCAACAGAAGGGGTGTGGTTTTTCATCATGATAACGCTAGACCTCACACATCTTTAGCCACTCAGCAAAAATTAAGAGAGTTTGGCTGGGAGGTATTAATGCATCCGCCGTATAGTCCTGACCTTGCACCTTCAGATTTCCACCTGTTTCGGTCTCTTCAGAATTCTTTAGGTAGTGTCAGGAGAGGACTGCCAAAACCACTTGTCGCGGTATTTTGATCAGAAATCCCAAAATTTCTATAGCAATGGGATCATGTCCCTACCTACAAGATGGCAAAAAGTTATCGAACAAAATGGTACCTACATACTTTAGTTAAATGTAAATAAACTATATTAAAAAATGTTTTGAATTTTCTTAAAAAATGCGAAGAAACTTTTTCCCCAACCTATTATATAATTTGAATCTCGGAAACGGCTCGAACGATTTTAATGAAATTTAGTATGCAGGGGGTTTCGGGGGTGATAAATCGATCTAGCTAGGTTTCATTTTTGGAAAACGTCGTGCAAAGCTCGGTCATCCAGGTACTAATATTAATACTCGTGTTTTCGTAACCGGGGTTTATATTGCATGTATGCCAATTTGTAATCTGCTACGACTAACGAATATTTTTTTTATTCAGATGAGAGGAGCAGCACTTGAAGTTCTGCGAGCATTAGTTAGAGAAGGCGGTGCAAGAGTTGACGTCAGAGACGCTGATGGAAGAACGCCGTTACTGTGGGCAGCGTCAGCTGGCTCTGCTGCCGCCTTACTGGCTCTGCACCAAGCAGGGGCCAAGGTTGATGATGCTGATAGGTAAACATGTGCTAGGAAGTATGTAGGATGTTAAGACTTTGGAATAGGTACTTATATATTTATTTACCATTAATAAATTACACATACAGTTTAAAAGCCTCTACGGAAGCTTCATGGCAGCAAATTAAAGCAGATGACGAATTTCGTCGTTATTAACCAAATGCATAATATGGTAATAATCGATTATTTTCTCAGGGATGGCCTAGCTGCCATACATTGTGCCGCGGCCCGTGGTCACACTGAGGCTTTAGAAACTTTAGTTGGTTTATGTGGTGCTCGAGTGGACGTAGCAGACTCACACGGTTGCACTCCGCTACATTACGCAGCAGCTCTTGGACATGCCGACGCCACAGCTGCTCTGCTGCAACACGGAGCCGACGCTCATCGACAAGACAGGCGAGGACGTAGCCCAGCTCACACTGCAGCCGCCAAAGGACAGATAGAAACCGTGCGAATACTCGGTTCGTATTCATATTATATGTCTCTTAATTTGACTATAATAATATGCAAAATGAAATTGAAAATTTCAGGCGCAAGAGGAGCGAATCTCTGGCTACGAAATTCAAAAGGTGATCTACCTTTACATGAAGCAGTATCTTCAGGACGACGTGAACTGGTTAAATGGCTGTTAGATGGCAGGCCTTCCCAAGTTAATGCAACTAATCATGAAGGCCGTACTCCACTGCACATAGCAGCCGCTACTGACAACGCCGATCTCTGTCGGTTACTTATGGACCGCGGAGCGGAAGTCAATCCAGTAGCCAGGTCTTCGAAGAATGAACCATTGACACCGTTAGACTGTGCAACGAGTCGCGGACACCGATCTACTGCTAAATATATACAAATGCAAGGTGGGCAACCCGCTTCCAAACTTGCCAATACCGATATTATTATCGATGTAGCCCCGATCACGGCTTTACCCACACGAAAAGTAACGAGCACAAAAATCGATGTGCGTGATCGAATTAGAATCGAAAAAAGGGAAGTTTTAGAAATCCCTAGTCCTCATCAAGAAAAACAGTTGAAAGAAATAAAAAACAGTGACTCGTCTAACGAATCGTCGTCAGATAGTAGAAAGGTTTCAAGGAGAAGATCTGAAAAGAAATACACAGATAGATATTTTGAACGTCGTAAGAGACTCGACTTAACTCATAGTCAAAAAAGTTTTAGTGATGGTTATGATAGTGAAATTGAAGGTCATAATCTACATGACTCATATGCAACAAAGCGAAGAAGTTCAAAAAAAAGTAGATCAAAAAGCGAACCTTCCAGACAACATAGAAGAAGTGGTTCTAAATATCGCCGACGCAATAGGTCTAATTCCGAAAGTTCATCGGATCCAGAAAGTTATTCAATGAAAAAAAAAAGCAAACGACATCGTAAACGGAACAAAAGAAAAAGTAGTTCTCCATCTGAGAGTAGTAGCACTGAATCTACAGAAAGACGAAGCACAAAACGAAAAGGAAAAAAAACATCTATACATATAGAAAATGACGATGAAAAACAGAGCGTTAAATTAGTGAAATATAAGAGCATGGAACATTTACAAAGTACTGAAAAAAATTACAACGAATTAAACAATAATGAAAATATAACAGTCGCTAACTTGGCCGAACCTAATAATGAAGAAAACCGTATAGTAAAAAGCAAGGTTCCCAGTGAAACTGAGACAGATACTCTATCAGTTAAAACAAATATGATCGTTACTGAAGCTCAAATCCACATGGAGCGTGAGTCGAGTCAGCACGGTAGCTCAGAAATAACCGTCACCGTTGATTCCTCTAACAATGTATCTATAGAGACATCTAACATGTCTGTAACCCACAAAGATTTACAAAATGAAGAAATTAAATCTGATGTAGAAAAAATTGAAAGTCCTGAAGTCGCCACAGAACCGCAAAATATAGAGAGTGATCCAATAAATCCAACAGATAGTAAAGTTGACACAACTCAGACCGTAAACGAATCAATAAAAGCAGATGAATCCACATTTCTTTTAACTGATGGAAATAAACATCAAAGTGAGGAAGCTCAAATACGTGAAACTGAATCTAATATTGATAATAGTGCTAATGTGGAAGAAAAAAATAGCTTAAGTGAGCAAAAAGAATCAAGTAAAGATTCTAATGTTGATAACGTTGAGTTAGCAGATCATATAGTTGAAACAAAAGAAACTTCGTCTAGTCCTAATTTAGAGCTCGCAAGAAAGAAATCATTTCAAGTGCTATTTGGTCCAGAAGAAGTGTTGTCCGAAAGTAAAGACGCATCTGGAGAACCTAAGACAAGTAGTTTAGATGTTACAAGTTTGGAAAAAACAGAATCTCAGGAAAAAAGTAACTCCCCGGTTGTGTCTTTTGCTAACAAAGATGAAATTTTCGAAAGTAAGGATTGTGATAAGTCGGATAATCATCTGATGGGAGAGCAAGTAATTCACAGCGAAGAATTAGAAGCAGACCAGAAAATTCAAGATGAGTTAAAAGATGACACAGGTAAACAAGAAAGCAGTGAGAGTAATGCAATCAGCTCAGAAGAAAAAAGAAAAGAATATGCTTCGACTACTGGTAGTAGCACTGAAAATGTCCAATCTATGGATAAGGGACTTGTAACTGTAATTGATGAAAATCTCCCAAGGAATGATCGAGCGGTGCAACAGGTTATTATGGAAAGCGTTTCAGAAGAATTCGAAGTAGAGTTGCCTCTGTCACAATC
Source organism: Tetheella fluctuosa (assembly GCA_951216915.1). Lineage (NCBI taxonomy): Eukaryota > Metazoa > Arthropoda > Insecta > Lepidoptera > Drepanidae > Tetheella > Tetheella fluctuosa. Next base: position 6,648,758 of record OX578231.1, on the reverse strand, counting down.
GTCACCGAAACGCATAAGAAAGTCTTCTAAAGATCAAAGTCAGGGAAGTAGTAGAAAAAGTAGTATTTATGAAACTGAAAGTTATAAAGTTCTTTCTGATATCGCGGTACCTCCTGAAGTGACAACCGGTATTTTGAAACGAAGTAACAAATTAGAAGGCTCACTAGATGACGACAAAGAGACAATCAGTGGTGCGAAGTTGGTGAAAGATGGTAGAATTTACGGAAAAGTGCCCAGTGTCAGTGATAATGAATTGTATAGCCAATCTGAAGTTAATGGTCGTAGAAAAAGATTTCGTAAGAAGGGTAGGACGAAGAGTCGATCAACTATTAGATCAAAGAGTGAAAACTCAGAGAGAGGCTATGAGTCCAGTGGATTAATGGATTCTGGCTTTGAACCGAGCCCTAGAGCACTCCAACGACGCGTAACGAGCCCACGACTAGCTGCTTACTACCAACAAAGGAATGCAAGTGGAAGGTATTCTGGAAAATCTGATAGCAGAATTCCTGTTAGAAAACCAGGCGATAAAAATGCCGTTGACATGAAGTCGGTTACTCAAAGGATTCAAACAAATATGAGACGGTATGTGTTAGCGTATATAATAATCATTTATTTTTTGCGTAATTATTTTTTTATGTCTTGATTATTTCACAGGTACTACTGTGAAAGAAAGATTTTTCAGCATTTATTAGAGTTAAAGCGGTTACAAATAAGATCTAGTAAGACAAATGAAGCTGTTCTAGTGAAAAGGGCAATTGAGGAGTACAATAAGTCAAGTTTGTCCAATGTGGGATTAGGCCCATACAGCAACCCAGACTTTTCATTTAGTAGCTTCGAAAAGTTTCTATACGAGAGTCTGAGAAAGTTGCAAAAGAGTGGCAAGAAACATTTAGATCATTTACCAGAGAAACCAATCGATTTCGATTACGGTGAAAGCGAGCTATATAAATTGAGTGCAATACCAGACAATCCCTGCTTGTGTACCAGCAAAACGCATCGGTGTTATCATGCGGTACATGCATACACTGGAATACCATGCTCAGCTTACAGTAAGTATAACTTTTTAAATTTTCTTAGTTTAGAATTTGTACAATTTAAAATAAAACCTTTTATGTTCTAGTACCATATAAATGGGACCATCATACTATGCCAAAACCTGCCACAGCCGGTCCTAGTACTAAATCTAAAGGATTTTTACCCAAAATCAATTCGAAGCCACCCTCAGGCACAGGAAAGGCGCATGTTACTCTGGAGGTAACTCATGGAACTGAAAAGCAATTGATAGCTTTACCAGCTGAGAAGCTAGACAAAAATAAACGATATTACGTCACTTTCACTGTGAAGGGGTCGGAGCCTCCTTCAGATAATGATAACTCATCGCCCAATGCGACAATGAACTGCGTGAAAAGTGGCTGATCTGAATATAAATAATGGTGACTGGTTTTCAGAAGCGGTGAAAGTATCACTGCCACTAGATTGAAAAGATACGAAACATATATCAATGTTTGTTTTAAGTAGATAGTTTGTTTCAGCACTAATTGTAATTAAAAAATAAGTACATATTTGAGATTAGACTGAGTGCAGCCGTCCAGAGATTTATCGAAAGTATACATTATTATTAAAATGCATATTTTTGTAATGTATAGAAAAAAAAATATTATTAATCGCGATTGCGCATACAATCTTATTAAATCTGTATCAAAAATTTCCAAAGTCATTTATGATTTCTCGATAAAACAGAATAATGTAATTAATATTCTTGTAAAAGTATATTCTGTGGCCCTGTGATAATGGTCTTTATTCTACCATGTTTTAAGAGACCGTATTGTAGAAACAAGTTTTTTTAATTCGAAAAATATAAGTATGAATCATTCATTATGACGGTGCAGACGGTGCGCGCATTTGATTGTTGCCAGCACTAAAATGTTTTCTCGAAATACTCGACAGTGTAGCTCGATAGTATAATAATATATTTATTAAAATATTGAGAAAGATGTATGATGAATATGAATTATACACTGGCCATCAAATAATCCTTTTTTAAGCTATTGTATAGCTTTTATCGCGGGCTTTGAGCGCGGCGACCGAATCAAGAAATTCCGTAACGAAAATAAAACCTAAGACGAGCTGCTCCGAAATCGGATGAATACGTAAGCAGCTGTTTGTGAGAAAGTATATAGGTATCTATTAATATCAAAGAAAAAACTTGAATTAATATCAAAGAAAAAAGAAAAGAAAGAAAAACAAATCCGTAACGAAAATAAAACCTAAGACGAGCTGCTCCGAAATCGGACGAATACGTAAGCAGCTGTTTGTGAGAAAGTATATAGGTGTATAGGTATCTAAAAAAACTTGAATTAATATCAAAGAAAAAAAACAGCATAAATAAAAAATAAATAAATAAAAAATAAATAAATAAAAAATAAATAAATAATTATAATTGCATAAGTTGATAAAAAATGCTATGCAATAGCTTTACCGCGGCAGTCCCCGAGTGCCACACGTTTTTTTATATTGTGTAAAATAATAACTAGGTCAGCCAAGAGTCCTAATATATTCCCTGAATAAATGAAATATTACCTAGGTACTAATAAACATAATATATTCTTCAATCAAAACTATCAACAAACAATAAATAACTTTTACATTAAAATATTACACTACAAACGAATAAGTTTCCTATGGTATCCGCCAGAAAGCAGTCAACTACACTCCAAGTAGTAGGGCAACTCCAGCGAGGGTCCAGCGAGTCGGTTTGTCTTTTGTCTTCAGGTTGAAGGTCCATACAAAAGTTGGGCCACGCATGCTGCCAAATGTAAAAAAAAACTATTATAAAACAAAGCATATACACAGTTTTTAGCAGAACTTTGTGAAAGAAAGGAGATAATATGGTTTATAAAACTCAGTTTAAAGGATATCAATTTTTTTTTTTAAATAGGCATAGGTACTTTCCTTCGGCTTCATCATCAATTACATTTACTACTCACTAAAAAGGGCGAGAATCAATAAATGAGTAAGCGAGAATCTGACCGTATCTTATAGACGGGACACTCGTAGACGTTGCGCGTCTCCTGCTTGTCTTGAGTGACAGCCTTGATGTAGATGACAGGCATCATGGGGAACAGGTCCATCATGTGGGACTCCACAATGCCGCCCGTCGCCGTATCCCAGCGAGCGCCCTCCATGTAAAGTCCGTGGATGTTGGCGCCCTCGCGCGGCGGTGCACTAAACCAAAATTTAATAAACTTAGGTTATGTTATTTTCGCAAGCTCCGTGGCGTGTTCCTATGGAACTCGAGTGCAACTACCCAACCGAATTGCTTGTTTGTTAAAAAAAAAAAGTTATTGAAATAGAATGTGTATCAGTGGTAGAGACGTCAAGTGCCGTAACGAAGGTCGTGGGTTCGAATCCTACAATAAGCCTGAGTTTTCGGTAAAGGAATTGTGAGAAAACCATAGTACGGTGGAAAGCTACTTTATGCTTTAGGCCTGCTTGCCTGGCTATCATTATCTTTCTCTTTTTACCCGAAAAGGTGCAAAAGTTTGTATAGGAAAACATATTTTTTTCATGGTATGGAGTAGGTAGGTACACTGTGTGTACGGATTAGGGCTTCTTATAACCTAGGGGTAGTACACCCCAGAAAGGATTTTTTAAATTCACATCCTGAGGGGGTAACAATGGGGAATCGCGGGGTGGAAAGCTGGTCTATACTTCTATACTAATATTATTAAGAGGAAAGATTTGTATGTAAGTATGTTTGTAACGAATTGGCTCAAAAAGTACTGGACCGATTTTAAAAATTCTTTCATCGTAAGAAAGCTACATCTTCACCGAGTAACATAGGCGTGTAACATGTAATTTTATCTCGGGAACGCGGGTGAAACCGCGCGGAAAAGCTTGTATAACTATAATGTATGTAACATATTAATATTTGGGATCGGAAGCAGATTGTCAAACAAAAATTCAATGTGCCTGTAAATCACGAAATCTCAGGAACTTACAAACTTGAAATTTGGCACTACTTAATCAGCAACTTCAATGGAATTCATTTTTTTTATAATATGTAGTTTTGGGACGCGCGTCCCATTTGCGAGCCCAGGGGTATTAATATCAAACAGATAGTTGTATGTTGTATGACTAACTTGAAGTCCTGCCGATTCTTCTTGGTGACGTCACAGTTGAGGCACATTTTGTCTAGCGGCCATTCGTTCTTGCGGGCCGTCTGCTGCATGATTGCCGTGAGGAACGACTGTGGGTTGAAGAACCCGGCCAACCACACCGCTGGGGGTAGCTATTGAAGAGTTTCACCAGTGTCACCACATTTGGAGGTTAAATGATTACTTAAAACTTTATTTTTAGATTAGTTAAAATGTTTTAGTCTCAAAGGGCTTTTCCACTAGGGTCTTACCATATATTTCGACGCGTAATGTCAATTTTATAAGGTTTTAAACGATCGCGTTGTCGGAACCGAAGGATATCATTTAAATCCTTGTGCCATTGACACACAAAGGTTTTCTCGACTGGTGTAAGATGAATCCCCTATATAATCCTTATTGGAAAACATAATTGTCGTCTATTTATTCTTATCCCTTACAAATAATAAACGTAGGACTTTCATCAAATAAGATATGGGTGGGTCATTTCAAAACAAACGGAAAACCGCCCGAGCATATTCCACGTGTTTCGTCACACTTTTGTTTCTTGTTATCTTTTGCAACCTATTTGAATAGGTTATTAGGGTGGAATAATCTCGAGCATGCGTGAGCAGTTTTCAGTTTGGTTTGAATGGCCTTAATGGAACCAATATTGATAAAAGAATAATGTAATTAAAATAATGATTATAAACATACATTAAAGTCTCCAGACCAATTCTCCAGCTCAACTAATCGGAGACAAAGATCGGAGAACCAAGCGGCGAGACCCAGTAAACTCGGGTACGCGAGTTTAGTCCACGAATCTGGCACTTTATCCATGAATAATGCCTCCATCAGTTTTTCCATGTCACTGCTGATAGTCAGTTCTCCCTGTAATGATAGTTTTCTTTAGTACCATTGAGTAAAATATACTTTTTTTTATGTCAGTAGGCAGACACGCAGGCAGGCAGTCTACTTGATGGTAAGTGGCTACCATTGCCTATGGACATTAGCAATACCAGAGGGATTGCGAATGTGTTGCCGATTTTTATAAAGCCTAGAAGGCAACTGGCTCTCAAGCGCAACTGCCGGAACATACTAGTAGGAGCTTGGCAATAGATTTTCAACTTGAGGGTGGTAGCTGTACCTCATTATACGAAACGACGTCTTCCTTTGCTTTTATTTGGTCTATACAGCTTATCATTGGTATATGGTACTAGTATACTATTACTCATTGGTATATAATAGTATTGGTTCTCCCTAGCTTACCTTCTATATTTTCATCAACTAAGTACTTCAAAAACTAAGTATGAACTTACTAAGAACTGTATTACTTAGTTTATTTTGTACCTTCATCCCGAGTTCGAGCTCCTTCAAGGATCTTCTTATCTCCCCCATGAGATTGTTCATGCGCTCGCACTCCTGAATCGCCACGATAGTGAAAGGAGTCAACTCCTCAACCTTGGCCATCAACTCCTGTAGATTGAACTGCTCTGGTACTCTGTCCATGATATCGTCTAGCAAATACCGCACCTGAGGATGTTCAATAAAATTGTATCTCCATATACTTACTGGATAGCAAAAATCAAGAATATTTACTTCAATATTGTACCATGGTTCGAAGCTATACCATAAATACCAGGATAAATTAAACATGAAAGAATAATATTTATTTGAACATTTGCGAACACATTGACGATTGCGACGAAATGGACAATAGTTTTACTGCAGTTATAATATTAGTAGGTACCTGTAGTACGATGAATAATGGGAGCCTATATCTAATAAGTCAAGGGTTTCTAGACAAACCTGTTCCTCTTTCGTTGCACCGCCACCGGCTTGCGCACCTGTGTCTCGAGGTTGCATTTCGAAAACCACCTGAAAACATTTATACTTGACAATATCACCTAGATATTTTTAGGGTTCCGTACCCAAAGGGTAAAAACGGGACTCTATTACTAAGACTTCGCTGTCTGTCCGTCCGTCTGTCTGTCACCAGGCTGTATCTCAAGAACCGCGATTTTCCGAATTTCAGCTAGAAAGTTGAAATTTTCATAAATTATGTATTTCTGTTGCCGCTATAAAAATACTAAACTCAAAATAAAATAAATATTTAAGGGGGGCTCCCATACAACAAACGTGATTTTTTTGCCGTTTTTATAGATAATGGTACGGAACCCTTCGTGCGCGAGTCAGACTCGCACTTGTTTAAATTAAATTAAGACAATATAAACAAGACCTAAAATCGGATAAATAAAGTGAATAATATTTCACCACGTACCTTAAATAGCCTCTCAGAGACTGTTGTCAAATATCCTATTTCGGCGTTAGGATGTAGGCCGTACAGGTACGGTGTTTCATCCGGCAAATAATCGTCTATATACTGATGATAACTGACATAATCCGAGTTAGGGGGTGATATGAAGCCTGGAGCAAACTGAAGTTCACCGTCCACCTTAAATAAAATATATTTTAGAAAGCTTATACCCGAGTAGGTCCTTACGAACCCGTTGTATTTCATTGATAGACCTTAATTATTATTTGTGTCAGTTAGTTTTTACTTTACTTGCCTATAATAAACGTGAAAACACATTGAAAATGGGTAATCGTGACTTTTTCTCGCTTTGTGACTAACAAGAGTTCTAAATATCCAAATATTCACCAATTCGGCCTGCATATACTCAAGCAGGAACGTCCTGCAGAGCCTCCTGTCCCAATCGTCTGTGATATGTCCTCCGTACATGATCTCACCGAACAGGTATCGCAAATCCTCCCATGGCACACGAGGATTTGCTTCCAAATAATTATACAGCACGTACACGCAGATCGTTAGATCACCGAAATTGAATGGGTATACTCTGTAGATAAATAACTTTTATTATTTATCGCTGTTGCGGTTTTTCTTCCATTTAAAACGAACGCTACGTTCTACAAATTAAGGCTTTTTTGCAATCAAATTTATTATTTACATCGCTATAGGACGACCTCTCCATATTCAAAAAATATTTTCTACTTTTTAGTTCGGCTCGCTAAAAAAGGTTGTTTTTTAGTTCTTTTAAACTATTAATTTATTTTTGCATTTTTAGTTTTTAAACATAAATTTCACGTCAATTCGTCAATTTTAAGTAGCTTTTTTTTCGTATTCTTCTCAGCAAACCCTTTCATTTGATTCCCATATGATGATGATAGATTTAAAAAAAATGTCCGCCATCTTAGGGCGTCCACCATATTGAATTTAATGTTTCGGTATTTTATTTTTCGTATCCTTCTCAGCAAATTTCATTTGGTACTCACTCATATCACGGGAGTAGGTACATAAAAAATAAATAGATCGCCATCTTTGGGAGTCCGCTATATTGGATTTAGAATGACGTCACTTATCTAACCATGCATTGTCATCCAAACTAAACGTGTATGCAAAATTTCAAATTAATCTGAAGTTTTAAAGTGGGTGAAAATCGAGTTGTTCAAAGATTCCGTTACTTACAAACAGGTGAACCTAATAAAAGCGTGTTAAAAACAAATAACGTACTAAAACAATAGTCGACCTATTATTATATCTGTGTAACAAACATAACTTTAGACTAAGTAAGTACCTATGTTGTACGAATAAAATAACTAAAGACATACCTGTTCCAGCCTTGAGGACCGAACTTACGCCTTTCAGCGACAACAGCATGGAAATAGCAGAGAGCAAACAACACTGCTTTGAATTCAGCCTCTTTGCTACACATTTCAAGTGTGTCCTGACTGAAGTTGTCTAAAGACTGAAATGTCAGTAGCCTTATGGTCTATCTGTTATTTTGAACTAACACTATCTACAAAGATTCGTCTGAATCGTGGGGAAAAACATTACAGGTATCTATGATTAATTATTCACAGCCTAGACCCCACTAATATTTTAAAGAGGAATAAGTTGCGATGATATTTCGGTGATGGAGCTTTCGCTGAAGTGGGCAGTAGGAGCTTATTAGGTAGATTTATAAGTTACGTTACCTTATGCAAATTTGCCCACATACCAATAGGAGGCTCATTAGTAATTTTGATTGAGGATTCCAAAATACCTTGAGGAATTATATGGTATGCCGGATCACCCGCTGGTTCAGCGCTTAAAAGTAACCTAGACAAATAAATATTTCAATATTATTATCTGTCTCAATTTTCCTATCGAATGACAGGGACACGAGCATTGTCATCGATGCGTTACAATACTAGTTTTCTTACCTGTAAGAAGGTAATGGATTTTCGAACGTCTCCTCCATCTTTTTCTCTAAAGTTGCAAGCCACTTGGCCACCAAGTGAATATTCTGCAGAATAACCCAGTGGCCATTTGCAGAAGCTACGCCCATCGCTTCTTCGGCGACAATCTCCTGCCCTTGGCCTAAAGACACGATGTGGAAGTTCTTTTTATCCGGTGAGATCCCCATTTTGCGACCTAGTTTTTCCAAATCCTGAAAATCATACACTTGAAATCTATTAATATATAAGTATGTATGTTTCTATTGTGACAATAAAATACAATCAATCTTTATATATTACTAACTAATGCCCGGTGTCTATTACAATACTTTCTTTTCTGTCAGAAACGATCGCGGGTGTAGGTACGCCCTACGACTAAAACTAAAGTTCTTAATCAAGCAATCGGGTGAATGGTATAGAAACGCAATACAAACATTGATTGTTATATTATAGAAAATATATATAAATAAGTTGCTATGAGAGGGTTCTGTTAGGTATAATAACTTTAATAACAGGATTCTGCTACTATTATACGATTTGATTACTATGTACATGTACGTATGTTTGCTAGTGCTAACGAGTAACGGGCTTCCGGGCAATATATTAAATAAATCATCACACATAATTGAGAAGCTACCTTGAGGGGGTCTACTCCTGGCGACAGGATAAAGAACATGGCCGTGGTGGAATTACTCTCTGTAAAGGATACTTCTAGGGCCGGAGTGCGGGCTTCAACATACTTCGTGCCGAGGTTCTCTTCGCAAAACGCACTATATTAAATTAGACGGATGTTCAGATATAACACTAGAGCTAGGGTCTGTTCTTTATAAGAGTACTTTATGACGTTTAAGAATGTCATAGGAAAATTAAAACTCATAGCTTTACTGTATAAGGTTTTTCCGATGTGTATACGGTAAATCATCATTAAGTAATAAGGTTTATTTTTCTATGACATTCTTGAACGTCATAAATAAAGAGACCTTAGTTGAGTTCATTTGAAGAAATTAATTATTTTTGTATAATATGATTGGAAGTGTGTGTTTAGAGCTCTAACAAGTACTTATAACATACCTTGATGCATAAGACATTCTATCAGGACGTAAAGCACGCATGATACACAGTCTTTGTAATGAAGATTTGTTCTTCCATTCACCGGGAAGCTTATCTCTCTCAGGGGCTTCACCATCTGTATACTTTTGCCATCTGTGAAAGTACGAAACATGCATTGGAACTAGACAGAGTTGCTTTTGAGTTTCTTCATACTTATAAGATTTTCATCTCGGGAAAACATTAGATCTGTCGGGAGCGTGGGGGGAAGTTAGAGATAAAACTGTATACCTACCTATAAACGGAGATTGACTTACATATCAACACACAGGCCGAACCGCAGGGTCTAGATGCATGAAATTTTGCACACAGATTGCTTTTAAAGTATCCACTAAGGAAGGGTTTTTCAAAATTCATCCCCTAAAGGGGTAAAATAGAGGATCGCGGCGATCGCTGAAACCACAGAGCGGGAATCTAGTACTGTAATAAAAAAGGTAATCTTACCTTTTGGTCGCCCCTTCAATGTCTTTGTCCAAATTCTCGAAGGCATCCATCTTAGAGAGCGCGACGATACCGCCCCAAGAATTATTCGATAGCCATGAATATGGTGACGATTCGGGGGCTACCGCGTACTTTAGTAAGAAGTCCAGCTCCTGAGGGTCAACTTTACCTTCACCTTGTAGTACCTAAATAAAAAATGATATCGAATGAATAGCTAAAGTTTAGGATATAGCTAATAAGTACTTATAGAGTAACAGCATGTGAAACTAATCAGTAATTTAATTTTATTTAGTTGTCCTTAAAAATCAATAGGAAATAGGACTAATCTATGTGTTATCAACATCTCTTAGCATTTGTAGGTAAGTACTTGATGTTTAATTGTAATTATATGAGCGCCAAATACGAAGACAATAATTAATTGAAGGCGTATCATTTTCACCATTATAAAACTTGTCTATGATTATTAATTAATTAATAATTATTGATAAAATAAACTAACTTTTCCCCACGGTTTCACCCGCGTTCCCGGTATAAAACATAGCCTATAACCAATAAAGACCTATGTTACTCCTTATAACATCAGTTATCTGCCAGTGAAAAGACCTTGAGGAGTCGAAATCGGTACCCGGAACCAACGATGTCCGGAACAAACAGACAGACAGACATTTAAAAATAGTTTTTTTTGTTATAACTACCGTAATTTACCTAGTTTCATGTTCATTTCGTAAAAACTTAAATTTTATTAATTTGCATAAATAAATGTTAATGAATGATCCGATAAAGTATTCAAACCTGCAAAGTAATAAGGAAGAGGAACACAAGCTTGTCTCTCACAAACAGCCCCCTACTCGTGTACACGAATACTGAAAACGTGATGCTATCAAGCAGATTGCGCACGCGCCCGTCCAGGTCTTCGGCTGGCTCCGTTTTCATTATTGCGTCTCTGAACACCACGCTGTAGGCTTTGAGCGAAAACTGGTACATCGGGTTGATCTTGTTTATTTCGTTCATGATGAAGTATAGGAGGGACGCGCGGGAGGCTGCAGTTCTGCACAAGAAGTGGGTATCATATCACCATATAGGTTATATAGGTTATAAAACCAATAAAAAGAATTGTTAATTTTAGGCATTGTTTTTATGTATTACTAAAATAGTTTGTTGTAAGAGACCAGCAAAATCTGCGACCTAACATTGAGGAGGGCTGAATGCCAGATAAAAAAATGCTATTCCTTTGACAGATTGACACTGATGATATAGAAATATCATTTGATCCTTGCAAAGCTCATTATCTCCTTGTAAATCCTCATGACACATGACGCATTCAACCCCGTAGCAACTAACCTGTATTTCTCACGAGCGTCATCAATCTTGACTGACGTAACCTTGCCCTCCTCGACTTTCACCTCAATATCAGCGGCAGTCTTTTTAGTAGTTTCTAGATTGATCACAAGTGCTGAATCACTTAAGATGTCCGGTCCGGCGGATGATAGACGCTTTAACAAATCATCTTCTAATGATTTCAATGTTATTTTGAAATCGTTCTGTTGCTTTGTGAGATTAGCTCTTAATGATTCCAAGTCCGGTCTCTCAGCTTTGACTACTTCACCTAGTAGTTGGTCTTCTAAACTAGAAGTAGAGAATCGTAAGTGAGCGTTTTATACATGAATCGAAGAAATACCCGGTCATAAACCCGCGATGGTTTGTGTGGCATCTGTAGTGCAATATTTTTTTTTTGTAAAACGGTGAACAATAAACTACAAAAAAAAAAAAATTAAAGATAATAAATTAGAACTCATTTGTGCTGTTGGTCTTCCGTATAAAATAAAATTTTATAGAACGTGTTAACTTGTTAAAAATTCTCAAAATAGATTGTGTTAGTTACCCTATAGAAGATAAACTATGCCATAGGGCCAGGTTCCAAATTCAATAGTTTTAATCTTGTAATCTCAGTAACGCGGCGGGTGGAACCGCGGCTAACAGCTAGTACTTTTATATACGTACCCATCTCTAGTGACAGTGAAATTGATGAGTGTACATTGAGCTTGCATTTCGGGTTGATAGTGAGGATTAGCCAGTTTTGTTTGTAATAAAAGGCGGAAATTTGGGTGGTAGTCAATTTCTCGGTCTCCAATCTGTGGATACAGAAATCATTTTTAAAATAACAATCAAGTTTGAATCAATCACATGCTTAAAAATAAAGTAATGTTCATCAATCGCGCGGCGCGGTTTGATATCCATTTCTTAGGCTTACGATATTATTAATTAAAAATCTCAGAAAACATAATGGATATACAGGTTGTAATCTTGAATTTTTAACTTTAAATACTCGCATACAATTATTATGGTATTCATGGAGTCATTTGTTTCACTTTCACAAAAAATAAAGTTTGTTCGTCAATAATAACAATACGTGTCACAATTTCGCTACTATACGTTAGCATTATTTGTTATACTTGTGGCATCGATTAGTGAAAATAGACAAGTTGAACAATAGGGTACCTATTACACCCATTTTTGAAAAATGTCTCAATTCGTTCCTAAGGTGCTAGTAAACCACAAAAAACAACACACAATTTTTATTCAATCGATAAGTGCAATAAAAATGCATTTAAATTTTACATTTTCAATTTTTGCGCGTAATTTGATGAAAACGCTGGACGCCATGTTACTCTATGGTCATGACGTAATTTGGTCCTATTTGTGTTTGGTCCAAATTGTACAACTAGTTGTACATATGCGCTGATTTTGGTCTCAATTGGAGTTATAAATTTTTATAAATTAAAAATGAGCTATTATCACATTCATTGGTGTGCTGTTCCTGAAAGCATAGTGTAAAAATAATTATAATAATACTTCAGTTAACACGTTTTAGTATACTGCCAGCACCGTATGACGTCATATAATGGCAGCTACTGTTTCGCTTGTTTAGAAACAGATAAAAAAAAAAAACTTTGAATTGAATTTTAAAATTAATTAATTCATGAATGAAGTAATTTTATGAACTAAATCAAATATTTTCCGACTGCATATTGCCTAAGCTATATAAATTGTATATTTTTAGACTTTTACTCATATAGAGTAAAATACCCTATTGAAGCACAAGCTATGAAATGTGGCCCACCTTGACCACCTTCCCCTTGCGTATGAGCACGCGGCCGAGCAGCGGCTCCAGCACGGCGTCCACGTTCTCGCCAATATTCTCGAGCAGCACCACGTCGCCGTTGATGATCGCGCGCTCTATGCGGTCCAAGTAGTTACGAAGTGTCAAGCGGACCACTACCAGTAGGTCGCCGTATTTTGATTTTATCCATTTTATGCCTTGTCTATGTAGACAATGATGGAAAAAAAAATAGATTAATAAAATTGGGCAAACATCCTGAAAGAGACTAGGCTAAAATAAGATTGTTTGGCCTAGAATCCAGACAGTCCAAAAGAAGACATCAATAAGATTTTGTGGAATAGGTCTTGCCATTATTTCATTAGCAGAAATAAAGAGGGCTTAAATTACGGGTCCATTCAATGTAGGTACTAGGTAGGTACGTATCGAAATCATCTGGTGTAATTTAAACTCGATCCTCAACACAGAGGAACTATTGTACCATGCATTGCATAAAACTAGTAATTCCAGAATAAAGCACTTACAACTGTGGGTCGATCATGAGCGGCCATCGAGCTGAACTGCTAAGAATAGTGGCGTTCTCAGTGCTCATACTGTCAGTGGGCAGCCCCTCATTGTTCCAGCACGCCACTTGAGCGTCGTCCGTGAGCATGGATAGCACGTTTAGGCCTTCGGTCGTATCGATTTTCGGCTAAGAATGTTTACTTTATTTATCGAAAATGATAGTCCAGATAAATCGCCAAAGATTCAAAATTTGTATTCACTACTACCTACATCTATCTATGAGCTAGTATTCTATATGTGCCTGTTCAGGGAGAGCCACCCTGAACAGCCCTGATGGATTTGAACTGAGTCACTGAGTGGACAAAACATGTCATTTGTTGCTAATATTAAAATTTGACAGTGCTTGGTTTTAAAAGTATAGGTATGGTTGTTTTCGTGTATTTTTACCTATCGTATGATCTGTTCAACTATTCTGTTAATTTTTTTTTTCTAGGTTATCTTTTAGTTAAAATTAATTGAAATACACGTTATATCTTATGTAAAGCATTTTCAACTCGCTTGGAGGTTCACATACAGTCACGGTGAGCTATTTAGAGACACTAGTAATAAATTACTTATATTACTTGGTCTTCTAGTCTATATTGCTCGTTAATTAATTGGACTTTTCTTTAGTTAAGTTAAATAATATTGGTAGAATCGTACACATCAGCTGCGTTCGATGTCTGGTCATCTAATTAAAAACATGTTATTTGATTTTTAGATCAATTAAATCCACTAAATACGAGATAAACATCATTTTGATGACCAAGAAGTAAATCTTCAGTTCAGTGATCAATAGGGTTAAGACCGGCAGCGATCATCGATTAGTAACAGGCAACCGTCCCAGGTGAGATAAATTTAAAAGTTTGGATGGATGGATATTTGTTACTCAATCACGCTAAAACGGGTGAACGGATTTAGATGAAATTTGGCACAGAGATAGATTATAGTCTGTAATAGCACATATGTAATAGCGCACTTCCTTCCTTCCTTCCCTCAGAGATAAGTTTAAACAAATTAGTATCCTCACAGTAGCATCGCAGTACATTTAATGAATATTTAAATGACGATAATGCTTGTGTGTAGCGCTCGCTCTTGCAGGATAAATTTTATGTAATAGTCTAAGTTTGTTTTGAAAAGAGTAATTGCTGAGTTTCTTGCCGGCTCTTCTCAGTAAAAGCAACCTTCCGAACCGTGCGTTAGAGTCTGACTATTCTTAAGTGCCTGTGAAGGCCTATTTGAATTAATAAATTATTTCTTTTCATTTCATTATGTTACTTTTTATCCCGGGAAAACATAAGAACCCTCGGGACCACGGGTGTAACCGCGGGGCGGAAGCTAGTAATTCATTAGTCTACTCAATAATTTACGTGTGTACTGTGTGTGTATGTGACGATTACGGGTAATAGCACACTCATGTAGTCTTTACTGTTTCGTTCCCGTAAGAGGTAACATAGTGTAGTGTCTTACGTTAGTCTTGGCGAGGGTGGGCAGCCAGTCATCAGTCATCAGCTGTGCGCGGTAGCGACGCATGAAGCAGCCCACGTACGATAGAAACGCTGTCGCCAGCAGCACGTCACCCGGTAACATTACACCAGACTCCTTTAATCTCACAACCGTTGCCGACCATCTAAACATTCAATAAATATTACTCGTTATTGGGTATAAGTCAAGGAGGATTTGATGCTACATGTATGTACCTGATTTTTTCTGAAGCCAATCCATTGACAAGTCTATTGGCCAGGTCAATAGTAGCATTGGTGGCGTCAGCTTCCGCTTGACACTTCATTTTCTCGTTTACAGCCTCTTGAAAGGCTTTCATCAATACTTCCAGTTTCTCCTCTAGATCCTATGGTAAACAAACAACTATTTGTAATATACTTCACACATAGATAGACAAACATAGTATTCATTCTGCAGCAGCGTTGTCGCAAAAAAAAAAAGTACACATACATGTATTTGATCAGTTAGGAACGACAACTTGTCTCTAGCGGCCTGGAGCTCGGCGTTGGCCGCGTTCAGGGCGCGCCTCTTGGGCTCTACGACTACGTATACTTCATTAAACTTGTAGATGTTGATAACCCATGCGCACAAACCAGCGGCAGCAGCTGACTTTGACATTATAAACTCCGCATTGAATTCCGGGTTCTTGATGTATGGGTTGACTGCCTGAGAAATAATTTATTCGTCAAAAAAGTTTTAAAATCAGCGCTACATTTTGTGTTGTTTCCCAAAGGGCATTTGAAAATTAAGACTAGTTTATTTTATTGTAGTACGAAATTGGTATGTTACTTTGGGCCAATATGTTTCTATTGGGAAATATGATAAACTAGCTTCTGCCCCGCGGTTTCACCCGCGTTCCTGTGGGATTTTATAGTTTCCCGGGATAAAAAGTAACCTAGGTGCTATTCCAGATTATAATCTATCTCTCTGCCAAATTTCATCCAAATCCGTTCGGTAATTTTTGCGTGAAAGAGTAACAAACATACATCCATACATCCATCCATCCATACTCACAAACTTTCGCATTTATAATATTAGTATGATAAATTGTGCGTGCCCCACTTAATATTTTTGAGGAATGTCAATTATCTGGGTAACTACGCTTTTTTAAACTTATAATTTAAAAATTAACCTTTAAGTTTCCTATGATATAGTTATGCTATGTAGGTACTTAATAAAAGAAAGGGGCCGGGGGTCTCCGAGGCCCATGTTATAGGAATAATCTTGGTATATGCAGCTTTAATGTAAATACCTCATCTGTAGCAAATAAAAGTAATTGTACATGTTTATTTTACCTTAATAACATCAGGGTGTATGTTCTCTTTATCATAGTAAACTAGATCATTCAGGAACTGATCGACCTTAGCCATCATAAGCTGAAAAAGACAATAAATGAATATTGATTATGTATAATTTAATGTCTGTTTGTTCCTAGTCTGGGCATTAATGTATAAAAGTGTATACGTACAGTCAGCATCATAAATATAGTGGCAGTCAATAGTTCCAAATATACCGCACCATCCAAAATATCCATAAATACGTACTCATTCCAAGTGATCAAATTGTTCAGGCCATCCACTGTATACAAATATACCGGAGCACCCACAACGCCATATACTTGGCAACATTTAACCCGCCGTTAGTACAGCAACGTCCAGAACGCCGAAGGTTTCTAAGCATCCAAAGTAGCCAAAAATACGGAACACATAAGAAAATAGAACCTTATTTTGAATGTAATAGAGCTCAAACAAAATGTACAACTACTCATTTTCAAAGCGGTTGAGTAGATACCCATTAAAACCAAAGAGGTTAATGCCCATTTTGCTTAAATTAAAAAATAAAATTCAAATTAACGTCAAGTGTATCTCTGGTGTCTACTTACACTGTCAAGTGCATGATGTCATTGTCATTGCTATCTAATTTGATTTTAAGTAGTTGTAGCACTAGTACGCCTCAAAATGAACACGATGCGTATCACTGACGAAATTAAACATAAAATCATTCATTTAAAACAAGAAGGTGTGTCCGTAACAGACATCTCAAATGAACTGGGCTTAGCTGTAAGTTGACTGTTTTATGCTTCACTGGTACCATTAATATAAATAAATAAACTAACATATTACTAATAAATAAGTAATTGTTATTTTAGAGGAATACAGTCTACCGATGGATAGAGAGACGGAATACGGAAGGTAGTCTCCAGAATCATGTGACCACTGGACGTCCTCGTCGAACAACCGTCGTCGAAGACCGGAACATACAGCAGCGGGCTCTTAACGACCGTTTTATTAATTCGCGTGATTTGGCAACTGAATATAGGTTGTCACAAACCACAATAAGGAGACGTTTAAAAGATGGTGGTTTGAGTCACAGGATACCAGCTAAAAAACCTTTCCTTACACCAAGGCATAAAGCCCAGCGATTGGATTTTGCACGTAGATATTTGAATAACAATTTTGAAAATGTAGTATTTTTAGATGAAAAGGTATTTTGTTCTTCTGCTCGAGGGCGGCTGTCGCTATGGAGAATGAATAATACAAGATACGACGAAAACAATGTTCTACCAAATAACAGAAGTGGAAGAATAACATTAGGGTTTTGGGGCTGGATGTCCAAAGCTGGTCCAGGTGAACTGATTGAAGTCGGCGGGAGGTTAAATGGGCAGAAATACAAAGAGATTTTAAGTGACGTCTTGGTACCCACCACGCAGGTATTCTACCCAAATGAAACCTTCCGATTCGTACAAGATAACAGTTCGGTTCACAACTGTAGAATAGTTCGAAACTATTTAAATGAGCCTGACACTAAAGAGTTACTGGAGCAAATAGTATTTCCACCTCTCAGTCCTGATCTCAACCCGATAGAGAATGTTTGGGGGAAGATGATTCAACTTTGGGACAATAGTAGGGTTAGAGACACAGAATCGTTACGAAAACACGTTATAGAGGTGTGGGAATATTTACGAGGAAATATCTTTTGCTCCAATGCGGTGCAGTCCATGCGTCAACGTTTATCTGACGTTATTATTGCTGAAGGTGGATATACGCGGTACTGAACGTTTTTTTCTAGTTTTCCTTACGGATTATTTATTACGTTTAAGTTAAAAAAACAATGAAGAAATCTGTTATTTTTAAGTTACTTATTATATTTGCAAGTGTTTTTGAATAAAACATTCGTTTATAATTATAATATGTGTATATTTTATTGCGTTAGACGGAACTCACTACAAAACAAATAATATAATTTATTAGTTTTGTAGTGAGTTTCGTATATATTAACAAGTAATAAAGGAATACGGCCTTTTATGTATAAGTCGCTATTACAAATTAAAATAAAACAACGACTTTAAAATATATAAAATAAAAATGCTAATAGCACCTAATACGAGGATTAGAAACCAGAACACATGACTCGACAGCGTTACTACTAAACCACTGGTCCATCGTAACTAACGGCTAACTAGGCGAAATATTAAAACATATAGATGCGTTTATGTTGGCAGCTTCAATATTGCAAAACCACGCAGTCCACGCAATAATGTGACAAATTAAAACGTGAGACAGATATATGCCATGACAGTATGGTACTGTTTTCGTGGTTTGTCAAATCGCTTACTGACTAACCTATTAAAATGATTTGACCAGTATTCAACCGTACTTACTGGTAAATAAGGTTCAATTTTCTTATGTGTCCCGTATTTTTGGCTACTTTGGATGCTTAGAAACCTTCGGCGTTCTGGACGTTGCTGTACTAACGGCGGGTTGAATGTTACCAAGTATATGGCGTTGTGGGTGCTCCGGTATATTTGTATACAGTGGATGGCCTGAACAATTTGATCACTTAGAATGAGTACGTATTTATGGATATTTTGAATGGTGCGGTATATTTGGAACTATTGACTGCCACTATATTTATGATGCTGACTGTACAAGTAGTATTATACCAGTTATCTGGTTTCCATAGTACAGTCGACGTCAAAGATATATTTACAATTGAAAGTTACAAAAAGATCTTTACATTAAAATAAGTTGCCATGTAATGTGACAAGTGCTTGTTTACGTGATATATTACAGTTTTATATTTTCACTCAATGTGCCCAAAACATATATACACTATTTAATCCATGGAATTTGCCACTTTTTCTGACTTATATTCGTTTACATGACAAGTTACATAATAATATTTACTCTTAATGTACCAAATTAAATTTCATGTAAAGCTCAATTTTAATATTTACAATCAACCATACATAAACAGTTTTATATTTCCTGGTAAATAAATACCTTTACAAACAATTGAAAGCAGCAGTCTAAAATATTGACAATCGTCGAAAAGAGTACCATACTGTCAAATGGTCTGTTTGTCTCGTTTTCGTGGTCTCGTTCGTTTAGATGACGTCAATGCTATGTCGAGTATTTAATTCCGATGTTTACATTTAAACCATTTTCAGTATTTTTGATTTTCAGAGTTCCGTACCCAGAGGTTAAAACAGACCCAATTACTAAACCTCTAGTGTCCGTTCGTCTGTCTGTCTCTCACCAGGCTGTACCTATCTCACGAACAGTTATAACTAGGCTATTAAAACTTTCAGGCGATGTATTTCTGTGCCCCTAAGTTCAATAACAAATACTAAAATCAGAATAAAATAAATATTTAAGTCGAGATGTTTATTAGTACAACAAATGTGATTTTTTGAAAATTGTACGGAACCCTTAATGTACGAATCCGACTCGCCCTTGGCCGGTTATTTTGTAAATGCATAGATACTGAAGAATACTAAGTTTAAATAAAAGTGAATTTAAGGCCGAACTTCCTTACGTAAGATAAGCCCGATTCGATGACTAACTGTATGGATTGTCATGGTCATGGGTATCTGATGGATAAATGTCTATCTGAGGAATAAAAATTGGCCCTAAAGTTGTGCTTTTTAGCTTTAGGGGGCTTTTATTCTTGAACGTGGCTTTGTTGTTATGTTGATCAAAAGCTGACATACCTACTTTCGTTTCTACTATACCTTTTGATTAAAAGACTTATGAGTACAGTTAGGTGTTTTAATTTTAAAAAAAGTGCTATACTAGTTCTATTAAAAAAAAATACTTCTTATATAAATAATCATACAACGTGTGAATATCTTAATGTTTAAACATTTTAAAATCGTGTGTAGCCGCCAAAAGCATCCTGCACGTCTTGTAAGCGTTGGCCCATAGAGCGGACTAAATTTTCGCAGTAGTCAATACCGCGATAGTATTCCCACAGCTCGTGTACATGTTCTCTTAAATTTTGTTTGGTCTTTACCTTCGAAGAGTCCCAGTTTTGGACCATAAGACCCCACATGTTTTCAATAACATTAATGTCCGGGGATTTTGGTGACAACTTTATCAGTTCTATGCTATCTTGTTCATTGATCCATGCTTGGACTATACGGGAATTATGGACCGATGAGTTGTCCTGTACCAAATATATTTTTTTATCACCAAATGAAGCTTTAAGTGTTGGTAGTAAGACATCTCTGAGGATTTCTAAATAATTGTTGGCATTCATTCGTGTTGTGATTTCCACAAGTTCACCTGGACCCTAACTCGAAATCCACCCCCAAAAACCAATTGACAGACGTCCACTTCTTCTATCGGCCAAGACATTTTGTTCGTCGTAACGCGTGTTTTCCACGCGATATAGGGACACGCGTCCATCTTGGCGTGTTGTGAAGACCTTTTCGTCGATAAAAACCGCGTCTTCAAAGTCGAAATATCGATATTTATTGGCAAAATTCAACCGCAAACCTTTGTGCCGGTCAGTTAGTTGCGGTTTCCTCGCAGGGATTCTACGACGAAGTCCTGCACTCTTTAATCGTCTTCTGATTGTATTAGCACTAACATTTAATTGTTGTGCATATGTAGGTACGCTTATAAATCGCTGGACCATCACACTTTCTATTAATGCCCTGTCAGTGTATTCAGAGGTTTTTTTATTTCGGCCCTTAGATGAGTGACATTTCACTGTTCCCTCGTTGCCCCATCTGTTGATCCACAGATACACCGTTGGTCGCTGAAACAAGATGAGAGTGATGAGATTCACTATTTAATATTTCTCATAAAATTTAATATGTTATGACGTAAGGCCATATTTATTACCGTCATTTGAAGGTTTACTTACCGAAATCCCCAGTTCTTCCGATATATCCGTAACCGTAGCTCCATATTCACGCATGGTAATTATTTTGTGCTTTGTATGGTCGTCTATGCGAAACATTTTATTTAATATTGTTTATGAAATTTATCTTTACAATGACACTCGCAATGCATCAATGACGCTCGAAAAGATAAAACACTTATAGAAATATCATAAATAGAATAGAATATTCTTAATATGAATTATTAAAAATAAGTACCTAAGAAGCTAAAGAAAATTATAGCAAGGAGGTTTCTTAAATAAAAGGTAGGCCAGAACGAAATAGATGAATTATAAAGAAATTTGTAAATAGACAGGTGATGTATGTAAATATGTTTTTGTAGCAGAATGCGTTAAAGTTTTTATGCATCATGAAACGTAAAAACAGAAATATTGCTCTTGACGTGTATCACGTTTGACACATTGAGTGTAAATATTATTCTGTAACTTGTTATGTAAACGAATATAAGTCAGAAAAAGTGGCAAATTCCATGAATTAAATAGTGTAAACATATTTTGGGCACATTGAGTGAAAATATAAAACTGTAATTTATCACGTAAACAAGTACTTGTCACATTACATGGCAACTTATTTTAATGTAAAGATCTTTTTGTAACTTTCAATTGTAAATATATCTTTGACGTCGACTGTACATCTGCTTAGTTTGGGAACAGATGACCATGTGGGTGTCCAAGAATTAGGTTTTATTTATTTATTTTAAGTTTACAAGTAAGTACACGTACAGTACAGTTCGATATTAAATATCTGAAAATAATAATATTTGGATTTTCCAAAATTCAACCCCAAGTGGGCTAGGGGATCCTATTGACACCGCTGGATCGAAAGCTAGTGTTTTATAATACAATAACTTTCGAAATTAATTTTGAATTAAAAGTTAAATAATTCTACCTACTTTACAAGCCTTCCATGACCTATCCTTAGGTATCTTCCCTTTCTTTGAGAACAACACAAGTACTGCCGAGGTAACGTTAACGACAGCATCAGGAGGTGATCCGAAAGATTTCAATTCAGTCAAGTTATTCTTATTCAATGTATTCAGAGCCTCTTGCGCTGCAATTAACGCCGGCTCAGCTTTGGCTAAGTCGTCCGCGCAAATCTTGGCCTTTATGGTTACGTCTTCCTCAATAACTTTGACTTTCTTTTCTTCCTCGGCAGCTGTTTATTGCAATAAAAATATATTAGTAAATATAAAACCTTATGCGTCCTATACCAATCATCCGTCATCCGATTGCGTGAAACTTTGGCGATGGCGATGAAACGTATCTATAATTTTAGTGATACTCACCAAACGCCTTCTCCTTCGATACTTTCTCGCTCTCAGCTCCTACAACTTCGATGAGCTCTTCGGCTGCCTTGTTCTTTACTTTCAGTAAAATTTCTTGTTCAGCTAATGTTACCTATGCATAAAAAGAAAACACCGGTCATCGCACAATAGCTTTTTGCTTTTATTTATGCAGACAATTCGAAGTGAAAATAAAAACAAACTCTTATCATAAAATGTACTCTTAAATAACTAGTCTTTATATAATTATGTATATACGAGTGTATATATCTACATATTCTATTCTTACCTTCAACACTGAAACATCAGCAGCACAGGAGGCAAGTTTCTCCAGTCCATTTTCTAGTCTAGATATCATCATCTTCAAATTTCCCGTCTTTTCATTTAGAAGTTTAGTATATAGCGCTATCTGTTCGAGGAAAGTCTTCGGTGTTGTGTAGTTGTATCTACGTTCATTTTGGAAATATACCGCTGACATTTGGTTCACACTCTGGTGTACGTGAGACATGAAGTTTGCCACCGGTTCTACTAAGTGAGACTGTAGGTATAAAAAATGCTTTAGTTAGTAGTCAGAGAAACATAGGTTATATCAGGACGCGAGTGGAACCGCGGAGGACAGCTAGTAAAGTATTGTTTTATCATAAACAAGCCATTTTTCAAGACTTTCTTCATTATGACCCAACAGGCCTTTGTAAAGGACAATTTAGTTAAAGTGCTCAGACCCAAGGGTCTAATAGGCCGTCAAACAAAAAGTTATCTACGATTTTTATTATGACCTTTTCCAAGGCGCGTAGGTGGTAATGCAAGAATTTGCTCTAGGCCTGAATAACTATAATAATTTTGGGTTTTGAAAAGGTGCGTGGGCCTTACGAGGTTAATATATAATGTGGGTTTGCATATCTTGTCCCTGTAACATTACATCTAAATTAAAAGGTAAAGCGAATCGAAGGTAGTAGCGAGAAACAGCCTACTGGCACGTACCTATTCTATTACCTATTTTCAAAATTCGAATGAATTGTTAAAGATGATAAAACTTGGTACGATTATTTTTATTACTGTGTACAAGTTAGGATAAATTACCGGTAAAGATTCTACTTCAGCGATGAACCGTTTGGACACCGATCTAAGCGCCTCTTGTGGCCACTCGTGGAACCAGTTGATGGCGGTGCAGTTTACAATGGAGGGGAACTTGCGCGCTCGGACACGAAGCGTCGCGCCCACTGGCGAGAAGCACAGCACCACCTGAGACAGGAAGGACGGGACCCCCAAAAATCTACGTTACATTCCGTAACTTATTTATAAAGACTTGCTTTATTTATTATCGCAGTATAACTCACCTTCAGCATTGTGCGTACTCGATTGATGAAGAATCTCCAGCAGTTCTCGCGGGTGTCGGGAACACCGGATGCTTTAGTCTGTGACAATTATAAGTTTCAATTTATTGATAAAAACATGCACCATGAACTTGAACATCAGAGCTAATTTTTACGCATAAATCATAACTTCCCAATTTCATTGGGCTGACAAATTACTAAAATGTAATAAATTAAATTTCACACCTCTCCACGCACGCCATTTATAATGTTCTCTATTTCATCATCAGCGAGCAACTCCGGTATTTCTCCGGAGGCCAGTAGATCGTTGATCAGCACGAGAAACCGTTCTTCCGCCACTTGCGCATCCGTCATCAGGAATACGTTGCCGATGTTCTTCAGACCAGCTTTTATATATAGTCCAGCTGATATCGGAATAAATTTCTCAAATTTCATTTATTATAGAATTATGGCAGTACTGCAATGCTAGGTCTACCCATAACAGGAGTGGAGCGAGCCCCGTACATCTCGAAGGGCTATTATAAAATACAAAAAAAATAAAATCCCCGGTGAACTCAAATGAAAAAAAAAGGAACAAATCCTACCTACCTACTTCCTTACTATAATATTATATTATTACTAGCTTTTCGCCCGCGGCGCGGTCGCTTGCGCAGACTTAATAAAAAAAATATAAGTTTGTCCTGCTAGCCAATTTCGATGAAACGTACAGTATAATAGTAAAATCCAACAATGAAACAAAGTTTATATTTTGCTCCAAATTAATCTCTGTCTACCTGTGAAAGCTACATGAAAATCCGTTCAGTAGGTCCGAAAATGTGCGTTAGCAAACAGATAGACAGAAAAGAATTTTAAAAAATCTAAGTACTCTCTTTAGTTACCCCCTTTCTATTTTTATTACTTTTCTTCAATATACAGACACAGGATTCTACTGTTTTATTATAAGTACATAATTTTTTTAGTCGTAACAAATTTTGATTATGTAGTTTGGTCGCAAATCTAATATATAAAATTCTCGTGTCGCGGTGTTTGTAAACTCCTCCGAAACGGCTTGACCGATTCTCATGAAATTTTGTGTCGAAAACTGTATAGTGAGTAAGACAGGAGACCGGCTATTAAAAAAAAAAAATCGCGATGGAATAACAGGGGTTGATCGTAGAGGTTTTAATATAATATTTTTTATTCTAAGTCATGACAAAATAAAAATAAAAATCTTGCCAAAAAAATAAAGTTTATAATTAACAATAAAAAATAGGGGTTGATCGTAGAGGGTTGAAAATTTAAGGTTGAATGTATTTTTAATGCTGTATCATAAAAAATAAAATAAAAATAAAAATTTTGGGGTGGACTACCCTGAACATTTAGGGGGATGAAAAATAGATGTTGTCCGATTCTCAGGACTACCCGATATGCACACAAAATTTCATGAGAATCGGTCAAGCCGTTTCGCAGGAGTTTAACTACAAGCACCGCGACACGAGAATTTTATATATTAGATTATTATTATTGAAATGTATCTTTCAGACATCAAGGCGCGAGGACCGGTCTTTTTTAAAGGCGTGCATGGGGATACAGATCCAACACGTAGAGGCCCCTTTAAGATATGTTAATGTGTTGGGATGTGTACACCTAGCGATACTATCTCTGTCTGCACTATTGAAGAGATACAGCTAATATTATTATCCTAACTTCCTAACTTATCATAAATGCGAAAGTGAGTTTGTTTGTTTATTTGTTTGTTCGCTTAAATCGCTGAACTGATCGCGATGAAATTTGGTATGCAGATAGCCTATGGTATGGAGAAGAACATAGGCTACTTTTTATCCCGGGAAAACATAAGATCCCTGGGGAACGCGGGCGAAACCGCGGGGCGAAAGCTAGTAATATTATAAATGCGAAAGTTAATGAGTATGGATGGATGGATGGATGGATGTATGTTACTCTTTCACGCAAAAACTACTGAACGGATTTGGATGAAATTTGGCAGAGAGATAGATTATAATCTGGAATAGCACATTGGCTACTTTTTATCCCGGGAAAACATAAGATCACACGGGAACGCGGGTGAAACCGAGGGGCGAAATCTAGTAATATTATAAATGTGAAAGTTTGGATGGATGGATGTTTGTTACCCAATCACGCCAGAACGGATGAACGGATCTGGATGAAATTTGGATAGGTTATAGTCTGGAATAACTTTAATTACATTTCATTCGTAAAAATAAGCAGAGGAATTATTAATAACTAATAATACCTAGATCAACTTTCAAGTCGTTGATGCTGTATCCCTTGCGCAATTGTAACTGGAACACCTCTAGTGAGGAGATGAAGGAAGATAATCTGGATAGCGATTGTTTGCCAGAACCACCAACCCCCACCAGGAGAGCGTTGCCTCGGGGAGCTTCCAGAATACGGTTGATTCTAATAACAAGGCAGGAAATATGAAAAATTTAATATCAGAATATTCACTAATTCACGGCGGCTAAGCACTCTTTACTAGACAACGCAACGGGATGAAATGACCAAATAAACTTGGTGAGATGAGTTATACATATCTAGTCTATACAGTTAAATAAAGGTCATCGCCGAAAAAGATAGGATGATACCTTACTTTGAAATTTGATTTTTATCCAAGGGAGGAAGGTTAGGGTACCTACTCTTGTACAAAAATCTATTATTATTTACGGACACGATGATTGCTTACCTGCAGATATGGAACATAGCATCCTCAAACAGTACCAAGTTCATAGTAGCGACGAGTTCATTATACCCTGATAGTGACTCGTCCAAAAGTTTGATGATATGAGGCCAGTCCCTGATAGGGAAGTATTTAGGATCACCAATACCCTCCGCAAAGTGGCAGTAGATAAGCGGTTTCTCAAATACCACGTTTTCATCGAAATCCTAGATCCGATAAAACCATTATCATAAAATAGAGCCCCAAAGGCCTTGTAGAGTATAGGCTAAACACACGTTGAACAAGATATGTATCAGAAGTATATATCAGCTAACTTATCAGAATAAGACATCTGAATTTTAGATATTACTTATACTATTTAAGTCCCAGGGAATTGGGGATTTTAGGGATTTCATAGGGATTTTCCTGGGGATAGTACGATATCACGGAAGTTGTCGGATATTCCAATCGCCTGTGTTTGACCACATTCTCAGCATGGTTAGTGATTGTGTGGCCGAAATTGATAAGCACCCAAAGCCTAGAAAAAAACTGGCACTCAAATGCAGCTGCTGGAACACATCTTTAGGTTGGCGACAATTTTTGTTCAACATGAGGTTGGTAACTAGTCAAGCGTCCTGTCCGTCTGTCCGTATGTCACAGACATTTTACTGGGAGACTAGGCACTATGTTACTGAAATTTGGAAGGTAGATGTTTTCTGCTTACATTTAGTAAAAAATTATAAGGGGTTGTAACTGAAGGATGAAAAAATAATTCCAGTGTAGGTACATAAGCGTGCGGGGTATTGTTATATAGGTCTTCAAAAATGATATGGAGGTTTTAAATTTACTGATCTCCGTCTGTCTGTTTCTATTATATTATTATACTAGCTGTCCCGGCAGACCTTGTTCTACCCTATTTCTCTAAAACAAACTAACATTGTTTTTTTTATGTTAATAGCTGCTCCGACAGATTTCGTTCGGTCTAACGCGCCTTTGTTTTGTTTTGATTGACGTCTAATGTTTGACAGCTGGGGTCAGAGTGCTTTGTATTGGTAAAGAAAATTGTTGTTTTTACTATTTTCCTCTTATTATTTACTTTTTTCTCTCCATAAAAACCTTAGACTTCATCAAACACAAAAAAAAATACGTATATATCACATTGCACCACGCGTTGTTGAAAAAGAAATTTCGAATTCCAACGTGGCGCCATCTATGAGAAGTTCACAATAGATGGTCCGACAGTTTTCTGTAAAAAATCTGATTTAAGGCGCCATCTGTTTGAGACTTATGAAACTTACGATTAATAACAAACATCAACAATGACAATCAGTTTATTGTTAATTATAAATTATTAAGACCATTAATCGAAATCAGGGAAAACTAACCTATGCTTACAATTTTTAAAAAAGAATAAATTTTGTTGTATTTTAATTTTTTTGTTCATATATTTTGTTGTATTAATGAAACTGCAATTTAGTAGTTGAAAAGGAATATTCAGAATTATATAGAGCACATGAAATTAAATGAGAAATAATCCAGAAAAAGCGATGTTACGTTATAGATCGATCAAAATATCACATTGCACCACGTGTTGTTGAAAAAGAAATTTCGAATTCCAACGTGGCGCCATCTA
The DNA here is from genome assembly GCA_951216915.1 of Tetheella fluctuosa. Lineage (NCBI taxonomy): Eukaryota > Metazoa > Arthropoda > Insecta > Lepidoptera > Drepanidae > Tetheella > Tetheella fluctuosa. The sequence goes on along the minus strand of OX578231.1, from coordinate 6,620,561 downwards.
TGAGAAGTTCACAATAGATGGTCCGACAGTTTTCTGTAAAAAATCTGATTTAAGGCGCCATCTGTTTGAGACTTATGAAACTTACGACGTGGCGCCATCTATGAGAAGTTCACAATAGATGGTCCGACATTTTCTGTAAAAAATCTGATTTAAGAATCAGTTTATTGTTAATTATAAATTATTAAGACCATTAATCGAAATATAAACTATCCTATATCTCAAGTTAGACCGAATTACACATAAAATGCCAACTTTCATCGAAATCGGTTGACTTGGTGAAGAGTTCACTGGGAACATACATATGACACTGGATTTTTATATATTAAGATATTCTAGCTGTCCCCCGCGGTTGCAACCGCGTAGCGGTATAAAAAAAAATATATAAAAATAGCCTACGACCGATTTTCGGTGGAAGTTTGCATGGTAATGTACATCATATATTTTTTTTTAGTTTTATCATTCTCTTATTTTAGAAGTTACAGGGGGGGGGGACACATTTTACCACTTTGGAAGTGTCTCTCGCGCAAACTATTCAGTTTAGAAAAAAATGATTTTTGAAGACCTATCCATAGATACCCCAAACGAATGGGTTTGATGAAAAAAAAAAATTGAGTTTCGGTTCTAAGTATGCGGAACCCCCAAAATTTATTGTTTTTTTCTGTTTTTGTGAGAATATCTTAATGCGGTTCACAGAATACATCTACTTACCAAGTTTCAACAGTATAGTTCATATAGTTTCGGAAAAAAAGTGGCTGTGACATACGGACACGGACGGACGGACAGACTGGGGTATAGGGGTATAGGGGTTCTGTTTTTTGCCATTTGGCTACGAGACCCTAAAAATCATAAGAATCGGTCGAGCCGTTTCGGAGGAGTTTGCAGACAAACACTACGACACGAGAATTTTATATATTAGAAGATATACGAGTCTGTGTGTGAATTGTATAAATTGTATCAAGTATTAAGGTACTACACTTAGTTCGCTTTGGGCTTAATTTATTTTCGAAGAAACATAGTTTATCATGATACGGCACTGGGGTGGACCTGACTGGTAATAAAATATCAACGCAAAGCCCAAACCACTGATCATAGGTCCATAAAGGTACCTTCTCCATAAATCATAGGGGTATACCAACAACCAAGGCCGTAAATAGGGGATCTCGGTTAAAGCCGCGGGGCAATAAAGTAGTATTAGTAAAGTACATACTTCACAATTTTTTTTGATAACCTCGGTGATAAGTTTCTGGAAGGTATCACTATCGCTGGAGTCTACCAACTTGTCGGAATACACCCGTGTCGCCTCGTGCATCCATAGTCTTATCAATTCCGATTGCTGTTTTATTGCATCGCCAGTTGTAAAAAGTATACCCTAAAATTTTTAAAAAACGTGTTAATCGCATGTAAAATAACCAGAAACAAATCTAAAAAATAATAACATACAATAAATAAATTTGGACTTTGCAGCTATAGCTTTAATTAACTAAAACTTAACTAATATACTAAAATAAACGCTGTTTGTTTCTATAATAAAGAAAAACATTTAGTTCTAAATCACCTGGAATATATTAGAGAGGTCCCTTAAATTGAAGATATAATGGAACTTGATGGCTGTAGGCAGAAAGATGGAGGCAAGTTTGCTATGTAACGCTAGTGCAGCCTGGACAAGCGGCTCAGCGTAACGCTGTACCGTCACACCGAACTTATTCAACGGATTGGCCATGTGCTGTGACAGGATCTGCTTGTAGATGTGGAAACACGCGTCCATCGCCGGAAAACTAAACAATTTTTAATCAAATTTATGTTTACGCAGTGTTAATAGTATCTCATATGTAATACGCATTTTTTAATGTAATTAATATATATTAAGTTATAGGTAAGTTACCCTATAATATTTATTTTTAAAGTAGTAAAGCGAATTCATAAAATGGTATATAATGTTATTAATTTAGTGACCGACCGAAGTTTCGGTTTCGACTAAAAATGCTGGTTTCAGCCGCATTTTTGGCTTGATAACTTGAAACTTTTAATTAGTTCCAGATACTCCTAAGCTATGCAAACGCACATGTTCAAATAACCAGCCCTTATAAAGCTATACGCCAAGTTCATCGAAGTCATAGAAGTTATACCTGACGGCAAAAGTGCAGAAATGTCTCTGCAAACGAGAGTCGATTGTGAAGGAACCAGCAGTCGGATTCATGCACGCTATGAACATACAATTCGATATGTCCTTCAACGACAACTTCTGCCTGTCATACCTGAAAACCAAGGCAAGTTTATTTTGACAGAATATACTCCTATAAATAAAAACCGGCCAAGTGCGAGTCGGACTCGCACACCGAGGGTTCCGTACAAACTTCGTCCATTGTTCGTTCATCAAGGGAAATGCACAATATTATTTATTTACCTTATTTGAGGTTAGTGCCAATTAAGCTAGACCTCTAAATTGTATGAGCGCCGATACAACTCAGAGGTCTTTATTAATTGGCGTAACTATGTATGTATGGGGACACCCTTTAATTATCAACTTTTTTATTTTTTAGAATTTTTCCTTTATTTGTGCTGTAAGACCTTGCTTTTTGCCATTTTTTTTATATTTGTGTTGATCGAATGAAAGGTAAATTACGGTTTACGATTTATGACGTATTAAAAAAAACTACTTACTAGATCTCGTTCAACCAATTTTCGGTGGAAGTTTGCATGGTAATGTACAGTCGACGTCAAAGATATATTTACAATTGAAAGTTACAAAAAGATCTTTACATTAAAATAAGTTGCCATGTAATGTGACAAGTGCTTGTTTACATGATATATTACAGTTTTATATTTTCACTCAATGTGCCCAAAACATATATACACTATTTAATCCATGGAATTTGCCACTTTTTCTGACTTATATTCGTTTACATGACAAGTTACATAATAATATTTACTCTTAATGTACCAAATGAAATTGCATGTAAAGCTCAATTTTAATATTTACAATCAACCATACATAAACAGTTTTATATTTCCTGGTAAATAAATACCTTTACAAACAATTGAAAGCAGCAGTCTAAAATATTGACAATCGTCGAAAAGAGTACCATACTGTCAAATGGTCTGTTTGTCTCGTTTTCGTGGTCTCGTTCGTTTAGATGACGCTATCAATGCTATGTCGAGTCTTTAATTCCAATGTTTACATTTAAACCATTTTCAGTATTTTTGATTTTCAGAGTTCCGTACCCAGAGGTTAAAACAGACCCAATTACTAAACCTCTAGTGTCCGTTCGTCTGTCTGTCTCTCACCAGGCTGTACCTATCTCACGAACAGTTATAACTAGGCTATTAAAACTTTCAGGCGATGTATTTCTGTGCCCCTAAGTTCAATAACAAATACTAAAATCAGAATAAAATAAATATTTAAGTCGAGCTGTTTATTTGTACAACGTGATTTTTTGAAAATTGTACGGAACCCTTTATGTACGAATCCGACTCGCCCTTGGCCGGTTATTTTGTAAATGCATAGATACTGAAGAATACTAAGTTTAAATAAAAGTGAATTTAAGGCCGAACTTCCTTACGTAAGATAAGCGCGATTCGATGACTAACTGTATGGATTGTCATGGTCATGGGTATCTGTTGGATAAATGTCTATCTGAGGAATAAAAATTGGCCCTAAAGTTGTGCTTTTTAGCTTTAGGGGGCTTTTATTCTTGAACGTGGCTTTATTGTTATGTTGATCAAAAGCTGACATACCTACTTTCGTTTCTACTATACCTTTTGATTAAAAGACTTATGAGTACAGTTAGGTGTTTTAATTTTAAAAAAAGTGCTATACTAGTTCTATTAAAAAAAATACTTCTTATATAAATAATCATACAACGTGTGAATATCTTAATGTTTAAACATTTTAAAATCGTGTGTAGCCGCCAAAAGCATCCTGCACGTCTTGTAAGCGTTGGCCCATAGAGCGGACTAAATTTTCGCAGTAGTCAATACCGCGATAGTATTCCCACAGCTCGTGTACATGTTCTCTTAAATTTTGTTTGGTCTTTACCTTCGAAGAGTCCCAGTTTTGGACCATAAGACCCCACATGTTTTCAATAACATTCATGTCCGGGGATTTTGGTGACAACTTTATCAGTTCTATGCTATCTTGTTCATTGATCCATGCTTGGACTATACGGGAAATATGGACCGATGAGTTGTCCTGTACCAAATATATTTTTTATCACCAAATGAAGCTTTAAGTGTTGGTAGTAAGACATCTCTGAGGATTTCTAAATAATTGTTGGCATTCATTCGTGTTGTGATTTCCACAAGTTCACCTGGACCCGAACTCGAAATCCACCCCCAAAAACCAATTGACAGACGTCCACTTCTTCTATCGACCAAGACATTTTGTTCGTCGTAACGCGTGTTTAGTGATATAGGGACACGCGTCCATCTTGGCGTGTTGTGAAGACCTTTTCGTCGATAAAAACCGCGTCTTCAAAGTCGAAATATTGATATTTATTGGCAAAATTCAACCGCAAACCTTTGTGCCGGTCAGTTAGTTGCGGTTTCCTCGCAGGGATTCTACGACGAAGTCCTGCACTCTTTAATCGTCTTCTGATTGTATTAGCACTAACATTTAATTGTTGTGCATATGTAGGTACGCTTATGAATCGCTGGACCATCACACTTTCTATAAAGCCCTGTCAGTGTATTCAGAGGTTTTTTTATTTCGGCCCTTAGATGAGTGACATTTCACTGTTCCCTCGTTGCCCCATCTGTTGATCCACAGATACACCGTTGGTCGCTGAAACAAGATGAGAGTGATGAGATTCACTATTTAATATTTCTCATAAAATTTAATATGTTATGACGTAAGGCCATATTTATTACCGTCATTTGAAGGTTTACTTACCGAAATCCCCAGTTCTTCCGATATATCCGTAACCGTAGCTCCATATTCACGCATGGTAATTATTTTGTGCTTTGTATGGTCGTCTATGCGAAACATTTTATTTAATATTGTTTATGAAATTTATCTTTACAATGACACTCGCAATGCATCAATGACGCTCGAAAAGATAAAACACTTCTAGAAATATCATAAATAGAATGGAATATTCTTAATATGAATTATTAAAAATAAGTACCTAAGAAGCTAAAGAAAATTATAGCAAGGAGGTTTCTTAAATAAAAGGTAGGCCAGAACGAAATAGATGAATTATAAAGAAATTTGTAAATATGTATGTAAATATGTTTTTGTAGCAGAATGCGTTAAAGTTTTTATGCATCATGAAACGTAAAAACAGAAATGTTGCTCTTGACGTGTATCACGTTTGACACATTGAGTGTAAATATTATTCTGTAACTTGTTATGTAAACGAATATAAGTCAGAAAAAGTGGCAAATTCCATGAATTAAATAGTATTTTCACTCAATGTGCCCAAAATATAGTGTAAACATATTTTGGGCACATTGAGTGAAAATATAAAACTGTAATATATCACGTAAACAAGTACTTGTCACATTACATGGCAACTTATTTTAATGTAAAGATCTTTTTGTAACTTTCAATTGTAAATATATCTTTGACGTCGACTTTACATCATATATTTTTTTTAGTTTTATCATTCTCTTATTTTAGAAGTTACAGGGGGGGGGGACCAACATTTTACCACTTTGGAAGTGTCTCTCGCGCAAACTATTCAGTTTAGAAAAAAATGATATTAGAAACTATATCATTTTTGAAGACCTATCCATAGATACCCCAAACTTATGAGTTTGACGAAAAAAAAAATTTTGAGTTTCAGTTGAGGGGAACCCCCTAAATTTATTGTTTTTTTTCTATTTTTGTGTGAAAATCTTAATGGCGGTTCACAGAATACATCTACTTACCAAGTTTCAACAATGTAGCTCTTATTATTTCGGAAAAAAGTGGCATACGGACGGACAGACAGACAGACAGACAGACATGACGAATCTATAAGGGTTCCGTTTTTTGCCATTTGGCTACGGAACCCTAAAAAGACACCTCCCGATGCCAGAATTTCTATGATATTGAGTTTTTTTTTTATCCTAGTTTAATTGCATAATATTTACTTATTCCTATAGGTAGGTCAACTTTACCAGTGTTTATAATCCATAAATTGTCTGATGAGCGTGTGTGGCTGTACAGTGCCATAAGTGTCCACCTCGGGCATATTGAGATCGTCCACGCAGTAAATCATAAACTTGCTTCCCGGTGGACCGAAATTGCGCCCGGATTTCTTTTCAAGTGGCTTCTCTAGTACTTTCTGCATCATTTCTGTTGAGTTTTACACGTAAAATTAGAATGAATATTTATTTATCAGGTGAAAATTTGTCAGGTGAGGTAATATTTGATAAAGTCTAGTCTTGTCTTTTAACAAATAATATTGAAAGTGTGGTGAGGCAATCAGGGCATCTAACCCTCTAACCCAAATGAGAGGCCGCCAAAGTCGTTAGTTTAAATCACATCCAATTAAGTGCTTTACCTTTTTACATTACTTTACTTTTTTTTTTCTATTAAATTAAAATTTTAATTATATTTGCGCATCGTCTAGTGCATGCTGTGCTCTTCTTTAATTAATGTGGCACTTAGATATGTTCTGAATTGTTATCTATATAATTGTAATAGTGTACTCATTGTTGAAGAGCCAAATAAATAAATAAAAATAAATAAAATAAATAAAAAACTAGGTTTAATATATTTTTCTTATTCACCTGATGTAGTGTAAAAGTTAAAAGGTACATTTGTAATGGCATATGAGTCCGGCAAGGAATTCAGTTTAGCAGCGACGCCGACAGTCTTCCCACTGCCAGCGCTGCCCACTAACATCACAGGTTTCTGCTTAGCTATGAGTAGGTCCATAAAGAATCTAATTCTAGTCGTTTCCGATGTTGAAACTAAGCAGGACTGTAACAAATAACAATAATTTTGCATGCACACACCCAATGAGATACGTATTTCTCTATTTTATATTCCACAAACCTGTAACGGTAAATCCGGATCTAACTCAAACGACTCCACCTTTTCGGACCAAGGTAAGAACTTTTTAGTTTCCGGATCTATGAAGAAGCTAAACACGTTTCCGGTGGAAGGAAACTTAATCTGTTTGAACTCGTTCGAAAACCATTTGCTGAATTCATTACGCCAATCCACCAATTGATCTTGAAACAGAGCTGAACCGAAGCCCCATACAATTGAGAATACGAAGTAAATTTCATACCTGTGAAAATATTATAGTAATTTTAAAATCCGCCCTATCGCCTTTCTCGATAAATGGGCTATCCAACACTAAAATAATTTTTCAATTCGAATCAGTAGTTTCTGAGATTAACGCGTTCAACCAAACAAACAAACTCTTCAGCTTTATAATATTAGTATAGATTTAATAAAGAAATTATATCATCTCATCGGATAAAAAATAAAAGTATGTGCACGTACAATTTGTTTTAGATTGAAGTAAATGTAGTTCACTGGAGTCTAAAAATAATCATACCTAAATACAAGTTGGAAATTTGAGATGGGTCAGTAAGATCCTTGGGCCTACAAGAAAGCGTTTTTAGGAGACCACGAATGAAGTTTCGGTTTCCGTCGTAGTTTTAGCTATTTGTTGATAAACCAAAACCGAATCTGGCCGAAACCGAAACTTCTAACAGACATTAGCAAATTATAAAACATCCAAACTAAGCCAACATCAACTACAGTTCATAGGTATAACTTCAAACTTTCTCCATCATCGTTGCTTTGAAACGTTCACTACAAAACTTACTTACGATCTGAAACGATCGGTCCATTGCTTACAAAAAAGAGAGACAAGAAGATATTATTAGTTATAACTTATTATTTTCATAAACGTACCATTCTTTAGGACAATCACTAGGGAGCAAGGATTTATTCAAAAAGCACTCCAACAGGTAACATGTGAGTTGTATCTGTTGCAGCTCCGTTAGAGGCGTGATTTTCTTATATTTCTTGCACGATTCTAATAGAGGTGGAATGTACTTGTCAAACATTATTGTTAGCATTGCTTTTTCAGACTCGTCGTCTCGATTTGAGTCTATCCAAGATGCCACAAACCTGCAATTTGAAAATGTGCTTTGGAGAGGTGGCTGCATTTTATTAATATTCATTAAAATCTCATATTTTTCTCGGTTTTACTTCATTTTTCATAAATTCTTCGGGCGAAATGCGGCAAGGTTTCTATTTTTACGACTAAAATACAAAATCGAATTGATAATTTGTGGCTCATTATAAAATATGGAATCTATGTGTTACTTACGGATTCCAACCCAAATCCTGAGGGTTGATATAGAGAATACCAGCGCGGGACACTGTCGCCGGTGTTGCTGTTCGCAAGTTGGATATCTCGAATAACAGTCGCATGGACTTGCTTAGAGCAATGCGTTCATTACTTGCCAGGGTTAGCACCTTTTATCACAATTAAATGAAAACAATTAGCTCTCATATTAAATAACTAACTTTTCGTTCGCGCGCACTTCATATTCGTATTCAGACAGACCAACAAACATAGAGACATACAGACTGGCCAAAAATGTCTCTGCATTATATGAATAAATTAATCCTATTCCAAATTAATCTATTGTATTGCCTTGCATAATTTAGAATACACGCTGCGCCATCTTAAGAAACCAGTATTATGCTAAAATCAAAACTTTTACCTCAAAGTCCGGCACCAAAACTTTAGATTCAAAGTCCTGCTGCAAAACTTTAAATTCGCGATGATCTTTTGCTGAGTGCCAATAGAATAGATACGTACTAGTCTATTATAATAATAGGCTGATGTTCAGAGAAAGCGACGACGACGAAACGACACGTAACGCCGTAAATTTGATTTGAGGGATTTTTATTTTGAGGACCTATGTGAAACCGCGGGGGACAGCTAGTTAGGTATAAATGCGAAAGTGTTTTTGCTGACTTGTCCTTCATTTACGCAGCAATAGGTCGATGAACGACTACAAAAACTTTTCAGCTCTAAGTGATTGATAAAAAATTATAAAACTGCTTCATTTTTACTTTTCTTACTTTATTATCATCCATCAAGGTATTTAAACTTTCAATCCACATAGGGTCAATGTCTCCATCGAGTACAATCCATTTGGGTCCATCACCTGGCATGTTAGCCATGTCTCTCATAATAGTCGAAAACAGACCATCTTTCCACTCTCTCGTCGCCGGGTTTATAATTCCGAACAACTCGTCGTTAGTCACCGCTTTAGGATCTAAGTCATTGTAATATGGTTTCATTTTCAACATAGTGTATGTTCTGTTCAAACATTGCCACACCATTGATTTGCCAGTGCCAGCGTATCCGTCTATGAATACGGAGTGCCGTACGGCAAACAGTTCTACTAATTGGACCATCTGAAAACAAATTCATGAATAAACAGTGTTCCAAAATCAGCCACAAACAGAGGAAATAACATTATATTACTATAATTTATATCTTTTGGACATCATAGTCCGTGAAACGATTACCGCATTAATTCGCGCAAGTTAATAACATAAACAACTTGACAATAACTACACTTTTGACTTTACAGAGTGATAATTTCAAGATCTGTATGAAATTGATATTAAAAGAAAACAATTCTTGTAGCGAAATGGCCCGATTTACCACGTGTCTTATATATGTTACTTATACTATCTAACCTGAAATTAAGTTATTACTTGAATAATAAGAACTGTGGTAAGTGGCAAATTTTTAGCGCAAACTAGAAAGTCCGATTTTGATTTGCTTTATCAAAATATTATGTACGCAATTATTATTTTTTGTTTCATTATACCTATTCATAAACTTTTAATCTTTACAATACATAAATAAAAAGAATATATGCAAGTTCCCTATTCAGCAAAACCATCACCCAACTACATATAAAACGAAAAATTATATGTATAACAGACCTTCAGAATAAATCCAGATTCAGGCTGTAGTTTCATAGATATGGCGCCATCCACTAAGTGCTTCTCAAATTCCATATCACGTTTCCTGGGTACGTCTAATGCGGGGAACAGGTCTCCGATAAGGCCCATAAATACGGGCGTATCATCAGTTACGATTTTAGGTATATTGAAGTCTCGCAACGCTCTCATAAGCACTTGATCTTCAGGTCGTAGTCGGTCTCCTCGCTGAGAATTTGAGACAAGAGGTAAAACAGAAACAGGTTATATTTTTCATAATCAAACGAAAACTAAATCTTTTTAGCACACAAATCCCAGATGAAACTGTGTCTCGACTGCAGCTGGCAGAAAGACTAGTAGTTGCTTGGCCACAGAATTTCCAGCCAGCCAGATGGGTACTACAAAATACCCTACCACCGTGCTATGGTTTCCTCCACAGAAAGCTCAAGCTCATAGTAGGATTCGAACTCACAACCTATGTCACGGCATCGCCTGAGCAATCATCACCAGAACTATTATCACTATGTTCGATACAAGACAAAAACGTCGTGAAAGATGACAGTACCTTCAAAGAGCCAGCGACGACGAGAACGGATTTGATAGCTCTCAAGCCCCAATCATAATGATCTTGTTTAGAGAGCAGCTCTCGACAGAGCATATACAACGTGATAAACTTGCGAGCCAAGAGACGCGCGTCCTGGAAGCCTTCTGCCACTAACATGATCTCGCAGATCAGCTCAAAATCAGGAACCACCATAGCACATGGCCTGTGAATTAAGTTAATCGTTATATACGCAACGTTTACAATCGTAAGACGTTATGCATTGAATGACTTAAATGTTTCTAAATTTCGTACAGGCTTAGTTTTCTTATTGCATTTTTGGCTTAAATTACACTGATCTGTCAATCAAAACTATTAAAACTAGCATTTGAAAAAATATTTTTTTTTACAAAAAGTTATAAAATTAGTTATAAATTCTTTGCGTCGACTAAAAAGTAAGTAAACAACTTAAGTACCTGAATAAAGCCTTCAAATTCTCTGGCAACTCCGTTCTGCCAGCGTATCCAGGATTCATGGTAATGAACATGCCAATAGTCGGGATGAGTGTTATGATCTCTCCCATGAAATCAAATTTCTTCTTCTTCGCCTTAATGGCATCGAGTACGCTCTTCACCTGCACCGATACCACGGACAACACTTCTACTGAAATCCTATTGAACTCATCGAAGCAACCCCATGCGCCTGTTTGACTTAATCCTATTTAAATAAAAATATTATATAATGTAAGTGTTATATAGGTACCTACATAGATTAGTGACCAAAATGATGATCAGTAGCTTCACTATTTATCTTCATACACTTATAGCGATATCTATCAACTACTTTTACTCTACCCGTGCATAAATGGCGTTACAAGACTCAGCATTGCGCAATCGAAGTTTCCTGAGCACTCAGCATATATAAGAATTTCTATCATCAACAATTGATAGATATCAATACCCTGAAAAGTCAGGCGGTTCTCATTTATAAAACCGACTGACGTCGTCCCCCGACCCCTCCTAGCCCCAGTCCCGTTACACTATTCGGCAAACCGATCCCTTAGGAGAGGCAAGCCAAATACCTCGGAGTTATCCTTGATGATACCTTGTGCTAAGCTATATCAAAATCGTATTTACCTTTATAAATGTTGCCGCAAGATTTGTAGTCCATTTGTTCGGAGCAGTTGAACACGTACACCATAATGCCCAGAGCTCGTCCTAAGTCTTTGGTTGTCTCAGTTTTGCCTGTACCTGCAGGACCAGCTGGGGCACCACCCATTACTAAGTGGAGACTCTATAAATTAAACAATTGTAGTTGAATTTATCACTTATTCCGCAAAAGCGAGTATCTGCAAAATTATTTTTGATGTGATCCATCTATTGGGCGCCTTTGAGGTAAGACCGACTCGTATGCCATGACGGCAAACGGCATGACGCTCTCTAATGCTGTCATACCCCCGCTTCGCCCGCCGCTCTCTGCTCCCTTGTGTGTGCGTTGCGTATACTATTTCTGTCCTAATCCGTTCAGAAGTTTTCGAGTTTATCGCATTCATACATAGAGGCAGACACGACGGGGGACTTTGTTTTAAAATATGTACTGATATAGAAACTTGTCTGTGCGAGCGCAGCGGCGGGCAAAAATCTAGTTAATTTTATTAGTACTTACGATTAAGGTTGACTTTACCGGTGAAGTAAATATTACCGGTATGTATTAAAGTTCCTTAGAGAGAAATTAAGTCGGAATGCCCAAAGATCTTGGAAAAAATTATCACAATTATCAGATGAAAGTGCAAATACAGGACTCTGAATGAATATATCAAAGACAAAAATAATGAGCAATTCTCCAAAAAAAGAGAATATCAAAATTAATAATCATCAATTAGAATACGTATGTATACAGGGTGATTTTGTTATCACTGGCAATACTTGCAGGGGTGGAAGTACTCATCAATGTGAACAACTTTTATTATAGGGCTAACTCTGATATCGCGTAAAATAATACGGTTGCTTCATACATTTTGGTCGAGTAGGTATTGAAATTTTGTATGGAACAGCTGATAATTTTTTCATGATTTCACAGTTAGTCACATTATAAAAGTTGTTCATTTTGATGAGTACTTCCACCCTTGCAAGTATTGCCAGTGATAACAAAATCACCCTGTATAGAGTAATTTTATTTAGGGCAATTAGTATCACCAACAGAGAACATGCAGAAAGAAATTGAAAGAAGAATAGCTAACACTTGGAAGAGATTTTGGTCGTTAAGTGAAATCATTTACTAATAATATTATAAAGCTGAAGAGTTTGTTTGTTTGTTTGTTTGAACGCGCTAATATCAGGAACTACTGGTTCGATTTGAAAAAATATTTCAGTGTTAGATAGCCCATTTATCGAGGAAGGCTATAGGCTACTTTTTTATCCCGGGAAAAATACAAGATCCCTCGGGAATTCGGGTGAAACCGCGGGGCGGATGCTAGTGAAAAATAAAGAGATGCTAATGTCGGAAAAGCGAAAAGTTTTCAATTCTTGTGTCCTGCCATGTCTGACATACGCATGCCAAACTTGGACAAAAAAATAAAATCAATATGCCAGAATGGAATTGAGAGATGGAATTTGATCCATCCGCAGTTCTCATACTATCGCTGTATCTTGCCTACGCTTTTTGCATATTTAGTCGTGTTCTCTATTCCGATCGCCTTAAATAACCTAATGGGAAGATGATTTTAAGAAAGTAGCAGGCCCAGAATGGTTACGTTCAGCCAAGGACAGAAACAAGTGGAAAGCCTTAGAGGCCTTTGTCGAAAGACAAGCTGTTAAAAGGGGAGACCAAACGAATGCCGAGAATATGATTCAGTTCAAGTTAATTAGTTCTCTTACCTTTATATTCAACTTTTAAATAATTGTTTTGTTAAATAAGTATAAATAACAGCAATAAAGGCTTATTTTATTAAAGTTCCATCAAGAATTATTGTTGTAATTGTTGGTCAAAATTTACCTGGGTCAGTGTGATATAGCAGCGATCTGTCAACGGCGTGATGACGAGACGAGGAGTATTCCCCAAGTATTCATAATCATAGAGGAACTGAGCGTCGCAAATATTAGCGAAACAATTATTCAGATTCATGTCCCACCGATGCCTGGAAAAGGTGAAGAAGTTAGATATTTCAAGTTTATTATTATTATTATATAGATTATTATTAACATTACCTTAACTGACTCTGCCACTGAAAGGCATTTGAGGTTTCCACTTTAGCAGTGATGAGCTTAGCGACCACATCTCTCGAATGCACATCAATCGTACAAATAGTCATGATCTTCTGTCTATCGCCAACAGTCAAATCACCCAGTAGTAATACGATGAGGGAATTCAATTGAGCTATCTGCTTCTTTTGGTAGTCTCTGAGAGCGTTTTCGTATCCTGGTAATTGATTACATGTTTAGACAAATTATATATTATCCTAATGCTCATGATATTTTAATTTTTTGATTAAAACCTGATGGTTTTTTTGATGTATGATTACAAAACAAAATAAAGCCAACATAATTTTATGGCTCTGTAGCTCACAAAACATATAGTTTTACAAGGGCAATAATGAAGGGTTGTCAGGTGTGAACAGGTAAGTGTGTATGAGTAATTTACCATCATCAAGTTTCCTTATATAATATACTACCTATTCCCCGCGGTTGCATTCCTGGGATAAAAAGTAGCCTATAACCTTCCTCAAGATTATCAAATGCAAAAATAATTGTTCCAGTGATTAGCGCCTTTAAACAAACAAACAAGAAACTTTTCTCCTTCATTATATTAGTATAGATATATGTTTGTTTGTTTGTAATGTATGAGCTCCTATACAATTCATACGATTGTATAAAATCTTACGAGGGAAGGTCGATCTAAGATGGGATCTTAGGCCATATCTTCAGAGCCAAGTTTATTCCGGCCGCAATGAAAAAGCCTTAGGTAGGTACTACCGGAACGGGAGTGATAGCTCTTTAGGTGGCGGGCGGTTGATGACTCTCTAGGTACCGAGCCTTGAAATTGCGCGTCTAATAAAGAACCTCCTTGACGAAATACCCTCCAAAATTTCATTGAGGAAAGTTGAAGATCCACCCCTAACATAACGTGCCTTCCTCCAGCTTCTCGAAGGCCTGGTTGGTCTCGGTAGTCCACCAGATTTGCGTGCCGACGAGTGCAGGTTGCGCGGGCCAGTCGAACACCCACTCTTCGCGAGGCTTCTCCTCGTACGACTTCACGCTGTGCTCGAATATATCTCGCAGGGTCAACCGCATGCAATCTGTCACGCGGTTCAGCCATATTTCCACCTGTAGTTGAAGAATTACCTTGCGTAAGAAGAAGTAGTACTCATTCTTATCGTGGTAAGACTTTGGTTTTCTATTGAATTTTTTGGTTGGCGGGTGACCCGCACGCAATATCAAAAAAGCGCTAAGTCTTACACAAAAATCTGTAGATGAAAATGTATAGTTCTTTTGGTTCATCTAACTACTAAACGATCACTACAAACAAATATTGATCTCGATATTATAAGATTTATATAATTATGTTTTCCAATGCGTAAAATGTCTATCAAAAAAGTAGTTCTTTGGTAACGCAGTGAGTTCTGAACATGAAAGATCTTGTACAACGTTATTTTTAGTATACTAGGAAAGTATCAGTTAAATATCACCTCAAGCAAGTTGTAGGTATCAGGTCATAGTGAAAATTTTGAATAATAAAACGAAGATATGGTTATTTTAATATTTCTTTATACACTTTGTACCTAATAGGCTTATGATTAACCACAATTTCACAATGTTAAGTGATGATGTGGAAAAAATAATTATTTTAATAATGATTACTTTACAGAATTTGAATGGCGAAACCTAACATAATACCTATATTTTATTTTACAAAATCAACAGTATCAAATCCCGGCTAGATTTTTTTTTTAAACTAAGTACCTATAGTTTAAGTTTTTATCAAAATTGGCCCCCTGTCCCAAGCCTGGATCACGGGGCCGTTGATTATCAAGAATACGATCATTAAGGTTGTCCTCAACTCGCTAATATGTCAAAATTACCTTTCCAGAACAATCGCAGCATGGCGCCTTGAAAGGCACGTGCTCCTCGTTCTCCTTGGATATCATCTCAAACGCTTGCTTGCTGCCAGACTTCGGGAAGACCAGCTTAGCCAGATTGTCGTACAGCTTAGTGAGATGGCGGCTCACGGCCGGCGGGTTGTTGCCGTTTGATAGAATATCTGTTAAAATTAGAGAAGACTTATGAATTTCAATGAATCCCAAGTATGTCAGGTATCTACTAACCGGTGATTTATGGTTTTGTCAACCTCAATGGGAGCCAGGCCTATTGTTATTTGTATAGGTTACAAAATACCGCCAAGCGGCATCATACATTATAAAAACAGCTTTTCACACATAGACTACAGCATTCGCTAACCGATATTAAGATAACCGTATAATTTGCATCAGCGATGCAGAAGGCTTCAATATAAATTCATAACAAATAGCTAGATGAATAAAATAATTGCTTACCGAGTAAATCGGCCGAAGACACGAAGTAGAATCGAGGGTAAGCCAACCGCTTAGTCTCGAGGTAGTCATTCAGGGCCTTCTCGCAAAGGTTCAATGCTGCCATTAGCTCCTCCAATTTATCCAAGAGTCCAGGTTTATTTGTCGCTTGGATAACATTTGGGGTTATACCTATATCTTTTAATAGGTCCTGCAAATCGCTCAATTAATAATCCCTAAATCAAAATACAGGTTTTTATACTTGTGATAAGCTTATTTATACATCAGGACTCCTTACATCCAAAAAACAAATCCCTCCGAAAATAATTTTACAGTGAAACATTAGTTAAATATTATGAAGCCGTTAAACGGTTGTATGTTCATATTTTTACCGAATCATTAATTTAGTTCACCTTAAATGTTTTATCAACATTATCAAATCTCCTAGAATCCTCAGGTAACTGTGCTCGAATATCATCAGAACCAACAAATATGCTCTCGAGATACTGCCACTTGCGCTGCACTTCGAACCATAGTGCAATTACTGCGTCAGCGGTACCAAGTTTCTTTTGCCATGCTGTTACTTCCGCTTCGTAGAAACCAATGAATTTCGATGACATCATGTTTTGTACTTGATTCTGGAAATTAAACAATTATTTAATTGTTTTATTTGTCCAGTTCCCACCAAGTAGCTGGAGTACTCTCTTTTAATATTTTATAGTTTCAGTTTGCACGTGTTTTACCATGAATCAAAAAAGTTATTACCTGATTATCCTCTAATGTTTCGACAAGCTCCTCGCTCGCTTTTGGTAATTTGATTCCAGTTCGATCGTGTTTTAAATAATCGAATTCCATAATTTCCCATGTCGCTTCCAATTCCCTTAAAAATATGAAATCAATATTAAATTAAACAAAATATCCTTCACACACAAGCCATCTGATTCCAAACTAAGCCGGGCTTATATTACGGCAACAACATAACTCTACATAACTTGTAAGTCTTGGACGAATCAAGTGGTCAATATAAACAACTACCATCGTCAAGTAGGTTTTCAACTCGAAGGTGGTACCCAGTCAGCAAGTAGGTACTACAAACTAGAACGTTTCAACCACGGGACTAGGCTTATTATCTGATCTCGCCCTTACTACACTAGCCACGACAAAGAGAATATTCTTAGTACTCTTTGGTTCTGGTCTTTACATTCCGAAAATATAAGGTACTCCTAAATTAAGTGCGGTCATATTGAGCTACTCACATAATATATATGTATAACTACAGTAACACTAACTGGATGTCAGTTTTTAGGATTCCGTACCCGAAGCGGACCCTTCGGGTACGGAATCCTAAAAACGGAGCCCTATTGCTGTCACTCGCGTGTCAGTCTGTCCGTCGTCTGTCACACAGGTTTTACAGGCAAAACGGTTGGAGCTACAGTCTTCAAATTTTCACAGTTTAAGCATCTTATTGACCCAAAGCCATACAAATTGTCAAAAAATATTTTTTAATGGTTCCCTTTCAGCTAAAGGAGGCGCGAAAAAAATTTTTACCAACCCCATCGAGAAGGGTTTCGTTGTTTAGAACTCATTGAGTAGATAAATACTGTATTTTTTATTTAAAAAAATATTGGAAAACAAAGGAATGAGAAGCCACCAGTCAGCTTTATTTACAAAATTTTGTTCCGAAGAATTTTTTAACTTCCCATTGACCTATGAACTTGTAGTGATAATGTTTATTATTACGTAAATTTTACTAACAAATACCAAAATATGGGAAATCAGATTTTTTTCTTTGAAATTTACGTACCTACAAGTTTGTACGGAACCCTCGGTGCGCGAGTCCGACTCGCACTTGGGCGGTTTTTGTTAGATTTTATGCAAGGTACGTGTCTAAACACATACCTGAGAGTCTTTTCCATAGCAGCCTCCTTAACAGATTTATCGACAATGGTTTTCACCTCCTCTTCGTATTTGTGGAGATTGAGAGCCAATAAATCTGCTAGGGTCGTATCATCGTCTATGTTGAACTTAACCTGAACCAATTAGGTAGGTCTATTAGTTGTATTAAAACATAAATTGCTTCCTTACAAAAGTCATCATGTAGATTTATATGTAGGTATCTACATAGTAGGATGTGTATTGTTTGATGTTTCTACAACAGTAGTTACGTATTGGAATAGCATGATGAAACGAAAAGTGCGTAATACAAAAACTAGTGACTGAAACAGAACTATTACCTTTGCATTTTCGTAGAAGAGTATGTCCAAAATTACATATTTACATATTTTATACTATTTACATCAGAAACAATAAAATATTTACAATATAAACTCTGATAATATCAAGGCATGGTGACAAAACTTCTGTTGTGATGTACTTTTAGGCACTGGCATCAGACGAAACCCATTTTCCTTCAACTCTTGAAATGAATATGATCTATTTAACTTTTTAAATTTACTCTCAGTATGGCATTCTTGCAGCTTTGGCTTTCTGAAATCTTGCAACTGTAAATACTTTTCATATTCTGCGATCACTTTGATTTTATTTCCAGTGTTTGACGTGTCTACGTTGGGAATGTCCTCCAAAGATTTGAAATCATCTAATATCTCTGCTACAGACGCATGACTCAACCCATGAATTTCTACGTATGGTTTAGAATGAACCTGCTTTGTAACGATGGACATAATTTGCGAATGAACAGCTATCTAAATGGAAAATGAAAAATTAAGCACTAATTTATAATTACGTACAAAAAATAAGAATAATTATAACGATATCGTGACAGTTACCTTAGTGGCCATCATCAACTCAACCCAATGTCTGTCTTTAATGGCTGGGTTCTGCAAATCGGTAACAGCACGTAATGATGTCATCAAGTTCTTAATTGTCCCTTCTATTACCAAATATGGCTCCCTGAAAGTTACAGGTACAAATTTTACCTATTCCCAATTTAATCCAAATACACCTTCTTCTAGTTGAGCAACTTACCATGTTCTCATATCCTTGTCTAACTGTCGTAATTCCTTAGTGAATCGTTTGCACTCCTGGTCCATACCGTCTGCGTCGATCTTTTTCCATGGAGATTTCTTCCAAAACTCGATGGTATCCATCACTAAATAATAGCAATCCCACAATTGCTGTAAAATAAAGTCAATATCATATTTAAATGAAGCAAATTACTTTCACTATCAGTGGTCAAGCTTTTGATCGACGTAAAAAAATTGCCTAATCTTATTGGTAATCATCACTACCTATATCTTTTCAAGTGGGCTATTATGTCCTCCAAAAGTCCATGAATTAAACTACAGTTGTGTTACACTGATTTTCGTCAACATTATTAAATTGAGATAAACTTGCTCTTGAGAATAATAATCTTGGATCATAACTACTGTTACCTTGACCAGCTTCAATTCTCGACGACACTGTTTAAGATGCTTCTCATCTGGGGGTTGTATGTCGAATAGAGAACACGACCTCTTCAGACCATCGACAATATGCTCAAAGCCGAGTAACTCCATGTGCACCTTATCAATTTGGCGATAAGGCTCCTTGCATGACTCCAGGAACATCTGCGTTAATTCAAATAGCTTACAAACTATACTAATGTGCAATGAAATAAGATTGAATATTCTAATGATATTGAACCCATTGATTGCTTCGTCATCTCTTGATAATTCTGATCACGACACATGATAGCACAGATGGTTTCATATGCGCTCACACTCTCGCTAAAGGTTAAAATAATAATAGATACTGTAAGCCCTATCATTTTCGTATCGAATCGTTAACGTAGACTATTTTTGAATTAAAAATACAATTTATATTACATTTTGATTTAATTTTATGCATTATCCATTTGGTATCATACAGATATAAATAATATCCTAGGCCATTCCTCACACACGGCCATGTAATCCCAAACTAAGCAGAGCTTGTACTTTGGAAACCAGATAACTGATATACTACATATATAACTTAATTTTACATTACATTTTTTCTTCTTCCAAATACATACTTCTATCGATAATTACACTTACATTTACGATCCGATACGTCAAAATGGTTTGTGCTACATTAGGGCTACTTATGCTTGTACCAAAACAATTTTTATCAACAGTATCTAGGATAGGATATCTATAAGAGTGTTGTACTTTGGCATTCATATTGCCTTTTTAGATCTTAAATTGAATATGCCGTTAACATAGAGAGAGTGTAACTAACATCCTTCGTCTTGAAGTTCTCCCGGTACATGGTGAGCCGCAGGTTGATGAGCGCAACGCGCTTGGCGATGAGGGCGGCCTGCGCAGCCTGCAGTGGCGCCACGGTGTTCTTCATCACCGTCGCCAGCTTCACCAGGCTGCGCCACCTCTCCGGCAGTAAGTCCAGCTATATCAATACGATAGATGGTAAATATAAGTTCTAGCTTACTACTTATAATTCCGTCTGGTTTAGTGTTAGTGCAATAGTTGCTTGACACGTAGAATGCTAATGTGTTGCTAATCCATCGATCAATGGTGAAGAGGAAACGAGAATTTGCTTTATTCAAGAAATTCGTTTCCTCAGTATCACCAGTAGAATACATGCCCATGAGTTTTATGCCATGTTATTTTGTGACAAAAGTGACCAACTAAAAACTATAAATAAGTGCACTTCTAGATTTTTAACGGAAACTTAATGTCCCAGAGTATTAATCTCATGATGATGAGGCAATGAATTTGTACACATACTCGTATCTAATTGACTTACCAAAGTGTACACAGAATACTGGTGATACTTTTCTAGCTGCAATCCGTTCGCAATCGAAGACAAAAAATAAAGATGTATATATTTGGAATGATAGGTTGAGTTTTGTAATTAAAAGTCTAACTAGAAAACCTTATAGTTTCGCAATTTCCGTCCGATCATATATATTATTACCACTTTATTCTTAAACTTGACGGCATTATATTGTTCGCCAAATTTGAGCATAGTTATATTGAAAGTTGTAAAAAACTACTACAAATTTGTGAAACAACCAATAAACAATACCTAAATATACAGTACTCGTAGGCTAATGTCTGAAGTTACAAGGAAAATTGTTACGACAAACGAGTCTCCTAAGAAAAAAACACGTCTTCACAGTCTTTGGTGACTGCAGCCGATAGAAGTGAAAACTAACCAATTTAAACTTTAATCCTTGATCATAAACACTTCTTTATAAACCAAAATTAATTCGAAAATAATTTATTAATTATAAATACACACACAGTATACATATACCCAAAAAGTGCTCAACGCGCCCAAAGAAGCTTTCACTTAAAAAAAAACAATAATAAAATGCCTTACTGAGCTTCTTGCCGGAGTTTTCTCAGTTTTTGCCAATTGACAGACGCTCCCCGGTCAGAGTGAATCGATCGTAATAAAATGTAGTCACAGAATTAACATATTTTGTCATGTGGAATTTACTAAGAATAACTTGGGAATTACTACACTATGCATCGTTTTCCGACTTTTTTAGAACATTTTCAGAAGAGTTTCGTCGTTGGTTTAGAACAGTGGTCCGCGGACTTCTGGTGGTCCCTGGAAGCACCTGAAGTGGTCCGCGAAGCCATCCAAAAATATTAAATCGTAAAAAAATCGTTTTTTTTAAATGTTGGCATGTATGCGCGTCTTAAGTAGGTATATAGATAGAACAACTCTTTATTAATTTACTGTATATTACCTCCCAATTGATGGTCCATGGCAAGATAGAAATTTTGTCAAATAGTCCCTCATCACCCAAAGGTTAAGAACCACTGGTTTAAAAGATGTTATACATTTATTTTTATGTGGATTGTAGTCCAAGAGCTTTGTAGCTTAATCCACATAAATTTAATGTAATGTTGTATAAAAATATATGTAATTTAGGTACCTGTTCATAAGTCTCCTCGGGAAAGTCCACGCCATACTCCTTTAGCACATCGATAATATCCCTCAGCGGCTCGAACATCTGATCTGTGCCGGCATCCATCTTGGCGCGAACCTCGTTCAGCACGCTCATCACCACCAATAGTCCTTCGTAGTCATCGTCGCCTAACTCCACTGTTAACTCCTTTGTAGCGTATGCGATAAATTTCTCTAGGTCGTCCAAACTTGAATGTATACAATAAATCATATTTTTATAGTTCTAACATGTTGCTTGACTAGCAGCACAGCCAATATAAATGTAAATTTCAAAAAATCACAAATCCCCACCATACATGCTGCGACATCTTGGTGGGGATTTGTGGGAAAAATACCAGCAATCGAAACCAGTGGGAAAACCTATGTAAGGATTTCAGAAAATTAAATGATCCATTAGGAGAATCCTCACAGTTGCATCACAGTAGATATATAACCATCCCACATGTAGTTGTTTACAATAAGCATAACAAATATTTTGGTTGGTATTATTGGCGATAAACAGTATAGGTATTTTTTCATACCTAGTCTGCACATGATCTTTCAAGTTCTGTTTGAAAAGGTTACTCCACTTGCAAATTATGTTCATGATGGCCTGGTTTAGTCTTTTGAGGTCTAGTTTCAACCAGCCATTGCAGAGGTAATCTGATGGCAGCGCTGCTACTTCGTCATACATTGCATTGTATCTGTTAATCTGGGAAAATACCAAGGTATAGCACCTGTCGTGAAATGTAGTTACTGCGTAATGTCAAAAATCCATCCTATAAGCGAATGAGACAATCTGCGACATTCATACTTGCGTGCTAAATAGCGCTCTACGAAATAGGATATAATTTTAACCGATCGTTTAATTATTAAAACGAGTATCAACAGGTGACCAATCACATTCCTAAAAATCTTACTTCATTTTGATACTGTTCTAAATTTGGTTTAACTTCTGGTGGTTCGCATCCATTTTCGAATTTGTATTTATCGAACTCCTCAGGTGGTATAGCTCGGCCATACTTCAAGAATGCCGCTAACACCTCTTGTCTGTCTTCCATCCATAGAGGTGTGTATTTCTGATATTTCTATTAAAAATATCAAGTAGGATTATCTAGTAGCAAATACCCTAAATGTAAACAATTAGTAAGAATTTAGGTTTTAATTGTAAACTGACCGAAGCATACTGAACCACGTCATTGATACTGTTTTCAACTCTCTTTAATATTTCGTGATAAAGATCAATCATTGCATCTTCATTTACGAGATCATCTGGAATTAATAAAGTGTGTTAGTATTTAGAATGAATAAAAGGTGCTCATTTAATTTGTACTATTTTGTCTGTGAGACAAATTTTACAATCGCGAATTTAAACAGCTACATTGGAATCAACTCAGCTATTTCACTAACCAATAAAATTGTTAACATAAGATTCTCCTAACATAATTTCAAATTAATTTTAAATTAAATTTTACCCTTTTTAACTTAGTCCCCTAAATTTAAAAAAATCTACCAAAGATAGAAACGCACAAAAGAAAAATATGAATCCAAATAATTTACCTTCGTATGAAGCTATAGGCACGATCGGATCAATTCTAGGGAATAATGTCGCCTGCAAAAACATGTCTTTCATCATTTCTTTCAATGTGTCATATAAGCCACCTTCATCGTCATTATCCAGGGAAGGTGAGAAAAATATGTCTGGAAATAAATTATCAATCCATTTGAAGATACTAGTTATGTTTGGAAAGTAAACATTTCAAATAACATTTAGTTATATACTTATCAATCATGTATTCCCTCTTACCAGGATCTTTCAGTTCCGCTATAATTTCCATAAACGCAACCCTAGGCCCTTTCTCTAAGTCGGTTTGGTTCTCGAATAAATCTATACTAGATTGCACCGCTTTCATTACTTGACGAGATACCTGAAAACCAAATGATAGGCTAGTTGAAAAAACACTACGTAGAACATTAAGGAAGCTTAGTACTTACCGTCTATTACGCACGCACACATGAATTTAATGTGACTAAAGTCGTGCGTTCGAATTCTACAATTAGCTCGACTTTTCGGTGAAGGAAAACATCATGAAAAAATCATAACACAGCGGAAGGGTACTATGTACCCTGGCTGGTTACCATCATTATGTTGAAAATCTGCTGCGGTGAGTTCCGGAAGCTGTATTTAAGAGCGAGTTCCTTATTAAAAGATGTGTGGTCATATCGACCACATCATCATTTACCAGAGGTGGTGGTTTTTAATTTTTTTCACCATCACAAAACCATTTATTTATCAAAGAAATGAATATCACCACAATATGACTTACAAGTGAATCAACGTATTTGACGTAATCAGGCCAACGCTCAGCTCTGAACGCTTGCTCCTCCATTTCAATTCGTTCAGCTTCGATATCGGCTTGTTCCTCTGGGTCTAATACCTCCTCTTCTTCTTCTGCTGGCGAATCTATCTCTTCGCCTGAAAGTTATTTATGTTATAAATATTGATACATAAAGCAAATAAAAGATCATATACACTTGAAAAGCCATGTATATATGTCTTTTCTGACCTCTAAAAGACTAATGTAGCCGTTTTCTTTTGATACGTTCTTCCAAAATTTTAAATGTAGATATAATTGGTGACCGTAACCTGTTACCCATTACAAATCAGGATTACACTACAATACATCAATATACTACTCCCATACATAAAATATAATATACCTGCATCTCTAAGTGCCTGTCGCTCCGCTTTTTCCGCAGCTTTCGCCTCCCTTTTCAACCTTCTCACCTCTCTTCTCTCAAACTTGATTTGATCAGCTTCTGCCTTTTCCCGTTCTCTCTCTTCCCTTGCAATACGCTTCTCTTCACGATGTGCCATTATCTCTTGTTGTTTGAGAGCTCGTGCAGCCTTCTCATCATCGTCAAGAGTAGCTTCATCAACCTCTTCTAACTCTTCTTCTTCGTCGTCAGACTAGGGAGACAGACTGAATTATAGCTACCTTAATACAACTACCGGCTCTTTAAACTTTTGTTCTATTCTGATGTACCTATGTAAAACACTATATTTTTTAAAGTAATGCATTTAATACCTCTTCTTCGTCTGTAATGTTGAAAAATAGCTTGTAGTTATGGCTTAGAATATCTTGAAACTCAGCATGGCTCTGGAGGATTAGGTTACGCCTGTAAAATAAAGTTAATAACATTGTAAAACAATAATGACAACAACCAACCTGTAAAGAATTAACGCAAACGTGATTGTAAGCGTTTATGACATTTCTCTATTATATAAGAATTGGACAGCGCCTCTCGCTGAATACTCATGGAACAAATTTCTCCCATACATTTTTTTTGTAAACGCAAACACGATAGTAAGCGTTTACTAACGTCAATTCATTTCTCTCAGCCCACAGACCACCCGGGTTGATTTTTTACTTGACACGTTGATTTAGTAGTCTTACACACTCAGCAATCAGAAGACTTACTTCCTTTTTCTGTACACGTTTTCATACCTACTTTATATTATTTTAGTTTATCTGAAGCACGAAAAAAGTGCCTAAGAAACAGCACGAAAGGCTCCCCACTTATTTCATTGGTGCTATGTTCTATAAATTGTGGGTGTACTATGTACTCAATTCTTCCTTTTTGATAATAATTGAGATGAATATTTTATTTAACAAACCTCCTCACAAATCTGCCATGTCGTTCATTGACCGCCAGCAGTTCCATCTTGTCGGGGTTCACCTTGCGGTTATGTAGCGGCTTATCTCCCCACTCGGATATATTAGTCAACCCACGCTTCACGTTATTCTGTGCGGTTAACACGCGCTCTTGGAGCGTGTTTATCGCAGTGTAAACTTCTGCCATCCAGTCAGTGACTGGAACATGAGAACCGACGGATTCGGACACACGATACTTACAAGCGCTATCTCAAACTTATCTTGGGCATTCAATAGACTGTCAATGCAAAAGCTAACTAGGGTTTAGGGACATGCAACTTTAGCAAAAATTTCATTTATACATCAATGAAGTGTTAATACAACCATGACAGATAGAGGAACATGACCAAACTATAAGGTTTCCTTGTTGACTACGAAACTCTAAAAAGTAATAATAAAAGTACACACAAGTATTTTTAAGAATAGTTTGATTAATAATTATGAACTCACAGTCATCGTTCCAGGTGAGCTCCTCGACGCCGCGGCCGAGCAGCTGGTCGATGGCGGAGATCTCCTTCTCTATGAGCGCCACTTCTGTCTCGTGGCTGCCCTCACGGATCGCGTTGTACCACGCTATAGCGCGATTCAGGCGATTCATGTCATACTATATGACAATGAATATAAACAATTTATTTTATTATGTTTTTAAGGCGATGATAGCTCAGTGGTAGTGACGTCGGATGCCGCGGCGAAGGTCTTGTGGATTCGAACCCACTGTAGGATATCCTACAATGAGTTTGAGATGTCGTTGAAGGAAAACATCGTAACGAAACCATAGCATGCTGCAGGGAGTTTTGTAGTACCTTTCTGGCTGTGGTAGCCAACCCCTCAAGTTAATAAACTGTCGCCAAACAACTACTGGTATGTTCTGGCACCTGCACTTAAGAGCCCGATCTATCAAAGGTTTGTGTGTGTTAAGAACTAAGACGTTTAATGGATGTGAGTAGAATTATCATGTTTGGTCTTTCGATTCATCTTTTTGAAACTTTTTCCAATCCATGACAACCAGAGTCTGACAACGAGGGTCGACTGCCTATCTTGAAACTCCTCAGCTGCGCTTTTTTAAGAATAAATAAAATAAAATCCCTGCACTAAGCACAGCTTGTATAGCTTGTTGACCCTAAAAGAAGAAACGAAAACGAATCTAAAATGGCGGCGCTAATCATGCCCTCTCGCTTGCATACTAGTGCCATCTATACTCACTCTCGAGCGTACCGTTGGCAGAAAAATAATCAGTCTTGACAGCATTACAGCAAAATCAAAGAATGATCACTGAGCGCACCAAGCTGTCTTCCGAATTCCTTGTTATCTTTTCCTGTTTTACTCTTTCGTTGTTACTTGGGTGAATTTCAACAAATGGTGTTTTTTTTTATCATATCGGTGAACTTTTTTATTTATCTCTTTTTTGTATATTATTTAGGTTTGATGTAACTAATCTTTAGGATATTAAATATACCCAAATTTATTATCATCAACGTATCATTTAAGAAAATTTAGTTTGAATTTTGGTTCCCACCGATATGATAAGCCGTTCACCGAAATTTTTTTCTGTACACCGATTTGAAAAGGCTGACCACCGAAATGATAAGTTTATCCACCGAAATGATATACCTATCCACCGCTATGTTAATGGAAAGAAGCAACCGATATGATAAAGCAATCCACCGATGTGATAAAACTGTGCGCAATATTATGAATTAAAACACCGATATGAGAAATAAGTCACCGATCGGTGATATCGGTGAAAATTATCACATCAGTGGGAAGAAAGACCACCGATTTCACCGATATGAGAATACCGACGTGATAAATAACACACTTTCGAAAATTACAAAAAATGCATATCTAGGATAAATTCAATAACTGTCAATGAAGCTAATTCACTTACTACCTCTGTAAGAACCAAACAAACATAATATAACTACTCATTACACTAGAAAAATACCTACATATATATACCGATATAATTATATATACTACCGATATTATAAAATAATTGTCCGGGAGCAACTGAAATGGCGTACTCACGTTATTGGCGGGAATATGCATCGATTTGACACTCATCCGTCCTGACTGCGCACTAGCACGCTACTTAACATGAAATAAAATTGAGGACCAAAAATATTGGTCACCGATATGAGAACATTTTTGCAGGACAAGTACGTTTGTGCCTCTCAGCAAAAACAATCGTTAGTTATATAATAAAATATGCTATTTATTATTAATAATATAAAAATGAATCGCAAAATGTGTTGGTAAGCGCATAACTCAACAACGCCTGGACCAATTTGGCCAATTTTTTTTTTAAATGTTCGTTATTATCAGGAGAAGGTTTGTATGAAAAAAAATTACACCGGGAACGTGGGTGAAACCGCGGGGAACAGCTAGTTAATAATAAAACTAATAAAATAGAATAGGTTGTAAACTTAATTTACTTATATTTATTAGTGTATAAGCTTTTTAGTTTGTAAAAAAAGTAGGGGGACAACACCGATATGAAAAAAATTGTCAAATTATATTTTTGCAACAACCCAATAACAACCTATTGAATACTTAAAAAATCAATTCAATACAATATTCTTTTTATCAGATACGAATTTCACCGAAGACAAAAAAAAAGTCAATTGGGAAATTCACTCACTTAAGTTGTTATTGTTGATGAGTTTTGCTTTTGTTGTTAATTTTTGCTGTTTGGACGTGTAAAAAACTAGGAGACATACAATAATTTTATTGGTATATTTTTTTACTTAATACCTACAATCTTTGGTTTTATTTTTAAATTAGAAGTTCATATTAATTAAGAACAGATATTTTTTTTGCTGACTTTACTGTCTGTCAACGCACAAGTACAAGCCACCATTTTAGATTCGTTTCTTTATTGAATCGGCTTATATCGCACGAGACCAACAAACGGTTATCAAGCGTAGTTTACAATAAGGTAGACTAAAAAAATATAAGTAATAAAAAATATATATTTAATGTTATTTGATCAGAGAAAAACGCAACATAATTAGAATTGGACTCCCTGAGCTTCAGCATGATTTGTCCTTAATTAACTTAAACAATAACTCAGCAACCAATTATTGATGCCGCAGATGTTTTTTTTTTATTATAATAATTACCTGCAACTTTTCGTTTCTTGCGTACAAGTCAAGTCCATCTTGTGGTATACCTTGCTTTTCCAAATACTTCATGTAGCGTATTTCTCGTAGTAGCATTACCAGCTGAAAAATAAAGCATCATTTCATTTGAATTATTTGATAATGGTTAATTTCGCAGATAATTTATGATTTTCCCTTTTTAATTTTATTTAAAACCATTTTTAATCTTCTAAATAAAAAAGACATACCTCAGGACTGAAATTGTTCCTGACAAATGGTGGATCCCGGTAAATGAGATTTTTCGCAAGGTGCGTCTTACAGATGAGCGGCACGGTAGTGCACCACTGTTTGAACTGTCTGTCTTCCAGCACGTTCAAGTAACCGAGCATTTCATTGTGTTTCTGTTTCATGTACATTGCGTACTCCGTTTCTATTATCCTGGTATGTTATTGAGAAGAATACTACATTATTGTCTGAGATGGAATACTTTTTATCTTGCTTTCAAGCAATATACTTAAATATCCTTTTTTTGCAAAACATGTTATTGCCTGCAGTTTTAGGACAAACCTTCAGTAATAATCTATATATGTATAGATATAAATCAATGTATGTTTATCTGTTCGATTGTTTGTAATGTATGCACTCATAGAACATTCATCAAATTGAGATGAAACTTCGGTGAGATGTGAAAAAAAAAGAGGCATTTAACGCACGCCAGGGATTAGTTAGATTAATGGCCGAGGACAATTTAACATTACGAGTTGTTACCTCAGAACAGTCAGCAAATCAAAGAGAAAGAAATTTACCAGAGATTGTGCGTGGTATATTGGCATTAATATTACATAGAGAATGCATAATTATGCAGGTGCACTTAACCTGCACAATTATAAGTTTTATAACATACGGATCTTCAAAGACGATGAAATCTTCCATGGGTGATTGAACCCTTCTCCGCAACTTGTGTATCCACCAGAGCATACCCGAAACTGGAGGCAGATATGCATCAACCATCGGCCTTTCCGGGCCCTTCGTCATTTTCTGTCAAACCATGTAAAGTATATTTGTAACAATAGCGTACAATACTAGAATAAAAAGTTATGCACTTCCGTAATCTTCGTATTTCGAATCAAAAATATGGTTGCAACCATATAAATATTAATGGAACCTAAGGTTGCAACCAAGGAAGATTGTGACAGACAGCGAGCATGCCGATGCGCATACTTGAATTGTAGTACTGTACTGATTTAAATCCGATATAACAGTTAATTTATAACGATTGTATATCTTTTACAATGGCTTTAAATAAAATGAGTTTTGAGTTACTGGTAACACTTATACTTATTGTAATTCCGTCTCACCGCCATCTCTTCGTCAAAAATCTCCTTTACAGCATCTAAGTTGGAATGCATGAAGTCAAGAAGTCTCGGCACTTTTGGCTTCAATTCGTTCTTTATTATAGGTCGATGGTATAAATCTCCTATTATTTGGAAGAACTGAAAATTAAATTATTTCATGAGTATCAAACTTGCTCTTATTATACTGCATTGTAGTAAGGATACAGCTAATGAACTTAAACCATAATCCAAATGCATAGAAGGCTCATAATACCTTGAAGAAATGTTCTAAGTTGTGGCACTCATCAAGTCCTTGAGAGAACAATGAAGCTAGCCGGCGATCGACGTCCTCAAGTACGCCCATGTGCCGCTCATAGTCCGGCTGGAAGTGAGTGTCCTCCGGGTCTGCCGGGTCGTAAGTTATATTGCCCAGATGTTGGTATATTAATGTGTAGTCTTCTAGTACCTGGGTTAATATTTAACTCATTGAATGTTTAATGAAGGCATTATATTTGTAGGTTTTTGTAACCTCCAAAGGTTTTTCCCTCTTGTAGTGTATTTGCGCAAAAAAACGGACTTTATACTATGACGTAGATATGGCGTTCACGGACACTTGGACCATCACAAAAACAATACAAATTTTCTACTCGACATATTTCGTTATATTAATAACAGCCATACCTTCATACACTCAGTACTCAAAATCTTGCCTCTCAAGCCGCAAAATTCCACTTTCTCCAACTTTAATATTTCGACAGTTGCTTCTACAATTGTCTCAATCATACGGAGCCGCTTCATGTAGATGTTGAAACGCATGAATACGCGGTCGAAGTCGAATGACCAGTGCACCGGCATCACACCCGGAGGAAAAAATGTGTGCACCTTATCACGGTTCATTTCATATGTCTCACTGTAGTAACAACAACACGGACACAATTATGAATTAGCCATAGTAAGCCAAACGACAATTGAATGATATAGGTACAACTCGTTAGATCAGTATAGTGGCCACTGAATGTAGTTTGCTGGACTAGAACGATCCTATAGTACCTACAATCCAGTGCTTTCGTAGTAACTAACAAGTGGGTACCTAATCGGTACATCAAACATGTTTGAGACTCACATAAAATGGGTCAAAATATTGATAGCCTTCCTGAGCTTGATCAACTGCTCGTCGGCCTCACCTTGGAATATAGAGGCTGGGTCGATAGAGTTGGTGCACTGTTGTATCACTAGATTGCATACTTCTCTTAAAAGTGCTGTAAACAACACAAGTTTAGGTATAGATACAATTGTCTATCTGTTACTTATAATGTTTATCAAACACGTATATTGATATCCTAGGGTTATTTCAGTATTTATTTTTAACAGTTGTTTTAACTGGAAATAATGTATGTCGGTAATAAGTGACTCTGAGATAAAATTATGTGCCAGGGACTACAACATACGGGGTACAACTACATGCCTTATAGGCATAGTGAGGCATACCATAATTATGAATTGTAATTATTGACTCACGTATAAGTTTCTCCACACTGCAGTAATATCTTGAGTTGCCCCACAATAGGCCGATACAATGAAACATGGGTCGAATGAGTGGCCTGGCGTCAGAAAAGTCAGTGCCTTCAAACGTCTCGAAATGGAACATCAGGGGTTTCTGATATACATAAATGTCTCGACATTCCACTATGGCTAAAAATATATGTATTTGGTTAAATTCTTTACTTATTACGAGGCATCCTATATCGCATATAAATTGTTTAGTTATCAAACTGAGCAGTAAAACAATGCAAAAATTGCAAAAGAAATAAGATTATCTATATCTATATCTATCCTATACACTTACCAGCAACAACGTTAGTAAGCATGGATTTAAAGCAGCTCAAATAAACGCTATTGGTATCTTCAAGGTAGTGCGCCATCCGCTTCACTCGAGGATCACGTAATTGAGAGTAAATACCCTCCAGATTCCGCAAACGATTCGCGTAGAATTCCACGTCCCCATTTGGTAAAGGGAACTTTGTTCTTTTGAATGCTGACAAAAACAGTAAAAGCTATTATAGAAACGTGCTCTAAAGTCATATTGAACGTTTGCAAAAGACCGCATTAGAATCAATTAATTTGTTTTGGTAGATAAATGGTAACAGTCACACGCACACACATCTCTTATCCCACATCCACATCCCAAATGCAAATAACAGCTCTGTTCCGTTGTGGGTAAATATGCTCTATAAAAATATTCAATGTTACCAATATACGAATCCTCTTGTAATAAGTCATGAACTTGTTGGGCCCATTTTATTATAGCGCCTTCTATGTTCGTCTTTAAATGCAAGTCCACGTCTTCCCCTTCACTGTAAAAAAAAGTTTTATATGTATGAAACTTTCACGGTTCACTAATATAGTTCTGGTAGAGGTGGAGAAGCCACTATGTGCGTCCGCGAAGACGATTGTATATACCTTTCTCGTAGTTTCCCTTCAGCTTGATAGATATTTTCGACTCCAGCCGGCATTGGAAGCATAGTTTGACTGGACATTTCGCCTTTGAGCTGTGATATCAAAATCAATAAATTTACATTTATTTTTGACGGCTGCTCTTATAACAATTATGTATCAAATGAACTAGATTAAAGAATTAGATGGTATTGAATTACATATTAAGTATGTACAATTTCAAAATAGGTACCTATACTTATCATAATGTATTAGTACTTAACCTGGTACATCAAATTCCTCAAATCATTTATATGTCTGTTCATATCGTGCCGGACAATCTTGGGCCATCCCTTTTGATTTTCCGGATTGCACAGTAGAGGGCCAATCACCTCATCCGCCATCACACTGAGGTCCATTAGCACATTTGCTGATATTTCGCCAATTGTAACTACCTATAAAACATAACATTTAT
Organism: Tetheella fluctuosa; assembly: GCA_951216915.1. NCBI lineage: Eukaryota > Metazoa > Arthropoda > Insecta > Lepidoptera > Drepanidae > Tetheella > Tetheella fluctuosa. The sequence goes on along the minus strand of OX578231.1, from coordinate 6,587,623 downwards.
GTTACAAAACAACAAAGATTCAATGTGATACTGCTCAGTACGAAGTAGCTACCTAATACCTCACAATATTTTACTACACACATACCTACTACCTACCTAAGATTAAGTATATGCATGTATATCTTAAAAAACCGGCCAAGTGCAAGTCGGATTCGCGCACCGAGGGTTCCGTACAAACTTCGTCCATAGTTCATCCATCACGGGAAATGCTAAATTGTATGAGCGCCCATACAACTCAGAGGTCTTTATTAATTGGCGTATCCATGTATGTATGGGGACCTTTAATTTTCAACCTTTTTTATTTTTTAGAATTTTCCTTTATTTGTGCTGACCTTGCTTTTTGCCAATATTTTTTTTTATATTTGAGTTGATTGAATGAAGGGTAAATTGCGGTTTACGATTTCTGACGTATTAAAAAAATACTTACTAGATCTCGTTCAAACCAATTTTCAGTGGAATTTGGCATAGTAATGTACATCATATATTTTTTTTAGTTTTATGATTCTCTTATTTTAGAAGTTACAGGGGGACACACATTTTACCACTTTGGAAGTGTCTCTCGCGCAAACTATTCAGTTTAGAAAAAATATATATTTATCATTTTTGAAGAGCTATCCATAGATACCCCAAACGTATGGGTTTGATGAAAAAAAAATTTTTGAGTTTCAGTTTTAAGTATAGGCCCCCAAAATTTATTGTTTTTTTTCTATTTTTGTGTGAAAATCTTAATGCGGTTCACAGAATACATCTACTTCCAAGTTTCAACAGTATAGTTCTTATAGTTTCGGAAAAAAGTGGCTGTGACATACGGACGGACAGACAGACAGACATGACGAATCTATAAGGGTTCCGTTTTTTGCCATTTGGCTACGGAACCCTAAAAAGGTGATAAGCACGTAAAGCTCAGAAAGGAACCGGATCTCAAATACAGTTCTGCCGTCGTTATTAAAAAGGGCACAACTAACATTTTGTAAATATTGAGAAAATCGATGTTAAAATATTTTTTGAATTTTGTTAAAAAAACACGACTAAACTATGTTTTGCGAAATTGTGTGAATGTAAAGTGTTGTTTTATATAGTACATATAAGACCATAGTAATATTTAATTTTTATTTTGAATGCATATAATAAATAATCAACTTATTTTTTATTTGACGCCACTTTTATTAGCTTTGTGATGTTTTAAACTTACCTCTATTTACGTTCCACGCGTAGAGGTAATTCATGCACACGCCACGAAAAAAATACAACAAAAACAAGAAATGTATTCAGATTACATTTATCGGCAAATCCTCTACAATAATCTTATCTTGTTACTTTTTTTCAAAATCGTCTCAATTTCTTATTTAAACTGCATTAAAAAGTTATAAATTTCTGAATTCGACCTTTGCAACATATATTTTTTTCTATTACAAAGTAATGGTTTAGAGAAATCACATTTTAACCACTCCGAAAACAACTACTTATCTGTCGAATAAAAAATATATGCTTTAAAAAAATCACTTAAAATAAATTTACCGAAACTTGCTAATGTGTTGGTGTAAAAAATAAGCACAATTGCCACATAAGCCTTTTATATTTGACGTACGCCAATTACGCCTTTTCAATTAAATATATAATAAATACAAAGGAGAAATGAAAGTCATATCTCACAATACGCCCTTTTCCTGTACTAAAACTTAAAAATGGTGCAGTTGTGCCCTATAAGCTTGTTATCTCTGTTAATTTTGTTGCTAAAAAAAAAAGGCAGATAGGCCTTTTTTCCTGATTTCAAATATAATTTCATCAAAAATGTTAGTTATGCCCTTTTTAATTAAAACGGCAGAGATGCTGTCAGGAACAGTTTTTCAACTTGAGTTTGGTAGCCAGCCAAGAGGGTACTACAAAGTATCATGACGAACACACTATCGCCAAAAGGTTTTATTACAACTGTATGTGCCAATGTGCCAAAACATTAGCAGAAAGGTAATTGTAGTAATTGTAATAATGGTAGGCTTAGATGGTACTTAGGTATTTGTGCGCTTTTTAAATAATTTATAGGTTTTAGTCCGTCTGAATTTGAAGATGACACTGCCCTAGCTGCTGTCGCGTCGAACAGTTTTTTCATAGTGAAATGATGAATGATAGGTAGGTACGTAAATAAATTGAAATAAAACCCGACTGTGTAAAAACAAAAAAAAATACGTGAAAAAATTAACTTAAAATAAAGAAATAAGCCCAGTACCTAATTTTGAATTCTGTTAACTTTAAATCGTTATTTATATCCTAAACTGTTACCCTAAAGATGATTTTTAAATAGGTACCTCTATCCAACGATAGTTCGTTGACGTTTTTTCTTCATTTGGACTTAATATTATGGCTATCTTTTATCTTACCTTGCGGAAGTTTGCTTGAGTTATCTTTTCTTCTGCATTTCTCAAGAAATATACAGATTTCCCTCTACTTAACGCAGGAAATAGTAAGGAGCAAGTGAGTAGACCGGCCGTGTTCATACGAAATACAAGTATCTCATTCTTTGGGGTATCAAACCATCTGAACAAGATATGCTGAAATGATAGACATGCAATTATTTATTAGGTTAGGCTAGAAGAAAATATTCAGTTTCTTCTTGTAATGGCCAATGCAGTTTTATAATAATATCCCCAGAAAGTTCCGAATATTTCAATATCTAAACCTAACCATAATGTAGGTATAGTGAACTACACAAAATCGTTAAAGTTAGAACACACCCGTATTCAGAAGGTGTCAAACCTCTTCCTATTAGAGATAATTAGGAATTGATTTTTAAGAAACTACCTGTACGAACCATGTCTTATATTTTGCCAGATATAACGAAAATAAAAAACGTTTCTATGATAATAATATAATTCCTAAGTACTATTTTCCCAAATTGCGAGTGCACATAAAAAGTCATCAAAAATTGAGAAATCATTTAAATATTAACGTGATCGGCACTCCTATAAAACCTCGTAACTTATGCCTGTGCCCAAAGTGCATATCTATCTACAAAACATAATTAGGTGTAATTATCTATACAAGTACCTATAACATTTACAAAAAAAAGGTAGTATAATATTAGTATATCAGTAATCTGGGTTCCATAGCAGAAGCTCTGCTTGGTTTGGGGTCAGATGGCCGTGTGTGAGGAATAATCTTAATATATATATTTCTTGTGTGCGTGCGTATGTGACTGAACTCCTCCTAAACGACTGGACCAATTTGGATGAAATTTTGTGTGTATATTTGAGCGGGTCCCTGGATGGTTTGAAAATACAATTGGACCCGGTAGATGGCGTCGTAATCGAGTTTGGACAGGACAACGTCTGTCGGGCCCGCTAGTATATATATTTTTTTTTTGAAGCGGACTAGAAGGTGGTGGGTCCAGAAGACCATCTTCCACCCTTACGCGGACTATGGAATAATATCCCAGAATACTTATATTTATATTCATATTTTTATTGCTCCCCTAGTACATTTCCATGGAATTGCCTGTACCTCAGAATAAGTAATAGTACTAACGTACCTGTACACAAAAGTTGAATAACCTAGAATGAAATAAGGACTCACCCTTTCATCTCCTGTGATGAATTTGGCCCATTTATCAACTTTCTGTTTCAGAGACTTCAGTAAATATTCAGACATAAACTCAAGCCGAGTATCTATATCTTCAGATTTCTGTGAATTGTTATGTGTGATGAGTTCTTTAAACCATTATGATTTAGAAGTGATAAAAGATGAACATGGTGGTGACGTCAAGGCCGTGACGAAGGTCATAGTACCGAATGTTACCTAGGTACTATGAGCTTGAGCTTCTAGTGAAGGAAAACATTATGAGGAAACTTTACTTTGTAGTACCCACTAGGCTGGCTACCACCCTCAAGTTGAAAATCTGTTGCCAAGCATCTACCAGTGTTCCGACAGCTGCACATGTAAGTTCCTAGGCTTTGTGTACTTATACTTGCCACATTAGATAAATGGAAAGTTGATCTTGTTTTATTGTTTGACTGATTACACCAAGCAAGACTGTACTGACTGCTAAGTTCTTGAATAGGTATGTAGGTACCCAGTGGCGGATTAAGCCAGAGCGGGGCCTGTAGCGAATATAATTAAGGGCCCTTGATTCAAGCTTTCTAATCTTATGGTTCAGGTGCAGAACCAGCTGGAGTTGATCGCGCAGATATATTTTCAAGAAATTTTAGTCTTTAAGATATAAAAGACATTTATTATGATTGAAGCGTGATATGTCTTAATTTTAGTATTCCAATCGTTTTCTTTCTCAATCATTTTAAATTAATTTGACCACCAAAATCTTGTCATGTACCTATTCTTAAACTTTTTCAACGCCTACATAATTCCAGGACATTATTGTGGCCACGCACCGAAACTTGCCGCAATTTGAGTGTAATAAATCCCATTCCTTACGAGTAATGTGTAATTATTTTCGCGGACGCGGGCCCCCCAGACGCGCGGTGCCCGTAGCATTTGCTAATCCTGCTATATGGCTAATCCGCCACTGTAGGTACCAGTTATTTAAGATATAAATTCTACCTCGATTCATAATATAAAAGTAAACATCTACTAAGGAACGATAAAATGTACGATGGGTGACAGGGACTAAATGCTTTGAGCACCGAATCAAGGAATACACTATTAAAATTCAAGGCACTGGAACTGGGCTGCGATCTACCAAAAAAATAAATGTAAATTGCAAGAGTTGAAGCATGCCCATGAAAACAGCACATTCAACAGCTCCGTGAATCCAAAGAGAAGACTACAATTAGAAGCCGCGTAGATATCGCTGATTATGAAAGATCATCATCATCATCAACTCAGCCGCAAGACATCCACTGCTGGACATAGGCGTCCCCTAAGGTTCTCCAATAGGACCAGTCTTGGTCAGCCTGTATCCAGCGTTTTCCGCCGACCTTTACAAGATGAAATCTATAAATTGTAAATCTACAGATTCTTATTGGAACTTACATCACCCATAATGGCTGTGAAAGTACTATTACTTCTTTCGTTTCAGTACACCGGTTACTTTTCGCTTACTTTAGCATAATTATATATTTTCTTTATTGTTCTTCAAAGAATCTTTACCAAAGAGTCAGTTTCGATGTTTGAGGAAATAACAAACACCCGTATTTATGTTCAATTACGTTTCCATGACGACCAAAAATCATCTTTTTATTTTGAATTTCGTGCCAAAACTTTTTATAGTTACTATTGTTGCCAGCATGATAATAAACTGCCTGGGATTTTTTAATGGAATAGAAAAATGGTATAAGTTTCGGATGGCTTTTACACCCTAAGCACCACATTAATAAATAGTAGCTGCATCTACCCCAAACAAAAATAATCATCTGATAGCCCATCCCATTAATGACGGGGCCATGTATCGGTCTCGGATCCGATATCTGAAATCGGATAATATAAAAAAAAAAAAATTGCACTCCGGGAGTCACTGACCTGCATTATACAAGTACGCTGGACAGTATATCATCGACCTTTTATTGAAGCCATTTGATTTTCCCCATTTTGGCGCTGATAGCAATCGTGAGCGTCCACGGAACTAATAGTAGAGACGGGACATTTTAGTGTCTATATCGATAAAAAAACGTTTTTTCTTTTTTATTTATCGACATAACTTGTTTCGTCCGCGTAATCTTTAAATATTGTAATCTCTAGACTAATTAATAAATTATCCTTACTTTCGTATTAATAATAATACAGGCATAGCACATAACTGAGGAACCTGTCCTGTGGTAGTGGGGTGGTGCGGGAGGGGGTGACATGTGATGTATTAGAGCTACTGTCTCGCTATGCACGATACATTTTTAATTATCTTTTGTCATTTGGCGTAATGAAAAAACACCCATCCGCACCGCTCCACTTCCGCAGGAACCAACTCAGTTAAGCGTTATACCTGTAGTAGCAAATAGGAGGAACTGTCCAACAGCTAACAAATGGGTAGTTATGCCTAAAAATGTATATTATATACAAATGTATGTATAGTGTTGGTTCACTACCGGGAGGGACAGCACTAGCTGTCCCTCCCGGTTTCACCCCCGTTCCCGGGATAAAAAGTAGCCTATGTCCTTCTCCGTACCATAGGCTATCTGCATGCACAATTTATCGTGATCGGTTCAGCGGTTTAGGCGTGAAAGTGTAACAAACAAACAGACAGAGTTACTTTCGCATTTATAATAAAAGTATATATAGTATGCAACTATGGATGATATAATAGTATAAATAGCATATAATGGCATTTCAATGAAATCATGAATTAGGCACCAGCTTAGGTACGAATTAAACCCTCATTCATTAAATGTTCCTGTAGATCACTTGGAAAGGACTACTAAAAAAAACACAAAAAATACTTAATAATAATTTATATTTAATCAACTTCAAAAAAGAGATTATCAATTCGACATGTACAATATTATTGGAACTGTGATAATATATTCACATATCATGAGATCATTTGGAAAGGTGTATACTAAATAAAAACAAAAAGATTTACTTACAATAATTTATTTAATTTACTCACAAAAAATCGCTCATCGAATCTTTTATCCGACAACATTTTTTTAGATTATCAAGTCTGATAGTTGAAAACACTAATTGTAAAACACATTCAAAATAGGAAGTATCGACCCATTATTGATATGAAACATTACAACCCTATTTATTTGCTTACATTACATATTTATTGAAAATGGAAATAGGAGTATTTTACCTAAATATGAATAAAAACATTTACTATTCAAAACAAAATAGTAATAACAGCTTTAGACAAGCAATTAAACAAATTTATAGCCGTGAAATTCACTTACTTGTGAAAGGTTATCCCGCTACATTTTTGATAGCGAGTTTTACAAAATACGCAAACTCTCATACTCAAAACGATTTAAATATCACGTAAACAACATGAAATAACTAAAACGTGCACAAAGTAGTTTTATTCGTGATTTTTGCGTAAATCCTTAGAGTCGCACAAAAACAACACGACGGCCATTTGCAACAAATGTCAATAATAGTACCTGAGACGCTCGAGAAACGCTTTGATTTGGCACAAAAAACAACTGTCATTTCGAAAGAAATATACTGTCCAGCGTACTTGTATAATGGAGCGTACTTGTATAATGGAGTTCAGTGCCGGGAGTGCAGACAGAAGTGAAAACTTTTTTTTTTTTGAGAGATTGTGATTGAGATTGAGCTCTTGTATCATCATCATTATCATTAAAATTATTACAATCATTTTTTTTTTCTGAGTGAGTTTGTTTTGTTATGGTGCCAAAACTACTGACAGCGACTAGCGACATTACTGGCCGCAATTATTCTAATAGGAGAAAAAAAAAAAAAAAAATTACGTCCAACTGCGTCTCAACTCTCATCATAACGGTGTCGCGTCTCATAACGGTGTCGCGAGTCCAAAGGTTTTACCTCATCTAAAAATATGCGTACCGCGCTAAAAGAAGTTTACACTTCAAAAACCTAGACTACCGTAGACAGAGAAACCAATCTCTGTCTCCGACACCGTCTACTCTACACCACAGAATAAAGATGTAACCAGTACGGAAACTACATACAAACTGTCGAAACGGCTCACTCACACAAACATGCGCATCGACGAGACCCCTAAGCGGTTTTCGCGGTGCTGTCAGTAGTGAGTGCCGCGTCAAGACGAGTGGTCACGTGCAAGTTTATTTACGCGATCTTTTTAAAAATGCTACGAGCGTATTGCGTAGTATACGGCTGTTTGAACTCTGCTTCAACAAAACCGGAGATATCGTTTTTTTAAGATCATAATAAATTCGTACAAATCGAAGAAGGCGGGTGCAATAGATTATAATATTATTAACAACTACAGCGTCATGCGTGTAGTTTTCATGGTTTACGTAGGTGTTGAAGCCGTTATATTTGTCAAAATAGAAATCCAAGATGGCGGCTGCAATAGATTATCGTCTTTTTCGAGATGGGTGTCGTTTTCATGGTTTTTGAGGATGTTTTAGCCGATAGTACTGTCAAAATGTAAATCCAAGATGGCGGCTGCAAGAAATTATCAACTTTTTCATCATGGGAGTCGTTTTTATGGTTTTCGAGGGTGCTGAAACCGATAGTGCTGTCAAAATGTAAGTCCAAGATGGCGGCTGCAAGAAATTATCAACTTTTTCGTCATGGGTGTCGTTTTTATGGTTTTCAAGGGTGTTAGCCGATAGTGCTGTCAAAATATAAATACAAGATGGCGGCTGCAAGAAATTATCAACTTTTTCGTCATGGGTGTCGTGTTTATGGTTTTCGAGGGTGTTGAAGCCGATAGTGCTGTCAAAATGTAAATTCAAGATGGCGGCTGCAAGAAATTATCAACTTTTTCGTCATGGATGTCGTTTTATGGTTTTCGAGGGTGTTGAAGCCGATAGTGCTGTCAAAATGTAAATTCAAGATGGCGGCTGCAAGAAATTATCAACTTTTTCGTCATGGATGTCGTTTTATGGTTTTCGAGGGTGTTGAAGCCGATAGTGCTTTTGCAGTCAATAATTTGTAGTTTATGAAGAATAAAGGTATTTTTTATATAAGAGTTTTTTAAATACTAGGTACCACACGCATTTTTAGGGTTGGTACGCGCCTAGCGCGCGCCCAACCGCGGCTCGCCTACGCTCCCGCCAAAACTTGTAAAAGGTTATGCCATAATGATAAGTTAGTGACCTACCAAAAAAAAATAAAGATCTTCAAGCTGTGTGTCAATATTAAACTGTTTTCCGTATTTTAAACTATCGAGATTAACCGACACTATGAGATACCTATCTAAATTTTATTTGTAAACTAGCTATCAATTCGATTTATTGGTCACTAGTCACTACAGAACATATAATGCTTTAATAAAATAAACAATACTATAAAACATTAAAAGTGTCAACCCTATTGCTTCAATGGAGTGTAGGTAATTATTTTATCAACTAGGCTTAGTTTCCATACGGGTTACATCTTTATACTGTGTCTACACCTTGGTCAAGTGCGTGCTTGCGACCAATCATCGACCTTTAAAACTGACTATGGACAAATGTGTGGACAAGTGTGTTTTTTTTTCTTTGATATTTAATAGATACCTATACACCTTCTCACAAACAGCATACATACACGTTAAGCGTTCGCTTAAATGTTACATATTAAATGTTGCTCTCAAATTTGATCTTAAATTATTTCTTAAATCGCCCTCAAAGAAACATTTTAATAAAAACATAAATGTAACTTTGGAGCGAAAAAAAATGTAAAATTCTGGAAACTAAATAAATAAATGTAACTTTCGACTCAAGGGCCCTAGCAACACTGCTGAAGCTTAGTTAGTTTACGCGCCTAATATTTTTTTGGTCAGTAAATTAGCCGCAAAGATTTGTTTTTGTTTTGTTCTTGTTCTGCAATTGCGTTGATAAGAAATAAGAGTGAAGTAGATTTGGGTATTCGTTACGTTAAAAATATAACTACCAATATAAAAAATAAATTAAGTCTAAGTTCATAATGGAGGGATTCGATGATCCTGGTGTTTTCTTCTCGGATAATTTTGGGGTTGAAGAAAACGAGTCGCAAGATCAAATTAACCTACAAACAGTGAAAAAAAAATTCAAAGAATTTATACGCCAGTTCCATACTGGAAATTTTAATTTTAAATACAGGTAAGTTTAACCAAAGAATGATGTATTATTCATCATCAAGTGATGAGTTCTACTGGTGAGTTAGTGACTTATATTATGCCTCTCCTAATGCCCTATTATTTATAAGCTTACTAGCTTACGCCCCGAGGGCACTTATGAACGTCGAAACTACTGAAGTTACCACCGATTCGGAAGTCGCCTTCAACTGAGAAGAACCGGCAAGAAACTCAGCAAGGTTACATTTTTTATATATTACATTATTTACAAAAATGAAAAAAAAAATAACAAGAAAAATAAAAAAAAAATAATAACCTAATAAAATAATAAGTTAAAATTTTAACTAAAAATTAGTATCTCTAATACTAAGTAAGTACCAACTAGCTTTTGTATAAAGTATATACAAGATGCACTTGTGCAGAGTGCAGCTACTTCCAGACATCTTTATCCTCAATGTAATGAGCTACCTTGTAATAGGCTTTGTCTTTTAAAACTTCCTTTATGTATGATTTGAATTTAAAATCAGTCATCTTGGTAACTTAGATAGGTATTTTATTATAAAAGCGAACACTACATCCAAGAAATGACTTATTAACTTTAGCTAATCTAAAATATGGAACTACTAATTTATCTTTTTGTCTTGTATTGGTATTATGTATCTCCATTTTTGATTTAAACATTTCTATATTTTTACATATGAACATTATATTTTCATCAATGTAAGGTTTATGTGCTATTCCAGACAATAATCTATCTCTATGCCAAATTTCATCGAGATCCTTTCTGTTGTTCTGGTGTGATTGAGTAACAAAACATCCATCCATCCATCCAAACTTTTGCATTTATATTATGCAGTTCACATAAAGTGAAATATCTTATCTTTCCGTCACCCGATTTTGATAAAACAAATTATTTGATGTGCCAATCTATCTATTTTAATGTTTTGGTAAGAATCCCATGAAATACAGTGGTTTTGCAGATTAACATGATCAGATAGACAGAATAAAAGGTCTATTGACATTCTGTTACTCTCCCTAAATAACCCTTGTGTTTGTTTTTTGGTAATCCAGCTCTAATTCACCTATCAAATTTTGATGGAGTATCAAAATTTTCTTGTAAAACATTCCTGTTTGTTTGTACAAAACAAATTATACAACATTTTCAACTAACATGACATTGGCGGAATTGTGCTATTGGCTGTAGTCGTCATAATAATATAATCTAAAAGAAAGAGAATCGGTTAATAAATATGTTCAATGTACTGTACACACTAGTTCTACAGTTTTATTATATGTATAGTTAACCTAGCTTTAGCATAATTAGAATACACAGTTTTAGTAAAATGTTTGTATTGTTTTCAGAGATGCTCTCAAACGTAACTATAATTTGTGTCAATATTGGGTTGAGATAAACATTGAAGATTTGTCTAGTTTTGATGAAGTTCTCGCTGAGAAACTGTACAAGAAGCCAACAGAACATTTGCCTATTTTGGAAGAGGCTGCCAAAGAGGTATTTTTACCTATATATTTTTTTAAATCTTATTATAGTACATATATTTATTTGTTCTTACATTAGAATTTACAGTGACAATTATTTCAAATATATAACTGGATTTTGTATATATTTGGAGAACTATGGAAAATATTATTGTATTGTTAAAAAAGCTTTAATTATTGTAACAATTTTGTTCTCTTTTAGCTAGTGGATGAATTGACCGCTCCAAGGCCAGAAGGTGAAGAAAAAGTTGAAGATATACAAGTGTTGCTGTCATCTGATGCACACGCAGCTAATTTAAGAGAACTCAAAGTAAGCTCTTTATTATTCACAAAATATAAATTCCAATTACAAACCCAATTTATATAGCTATGATAAATAAATATACTATAAATATTCCAAACCAAGCAGAGCTTGTACTATGACAAACAGATAAATGATAATATACTTCATAATAATACACTACTTATTTTTCTAAATATATACTTAAAAAGATAAATGTGAAAGTTTGCATGCTTGTGCATAGAATACTTTTATCCCAAAAAACAGATACCAGTTTCCCAACTCCAATAAAACTGAGTGGAAGCTAGTCACTGAAAAATACAGCAAAACCCACTATCAATTACTGACATCTGCAGTTTAACTTAAAAATACTACAAATAAAACCATTACATATTTATGTTAACTAAAACACTTATTTCAGTCAGACACAGTATCACGTCTTGTGAAAATTCCTGGTATTGTTATATCAGCATCTGGAATCAAAGCAAAGGCTACGAAAATATCAATACAATGTCGTTCATGTCGCAACATCATCCCAAACCTGCCAGTGAAGCCTGGTTTAGAGGGCTATGTTATGCCCAGAAAATGCAACACGTAAGTTCATACATAACACTTAGCCCATACCCAAATACATTAAATACAAGTGTGTTTAAGCACTAAGTAATTTTCTTTTTTACCCGCGACGGAACGGAGACTGTATATGCGTTTGGGGTGAGAGGATGTTTGTTTATTTGTGCAAACGCATGTTGCCATTTTTCTCCAAAACTACTAGTCCGATTTTGATGCAGCTTTCAGTTATGGGTTTGATTGGTGCATATTCTTAGATAGGCGTTACGGTGACAACTCACCATGGGGCACCGCAGCAAACATTGTTTGTGCAAATCAATGTTGCCACTTTTCTCCAAAACTACTAATACGATTTTGATGCAATTTTCAGTTATGGGTTTGGGTTTGATAGGTGCATGATCTTAGATTGGCGTTATGGTGTTAATTCGCCAGGGGGCACTGTAATCAATATTTTTCTTCTTGATTATTTGTTGTACCTATATAAACTGCTGAGGGCCTGTGAAAGGTTTGTAATACATTGGTGATGGGTCTTAGATAGGTGTTATGGTGCTAACTCGCCAGAGGGCGCTGCTATAATATTTTTTTTCCTTGCATTATGTTTCCAATTATGTCTAAAACGGTTTGATCGATTTCGATACGGTTTCCTGTGAAAGGTTTGTAATTCATCAGCGATGGTTTTTAGATATGTGTTATAGTGCTAACTTGCCAGAGGGCGCTGTAATAAATATTTTTCTTGCATTTGTACATCTATACTATATATAAAAATGAATCACCGAAATGTTTGTACGCGCATAACTTCCGAATGACTGCACGAAATTGGATAAATATTTCTTTTATTTGTTCGTTATTGACAGGAGAAGGTTTGTATGAAAAAAAAATTACACCGGGAACGTGGGTGAAACCGCGGGGAACAGCTAGTATACTATAAATTGAAGCAAACAGTACGGGGCTAAATTTAGGGATATAATATATTGTAAGACACCAAGCATACAGATTTTTTTTGTAAACTTTTTGAAACGAAGACGTTAGACAAAAAAAAGTTTATAAAAAGTGTATCCAGTATCTCGTATTTCCTCCCCGGGCTCTAATGTCTGCTTCCATGCGGTACGGTTTCTAAAATTTTACAAATTCTTAAGGGAAAAAAGATACCTATTGAAAAAAACACGATATTTAAACAATTTTAATTTTAGTATAGTGTTGTTGCAGTACCGTTTCGATTTTTCTGATGAGCAGTGTATTATATTATAAAAGTAAAAGTTAGCTGATAAAAGCAATTTTGATAAAAATTTGAACATAAGTAGCTTGGAATCGACATTAACATAACATACTGTTTATACCTGCTAATACAGGTGAAACCAGGATGTGCAGCTTTTCTTGAATAATTGATGAGAAGGTATAAGCCCATGATTTGTAAAATTATTATTATTATTATCATAAATGAAATTATGAAACATGCATAATTTGTTACTCAATTACACATAGACGGCTGAATTGATTTGGATGAAACATGACAGAAATATTTAATAGCTAGTAAATGATAATTTGTGATTCCAGGGAACAAGCTGGTCGACCAAAGTGCCCTCTGGATCCATACTTCATCATTCCAGACAAATGCAAATGTATTGACTATCAGGTATTATGGTAATCAAATCATTTGTTTAGCTCAGAGCCTCTAGTAGTGGCATCTTGTGATGAAGTAGTTTTGACTGATGCCTCATTAATTTTTATCTGCTTCGTCTCTAGTTTCTAGCCTTACAACCTGATTGTGTCCTGAAAATGTGTAGACATTATAAAATGTATTTTTTCTAAATGTGTGCTCCTGTACCTGTACTCAGGTGCTAAAACTGCAAGAGGCCCCTGAAAGCATACCCCAGGGAGAGATGCCGCGCCACTTGACGGTGTACTGCGACCGCGTGCTGTGCGAGCGCGTGGCGCCCGGCGCCAGGGTCACCGTGCTCGGCATCTACTCCATCAAGAAGATACAGAAAATTGGAGTAAGTTGTCCACTCATTTTTCTCAACCTTTAAATTTTCTTGTTGCTGAATGAATCACAAAATGACAAACAGTTGCTGTCAACGCATCATGCTATGAAACTGCAGTCTGAAAATAATATGTTTTGTAGTTGTACATAATCTGATTTTGTTTGTTTATGGATTAATTTAATAGGAATAAAAAAATCTAACCGACACATACACAGCAAGGGATTTTGGCAGTAGATTTTAATTCGATATTTGTACAAAGCTATGTTACTATCCTATAGAGAGAAGGGCGCGACAAAGGCTCAGTCGGCGTCCGTTCATCGTACCTCCGCGCGGTGGGCCTCACCGCCGAGGAGGGTGTCACCGGAGGCCTCAAACCTTTCACCGCTGAGGAAGAGGAACAATTTCGGAGGCTCGCGGCTTCACCTGACATCTACGACAGACTCGCCAAGTCCATAGCACCCAGTGTGTTCGGCGCTGTCGATATGAAGAAAGCTATTGCTTGTCTGTTATTTGGAGGTATGTAAAGTAAATTGGTTGACATTGACGATGAACAATATAACTCGTTATCTATATGAGTGTTGGACACACTTTGGTGTCCTGTTTTCCTGGTTGTGTAAAACAAAATGACAATTTCATACAATCAATAAACTATTCCAATCCTGAATTTTTTAAATATATTATTGTATAAACATTTTTTTTATCGTAAGTCTGACATTGTAATTAATGTGAAAGTTTATGTTTTATAATGATACGGAACCCTTCGTGCGCGAGTCTGACTCGCACTTGGCTGGTTTTTTGTATAAAATCGGATTGAGTTTTCAAACATGTGTCAAAATAAAATGTAATTTAAATCAAAAGCACTAAGGAGTATTGATATCAACTTCGATGTAAATCATCCCAAAATAACTTTACATCCCTTTTTAACCCCATTAGATCCATGCGTTGATCCGTCAGTCATTCAGGACAAAGCATTGTATCTGTATAGATAACTTAATTACGTCATAATGGCTGATTGGATTTGAATAAAACTTCGTACATAGATAAATCATAACTTATCACGAGAAAACATTAGGCCCCTCGGAAATGCAGGTAAAACCCTAGGGCTGAAGATAATATGCAATAAAATAAATTTGCTTTTAGTCTCTAAGGGAGGAGCGAAGGCGAAGCCGATGATATTACATGCTTACAGACGATGCCTAATTTACTCGAGCATCTGTGACTATTTTCGACCTTGCGTTAGTTTCACCCGTTTGCCCACTTTTTGGGCTACTAATTATATGAAAGGATGTTAACAGGTTCACGTAAGCGACTGCCTGACGGTCTAACCCGTCGAGGCGACATCAACATCTTGCTCCTTGGCGACCCCGGTACAGCTAAGTCACAGCTGCTAAAGTTCGTGGAGAAAGTCGCTCCTATAGGTGTCTACACGTCAGGGAAAGGTTCCAGCGCTGCCGGTCTCACCGCTTCAGTTATAAGAGATCCTGGAAGTGTGAGTGCTATCATCTGTGATGGGCCGGTTGGCGTGGGTGTAGTTATCTGAATAAGTATTTATGTAAAACGTATTTTATCACTTATTTGGTATTATTTTTTTTATTTTTTTTTCATTATATAAAGGAAGTATAATTACCCCACAGCGTAACTTCGTAATGGAGGGTGGTGCGATGGTGCTGGCGGACGGCGGCGTGGTCTGCATCGACGAGTTCGACAAGATGCGCGAGGACGACCGCGTCGCCATACACGAGGCAATGGAGCAGCAGACTATTTCTATTGCCAAGGTTACAACTCTACAATACAACAATTAGTTTTTATCCCAGCTTCACTATTACTACATTATACAACAAAGTCCCCCGCCGCGTCTGTCTGTCAAGTGATAATAGAAAAAAAATTGATAAAAAAAAGTGGTTTGTGTATTATAGGCGGGTATAACAACAACTTTAAACTCCCGATGCTCGGTGCTCGCTGCCGCCAACTCTGTGTTCGGCCGCTGGGACGACACGAAAGCGGACGACAACATCGACTTCATGCCCACCATCCTCTCCAGATTTGATATGATCTTTATCGTGAAAGATGAACATGATCAAAATAGAGATATTGTAAGTTATCTTAAATTATTAGTTATTTCTTCATCTGATTTGCATTCTACATAGAACCAGTTAAATCGTAATTGGGACGATACACTCGATCGTACAGTTAGAGGCTGGACGCTAAGTAAGTAACACATGTATTATATAGACCTACTACTACTAACAGACACTAGCCAAGCACATAATGTCTGTGCACATGGGCGGCAACAGCGTGGAGCGCGAGACGGCGGCGGGCGAGCTGCCCCTGGCGCTGGTGCGTCGGTACGGCGCCTACTGCCGCGCGCGCTGCGGGCCGCGCCTGGCCGCCGCCGCCGCCGAGCGTCTGCGGGCCCGCTACGTGCTCATGCGCACCGGCGCCGAGCGACACGAGCGGCAGGCCGACAAGAGGCTCTCCATCCCCATCACTGTCCGGTGAGAACTACACGTGACACGACATACGACCTATACCGACATATATTATGATAACATAACCGACATTATTATATTTAAAAAAAGCGATTATTATGGTCGGGACATTACCGCCCGGCAACGGATAATCCTCTATCTCAGTGTGCTCCCGGTGATAAGATGAGATTCGATCAATATCAGATTATCACCATACTCCGAACCCTAAACCTGTATTAAACGAGATGACTTTTGTATCAGGCAGTTGGAGGCCGTGGTGCGTATTTCTGAATCTCTGGCTAAGATGCAGCTGCAGCCGTTTGCCACGGAATCGCATGTCACCGAAGCTCTACGACTGTTCCAAGTGTCGACGCTGGATGCGGCAATGACTGGCAGTCTTGCTGGTAAGGACCTCTTTATACGTAAATAGTCGGCTTTTGAATTTTATACATTTTTACAGAGGTTCAACATATTTTACGAGAATCAGGCCCGTGTTGCAAAATGCAATTTTGTATAGGCGGCGGTGACCACATACCATAGACATGGACTGTCTGCATGGAACCTGTTGAAAAAACAAAAACTAAATACCGTCGGGTTAACTCCTGTAGCTTCGTAATAAGTGCCTTACCTGGGGCTTAAACCGAATAAATGAGTAACTTAGACTAATTTTATTTATTCTATAAATGTAAAACTCTTCGTTCACAATCGTTTCGTTTGGCACATAAAGTTGACTTAGCAAAATTTTAATTCTCTTCTAGGAGCGGAAGGATTCACTACCGAGGAAGATCACGAGATGCTTTCGCGCGTCGAGAAGCAGCTGAAGCGCAGGTTCGCCGTCGGCTCGCAGGTGTCTGAACAAACCATAATACAAGATTTCCTGCGACAAAAATACCCTGAACGAGCTATATTCAAGGTCATACACACGATGATCAGACGAGGCGAGCTACAGCATCGCTTGCAAAGGAAAATGCTCTACCGGTTGTCATAATTTTATTGTGAGTTAATTATTATTATTTGTCTTACATGTTTTAACGGTTGATTATAATTTTGTGCAAGTATTTGAAAATAAAAATAACATGTACACTTGAATTTTTTATTATTTTTTAACTAAGTAGGTACATACATTTCTCTTGTATTTTTTGCTAAAAGCGCCATAATCATTTTAAATCAGTTTCACTGATCACTTTTATGTACATAAATAATATAGTGCAGCTAAGCCTGTATGGTGAAGAAGTCTAAATAAATAAATTAGGTTACTTTGGTTTCATAAAATTGAACATCCTTGGAGGTAGTTGTTGACTAGAATGTTGAGTTTCATAATACATTATTATAATAGAAAATGCAAGTGCATTATTCCTTTCCAGTATCCGTCTCACCCATCTTAAATGGATATTCTGGATGCTTCTCCACACCTTTCCAAAACAAAAAGTTGAAAATACGTCCCCGTTCTCCTTTGTCCAATGTTTTTAAATGATTTGTTTCTGCAGGAGACAGGTCAAAGTTGTATATATTCATATTTTGCTGAAAATAAACATTAATTAATTACAAAGATAAAGTAATTTATTTATAACAGAAATCATCCTAATGCTAACTTGCTAACTAATATTATAAATGCGAAAGTGAGTTTGTTTGTTTGTTACCTTTTCACGCTTAAACCGCTGAACCGATCGCGATGAAATTTGGTATGCAGATAGCTATGGTGTGGAGAAGTACATAGGGTTCTTTTTATCCCGGGAAAACATAAGATCCCTGGGGAACGCGGGCGAAAGCTAGTTATTTGAATAAAAGTAACCTTAAGTCTTTCCTCGCTTGTACTCTTGGGTATCACAACAATTCTCTGTTGTACCAAATAATTAAGGAGAACTTGTGCTGGTGTTTTGGCATGATTATCAGCAATCTCTTTTACTCCTGGAAGGCTTAGCAGATCCGGAAAAGCATCAGGGCTGAAATTTAGGTACATCCACTAAACTATTAGTTCTAAAAATGATACTAGAAAAAATACAAAAGTATATTGAATATGAACAAACAAACCTATAGTTATATTTACTGACAAAATGATCTTTAGCGCCAGGACTGCCAAGTGGTGCATATGCAGTGACTACAATATTATTTTCAGCACAGAACTTGCGAAGATCTAGTTGTTGAAAATAGGCATGAAGTTCAACTTGAAGAACTTGTGGCTTGATGGATGCTGATTTTAATATCTTAGATATTTGGGTTTCATTGAAGTTGGACAAGCCAAGGTTCCGAATGAGTCCCTTCTTCTGACACTCTTCCATTGTCTTAAAATG
This sequence comes from Tetheella fluctuosa, assembly GCA_951216915.1. NCBI lineage: Eukaryota > Metazoa > Arthropoda > Insecta > Lepidoptera > Drepanidae > Tetheella > Tetheella fluctuosa. The sequence continues at coordinate 6,568,892 of OX578231.1, read as the reverse complement.
GAAATTAATAGTTATGCTTCTATTTTATTTTAGTAAGTAGGTAACACCTATCAATGTTTCTACCAATACCTTCCATGTACTAATGTGATCAGTTTCCATATCCAGATCATACTCCCCATCAGCTTTGACAATTGGCGTCAATTGCTCGGAATTACAGCGAAAACCAAAAGGCACATGTATTAGGTACAAATCTACATAATTCAACTGTAAGCGAGTTAGCTGGAGATCTAGGAACTTTTGTACATCAGATGCTCGATTCCCTACATGAGGAAGCTGAAATATTTATGTAAATATTATGTTTAGTGTAGCTAGGATGTTATTTTCGTAGGTTTGAGTTATTTATTTTTTGTTTTATTTTGCCAATGAATAAATAATGCTTCAATCAATCATATTATATAGAGGATGTAATATTATAAAACTTATTGAATATTATTGATGGGAGACATTTTTGACAATGACTTTAGAAGACCATTATAAGTACCCTCCGAGAGCCTAAACTGTATAATTGGCTTTGACTTTACCTTAGTTGTGATAAACAAATCCTTTCGAGTGCCTTTACCGTCTTCAATCCATCTGTTTACAGCATTCCCAATTTCTTTCTCATTATTATAATTAAATGCTGTATCTATGTGTCTGTACCCTAAATTTAATGCTTTATAAACTGTAGATTCGATAACATCCGCAGGTGCCTGTAAAAAAACCCAAGGTTACTTAACTACTAAATTACCAAAAAAAACCGAAATAATAATTATATAAATTTAAGGACCTGCCATGTACCCAGGCCCAAAGTTGGCATCAAATCTTCAGTTTGCGAGAGCCTGACGAATTTCATATTTTTTATATTACTATGATAGCAACTACTTAAAGAAGCTCTAAAAATGTAGCGTATCTGAGTCGGACAGTTCATATATTTCGTCTGAAGAAAAATCGGACACTTCAAATATTGGCAATGCGCCAGAAATTATGAAGTTCACCGAAATTATTATTAGACGTCTTAAAATAAGTAGTTATCAGTGCGTATTTACTGTGCGATACGTTTCTGCCCTCAGATTAAAAAGGTAGTTTTTTAATTGAGTTTCTACCTTACTAGAAACTTCTCATTAAATGTCGATATCGACAGATTTTGTATATTGATTTTTCAATGACGATTTGATTTAAAAATTTCGCGGCCAGCTCCTCGGGTATCGATAATGTAATCGATTATAAAGTATCAATTGACTATTTAATCGATTATTATTAAATTCTACTAAGAATAGCAGTGTTGCCATTTTAACATTTTTACTCGACTGCGTTATGCATGGAAGTAATAAGTACTACGTACAACAGTACTTATTACTTCCATGGCGTTATAACTTCGTACTCGTTCCCGTGCCGGCGTAATTAATCGACTCAGTTCAGTATTTCCGCAACTGGCAACCAGTGGGTGGAAGTCAGAATCAGTGCAGCAGCAGTGGGGTGGGACCGAAGTTGCGTCGCCGGCAAGCTGCACGAACCCTAATGTACAAATTTGGTTTCTTAGTAAATTCATAATAGTTCTATTCAATGTAGTACCTTAATTTTACAGAGGAAAATCAGGTGAACAAAAAATTATTACAGCATTTCATATCTTTGTTCTCATAAACACCCAACGCAAAACGTAATTTTAAGCCTATGCTAGCTTTGGTGTGATGAAGACAAAAAAAAACCAGTAAGTCATGTCCGACTAGTCGAAAACGAGAAGATCAGAAAAAACCGCCCCTAAAGCTGGGAATACACGTCAGATTTTTTCATCCGATAGTCGGATCCGACTATCGGAAGCCGGTGAACATTCAATACAATTCGTTCCTACTATTGAATCGGACGTGTATTGTAAGTTCAAAGAAAGTAATGGCTCCAACGCCTTCCGATAGTCTGATCAGACTATCGGATGAAAAAATCTGACGTGTATTCCCAGCCTTAGACTACTCGCTGACCTTAAACTGGAGGGGCAGAATTACAGCTCTCACAGTATTGTTATTACATATTAGAATCAAAGAAGTTCGTACATTTCAAACTTAATGCATTGAATCAATGCACATGCAATGCAATAAATGTACACACCTATAACTAGTGTCCATCCGAAGGTCGATTTTTGGCCGAAACTGATTGATCGGGTAATGCCACAACCTTCGACCGAAGCCGAAGGAAGGCTTAAAAAGCCTCAGAAACTCAGTTCAAGATTGGCTAAAATTTATAATATAAATTATGTATATTCAAACTTTAAGAAGTTTTAATTGCCGATGGCGCCGTTGTGGCGCAAGTCCACAGCATGGTTTCCTATTCCCAAAATCCTGCATTAGTCTCAAAACTTATCATCACTACATATTATAAAACAAAGTCCTCCGCCGCGTCTGTCTGTCTGTCTGTCTGTTCGCGATAAACTCAAAAACTACTTACCAATGGGTAGAATGGTTCTCGAGGAAGGTTTTAGTATATAATTTGTCAAGTTGTTGTATACATTGGCTAAAATAATAATAATATTAGTTGGAGGTGTCGGAAAAAAATAAGCCGTCTGGGAGCTTTCATCGAAAACGCTGTCTAAACCCTTTGAGATATAATAAAATGATGTATGGTGGAATTGTGTATCTTATATAGGTCTACAGAAAAGTCCGTGATGGCATATGTCTATCTCTTAAAAGGATAAATAGTATGTTATCCTTTCCATTGTAATACTTTAAAAAATGGGCAATTATAAAGCGGTAATGGGAAAGCTATTTACACAAATACGGTATTAATCCTTATAATTTTAAATAAGTTAGAGGCTTTAAGCATTTCATGCACATTATTTTACTCTTTCACGCCATATAATTTAAATGAATATATTCTATCGTAAATTGAAAATTACGCGCGAAAAAATAAATTCAAGCGGTCTCGCACCAACGCGACATGACGACGGGACTTGATGCAGTTACCTCCGCCCGCACTCCACTGCCCGCTGTTGCCACGCAATAAGCTGATGCTTAAAATGTAGGCATCATATTATGCTCTTCTACCCGTGCGAAGCCGGGGCGGGTCGCTAATACTGTAATTGATTAATCACGATGAGTGAGAGACTTTTTGACAGCGAGTCGCCAATCCGAGGTCAGAGAGATCGCCAATCTGCCAATCTGAGTAGTTATAGAAAGTGGGGTATACCTGGTAACGTCATGTTCACGCACACACGTACATTATTATAACGCTATTTTCGTTACGTGACCATTCTGCCAGTCAAGTCCTACCGCAAGCCGCGTAAAGGAAGTAGTTAGGCATTAGGTTTTAATGGATAAATTAATTTTTTTTTTTTTGATTTTTCCTTTATTTTACTTTTAGCAACTTTTTAGGGTAGAAAGTCTGGTAAGCTGGCAACATTTTGTAAAAGATCGCTAAATCTTACCATAATTACTCGCAGTAGCTATACTGCGAGTATGGTTGGTTTGGTTGGTACAGTTGGCAGCACTGACGGACTGCTGGCTGTTTATAGGAATGTGGCATTGAGAGAAAAAAATCGATTACCTGATAATCGATTTTTCTCTTTTCAATATAAATCAATTTTTCACAAATCGGTTACATGAAAAAAAATATAAATTTTTAGGAAATCAATTTTTTCACTCAATGTCACATCTGTTCAGGGTTGCCACCTCAAAAATCATCTTGTCATCACTAGATCCATTGTAAAATATCACCCGGTGGCGGGAGTCGCGGACACGGCGCAACACACACGCGAGGGTCGGGAGCGGAAAGATAGCGTTGACTCGCTCCTTATCCACTGCCAACGACGTGGCGGGTGGCGTTTGGCCTTCGCGGGCCGGATGCCACCCTAACGTCGACGTTAAGGGTCCCGTGCTGGAGGCACCCAAGTATTCCTGAGCGCCTCGGTGGAGGAGGGGGGGGGGGACTTGGCTATTTCATGTGCCAAGCCCCGACCCAAAGAGGAGGGCTCCCTGAAAAGGGAGCGTGCCGTTGGCGGGGCACGCGGTTTTATTAGCTTGATCCCGCAGCCTCGCCATACGGCAGAAAAGGAATATGGTGGGGTTTTTACTTGGTGCTGTTTATAAAAATTGATTTTTAAAAATTTGTGAACTATGAAATCGATATTATAAAAAAAAAATGTTTTAAAATCGATTATATGAAAAAAATAATCGATTATTTTTCACATCCCTGGCTGTTTATTATTTATTTGTTTTGTTTTGCTGCGTTGTGGGTTGTTGTGGCACTGACTTGCTATATAATTAATTGCACGATTTGCGGGTTTTCCGAAAGGGTTTTCTGCCGACCGTTTTCCTTTTCCACCTCTATTCATCCAGTTATAATGGGTGTAAGTTAACAGGTTTTTACTGTTTGTCATACATTGTGTGTTTTAGACACAAAAATGATCTGCACTTGAGTGAGTAAATTGTAGATTTCATTTATTTTCAGAAAAAAACTCAGATTAATGTTAATAAAAACAAAGAGAAGCGTCAAGCGCGAAAATTGGAGCAGCGACGTATTGCAGATGCTATGTCGTTTGTAACTTCAGCAAATAAACTGACAGATATAACTTCTCTGTGCAAGGAGCTTCTGATATACCGTAACGAAGATCTTGATGTGGAAATGTACATACAGAGAGTTACTGAACTCGATAAGAATGTATTACAGTGGGCCATGGACCTTACAGAAAGGAATATGAAAAAATTGTAAGACCAAATTTCACCTTGCATTATAAAACTTCCTTTTACATTAGTGGCGGTTAGAAAATTATATAGGCTTGTGTTTTTAACCACAATCCAGTCAGAGTCTTAGGCGCAGTTCCTATTGGATTTAAATCCCATAAAAACTTAATTTTAATTCACAGTGACAACACAGAATTTCACACATTCAGAGTGTGTTCTAGTAGTACATAATGTATGGAAAGACAAACATAATGGATATTAGTTTCATTCGAAAAAAATAATCAATTATGTTAATGATTTCATATATGTAATCCGAGTATTTGGAGTATTGTTGTATTATAATCACCAACTTTTCTCAACAACTGCCAATGGAAATACTGCAGTCAAAGTGAACAATTAGGCAAACTGAATTTTCCATAATAAATTAATATAGTCTATACACATTAATTATAGTATCTATTATGAAATTAATCCCTAAGGGGGTAATGTTATTTTAACATGACCAAACCCATTTTGATTTAACAGAAAGTTAGCTAGGAACACACCAAAGACAAAACCGGTCAAGTACGAGTCGAACTTGTGCGCTGAGCGTTCCGCACCTACCCTTTATACCGCCAAAATATTTTCTTTTATTTTCTTTCACACAACAGCACATTTTTATTTATTTACCTTATTTGAGGTGGGTAACAATTAAGCTAGACCTCAAAATTGTATGAGCGCCCTTACAACTCAGAGGACTATCTTAATTGGCGTTAACTATGTACGTATGGGGACAACCTTTAATTTTCAACTTTTTTATTTATTCGAATTTTTCCTTTATATGTGCTGTAAAACCTTGTTTTTGCCAAATTTCGTGATTCTAGGTCAACGGGAACTACCATATAGGTTTTCGACCTTAAACCTATAGGGTACATCCGGTTAACCTAGAATTGTCAATTTTGGTTAAAAGCAAGGTCTTACAGCACAAGTAAAAGGAAAATTCCGAAAAATAAAAAATGTTGAAAATTAAGGCAAATTTTGGTATGTACTTAAAATTTTTCGAGAAAATCTAAATTTGCCCATATCTTTTTATCGTGTTGACTCAAGACCTTGATTTTTATACACCTAATAGGGACTATCGCCCTCAGTATCTGGTATAAATATCAACTTGCTAGGTCCACCCCTTCCTGAGAAAATTGGTGGTGACAGACGGACAAGAGAGTGATCTTATAAGGGTTCCTTTTTTACCTTTTGTGGTACAGAACCCTAAAAAAGACTTTTATACCCCGGGAACGCAGAACTGTAGGGAACAGGTAGTAGATAATATTTCTTTACCTAAGGACTGTAATTAAATATAATTTTATTAAAATGCATGAACATTGATTAAAATTATGATTTCAATTAACAACACCATTATTGTAAGTTAGTGTTGATTATTTTTAATAATTGTATAAATAAAGGGGTTTAACTATTCTTATTATTTTATTATAGGTAATTAATAGTTTTTTTTTAGGATAGAATAGTATAGAATATTTTATTGCAATAAACGCAGGGTATACAGATTGAATATGAAGCTTTTGTAAACATATTTATGTAGATATCTAACAAAGACAATTGCCTGCTTTGTTGTATGATAGGCAACAATGTTTACCTGTAGTATCCACACTAGATCGGTATTGTGGGTAATCGATAATAGAAGTAGCATTTTATTCAACTAATTTGAAAATGAAATTATACCTAGACATTTTTCTGAAAATGATACAATACATTATAAGAAACTAGCTTTTCGCCCGCGGCTTCGCTCGCGCAGACTTTATAAAATGTCTATAACTTTTCCCCGTTAGCCAATTTCGACGAAACAAAGCCTATATATTCACTGAAAAAAGTTTCAATTTGACAGCACAATCCCCATCTGTAAAAAGTTTCTATTTGACAGCAAAATCCCCATTAACAAAATGATCCGCCATTTATTGTTACAAAAAATGTGATAAATGAAGAACTGCTCGACCGATTTTGTGCAAACTTCACATAAACCATCTACTAAATAGTCCGAACAAAGCCTAAATATTTGGTTTGGATAGGTGAGCCCGTTCTTGAGTTATAAAATTACAACGAAAAGTGGCATTGATTTTTATATATATAGATTGATAATTTGCTTTTCACGGCTACGTTTGACGAGATTTTTCATAACTTGCTTAAAACCAAAATTCATTGTAAAATGTTACAGATATGAAACATGTGCTTGGGGCTGGAACAAAGAGCGAAAGACAGAGGAGATGACAGACGACGCCGCATGGTACCTTATTGCCAAGGATAAGAAGAATACACTTCTGGCTTTCTCACACTTCAGATTTGATTTGGATTTCGGAGACCCTGTACTTTATTGGTAATATATTTATGAATACCTATTTGGTCCAACTCAAACAACCTCATAACATAAGAGCTAATTAAATGAGTCTTCTATTATTTTTAGGATTCCAATGTCAAATAAGGAACCCATTTAGTTTCATCATGTCCGTCTATCTGTCTGTCTGTCATGACCATTTTACTCTGAGAATACCAGTATTATCAAGCAGAAATTTTGCACAGTTATATATATCTATGACGCAAACAAACTTCCAAAACAAACAATCAAATAAAATCACAGAAAAAAGGGTACCTACCTCAATGGCAGGGGTGTCTTTTTTTGTTTGTGAACCATCATCATCATCTACAATAATCTACATCAAGTAATCCTTAAAAAGGTCTTTTATAATGGATAGTTGCTATAAAAATTTGTTTATGAAATATTAAACATTAAATAAGTATTTTTTGTGAGTTGACCTCCCCCCTGGTGAACTGCTACTTTTAATTAAAAATCGATATATAGACGCACTTCACCTGTTTATCTATTATGGATAGGTTTTGTTTGAAGACATTCTCACCATTGTATAATACGTGATGATGTTGCCACTAAGTCGGACTTTGAATAATCCTACTAATATTATAAATGTGAAAGTTTGGATATTTGTTACCACACACAACCCGGTTACGGCTGAACGGATTTGGATGAAATTTGGCTCACAGAGATTGTATCCTATAACTTTTTATCCCGGGAAAATGTAAGATCCCTCGGGAACGTGGGCGTGACCGTGGGGGGCAAGGGTGGATTTAGGGGGGGGGGCACAGGGGCACGTGCCCCCAAAAATCCTTGTGCCCCTCCCAGAAAAAATCCTGGATCCGCCCTTGGTGGGGGTAAGCTAGTCCTACTAATATTATAAATGCGAAAGATTGGATGGAAGTATGTTTATCATCTACTAGGCACAGATAGATCATTCCCTGAAATAACATATAGATAGAGTAAGTACTTTTTATCCCGGGAAAACTTAAGATCCCTCGAGAACGCGGGTAACCGTGGGGCAGAAGCTTGTAGTCAATAAATGCCATCTACCGTCATAATGAAAATGAAAATGAAAATATATTTTATTCAAATAGGCCTTCACAAGCACTTATGAATAGTCTGACTCTAACGCACGGTTCGGAAGGTTGCTTTTACTGAGAAGAGCCGGCAAGAAACTCAGCAATTACTCTTTTCAAAACCAACTCAGATTCATTACAACAAATTATTTATCTAGTCTCACTGACAACATGTGTGTGTTATATGACAGTAAGGAAAAAATATATCAAAATTATGAGTAACTTAGTAAACAAATGGATTGCAAACTTAAACAGACCAGCCCCCACAAGCAACACCTGTTCACAAGTATGACGCATGTGGCAGCCATCGCCCTCCTCGCACATATTATAGGGAAGTGAACGACCCGCCACACGACGCCGCCGCAAGCAAAGACCCCAAAGTGAGCATGACTAACTTAAGCTTACTACAAATAATACAAAGAAAAACTATTTCGTAAGAAGAAATACGAATTATTACACACAATATGTTATCATTGAGACTATTAACAGGTTTATAAATCAAAATAATAACAATAATAGTACACAAAAGTAACAAATCTACCAAGCATTTAGAGTCTTTGAAATAATCATTTACAGTATAATAAGCATTTTCTACTAATACAGCTTTAATACGTTCCTTAAATTTTTGCAAAGGCAAATTTCGAATTGAAGTAGGGAATCCCTTGTTATAGATGCGTGTACTTAGTCCTAGAAATGAACCTTGCACTTTCTGGAGTCTATAGGCAGAGGTTACAAGTTTGTGCTTATTTCTAGTATTGATAGAGTGCATATCACTTTTTTTCAAAAAAGACTAATATTTTGATGCACAAATAATATATTTGCAAATATATATTGAGATGCAACTGTGAGTATGCCAGTTTCTTTAAACTTATCTCTGAGGGAAGTTCGAGAGCCCAAGTTATAAATAGCTCGCACTGCCCTCTTTTGTAAAATAAAAATTGTTTCTATATGAGCACCTTTACCCCAAAGTAAAATGCCATAGGACATGACACTATGAAAATAACTAAAATATACTAATCGAGCTATATCTACATCTGTAAGCTGTCTAATTTTTCTAACTGCATAAGCTGCCGAACTGAGTTTTGCCGCAACTGATGAAATTTGGGAGCCACATTGAAGCTTTGAGTCTTGAGCAAAGTAATCCCTAAAAATACTGTTGACTCAACAAGATTTAGAGCTTCATTATTTAACATTAAATTACAGCCTACTTTTTTTACGTTGGGTAATGTAAATTTAATACATTTAGTTCTTTTTTGCATTTAACACTAGATTATTAACAGTAAACCAATTCAATACCTAAGCTAATGCGCCGTTTACATCGTCATAATTGGATTAAAGTCTATCAACACCAAAAATCAGTGAGGTATCATCAGCAAACAGTACAATTCCACAGGTATTTTTAACATAAAAAGGAAGGTCATTAATATAAATTAAGAATAAAAAAGGACCTAGAATAGAGCCCTGCGGTACACCCATACGCACAGGAGAAACAGACGATTTAACCCTATTTACATCGACACTTTGAATTCTCTGTCCTAGATATGATTTCATAATATCAAGTGCCATACCGTTTACCCCATAATAATTTAACTTACGTAAAAGTGTCCCATGATCAACGCAATCAAAAGCCTTGGATAGGTCACAGAACACACCAATTACATTTTGTGACTTTTCCCAAGCATTAAATATACCTTTTAAAAGTGCTACCCCAGCGTCAATTGTAGAACGACCTTTCGTAAAACCATACTGTTCACAATGCAAAAGTTTATTTAAATTAAAGTAAGCAAGTAGTTGCGATAGAATAATTTTTTCGAATATTTTACTGAGGGCTGGCAAAATGGAAACGGGCCTATAATTAGAAGGATCCCTAGGATCTCCATTTTGGAAGAGTGGTAGGTACTACTTTACTGTGTTTCATTAAATCTGGAAATTTACCTAAGTCTACACATCTGTTGAAAATCAAAGCTATATAGGGAGCAATGTCATCCATGATACCCTGCAAAACAGTAACAGATATATCCCACAAATCACCAGTGCGTTTAACTTTCAAAGTCTTAAAAGTTTTTACAATGTCATGAGATGACATTGTAAAAACCTAAATTTGAATAACTCATCGCATTCCAATACATTATTTTTTAAAATTATTTCAGCATCTTTAGGTGAAGAGTTTAAGGAGCTGGTTGTAGCTATAGGTATATCACAAAAAAAGTTATTAAATGCGTGTGCTATTTGACTATCTTCACTAATAATTTTATTATTAATATTTAATTCAATACTATTATTATGATTTATAATCTTACCCCTTTCAGAGTTTATAATGTCCCAAGTTGTTTTTACTTTATTGGTTGATTTACTAATTTTATTTTTTAAGTAGATGGATTTGGCAGAAGCACAATCTTGAAAATTTTCGAATAATTTTCAACAATTTCATACAAAGTAAACTACTGCACCGACAGTTAACTTACAACACAATTCTTTTCCAATCGACCTACGAAAATGTCCTTACTAGGAATTAATAGATGGGCGTGAAACTAAAAGCTTTTTACGATAAATTATTCTGAATAACGAAACGCGTTTTATTAAACCTGTTTAAACGCACACCACTAGTCACACATACAGCCTAGAAGTGAACTGGGTCACAAGTGCAGCTGTCGGAACACCGGTGCAGATATTTGACGACGGATTTTCAACTTGAGGGTGCGGAACCAGGCGGGTACTACAAAGTACCCTACTACCATGCTATGGTTTCCTCACGATGTTTTTCTTCAACAAAAGCTCATGCTTATAGATGGATTCGATATTTGTTTACATAGCATGCTCTTTTAGACACCACTAATTTTCAATATTTTTAAATTATTGTTATCCTATATTCTATCATATCAGAGTAAAACTCTGTTCACAAACCAATTTATTTTAAATGGGTAATCCCGGCGGCGTACGTTGCAATGTCTCTTTTTTTGTCAGAAAACATCGCGGTCGTCCGTATAACAACTCACCACAGTTTCATGGCAATCGGATGAATGGTATAGGAGCATATTCGTTACAAAAAAACAGACTGACAGACTAACATTGTTTTTCTTTATTTATTTAATTTTACAAGATTCACAGCATTACAGCCAAAAAGAATCACATTATATAATCCAAACTTAATTGCATTGTTACTTAGAGAGTGGTATAGCTAGGTGATGTAAAAAATACAAATGAATAAGTGGGTAGGCTTTAGATAACATAAAAATTATAACTTAGGGTCGCGTCGCGTGAGAGAGATGTTGTTATGTATGTGAGGTGTGTGAGTGGTGTGTGTATAAATATAGATGACTAGATTCTGCCCCGCGGTTTCACCCACATTCCTAAGGGATCTTTTGTTTTCACAGGAAAAAAATTATCCTATATGTTAATCCAGAATATATTCTTTCTGTGTGCCAAATTTCATCCAGATCGATTCAGTAGTTTTTGCGTGAAAGAGTAACAAACATCCAGACATCCATCCTCACAAACTTTCACATTTATAATATGATATGAAGTAGGATGTACTTTATTTTATTATTATTCATTTGTATTTTTTTTATGAAGAAACTTCATGACATCATTATTGCATTATTATATCAATAACATTCATTAAAGTTCATGCGAATCTGAAGATCATAAATAATTCCAGTTAACGGTAATTAGCACATTTTCCTTATTGATAGTCTATTCACTTGTCACATAATAACAAACATAATCAACTGAAAGGTATCATATACTGTCAGAAAACAACATGATGTATGAAAATAATTTTATTTTCATAAATATCTTACACATTAATATTTACACCTACATTATGGTTATAATACAATAATTTATTTTTAACCTTAACCACTGGTCAATTCGCTTTCAACTTGTACTTCCATAGCAAGCACAAGAAGAAACTAATATTTTTTTTAAATAGTCTCTTTTCAAACACAAATTTCTGGCGAGGCCGCCACCGAATATATCTGGTGCAGAGGTATCTGTATAGTATGTGAAGTATGAATATTGTCAGTGACGCTATGGCTACACTGAGCGCCACCACATCGAGTAACAGACTCTGGAGTAGAGACAGGTTGAGAGCGGGCGACCGGAGATGCGTCGCGCCCTTATGTCTCAGAACATATTCAATCCAATAAATACTCGTATCTAGAGGTCGCATCGGTCGATCTACGAACACGTCCCTCAATTTCAAAGCATTTTCTTGATACCTGTGAAAAAACATTATTGCATAGTGGTGGCCAATTTAATACGTAATAAATGTCAGTTTGGGTTATCACTGGAGAGGACGGGCACTGTTTTTGTGCTCTAGCACAATGATGATTCAACGATATTATTGTAAAAACTTTTTCAAAGTTATATCACGACCATATTATGCATATCTTATAACTTTAAACGAGCCATTCTTGTATAAATACAAATTTATTTCGAGTATCTCGGAAACGGCTTAAACTATTTGATAAGGCTTTGCTTTTTAAGTTTATCTATATAGGTATATTTCCTGAAAGAACGCAATTTTATCAAAAAAAACATGTATGGCTGATATAAAAATATGGTCAAGATAGATAAGTCGGGGAAACTCAATTATTAGGGTAGGTTAGGTAGGTACCTACCTAACTCATATCTCTACAACTTTAAAGCATATTAATTAATTAAACCACCCATAACACGTATAAAACAAAAATAGCGATGCTTACTTTGGATTTGTAAGCAAGTCATTTAAAGCCTCTCTCCAGATATTGGAGTCTATTTCCTTCAGTTGAACAATTCTCGCGACTTCACGATCTGCCATGGCTCGAGCGTTGAGAGCTTGGTCTGCGTACAAAGGCACCATTAGCATGGGAACGCCGCACGCTACCGCCTCTTGAGTGCCGAGTAGACCTCCGTGAGATATGAATAATTTCACATTGGGATGACCTGCATTAAAACAATTTGATAATGATGATTAGGTTATCTTATTATAGTTTTATTTGTAATAATATATCGCTTTGTTATGTCTCTCTGATGATAAGTAGGTGCCTATATATCCATAAAAATCTTTAGACTTACATAGCGTTGCGTACTGCGGTATCCAATCCATAGTGTAAACATTATCAGGCACTGTGATATTCCTAGAGAGCATTTTCTTGTTCATCTTAACGAATACCATTTGTGGCAACTCCGATATAACTTCGAATATTTGTGCCAAACTGCCGCTTGGTATAGTTTCGATCCTTGACATCGATCCGAAACTCCAATATATTACACCTTCGCTCGATGCATCGAGGAGCTTTTTCATGTCCTTAAAATATTAATAAAAATATTTTTAATATCGTCTACGATGGGCATATCAAGTTCTGTTTCAGTCAAAGTATAATAAACTTCTACATCACGATAAATGGATGCTTACATAAAGTTTTGTTTGAGAAAAACATTAAGTACCTACATTATGGCTAATTTAGGCAATAACAATTTGATTAATTAGACACTATCTTTTGTGTCAAATGGGTCTTAGGTCAGGACCTAACCGACCGACCCAGGGGTCGGTGCGATAGTTGTATTCCCTATTGCATGTGGGTTAATAGTCGGCTCGGCACGATCGGACGATCATTCTTGTCACAAATACGGACAATAGTCTGTCACCATATTTATAAAATACCTAACTAATTAACCTCTGTAGTGTAAGAACTTGCACAAAGTTTTCTCAGCAACCCAGGCAGGAACTTAACAAAATATATCAATCTTTTCGTTAGTAGGTAAGGTACCATAGTTATTGTGTGCTTTTTACTGTTATCAGTTACTAGCTTCCGCCGGGTTCTTATGTTTTCCGGGTTAAAAGTATAAGTAGGGTATTTAGTAGTAGGTTAAGGTATTATCTATTACTGTGTCAATGTTTCATCCATGTCTGGTCAGTCGTTACGGTGTTGGCTGGCAACACACATACACACACAAACTGTCGCATTTATAATATCAGTAGGATTAGTAGGATAGGATAGTAGGATTTAAAGATTCGTCTGTGTGACCCACTACTGACATAAGATACGATTCTTACCTTCTAACCGCCGCCTGGCGGAGATTGTGATTGATATAAATATAGGTATCGCTATTGAATTTGACTCGATTACGAAGACCTATTCTAAATAGATATCAGTAGCAACGAGATAGCGGCACCATAACACAAAATAAGAACAATGGAAAGTTTACGATTAATTATATACATTCTGAAGTGACTTACTTTTGATAGAGTCTGCGTCTCGTCTAAGTGTAGACCTCCGACCTCGACCAAGGTGGGGACCAAAGGTCGCACTTCATTTATACTGAAATGGCTATTTGAAAGCACTAAGCTGTATTCTTGGGCTAGTGATTCTAGCTTGGGTCCTGGGCCAAAAAGATGATCGGCAATGACCTAAAAGTAGGTGTACATTCGATTAAAACTGTCATTGCTGTGGACATAATATTATATTGCTTCATGAAATATTGATTTATCTTACCTGCGAAGGAACCTGCGATTTATATTTGTACAATATCTTTGCTATAATCACAGCTATGGTATTTGAGAATCGTTCCCATAAGTTCATGCGTTGTCCATAACCCATCATATAAGAAGACACATAGGCAGTAGCTTCAGGATTGCCGAGTTGTTGGTTTACCCACGGTAGTGGTACGCTGGACAGCAAACCGACGACTGGAGCTTCGAAACGTCGACCGAGCGGCAGGAAGCAATCACTTCCGAACACTTCCACTATCACCATGTCAAAATTTAGCGTGGAATTGATCAACGCCTTAACAGCCGGCATTTGGGAAACAATATCGCATGCGTGAACGCATTCTTTCATAATCTGTTCCAAGTTATGTATGAAATTAGGTTTCAGGGAATGGTGTTGATTAGTCAGGTTGTTGGTGATTTCTGGGATCGTTCCGGCGAGGCTTATTTCTATCACATTTGGTGGTGGATTTTTCTGAAACAGAACAAAAATAACAACATAATCTTTTTGATAATAATTCCCGCGGGTTAGTTGGTTGATTAATTGACGTCTCTGAGTACGGCAGTTAGTGCCAAAACGTAGATATAGACCATAAGGATTGTGAAAATAATCTTGTTTGTAATGAGACATAAGCAGGCCATACGTTTTGTTGGCAACCCAACAAAATGTACCTTTTATAATGTTAGCGTTGGCTACCCCAGGTTTTTTTCTTCCTTCCACGCCTCGTCTACGATGCGCATCAATTGCATAATAAATTAATTAAATAAAGTGTCGTCTTTCTATGAAGATCCCATCAGACCACCCAAGATAGCAGTCACCTCTGCACACGTTTTGCAAATACGATAGTCGGTAGCGCGTGCCGTGTGATATAATGATAGGGGTGAAGGGGCAAGCGACTCTATCACAGTGGTCTAGCTTAGCTAATCATGTATGTAGCAAGTACTGGCATGTGGAACCGGTGCATACAGATTTATCTTTAGATATCTTTGTGCTTAATCTATATAATATAAAAATCAATGTTTATCTGTATGTCTTTTTTGTTTGCTTGTTTGTTACGTATGTGTTCCAACCTATACCATTTATCAGATCGCGAGCGAAGCCTTGGGTGAAGAGCTATATAGTGTTATTATAGATAGATCATGTCTCTATTATTTAACTTATCTATGCTTATCTATTTGATGCGAATCTTAACGCACATTCGGGATTGTGACCTAAATCATAAATTGTGTAACGAACGCGGGAATGAAACGAGATGTCGGTCGGATGGTCTACGGCACCTCACTAGTTTTTAAATCGAATGAACTTAAGTTTGGCAGAATCATTCTAGGAGGGAGAAACCGAGTGTGCTTGATTGATCGACCTTGTGGTCGATCAATCAAATATTTCATTCTGTTCAACAAAATAAAAACAACTGTTTAGATATCTCTGTCTGTACCTATTTGTTTAATGACTCTCTTAAGTTAATGAAAACATTGTCATAACATTTGCTCCTAAATTGAATGAGTGACCCAACATCACCTTGTCATTGTGGGTTCACGAATTGAGTTCGTTGACATCACTATGATGTGTATTGTTTATTTGTTATTGTTTCTAACGCTCTTTGAATTGATAGTTCAATACCCCTTAATCTTCATTTGTTTGGGTTTTTTATATTCCTTATCTATACATATAATAAAACAGTAGAATCTGGGGTGTCTGTGCATCGAATTAAAGTAATTAAAATAGAGAAGTAATTAAACTAAAGAAGAGTAATCTATCTATATGCTATATGCTATATATGGCCTTACCGGACTCCGTTATCAATTATGGGCTAAGCAGCTATGGCAGGACCTATGAAACATACATATCAGATATTTACAAACTACAATTAAAAATACTAAAAATCATTGCACCTTAACATATCAAAAATAAATATAGTAACAGTGAGAGTGAAATGTCATGAATGTGTATGATAAGTTCAAATATTTTATACTTGCGGAAGTTAATAAGCCCGAGCTCCTAATTGAAAAGATTAGACCGGATTTTTTAAGATCTATCTTACAAAAAAATAAATACGTACTTCCAAAATATAATAACGTGTACGGGATGAGAGTTGCAAATAATTTGGTTCCTTACTATCTAAACAAACTTCCAGAGGATCTCCAAACTTTATACAAATCATGTTCGAAAAGTTATAAGTTCAAGTCAAAAAGGTTTTTGTAACATAGCAAAACATTTCATAGGAGCATATACCTACTTATGTAAACACTATATTATTGTATGTGTAATGTAATAATGAACGGCTTGCCGTGTCACAGATAAGCCCGCAGACGCTTCCGTGCACGGTTTTATCCTTGTAATTTTTATAAGTTTTTTGGAAATAATTAAATTTTAAAAAATCATATGAATACACATACATATAATAAAACATGAAGAATGTTTGAATTATTCAAATCGGACCTATCGTTTAGAAGGTACGGCAGTTATATAAAAATACTGAAAATAAGAAAAATGCCGTGGTGTGAGCGAACAGTCCTACCGTTGTTAGTCTATTAGTTAAAATTTAATGTGTAGGTAATATTTTTGGAAACTAGAAACAATTGAATAATAGTTAGTAATTTTAATGATATAGTTACGCTTTATAAAAATATATATCTTACTATATCTATCTACCCGTGCGAAACCGGGCGGGTCGCTAGTAGTACATAAATCAGCGATTTTACGAATCATTTTCTGTCTTTCTGTCTGTTTGTTAACGCACATCTCCGGAACTACTGAACGGATTTTCATGTAGTTTTCACAGGTAGACAGAGATTAATTTGGAGCAGAATACCTATAGGCTTTGTTTCATTAAAATCTGATATTGCAAAAAAAAGTTATTGCCATTTAAAGATTTTTGGAATTTACTTTTATACTGTTAGAAAGTTATCTATATAGTTAAGGGAGAAAAGACAAAAAAATTATAAAGTCTGCCAAGTGATACCGCGGGCGAAAAGCTAGTTTTAACATATGATGAAGCCATATGATGAAAGATATCCCTGCCTACAACATACATGCGTGCCATCTTTACGGACGCTTGACCAAGAAAGATATTCTGAACCTTATGTATATTTTGATTATCGATGCCAGCTGCCGACAAAGTAGGTATCAATAGAGCAATAATTTCACAACTATTTATCCTTTCCATTTGTCATGACAATATCTCGTCGATATCGTATACATACCTAATATGCAATTATGTGAAGTGACAACAAGTACAATATCATATGAATAAATTAAGGTTGTGATTCAATTTACATTCATAATGATGTGATGACATAATCAACACTGATTGATCACTTTCAACCTCAATATGTTCATGAAATTTATATATACATTAAAAAATGATCAAATGATACGAGTATCCCATAATACCTACCAAGAAAATATTTCTTCCTCTAGATAATGCATTTAAACCTATGTAGTCTTTAAAAAAACGTTATCTGTATGTACTTACTTATCTGTGCTTAAATACCTATACGTTGCACGTTTACAAATTTATTTTTTACATAAGTATGTAAGATAACTAAACGTACTGCATTTATTATTATATATATATGTTTCTGTTTAAATCAAACTATTTTGAGATATAACATAAGAACCGAGATCGAAAATGAAACTGTAAAGCTTATTTCTGACTATATTAATATTACAATGACTAAGTATCGGCAGTGTGAAATATCACGCGAACCATTCCGAGCTACTTTCGACCCCCATAACTCAAAAAATATTAAACCTACACACTTGCAAGTCTAACTACCGCTCAGACACTTAAAATCCCGAATTTCATGAATAAACCTATAACTGTTCTTTTTAAATTATCACTTAGTGACACTGACTCACTTATCAAAATCCTAGACCACTTCTAGGTGACTTAAAAATTTGGCATCAAGATCATTACGTGTATAGAAAGGATACAAAGGAGAATACTAAAAACTATAAACTACCAATGTTCGGTGTCGACACTGTCGACAAAATTGGTCCGGTTAGTTTCAAGCACTAATAGTCAATAATGCAAAAGTAATTTAACATAGAAGGTCATATGTTTATTAAGATAAATAAAAGGATAAATCTACCAAAATTAATTATTCCCAATATAAACATAAATGTGAAAAGGGGGCCAAGTTCTGTACCTACAATCGATGCTCGGGGTTGTCAGTGTCGCCTATAAAAGAGGCGAGAACTGAACGGCTGACAAGTTCCATAGCAGACCCTTAAATCATAACAAAAATAATGTTCAGCGTTCTTCAATTGATTTAAAAGAATATTGTTCTTTGATATTTAATTTATAACTTGCAAATATTTAAATAGTTTGTTTAGGTTTGTACAAATTATCAGAAATGCTTATGAAAAAGCCTTTATTTCGAAATCGTAAACAGATATTTAATTTTTATTTATTTGTATGTATGTACCTACTTATAGGGCTTATTTCATATTTTTTTTTTACGAGAACTCAGGTAGTCTGGACTGGATACGATCTGATAAGCATTATCTATTTCAGTGAGCTTTTATTACTCGTAAGAAATAAATATCTTAATTCAAACTCAAAGCCATTTATTAGTTTAGGCTCAGTTTAGGCCCTTGGACTTATGAACGTCGAAGATACTGAATTTACCACCAGTTCGGCAGTCAGCCAACAACTGAGAAGAATCAGCAAGTTAATATTTTTAAATCTTTTTTGGACAATCTTATTATGTTGGCTAAATTTATTCTTTCAAATGTTTAAGTTAAGTAAATTATCCTATCTGTTATCATATGGAAAATACTACCTATGCGTAATTTAATAGGTAGGTACCTATTAACTAAATTACTATTGTTAGCTAATACTCATGAAAATATGTAGTTGATTCTTTGCATATTTTTCCATAACATAGTTGCTAGGATCAGACTCCTTGAAAAGTATGAGATAATAAAAACTGTGAATTGTCAGTACGTACCATTGGGAAGTGCGATATAACCGTAAGATGATGTTGTCTATTGGCAAGCGCGTCCACGAGCCGGCCGTACATGGCATAGTGGCTCTTGGTGTTCGTGGGCAGCACCGCGAGCAAGCGAGCTGCGTCCGTTGCCGCCGCGCACGTTAAAACTATCCACAGCAGCTGCGCCTGCATCTCTCTGCTGCTCGTCTCGGATTGCACAGCCGCCTTGGCTCTGCCCGCCGGAGACCCTCTCACAAATAACCGGTGATATCATCCTCTTATATCGATTAATAGTAGCGTAAGGGCACCCACCCGCGCACCCCCGCCAACGCTCTCGATCGTTTCGATCTGTTTAGTTTCCTTCTTGACAATATTCGCGACGTACGCGACTGTGTGGTTGTGGTCCGATGTACCTTCTCAAGGTTGGTTACAGATATAATATTAGATACCCTTACATAGGATAATTCATAAAATGTTTAAGAAATGTATTTATTACGCGTAAGTAAAAAATAATAGTTTTAAGGCGATGATAGCTCAGTGGTAGTGACGTCGGACGCCGCGGCGAAGGTCGTGGGTTCGAATCCAACAATGAGCTTAAGCTTTCGGTGAAGGAAAACATCTTGAGGACCCTACCACCGTGCTATGGTTTAGCACGGTGGTAGGGTACTTTGTAGTACCCGCCTGGCTGGCTACCACCCTCAAGTTGAAAATCTGTCGCCAAACAGCTATTGGTGTTGGCCAGATCCTTCTAGGCTTTGTGTGCTTACCACCTTCGGCTACATCATCACCTACCATAGTGAGATTGTGGTCAAACACAAGCCTATACAAAGTAAAAAAAAAAAAAGTAGCCTGTTTGAGAGCGATCCGTAGTAGGTAATAAAAGTAATAATATAAAATTTATGTCTAGTAGTAAGGGAAATTTGAACACGAGCTCACAGACACGCGGTACGCGTTTATTGAAAACACGCAAAACAGAAAATTATAATTATCTTCCATAACGAAGATATCGCGCTATCAAATGTCGCGTGGTACAGTTTTTTTATTTATTTATTTATATCAGATAATTAACCATATGGGTTAGTAATAAGATTTACAGTCTATGTTAGTAACATTAATATTAATTTAAAAACCTGTGTCCACCCTCTGGTGCACCAAACCCGCAGCAATGCATACGGGTTGCAGTTTTGTTTAACGGAAGAACTTTTATTTATATCCACTTTCATGTTACCTACTTACTTTACATCACTTTTAACCATACCAATTACCAACATATAATACACTGCAGACTAATATTGACCTAACCCCACCGACTTTTGTAATCTTAAAAATTAAACAATAGCGTCTTTTACTATTTTCAAAAATAAAAGTTTGTTTTTAACAAAAAATTAATAAAAATTCAAAAGACCGACTCCAAAATAGGCACACACACACTGAAAATAATAATATACCTACTGATGCAGTTAGGTTGCCTAACTTACACCTAAAATGACATCCAAAATCGACACACATTTTGTGTGTCAACAAATAAACACAAATGAAGCATGTTAACTGAAACTGAAAACACACTTTTATTATTTTCACCTGTAACTAACTATGTAAAGGCCACTTGCAGAAGCCCGGGTTATCTTTTTAACTCAGAGTTACCTGCTCATCAGAACTGATCCAAAATCGACACACATTTTGTGTGTCAACAAATAAACACAAATGAAGCATGTTAACTGAAACTGAAAACACACTTTTATTATTTTCACCTGTAACTAACTATGTAAAGGCCACTTGCAGAAGCCCGGGTTATCTTTTTAACTCAGAGTTACCTGCTCATCAGAACTGATAAATCGTCTTGCTAACAAACCTTGAGTTCTATTCACCCGCGTAGCGGTATAAAAAAATAGCCTACGACCTATTCTCAGACCTACTAAATATGCACAAAATTTTTCATAAGAATCGGTCAAGCCGTTTCGGAGGAGTTTGCAGACAAACACTGTGACACGAGAATTTTATATATTAGATAGCTATTCCCTGCGGTCAAAAGCATTCGATTTGATCTCACATAATGCATTATGGAATGCACTGATTCAACAAGATGTTCCCAAAATGTATATAAATGTTCTACAAGAAGTATACAACAAACAGAAAGAAAAGGTGCCATATTTGAGATCAAACGTGGAGTACGGCAAGGTATCCTCCATTCTATTTACTAAATTGTTAGAGTACATATTCATGCAACTTGATTAGCAAGAATGCGGCAAAAATATCGACGAAGTGCGTTCGAACCACTTGCGTTTCGCAGATGACATAGTCATTATAAGTGAAAGTCATGAAGAACTGGAAACTCTAGATGAGCAAAGTAAAGAATGCGAGCTGGAAATGATCCCTGAAAAGACCTGTATGATGACTAACGCTAATCCTAAACCTATCAAGATCCAGCGTAAAAATATTGACTACGATGATGAGTATGCATACTTGGGTCAAAATATCTCTTTCAAAAATAACTACTTGAACGAAGTTGAGCGGCGAATAAAAAAAAAAAACCGGCCAAGTGCGAGTCGGACTCGCGCACCGAGGGTTCCGTACAAACTTCGGCCATCGTTCGTCCATCACGGGAAATGCACAATTTTATTTATTTACCTTTTTTGAGGTTAGTGCCAATTAAGCTAGACCTCTAAATTGTATAAGCGCCCATACAACTCAGAGGTCTTTATTAATTGGCGTAACTGTGTATGTATGGGGACATCCTTTAATTTTCAACTTTTTTTATATTTTGGAATTTTCCTTTATTTGTGTTGTAAGACCATGCTTTTTGCCAAATTCCTTGATTCTAGGTCAACGGGAACTACCACAAAACAAATAAAAGGGCAAAAAAATCGCGTTTGTTGTGTGGGAACCCCCCTTAAATATTTATTTTATTTTGTTTTTAGTATTTGTTGTTATAGCGGCAACAGAAATATATAATTTGTGAAAATTTCAACTCTCTAGCTATAGCGGTTCTTGAGATACAGCCTGAAGACAGACAGACGGACGGACGGACAGACAGCGCCTATGCCCATAAATGGGCAACCCAATAATGAGGCCCCTTTTCTGCTAGTCAACTCCTACTGCAAACCGCGTAGAGGAACTCCGTTCCAAAAATAATAATAATAATAGCAACTTGCCCTGAAATATCGCTTGGTGACGTCTGAGGTACCGTACTACAGGTATGTGCCAGAACCGGTTCTCGAAGATGGCCATATCACACTATACTGGGATCGATCTATCATCACTGGCAGGACTATTGTCGCCAATAAGCCTGATATTGTGGTGATAGATCGCCAAGAGCGCCGTGCAATGATTGTCGACATTGCTGTCCCTCATGACGAGAACCTTGTGAAGTCGGAGAAAGATAAAGAAAGCAAATATCTTGAGCTGGCACACGAGGTTGTCGACATGTGGGATATTGACTCGGCAACCATTGTACCGATAATCGTTTCAGCCCATGGCCTTATGGCCAAGAGCCTCGATAAACACCTCAAGAGGCTCGCGTTAGGCGGCTGGATCAAGGGCCAAATTCAGAAGGCAGTGCTTCTGGAGACGGCACGCATAGTGAGGAAGTTCCTCTCTCTGGAGCCTTGACCACTGGTAACTATGACCCTGTTCCCGATACCGGTGGGGTACTGTTTTTTATATTTTTAAATGTATTTTTTTATAACTTATATTTAAAAATGTAATTTATAGGAGTATATATTAATAAATGGAATAATAATAAATAAATAAATAAATAATAAATGTTTTTACACAGTTGAAGAATATTTCAACAACTAGTCCAATTTTATTGTTTTGTTAATAATATGTAATATACATACTTACATGTATTAAATAATAAAAATATTGAAAAATGTATTTATTATTATTCTTATTTTACATTAAACTGTTAAGAACTTATGTTTCAAGAATTTTAATGTTATGTATTCATAATGAAATATGTAATCTAAGTATATATATATATAAACTTTGGCTATACCTACATAAGTAATAGAGGTCACAAAGTATGCACTGGTTCATATAATAATAATATGTAATTTACTACACTTACTTACTCAATAAATGAACATGAATAGGTAGCGTAATCAGTGATTTCTTCATACCTACCCTTTGGCAAGCACAATTCTGTCCCGTGCCATGCCCACGTGTATTATACATAATGATAATTTTAATTGTATTAACGTAACAGAGACATTTTATTGTAATCAATACTAAGTATCTCAGGCGCAACAGTCACATTGCTCTGACCTGCAGTAAGGTCGCCCCTACCATCCTCCCAATGCGTGATATCTGTAGGGATGAGTAAAAACAAAAAGTTCAATAGAAACTCATGTTGCTAGAGTTGTTGGTGTAGTATTGATAAAAGTACCTACAACGCTCCACAATATTATTATTAGGTAGGTGGGAGAGACCTCTTTACATATCCTCGACCAGTAACTAGACGTCAAACTGCACACACATCAAAGAATCATATCTAACATTAGGGGAATGTAGATAAGCAGACTCTTTTGTTCAAAAAAATAATATTTTGTAAAAAAGTAATAACGATGCGATATACAGTTCTTCTAAAAGGGCGTAAAAAGAGCTCTACAAGATTGGCAACACATCAAATGTCCATAGGCAGTGGTGATTCTTAGGTGGTTTTTTATTTATTTTCAGAAATTTATTATTTATTATCCCCTCCATGCAACATTGTATCTCTCTCTTTCTGTCTTTCTAATCCGTATTTATTTCATTACATATACCTATTTGCTGCTGTTTCCTATTCTTGAATCTCCATTAATTATATTTATAGATAATATTGCAATAATCACATAATGTACCTAACATACTTACAAAAAAAAATTCTTGTAGGTGTCAGGTTATACGATTCACACACACTCGTATATAATAGAAAGAGAGAGAGTGAGTGAACCCGACCGCTCTCCCCGGAGCGGTCAGGTTTTGCCGGACTTGTACCGGCTAAAACCCCACGGTGGTCGCCATCTGCGCTGTAGAGGGACTCAGGTTCTCGTACAGAACGCATACACGACCCCCAGTGGCGCTGGGATAGCCCGTCCCGGGGGAAGTGTGATACCTCCCCCAAGCACCCTCGCGGTGCTATCGCACGATGAGTCGTGACCACAACGACCCATCGTCCCCGATTGCCCACGGCCCCGAAGGTCCCCATTTAGACGCCCCTGTCACAGGCAGGGGAACACCGTCACGGTTGTTTCGGGAGGTATCTGTGGCATATAGCTGGGAGGAAGCCGGCCGCCGTGTGTCACCACTGTGATGGATGCCTCGAGGAGGAGGCCCAGCCCACGCTGAAGGTGTGCCCAGGCTGGGCAAGTGAGCGCAGCGAGCTCTGCGCCGAAGGTGGGAATGATCTCTCGCTGCCGAGCGTGACAAGCGCTGTCGTCGGCAGTGAGAGGTCGTGGGGCGCAATCCACTCCTTTTGCGAGCGCGTTATGCTCGCAAAGGAGACGGCAGAACGCATCAGGGAGGACACTACCCCCCTGGCAATCCGACGCAGGAGAACAGGGCGCCGGAGGGTGGCATTTGCTCGCCACCTTCCCCTACCCCACTTGAGCCCTAGGGCGGTTTCGGGGAAGTCTGCCGCCCGTCGCAATCGGGCTCGGGTAGATGCGCGTGTGTTCCCGCACGCTACCCAAGGCGAAACGGTGGAGACAAGAGCTCCGGTCCCCACCGTCGACAACGAAAAGTCGTCGAAGAGGAGGCCTCCCACCAGGCCGTCGCTGCTGGGTACGCGGACGAATGCTTCGGCGCCCCTGTATATCCAGCCGGCAGCGACATGTAGGAAATCCCCAAGTTTTTAGAACGTGCAGCTTGCTTATGTTTGGATTAAATTGCCGTGTCCCGATGTTAATCCGCGATGAATTCTAATTATATATATAAAACTACTTATATATATATATATTTTTTTTTTTCAAAATTTATGGTTTTTTCCAGCTTAAACGATAGGATAGTTTTTATCCCGATTATTTCCTTTTTTTATAACCGGGAACGCGGGTGAAGCCGCGGGGAAGAGCTAGTTATGTTACAAGTTGTAGGTATGTGAATATTACATACCTATTCCGTGACTAATTGAGTCACTCACGGGTAAATTGCTTATTATTGATTCCGACCGATAGATCCCATATCGTTAGAAAATACGTTAAAACGTATGTTATGTGTATGTATGTGAGTTAAAGTATTTGGTTACAGTTACGAGGTGCAAGTGGAGAGCGCAGGACGGCGGCGCGGGTTGGGCGCCCGTGTTCTACACGTGTTAGAGAGCATCGCACGCGCCACGCGCATGCGCCACGTGCGCCTCACCGCGCTGACGCATAATCCCTCTGCCTCCGCTTTCTTCAAGGCTTGCGGGTATGTGGACTCCTACTATTAGGGTAAGATGGAGGAATGGCGGTCACTTAAGCAGTAATTAATTTTTTTATTTATTTCTGGGATTTACGGTATAGGTAACTGACTTTTTACATAGCTTATATAGTAGGCTATAGATAAATATGAGGCACATTATCAATATATTATGGGTTTCTGATTTTTTTATCATTTTGTAAAACCCTTCGTTGACCGCTATTACCTACAGATGCGGGTAATAGCGGTCGACTGTTGGTGTATTACCGGTCATTCAAAATTAACACAGGGTTGCTTCTACAATGTACCAAAATTAAATAAAACGACAAAATGAAATGAAACGACGTTCATTTTGATGAGTACTTCCACCCTTGCAAGTATTGCCAGTGATAACAAAATCACCCAGCATAATTATTTATATTTTTAATTTGAAAATGACAGATTGAGACGCATAGGAGCTCTCTTTTATTTAGATTTTAACTATTATAATTTTTTTTACCAAAATCAACTCTTTCTTATAAAAAAAAGACATGTTATTAATTATTTATATTTCTACTTTGAAAATCACAGATTGAGACACATAGGAACTCTCTTTAACTTAATTCTAACTATATTATTTATTTATATTTACCAAAATCAACTCTTTTGTTTATAATAAAGAATTCCCAGCACTAACGGCTTCAACAGCCTTTGATAACTCTTTTTTTGTCCATTTTCCTTTCGTTGTAGTTCTTTCCCTGTGTCGCGGCATCTATTTAACAATAAAAATAAGTGTATTGAGACATTATATTAACAAATAAATAAATAATAAATTGTCTTATAATTCCATACAGGGTCATACTGGTCACTGACCGGTATTGCCCGCTTAGAATGATTGCCATTACCCCAAAATACGAAAACGGTTTCTTTGGTTAGTCACGAAAAACGTTAATAACTTTCATAAAATCCAACAAGCCCATGGGATACACTTGTAAACGTATAGTAATTAACTTTGAGAAAGATATTGATTGGTATAAATCACTTTAAGCTTACCTTTCACCGAATTTTATTATAACAAAACACGTCCGAACCTGTACACAGCTGTCAAACTCACTGCGCGCTAAGAAAAATGGCGCCGCTTGGTAAATAAGTTTACTCGGCCGCATACTAGATGGTGACACTAGTTGCGATTGCATAATGTTTTTGGAAGTTTTAGATTTTGACGTGACCGGCATTGCACCGCTGACTACCATTCCCCCATCTTACCTGAGCATAGCGATTCCTTGCGCCAAGTTTCACTTTTCAGCATAGCCTTCTCCACTTAGCCCGATCTTTGTCGCATCCTTGATTGTTAGACCGTTGATTTTCTGTCTGACTCTACGACATCGAGCCATCGCCTCATGTCATGTGATCTCGTACCTTGATGCGTGTACAGTCAAAACACACGGTCCGTAGTCCGACACGCACTTGGCCTTCTTTTTTATGTCGTGCGTAACGGCCAAGCACTTCTCTATGAGCATCCAAGAAAAAATCTTGTTTTTGGTAAAATAAAAATTACTGAAAATCTTCGATGTTTTTTTACGTATTCATTTTAATTTCACGTATATTTTTACTGATTTGCATCGCATAGATCACAACTAGACATATAAACAATTTTCCATGTATATAGTTATGTCTCGGAGGCACTATTGTCGAGATATGAGACTTCGAATTTTGTTTCGGCTGTAAAATTTATAGTCCTCCTAAAGTTACACTCCGTAAATAAGCGCAATCATTATTTTACTGCAATTATATGAAATCTTTTTCTTATACATATATCACGCTCCGTATTATCTGCCTCATGACTGATTATTTATTACATTTTATTCAGGAATTAAGTTATAGTTAGATACCTACTTAATTTGTCGATTTATTGTATAACAGGTACAGTTTAGACGAAACCAGTCCTCCGAAGGATGAAGCGGCGCATTACGAGATCCTGAGTAAAGCTACCGACGATGAAAATCAAACAGAATCCCCTGATGCTGCTGAGGAGTGTCCACTAAGTAACAGCATGCGAGACGTGCAAGTAGCCGCTTCTCTGACTTAAAATTATTCGTAGAGATGTGACTTTATAGTACTAAATGTTGTGAAAGACTGAAGTGGTTTTGAATCTAAGTCAAGTATGTAAACGTGAATTACATTGATCATTATTGAAATGCTTTTTTTATATCACTTATCTACTTTTTTAATGTCATATTCTTTGAGCGCATAATTATGATAAATTATTTACGTGACTACATGGACCTAAAAAAATGGCGGACATATGGCCGCTAAGAAACTATTGAAGCACCAAAATAGTGGCGACGTAACTGTGTGTGTGTGTGTGGTTCGGAGCGTATTATGGCGGGCGGCCGGCTTAGTGTGGTGTGAATGTGTGCGTGCCGTACTTGTATGCATTTAAGCGAGCTGGCTTACTGTGGGTACGTCAGTAATTGTTTTATGAGGTGGCGTCCGCCTTTTTTTCTAGGTCCTTGCGTGACTATTACCAAAATACCTACGGTCCGTCTTTTATCTTTTTTTTTTTTTATCTTTGTATACGTTTGTGTTTGACCACAATCTCACAATGGTAAGTGATGATGTGGCCGAAGGTGGTAATCACACAAAGCCTAGAAGGAACTGGCTCTCAAGTGCAGCTGCCGGAACACACCAATAGGTGTTTGGCGACAGATTTTCAACTTGAGGGTGGTAGCCAGCCAGACGGGTACTACAAAGTACCCTACCACCGTGCTATGGTTTCCTCACGATGTTTTCCTTCACCGAAAGCTCAAGCTCATTGTAGGATTCGAACCCACGACCTTCGCCGCGGCGTCCGACGTCACTACCACTGAACTATCATCGCCTTAAATATATCATTACAAATATTATATAAAATAAATAAATATTCTGGGACATTATTGCACACACACGGCCATCTGACCCCAAACTAACTGGTAAATAAAAAATACCTAACGTATCGAATATACCTACTTATACATATATTTTTGAATAATAAGTAATCAATAAAAAAAAAAGTTGCGATACCCGTACAATTTACCGATGATGAATTCCATCATGTTCAAAGTGAGAATTCTCTCGAGATGGTTCTTGAACTGACTTAAAATATTAAGGCACTGATTTAAAGCGGCAGTAGTATTTGTAGCTTTGGTAAGTTAAAAATTACAAAATGCATATTTATTAACAAGTTCTGCAGTGAACAGTAAAGTAAACAAAAATGAGTCATAAAAAATAATGAAATGGGTAATTAAACAAATTGAGCAGTGAAATAGCAAAACGGGCAGTTACGTGTGGGCAGTTAACAAATCAGAATTAGTCGGTAAGAAATCTCATTTTAAGCAGTTCCATGAACAATGACGTAAAATGGGTTAAAATCTCAAATCTCATCAACATTTCTCAATATGAAGCGTTTCCGTGCAGTTAAAAAAAAATAACCACGAAGTGTACTTCTAACCTAAAGTATCCCTGTGAACTGCCGAACAATTTATTTAACTGCCCATTCCATCATTTTTACTGATAATTTATTTATTAGTCCGCATACGTATTTTTAGTACTGACATTGTAAGACGAAACAACCGGCCAATTGTTTTTTTATTACTGTCTATGTTTTACTGTCGCACAAATTTACCAACCGCCGATAAAAAAAATAACTGCCCATTATTTTTTTCAACTGATCATAATAAAAATGTCTAAACATAAATCGAATGTTTAAACATTCGAGAGGTTAAAATCAAAAAAATTGTTTCCAACTATCAATAATCAAATTCGGCCCAGCTCCCCCAGATACTAGGCGATAATCCTTTGTATGGGCCCGTTATGGGATTGACATAAGAGAACGATAAAAATCACGTGATAATTAGTTTTCAATACCATACAAAAGTTGATTGTCTGGTCATCATGACAATGACAATTATCGACATCCACCTTGTCTAGAGCCTCAGGAGCCTTGACCAAACCTTGACTAAATAGGTGTAGGTACATAAATAAAAAATGGAGAGCCTTGTGTTTTTTTTAAGTCTACTCAAGTATAGCTGATGTCAGACTTGCATGAAAAACACTTAGTTGGCTTTGCGAAAGAGCCATTTTAACATGTATAATTTTGACACCTAATATTAGATTTAAAAACATTGTTTATAGAGATGTGTTACATACAAGGATCATTGGCTCAACTCGTAAGCTTTCTGACAGATGTAGATTTTCAACGTATCGTTTACCTACTCTTACAATCTATTATTCTTTCTTTACCAGCCTTAGATATATTATTATCCACATCATTCACAAATTAAACTACCTGTATTATTATTATTAACTACTTATATGTTAATCTAAACATTGTTTAAAACTATACCTATTTCCTGTGACTATCACTATCAAATACTATCAATGTATATTTTCTACTAATCTTACTTTCCTATCCTGTCCTACAAATTATAAAAAAAGAAAGTGTGTCTGTTTGTTCACGCCTAAACTACCGAACCGATTTTGATTGACAGGTACAATAGTACTACTTCTTATCTGTGGCAGAGGGATATCTAGGACGACATAAATAAACAATAGGATACTTTTTATCTCGGGAATCCGGGTGAAACCGCGGAGGATAGTTAGTAAACTATGAATGTAAGGACTATAAATTAAACAAAATAACAATTTGTACAATTAGATTTACTCACTAATAAATATATTTTCGCCTCATGCGTATCACAGAACAGAAATGCAGATAGATTGAAATCTTACAAGTACATACAAAATGTATTTAGTCAATAGCCTCAATATCTAATGGAGTTTCGGGTCTATCTTCATCAGTTTCGCTAAACGAAGTGCCATATTGTGGAGAGGTTGCCCTGGAAATTGACATTCTTTGTAGAGATACATTTTCATATGTAACTGGGTTTTCACTGTGTTCTGTGACCGTTGAAAATTTAACATGAGTATTTCTAAATGTATTATGATTTGGCCAAAGGTTGTTAGAAAGAGACACGTTGCGCGAACTACTCGTAGCTGGTAAAGTGACTGCGACTGGGGCGGTAATATTCGCGCACTTCTCCCTCCTCTCCCTTGCCCGACGATTTTGAAACCAAATCTTTATCTGAAAGAATATTATATCGTTAACTATCTAATTTAAGTCTATTACTTCTTTCTACAGTGCATTAACATCTAATTTCAATAGAGATAACGGGACAAATTAAAATTATGCATTTGGAGCTCCAATTCACACGTATTTAAATATAATGTAGGTACCTACCCAACTACTCATATTTATTGTACTAAGTACTTTAATTTTCTCAAATTACTTATCTGGTTCACAAAGGTACCTACAATGTTGGTTGGTGAAAAAGAAACCTAAACTAAATAAATTCTAGCCTAACCAAGGAGGTAGGACTATCATTTATAGGTATTTCATAGCTAGAGGTAAAATTAAAATACAAATGAAAATTCTGTTTCTGAGACTACTATCGTACACGTCACATTGAAAAATCTTCTAACAATTTACAAAAAAAAAAAAAAAAATATGATTTGCTGACATCTAACGATGTCGTCTAGTCGTTGTAATAAAGATTGCATACAATATTCTACCTACGTAATTTGTGTGCAATAAAATTGTGTATTGTGCAATAAAGTCTAATTTACTCAACATATTTTATTATTAGTGACTCCCTCCAAAATTTCAGGCTGCGACCGCGCCTGTCTGCTATAAAACACTTTTACTCTGGGGAGCCATCTACTGAGCCGAATCTAATAACACTTCAATGCCTCGTCCAAAACTACGTCCTAGGAATTCATTACTAATTAAAAGCGACTGTAAAACTGACTCTATCATCACGTAGTTGTAAAGCGGCGGCAAGTGCTCGCAGCGCGGGCGGCGCGAGGTAGGGCGCGCGCGCGTACGCAGCCTCCAGCGCCGCCGCCTGCGCGCCCGTGAACGGCACCCGCGCGTGCCGCCCCGACCGCCGCGCTCGGCATCCGCTACTCACTGAACCTGAACACAACATAAATAAAAAATAAAACTATTAATAAACCATCAAGGAGTTGGCCGACTTCCTAAATTCATTTTGGTAAGTACATAACTGCTCAATAATTACTACATGAAGTCACAAACTTGACTAGAATTTGAACTAGTCAGAAATATTAAGCTAGTTACGCTACGCTTACATATACAAGCTAGTATTTCATTCCAAAAGTTATTCCATGAATTTAATAACCACGGCCTACTATATTCGCTTCAGAATAAAGATAAAGAAATAACATTGCTAGACTGAAAGTTAAGATTTAGGATACCTACCTGCAGGAATGATAACTAAAGTAAATGAAAATAATATACTCAGTTATTAGAACTTGGCTAAACCTGAAAGATTTCATATTTTATATCACGTCCATGCATGCACATCATTGCACAATCATCTAATATCCAATTAGCACCCTAGGTATAGTTCTACCTAGCCGCGTACCTAGCCGTCAATATTTCCTATCGGTAGATAACATAAAGGAACTAAAATAATGCTAACGTGGAAGTCGTGGTGGGCGATATCGCGTGCAGCACAACCAGTTTGGCATATCACTCTCCTCGCGACAGCTTCTCGAGTCATCACTCAATATCCTTTCTATGCTGAAGTCGGAACTTCCACACTTTGAATTAGATTGCACTGAAGAGGACTCCATGTTTACACTAACTGGCCACAACATGTATAAAACAAAATTGCAAATATTCTACCCTTAAAAAGATCCGCACACAATGGGGGAGGATCCTCGTAAGATCCGCCTTACATAATACCCTTCGGTCCATCCCCACGAGTCCACAAGGAGCCAACTGTAGATGTTATCGGCGCCCGCAATCATGGGGAGCACGCACCAATGAACCCAGGAGTGTTGTGACGTTAGTTCATTCATACGTTTTGCAAATTGAATGGGAAATTGATACTGTTTGCTCACAAAGGGATGTCTATTACTTTAAAGGTATGTGAGAAAATTAATTTGTAACTTATATTATGTTACTTTTATTCGAGATTAATCGGTATGTAATGTGATACCGCATAGAATATCATAAGTATCAAAATTTAATTAAAATAGCATTATGATATTAATAGAGAACAAGATTATAATTAGTTATGAATGAATTGTATTTTTGGATAAAGACAATGAGAATATTGAGTTTAAGTTGATAAAAAAAAGAGCCTAGCTAATTATACCATACTAAGTATAATATGTATTATTGTATGTAGGCTACGACACCGCTACGATTCGTAGCAAAATACGTCTGATGCCGCTTACTGATTAGATCTAAAGATTCTCTAGCACCACATTATTTTATTGCTAAACAACATAAATATGCCAACGCCACAATAGAGATATCATTCACAAAGCCTTGCGATTACATCCACTTATAACGAACAATAAACTGTATGTCCGACAATGGACACTGTTTAATGATCGACCGCATCCATATTTTTTACATTTCAGATGTTCCCGCAGATGTTTCCGAAAGACAATTTGTACAATATTCAAAATGTTGACAAAATTATGTTGCTTTGAAGTAGATAATGGATATCAATTAAGAAATAGGTGCGACGAAGATTAAGACTTATATAGGTAAGTACCTATAGCATAACTACTCTCCAGTAGATAACATTACCGTGCTCCAGTCGTCTGGTTCATACTTTGTACTATGTGATCATATGGTAGGTACTACACATAAAATACATAAGCTTACCTTCCTACATCACAACTTACTTACATCGGTTAATTTCTACGACGACGACGGATGAACCACAAGTTTGTAAAGGGAATATTATACATTAACATACAATAAAATAAAACTACTTATATTACTTAGAGTCCCCAAAATTATAACTACGATCAAAGGTAGGTAAGTACAGTACAGTAGGTACAGTTATATGTCATGTCTCGATTGTAGTTTCCTCACCGGCAAACCGGTACTCGAACACACCAAGGCTACTTCGTGCTACAATACAACCCGCAGTGCTGCGCGAACCTCCCGCAGCCAGTCTTGTGTTTTGATTCGCTCAACATTCAACATAACATTGAAAACAATTGCGTGCATTTTGATTATAGCTTAGATAATATATATTTTTTTTAATATTTAGAAAATATGTCATTAGCAGAGTATTACGTCTTGAATGGTGGTGACCGGATGCCGCGAATTGGGTTCGGCACTTGGCAGGTGAGATATTTATGTTTTGATTGTTAACTATTGAGAAACATTGTTAAACTAAGTAAATTAAATGATTGATTCGTCATGTAATCGATAGAGGTATTATTAGGTATGCTTTATTTCACATAAATAAGTATATGCTTACGTTATAAACATAATAAATTGTCTCGACTCAAGTCTTCTCTCAATCCGAATTTATCAAATTGGATCATCGAAGCCATAACTGCTGAAGCTATAACTGTGTGTGACCCTGTCTTCTATTGCACTACTTACAGAGAATATACTTAGTAGACTTCCAAAAATAGGTACCAATTCAAACGTTTTCTTTTGTGTAGATTATAATTGTAGAATATAGATAATTTTTTATGTTCTGGTAACTAATTACTTAGTATTTTTATTGTCTATTGTTTCGTTGTGATTTTTAAATACCATTGAGGAGTCAGTGTACTCGTGAGAAATAAGCAAATTATACACGCGTCACGCATGTCTATTTATGGGTCAACTAATCACAAGAACTTGCTAATATCACTGCAAAAAGTGTATAAAATTAAGTGATTTAATTAAATAAAACTGATTAGTCAGATTCATTTTATTTGTTAAGGCGACAGACTAGTTTCATTTGCACCTTTGATTTGGCTCACTCCTTGTTTATTATTTTCTTGGTGTAGTTTGGTAGTTTTGCTTGTCTTTACTTGTTTTTTCCTCCTTCTAACTCCCCATTTGAAGTATTTTTTTAATATACTCCACTTCGATTTATGGACTAATGTTGACGAGTCTACAATGGAGCAAGGTCTTGCGTTAGGATTGGGAATGGGTAAGTGGTCAGAGTCGCAGGAACAATTATCGCTGCAATAAGAGAAGATATCGCTCTCGTCGCAGTCGCCGCTCGAGTGTGACAGTCCTCTCGAAGTTGACGCTCGACAAGAGCCTGCGTCGTACGACCAGTCCTTGTTTACGATCTGACCACCATCACAGCACACCACCGAAGGCTTCGTAGACATTACATAGCGGTTTCAGATTCTCTAGCTATTTTTTTACCTGCGGCCAGAAAGAGGAGCTCTCCATGTTGTGAATCAACATCTTAATTTATAATTTTGGCGAAGAGAACCTACCACTTTTTTTGATGTTGTACATACATTAAAGTCGTAAGTTATTTTGATAATGTCAGAGTTTGATGATGTAAGAATGACAGAATGTATCAATGTAAATGACAGAAGATTTAATACCGTAAACAATGATAATATCCCGTAGGCGTAGGTACGTCTGGTTGCGAGAAAACCCACAGATTTTATTGTTCTGAGAAAAAACTAAAATACGTTTAGAGGAAGGACACTGTAGTGTCCATATTAGCATTAAGTACTTAGAGATTATTAATAATTCCATAATAGGTAACTATCAAAATAAATCAAAACCATCTACTAAGTATAAACTAATAAATGCTTTATTTATTAATAACAATTGTTTATTTAATAGCAACCTATGAAGGTAGTATAACTAGAAAGCTGCTACTAGTAAAATTCAGTAGGAGTCTGACGTAACCCCGCTGCTTCCACCCGGCCGGAGCCGCAGGGTAACCATGAGGATAACTTCTTCTGAGCCCAATTTTCATCGATTTCATCTCGCCTCCTCTCTTTCGATCTATTGCGGTTTCGCTTGGCACGTAACATTGCGGGCACGATTTGGAGTTTTTTTTTATTATTTCCAATTGAAAAAATCGTGGCGCTTGCCGCCGCCCCCTTTCGAATGCCGCCCGGGGCAATGGCCCCCCCGGCACCCCCCACGCTACGCTACTGAATTTAACTGAAAGAACTTTTGATATTATTTCATTTAGCAGGGCTTCCCTTATTATGTGGAGCCTACCAATGATGATGGATATATACGGGCTATATTTTTTTAATTTTAATTAACTAGCAAAATTCATCAAAATCATATCATTAATTAAAATTTCAGTGAATCCTTTTTTAGTATAGGTTCACCTCTCTACTCATTTTGTATCGTATGTATTTACACCAACTTTCGAGATACTCAGCCAGTGCATACACCCATTTAGGGGTGAAAAACTTTAAAATACATATTAAATTATATGCTCCAAAGATTAATTTACACTTTATTCACAAAAAAGTTACATACGTACCTACTTATACAAGCTCTAGGTACTTCCCCGTTATACCCCTCCGGAAATTCTTTCTTAGTGGATCGTAATGTATTAACACCAAGTTTGGAAACAATCGCTCAGTTCAGTATTTTTTTTCCACACAATTATTATTATTAACTCCCCATTCCACCCACTTAGGAGTAAATTTTGAAAACCTTAGAATCTGAATTTAATTATTAATATTTAACCTACAACTAGTTTCATGTTCAAATAGTTCCTATCAACAAAAAAGATCATACATTTTCAAAACTCATATGCAAGCGTTTCTGCTGAATTTGCGTGATGCATGTGGGCCGGCTCGCCTTTGTCGTTGCTTAAGTTGCGCACTTTGCGGAACCGATTCGCACATGAACGATTTTTGTCAATGACATCGTTTGGTCGCCAATCACTTCCGCAGATCGCTGCTGATTGATTCAAGGATTTTTTCACATTGGATAGGCTGACGTTTTGACCACAATCTCTAGGTTACTTAGGTACTTACCTACTTTGATAAAAAAAAACAGCTAGGCAAATTATTGTACCATAATAATAATGTAAAACCGTAGATAGGTATTATTAATGATTGTGATATTGGGGAAATTCTAGTCATCCGATGAAGTGTTGGAGAAGGCAGTGGATGCTGCGCTGGAGGCAGGCTACCGGCACTTTGACTCGGCGCGTGCATACGAGAACGAGGCGGCCTTGGGACGTGCGCTCCGCCGCTGGGTGGGAGGCGACGCTGTAAAGAGGAAGGAACTCTTCGTTGTAACCAAACTACCGCCGGGAGGTACACGAGTAACTATACTATAAATAAGCACAAAGTTAAAACATCTCTATCTCATATATCTATGGCGCATAATTATAGTTTATTTTCAAATTATTATTTTTGCGGGTTTCGAATACTTTACATATTATTTTATTTTACTTATACTTACTTTTTTAGTTTCAATGTTTCATTTAAATTTTAATGTTCAGGTAGACTGCTCATTTCTTCATACTTAGGATTTAAGAGTTTTGTCAACTTTTGTCTCAGTTTCATTGCTCAGTTTGCCCGTTTCCCCTACCAGGTAACCAACCCGAACATCTGCAAGAATACTTCGATGCTTCATTTCAAGACCTCGGACTTGACTACATTGACTTGTACCTGCTGCACACACCGTTTGCCTTCGAGCACGTACCTGGTGACCTGCACCCTAAGAACCCAGATGGCACAATCAGAGCAGACTTCACCACCGACCTCGTCGCTTTGTGGAAGGTAGGGTCCACGGAAAATTTTAAATTTATAATATTAGTAGGATAGGAAAGAAGGGATTTAGTATGCATTTAAGTTATAAGTACCTATTATTATCTAGATATTTTAGGAGTCGAATTACCTCGTGATAATGATTTGATTGTATATATTCGTTGCATATATTTTCATTGCGATAGTTTTGTTTATGTTCAATCTTATAAATCGTATTCATTATACATGTACCTAAAGCACCAGCATCCAGCACCAAATCTCGAAAAATACTTGTATGGATAAACCTCCATGCCTCCATAAAACTACAAAAATAACTGCCTACTATGTAGGTTCAAATTATTGAAAGATTAAATCAGAGACAAATTTTGATGTTGTTATTGTAACAATTGTATTGAATGACAATGTCAAAATGTCAATATATTAGATTATATCTTTGGAAATAAAAAAATCATGAAAATTACATCTACCTAATTTGTCGCCAATCTAAAACCTTGTGCCTGAGAACCAAAACACTGTTAATACTCAATCGTTATTCAATAAAATAAAAGACACAATGGGTGTTTCCTACACTGAGACGTACGTTGATTACACAAAAAAAGACCAGCATCTGAATATTAAAGAAATAAATTCTAATGCGATTTATCGAAATGATGACGTCTACAAAGAGTGTAGCTATAAACTGTCCGAATCAAAAGAAACTAAAATAAAAAAACATAAAAAAAATACATTAGGAGCAGCAAATCGTAACAATACAAGGAATAAAATTTGTTATGATCAATTATTTTGGTCAAAAGTATACAAATCTCCTGTGGCGCGGCGCCAAGTCGCAGAAAAAGACATTGAGCAGCATAATAATATCATCGAATCACCAGTTTATGGTTTTAGTAATGATCATTTTGAACCGATTAATAAATTGATAAGTGACCCTGAACCCACGCCAGTCTTAACGCAAACGATCGGGACTTCTATGACGTCTCTGGTATTTGCCAAGACAGCATATAAACAAGTTTACAGACATCCGTCCACCAGAAAATTGTCTGTATGGTGCAAAGTTTCTCTACCGAGACTACTATGCCCCTGTTGCACCGGAGGTGGTGACGACGAAGTGCAGCCCCGACATCAGAGCGCTGTAGATTCCTATGAAAGCGTTGACTTAACAAAGGTTTCCAATTTTGCTTTACCTGGATTGGATATCGATCCTTCTCTTATGAGCATTATACATCTACAGAGAAGATTAAAAACTAACAAAACTCCCAAGCTTTATGCTAACGTTGCGAAAGTTATACTTCACAATACCTATAAAAATGTCATGTGCTTACTACAAACGATAAAAATGATATAATGCATAATATCAATCATGATACTGATCAAACTAAAATAGAATACAGTACATAGGTAAACGAATCTTATTTAGAAGTAAATAAAAATGGTTTGATTGAAATGACGCAATAGAACCTTTCACATTTCGAAAAGTCTGTCACCTTCTAGCCTTGAAGAAGGAAAAAAAGATGACAACATAAGAATGAATCTGTCAAACTATAAGTGACAGCATGGAACCATCATGGAATCTCAAAAAATTATGTAAGCGTTTTTATTTTATAAAAAAAAATGTTATTCCTAAAGATCTACTAATAACATACTTCAGACTAGTAGATAAAAAAATGGAAAAGGTATAAATGCAATACGCATAAAAGGTGTCACCAAAATGAATAATAACAAAGAAGCTTTTGTGTTATTACTGAAAAACCAAAGCTAGTTCTTATTCCAGACGGGTTAAAAGACAAGCTACAAGAATCTCTATAAATATTACCCTTACAATAGAATGGGAATATGAGAATAATTTGGTTTATTGCGGATGGTTTAGCGGGTCTGCAGATGAAGATGTAGTTGGTGTAGTTTTGAATGTTCTAATTCACCACCTCCGCTGGCCGTAACAAGTGCCCAAACAAAATCACGCGTAGTACCTACCTACTCCAATCACAAAAGCTAAATGGAATAAAATTTTGCACAAGAGTTGCAAATAGAATTGATATTACTACACCATATTTTTTTTTTTTCACCAATATGGTCGAAGTGTGATACACCTTTCATTATATTTATGTGCTGACAATGGTGAAATAATTTCAAAATAATAAAATATATATCATTTATTCGTCCGAAGAACTATGAGTCACAATTTAAATACGTCATGCACTTCCACAGTTAATCGAACGTTTGGGCAATCATATGCCGCTCCTTTGAGACAAATTTCCTTGCATAAAAAAGGAAATAAAATAAGTAATATACTATCAAACATCTTATGTTTCTGTTGCGCAGGACACAAACAAAAAAAAGAAGCGAGAAATGTGGATTCTGGAGGAATAAAAGAAAGTTTTCTGAAAACAATACAACCTATACAATTTACTACAGAAAAAATACGAGAACCAAATCAGATTCAAGCTAACGACTTTGGCTGCCAGTATAGCTTGAGATCAAACCAAAGCCTGGAAATTGTTTCCCATTTATTGACAAGATCTGTTTCTCAACTTTCGTCGATGCAAAGTCTTTCAAGTTTGAAATGGCATCGACATGTTCGAAAATACGGCAAACGACCTAGTCTTTTTCAAATCATGATGTACTCTTTAGCTAGAAAAAAGAAATCCAAAACATCTAAGATAAGACGTAAAAAGCACAACGTCATCGTTCTTCACGTGCCTAAAAAGTTCAGCAAAACCTCGACTGTAGGCACAGTTTCTATGAACCAAAACACAAAAAAGTTTATTGGAATCCAAAAACCTCTGACAATAAGAGATATATCATCACATCGATCAATTAACATTGACAAACCACTGAATAAGATATGCCGACCAGGGGAAATTTTTGTTAAAAAGTTGTAGAACATGTGAGCGCACGCATATATTTGTACAATTTAGGTATCTTATAATAAGTATTATACATAATAATATCGATTAAATTTATGTACTTATTTCAGGCTCTATTAAAATTAAAAGAATCCGGACGCGTACGCCACGTAGGAGTGTCGAATCTAAATGAGGAGCAATTGTTGCGAGTGAGCGAAGTAGAGAAGCCAGCATGTCTGCAGATAGAAATACATGCCCTTTGCCAACAAGTGCCTCTCGTTACAGCTGCGAAAAAACTTGGCATACCGGTAGTAGCGTACTCGCCACTTGGATCTAAAGCACTCGCTGATGCTTTGTCTGCCAAAACAGGGTAAGAAAAACTAATGTATCTAATAATGCAATAGCCGCTTTCAAATTCTTTCTTAACAAGTTACCCGATAGTATTTTAGTAACTTATCAAATTATTGCATCGATTCTTTCAATGTATTTTAGTTTTTTTTTTATGTTATAGGTTGCCAAGCTGGCAGAGCGTCCACCTGGGCTGCGTTCAGTAACTAACTACGCCGTGTGATCGCCCGACGATTATCATAGCGTTCAGGAAAGAGTACCTATATAATCACTACGTTTTAGTAGTAATTATAATACTCTTTAATTTAGTTGGATAATCGTCGGGCGATCACACGGCGTAGTTACTGAACGCAGCCCTGATGGTGAGTGCTTACCGCCATCTATGGATATTTATAGTACAAGTAACAGTACAGTACAGTAACTATGCCAGAATAAATTTTACCATGGAAAGTAATGATATGGTCGAAGGTGATTAAGGACCTATCAATGAACCAAGTCATTCTGTGACGAGACTTATTTGTTTTTCTTATAAACAACATCAACATTACCTATGCAAATTTACAAAAAAGTAGCTATAACTAGAAAACCTTTTTCCATTAGTCGTGAGTATCCCGATCTCCTGAACTTGCCAGTGGTGCAGCTTATAGCGGAAAAACATGGGCGCACTCCTGCGCAAGTTTTACTTCGACAGACCGTTCAGCGCGGTCTTGCTGCAATACCTAAGAGCACACACCCTGCCCGCATCAAACAGGTGCCTTACTTTAAAGATATACAACAATTTGCACAATATGTGCGTTAATCGCGGATGATATTGGATGACTAGCTTTTCGCCCGCGGTTTCGGTCGCGCAGACTTTATTAAATGTCTATAACTTTTTCCCCGTTAGCCAATTTCGACCAAACGAAGCCTATTTATTTGAAGTGCCAAGTTCAGCCTACCTTAACTGTGAAAAACCCTCGAAAATCCGTTCGACGGTTTCGGAGATTAGCGTGTTCAAAGAGATAGACAGACAGACAATGAATCAAAAAAGGTTTCTTTTCAATTTGACTCTTCCTACATCAAACACTCCATTTCAAGTAAAAAAATAATGTAGATACACGCGGGTTCTAGATAACTTTCGAACAGTAGATTTTTTGCAACATCCGATTTTATTTATAAAGCCTATATTCTGCTCCTTTATTAATTAATCTCAGTCTATCTACCTGAAAATGAAAATATTTTTTATTCAAATAGGCCTTCACAAGCGCTTATGAATAGTCTGACTCTAACGCTCGGTTCGGAAGATTGCTTTTACTGAGAAGAGCCGGCAAGAAACTCAGCAATTACTCTTTTCAAAACCAATTCAGATTCATTACATCAAATTATTTATCTAGTCTCACTGACAATATTTGTGTGTTATATACACAAGGAAAAAAATATATGTAAGTATCAAAATTATGAGTAACTCAGTAAATAAATGGATTGCAAGCTTAAACAGACCAAACAAGCAGCACCTGTTCACAAGTATGACGCATGTGGCAGCCATCGCCCTCCTCGCACATATTATAGGGAAGTGAGCGACCCGGCACACGACGCCGCCGCAAGCTTGTGAAATCTACATGTAAATCCGTTCAGTAGTTCCGGAGATGTGTGTTAACAAATAATCAGACAGACAGATAGACAGAGAGACAAACAGACAGAAAATAATTAAAATTCTTAGTACACCCGTACGTTATAAGAAGACCCAATCGTATACACAACGCGTACCTCCTAACATGTGTTTTCCCATATACACTTTTGCACCCCTTTTCGGGTGAAAAGAGAGAGATGATGATAATAATAATAACCCTAATAATCTGCTCTGAGCAATATTTACGCAATATTCGTATTCCATCTACTTTCTACAATAACACCCCATCGTTTTTGCGTCGGGGGTTAATAAAGATACGTAATAAATATATTTCCCCCGATTAATTCTACGAAACATTTTCCTTAGTTCTAGCCTGGAGCCCAAATATTT
This sequence comes from Tetheella fluctuosa, assembly GCA_951216915.1. Classification (NCBI taxonomy): domain Eukaryota; kingdom Metazoa; phylum Arthropoda; class Insecta; order Lepidoptera; family Drepanidae; genus Tetheella; species Tetheella fluctuosa. The sequence continues at coordinate 6,526,280 of OX578231.1, read as the reverse complement.
TTTTTTATGGAAACAACTTATTTTCATACAATCGTACACCCCTATTTTGTCCTCATAGGGGTTGAATATGGAAAATCCTTTCTTTGTTTAAGCCTACGTCATAAAAAGAAGCCCCAATCCCTACTAACTGTACTTACCTACCTCCTTACTCCATTCAAAAAATTATCGTTCCATAAGACTTTTATTTCGAAAAACACCGACATACGTGTTTCATTAATTTTATTGACAAATATTAATATTCTATTATATTATAGGTATATATTGTATTAATATTATAATAACTTTCAAATAAATCTGACCGGAAAAATATTGATTCAAACATTGTGTCAAAATAAAATGTAATTTAAAGCAAAAGCACTAAGGAGTATTGATGTCAACATCGATGCAAATCACCCCCAAAATAACCTTCTACCACTTTTTAACCCCGTTAGTTTCAATAAAATACGAAACATGTCTTCAATTATGCAAAATTTGAAGTAGATTGGACCAAGGAATCACGTTGTTCCATACAAACTTTGCCCCCGTTTTTCACCCCCTTAGGGATAGAATTTCGGAAAATCCTTTCTTATCGGATGCCTACGTCATATAAAGAACATACCCTCCAGGTTTCAGGTCTCTACGATCAGCGGTTTAGGCTGTGCGTTGATCCTCAGTCATTCAGGACAAAGCATTTTATATACAGGGTGATTTTGTTATCACTGGCAATACTTGCAGGGGAGCTTGAACAACTTTTATTAAAGGGCTAACTCTGATATCGCGTAAAATAATACGGTTGCTTCATACATTTTGGTCGAGTAGGTATTGAACTTTTGTATGGAACAGCTGATAATTTTTTCATGATTTCACAGCTAGTCCCATTATAAAAGTTGTTCATTTTGATGAGTACTTCCACCCTTGCAAGTATTGCCGGTGATAACAAAATCACCCAGTATATAGATAAAGATTCATGGATGTTTGTGACTCTCACGCATAAACGGCAGAATGGATTTGGATGAAACTTGGCACATAGATAAATCATACCTTGGAATAACATATAGGGTACTTTTTATTCTAGGAAAACATAAGATCCCTCGGGAACGCGGGTGACACCGCGGGAGAAAAGCTTGTAATCAATAAATATTAGGTAAAACCAACCTACAGTAGGTAGAACATAACTCATTTATTTTATCGTAGAACATCTCCCTGTGGGATTTCGAGCTCAGCGAGAGTGAGATGGATGAACTAGCCGCGCTGGATCGCGGAGAAGATGGACGCATCTGTGATTTCAGCTTCTTCGCAGGTATCGAGAAGCATCCGGAATTCCCTTTCAAGAAATAACTGTATACCTATTAACTTGCATAAGATACTCTCACTTATATTTTTGTCTCAATTTAAAAATATACATTCATACATATATTATATTTATCTGGATTTTAGAAAAGAAAATTAAATCAGTCACAAATAAATTAAAATCAAATTATACAAAACTTTTTTCTTTCTTTATCCTTTCCATTAAAATACGGCTTCTGATAAACTTTTTACCAGTCGTCTGATAACCGCGCAATATGACCAGACTTTAGGCTATTTCAATTTGAATGCATTTCACTCTTCAAGTAGGTACCTAACAAAAAAAAAGACTTCAAAGCGGGTTTTTACTCTTTGAAGCGAAAAACTTTGAGGGATACCCACTCCTTCCCTGACTTCAAAACAGTACCTAATTTATTAATTACACAATCAGATTGCAGTTCCTATACCTACATTGTTATTTCATAATTTTAATGCAAACCCGTAATAGTTTTATTTTTAACCGACTTTAAAAAAAAGGAGGAGGTTCTGAATTCGGTTGTATTTTTTTTTTTAATGGATGTTCACTCATTACTCCGTCATTTATGAACCGATTAGATTTTTTATTTTATTTGAAAGTATACCTCCAGATTGGTCCCATTTTTATCAAAATTCAGTTCTGACGATAGAATCCTGAGTAATTGAGGGAACTCTTCAAATATTATAGGCATATACATAGCGATTTTGGTATTTTCGGTAACAAATCAAGCATTTGCATTCAGAAAGTATCATTTGGTGATGTGAAACCAATGAAGAAGACCATAGACGACCACCGGAACTTCTCAATCATCCTACCTATTTCTGGGGATAACTTCTTTGTTTACGAACCGATTTTAATAAATTCTTTTGCATTGGATTTAGTTATGACAATTCCATTACGATGAGGTACCTAACTATGATCAAGGACGTGTTAGACTGGACTGGACTTGGACTAGAAATGCATACAACGGAACTCCTTAATGACAAACAGCTCGAACGTGTAAATTCAGTATCAATGGATATTATCTCATGGAAAAATTTAAAGGCGAACATTATAAAGACTGTCATTTACAATCAATTGTAAACGTTTATAAGTGCTTTACTAGGGTCTAAACTGAATAAATGATTTTGAGTTTGAGTTTGATTTCTGGCAATACTCTTTGACGAAAGAGTGTGTGTGGCCTATTCAATAATTAGTTTCATTCTACATTAGACAGTGCTATTCCTTCAAAGGTTTTTGCACGACTGATAGCTAAATACATTCCCATTTAGGGTTTTTTTTATTTCCAACAGCTTCATCAAGTGTAGTGCCCTGTAACTGCACCGTGACGGCCCAACTCTTACGAACTTTCATTTTCAATATTTCTGTTTCTGTATGGTTCTGTTTTATTCCGTTTCATCTAGCTATCGTTTCCGCATTCGAAAAGCTGCCTTACTAGGTCTACCCATATTCGTAACTTAAAAGTGTTAAATAAAAATAATTTATAAATAAAAAAAAACCGACTTCAAAAACTGAAAAGCATAAAATAAATATTTCCTTTCTACATCATTTTGAAGTCGGTGCCAAGTAAAACATTAAAATTACCAAGGATAACACAAAACAACAACAAGAAAAAATTACAACAAAAGTATTAAAACCAATCTTTCACTAACTCGAAATATTATCAAAAATAAATTAACCTAAAGACAACAATATGACAACTTAACTAAATTTAGTATGTGTTTATAGAAAGGAAACTTGCTGAAACAAAACAAATCAAGAAAGTAACCTGAAGACCAAGTAACTTTTATGTTTTACCGCACCGACTTCAAAATTATGTAGAAAGAAAATATTTATTTTATGCTTTTCAGTTTTTGAAGTCGGTTTTTTTTTATTTATAAATTATTTGTTATTTATTTGATTTTTCATACCATCTGCTCGACAATGTCCAATCAAGGGATATAATGTGATTTGCATTTGGAACGTTAAAATTCGTAAGAGTTTATTCAAAAATCGAACTACATCACACAAGGCAGCACACAAAAAAAAAGAAAAAAAAAGTAATGTGTTTGGGGGACCCGAGCCAGGATCAATGTTCAACCATTTCAACAAAAACAAAATCTCTTGGTGTACCTATAATCTTTTTTTGTTCGCTTTTTATTGAGTTTTTTTTTTTTACTTTGTATAGGCTTGTGTTTGACCACAATCTCACTATGGTAGGTGATGATGTGGCCGAAGGTGGTAAGCACACAAAGCCTAGAAGGATCTGGCTCTCAAGTGCAGCTGCCGGAACACACCAATAGGTGTTTGGCGACAGATTTTCAACTTGAGGGTGGTAGCCAGCCAGGCGGGTACTACAAAGTACCCTACCACCGTGCTATGGTTTCCTCACGATGTTTTCCTTCACCGAAAGCTCAAGCTCAATGTAGGATTGGAACCCACGACCTTCGCCGCGGCGTCCGACGTCACTACCACTGAGCTATCATCGCCTTACATTTATTTTTTCGTTTCTATTCTTGAATCTCTATTACAAAATTTTATTGACGTATGAATTAAAATTAAATTAAAGAATCTATCATCAATAGTTTTCGCAGCGCATGCGATGAAATACATTTTTTTTGCACCTTAGGTTACATTATTCAAGTTTTAGTAGGGATCCCTAATTATTTTTCGTAATAAATATAGCCTATGTTAATCGGTGAAGAAAGATGTAGCTTTCTAACGGTGAAAGAATTTTTAAAATCGGTCGAGTAGTTTTTGAGTTAAATTGTAACAAACAAACAAATTTTTCCTCTTTATAATATTAGTTATTTAGTTTAGAATGAGACAGACAGAGAGAGATTATTTCCAACACTTAACATGAACCAAGCAGCCTATGTAGGCACCTACCCTTTGTGTTTGTGTTATGTTGCCCTGGGTTTTAATGGTCTCGCAGTAGAATATTCACCGCGAGGATAAAGCCTGTCTTCGTCTTGGGCGGTTTGAACCCCTCGCTTCACTCAGGACTCGTCGTTACGCTTAGGATTGCCAAGCGTTTGGATAAAGCGGCCAAATTAGACGGTGTCCGGCCGGTCCGGCTTTTGTTAGGCTTTTTAAATTTGACCATTTTGCAATAGTTGTTACTTACTGCTAACAGTAGTTAATAGTAATTACAAATATTGCAATAGGGTGTTTGCCTGTATTCAAAATAAATTATCCAACACTAAACAATGTATAAAACATCTAAAAAAAAGTGGAAACCACGATTATTTTATTAAATTTATCCTTATTATGATCTTTAATGACCAATTATATAGCATACTCTTTATGGTTAGCATAAAGAGTATGCTATATAATTATGACGTCACATGCTTGTATTTTATACAAAACTCTATATAAACCTATCGTTTTGACATTTCATAAAAAGTTGCTGATTTGAATGTCAGTCAAATACCCTATTGTTGAAATTAATATTGTAATGAAATATCGAATGGGTAATAATAATAAAGAAGACTGATTCATTCAATTTTATTGTTGTTTCATTAGAATTGAAGATGATTTTATGGTAAGAGATAAAAAACCTTTTCGTACCACTTGCTCAAAAAAGTGACATTCTATGCCACAAAAAGCGAACATAACAATACTCATTTTTAATCTGTTAAAAATAGGGAAAGAAAATTGTACTGAATTTCATTCATCCTCTAGGGGGAGAATGTCGAATAAAACCACATTAAGCAGTCAAATTAACAAAAAAATAAAACATAATCCATCAGAGCCACAACCATCAACTTCCGGCATCTTATCTTCGTCCGTAACTTACGATGCACCACCACCACTATCTCCGACGTATACTATCTACAATGAAACACAAGTTCCTCAGACGCAAGAACAGAGAAATACTCAAATCAACTCATCAACAATAAATGTACCAAACAAAAATGTAACTCTCTCTATCAATAATTGGACCAATGTTTCGAATGTTAACTTTTACTTTTAATTGTCATTATTTTTAATAAATGCTTATCTCATATTATTATTGTGTTAATTTTTTCGCAAATGGTACGAAAAATAGAGTATTTTCCTAGGTGATAAAGCTGTCTTAGTCTTGGGTGAACTTAAATCCCTCGCTACACTCAGGACTCGTCTAAAATCCCTCGCTTCGCTCGTGATTTAAGTTTTTAACACCCTCGCTGCGCTCGGGAGTAAACCTCGAGTCCTTCGTTACGCTCCCGATTTAAATCGTCACCCGCGACAGAAGACACTGCTTTATCCCCTTGGTTAATAATCTACTATTTTACTTAAAAAAAAAATGCGTTATTATAAGACAAAAAAAAATTAAGGGAGGTCCGGCCTTTTTGCCCAAATGTTCGGCTAAACTAGCTGGTCTGTCCGTCTTTTCGGTTTTTAAACTCTGGTTACGCTCAGGGTCCAATATGCCGCCCGTGACGTAAGACACTGCTTTATCCCCTTGGTGCATAATCTACTAAGTATTATTTTGTAAATTGATTTTAATTATGTTATATTAATCAGTTAGTTATGTGTATATTTTTTGTTTATTGTTCAAAAAAAATCTTATAATACAACTAGCTGTCCCGACAGACGTTGTCCTGTCCAACTCATACACAAAATTTCATCCAAATCGGTCCAGCCGTTTATCCTATCTCTCAAGTTGGACCAGACTGCTCACGGTGTGCCAATTTAATTTAAAATCGGTTAAGTAGTTTAGGAATCCATCGCGGACAAACATCGTGACAGGAGATTTATATATATTAAGATGTATTTTTTTTGTCCAATAGACCACGAGCTTATCTGTTTTCCATGTTGATGTAGGTACTTAACCCTCGTCAGTATACTTCTGGCGCGAGGAAGTGCTGGCCCAGGGCGAGAGGCCGGCACCACGCGAAGTGAAAGGGCGCAGAGCACAGTTGCGCGCGCTCGCTATCCAGTAGTGGAAGTCCAGGCTGGAGCACCCTAGTGCGGGTCTGCGGACCATTGAGGACATCCGTCCAGTGTTGGAGGAGTGGCTAGAGCGGAGGCACGGCGTTTTAACCTTCCGGTTGACGCAGATCCTCTCGGGACACGGTTGTTTTGGGAGGTATCTGTGGCATATAGCCGGGAGGGAGCCGATCGCTGAGTGCCACCACTGGGCGAAGAACAGGGCGCCAGAGGGTGGCCTTTGCTCGCCACCTTCCACCGGCCCACTTGAGCCCTAGGGCGGCGGAGTCTGCCGCCCGTCACAATCGGGCTCGGGTAGATGCGCGTGTGTTCCCGCACGCTACCCAAGGCGTGACGGTGGAGACAAGAGCTCCGGTCCCCACCGTCGACAACGACGACGTCGGCGATGACGTCGTCGAAGAGGAGGCCTCCCACCAGGCCGTCGCTGCTGGGTACGCGGACGAATGCTTCGGCGCCCCCGTATACCCAGCCGGCAGCGACATGTAGGAACACCCCAGGTTTTTAGTCAGTAGGAGTCTGACATAACCCCGCCGCTTTCCCCCGGAGCCGCGGGATATCCATGAGGATTTTCCTGGGTTAAAAAAAAAAGGTACTTAACCCTGCCAAGGTGCTACAATCTGTGTTAATTGCATTTACGGAACGCTTAGATACATTTTGATGACCAACCTAAAAAATAGCATCCCACTAGGTACTTCTCATGCACTCCGATATTATTTTTCGGAGTTCGGAATAGGGGTGTATGTAGGGATCTGGGTGTATCTATAATAAAGTAAAATTAAAAATAAATAAAATAGGCAATTTTTTATCCCAATTCCCGGGTAAGGACGCGGGTGAAAACGCGGGATGGAATTCAATGTTATAAGAGAATGTTAATAAAAGGTAAGGAAGTAGATGAAGGTAAGCCATGTTATTGTCGCAATTTGGTTCCAATTCCAATAATAATAAATCTAAATAATTTGCTTCCGCCCCGCGGTTTCACCCGTGGTCCCGAGGGTTCTTATGTTTTCCCGGAATAAAAAGTACAATCTATCTCTGTGCCAAATTTCATCCAAATCCGTTCACCCGTTCTGCCGTCATTGAGTAACAAACATCCATCCATCCATCCCTCCATCCAAACTTTCGCATTTATAATATTAGTAGTAGGATAGGATAAATTATCCAGCCGAAGCTATGTAAATAATGCACAAGAACATTAACATCCTCTCTGGACAGGTTAAGGCCCTTCTTGTAAATCATAAATGACCCTTTTTACACTGTGTCGTGAAGTGGGGTTAACGTCTCATTACTAAGTTCTGCCTGGGTATAATTTACCAATTTTAAGGTGACGCCGCGTTAAGCTTAAAAATCTGAAATTCAACGTGCTGCGTACCGCTCCCTACTATAGCGACCTCTCATAGAAAACCCGCGTAAACGGAAAGGGCGTATGCGACAAAATGGTTTTTATTGTTTAATTTAAAAACTACAAATATATTTCATAAAACCAATGTACAGATTATAGTATCAGTTTCAATTAATATACGTAGTAATTTTGGAACCTCAAATCGATCCTCAATGTCGGTAAAATTGGAATCTCTTATTAGAGGTCTTTTTGATTAATTACTGCTATGGGCAAAATAAAGTCAAATACATGATGAATTCTTACAATAAATTTCATTTCGTTCGCTTTAGTCATTGTTGAGAAAAATCGGTATCCTTGCAACCAAAATCTTCAAGGCGTCGCCTTAAATCAAATTAAACAGCTACTTAAGTGAATGAACTAATGTGACACTATAAACCCGCATTAATTCTTATTCATACATAATGCACATGCAAAACGTGTTCTTACTTACTTTACATGACGGACAGTTTGCTTGCTGCGTCGCTGCGTAAGGGCTTTACATTTCTATGCATATTTAGTGCACTGTTAATAAATTTAGTTATGTCCGTTATTATAAAAGGATCTTTGAAATTATATTACTATTTGAATGATGAAATATCTGGTAAGCATATTGAACTCATTGTACGTAATAATTTACACATAATAACATCCTCAACATCATCATTGATGATTATCAACATAGTCCTAATTGTAGACCTAAATTTCACCAATTTTCTAGATCCTAAAACCCAAGATTGGTTTCTCATACGGACGCCATGGCCAGGATTGGCCATTCTGGGGGTTTACTTATTGACAGTAACACAATGGCTCCCTGCTTACATGACCAAACGGCCAGCCTTCGATCTGCGAACATTTATTGCCGTGTACAATGCTGTGCAGATACTAGGTTGCAGCTATGTGGTTTATCAAGTATGTGAAATGTATTTTATTATTTGTTTAGTTCTAGTTTCACTAGGATTACTAACAAAAGATATTCGTTAGCATATCTAACGACTCTGGTGCAGGATTTTTTATTAAGATAAAAAGAACACAATTACAATGAAATTGGTTTGAATTAAATATTTTGTGTAATTTTTGAATTATGGGATATTTTCGGCAAAACGCTATTTTGAGTATTAGAGTAGAAATAACTTTATTTTTCAGTGTATTTGAGTATAATAGACATAGACTCTAGATCATAGAGAGAAAATGTAGTCAATAACACTCTTTATTCACCAGAGTTTAGTTTTGGGATGGCTCAATCACTACTCGTTCATTTGTCAGCGTGTGGACGATGAACCAACGAGCATCCCCTACGCGTGGAGGGTCTGCTACGGATACTTCGTCATCAAATTTATAGACCTGCTCGATACGGCAAGTGTGTTACCTATATATAATACCAACTAGCAGTAACACATCCACAGAAAGCTGATATTTTGTGGCTACTAGCAAACAAACAGGGTACACCCCTGTTTTTGCATTGCATTGCTCTAGTAGACTTACGGATTTATCCGATTTATACGTAGACAGAGAATTGCCTTGCCAACGGGAGTTTATGGAAAATTGAAAGAAAGAAAAACATTTATTTGCAAGAAATGGGCGACAACATACAAATCTATAGACTTTTAGACTTATAATCCAGTTTTGCTTTCATCCAAAAACAAAACAAACTAAATCTACTTATAAAGGACTATAGGTATACCTATAATTAACAAAAAGTGCAATAGAAACAGCCTGCTATTTTAACTGAACTGATCTTTCAAATACATAAAAAGCTTTTGAACTCTATGTCTGTAGATGTACACAGGGTTTTCCTAGAGGCAATGTATGAAATTCTACAGAGTTCCAGTCTCGTCATAGGTGTGCGTGTGGCCATCGAGAGACCTTGACGTTTTATGTAGGTACAGTCAGCATCAAAAGTAGATTGGCACTTCAGTACCCTTTAATAATAATCTATTGTCATAATTCAGTAGTTTCGATGTTCATAAGTGCCCTCTTAGGGCCTAAACTGAATAAATGGCTTTGACTTTGACTTTGATTGTTATTTTCTTGACGGTTTGTATTAAAATTATTAATTGTGTAATGAGACACGGTACTAAAATGCCAATCTACTTTTGACGCTGACTGTACTTATCTTCACATTTTTTTTTCCAGATATTCTTTGTATTAAGGAAAAAACAAAGTCAAATAACATTCTTGCATGTCTATCATCATTTTGGAATGGTTGCTGTCGCTTGGGGCATCGTTAAGTGGGTGCCGGGTAAGTTTAAATAAATTGAGTTACCTCGGACACTTTAGGCCCATTGTAGTTTTTAATAATAATAGGATTTAGGTAATATAACCTAAGTACAAGTATGCAAGGTACGGTGGTAGGTCCCTTTGTAGATCGCTGCCTACCACCCGTATGGATGATTTTCCTGGGTTAAAAAAGGCCTAGTCATGGTTGGCATCTTTTTGGCAAGCCCCTGGTATTCCTCATGTCGTAGTCATAACCGACAGTTGCCACTTACCATCAGGTTTGTCTGCTTATCAGCCTTTAAACTAAAGCATATTTGTGTTTGTCTGTCTACTATAGGTACATAAGTACCATAGGCAAATAAAAAGAAGTATACTCAAAATGGAAAGCTCTTACCATGACTTTGCGCAGACAGTTTGACAGAATAGACAAATATAAAAGAAAGCTTACCTATATTCATAACGATAATAAAATTTTACAAGAGTAGGTAATGGTATCTAAAGGTGAAGAATATCAGCTACTTAATATTTGGTAGATAACTGTATTAACTGTTAATAAACAAGTTGTTTTATTTAAGGTGGACACGTAACATTCCTAGTTACAATCAACTCATTCGTCCACATCATTATGTACATGTATTATCTACTGAGCTCTTGGGACGAAGCTTACAAGCGGTCACTTTGGTGGAAGAAATATGTTACGCAAGTGCAAATTGTAAGTTGGTACCTACTTACCTACCTACTATCAAAACTTATTGGTGCTCGTAACTACTCAGGGTACCTATAGATACAATAAACTTCAGCACCTTATGTCTAAAAGTACACTTGTTCTAATAAACTAGACAAATAAATTATTTTCTTAAAATTTCGATGTGCGCTTATAACAAATTGTTAAATTCAGTAGTACTTATTAGGTATTTTTATTAGTTTCAAGAGACTTGAAACTGATAAAAATACTAGTTACGTCTGGATTCCACCTGATATCTACTTAGATTTTGATACCTATTTATAGGTACTATTTAGTAGAAAACTAACTAAATAGCGAAGCGTTCTGATAAGATTTTATAGTCTTACTAGCTTCCGCCCCGCGGTTTCACATACAAGGTGGAGAAAACGGTCATGAAACCAGCATTATCACATTGTTTCCCGTTGGCTCGCGAATGGGACGCGCGACTCAAAACTACCTACAAAAAATAGAATTCCAGGAATCGCGAGTCAAGTTACAAAAAATCGTTGAAATCCATCGAAAATTAATTAATTTTCGTTTTATCAATTTTACTCATCACATAGATGCTAACAAATTCACTAGGCTAAAGTAGGTCGGATAATGACACGAGTAACCGCGCTCCATTTCTCAGTTGTAGTTTACGTTCCGAAGGTAGGTATTTACTTTCTATGAAAATTTCTATTATGTATAACACTTAGTGCTTTTATGTAACGATAGTGTTTTAATTTAATGATCGACCGTCATATCCACATGATATACTAGCTGTTCCCCGCGGTTTCACTCCTTATAACATCAGCTATCTGCCAAAGAAAGTCCCGTCAAAATCGGTCCAGCCGTTTCGGAGATTAGCCGGAACAAACAGATAGATAGACAGACAACATATTTAAAAATTGATCTTTTGTTATAAGTATGTACTTACCTACCGTATAAAAGTACAAAAAATATTCAGCTTTAAAGTTCGTGTAATCTTTTCAGATTCAATTCACGATTATACTGGTGCATTTCATAATCCTAGCTGTTGCGCAGAACTGCGACTTTCCGCGGCAACCTGCGTATATCCTAATTCCGCAAAATCTATTCATGGTCATCCTATTCGGAGATTTCTACTATCGTACTTACATCAAAGTAGTGAAAAACACTCAATGAGGTATAAGTACCTACTTTAAATAATAGGAACTAATGATATACGAAATAATAAATGAATTTTACAATAAGGTGGTGTTTAATATGTTCAAATAACTACCTATACCTACTTATAACATATTTTAAATAAGAATCAATAAAAACATGAGACCATAGCTGCAAATTTATGAGAAAATTATTACAAACTAGCTGTTCCCCGCGGTTTCACCCACGTTACATAAAAGAAAGATTTAGCCAATTTGGTGCAGTCATTCGGAAGTTATACGCGTACAAACATTTCGGCGATCCATTTTTATATATATAGACTAGCTGTCCCCCGTGGATTCACTTGCGTAGCGGTTTAAAAAATAGATATTGACTGATTCTCAGACCTACCCGATATGCACACAAAATTTCATAAAAATCGGTCGAGCCGTTTCGGAGGAGAATGGTAACTAACATTGTGACACGAGAATTTTATATATAAGATTAACTCACTCTGCAAACAATCAATTCAAAACTATTCAAATTTCACATGCGAATGACTCCGCACTCTTGAGACATTTACGAACTCTATTCAAGCTCTCAGTCTTCAATAATCATGATGGTGGTAGGGTACTTTGTAGTACCCGCCTGGCTGGCTACCACCCTCAAGTTGAAAATCTGTCGCCAAACACCTACTGGTGTATTCCGGCAGCTGCACTTGGGAGCCAGATCCTTCTAGGTTTTGTGTGCTTACCACCTTCGGCCACATCATCACCAACCATAGTGAGATTGTGGTCAAACACAAGCCTATACAAAGTAAAAAAAAAAAAACCATAAGTATCAGACAGATAATAATAATAATATAATGCGGAAAGTGAAGAACCGGAAAATGTGCCAAACATTATTGGGAAAGTCTAATGTCCAACAATTGTCGTCTAATGAGCTGCTGATGATGATCGCAATTTTTCGGAAAAAACTCATTGCATCTCCAATTATTGTTGAAAAAACAACTAAAACTAATGAAGAACTAATAACACGGTGTGGAAAGTTATCAAAAGGGAGTAAAATAAGATAGTTCGAAATACTGATGATGCCAATACCTATAACAAACTTGGCTGGTTTTTACATTGGAGTGTTACTAGTTATTTTAAGTTTTACCTAATACCATATTAGCTAAGTACATGAACACTGTTGAATCAGCTGATCGAAAGCTATACTAAAAAAATTAAAAAACTTTATGAAGTTTCATAAAACATTTATTTTTTCGTAAATACTCCTGTCCATCTTACCTATGGTAGCATAAACATATACCAACAAAATAAAATGAGAGAAACAATAGTTTTACTAAAGTTAAATAAATTAAGTTAAAATACCGAAAGCCCCTGCATACGATATAAGCATAGTCTGAATAAGTAGGTAAGTATCACTAAATAAGCGATCAAAGACTAAGTACAATGCTTACATCATAAAATATAAGTATGCAGAGCACGTTATCCTTGAAATCATTAATTTGTCATTCAAATTGTGCCTACTTTGGTTGTGATGATTTTACTGTAATAACTTACAATGCTTGTTTATTTGCTTTAACCAAATCAACCAATGGAGAGTTAACTGGTCTTCTCCGATCAAACCTTTGACTGATTTATTCAATAAAACGTAAGTAACTACTAAGTTTTAAAGTGGAAAGTTATCAGTCATCAAAGCATTTCCTTTCCATTGCCACGAACAAGCAGGTCCCAATTTCGTAACTCTTAAAACCACCAAAACAATATTTCAACAAACAAACACAAGTACTCTTGACTAGTAAAGTAACACTGACCTTTTTAGACTAGCATAAACATTTCGAGTGTTTACGGCCACTCTTAGGAAATGAGTAATCTTTAAACAAACTATAACTTATCTGACCTTAGCATTAGGTCATTAGCACTATTCGTGTTCAGACACAATTTGACACAAGTCATAAAAATTAATATATTATTGCATGATCCAAAAGTTACAAAAGGAACATTATTAATTCTAACAGTGAATATCACTAGTATCACATTAGGGTTTAATTGTTTTTCAGTACGTTTATTGCAATAACATTATACTAAGGTACACAGATAATCACATTATCAAAAGACGAATAAATTATGTTGTAACCGGTAACATTACGGGATACTAAATCCCGCGAAATGGTCGTAGTTGATAAATTAGATTTACCATTTTAACTTATTACCTTACCAGTAGAAATTTTACTGAACACTTAATTACATTATAATGATAAGTAAGACTAAGTATAAACTAGCTCATACGAGCGAACAAATTTTGTTTAACAATATCTATAACATTGCTCTGACTAAAAGCATCTATAACTGCTTTAGTCAAACCGAGGTTTGTTGTATCTGCATCAACTTCGTCGTCGGTTAAAGGCCTGCCTTTGTTGACGTAGTCTCGGAGATTCTGCTTTATCACATTAATGAGGTCGTCAGATGATATAGGGGGAACTATTTTCAAGTTATCGATATTGTCCAGTAAGGTTTTGAGGTCGAAGTCGTCGTCGGCAGCGAGTGCGTGTGCGTGTGCGTGTGTAGCGGGCTCGTCCTCGCGAGTTCTCTGCCGCTTGGCGCGCCGTACCTTGCGTCTCTTGTCTAAATATGCATTGGCTACTTTGTCCAATTGCAAGAATAATACAGCTAGAGGCGTATCCGATACGTCATCCTGAAATATAAAACGTTAATCTCTTAGATGCCCCATACGAAAGCTTAAGTACTACAGGACCTTATCGAAATCTGGTTAATTCTTATCTCTTGTGTTTGGAAAAAACATAATATAGTCGATAGGTAACACTGAAGGTATGTAAACGATATAAAATTTCTGTAGTTGTCGTCATTGTAGTCAGTCGATTCCTATATAAATGACGCAGACTATACACAAATTTATATAAATAAATGATGACATCAATGTGGTGATGCAAGCGGTCAAGCTGACTTATCCTGTTATTTTAATGATTCATATCAAAATTGATGTACATTAGGCGTTACTCCCACACTAAACGGTCTCGAGTTCTAAGTTTCATGTAAATCGACCTGACAAACAGAACAGGCATTCTATTTCATCTTAAGACCTCAAAACTGTACACCACTCGCTGTGGAACTGATACCTTATTACTGAGAACAATAAACAAAATTCTAACCTGATATTTTATAATTTTACTTATATTATATCTTAAAATTAAACAAAATTGATTTCTTTTTATTATCTACTTATACTTATATATCTTAATCTTAACGAAAGTCCTCACTAACTTACTTCATTAGGATTTACAATAAGTTTTGCTGTTTCTTGTGGCAGATCCTTGCACACTTGACCAACTAGTATCTTTATAAGGGCTTCTGATACTTGAGCTGAACCATCTTTTTCCTAAAAATAAAAAATATGTTAAGTATCATTTTTTAAAGATTTAAGAGTCAAAAACAGACAAGCATAGCGAGACAAGAAGAGACGCCTTAATGTGCTTCCATACAGTTAAGTTATACATACATGAGGCAACCACATATTGAGTGCAATGTTGAGAGGATCAATATTCTGGACATAATGCCACCAGCCCCTAGGTACCAAAAGTGCATCCCCTGCAGACAGCTCCACCATTCTTCCTCCAGTTAATCCTACAACAAACATTACTTATGACTAATGAGATATTTGTACATAAAAGAGAAACAAGAGTGGCTGATTCACCATCAAAAAACTATATATCGACGCTTGAAAGGCAATAGTAATTATTGCCTTTCAAGCGACATTTTGGGCGATATTGAGTTATATATATCATTGAAATCAGAAAAAAAAACTGCGTCGAATAATCCTACTCTCATGCCGCTAGGACAAGCTTTGTTGTCGCTTGCTAACTTAAAAAAAAACACATTTTCACAGTTTTCGGCGTCCAAGCGACTATAATTTTACCGATTTATGAATAACTTTCACTTAGTTTTTTTTTTTTTTTACTTTGTATAGGCCTGTGTTTGACCACAATCTCACTATGGTAGGTGATGATGTGGCCGAAGGTGGTAAGCACACAAAGCCTAGATGGATCTGGCTCTCAAGTGCAGCTGCTAGGTGCTAGGTGTTTGGCGACAGATTTTCAACTTGAGGGTGGTAGCCAGCCAGGCGGGTACTACAAAGTACCCTACCACCGTGCTATGGTTTCCTCACGATGTTTTCCTTCACCGAAAGCTCAAGCTCATTGTAGGATTCGAACCCACGACCTTCGCCGCGGCGTCTGACGTCACTACCACTGAGCTATTATCGCCATGTATTCGATTTTTACAGTTTACCCTTAGTAATTTTTGCCTAGACTCGAAATAATGCGTTTAAAAATAAAGTATTTTCTGCCTTGCTGTACCTAGGGTATAAGCATTGCTTAAGAAATTTTACCTGATATTTTTTTTTCTCTCGTAATTTAAAAGTTTTCAACACACCTTAATTATGTATTAATTGTCATTTAGTACTTTTTACCTAAACGCAATTGACTAAAAAACGGAAATTAGTAATATTTACTGATTTTGAAATTTCTAATAAATACTATGTATAAAAATAAAATGCCTTAGTTATTTACAACGACAGCTCATGTTCTTTATACTATCCACTTTGCGAGAGATTTGATTGTACTAAAACCTAAATTCTTTGTTACTTGGTCAAAAAAGTCCTACACTTACCTTATTTAATTTGTACTATGGTTGAATTTGCCTGGCAGAAAAGTTTTTGATTTTTATTTTGTTCATTTTACCTATGTTACTTCTGTTACTTCTGGATGTATCATTTTGCTTCAAACACAATTATAAAATACTGGGGCTTAGTTAATTTTTTATGTTCTATAATAAAATTTTGTTGTCGGTAAGTAATTTTTACCTGTTTGTGATTTTGATTAAAATTTTACTAACCGACACTATTTCTTAAAGTATTGAGAAAATCCATAATCTTTAAATGCTAGTTTACAAAGCTATTAAGCTGCATTTAAAATTCGTTGGAATCGAGTAGCAATGACTAATAGGCGATTTTTAATGATTTTTTTTCCAATAAAAACAACTTTAAAATGCTCTAGTGTAAAGTAGCCAACATGTCGCTTAGTCATTATTGCCTTTCAAGCGTCGATATACTATGTTAGGATGGCTTCAACAACTCATGTTAGAACAAAATTTTTGGTTTCTAAGTAATTCAGGTAAGCAGTAAGATAGTTAGGATTAAAAACATAAGGCAAAAGTTTGTTATAATCATCAAAAACGCCTACAATCTGTATACATTAAAATCAATGTTTGTTTGTTTGTAACATATTATGTACCTACCACTCATCCTATTGCAATAAAACTTTGGGTGAGTTGTTGTGCAAACAATGCCATGGTTACTGACAATAAAAGAAAATCAAAGAAAAGGGCAACGCAAAGAATACTATGCATACCATTAAACACATTCAAATTGCTAGGACAGTAAAAGTTCAGTTCACTGTAAACACTTGATTCTTCATATGGCACTCTTGTAGGCTTCATACCTCCTGTTTCAGGAGGAAACAGTATCCATCGCTTTCTGAAAACAACATCATACCTCACTATCTTAAACAGAACCATACTAAGGAAAAGGAAAAAACTTACTCTTATGCTCACATACTAATGACCAAATACTGATATGCAACTTACATTTAAGATGAAATTAAACTGACATTATTGTTTTATGGGAAAGAAGCTCCTTCAGTATTTAAGAGAATCCCAAATTTTAGTAGCATTGTATTTGATTCACTATAGAGACTACTTTTAGGTAACTACAACAGGTGCATGCAAAACCATGAGCAGAAGGTAGTTTTACTATCAAGCAAACAACTGAAGCATTACACTGGGTACAGATTTTAAAAGCAATGTTTATGACATATTCAGCCAGAAAGATAATAAAATCACATCAAGGCTTCTCTGTATTCTAAACTTGCAACATGCTATGATGACCATTTTGACAGCCCATTGGGTTATTCAGACTTGCTTGGTTGCGGTCCTGATTGGTTGGACAAACTTATTGAGTAGTCTACTGAATAGGATATAATAGCCAACATATTGTCCATGGGAATAGTACTTCTTAACTCACTTTCCATACAACTGTGTAACAATATTCACTCCATATGTATCTTGGTGTGCTGGTGTGTGCGCCCCGCTGCTTCCTACCCATAATGTTGAGTCAGTAGCACCCTTATCGGAATACCCAAACTGGCACCATGATACATTCTAAAAAAGCAATAATAAATTTAAAAATAAAACTGTTAATATTTGGGACCACTCTAACCAGCGTTGCTAGTCCTGCTTTTTAAATCAAAATTAAAAGTACCGCGCGGTATAGGCTCAGTCCCGCTTTTCGGAGATAAATCAACCGTGTGTACAGCATGTTGAGGAAGCGCGGGTAGGTGGCTAATAATAATAGTGGTGAAATATCATGATTAAGTAATTCTTATAAATAATTATTGTCCTGTTGTAAGTTGCAATTTGTAACACTCACTCCTCAAGACTATTGTTTGAAATGCCATATTTTTCTAATGAATAAAACTTTTTTGATTTTGATTTCTGCTTTTTATTTTTTTTATTCAGAAGACGAATAAGACTCAACTATTGATAGTACCCTATCATTATATAGTTGTCTGAATCTGATTTAAAATATCATATTTTTATTAAAATGCATTTTCTATGGCTATTTTTGCTATCTATTGTCACGTAAACATAACTCAAATAAATGTGAACTCAAATAAAAAGATAAATGTTTATAAACTTCTGATTATATACGTTTTTTTACTCAAAAAGTTCAAAAATTCCGACTTGGCAAAAAAAATCTAGCAACGCTGACTCTAACAAATAAAAGTGATAGGTGGTAACTGATAATTACTGAAACAACAAGTAATTGTATATGAAGGTTTGGTAGTTATTAATTAATTACCTTAAATAAATCGGTGTCCGCATTGAACCACTGATGAATATATTTATAATCAAAATACATCCAATCCTCACTGATCTTTAGATATTCAATGAAATTTTTGAAAGTCATATTCTTAACTTTACACCTCCTCTCCCAACAGGGTTCATCGCTCAAAACATCTTTTTTCATACATCGAAAAGGTATTTCTTTGTCTCCAAATACTGAGCACCATTTCTCTAAGCTCCAATTACATATTGGCCAATTGTTAACGAAACCGTGAAGAAGTACTGGAACACTGGTTTTCGCTGTTAAATTTCGAACTATTTCTTCAGTTAGCTCGGACATAATTAATTATTATAATATGTGTGTATCCTCTTTGAATTTAATTGATTTTGATTGCAATAATACTATTGTAATCTAATAAGTCTTTGATTATAGCCGATTATAACAGTAGAACTGTAAAACACGAGACGAGACTTCACTTTTTGTGACAAACAAACAAACTAGTGTTGCATATCAATAGTTCAATATCGATTGACTATCGATTGTTTATCGATAGTTAAGGCAAAACCAATAGTAGTAACAGCAATTTATCGATAGTATTACCATGTTTCAATAACATCGATACTATCGATTGTATCGATAGTGCTTTTTGAGCAATACAATTGATGACGGCAATACTATCGGTTCTATCGATAGTTTCACGTCCAATAGTGTCGATAGTATCGATAGTATTGCAAAATTGCCATTAAAAACTCAAAAACAATCGATATTATCGATACTATCGATTGTTTTACACTATCGATAGTCAGCTATGTTTCAATAGTATTGATGTCCCATTTTAACTAATGTACGCCCACACAATTAATGTAGCGGTTGAGAGCCCTCAGCTCGCCGCAAAGTCCGCGTAAGGGTGGAAGAAGGTCCCCTGGACCCACCACCTTCTGATCCTGCCAAAAAAAAAAAAACACACACACAATTAACAATAATCCTCAAGTTTTAAACTAAATTAAAGCTCTTAATAATTACCTACCGTAAAATAAAATAGCAACACTGGTTGCAGTCGTTAACTTACCTCTATACATAGATTTCAGTATACTTACAATAGTATCGAACAATCACTGACAATCGATAGTTCAAAACTATCGGTACTTTAGATAGTATCGACAATCGATCATGAAAAGGTAACAAATAAACAAACAAACTCACTTTCGCATTTATAATATTAACGTTAGGATTAGGATGGTCACAAACGTCACAATATTGCAGATTTGACTTTTAAGATTATGTTATGTTATCCTTAAAAGATAAGTTAGTTATCCGTAAAGCTATAAATGATATATGTAAACTATAAAAACCTTTTTTAGTTCAATCCTACCTACGAAGTTCAGCAATGATAATAATTGACCTAACAGAGAGTTGGATAGAAGAACAAATATGTAAAAAAGTAATTTGTAACAAATCATACACTCGGTTTCTTCCTGCTCGACTCGAGTTCAGTTCGAGTTACCTAAATTTCAACTCGAGTTTACTCTAGTCGTGTTTTTTCCGAGTTGGCACATCTCTAAAACAAATTAAAGCAGTTGGTTCAGAATTGCCAACAACAATTTTGAAATTCCGCCGACTTTATTACGATAATATTCCGTTAGAAATCCATTAAGTCATGCATTTTTCTCGTCAGTAAAATCAGTTGAAAAACCTGGTGTTAAAATAAGGTAATTAAAAAGCGAAATAGAAATATAGTTCAAGTATAATAAAATTAAGTGCAATAATCTTTAAAAAGAACCGTAATCTATGTCTAAATCATCGTCACTATTTGGGGTCTCAATCATTTCGGATGCAGTAAAAGTTGACGGCTGGCTATAACATTATTTTGCTCGCTGCTACCTTGTCAATGACGTGGTACATTCCCGTACAATGTTTTACATGTGTACATTATAGTATTTACGAAGAAAGAGTTGCTATATGAGAAATAACAATTTCGTTTTGATTTTTGAAAAAAAAAAAAAATTGGAAATATAAAAATAAATCTGTTTTTATATAAGGCTCCAGTCTCCCTAAAATCAGTGTTCTTGCGGAATTTATCAGAAAATAAATATTGTTTTTTAGTCATCAGAAAAGCAATAAATGAAATATGTTTTACGTTATTTTAAAGTGTGAGATTTGAAGTTTCCAATACATATTTTATTTTTAATTTGACGCCACTTTTATTAGCTTTGAGGCTTTAAACATACCTCTATTAACGTTCCACGCGTAGAGGGTCTCATTCATGCACACGCCACGAATAAAATATAACTAAAACAAGAAATGTATTCAGATTACATTTGTCGGCAAATCCTCTACAATAATCTTAACTAGTTACTTTTTTTCAAAATCGTCTCAATTTCTTATTTAAACTGCTTTAAAAAGTTATAAATTTCTGAATTTGACCCTTGCAACATATATTTTTTTCTATTACAAAGTGGTTTAGAGAAATCACACTTTAACCACTCCGAAAGCAACTACTTATCTGTCGAATTAAAAATATATGCATTCAAAAAATCATTTAAAAATAAATTTACCGAGACTCCACGTGTTTAACACAGTGTTGCCAGAAGGTTACATTTCTTACATTTTTCGTAACTTTTGACCCCTTCGCGTAACATGTAAGTATATTTTATATTTAAGGCAATTTTCGTAACTTAATTTAACTTCGTAACGTAACTTATTTTGTAATACTAGATTTTTATTGCGAACAGTTTACAAACGCATCCAAATTGAACGCACCTAAAACTGGCGCGTCTAAAAAGTATTTCAGTCTATATCACACTCAAAGATGGTTCTGAATGGAACGCGCCATGACGGAATGAAACTTATCCTTTGACGTAACGGATGGATTAAAATTTGATTTTGCTTGAGCGTGTGTGTGCATGTTTCCTACTTCACAAGTTCGCACTGTTTGCGGTTTCGTAGCTACTTAGCTAGAAAAAGAAAATAAACAGTGCTGATTATGCTTTGTTTTGTTTCGTTGTGTTATTGTTTGCTGTCGTACATTTTTTGTTTGGTAAGTAGGTTTAGCGTCAAAGATTTTCAAAGTATCGTGATACAAGTGCCTATCTTAAATGTTTTAATAATAAGGAAGTTTCCAATCACATAAAAACATAAAATAAGTATATAAATTAAAGATAATAAAAGTATATTAAACATAGTAAAAAAAAAACTTGAATATCTTAAAAAATGACGAAGCTATGAATTTTTGAATATCGCCCTCACGAAAATAAAAAGCCGCGCGGAGCATTCACGGTTATACGTCACAAGTCTCGTACGCCGCGTTGTGGGTTAAACGGGACGCACTAGAACCGGTTATCTCGGTAGAGAGGTGCGTGTTTCCTGCTTGCAGTACTATCTCGGACGTGGTGTGTATATGTAGTATTGCGATTTTTATCATATTACTTATTATACTGGTATATAAAAAAGTAATTTTAAGCTATTGACGTGAAGTTTTGATGATTGGGAGAGGATTTGTGCGCGGACAATCTAATAAATTGCCAAAAGTCGACATGGCTATGGTTTTAGACTTGAGCAAAGCCCAAAATCTATAGCTAATCGAGAATATGGATTATTCAGTCTTATTTTTAGGGTTTCGTACCTCAAAAGGAAAAAAGCCGGCCAAGTGCGAGTTGAACTCGCGCACCGAAGGTTCCGTACAACCATGTAGGTATTTAAATAGTTTGGGAACCAACACGGGAATCGTAACGAAAAGATAAACTAGATTAAGAGACAAAGAAACTCAACTTTGCTGTTGGTAAACTGTTGTCCCCATACATCGACATAGGTCGCGGTCAGTTTACCAACTGCAAAGTTTATAATCGCAAAACAAAAATGAACAACAAATTTACGGTTTTGGGATTTATTCCTTTACATGTGTCATAAAACATTGCTTTTTGCCTTTTATGATTGTAGTTCAACGGGAAGTAGGTACCCTAGAGGTTTTGATTCCCTTGCGAGTATTTGAGAGCCTCAAAATATGCAGCATAAACGGCCGTATCTTATGATTGCGTTGACTTGGAAGTTTGATTTTATCACAGGTCCAAGAGATTGCAGACTTGAGTATTTGATATTAATTTCAATCTGATACCTCCACGCGTTCCTGAGAAAGAGGTCTTGACAGACAGACAAAAGGACAATGAAGTGATCCTATAAGGTTTTTCCTATATAGGTCGGAACCCTAAAAAAGTTTTAAAAAGGTGATTTCGGATTTATTCCTTTATTTGTGCTATTTGCTTCTTGCCAAATTTCATGATTCTAGGTCAACGGGAAGTACCCTATAGGTTTTGATTCCCATGAGAGTAGTTTCGAGTATCAAAATATGCGGCATAATCGGCCGTATCTTTTGATTGAGTTGACTTAGAAGTTTGAATCTCTTAGAGTTGTCTATGAGATTGCAAACCTGAGTATTGAGATATTAATTTCAACTGGATATTTCCTGAAGTCACAAACTGCCAGCTTCCAGTGGAGAGAGTGACTGAGTATATATATTTAGGGCATAAGGTTACACTCGGCTTTGAAAATCAAGTAGCGGAAGTGAAACGACGAATAGCGCAGGTGTGGGCTGCATTCGGTGCCAACAAACAACTGCTGTGTGGAAAAATACCCCTACTATGTGTATGTCCGTACACCCCTACTATGAGTGTATCATGCCCGTACTAGCCTATGGTACGGAAACCATAACTCTTACGCAGGAGTCCGCCGAAAAGTTCCGAGTTGCGCAGAGGGGCATGGAGAGAGCTATGCTCGGGGTCACCCCTACGAGACCGGAAACAGAATGATTGGATTCGAAGTAAGACCAAAGTTAGAGACATTATGGCCGTAATAGCGCAAATAAAGTGGACATGGGCGAAGCACATTGCGAGAATGAACAAGAGCCGCTGGACAAGACGTGTCTTAGAATGGAGACCCAGAGCGGACACCCGAGGGCGCGGAAGACCGCCATAGCGTTGGGTGGACGACATCCGACGACACGGAGGCCGAGACTGGATGAGTCGGGCACAAGATCGACAGGAGTGGAAGAAGAGGGAAGAGGCCTACATCCAAGATAGGATAACCAAAAGGCCACAATGATGATGATGATGATGATAATATCTATGTGTTCCTGAGAAAAAGGTCTTGACAGACAGACCGATGGATAGACAGACAGATAGACAGACGGACAACAAAGTGATCTTATAAGGGTTCCTTTTTTTCCTTTCGAGGTACGGAACCCTAAAAAAGACATTTTACCTCATTATTGCTTGACAAAAGACCAAGGTAGTTATACAAGAATGGTCTGCTGTTGCGAAGCGTCGTCGAGCAGATTATTATGAAAAAGTACTTTCAACGGAAGTTCCAGACTTTGTTGTCCAACAACAACCCATGGAATTTATGGAATATGTTTAGAGTGATGAAGAAATTAAAGATCCTGAAAATCCAATTTCTGTACTAATGGGCTGTTTTAATTTGGATATGAAAGCCAGTGTTAAAATAAAACAAAAAATAAGGACATACAAGATAAAGGATGTCAAAGGACACGGACAACAAAGTTATCTATAGGGTTATTTTTTTCCTATTGAGGTACGGAACCCTAAATCCGTAAATTTGTTGTTAATTTTTGTTCTGTTATTATAAACTTACTAGCTTCTGCCCTGCGGTTATTCAGATCAGGCCAACATGTTTGAAGTCTATTTTTTTTTACTGAAGAATGTTTTATTTTTTTGGCTACCGTGCCGTGTAAATATAACACCTATATGAGTCAGGCGCTGTTTACCGAAATAACATTTCCTGTACATATAGTACATAAGTAGTGTTTTAAAAGTAAAAGTTTTCTATTGATTGCTAACGTATTTATCTGTGTTGCACCGAGCTTTCATAATGATAAAGATTTTTTGAAGAAAGAGTACTTTTTTTAGAAACCTCGGACCGAAAACTTGCAAACGAAAAATTACTGGCCCTGTTGCTGACATCAATTTGCCTCCGACCTCCGAATCCAAAAACACGTAATTAAAAAAATAACATTTATGTAACTTTTGCAACAAAAATGTAACATTTCAGGAAACGAAACGTAACTTACGACTCAAGGGCTCTGGCAACACTGGTTTAAAAACAAAGAGGATATCATTCATTCAGTGATTATCACTACTTTAAAATGTGTTAATAATTACCAGAGAAATTATTCTCCGTAAGGCGAATACGTACCGTACGTAAATAAAAACAAACTGTGTTATTTATAGTTTTGGTGAGAGGTGAGAAGTTACGTAATTATGGAATGTGAAGTTGTTTCGATGTTTTTTTCTGATTCTGCCGGTCAATCATTTAAAGACACTAGCGAAGAACTTCTTGAATTAATCGATGAATTAAATCTGCGCTTATCGCAACTGCAGTATCCCACACGAGTGGAATGCGTTTATAATCCCACTATTTATGCCAGATATACATTTGAACTGTATGTTCGGAAATACTGTAACACGAAAAAGCCAATAATGTACTTCGGCATGAATCCCGGTCCCTGGGGAATGTCGCAGACTGGAGTAAGAGTAAAAAATATTTCAATTAATATTATAGCTGTTGTCTACTCAGTAGAAATAATTTACTTAGTGTTGGTACTTTTTTATTTATTTACAAAGTCTCGGATAATTTATAGACTAGTGAGTTGTTGAAATGCTGACTAATCGGAACATCACTAGAAATAAGAACTAAGTATTGATATAGTAATGAGTGTGAAGATTATTATTATTATATGTATATGACAACGGAAATTTGTGTAACTGTGTAATCCGTCATTGTTTAAAATTCCTAGGAATTGTATACAATTCCCGAAGTCTCCAAGAAATGTGTGAAATGAATTATATTGGACACATTTCCTAAATAGCAATCGGAAATGTATTAAATTCAAGATAAAAACAAAGATTTGGTCAATTCCTTAAGTGATTTTATCAATTCATGGAGGATGTCAAAATAACAACACAATTTTATCATCATTTCCCTAAACAACATCTAGTGATTTGAATAAATACCTGAACTGGTTCTGTGAAATGACAAAAATAACTTTCCTATTCAGAAACACAACCCAGATCTTTAGGTCAGAAGTGTATTATTATTATTATTACTTTGTGCTTATTTTGTTTTTGAACATGTCCGTTTTTTACTAATGTGTTTTATTAATTTTATTCACAGAAAGCATTTTATACATTTCCTAGTACAATATTGGAATTTCACACAATTATGTGTGTTTTAAAAAATCTTTGAAACAATATTTTATACATTTCCTAGGAATTTTATACAATTCGTCGACTCAACTCGATGCATTATGTGTTTTATATATTTTCTAAAAATATTCAAGTATTTGCATCTGGTACTCATCATCTCATGTTGCTGAGCTAATGATAGAAAATAAAACTCCGTTAGAGGATAATAGGGTATTCTACTCTGTTTGAAAAAATACTTTAAAATGTTTATTTCCTAATAAAAAGCGACAGAAAAAAATATTTCGGCAAAATAAATACGCTTTCTTGCCATAAAATTCCATTAAAATTTTAACTATTTTTATTCCCGCGAAAACGCTATCCGCCATGTTCAATCAAATCATGACGTCATAATGGTAATAAATAAATAACAAATTAAGGGCGCGTTCGCATATCAGGCAAAATTAAGCTGTTTTTCGGTACATTTTATGGCATAATCAAACAAAAACCAATATAACCAATAACTACCTCGTATAGATTGGTTCTTCATCTTCAAATAATAGTTACATTATTATTGAAAATTTTAGTTTCTCATAATGTAAAATCGATCTGTCGTTGCCATTTTCCACAAAATTATCGATACCGGGTTGAGTTTAGGTACATTATTGTGCTAATATTAACATATTTCACTATTTCTAAAAATACTATATGTAGGCAAACATATTCAATTCTTAACGATAGGACTTTTTTTTTTATCTAAATGCTATAAATACTCGCAGAAAAAATTAAAAGCGAAACTTATTTTTTCACATTTTTTTCTATTCTGGTTGAATCTTAATCGGTTGCATTAAGGGTTATTTTAGTTATAAAACTCGTCTGATGTATTGCACAAGCATTTTGAATGAAACTTTAGTCGGCCCGCGGCCGCCGTCGAGAGTGGACCTGTATCGCCTGTTTAGAGCAGCTCGAGTTGAAAAAGATCGCTGTACAAACACAAAATATTCGATAAACCAAATTTTATACTTGACGAGGTAAGATTTACATTCTATTTTATTTCGCTATAAAAAAGATGCAGCAACCTGAAGGTGTACTTCAGTGACTGCTACTGGAACTCCTCGACGAGTTACTAGGTGAGCCGAGTATGGGCTCGTTTTGTTAGTCATGATGAGACCTTACCTCCGGACTTGATGGAGCGACCTGTAGTACCCGGCTCACCAAGTACTACTCGTCGAGGAGTTCCAGTAGCAGGCACCGAAGTACACCTTCAGGTCACTCCGTCAAGTCCGGAGGTTAGGTCTCATCATGACTAACAAAACGAGCCCAAACTCGGCTCACCTAGTACTACTCGTCGAGGAGTTCCAGTAGCAGTCACCGAAGTACACCTTCAGGTCGCTCCATCAAGTGAGGTAAGGTCTCATCATGACTAATAAAACGAGCCCAAACTCGGCTCACCTAGTACAACTCGTCGAGGAGTTCCAGTAGCAGTCACCGAAGTATACCTACAGGTGAGAACATAAAGTTCGGAGGTAATTCGAAAAAATATAAACAGCAATAATAAATATTTTTTGTAGGTACCATAATTTTATTACAAAGAAATACTTAAAAAAATGAATCCTTGAAAGTATCAAAATGAGTTCACTTGACTACAATTCTCGCAGTTAGTCGTGCGACTCGTGCGTACACTTGTTTGTGTGACCCGTGTCAATGTAGTAGTTCGATTCTCTACCTATCAATTTTGCGAACGCGTCCTTAAATGCACTGACAAGTCAAAGAATATGATAGCTGTTTATGACTGGTTTGACATAACTTCCATGGGTTTGACACATGACAGCGTATTGTTTTTGCCCTTATGACGTCACACCATGGCGGCTCGTGTTTCAGGTCACGTGATATATAGATTAAAAATATCTATTTTTAATTTTTATTTATTAAAACAATCATATGCATTTATGACTCGAAATCAAAATATCTATGTTTATTTCGACATAAATTTTCATTTTTAATGAATTTCATAATTTATTGTTCACTACCGAAAGTACCCTATTATTTTAATATTATTGGCTTGTATAGACCGCTACTAATGTTCCTTTGAGTTATTCAGGTGAGCTGATGATGGAAGGTATAACTCCTCTTGTTGTTGTTCATCCAGAGTTATTTTATCGCTTTCCAACGATGGACGTCACTAACTCCCACACAATGTCACACTTCATTGACCCTCTTCCCCTTAGCGTGTGACTTTGGCATACCTAAAGTACTTAATATGACGTGTTTTGGTGTAGACCTATGAAACATACGCCAATCGACAGAGAAAATTATTACAAACAACAAATACTTTTTGACAAAATGTATACTTTTTGAAATATTTGAGTTTGAATATCTATACTTCTATACTAATATTATAAAGAGGAAAGATTTGTATGCATCGACATCTATAATTGGCTCAAAAAGTACTAGACCGATTTTAAAAATTCTTTCACCGTTAGAAAGCTACATCTTCACCGAGTAACTTATATATATTTTATCCCGGTGAAATTGCTCCATTGTGTCCCAAGCGAATGTATGGCAGCTTGGGCTCGCTGCCGCCTCTCTCTCACCCCGCAAGCCCCGCACGATTGCTCTGTCTAGACGTGTCCGTTTGCCGACTGTAAGAGTTACATAGACTGTACCAAAAAACCTCATTTTAGGTACTTGCAACTTTAGGTATGCCAGGCTCCATACAAAAAGGTTCGAAGTCTTTTCAAGCTGTGTGCAAACCATTCTCCACTGAATCAGTTTCTACAATATGGCTACATCTGGATAGGTTTCTTAACTGAATGTTCAGTATTAATAATATGTATATCAATCAGTTGGCAACAGGGCCGCGCCGACCCCCCCACAGCGCCTGTGTGCGAAACCTATGAAGCGCCTCTTTTTTTCACGAATCTTCATGCTTAAACTTATTTTTTATTATTATTTGTTTTTATCATTATTTTTTCGATTGAATGATTGTTGAATTGTTCTGGCTCTCTCGTTCCTTAAAGTCGGGGAATCCCCGTGACCCCACCCCGCTTGTGTCGCACGCTATTGTACCTACTTACTTATCGATACTCCACTACAAAGAATATGTTGCTGTGTAAGTGTAATAATATCGATGGCGGCGCCCCTATTGTCTTGGCGCCTGTGTGCGCCGCACACTTCGCACACAGGGGCGGCGGCGGCGCGGCCCCTGGTTGGCAATCCAAATACACGTTGCTTAATTTTAATATAAGTACCTTTATAAATACATACTTATTTTTTTAGGTATTATTTTCTTATTTATAGGTTCCTTTTGGTGAAATCAGTTTTACAAGAGACTGGTTGGGTATAGAAGGCCCTGTTAATAAACCTCATCAAGAAATTGTAGCACGGCCTATACATGGCTTTAAATGTCAAAGAATTGAGGTAGGTACTTATATATTAATATGTTCAATTTTTCATGACTGTATTTATTAGAAACTGATCCTTTTATTCCATAATAAAACAATAATTGCTAATAGAATAATATTTTTCTTTTTTTACTTTCTGTGAGCTTGTGTTTTACCATAATCTCACTATGGTAAGTGATGATGTGGCCGAAGGTGGTAAGCACACAAAGTCTAGTAGAACTGGCTCTCAAGTGCAGCTGCTGGAACACACCAATAGGTGTTTGGCGACAGATTTTCAATTTATGGGTAGTAGCCAGCCAAGCGGGTACTACAAACAGGGCCTAGGGCGCAAGGACCAAGGGGGCGGCGGGCGCGGCATTGAGCTGAGAGACTTACTTACATAATAATATTTGGTAATTTTGGGAAAATACGTGCGTTGAAATAAAATTCCTGTGTGCGCTCTCACACTAACCGCGCGGCCCCGCGCCCTCGCCCCTAAGTAACCCCAAAGAGTGTGCTACAATTATTAAAAAGCTTAACATTGGTTCTATTTTTCCGAATGTAGAAATAATATTAAGAGTTTTTTTAACAATGAGCATCACAAATTGCAACGGTGAAAGATCTTTATCTGCATTAAAAAGAGTACAAAATTAATTAAGCTCAACTCTTCGCCAGCAGAAACTTGAGGCACTTGCTCTATTATTTATTGAGAATGTTTTTTTACAAAATGTTAATTTTGACAATATTGTGGAAAGATTCGCCAGCGAGAAAGCAAGGAACAGTAGTTTTATATAATATTCTCAATTCTCAAAGTTATTACTTACGAATATTGAAGAATACTTTGAGCAAATTGTCGCAAGGATTTAATATATATTTTAAATTTCTTGTATATTGTTAGGACCAAATAAATAGATTTTAAAAATAAGTGTTGGAATTATTTGGTTCCTTTCGTCTTTGGTTTACCTACTTACTGACAGTTTGATTCAAAGATGTTACGTAAGCTCTCTTCTGTACTTGTAAAAGTACGACAGGACAGGCTGGGGGGCGCATACTCATAGTTAGCCTAGGGCGGTGAAAACTCAAAATCAGGCACTGACTACAAAGTACGTACCCTACCACCGTTCTATGGATTCCTCACGATGTTTTCCTTCACCGAAAGCTCAAGCTCATTGTTGGATTCAAACCCATGACCTTCGCCGCGACGTCCGACGTCACTATCACTGAGCTATCATCGCCTCAAAATATTTTAAAATTATTACCTACTCTCAAATTATTTTTAATAAAATGTTTGTTAGGTAGAATACCTATGATTAATTTCAATCATTTGGTTTGGAATCTTATTGTAGATAAGTGGAAAGAGATTTTGGGGGTTGTTTAAAGACTTATGTGGAACACCAGAAAAGTTCTTTGAGACCAGTTTTGTATACAATTACTTACCTGAACAATGGATGAAGAAAAACGGTTGCAACATTACTCCTGGCGATTTCAAAGTATGAATTCAATCTATACTAATATTATAAAGCTGAAGAGTTTGTTTGGTTTGGGAATCAATTTTTTGATTCCGGGATCCGTTTGTGAAATATTAAGCTTTAGAGTTCAAATTTCTTGGTATTTAGTAGTAGGTATATATAATGAAGTTAAAAGGAAAACTATCACAGCTAAAGGCTTCACAAGTTTACGAGTAATAGTCGACCAACTTATAAAAGTAAAAAAAATCGTATAAATTCGATTGAAAATTATTAGGGTTTTAAAACACATGAAACACCAAAAGCCCTCTTCATAATCCACATTATTGTGATGGGCAACTACGGAAGCCTACATTGCCACGCACTTCGCCGGTTTTTATTTTTGTAAATGCACGGTCGTATGTAGTGTTGCCAACCATACTTTATAATAACGTATCCTACTTTATTTTTGGTAATTATACTATTGCATACAAATAAAGTATGTGAAAATACTTTATTTCTAACCTTTACTGTAATGCGTAAAACAAAACACTCATTATGGGTTCATTATGAGTAAGAAAATTCACTAATGATACTAAAACAATTTTCAGTGAAAAGTACAGTTGACAAATGGCAATATATACTTTAAAATGCATCTGATAGCAAAATATGTAAAAAAAAAAAATTTCACTGCCACTTCAGCTTTCACTGAAAGAGTTTTTTCAGTAATGAATCTAAAGTGAAAAATAGAGAGAAATAGAGCGTCAATAAATTTAATAGCAAAAAATTGTTGTCATTGCACACAACAGTACGTTTTTAAACAATTGACGTTAGAAAACGCTTACTATCACGTTAGCGTTTACGACATTTTTCTACTTCTCAGAATACTTACTATAGAGTTTGCATTTACTAAATTTTTTTATGGAGGAAATTAGTTCCATGAGTATTCCGCGAGAGGCGCTGTGCCAATTCCTATAGAGAAATGTGGTAAACGCAAACGTGATAGTAAGCGTTTACTAACGTCAATTCTTTACACTCAGGTTACAGGTGTGAGTGGTAACAAACATCTACGTAAACATCACTCGATCTTTTGCATTTTTTGTAGAAGAAATGTGACAATATTCTAAAATCATAAAAATATCCTATTTTAATCCTCCTGTAATTTATAGCTTCTTTTTGGCATTTGGACTAAACAATGAAACAATATTTCAGGTATCTGAAATGGAAGAAGTATACAATGTTTGTGATCCAATAGTAAGTAAAATACTTCAACTTTATCAAGTGGAAAAAATAGTTGCTATTGGGAGATTTTGTGAAACCAGAGCAAAAAAAGTTATAAATACATATTTGCCATCAAGTTCTATACAGGTTTGTAATACTTGTACTTACCCATTTAATTGTATCCGAACAATGTCATTTCAGTCACGCATCACTTTTCTGAGGCCGTGATGTGTTCAAGATGGTGGAAATTAGGTATTCCCAGGTTCCATACAAAAATGTTTAAAGCTCAAATTGAATTAAATCTTCATCAAAATAGGTATTTAAAAATGGGGAATTATTAACCGCAAACCTAATAATTAATCTACATGTAGGTACATCATATAAATTATTGCACTACTAATTAACTGAGTATCAAAACTTGTACATACGTATAGTATATTTGTTGGGAAAAATTTCCAATTTTTGATGTGCGTTTTAAAAACTGCTCTTTAAAACTTATGTTCCAGATATTGTACATGCCGCATCCAAGTCCAAGGGTAGTTGAGAACAGTAACTGGGATGAAAAGGCTATGACTTTTTTAAGAGACTCCAATCTCCTTCAGTACTATAAAAGTGATGAACCATAAGTTCATATGTTTCAATGAGTAAATAAGCTCAGACTGAAATAATCGCAAAATATTTCCCAGATTACGTTGTTAATTGAAAGTGTTTAAGATTAAGAAAAAATGGTTGATTTTATGAGAAGAGCTCTGGAATTAGCATCAGAAGCTTTATCCGCGCAAGAAGTACCAGTTGGGTGTGTTTTTACTATTAATCAGAATATTATTGCAGAATCAAGAAATTGCGTCAATAAAACGCGTAACCCAACAAGGCATGCTGAAATAAATTGCATAGATATAGTTATGGAATACTGTAAATCTAACAATATTGACCATAATGTATATTTCAAAGATGTAACTGTGTATGTCACTGTTGAGCCATGCATTATGTGTGCGGCCGCACTTAATAATCTGAACGTTAGAGAAGTCGTATATGGCTGCGCCAATGACAGATTTGGAGGTAAAACCGTACTAGATGTTAATAATTTTTATGAGTATAATTATGCTGTGAATGGAAATTTATTAGCGAGTGAAGCAATGGCTTTGTTGAAACAGTTCTATAAGGGTGTTAATCCTAATGCCCCTGAATCAAAAATAAAAAAGGATAGGAAAGATTAATAGATGTTACAGTAAATTACACAACTTCCAATGGATAAATGGATTCGACACATAATACCTACCTATCAGTCTATTGTCCTCATCTCACTCTATAAAGTTGAACACATCATACTATATTTGTTTGTTACCTCTTCTTACTTAACTTACCAATGGTGATGGCCATGCAGCTAGTCGATGAGTGGAGTGAATCATAATCTACTTTTTATCCTGGGATCACAGGTAACTGGGGACTGACTGCTTTAAGTGCGTGCAGTATAAATACCCTTCTCTTAGTAAGCCAATAATCATCAATCCTATCCTATCCTACTAATATTATCGCTCGTCCTCGGCTCGGTAGCGTAGACGCACCTTAAAGGAATCTTGACAAACTATCTGAATTGCAATTTTTTACACTTTTCAGTGCCTAAAATTAAAGGATAAAACAATTGAACTGTATTTATCTTTATTTAAGCAGCAGAAAAATATAACAATACCTGTTAAAACTAAACTAATAAATATTATTTTAAAGACTATACTTATAAGCCTTGCTTAATATTTCCAGTTTGGATTATAATATGGAACATTACAGGAGATAGACACCATTTTGAATTTTTAACGATTTTTTTTTTGCGTTTAAAGCATCATTAATACATACAATAATCCATTGCCATACGCCTCTTACGCAAAATTACGTCTCATAGTGGCATAAAATTTGCGTGATATTAGAACCAGAGAAAAATCCGTTAAAAATTGAAAATGTAACATTATTTTTAATAAGAATAGCAATAACTATAAAATATCGATAAATATATATAATGCCAAAATTATTATGTAATAAAACATATTTTTATATTAACAATAACATGTCATATGTATGCTTGTTTGCCGACTGAGTTGTATAAAAAAATTCACTTACATCTAGTTAGCAAACCTAAACCTAATTAAATAATCTACCACTGTGTTTAATGACATAAAAGTGAGATCTGGTTGGAAAAGTAAACATACCTTTATTGTACTTACTAATAATTTAAAAAATAATGACAATATCCACCATGGACCTAGAAAAAAAGGTTTTTTCCTAGGTCCATGACATCCACAAGGATATCACAGAAAATTTTCACTAAACCTATTGTGAGATCTCACATTTATACCCACAGTATATCATAAAAGAGGATGTGCAGCATGAGAATTCTTTAGGCAAGTAAATAAATGCATTATGATTGTTAAATTGTGTTGTTATTTTTCTACTTTAAGTGCCATGTAAAATTACCTACTTGAAAGAAGTAGGTAGCTATTGTACCAGATATATTGATAGTGTATTTCCAGACCATAACAACTATTGCTGAAATTATTGGTATCTTATTAATTAACTAACTCAATCACTAATATTGTGAAATCCATTAACCATAGGTGTGGATTCTGATTCCTCAGTCTCTTCATTTTGGCCATTAGTATAAATACAATTTTCATTTTCTTCATTGACTTCGTCAATCTGTTCAACAACTGGACTTGCACTTCTACAGGAACTACTATCACTGTCAGATGTTGAAGAGCTGTCACTTTCCGAGTCTTCACTGGATGAGCATTGTGATCTCTGTTGCAGGTGTAAATTTTCACTGTGTAATTTTTCATTTGCCATTTGAAGTTCACAAATTTGATCCTCTTGCTCTTTTATACGCTTCAATAAATCATTGAATGAGGGTTCATCTACTGCACTTGATCCAATTGAAGTACCTGAAGTATTTATATCTGTGATCATGCTGTCTTTGTCAGTAATTGATCCATCTTTATCAAATATTATCATATCTTTGTCTTCTTCGGTAATTTTGGGCCTCACACGTTCTGTTCTTTTGACAAGATTGTCATATTTAGCTTCAAGCAATAGGTATTCTTGTATAAGATCATTCTTAGTCATACTGGATAAACGCTCACATTGTGCGTCTTCATACACGCTAGAGAACTCTTTTGTCAAATATTCTTCTTCATCTTCTGGTAATGAATAAAAATAATTATCTTCAGAATCCACACTAAAACTAGAATCTCGTGTTCGCGCTGAAGGAGTTCGTAAAATGTGAAAGTTATTTTCAGGTTCTGGTTTGTGTATTTCCATAAGAAATTGGTTATTATTAAAAGGAGCTTGCGTCTTCGCTAAGACAATGTTACGAAATCGGTTATTTCTTTTGGATTTATCATTATTGCGTCTTTCTTGCCATTGTGCTTTTACGAAGGGTTTAGTAACTTTTCGTTTGGATTTACCGCGCCTCCTTTTCTTCTTTACAACAACTTCACTATATTTTGATTTATCAACTATAGATGGCGTTCCAATCAATGATGGTTGGGCCGGATCGCCACCTAAAATGTTATTTCCATCCATTTGGAATTTGTCGAACTCTTCAAAATTGTCAACGATTGTAGCAACAAAAAATAACAGAGTCGAAATGCTTTACAATAACTTCAAAATGCTTTCATGTAATACACTTTACTGAAAAACTCGACATGACCGACACTCTTGCTGGACTGTCAAGTGGCAGAGCAAAATTCTAACTAGTATGGTTGGTATCCGCCATCTTAATTTTCTTACATTTATTTATTTACATCTAATCAGTCAGTAGTGTTGTCCCGAAATCTAAAATCGGCAGAGCTTAGATAATCGGTATATTTGCACGAAGATTCGTCATGTGAAATTAAAAACCATATTAAATCAGTACATACGATTTTTGTTGTTGTTATATAATTAGATATTTACCCAATCTAGACTCTACATTATTTTTCGTCTACCGATTCCGGCAGTCCCTTAATTAACCCTTCACACCCTTCGCCTCCGTTCGTCACCGCAGCAGGCAGGGTTCCCAATCCAACATAGGGGTTTCCCCCCAAATTTAGGGAGTGAATGATTGGGATGAGATTGTTTTAGGTGCTTTATATTTTTAGAGGCTTTGAGAGTGCGGAGCTTAATAAAGAAAAAAAAAACAACTGTCACTAGTGTTAATCATAAAAAAAGATATTTTTTCTACTTATACTCTGTGGTGACTATAGTTAAAAATTAGCAGACATCCGATTTTTTTTGGAATTATTTTGTAAATTGTTAAAAATAAATATGTTATCATTTAGCTACCAATCTGAAAAATAATAAAAAATATATTGCTTAAAAATAAAGTTATATATTTAAAAATTTCACAAGTACAAATTGAAAAATAAAATAAGTTCAATATTTTTATAGTATTTAAACATTTTTTTTTAATAACTAAACATTTCTAGATTTTATTTAACGTCAGTTTCATTGTTTTAATAGGGTATTTGCCTGTATTCAAAATAAATTATTCAACACTAACCAATGTATAAAACATCTAAAAAAAGGGGAAACCACGATTATTTTATTAAATTTATTTTTATTATGATTTTAATGACCAATCTAACCATAAAGAGTATGCTATATAATTATGACTAGCTATAATAGCTACGATCTACGAGCTCAAGTGAGAAAAAATATTATGCGACTCGCTGTCGTGCTCGCTGTGAATTCGTTGTGATTCGTGTACACGAACCAACTCGATCAATCCCGATGAATAACATGATTTGCTAGACTCGATGCCATTCACTCACTCGGATTTGACTCGGATGACTCGCGATCGTAGCTCGCGATATATAATACATAGCTGTATTATTTATTGGTATCAGTCAGTCGGTAGGTAAAATACTTGAAAGAAGTAGGTAGCTATTGTACCAGATATATTGATAGTGTATTTCCAGACCATAACAACTGTTGGCCTTCGGGAGCACGGGATAAAATGAAAATATGCGAATTATGTGAAAAATACTGATTTATTTTAATGTATAACAAAAGGTGGCAAAACAAAAGAAGACAATGAAAAAATTAAACTTTTTTAATTTCAAAATGTAGAATAGACCATAGATAATCTATAGTCCTCGAGATCTCACTCGAGATTCATGTCACAGACTAAATTATAATTGAAACTAATTATATTCTATGGTAATTCTAGATTATTAGAAAACAAATGAACGCGTCGCCTACAACAACTATTGCTGAAATTATTGGTATCTTATTAATAACTCAATTGTTGAGAGGTATTTTTAACCGTGGAATATAAATAAACGTTTTATTTTCAATTAACATGTAATAGTAGTGACACATCTCATTTCTCTTTTATTTGACAAGACACAAACATAAAGCATAATATTCAACCTTTAAGGGCGCGTTCGCATATCAGGCAAAATTAAGCTGTTTTTCGGTACATTTTATGGCATAATCAAACAAAATCCAATATAACTAATAACTACCTTGTATAGATTGGTTCTCCATCTTCAAATAATAGTTACATTATTATTGAAAATTTTAGTTTCTCATAATGTAAAATCGATCTGTCGTTGCCATTTTCCACAAAATTATCGATACCGGGTTGAGTTTAGGTACATTTTTGTGCTATTATTAACATATTTCACTATTTCTATAAATACTATATGTAGGCAAACATATTCAATTCTTAACGATAGGACTTTTTTTTTTTATCTAAATGCTAAAAATAGTCGCAGAAAAAATTAAAAGCGAAACTTATTTTTTCACATTTTTTTCTATTCTGGTTGAATCTTAATCGGTTGCATTAAGGGTTATTTTAGTTATAAAACTCGTCTTGATGTATTGCACAAGCATTTTGAATGAAACTTTAGTCGGCCCGCGGCCGCCGTCGAGAGTGGACCTGTATCGCCTGTTTAAAGCAGCTCGAGTTGAAAATGATCGCTGTACAAACACAAAATATTCGATAAACCAAATTTTATACTTGACGAGGTAAGATTTTCATTCTATTTTATTTCGCTATAAAAAAGATGCAGCAACCTGAAGGTGTACTTCAGTGACTGCTACTGGAACTCCTCGACGAGTTACTAGGTGAGCCGAGTATGGGCTTGTTTTGTGAGTCATGATGAGACCTTACCTCCGGACTTGATGGAGCGACCTGAAGGTGTACTTCGGTGACTGCTACTGGAACTCCTCGACGAGTAGTACTAGGTCAGCCGAGTTTGGGCTCGTTTTGTTAGTCATGATGAGACCTAACCTCCGGACTTGACGGAGTGACCTGAAGGTGTACTTCGGTGACTGCTACTGGAACTCCTCGACGAGTTGTACTAGGTGAGCCGAGCTGGGGCTCGTTTTGTTAGTCATGATGAGACCTTACCTCCGGACTTGATGGAGCGACCTGAAGGTGTACTTCGGTGACTGCTACTGGAACTCCTCGACGAGTAGTACTAGGTGAGCCGAGCTGGGGCTCGTTTTGTTAGTCATGATGAGACCTTACCTCCGGACTTGATGGAGCGACCTGAAGGTGTACTTCGGTGACTGCTACTGGAACTCCTCGACGAGTTGTACTAGGTGAGCCGAGCTGGGGCTCGTTTTGTTAGTCATGATGAGACCTTACCTCCGGACTTGATGGAGCGACCTGAAGGTGTACTTCGGTGACTGCTACTGGAACTCCTCGACGAGTAGTACGAGAAGTACACCTTCAGGTCACTCCGTCAAGTCCGGAGGTAATTCGAAAAAATATAAACAGTAGTAATAAATATTTTTTGTAGGTACCATAATTTTATTACAAAGAAATACGTAAAAAAAAATGAATCCTTCAAAGTATCAAAATGAGTTCATTTTACTACAATTCTCGCAGTTAGTCGTGCGACTCGTGCGTACACTTGTGTGTGTGACCCGTGTCAATGTAGTAGTTCGATTCTCTACCTATCAATTTTGCGAACGCGTCCTTAACATCCTCCCTTTTTGCGCAGTCTATATAAAAATTTAATATTACAAACAGCGTAAACCTATTCGGTCCAATATCAATACTATAGACGGCCTACCAAGAGGCTTTGTTAGAAAATCTGCACTTTGTAGTTGTGTCCCTACGTGCTGGACCTGGAGTTTTCCATCTGCAACTAATTCCCTGACATAGAAATGTCTGATCGCAATGTGTTTTGTTCTTCGATGCAGTTCTGGATTTTGAGCTAATTTCACAGCGGCGTCGTTGTCTACTTGCTGTATTGGAACTTGCTTTAGAACAGAAATTTCATTATTTTTGGTACTGCAGGTAAACCCAAAGCCGCCACTCGTACCATCATTGCAGGGTGGATCAAGAAGATCATGCAAGAAGCAAAAGTAGATGCTACTCCAGGAAGCTTTAGATCAGCTGTTGCCTCCATAAACTGGATCGAAAATTTTCTATTTAATGATATATTAGATCAGCCAACACATTCTCAAAATTTTACCGCCGTGAAATCAAATCAGTGTCCCGTAATAATTCTTTAAATCACAAACTTATTTGTACCAGAAACTTAGATATAGGCAATTTTGCTCTGTTTGTCATGTTTGTAACTAACAGATAACTGATCAATAAATCACCATGTATTTCGTCAATTACATTCCCTTTATATATTTGATTAAAAACATCTTAGACTGAATTTCATTTTTATTTTTGCTATTTTTTTCTCATATAAAATAAATACCTACCTAGAGTAGGTAGGAATTAACCTTTATGATCTATAGATTTTCCACACGAGCTGCAAGTGTAGTAGACTCGTATACTATATCAATAAATATTGATGGTTCAGTATCACCATGTTACTCATATATCTATCACATTAGCGTCTTCTATCCACCATCACCAGGCGATAACAAACACCACTCTCATGTTTAAATTAGGCTTCGAATAAGGTTAAGCTATTTAATAGATACGTTTTACCTGTAAATAAAACGTTTATTAAATACTTACCTTATTCGAAGCCTATTTATTTTTAATCCTGCATGGTGACATTTAAACATGAGACGTAATGATGTCATGTCACAATAGGGTATTTGATCAGGGTATTTGCCTGTATTCAAAATAAATTATCCAACTACAGATAATTTATTTTTAATTTATGTTTTATAACATCTAAAAAAAGGGGTAACCACGATTATTTTATTAAATTTATCCTTTTTATGATTTTTTATGACCTATCTAATCATAAAGAGTGTGCTATATAATTATGACGTCACATGCTTGTATTTAATACAAAACTCCATATACACCTATCGTTTTGACATTTCATAAAAAGTTGCTGTTTTGAATGTCAGTCAAATACCCTATTCAATCAAAAGCTATAAACTGCCAATGGTGTTATGGTGGGAGAAGACAAACGCGCGGTAAAAATGGCGGCAAATGGACGGACCGGATGTACGTCACAAGTACAGACAAAAGACAAGAATGCTATTCTCATGTTTAAATTAGGCTTCGAATAAGGTAAGAATTTAATAAACGTTTTATTTACAGGTAAAACCTATCTATTTTTAACTGGAATTGCAGTTGTTATTGAATAATTTTAATGTTCCAGATTTTTTACTATTAGGGAATATGCATGTAATTTAAATTTAGTTCAATTATTTTTATTTCGAATCTTTATTGGCCGGACATTTAAACTAGACTATTATTTTAGTAATTAATATATTTTTAATTAATTAAAATTAATAAATAAAAATGCAAATTAAGCGAGGGAAATTCAAATTTGTAAAACGCAACACCATTGGTTAAAATTAAAAGTGACGTCATATACTATGTCAACGAGTTCGTATTGCTTACATTTGTATGGCATTGCAGGCGTTTGATTAGAAAACATAGTAATAACGTGTGTGTTGTGAATTCATTTATTGTTTAAGTGTAATGATAACATCCTGGTGAGATTAAAAATCATTTAAGACAATGACTGAAAGTGGTTTTGTAAAAGGTCAATCGGATAATTTGCCGAGAATAGATCAATTCATGATGTCGTTTTATTTTATTTCAAATCCAAATTTTACGTCCGCTGAAGTAAAAAGAGTGAAAGCTGCAAGGTAATTATTCTATAATAATACATTATGTACGTTATTTTAGACGTAAATACAATCCTAAATTTGTATTGTAAATATAAAAACATAACATTTTAAGTAGGTATAACAAATTAAAAAAATCAAGGGATGAACTCTAAAGGGTCTCTCGTTTCTACTGTAATATAATTTAGGAACAAAGCTGAATAGTTAATTAAATGTTTTTTGTTTACGTTTTAGGAAAAATAGATGAAAACACAAAACTTTGTAAACTGGATTTTAAGTACAGTTATCTACTGCTTGTGTGATTGATTTTCAATACAAAACATACTTCTGACTAACTGAAATCATATTAGCTTAAAATTAGCTATCGAAATACGTCATACTTACATTAGAGTGATCTTCACAACAATGTAAACAAGTTGTTGCAGATACTTCATCTATTCTGATAACCTTACACCATACTTTACGTATTTTTGCACCTATCGGGACTGGAAAAACACTTTATCAGGTGTACTTCTGATAGTATTTTTGCATTCAGGCGTTTAAACAGCTCAAAATTATTCTCTATTTTAAATAATTTTTTAAACTTAATTACAGCATTTTTAAACAGTATTTATATTTTTTACTATGTTATAACGGTGTAAACAGTGAATTAAAAATATAAAATAAAAACATGCATATACCCTATTGTATGTTGTTTTACTGTAGTAATAAAAAATCTGACGTGTATTCCCAGCCTAACTGTTGGCAGCACTGCTGAGTGCTGTGCTCTCTTGGCGTTTACAAATAGGTCTATTATTTTTCTCTTTGGTTTATAATGTTTATGGACGTGAATAATTTTTTTTTGGCAGGTAATTATTTATTTGGGAACTTGGGAAGTCATTTTCCAATCAATGAATGAGTGTTTATACGTAGTATCTCTACTTAGTCTGTGGAGTGTTTTCCGAGATCAACAATGGCTGATGATATAGTTTTTGAACTATTACATTCAGAAATAATAAATTATGCCTTGGAACAATCGAAAGACAACAATGAAAAGATGGTGAGTAATTAATCCTTCCTTCTAATCAAACTTGTTACCTAACATTATTGGTAGGTACTACCAATTGCCATTGTTGTCATGCCGCAGGCCTGTGTCATTTTAAATAATTCAACAACAACAGCATAACTAGTTCTTCCTAGGATATACCTCTGGGATCCAAACTGACTACTGAAACTCGGTAGGAAACATAAAACGCACTTTGCACTCTGGTTGTATTAATTAAAACAATTATTATAATATCAACATTTTTATTTTAAGGAAACAGATTTGTCTGTTGTGGAGTACATTGGATTTGCTGCTGGTTATAAAATTATGGAGAGGCTAACAAGAGAATGGCCGAGGTTTAAGGATGAATTGGACACTATGAAGTTTATATGCACTGATTTCTGGACATGCATTTATAAGAAGCAGATTGACAACTTGCGCACAAATCATCAAGGAGTTTATGTTCTACAAGATAATGCTTTCCGTTTTCTGACAAACTTTTCAAATGGTCATCAGTATTTGGAATTTGCTCCAAGAGTGAGTAGTTATGTTTATGTTAATTAAATAATACTTAATTATTTTATTTTTTAACAAAAAAGTGTCAACACATTTTGCCTATTTACTAGTTATATAAGCATATTTAATACAATGCTGATCAATGATACATTTAAGTTGACTTGCTCATAACCAATCACCAATCAATCTGTCTGAGTTGTTGCCATTCTCCCATAAAAACAAAAATAATAACATTTTAGGTAAGTTATTCAATTTTGCAAAAGAAAAAGGGTTATTTTAGGTTTGTGGGCAATACTTTTAATTTTGTAAAAACACCGGGTTAATTAAGCATTTCCTCCTGAAAATGTGTCCACATTCCTTGTGGACCTCAAAGCCTCCTAATATTGAGATATAACAGATTCTTTAATACCTCAATATTTATTTTAACTTTACCATGGCCTGGCAGGTAATTGCAACCCTTAAAATCATCTAGCATTACACATTATACATTGAAACATTAAAATTTTAGCATTGTAGAAGCACTTTAATTTTACAATTATCAATTTTTTACATATTCTAAACTTTTGGGGCTGACAATGCAACTGCTGGTTATCTGCCAGGTCATTACTTTTCTCAATAACTAGTACTTACTAAAATATAAATTAAAAAATTGATATCATTGTCCTAAGCATGATACCTAGTCACACTGACCACTATACATAATATATACTATACTATAATTAAATAATTATTTTTTAAGGTCATTGATTAAAAATCTTTTTTTATACTTACAATTTTATTTATTTATTTTAAAAATTACATACATAATGCTGCTTTTATTTTCAGTATGTTGCATATACCTGTGGACTGATAAGAGGAGGCCTTGCCAATCTCTGCATAAATAGTATAGTTACGGCTGAAGTTCAGTCTATGCCTTCATGTAAATTTCATATACATGTACAAAGAACATGAAAATTAAAACATTTCCCAATTAAGTAATTCAACAAAAGCTTTTTATTTTATTGGGTATCATTAAATTGTTTCTCAATGTGATATATATTTATTTTGACTGTAATTGAAATAAGAGAAGCTAAATAAGA
The DNA here is from genome assembly GCA_951216915.1 of Tetheella fluctuosa. Taxonomy (NCBI): domain Eukaryota; kingdom Metazoa; phylum Arthropoda; class Insecta; order Lepidoptera; family Drepanidae; genus Tetheella; species Tetheella fluctuosa. The sequence continues at coordinate 6,482,816 of OX578231.1, read as the reverse complement.
CTCTTGTTTGCACCATTAATTATTTAGTCTAGGACACAGATTTTTAATTTAAAAAAATAGTTTAATCAGCTATGTTAATCAGTTTTTCCTAGTAGATACCTACCTAGGTATGTGCCTCAGAGGCAAAAAATAAAAGTATATTTCTATGGTACTATGGAGATACATTTCTGTTAATGGAATCGATTGAGCGCTATTTAATGTTTTCGAAAAATAATTTAAAACTGTTCATAAAACGAAAAGCTGATCTAAATCGCTGCCAGTTGGGAGAATAACTTGAAAACACAAACAGATAGGTACACACAACAACAACCATACATATGATACATACATCATCGATCCTTACGTTAGTAGTAGTTAGTGTAGACTCTAACTAACTCTAAGTTGGAAATAATATTGTCACTCTTTATCTATTAGACAACAGTGTGCTTTCGAAATGAGACGGGCTATATTTCGCAACAGATTGTCTGTGATTATATATTCTTTGTTGTCTGTGGGTTTGTGACAGTTTGTATTAATTCAAGGACGGATAAACAGTGCAGTTTGGTTTGGTGAATTTTTCCAAACTTAGCTTTACAAATTACAATCACAACTAGCTCTAAGTGTTTGTAGTGTGAATACAATTAAGAACCTATAAAACAATAGGCAAAATAACTTGCGAAATGTGCCACTTGAAGACAAGTCGGCAAAGCCATAAAAAATGATCGTTTATGGCAAAATTTCCATGAAATGAAGACCGGTGAGTACTGATTACATTATTTATGTGTTCATTTCAAATGTAGCATGCGTGTAACATTGAATAGTTGTTTTCAGGACTCATTTAAATGAAAGTATAATTTATGACACGTCTCTTCATAGCATACGACTCGGTATAATTATGAGGATGACGTAACAAACAATAACAAAAGTCTTTTTGTTCAACGTAAACAATAGTGTTGCCTGTCGATTATCAATAATTTCATTCTCGACTCGGTTGGACGAGGACTTTTTTTTATATTTTCGCGAATTTTTGCTGAATCGTGTTAGTCACAGTCTTATAAACATTTTGCTCCTTGGAAATTTTCACCTCCGAGATATGAGACTTTGTAAATTTTTCAACTAACTTATAAATTTACAGTTCAAAGTCGATTTATATTTAATTGCATTCCTAGTAACAATGACATTTCTATGTGTTACAGAACCTACATAGTCAACGGAGGCACCACCCCTAAAAATTATTTAAAAGATATTCATGTAGTCTAAGTAAGCATTTTTTCATATTTAATGTAGTTTTTTCATGTAGTCATATTTATTATTAAGTATGTCCCCACAGTACAGGCATGCCCAGTGCGGGTACTATAGGAATCTATTAATTTAAGGCAATTATATTGTGCGTCACTGTTTGAAAAAACTAAAACGGTGGCTGAAAAGAATGCCAAAATCTTGGTACCCCTTTAATATCAGTAATAATGTTGCATCATAGTAACGTAAGTTTATTTGTATCGCAGGACTTTAAACTGGAGTCAAAGACGAAGTTAGCTGGACTACCAAGCATTTAAAATAAATAACTAAGAATTTTCATAACATTAATAAGATTAATTTTACCTAATAAAAAAAATTAAATATATGAACACCTATTATTGAATACTATAATAAAAAAAAACTACTTAGCTTGAGTAAAAAAATATAATACATTTTTTTACTGTCATTTTGTTTGTCATAAAAACGAAACAAGTCATGAATTAACGTAATTTTGATGAAAAAGTCTCGTGAACTAATAGGATTTGCACAGGTCAGACTGGAAGTTGGGAGTTATGATTTTAAACTACTGGCGACAGAAACGGGATGCTTCAATGGGCTGCTGTCATTGATTCCGCCATTACGTCGTATATAGCTGTCTTTATCGAACGTATTTACATTGCATATTTCGCTCTTGCTCAGTTCCAGTGTACACAGTGATTCCCAAACTTTTATGAAATTAGCAACGACTACTCATTAAAATTATGCACGACGTAAATAACTAATGTTTTTGTCCACCTAAGTTATTTTTTAATATTTAATATTTAGCTTGTTTCTTATGCAATAGTAGCAATATATAATGTAAAATGTAGGCATATACTACAGTAAACAATAAATAGAGGTCTATGGAAAATTCTGGAAGGTTCTGGAAAAATAGGGAAAGTTCTAGAAAATACAATTGGTAGAACTTTCCAGAAACTTCTGGAATCCTGCTCTGGAACATTGTGGAACGTTCAAGAATAATTTCAAATATTCCAGAAAATTTTAGTATACCTATCGAAGGTTCTCGAACATAGTGTATGAAGTTTCTAGAACAGAACAGAAGAACAGGGCCTTAAATACATAGCCGGCTCACGAATGTAAAAAAAAGACGGATGCCTTCTTTCATAGAAACGGTGTGAAGCCACGCAACTCCTACACTTTCGTGTGCATACACGAGATAACACTCACACAGATACACCAAGTCGGACAATCCGCCGCCATTACGCTCCGAACCCCAGCTCTTGTTATGCGCAAGTAAAGTTGTGAAATATGCCGTCTTGTGTGGTGCGGTGGCGTAAAAACTTCTCAAAAAAATACAATAAGTCCCAAGGAATAACCTACCATGCGCAAGTAATGTTTTAAGTTAGAGATTCGTGATTATTTTTCATAATTAGTTTTGTTTACTTTTGTATGAAATCGGGATGTCAAAGGCAGCAGTGCTACCAGTTTTTTTCGGGAAAAATTCCCTAAAAGTGGTTAATTGGAAATCTATATTTGTTGCATTTGTTAGTGTTCTTTTTTGTAGCATTTAATTAATGTAAATTTTACGTACTTAAATAATTTACAGGTCATGTAAATAATGTGACGTAATGTGGATGTACTTAATCTGGATGTAATGTGATTCATTTAATGTAAATAATAAAACTGTTTTCCACTCCAACAAAACAGTTATTATGTGTGAGAAAAAACACACAGCATTTATTGAAGAAGCATCTATAGATATTTACCTTTTATTTATGCAATTTTATACTTTACCTCTTCTCCCTGGTATTACCTGTCTCTTTCACGCATAGCCGAGCGCGTCAATATTCCTGAACTGAAGCGCACCTGTCAATGTCAACTCATAGTCTTCCATCAATGACCAGCAAGAACCTTGCTCCAATGCTGTGTGTTTTTTCACACACATAATAACTGTTTTGTTGGAGTGCAAAACAGTTTTGTTATATGTGATTCCAAAACACACAGCATTTATTGAAGACCTGTTTGATATCTGCTGGTGAAAGAGTACATACAAACGCTATATGAAATTATTATATACTTACATACATATACATATTTTTTATCTTTGTTTTATTTTTATAAATGAGTTCAAAAACAAAACATTATAAATTTAATATATTTCAAACATAAAACAGAGTTTAATACTCCATAATTTTTGTAATCAAGATATAATTCTTATATTATTTTAAAAATCAAACTAAAAACTACTTGAACTTCTTGAATTATAGATTAGGTAATAAAGATATACCTCTTACATTCATTTAAAAATCAACAAAACAAACTTCTTGAATTAAAGATTAGGTAATAAGGATATACCTACTTACTACTTATATTCTTTAAAAATCAACAAAAAACCTAAAAACATATCATAGAATAAAAATCAACAACTCGAAACACCTGAGATCAAAAAACAATAACATATACATTAATTATGTAGTACTACCAGATAAAATAAAATAATGAAAACTAAAAGTCGTAAGAAATTATCCAACAGTTGATCCCTACTATTCTTATCCTGAATACAGTCTCTATCAATGGCACGACAGAAGAATTTCCTAAATGTCTGGGAACTTCTCCAATTAGCCCTAGAAAGAATCTCTTCTATAGGTCTATTTTCTAAAAAGCTTCTAGATGCTACTGCTGATCGCACACTGCCTGGTGACGCATCTATGCCAGCTTCTCTAAAATAGTTCTTATCCAACCTGCAATCATCGTTTGAGTAGCTGGTTTAATTGTACCTGTGATTGATATAAATAGACTTGTCATTTCTATTCCTTTATCACGCCTGCTTTCTGTGATCTTAATTAATTTCTTAACATGTTGTACTGGGCATATGCTGTCTCAGTAACCAACCAGATTGTCTATTCTGAGCACTATCTGTTTTTGAACCGAATCTTGGCCACAGTATAACGGGCCGGTTGGCGTGGTTGGTAAGATACCCTATCTATCACGCCATAGGTCGTGGGTTCCCACTCAGGACAAACATTTGTGTGCATGAACATGTCTGTTTGTCCTGTGTCTGGTTGTAATAATATCTATATATGTATGTATTTACCAAAGAAAAGTAGTATATGTAGTATATCAGTTACCTGGCTTCCATAGTACAAGCTCTGCTTAGTTTGGGGTCAGATGGCCGTGTGTGAGGAATAATGTCCCAGAATATTTATTTATTTATTAGTATTATTTCCTTCTTATTGTCATCTATTATCAGATTATCCATAGACAATTCCAATAGTGTTATGTCGTGAATTCTTCGACCGGAAGCTAATAGTAAAATTATTGCCGTTTGGCTACTTGATTGGCCCACCCCCAATCTTCTAAGCTAGAAGTTCCAGCTTCTCCACCTGCGGTGGGCTCCTGCCCGTAGTGCGGTCGATCAGGTTGTTGGGTATGTTCTCTATTGGTAAAGGTTTTGCTAGGGCCCGCGCTTTCAGATCGGTTAGCCAAAAGCATTGTGTCCAATATGGTGCTATCACTATATAAATTCCTGTTGCTGTGTTGAGGTGGCGCAGTACCCGTGGAATTAAATTGGGTGGTGGGAATACCCAAGCCAGTTCGAACCTCCAAGGTCGACTGAAGGCGTCGCAAAAAATTGTTGACCTATCTCTTGAGTCCCATGTAACGTAATGGTTTACAACCGCGGATTCTTTTGAGGCAAATAGATCGATGTTTGGTACCCCCCAAATTCTGAACACGGCCTCCGAGGCCGGGGAGAACAAGTGCCATTCCGGCACTGGTCGATTTCTGGACAGGCGGTAGGCTATTCCGTTGTATCTCCCCGGGAGGTACGCCGCCGACAGTTTTATATTTAGCCGTTCGGTTAGCTCCAGGAGCTTTGTTGTCAGCTCCAGTAGGGCTAGGGATCGTGTACCGCCCTCGTTTCTTATATACGCCACAAGCGTCCTGTTGTCGGATTGCACCAGAATATGCGCATTCCGAAAAAACTTTGGTGACAACTTATTGCACCGTACACCGCGAACAGTTCTTTTACATTTGAGTGCCACGACCTTTGGTGTACTAACCACTTGCCCTTCAGATACCTCTCGCTGAGGTGAGCGCCCCAGCCCGCCTTCGCTGCGTCTGTGGTCAAAAAGTGGGTTACCTCTCTTTTGTGCAGGGCCACTGAACTGTGAGCTATGGCGTTCCGCCACCAACATAGTTCCAGCTGCACTGGAGGAGGAAGCTCTTTCTTCTGTCTTGCTTTTCTCTGAGTAAACCTTTGTATTAGCCGACAGTGTAAGCGTCCTCTTGGGGTAGTCATATTTGCAAAATTGAGGAGGCCTAGTAAGCTCTGGGTTCCTCGTAGAGTACAGAATTCTTTTTTCAGAATGCTTGACACTGTCCCTATTCTTATTACTTTTTTTGGAGGTAAGGCCATGGTACAGTTTTTGGTGTTCCACAAAAGGCCTAAATATTCCAGCTCTTGAGAAGGTGCTATGACTGACTTCTGGTAATTGACATGCCAACCCAGATTTAAAGTCTCCGAGACCTGACTTTGTAACCTGTTTTTGTCCTGATTTACTAGAATGTAGTCGTCTAAGTAAACCAAGAGTCTTATTCCCCTTGTACGCAAGATCTATGCGATCCAATTTGATAATGCGGCAAAAGTCCGGGGGGCAGAAGACAGGCCAAAGGGTAGAGCTGTTAGTTGGAGTATCTGGTTGTTGTAGTAAACCCGTAGGAAACGACGGTGCGACTCTGCTATTGGCAAATGAAAATAAGCTTGTTGGAGGTCGATCTTTGCCATCCAATCGTTTTTCTGCAAGAACTCTGCCACATCTGTCTGAGATACTAATTGGAAATGTTTGGTTGCCACATGTCTGTTGAGCCCTCTCAAATCGAATAAATCATCATAATTAAAAACATCTTGGAAAGGAATCCTGCATTGGAAACTGGAGGCACTTCCAGAATTCCTTTTTCTTTTAAGTCCTGAACGACTTCTGTCATATTAGTCTATGAATATAGACCTTGGGTAATGATATTTAAAATAAATTGGTTTGCACCAAGCTCCTCCCATGCTTGTGCATGGTGCTTCAAGCATCCTCCCCTGAAAGCTTGGTGGGTCTGTATATAGTCATTTTTGTTTTGGATTTTGATCGGCATTATTTTTCTTGGTATAGCCTCGAAAGTTATGACGTTTGTGTGAGGCCTTATGAGGAGGAAAGTTATTTTGTCTTGTGGTATCATGTGGTGTCATAAGTCTTACTCCCTTAGTAGGTCTTTTGTCCTGTTTGTAATTTGAAGAGGATCTATTTCGACTGTGTCCCCTGTCCTTTATATATTCTGGTTTATTCAACCATGTCTGAGAACCACCGAGTGACTGAATAACAGGTTGTAGGGCCTGGCGACTGAAAAAGTACTCTGCACTTGGGGGAATTTCTCTTAATGTGGCTTTTAACATAGGACTATTAATTTCTTTCAGAATTCTCTCTCTTCTTATTTCTATACACTCTCCCCTTCTGCCACAAATAATTTGCATTATCTTTTCTGAGCACTTATGAAGTGCGGAGCCCGGTCCCAGCAGTCCAGACACCTTGTCAAACAGAGACTTTGGATTTAATTCACCTGGGTTTTCTGCTGCCCAGTTAAGAAGATCCTGCAAACTCTGCTTCAATAGTTCCTGCTGTTCTAGCTCTGCATTTGTTAATCCCGCTAACATATTTTCAGCAAAAGCTAAAAAATCTTGAGTTTTATTAAAATTACATAATTCTTCATTTACTCTTAATGTTACAAAACCCGGAGTTGCTGAATAACCCTGCAATAAAGATTTGTATCGTATGCCCTTCCAGGCTTGTGTATTAAAATGCTGAAGTTGATTAACTTTTTTAAGCCTATCCTTCTTTGCAATCGGAATTACTCTTTTTTCATCATAGTCAGTATTTAAATCACCTAATTGAAAATTGTCTGTACTCATACATGGATTAATCAAGTATGGAGGTTGGGAACTTGAATGTTCTACTTGGTTACTGGGTCCAGGAAGATTCAGGTAGGTATCTTGTTTAGTAGAAGTGATATACTGAGGTAATTGTGTCAAAAATATAACTAACCTGATTCATCAACGAGTCAATACGTGGGTCCTGAGTAACTTGTCTATTGTACTTACGGCGTTTATTGGGAGGTGGTGAGGCTATGCCCTCCTCATCTTCCGAAGATGAAGAAGAGTTGCCTCCACAACTGGAGATACCAGCGTGGTGTCGAGGTGACCGCTCTTCATCCGAAGCAGCGGCATCCGACCGATCGCAAACACCGTTATTACCCACTGAGTGAGAGCTCATTCTTTCAAATAGCTATCACAATCACTTATTCTTAACACAAACTAATACTTTAACACTTGGAAACAAATAATTTATCACTATCTTTATAAGAAATCTAGTAAGACAAAACTTTTGCATGCTTTAGCGGCAAAATCTACAAACGCTGAGTTGACATTGACAGGTGCGCTTCAGTTCAGGAATATTGACGCGCTCTGCTATGCGTGAAAGAGACAGGTAATACCAGGGAGAAGAGGTAAAGTATAAAATTGCATAAATAAAAGGTAAATATCTATATATGCTTCTTCAATAAATGCTGTGTGTTTTGGAATCACATATAATAAATTATTTTGGCAGTGTACTTATGTTGTAAATAATGTAAACTTAATATAAACGTAATGCAAATAATGTGGATGTAATGTCATTCTTGTAATGTAAATAATACATTATTTTGGCAGTGTACTTGTGTGTTTTCATTTCAATTATTTTGTCGTAGAAAGGAATAATAATAAGTAACTTCAATGAATTTAAAATCATTTATCTTTTTGCGATTAGAAAATACCAAAAATATTAATAATTCATATTAAGCTCGCCATTGCACAAATTTGTTTGTACAAAATTTAATAATAATACGTCCCATAACGGTAGTCATAACCACAGTCCCTCAATCGATCTTCTAGATAAAAGCCTTAATTCACCCTGTAGTATGATAAAAGTGAAACCGTCACTAGATTTGTAAGTTTCAACTTATGTTTTGATACCATGATTTATTCTCATTGATCTGAAAAAGTGGACAAAGTGATATTCATCTGGCAACACCTATGGCACGCACACATCAATAGACTGCGGCCATTTCTATGCTTCACTCGCAATGAGAGGTGGTTCCATCCGTCTTTTTTTTACATCCGTTGCGTCGAGATTTTTAGCGAAGTACCCAGATCTCGGAAACCAAACTCGAGCTCTTAATTAACCCTGACAGTTAGTTCCTGTGAGTGGATACATTTTATATCAAAAGGAAAGCTGATTTATCCTAGTCAAGAGCTCATAAGCGTTGCTCAAATAATGGAAAGTGAATTTGAGAAATTTCATGGCGAATCGTTGAGCTCAGATAAATATATTTTCAAAAGACTAGCCAGCATTATTCATAATAAAGTTAAAGATCGATATCATCAAATAAATTACTCGGTTATACTTTGCTTAGTAAGAATAAGAATCTATATAAGATTAACCTAGTCTAGGTAACCTAGGTAAATCTCTTAGCTGCATAATGCTGAGACGTTCTAGGTGGACCATTTTCCACCTACGCATCTTGTAAGAGCATTTGCCAAGGTGCTGGAAGCAACAGTTCTGGATCATCAGGTGGAACTTCTTCTCCTTATTGCCGTAAAATGTTATGGAGCACTGCAGTTGCTGTAATTACAACTAAGGCCTTGTCTAATTTGATGCGAAGCCCTAGTGATAGTGCTGGGAATCTCCGTTTCCAAATTCCATAGGATCTTTCTACTGGTTTTCTTGACCTGATTTGAGACTCGTTGTATAGTTGTTCTAAAGGAGTCCTCGGATTTTCTAGCGGAAGCATTGTATAGGGTGTGGATGCATATCCGCCATCCACAAGTATTAGAGCATCACCGTAATCACCAGCCTCAAACTTGGCTTTTCTATATCAATTATTAATAATGGTGCTGTCATGGCTCGACCCTGGCCATCTTGCAACAATATCTGTAATTTCCATATTTGCATTGCAAATAGTTTGGACATTAAGGACGCGTTCGCAAAATTGATAGGTAGAGAATCGAACTACTACATTGACACGGGTCACACACACAAGTGTACGCACGAGTCGCACGACTAACTGCGAGAATTGTAGTCAAGTGAACTCATTTTGATACTTTGAAAGATTCATTTTTTTTTACGTATTTCTTTGTAATAAAATTATGGTACCTACAAAAAATATTTATTATTGCTGTTTATATTTTTGCGAATTACCTCCGAACTTTATGGACTCACCTGAAAGTGTACTTCGGTGACTGCTACTGGAACTCCTCGACGAGTTGTACTAGGTGAGCCGAGCTTGGGCTTGTTTTGTTAGTCATGATGAGACCTTACCTCCGGACTTGATGGAGCGACCTGAAGGTGTACTTCGGTGACTGCTACTGGAACTCCTCGACGAGTTGTACTAGGTGAGCCGAGTTTGGGCTCGTTTTGTTAGTCATGATGAGACCTTACCTCCGGACGTGATGGAGCGACCTGAAGGTGTACTTCGGTGACTGCTACTGGAACTCCTCGACGAGTTATACCAGGTGAACCGAGTTTGGGCTCGTTTTTATTAAAACAACAAATAAAACGTATTTTTTATCGTCAGAACTCGGCTCACCTAGTACAACTAAGGTAGAAGACGTAAGGTCTCATCATGACTAACAAAACGAGCCCAAACTCGGCTCACCTAGTACTACTCGTCGAGGAGTTCTAGTAGCAGTCACCGAAGTACACCTTCAGGTCACTCCATCAAGTCCGGAGGTAAGGTCTCATCATGACTAACAAAACGAGCCCAAACTCGGCACACCTAGTACAATTCGTTGAGGAGTTCCGTAGCAGTCACCGAAGTACACCTTCAGGTCACTCCATCAAGTCCGGAGGTAAGGTCTCATCATGACTAACAAAACGAGCCCAAACTCGGCTCACCTAGTACTACTCGTCGAGGAGTTCTAGTAGCAGTCACCGAAGTACACCTTCAGGTCGCTCCATCAAGTCCGGAGGTAAGGTCTCATCATGACTAACAAAACGAGCCCAAACTCGGCACACCTAGTACAACTCGTTGAGGAGTTCCGTAGCAGTCACCAAAGTACACCTTCAGGTCACTCCATCAAGTCCGGAGGTAAGGTCTCATCATGACTAACAAAACGAGCCCAAACTCGGCTCACCTAGTACTACTCGTCGAGGAGTTCTAGTAGCAGTCACCGAAGTACACCTTCAGGTCACTCCGTCAAGTCCGGAGGTTAGGTCTCATCATGACTAACAAAACGAGCCCAAACTCGGCTGACCTAGTACTACTCGTCGAGGAGTTCCAGTAGCAGTCACCGAAGTACACCTTCAGGTCGCTCCATCAAGTCCGGAGGTAAGGTCTCATCATGACTAACAAAACGAGCCCAAACTCGGCTCACCTAGTACTACTCGTCGAGGAGTTCTAGTAGCAGTCACCGAAGTACACCTTCAGGTCACTCCGTCAAGTCCGGAGGTTAGGTCTCATCATGACTAACAAAACGAGCCCAAACTCGGCTGACCTAGTACTACTCGTCGAGGAGTTCCAGTAGCAGTCACCGAAGTACACCTTCAGGTCGCTCCATCAAGTCCGGAGGTAAGGTCTCATCATGACTAACAAAACGAGCCCAAACTCGGCTCACCTAGTACAACTCGTCGAGGAGTTCCAGTAGCATTCACCGAAGTACACCTTCAGGTCGCTCCATCAAGTCCGGAGGTAAGGTCTCATCATGACTAACATAACGAGCCCATACTCGGCTCACCTAGTAACTCGTCGAGGAGTTCCAGTAGCAGTCACTGAAGTACACCTTCAGGTTGCTGCATCTTTTTTATAGCGAAATAAAATCGAATGAAAATCTTACCTCGTCAAGTATCAAATTTGGTTTATCGAATATTTTGTGTTTGTACAGCGATCTTTTTCAACTCGAGCTGCTCTAAACAGGCGATACAGGTCCACTCTCGACGGCGGCCGCGGGCCGACTAAAGTTTCATTCAAAATGCTTGTGAAATACATCAGACGAGTTTTATAACTAAAATAACCCTTAATCCAACCGATTAAGATTCAACCAGAATAGAAAAAAATGTGAAAAAATAAGTTTCGCTTTTAATTTTTTCTGCAACTATTTATAGCATTTAGATAAAAAATAACTCCTATCGTTAAGAATTGAATATGTTTGCCTACATATAGTATTTTTAGAAATAGTGAAATATGTTTATAATAGCTAAAAAATGTACCTAAACTCAACCCGGTATCGATAATTTTGTGGAAAATGGCAACGACAGATCGATTTTACATTATGAGAAACTAAAATTTTCAATAATAATGTAACTATTATTTGAAGATGAAGAACCAATCTATACGAGGTAGTTATTAGTTATATTGGATTTTGTTTGATTATGCCATAAAATGTACCGAAAAACAGCTTAATTTTGCCTGATATGCGAACGCGCCCTTAATAGAGAAATACCCCTTTCTATTTCTGAAAATTTCGGCCTGGTCTCCACCTGGTGATGTTATACGAATATGAGTGCAGTCCATTGCTCCTAGAAATTATTCTGTTCTTGGCGTATTTCCTGTCTCGTAGTTGGAAATTTTATATACTCTTTTTGTCAAGATGCTATAGCTGCATTAACTTTGTGTATTATTCTATGTACTGTCGATACACTTAGTCCACTGAAATCGCCAGTTGTTAATTGAGTGTTGTTGGTTGCGTAAAATCTTAAGGTGGCCAAAAGCTGGTTGATAGGGGATATTGATTGGTTCCTGAAAGAAAAGATAGTCTCATTTAAAATAAATAAAGTAGGTAAGTAAATGAAAGCAAACTATGTATCATCAGCATCATCTCAGCCGCAAGACGTCCACTGCTGGACATAGGCCTCCCCTAATGATCTCCAATAGGACCGGTCTACATACAATTAATTGAAATTTGGGTAAGAGAGCAGCCTTATTATCTTATCCAATTGGTGTTCAATTTTTAATAATAAATGGTATGTTGCTGCTTTAGATAAACGAAATCTAATCATGAAATCCTTGTCATCGTAGTTGTCAAAATGGTCTTTCCTTTCTTTATACCACCTTGGACGTCTTATAACAACATAGTCATCTTCACTATCGCTTTCATTGTCCGATACCATTCTTCTCAAACGCTGCATTTCTATTTTAAATAAAACTAATAAAATCTTTTCTCTTCTAATATGTACCTACGACGCTTGTACGACGCACTAGCGTCACTCGGCCAGCTGACATAAAAATTTGACGCCATTTTGATTTTATCTGGAGAATTGCCTGTTATTCCTTCAATATTGGTGGTATAAGAGCTCTCGTATAACTCGGTTATTCTACGGATAAATAGTTGGTGAAATGAAAATATGGTTATCTGAGAGTAAGTAATAGGTTTATACTTGGAATAAAACTTATTCTACTTTGGTGACATCGGCCCTAAAAGAGTTAAATAGAAATACCGCATATAATCTACAGCAAAAAAAGTGTAAAAGAAAATTATATAAAGTGTCAAACATTTCGTATTGAACTGGAAATCAATAAAAATTATAAAATGTAAGTTAATCTTTTTTTATTTTTTTCCCATAACATCTCCCTAAACAATAGTCTGAGAATCGTTGATAACGGAGATGACGTAGTCTAGTGTCACCCACGTGACCATCGTATCTCGGAATGCCATACCAGGCGTAGTATATTATTGTACCATGGTTAGGAGGAGGGTATAGGCACTAGGTTAATTCCTCTGTGGTATAGGGATGCAAGCGATACATCAGTTGGCAACACCCTACATCGGTTATCGCGGGCTGCGGGATTTTCCCGTTTAAGCCATTTACTTCAACCAACGCGCAACGTGGGAATCCCACAATAATCGATGATCAGCTATAAACGATTTAATAAATTAAATCAGTTTGCCGAAAAAAAGGCAAGGAGGGTGTATATTTAATTTGAATTGTTTGTAAAAATTTTGGAAAAAGTAACAGATAGATAATTATGATGAATAAATATTTATTTTAATTTTATGCAAACATTTTTTTTTTCTTTTGTGAGAAATCTTTACCCTTCATAAGGGCCCCCAAACAATTTTTTATACGGGGCCCCACCAAGGCACGCTACGCCACTGAATAATAGTCTATAGTTCTGCAATAATATTAACACACTGTGTGTGTAGTAAAGCCTGACCAGAAAAGTAACAAAGACAGCTTATATTAATCACGTCACGTTTATATGTTCGTTTATTAATTTTATTTGACTTTTTTAAATCTATAGCGGTTATTACACTATCCTATTTGTAGAAACTCTAATTAGGAAATCGGAAGGTGTGATCGTTGTTAGAGTCCGATTTAGTGCGATTGGAAGGTGCCAACCGCCCTATTTCCTAAATTGTTTACAATTTAGAGTTAATACAAATAGGAGCCAATTAGTGTGGCTGTATGGTCATCAACACTGGCTTATTCTACTGGCTTATGGTGAAAATATTACTAGTCTATGGTTAAAACTTTGACTCGATGCAAACTTTTTGATTGGCGTTGGTTGGCGCTCATTTGCAATGTTGCCAGATCTCTAGATTTTTAGTAGAATAACTGTTTTTCCCAAATTGTTCATATTCTGATTTCTTAATCGGTTGGCTCGCGAATGGGACGCGCGTCCCAAAACTACCTTCAAAAAAGTAGAATTCCAGGAATCGTGAGTCAACTTATGTGAGACATCAAGGGAGCTGCAAATTTGTCTCACTTATAGAGGTATTCCACTTACCCAATGTCTCAGATATCCAGGTATAAATAAATACCTGTCTCATTTACAGAGGGTTCCATTAATAGAAGTCAGAATACAGGTTATTTCAGTTATAGAGGTGCGATTATTAAATAAAGTAACGTATGTATTAGTATTCTTTAAATAAAAATGTTATTATTAAACATTGAAATTATTGCCCTGTTGACCTACTGTTGTCATTTGGCAGTTGCACTTGAGAGCCAGATGTCTTTAAGGTTTTACAAAGGTCGGCAACATCTATATATTGCCAATACAATATCCTTGGTATATCCATGGGCGACTGTAGCCACATACCACCAGATGGACCGTCTGCTTAACTCTGCTTGCTTGTCAACCTTCTGATAAAAAAAATGATTTTTTTTTACATAACGTGTAATATCTAAGTAAGACTATTTTGTGTTACTATTTGAAAGACAATTCGATTCTTCCCGCTGATAATCCTTTTTTTATACATCTACTGTTTTTTTTTTTAGTAAGTTCTAGTTTTTGAAAAACGGGTCTGGCAGCACTGCTTTTTTGCTTCCTTTGAATGCCTTTGAGTGATCCTTTCGATTCATTCGCTCCGCTCGCTCGTTGCATTGGTTAATAATTTTTAGGATTAGGAAAGAAAATGGCTTCCGAAGAGTTGGTGACTGAGCAATTTCAATTTTTGGGTATTGATGTGGAAAAAGAAGTTTTGACTAAATGTAAGTATCTACTTATTCTGGCTTCCAGAATTAAGTTATTAACGGTTAATTCTGTTCATAAATCTTCAAGATGTCAATTTTAAACCATAAAACCGCTATGAAAATGAATGTTCAAGGTTGTTTCAATATTCACTCTTTTCGAAGGTGTTAGTTTGTGTGAGGAAAATAATATCGACGCGGAATCTTTTATCGAACAATGGATGGCATTCAGTTTAAACCACTTGAACGGAGCTTCTCCAAATTTAGAAAACATAGATTTGTTTGCGAGGAAGGAATTACCCAAGCGAGCGGCGAGATGTAACGTTAAAGACAACGCACGGTTGAGTGCTGGGCCTAGTTTGACAGTGTACGGAGCGCCCACATCAACACAGTATCCTTTATTATCGCATGTTCCACGTGTTCTAATTATTTACAATAATACCTACCTCTTGCATGCAGTTCCTTGCGAACTGTAACATGTAAAAACATTATAACTATTTATAACCTATGTAGGTATATCTTGAATTTAAACATTCTAAACAAGTTACTGTAGGTAATGTTCCTCAATGTACAGGTCAGACAATGAAGTCCTATCTAATTATATGGCTGTTACACCAAAGGTATGAATTATTTAATTGACTAAATACCTTCATTTAAGTTTGTATGTTAGGTATAGCAATAATAATAATTACCAATTTCTTGATGATATCAGTTTGTATTGTAGTTAATTTGTAGGTAGTATGCAGAAACAGAGGGAAAGAAGTAATTATTAATGAAATAAATAACATTATCTATAAAATTATTTATACTAATCTAGGATTTTTATTACAAGAGTTATAGCAGAGCCTGAACACAATCTTCTGAAATTAAAGCAAGGAAGGTACAATGTTTCTACTGGCATTTAATGGGTATGGGTCTAGTATCACAGTACCTTCACTCTGTGACTAGATCTACACTCATTGATAGCTTTTAGAAGATTCATCATAACATCCATTGTGAGGTATTACTATACCCTTTCTATTCCTGCAGTAATAATCTAGTATGTCTGATTCGGGTGATGAAAGAAGACTATTTGAAGAAACAATACTTTGATAATCCTGCCTCTCATCAAATTGGTAATTTGGAAATTGATGGATTATGTTGATTTTTAACTTGATGATTTTTGTGGGCGAGTTTGCTTCTGGTTCATGTTATCATTAATTCATGACTAGATCCATACTCGTCTGCAGCCATCAACTTAACTGTAGCAATGCAAGGTACATGTTACAGGCATGTTGTAATTTTAATGGCTTAGATATTTTTTAACATTCTTAAAAAATGTGGTGTTTTTCCTATTGGATGTAAAAAAAATTAAACAGGCAATTAACAATTTATTTTTTTAAAATAATAAAAGTGTGCAGCATTTTTAATTAGAAAATTATTAAAATACCCATCAAAATCAATTTTCAAATACAAGATCTGATATGACTTTACCATATAAATGGTATACTATTAAATATATCTTCCCTGTCAATACCACAAATCCCATTTTGAGCACTTGAATATATTTTGCCAAAAAATATTTAAAAGCTCCTTCCTTGTTTACTACCATAAAAATATATGTGAAAATATCTTATAGATAAATGTATAAAAGAAATATGTATGTTATATTTTTTTTTATTTACTTTTGTAAAACTAAATTTAAGAATGTGCATGAATTATAAATTTTCATATCTTGTTATTTGTAATATTTAATAGATTATCATAATATTATAATTATGAAGTTCATTTTCAGAGAGTAAAAGTAGAAATAGAACCAGTTACAAATCAAAATGACTTGTGTCCAGCCACATATTCACCAACAGTGTAAGTACTGAATACTTCCATTTTATAAAAGAATATTAACTTATTTTATAGCTGACAATGTAACAAATTCATCTTGTAATCACTACATATTTTAAAACAAAGTCCTTCGCCGCGTCTGTATGTCTGTTCGCGATAAATTATTTTATTACAGGAGATAGGTAAATGTAGGTACCAATCACTAAACATAATTTCTTGTGACAATATTGATAAAAGTTAAAAGATGAGAAATTGGTAATGCCAATCTTGTTGATGTGATTTTGCAAAGTTTATTTTTATTTTTATATAATCTGTATATAAGAGATGTCTATTCCAGTGTATTCTCCCATTGTTCTTTTTAACCATTACATGTGCAGAATCATTGGTCTCTTGATGGAGCCATAAATAATATTAAATATTATTTCCAATTTAAAAGCATTTGTGCTTCATTCATGTACAACATAAATGTGTGACAAAACTACAATACAGGTGTATTTTAGCATTCTCGCCATATTTGCAGAGGTTGGTATATTGCTTGTATACAGCACGAATAAATTCCATTTATTTTTTAATGATTGGTACATCAAGTTCAATTACTAATTTGTTAATTACCTATTAACGGGTAGGTAAAACTTGTACTGTTATTAATAACAACCGTTACTTTTTGTCTTTTTTGTGGAAATTTGTAATTTGCTTTGCATTAAGTAACACTTATAATAAGATTGTTCTTGTACTTTTATAAAATCTGTTGATTTCCCTTATAAAATAAAGAAATAAACAAATAAAAATCCGCCTATTTCAAGAAAAAAATATGATAGGTAATTACTTAAATCGCATTCTGTTCAAGTAACTTAACAACCTCAGCCCTGCATGTCGAGAATGCTAAAGCATTGTATAAAATGGTCGTCATATAAATACTGGATCGTATGTAATTCGAATTGGAACAACTGAATATGATAAATATTTTTTTCGTGAGAGAACCACTTATGCGGCCGACTCAAATGTATTACTGAAAAAGCAGAACTGAAGAACAGAAAATTTTTCGACACTACATAATTTGGCATAGGCTTTGTAGGTAGAGCTTAAAGTTGGTTGCTTCAGCTACATGTAAACCATTAATTTACAGTGGTTCTGCAAAGTATGCATCGAGGACCAACACTGGCACAGTCGTGCATTCACATGGCGATGAGGCATTGTTGAAATTAATGTGTGAACCAAATAACCTGAATAATATATTGGATCTTAAAATATCACAAGTACCTAATGATGATGGCGATATTTACACCAAATCTACGTAAGTAGCACTAAATGTTAATTTATTATTTCTGCTTATGTCAACTGCATGACTGACTAAACTAAGTAGGTGCTTAAATATTTTTTTTTTACCATGATGACAGAGGTGGACCTGCAGTCTTGGCCGCAACAGCAGTGTAGTACCAGTAGCCGCGACATTCTCAACTCCATTACCGAAGCTAACGAATTCAATATGGATGTGTCATCCTTATTGAATTTGAAAGTATTATATCCCTCGGGAATTAAATGTTTTATTTTTTTACTTATTCTTGATAGGCTGTGCTTCACCACAATCTCACTATGGTTTGTGATGATGTGGCCGATGTGGTAAGCACGCAAAGCCTAGAAGGGATTGGGCTGATAAGTGAATGCGGCCGCCTGAACACACAGGTAAGTGCTGTGTGAAAAGTTGACTCATGTTAATAGCCTGCCACCACCATGCAAAAATCGTGTTTAGTCATGATGATACGTAAAATCCTATGTCCGTTTTCTGACTTCGTCGGAGTCGAGTCCGGACGCGATTGACTATCCTATGCCCGGGCCTAGTTGGCCTAAGGGAAGTCCACCTCTGCATGATAATCACGAATAATTGCATTAATACTGTTGTTCATATTTTGGCTAAGTTTTTCTAATTGCTCAATATTCTCATTAGTTAAAATATCTTCATATTGAAAGTATTGTGGAAAGTAGAATGTAATCTTCATATTTTTATAGGTTTGGTTTTGAATTATTACATGAAAAAGCTAGTATATTTGACAGTCACATTCGCTACATTTCACAATGCATCATGAAAAAAGCTGATATCACAAATGTTACATCGGTACGACATAAGACACAGGTAAAAGATTAAAAACTAGTGGGTAGCTAGCAGGGTATCTTGTGTCCATACAGTGATACATGTATATTTTTCAGAACGAAGTGAATGTAGCAGGGCGCATTGAATGTGATGCCGACGCGAGACTCAATCCAAAGTGTGTGGTGTTGCAAGGCACCTGGGAGGAGTCACTTAGTCAAGTTGTTCCAGTTGACATGGACAAGTATGGAACTGCATTCAGCGCGTGTTGTCGTTGTCGTCGGAGTACCGGCGAAGTGCTATTCTGAGCTGGTCCGCTTACAGTCATCCATCATTAAATAAGTCGCTTCGCTGCCGTTACAACGACAATGTGTGACTATTAATTATTCGTTTAGTAATACTTACATTTTGAACCAAGTTTAATTTGCAACAGTTTGAAGCAGTATTCCCTGTTCCCGGGCCAAGTGGTGGTGATGCGCGGTATAAACCCGCGCGGTGATAAATTCGTCGCTCATGAAATATTCTGCGATGCTGGTCAACCAGTACCTGACCCTAGAGCTGACATGTTGAACACATTAAATGGTATCATATTTAAATATATTTTTAATGACAATAAATAGGAATTATTTACGTAAATTAAATAAATTATATGTTTTAGGTAAATTGTCAATGGTGATTGTGGCAGGCCCATATACAACCTCGGACAATATGGCATATGAGCCGTTAAAAGATATGATTAGTTACATAAGTACGAACAAACCGCACGTGGTCATTATGACCGGACCGTTTATGGACAGCGAACATTCCAAGGTCAAAGACAATACGATGGCAGAAACATACAAATCGTTCTTTGACAAATTAATTGATAGTTTAGGCGAATTAAACACAGCTAGGTAAGCTTTTAATAAAATTACTGTTTTTATCTGTTTCTATCTGCTAGACAAATTTTGTGAATTGAAGGCATTTGAAGTTGGTAAGCACACAAAGCCTAGAAAAAAGGGAGGGTGGTAGCCAACCAGGTATTTATTATTATTTATTTAATATTTCTCAAACTTTAATCCGAGATTTGATCAAGCCTACCTACTATTTCCTAGATTAGGTACTTTCTTAATTCAAAAAAAAAACAAAATAAAGAAAATAGATGCCTTTATTTTCAGTCCATTAACTAAAATATACATAGTGTCGAATGCGAAGGATGCATTCCACGTGAACATCTACCCTTGTCCGCCGTACTCGAGCCGACGCAAACATTCGAACATACATTTTATACCTGACCCCTGTACTCTCAATATTAATGGCGTAGTTGTTGGGGTCACCAGCACTGATATCCTCATGCAGATCAGCCAGGAAGAGATATCATTGTAAATATACTTTTTATTCTATTTTTATTTTCATAGTGTGATATTGAAATAGTCAAACATTTAGTTCAGTTTTAATTGCGAAATGGTATCTAGGATAGTATATACTAATAATGTGAAAGTTTGTGAGGATGTATGGTTGGATGTCTGGATGTTTGTTACTCATTCACGTAAAAACTACTGAACGGCTTTGGATAAAATTTGGCACACAGATAGAATATAAAATACAGTATACTTTTTATTTATTACATTATAAAATAAGCAACCTTCTGAGTCAGATTTATTTTATTATTGTGAGTAAATAGAACTGAGCATTGAAAGTATTGATTGAAGCAAGTTACCTTGCACGCGGGCAGTGCCGCGTTTTTTTTTAATTTAAAAATAATATAATTGTGTAATTTTTTGTGAAACACCAGTTCTCGGTTTGAGCCTAGGAAGGCTCTAAGTAAAAAAAACCTAGTTTTTCCGTTTGTAAAATTATTGATGTGTGCTGGATGTAAAGACGGACCTGGCGACGTCGGACAGTGCTAATATCATAATAATGAACTTGACAGAGGCGTGGGTGGCGACAAGCTATCGCGGCTGGCGTCGCACATCCTAGCGCAGCAGACGTACTCCCCTCTGTGGCCGGCGGGCGCGGGAGCGGGCGCGGGAGCGGGCGCGGGCGGCGGTGTGGACGCGGCGCTATGGGCGGCGCACGCGCAGCTCCCCTGCACTCCGCATCTACTCGTGCTGCCCTCTAACTTCAGATATTTTGTTAAGGTCAGTATGTATAGAATTAGGTCCTGAGTCAGGTTTACACTAACAACCGACACTAATTTATGTTTAATCAAATAAAGTAGAAAAAGGGAGGTAAAGCAGTTTCGGCAATATAAATATTCCCTCTGTTTTACAGGAAGTTAATGGGTGTGTGGTAGTGAACGCTGAACACCTGACAAAGGGCACTGGAGGAGGAACATTTGCACGGGTTTCGATTACTAGTGATAACCAACGACATAAAAGTATCGCTGCTCAAATTGTACGCATTTAAATGAATACAGTATTTACAGAATAAAAAAATATTTTATTTACATATTTACAATTAAAGTAAAAAATACAAACTATGATATATAGAAAACATCCTCAAAGCCCTCGCTGCTGTCGATAGGCAAGGTTCCCAACAGGCTGGCAGCGTTCCCTTTTTGGATGGCCAAGCTTATGCGTTGGCGGAAAAAGCTCCCAGCCCGTCGGTCTCCCGAAGCCTCGATGAGCTTGGATGATAAAATCCGAGCAAATCGGCGAGCGACGAACCCCCATGGACCCATGGTTTCAACTGCGAATGGCATGAACGAAAAAATAGAACCAAGACAAGCGTATTTTTTAAATTTGGATTTTTCAGCACCGGTCGCAGCCGCCCCAGCGACTTTACAAGTCGCCAGTAAGTGGGAAGGCGCAAGTGTATCTACACACGTGGCATCCCACACCAGCGGCTTGCCAACACTCCACGGGATCAAAGTCATACCATCCGGCCTCTTGCCATCGTCACGCGCAATTCCGACTGGTTCTAGTACAGAAGGCACGTTGGCAACAACAAGAGCCCTACGGATAATATCATTAAGAGCCGCGTGGCGTGAAAAACGGCCGGCGCTTAAAGAGCACGAAAGCCCATGGTGGCCGAGCTCGTTGACAAAGTCTCCGCAGCGGCAGCGATGAGGATGATTGGTCCTGGAACCAAGACGGAGACAAATGCATAAACTTAAAGTGATTCGGTCTAACAAAGTACCGATGTTTGTAGATGGAATGGCTTGCAACCAGAGACCCGATTCCTTCTCAGAGACAGCTAACAAGCGTGCGCGGTCCGAATTTGAAGAAAAATTGGAAAATAGATTTTGCCAAGTTTTTTCGCATAGAGGCTTGTCCCACTCTCTCTGAGAGTGACTTAAGGTTAGCGACGGAATATTTGTGCCTGGACAAGCTGCCTGCCAGGCATTTCTGGCATCGGACAGGTGAGAAACCTCAACGGATCCAATAGATGGGTCCAAAACAGATCCAACGAGGTCACCCACACTATATACCGACGACAGATATGCCGGCAGTGAAATGTCTGAAATTTTTCGCACTCCTAGACCACCATAACACACGGGAAGGGTGGCCTGAGACCACACTTTGTTTTCATTAAAACAACAATTTAGGATTTTAGCCAGAGAAATCTTAATCATGTTATCTAACGTATTTAATAATTGATCAAATTTAAACAAATGGGTACATCGGAGTAAATAAGTAAACTTAGGCACAAATAGACATAATCTTATAATAAAAAATGCATAATGCGCATTGATTTCAAATAGCCGATTAGATGAGTCGTTAAAATTTTGAATCCTTTGCTCAAAGAAACCAGGAATAGATTCGTCTAAGACAGGGGCACCAAGAAGTAGAAGTGACTCCTTTGATAGTAATTTAATGTTAGGTGCCAAATCATTAAAATTTTGAATTATTTTTAGTTTTTCAGATTCAGTAACAGAATCTGAAATAAGTAGCTCGCATTTGGAGCAGTTAAATTCAAGGCCAATTTTTTAAAATTTTTCGATCAGTGATTTAAAATCATTGAGAACAGAACTAACATCGCCTCCCAAGGTGCCATCGTCTAAATACCAAACATTAAATTTAGACTGTAAACCGGAAATGATTGGATGAATTGCCAAACTAAAGATGGCTGGACCGAGAGGGTCGCCCTGTTGACAACCCACAGCAGAAATAAGTGGGTGTTCCTTAAAAAACAGTTTTGAAGGGTGCCCATAACACCAGGGGTGCCAAAGGTATGGATATAAGTCAGGACAGATATCCTTAATTTGCGTTAACAGAGCGGCCCTATCGACAGAGTTAAATGCATTTTTTATGTCAACCTTAAGCAAAACATCACCTCCATTATTTAACAGAAATGTCCGAGCCGAATGAACAGCTGCCTCACAACCTCCCTTTGAGCCAAAACCAAGTTGAATGGGCTGAAATAATTCTGAAACTTGAGGGAGAATGTGACGGCAACTAATTTTGGAGGCCATACGACGGATAGTATTACCCACAGCGATGGGTCTATTTTATTAATTACATCGTAACCATAGTAGAATTCGAGATCAGAGATATTCCTTGCACTAAAAAATTAATTCGTTCCATTGACGTATTAATATGCGTTAAAATCCTTATATGTTTGTCTGCCATACGATTAAACTAGTACTAAGCGACATAAATAGGATCATTCAAGGAGACAACGCCGGGCCCCGAGCGCAGCGCCATCTGCGACCCGAGACGTGGGGAGTTGCCCGCCGACCGACGTATCTCCGGGTCTTCGATCTGACGGTAACTGAAAATTAAAATATACTCATAATTGTTTAAAATTTAAACAACATTCGCTCGACGCGCCTGGGCTTTGGACAACACCGATATTCTTTTGTTTTGCCCTGAGTCAAAATTTTCTGAAGACACGAAGACGCAGGTCGCAGTACACGCTTGATATTATAGGACCCAACCAACTCATGAAGCGTATATAAATTAACGATTAATATTGTTTTTTATTCTTGCTGTTCCCCGTGGTTATTAAACTGCGTTTCCTTCTTCAATAAACCTCAATAAACGGGTTTTCTGATGCAAAAAGATTTTTGAAATCGGATTTTATCAACCTTAGGTACAAACATTACATCTTTATAATATTAGTGTTGAAAAGTTATGAAAACATGATAAATCTTACGTTTTCAAGGTCTCCAAGGATTTTGAGTTGCGTACACCGGTTTCTGGGTCAATAGTAGTCAGGATGCATCTAAATTAAGAAGTTAAAATTATTTGTGAAAACATATCGCGTCTAGAATCAATCCATCGCGAAGTTGTTAACGAGAGCATTGAGAAATTGAGGCCATTTTCCACCACGCGAGATCAGTGCGGATTGGCAAAGGCCTTTAAATTTGACATCTATGGCATGTAGGTTTCGTCATAATGTTTTCTTTCACCAAATAGTTGATCTGAACGAAAGACTCAGAGGTACATGTCAGGTATTTGAACCGCACCCTCATGGTCAGTCTGATAACCACTGCCACCACACGTTAAAAATTAACGAGGATTAAATTTAAAAAAAAACCTACAACAGTGTATCTATTCGCCATTACTAACCTAGTGCACGGCTTTATTATCTCAAAAACATTTTCTCCAATTTTAACAAATTTCCAATAGTCTTCATCGTAGGCCTTAGCCGAGCCAGTCAGAACGAAGTTGGGTCTATAATTGTGGACTGTCACTTGATCTCCGCTCTCCAAGCGCGAGTTCAAATCATCTAAAGATGCCTCATTGATCAAATTGAATGGAACTTCATCTGGTAACGCACCCTGAAATCGATGATTGTTATTATTATAAAGTGGTTCATTTGATGCGAGACATTATTGATTAAGAATTACGTTACCGTATCATTCTTTGTAAATTTGTATATCCTGTTTGTGGTACTTCTCAGATTGCGGCTGTATTGTGATGCATAGTATACCAACCGATAATTGATTGCAGATCTGTCTAAAATTCTGAATAAACAGGTAAAATAAATGTACATTATAATATCACAATAATATATATGCTCAGTAACCGTAATAGTTATAATATACATTCTAAAATTACATTTTCCGCCCAAAAAGTATTTTATATAGTTCTTGATCAGTTTTGTAACAAAATAGGACTAAATGAAACCCATGGCGAAGGATTCTAATAGTGATACTGAACTAACCAATATCTGAAATATGGTATACATGGAATAACCCTGTATTAATGTATGTATTTACTTTTTATACTCATCATTTTGGTGAAGTATATTATGAATAGGCACTGTCGGCTTCAGGGGGGGGGGGGGTGGGGGGGCACACACCAGCTTATCTTATACCTACCTATCCCTATCGATCTAAAGAAAAAATAATTCAATAATAAACATTAATTGGGCTCGAAAAAATATTTGGAGCTTATAAATGGCTAGGTCGATTAGCCGAATTCTTTAACTTCAATTTATATTATTATTATTTATATATTATATTCGCTGAAAGATGGTCTCATAACGAATATAAATTGTAAATTTTCATTTTCAAGAATTTTATCTGTCGGAACTGTAGAAATTTATTTCGTGATTGTTTTGAAAATTTCACAATGTTTTGAGAATATATTTTGAAGCTAATAACAATTCAGCGCTTCATAAGAAATTAAGAACTTAGAGCCCTTAAGATAGAGAATAAACTGCAATTTTTAAGATTTTGGACTGCTAACTTAGTAAAAAAACAATAGGTATGCGCGCGTTCGAATATCAACATAGGTGCGTTTCAAAATCAAATGAACAAATTGATAGTATAATATAATTCAAGAGTGAGACTTCTCTCGTAGGAGTAAGTATGAGTAGGTACCTATTCAAATTCACGTTTATATAATAGTACTAGCTTCTGCCCCGCGGTTTCACCCATGTCCTCGAGGGATCTTATGTTTTCCCGAGATAAAAGGTAGCCTATTTTTTAATCCAGGGTGTCAGCTACCGTCATACTAAATTTCACCAAAATTGCTCCAGCCGTTTGAACGTGAAGAAGTAACAAACACAATAGTCTGATAAGTAGTAAGTAATCTATATATATAAACGCAATGACTCGAGATGTTTTGGAGGAGCAATGATTTTACTGTCTGGCGATTTCCGCCAAATACTGCCAGTAATTCCAAAATCTACGGCTGCCAACGAAATAAACGCTTGCCTCAAATCGTCAAATCTATGGCGCTATGTGAAGAAACTGCAGCTGACAACAAACATGAGAGTTACATTGCTTAATGATACATCTGCTGAAGATTTCTCGGAGCAATTGCTGACTATCGGTAATGGTCAAGTACCTGTCGATGAATCGAGCGGATTAATATCATTTCCAAATAATTTCTGTAATTTTGTCTCATCAAAAGACGAACTTATCAACAATGTATTTCCAAACATTATTTCTAACTACAAAAATAATGAATGGTTGAGTGAGCGAGCAATTTTAGCGGCTAAGAATAAAGATGTAGATGACCTGAACTACATAATTCAAAATAAGATCATTGGAACAATGCATTCATTCAAATCTATTGACTGCGTCAAAATGAAGATGAAGCCACCAACTATCCAATTGAATTTTTAAACTCTTTGGACGTGCCTGGCTTACCACCGCACAATTTACGCCTAAAGGTTGGCTCCGTAGTAATCATGCTTCGAAACATAAACCAACCAAAACTGTGCAACGGTACGCGTTTGGTGGTTAGAAAATTGATGAACAATGTAATTTACGCTACGATAAAGATAGGAAAATTCAAAGGTGAGGAAGTTCTTATTCCGAGGATCCCGATGATCCCAACCGATATGCCGTTTGAATTTAAAAGACTTCAATTTCCGATACGTCTTGCATTTGCCATGACCATCAACAAATCACAAGGCCAATCCTTAAAAGTTTGTGGTTTAAATCTAGAACATTCATGTTTTTCCCATGGTCAATTATACGTGGCATGTTCACGGGTCGGAAGACCATCTGCGTTGTTTGTTTTTGCGCCTGATAATAAAACAAAAAATGTCGTGTATCACAAGGTACTTAAGTGAAGAGCAACCTATGTACTAAAATACAGAAATAATAATGAATGATTAATGTAGGTATTTAATTTTTTGTATTTTTTCCAATAAAAAAAAACTGCTTATTTATTGCCATTAAGGCGGAACAAAGTTCGCCGGGTCAGCTAGTCTATATATATAAAAGAAAGTCGTGTTAGTTACACCACTTATAACTCAAGAACGGCAGAACAGATTTGGGTGAAAATTGGTAGGGAGGTAGCTTAGAGCCAGGAGACGGACATAAGATACTTTTTATCCCGTTCGACAGCGTTCCCGTGTGATTTGACATGAAACGTCAGTCACTATAAAACGTGGTATAACAAAAAAGAATCAGACTTGGAATAACAAAACGCAAATGATAGCTATGTAATTGACGTATAATGACAGCTATGTAATGACGTATAGATGACAATTTGATATTTGTAAGAAATCAATATTCAAAATATTTCTATTAAATCTATATATATAAAAGAAAGTCGTGTTAGTTACACCACTTATAACTCAAGAACGGCAGAACAGATTTGGGTGAAAATTGGTAGGGAGGTAGCTTAGAGCCAGGAGACGGACATAAGATACTTTTTATCCCGTTCGACAGCGTTCCCGTGTGATTTGACATGAAACGTCAGTCACTATAAAACGTGGTATAACAAAAAAGAATCAGACTTGGAATAACAAAACGCAAATGATAGCTATGTAATTGACGTATAATGACAGCTATGTAATGACGTATAGATGACAATTTGATATTTGTAAGAAATCAATATTCAAAATATTTCTATTAAATAAATAATAAACAGTTTACACGAACTTTGCTTTACTCGGAGATGCCACGTTATTATACTTGGAATGCTTCATCGAAGAATTTTCAAAGACGGAAGCAAGGCGATGCGGTTCCTGGGTATCCAGATGTGCGTACTACTGATGCTCTTGGTCGTATGTATACAGTTCATCCAAAGAATGATGAATGTTTCTATTTGCGGTTGTTGCTGGTAAATGTGCGTGGGCCAACGTCATTTGAGACACTACGAACTGTTAATGGTGTAATATTCCCAACATATCGTGCTGCATGTGAAGAATTGAACTTATTAGAAAACGATACCCATTGGGATACGACAATCGCTGAAGCCATTATCTCTGCATCTCCAAGTCAGATACGCACATTATTCGCTATCATAATTTCGACATGTTTTCCATCAAACCCATGTAATCTGTGGCACAAATACAAGGATAATATGTCAGAAGATATTTTACATCAAATTCGTGTCAGTTCCAGAAATCACGATATTGAGATGAATGAGGAGATACATAATCTTGCTTTACTCTTGATCGAAGATATGTGTTACCTCATGTGTGGTAATTTATTAATCAGGTTAGGAATGCGAGCGCCATATCGTGAAATGAATGACGCATTTAATCGAGTATTGGAACGGTAACGTGAATATGATCACCAGGAATTAGATTTAGTAGTTCAAACGAATGTACCCCTGTTGAATTACCAACAAAAGGAAGTTTATGATACTTTAATGAAGGCAATCGATGAATGAGGTGGAACTGGCAAGACATTCCTCATGTCATTAGTTTTAGCAACTGTTCGGGCGAGATCCAACATAGCGGTTGCAGTTGCTTCTTCTGGAATAGCAGCCACATTATTAGAAGGATGCCGTACGGCTCATTCTGCATTAAAATTACCGTTAAATCTTCAAACTATTGAAGAACCAACATGTAATATTGCAAAACACTCAGCAATGGGCAAAGTTTTAGCGGCATCGAAAATCATCATCTGGGACGAATGCACAATGGCGCATAAACGTGCATTAGAAGCACTTAACCGAACACTAAAAGATTTACGCAATGACTCGAGATGTTTTGGAGGAGCAAAGATTTTACTGTCTGGCGATTTCCGCCAAATACTGCCAGTAATTCCAAAATCTACGGCTGCCAACGAAATAAACGCTTGCCTCAAATCGTCAAATCTATGGCGCTATGTGAAGAAACTGCAGCTGACAACAAACATGAGAGTTACATTGCTTAATGATACATCTGCTGAAGATTTCTCGGAGCAATTGCTGACTATCGGTAATGGTCAAGTACCTGTCGATGAATCGAGCGGATTAATATCATTTCCAAATAATTTCTGTAATTTTGTCTCATCAAAAGACGAACTTATCAACAATGTATTTCCAAACATTATTTCTAACTACAAAAATAATGAATGGTTGAGTGAGCGAGCAATTTTAGCGGCTAAGAATAAAGATGTAGATGACCTGAACTACATAATTCAAAATAAGATCATTGGAACAATGCATTCATTCAAATCTATTGACTGCGTCAAAATGAAGATGAAGCCACCAACTATCCAATTGAATTTTTAAACTCTTTGGACGTGCCTGGCTTACCACCGCACAATTTACGCCTAAAGGTTGGCTCCGTAGTAATCATGCTTCGAAACATAAACCAACCAAAACTGTGCAACGGTACGCGTTTGGTGGTTAGAAAATTGATGAACAATGTAATTTACGCTACGATAAAGATAGGAAAATTCAAAGGTGAGGAAGTTCTTATTCCGAGGATCCCGATGATCCCAACCGATATGCCGTTTGAATTTAAAAGACTTCAATTTCCGATACGTCTTGCATTTGCCATGACCATCAACAAATCACAAGGCCAATCCTTAAAAGTTTGTGGTTTAAATCTAGAACATTCATGTTTTTCCCATGGTCAATTATACGTGGCATGTTCACGGGTCGGAAGACCATCTGCGTTGTTTGTTTTTGCGCCTGATAATAAAACAAAAAATGTCGTGTATCACAAGGTACTTAAGTGAAGAGCAACCTATGTACTAAAATACAGAAATAATAATGAATGATTAATGTAGGTATTTAATTTTTTGTATTTTTTCCAATAAAAAAAAACTGCTTATTTATTGCCATTAAGGCGGAACAAAGTTCGCCGGGTCAGCTAGTTAGGTATAAAAGGGTGCCACATGCATGACTCGCCCGGGGCGCCTACATGGAAGGTCCTCAATTAAAACGGGATGGAGCACAAAGATAAATCGGACAGTCATGTCATTGTGAACATCACGAGTTCTTAGATAATATCTTAAGATTTGTTTTTCTACATTATTTTTTGTTTGTTTTAATCTTGTGAAATAATAGAGAAATAAAGGTGATAAAATAGGTGGGTAATGTTACTTTTATCTTTCACATCAACAAGTTAAATACTTGAAATAATAGAGAAATAAAGGTGATAAAATAGGTGGGTAATGTTACTTTTATCTTTCACATCAACAAGTTAAATACTTAATGAGATAATTCTGGTATGTCCTCTCTGTATAATAACAATGACACGTTTTTATTAATTACTAGCTGACCCAGCGAACTTTGTTCCGCCTTAATGGCAATAAATAAGCAGTTTTTTTTTTTTTTTTTTGAAAAAATACAAAAAAATTAAATACCTACATTAATCATTCATTATTATTTCTGTATTTTAATACATAGGTTGCTCTTCACTTAAGTACCTTGTGATACACGACATTTTTTGTTTTATTATCAGGCGCAAAAACAAACAACGCAGATGGTCTTCCGACCCGTGAACATTGTCGCGACGTATCGCGAATGTCATCTTGTAAATATTTGTATATAGCAACACCGAGAGTCTACCCGCCGTTTCCCGCTCAAACATCTTGTCAAGTTGTCTATGGTAAGTGAACCTTACTGTGAAACTTACTGTGAGAAAAGACGCGTGCGAGAAATACACTGGACGATAGCTAAGTATTTTCGTATCTTGTTGATCTAAGCGTACTCTAAGTATTTTCGTATCTTGTTGATCTAAGCGTACTCTAAGTATTTTCGTATCTTGTTGATCTAAGCGTACTCTAAGTATCTTCGTATCTTGTTGATCCTAAGTATACTCTAAGTATTTGTTGTGCTAAGTATCTGTGTGTCTGAATAACTACCCATCATATAACTAAGTATTGTATATATATATATTATACTGTATGTACCCTTTATATTCCCTAAGCAGTCCCATGTATCTGAAAGATGGCCCTCCGGAACTCATATCTATACTATCGATCAGAGCCGCGACGTAAGGCGTAGGCCTTGTCGCGACGTAAGGCGTATGCCTCCCTGCGCCCATGTATGTGGGTTTAAGAGCCATTGGGCTAGAGTATAGATACGTTAATATCCTCCCTCCGGAACTCATATCTATACTGTCAATCAGTGCCGCGACGTAAGGCGTAGGCCTTGTCGCGACGTAAGGCGTATGCCTCCCTGCGCCCATGTATGTGGGTTTAAGAGCCATTGGGCTAGAGTATAGATATGTTACTATCCTCCCTCCGGAACTCATATCTATACTGTCAATCAGAGCCGCGACGTAAGGCGTAGGCCTTGTCGCGACGTAAGGCGTATGCCTCCCTGCGCCCATGTACGTGGGTTTAAGAGCCATTGGGCTAGAGTATAGATACGTTACTATCCAAGTCTTAAGCAATGTGGCACCTATAAATCAATCTGAACCTGAAACCCCTTAACTTTATTTATATATTATACATAATCTAATTCATGATGTTCTGGTTCTAGCAATCAAAGAGGTGACATAGTCACAGGGTGGGTCATGCTTTAGGCATGACCTATCCTTGCCCTAGGCACCGAGGCAGTCGGTGTCATTGGGCATTATAATCTACAGATGGTGCATGGCTCATTCAAACCGTGGAACCCACACATATAGCGAAGCAGATAATCTAGAGACATTGGAAGGAAGGTTGGAGGCAAAGAAGGCTTGAGGAGGCAAAGAAGGCTTGAGGAGGCAATAAGAGAATAACAGGTATGAAGTCTTGTTGATTTTTATTTTTATTACAATCGCTGCGCCTGCCATATATGGAATGAGCCAACAAGTAATGCTATCAACAAGCCGTATACTGTGATATATCTACTGTATATAGTATATGGGCAGGCCGCCGCGACATGGTGGAGATGCTGGGATATAGAAAAGATGCAGCATCTAAGAGAAATACCTAGAAAAAATCAAAACTATGTTTTAACAAGATGTCACTAGCGACATCTATGGAGCTATAATGGAAACATTTTTTGTTGATTAAAATGATTGTGAAGATTATTCGTCTCAACCTTCGTGCTTCAACCTTCCTTGTATATTTAATTATCGATATAATTATCGTCGTAATAATAAATGAGAAATGGTACGATATTCCTTATATAAATTTGGTTTGGGTAATGGATTTGACTGTCGTATTGGAAATGTATCAGAAATACGAAAGCGCCATCTTTGTCCAATTGCGGATATGCATCGTGGATCGATGAAGTTACGTTGTCTGTAAACGAAGTCGAATTCAAGATTCTGATTCGTATAATTATGATAAATTAATTTATATGATATTGTAATTAAGATGTTCGAACAATTTTACGACAAATTTATAGAACCATAATTATAGGATTGATCTGGTACGTCATTTGACTTAAAATGGAGGGTGACGCTCGACTTGAAACAAATACATGATAAAGTTTCTTTTGTTTAAAGATTACTTTTAAAGTACTATATATTTACGTAATTTGACATTAAAATCTATTTACGAATTTTAACTACAATAGAGCTTCTAATTATTGATTATTTATTGATATAGAATTGATAAAATGGTAAAGTGAATGACTGCATTCGTCTTTCTACCTACTGAATTCGTCTGACGTAGTGATGTCCAAGAGTGTAATATTATCGTAACACTAATATGGAATATATTAGTTTTGTGAAACTAGGTATCCGTATTGAGTAGTACCTATTATAGAAATATAAACTTATACCGAAACAAACAATGTTCACAAGTAATAATAGTATTTAAAGGTTGTATGTATCTATTACGTGCACGATACGATACGATTCATTGATATTATATTATGTTGTACGATATTATTGGTTAGAACCTGCGAGGTGATAACAAATATCTGATGGTATCTGAGACCATTATACTTTTACAAGTTAAGACTGTCAACGTTGGTTTTACATTGGTTTCTTGGTTTTTACATTTGTTTCTGAATCGTTCTCTTATTTAACCATGAGAGATCCTATAATAAATTATTTAATGTATGAACCATAATGGTAATGTCGGTAGTCTCACTCGACACGACGACGATCTTTCAATTATAGCGATTAATGTCACGATACAGTGGTGACTGTATGGTACCCACTATTATCAATCTACCTACTTTTTGCGTTTTTGTGCTCACCATAATTATTGTCGGCCTATATCTACTATTATGTAGCCCATTCTCAAAATAACCAATAATAATACGATATTTCGGATATAAAATATCGACCATACCTATTAAAGGAACATTAGTCACATCTCTAATTCGACGCGATAAATGGCGGCAAAAGAACTGTGCTGTGGGTAGGTATTGGCTGGAAACAAGAATTTTGGAGTAATTTGGAGATTTATAATATTGTCCAAGTGAAAAGAGTATTGGAAAAGTGATTTATACTCAGGTGAGTTTGATTATTGTAGTCATATCGTAATGAACATGTGATTGTTTTCGTTCATATTCAATACCTAGATCAAACTTTTTGTCCATGTTCGAATTTTCAAAGGCGGTATATACCTAACCTACTACTGGAGAGCTAGAATAGTGTATAATGCAATGATATTCTAGATAATGTGTTATAAGATGAGGGCAAAGTGTCGAAACGAAAGTAATATA
Organism: Tetheella fluctuosa; assembly: GCA_951216915.1. Lineage (NCBI taxonomy): Eukaryota > Metazoa > Arthropoda > Insecta > Lepidoptera > Drepanidae > Tetheella > Tetheella fluctuosa. The sequence continues at coordinate 6,449,538 of OX578231.1, read as the reverse complement.
GGTAATTATTGCTTCTCTAAATAGTAAGTTCACACACACTGCAAGTGGCGAACCGGAAAGCGTCTATCTACCTATTCGCTTCGCGAATATTCGATGCATGGCGGATTGTGCTCTGCTCCATCGATACAATTATTACCCGTGACTCTTGTGACTCGGACTAAGGTAAAGTTATGTTCTAGAATTTTACGTACTACGTACCTAAATGGTACTTACCTATCTGCTAAGTATATCCATCCCGTTGGTAACTATTTTATATGAAGTACATGGCGTCAACGCATGGGGTGTAGGTATGTGTTTGGTAAATATCGAGTGTACCTAGTACTATGATATTACAATTATCATTGGTGTAATGCAAATTACAATTAATAATTGAGTAGGTATATTATACCTACGTTTGGTTAGGTACCTTTCTAATTAGTGGCTATTCTAGAAATTAGGTAATCTTATATATATCTTGGTTGAAGGGCTAAGTAAATAGATGTATACTATGGTGTATACAATAGGTACCTACTATGGTGCACTTATTAAAGTAGAACAACTGAATAGTCTAAAAATTCTATTGATGTATTTATATAACCCTTACTAGGGCAGTGGCTTTATAAATTTTTCAGTAGCTATAGAATGTAGGGTATTCTCCTACCTATTACAATTACTCAAGGTTCAAATTATGATGCTGACTATTTTGCCACTACCTTATACCTACTTCATATAATAATGACATAATTATGTACTTAAGTGTAATTACTAAAGATTAAATTTAAAATTAATTGAGATTTGAGTACTTAAAGTAAACACTCTTACTTTATTAATTGGTATTAATTCCAATTATTACCTAGACATTTAATCTCTATTTACAGAATTCTTCTACATTTGTAAACATGGAGGAACTATTGCTTAAACAGTTATTGATGCTGGTAAATGAGATTAAAAGGAACTCTGATCTGACCTTGACCTTTTCCTTGGAAAATAATGAAGAAATGCATAATGCTGAAGTTGTGAAGTCAAAACTTAAAACACTTTTAGTAAGATTTAATGAAGATATAAACAATTACTTCCGATTAGTCAACCATCCTTCTGCTGATGATATAAGCCAGATGTCAGAAATTCAGTTGGAGGCTGAACAGAATTTAGTTGAGTTGGAAGTGAAAATGAAACTGGTAAATAAATCAAATGAACAGATTTGTACTGTTAAGGAAACTACAAGCAGTCGCTTACCTAAGCTTAATCTACCCGAGTTTGATGGAGATATTCTAAGCTGGCATCAGTTCTGGGACCAGTTCAGTTCTAATATAGATAATAGAAATATTTCTGAAGTTGATAAACTATTATACCTGATAGCTTCTGTGAAAGGAGAAGCTAAGAAAGCTATTGATGGTCTAGAAACAACTAACAAGAATTATCAAATTGCTCTGAATACTTTGAAGGAGAGATATGGAAATTCCTCACACCTGATAGATGCTCACTATGCAGCCTTGTCTAGAGTGAAGCCTGCGGGGAAAACAGTAAGTGCTTGTAGAGAGACACTTAATAATGTAGAAAGGCACTTGAGAGTGCTAGAGTCATTGAGAGAGGATGTGAATCATAATCACCTCCGTCATTTAATCTTTGAAAAATTTCCTGAAGACTTGATATATGAATTGAAATTGAAAACCTCTAGTAACTCGATTCATGACATAAGACAACATCTTGAAATGATAATTAGAGCACGAGAAGATGCGAGTAGAATTACAAATGAGAAAATTCCTAATACCGAGTATACAGTGGAAACACTACACACAACACAAGAAAATTTAAAGCAAACAAAACTAAACACAGGTAGCAGACCTACATATAATAGAAAAGGAAAATTTAATTATAATAATACTCACTCTAAACTTAACAAAGTTAACCCATTTAAGACTGCCAATTTTCAAAGACAATTTTTACACAAGAGAAAGTTCGGTGGAAGAGAAATAAAGACACATAAAGGTGAGCTAACCGAAGGCATCACCAGAAAGAGAATGAAGCTCTCATGTATTTTCTGTAATAATGATCATTTTAATGATCAATGTCAGATATACAAAACAGTCAATGAAAGGAAATCCAAGTTGAACAATAGATGCTATGGATGCCTACGTGAGGGGCATAGCATCAAAACTTGCAGATCAAGACAGACATGTAGACATTGTAACGTTGATAATCACGATAGAGCTTTATGTCCCATCAAGTTTTCATCAAGAGGAAAACAAAGTTCACAATTGGAATAAATGACTCCTAAAACCAGCAGAGATGACGAAGCTATTGATAACTTCAACGAAACTACAAAGATTATTAACAAAAGGTATACAGTAAGTTGGCCTTGGAATGAGTATCCACCACCTTTATCATCTAATTATGGTCAAGCATATGGACGTTTAAACAATTTGCTTTAACGACTAGATGAAGAAACACTACAGATGTATGATAAAACATTGCAAGATCAAATAAATAGGGAATAATAGAAATAGTAAAAGAACCTTTAAAGATTGAAGACCACCCAGTACATTACTTACCACATCATTGTGTAACTCAAAAGGGGAAGTCTATAAGAATTGCTATACGATGCATCTGCTAAAAGTAGCGAAAGTAAAAGCCTCAATCAATGTTTGTATTGCGGCCCATTGATGCTTGAAGATTTGACAGGTCTATTAATCCGATTTAGGTGCCATCAAGTCGTATTATCTGCAGACGTAGAAAAAGGCATTTCTACAGATCGCGCTCCACGAAATAGATCGTGAACCAGATTTATTTGGGTAAAGGATACAAGAAAACCAGCGACCAAGGATAATCTCTAGTGTATGAGATTTTGTAGAGTCCCGTTTGGTATAATATCTAGTCCCTTCATCTTGAACGCTACTATCCACCACCTAACAAGATCAAACCTACCAAACTAGTGATTACTAGTTAAGCAAATTGCTAATGATATTTATGTAGATAATTTAGTCACAGGTGCTTTGAATACAAAGGAAGCGTTAGAGTTATATAATAAATCCAAAGAAGCGTTCCAACAGATATCAATGAACCTAAGAGAATGGAGCTCTAATTCTGTAGAATTTATGGAACAAATACCAGATGCTAGTAAAGATAAAGTTGTTAAAATTTTAGGTCTAGATTGGTCTTAAAGGGAGATTCATTTGCATTGGGATTTGATACAGATTCTAATGTTAATACAAAACGTGGTGTTTTAAAGGTAATCGCATCTGTCTATGATCCTTGCGGATTTGCTGTACCGCATGTATTATCTGCAAAATTATTTTTACAAGAACTTTGGAAGTTAAAGATTAAGTGGGATGAAACCCTTCCAAAGAAGATGACTGATGATTGGTCGCAGATACGCAAAGAATTGGAAGAGATACCGAAAATATCAGTACCTAGATGTTATATGAAATTCGAGGGAAAATATCATCTGCACTGCTTCACAGATGCTTCTTTGAAAGCATACGCTGCAGCATTATACATAGTAAACGGTAATGAGCAACAATTCATCATGGGAAAGTCAAGACTAGTGCCCTTAAAGGACCAAGACAACCTAAAAATACCACGCCTGGAATTATTGGGTGTATTGACAGGCAGTAGGCTTATTAAATTTGTACTCAAGCAGCTTAAAACTAAAGTAACCAATCAAACATTATGGACAGACAGTAAAATTGTTATCGAATGGCATAAGTCAAATAAACTCTTACCACCATTTGTTACCAGACGCATAGAAGAGATAAAACAAAATAAAGAGTTGGTGATAAGATATGTCCCATCAGAATTAAATACAGCTGACATAGCAACCAGACCTTCAACTTCATTAGAGGACAGAGGAAAATGGCTGTTAGGTCCTGACTTCCTTACGAGAGAGCCTAAAATGTGGCCATCAGATTTCAGAGGGACGGCACTTTCTTCTCTGTCGATTGGGGAGGGTCTCCCGAATGGACAGGATTTAGAAGATACCGTCATGAATATAGATCACGAACCTCATGAAAAGGTAGAACGAGAAGAGAATAAAGATTCACAAGAGAAAGATACACTAATTAGTACAAGTGAACAAATTAAAACATTACAGGCGGAATATTTCCCGCAAGAGGTACAAGGAAAAGTCACTGATCTAAGTCGAAATTTAGGACTGTTTCAAGATGTGGATGGGATATTACGTTGCAAAGGTCGTATGAAGAACTCAGATTGGTCGTTTGATAAACGTTATCCTATTCTTATTCCAAAAGAGAGTGAATTCACTAATAAAGTGATAATGAAAATTCACAATGAAAACTATCATGTCGGTGTGAACCATACCTTGAGTATAATAAGAGAATTGTATTGGATTCCTCAAGGAAAGAGTAGAGTACAAAAACTTCTGAAGAAGTGCCCGAGGTGTGTTAAGCACGGCGGAGGACCTTTCAAGCTACCGCCGACACCGGCTCTTCCTGCAGTAAGAGTAAATTATAGTTCACCATTCACCTTTGTAGGAGTGGATTATATGGGTCCTCTTCTAGTCGATAACGGGAATGGTTCAGTGAAAAGATGGATCTGTCTTTTCACCTGTCTAGCCGTAAGAGCGGTGCATTTAGAAGTTGTTAAAGATCTTACCGCAGAAGAAGGTTTACTAGCCTTACGAAGAATGGTATCCACCAGAGGAGTACCTACACTTATAACTTCTGATAACGCACTTCATTTCAAACTAATGTCAGAGATATTATCGAGTCAGTATTGCATCAATGAAAAAATTCAATGGAAGTTCATACCTCAACTAGCACCATGGTTTGGAGGATTTTACGAAAGATTGATCGGAATACTTAAAAACTGTATGAAAAAGACTTTACAGAAACATTTGTTGAATGATTCACAATTAATTACTGTTGTTAAAGAAATAGAAGCTGTCATGAATACGCGCCCACTTACCTGTGTAGATTCAGAACTGGATCATGTCCTGAAACCATCAGATTTTCTTACAATAGGGAAATGTATATCAATGGAGATTTCCTATAGAGATTCTATAATAAAAGGAACTTTAACTACTAACAGAACTCGTAAAGGGTTGGAAAAGAACACTGGTTATGCTACAAGAATTTAAGGAAATGTTTCAGAATAGATACTTACCAAGTCTCCGAGAAAGATACTGGCATTCACTTAGAGAACCTAGAGTGACCTCAAAAATTGAACCAAACATAGGACAAATTGTCCAAATTAAAGGAGAAACAAAAAACAGGGAAGGATGGAAAGTCGGAAAAATAACTTCATTGGTCAAAGGAGTAGATGGTTTGTGCAGAGTAGCTAAAGTTAATGTAGGAAATAAAGAATTTATTCGATCAATAGCTCACTTATATCCTCTTGAAATTGAGGAAGAAAATGCAACCTGTTTTAGAGCCGATGAAACTAACAAATACCATCCTCCAGCACTTGAACTAGAATTAGAACCTGTAATTGAGAACGCAGAGACAGTTACGCTTGACAAGAATCTATTAGAAGAAACAAGTAGTAATGAAAACATTGAAAATAATGTTGAAGAAGAATGGTCAAGGGAAATACAGACAGAGGAATTAGAGGCAGAAAGGAATGATGATAACCATGTAGAATTACTCGAACAAAGGGAAGAGACAAGACAAAGAAGAGGTGCCGCCACAAGAGCCCTAGAGAAAATTAGGGAGTGGACGCGCAACTTACTAACACTGCTCTAAGCCCTTCGGTCGGGAGTGTCGCGACGTATCGCGAATGTCATCTTGTAAATATTTGTATATAGCAACACCGAGAGTCTACCCGCCGTTTCCCGCTCAAACATCTTGTCAAGTTGTCTATGGTAAGTGAACCTTACTGTGAAACTTACTGTGAGAAAAGACGCGTGCGAGAAATACACTGGACGATAGCTAAGTATTTTCGTATCTTGTTGATCTAAGCGTACTCTAAGTATTTTCGTATCTTGTTGATCTAAGCGTACTCTAAGTATTTTCGTATCTTGTTGATCTAAGCGTACTCTAAGTATCTTCGTATCTTGTTGATCCTAAGTATACTCTAAGTATTTGTTGTGCTAAGTATCTGTGTGTCTGAATAACTACCCATCATATAACTAAGTATTGTATATATATATATTATACTGTATGTACCCTTTATATTCCCTAAGCAGTCCCATGTATCTGAAAGATGGCCCTCCGGAACTCATATCTATACTATCGATCAGAGCCGCGACGTAAGGCGTAGGCCTTGTCGCGACGTAAGGCGTATGCCTCCCTGCGCCCATGTATGTGGGTTTAAGAGCCATTGGGCTAGAGTATAGATACGTTAATATCCTCCCTCCGGAACTCATATCTATACTGTCAATCAGTGCCGCGACGTAAGGCGTAGGCCTTGTCGCGACGTAAGGCGTATGCCTCCCTGCGCCCATGTATGTGGGTTTAAGAGCCATTGGGCTAGAGTATAGATATGTTACTATCCTCCCTCCGGAACTCATATCTATACTGTCAATCAGAGCCGCGACGTAAGGCGTAGGCCTTGTCGCGACGTAAGGCGTATGCCTCCCTGCGCCCATGTACGTGGGTTTAAGAGCCATTGGGCTAGAGTATAGATACGTTACTATCCAAGTCTTAAGCAATGTGGCACCTATAAATCAATCTGAACCTGAAACCCCTTAACTTTATTTATATATTATACATAATCTAATTCATGATGTTCTGGTTCTAGCAATCAAAGAGGTGACATAGTCACAGGGTGGGTCATGCTTTAGGCATGACCTATCCTTGCCCTAGGCACCGAGGCAGTCGGTGTCATTGGGCATTATAATCTACAGATGGTGCATGGCTCATTCAAACCGTGGAACCCACACATATAGCGAAGCAGATAATCTAGAGACATTGGAAGGAAGGTTGGAGGCAAAGAAGGCTTGAGGAGGCAAAGAAGGCTTGAGGAGGCAATAAGAGAATAACAGGTATGAAGTCTTGTTGATTTTTATTTTTATTACAATCGCTGCGCCTGCCATATATGGAATGAGCCAACAAGTAATGCTATCAACAAGCCGTATACTGTGATATATCTACTGTATATAGTATATGGGCAGGCCGCCGCGACAAACATGCCACGTATAATTGACCATGGGAAAAACATGAATGTTCTAGATTTAAACCACAAACTTTTAAGGATTGGCCTTGTGATTTGTTGATGGTCATGGCAAATGCAAGACGTATCGGAAATTGAAGTCTTTTAAATTCAAACGGCATATCGGTTGGGATCATCGGGATCCTCGGAATAAGAACTTCCTCACCTTTGAATTTTCCTATCATTATCGTAGCGTAAATTACATTGTTCATAAATTTTCTAACCACCAAACGCGTACCGTTGCACAGTTTTGGTTGGTTTATGTTTCGAAGCATGATTACTACGGAGCCAACCTTTAGGCGTAAATTGTGCGGTGGTAAGCCAGGCACGTCCAAAGAGTTTAAAAATTCAATTGGATAGTTGGTGGCTTCATCTTCATTTGTGACGCAGTCAATGGATTTGAATGAATGCATTGTTCCAATGATCTTATTTTGAATTATGTAGTTCAGGTCATCTACATCTTTATTCTTAGCCGCTAAAATTGCTCGCTCACTCAACCATTCATTATTTTTGTAGTTAGAAATAATGTTTGGAAATACATTGTTGATAATCTTTTGATGAGACAAAATTACAGAAATTATTTGGTAATGATATTAATCCGCTCGATTCATCGACAGGTACTTGACCATTACCGATAGTCAGCAATTGCTCCGAGAAATCTTCAGCAGATGTATCATTAAGCAATGTAACTCTCATGTTTGTTGTCAGCTGCAGTTTCTTCACATAGCGCCATAGATTTGACGATTTGAGGCAAGCGTGGCACTATCACTAATTGTTTATTATTTATTTAATAGAAATATTTTGAATATTGATTTCTTACAAATATCAAATTGTCATCTATACGTCATTACATAGCTGTCATTATACGTCAATTACATAGCTATCATTTGCGTTTTGTTATTCCAAGTCTGATTCTTTTTTGTTATACCACGTTTTATAGTGACTGACGTTTCATGTCAAGTCACACGGGAACGCTGTCGAACGGGATAAAAAGTATCTTATGTCCGTCTCCTGGCTCTAAGCTACCTCCCTACCAATTTTCACCCAAATCTGTTCTGCCGTTCTTGAGTTATAAGTGGTGTAACTAACACGACTTTCTTTTATATATATAGACTAGCTTCCGCCCCGCGGTTTCACCCGCGGTCCCGAGTGCTCCGATCTCCACCAAACCTTACAGGATTACCGGAAGATTGTCTGAAAATTTCATCGCGATCGGTTCAGCGGTTTCGGACTCTATAAGGAATACTTTCTCTTTTATATACATGTATAGATAACTTACATTTCATATCTCCATTCGATATTTAAATTCTAATGAAAAAATATTTTGAATTCCTCCAAATTTATAGTAAATTTCTATATTGTTATATATTTTATAACAAACTAGCTTCCGCCCCGCGGTTTCACCCGCGGTCCCGAGTGCTCCGATCGCCACCAAACCTTACAGGAAGATCCGCGGGGCTAATATGAAGATTGTCTGAAAATATCATCGCGATCGGTTCAGCGGTTTCGGAGCTATAAATAAAGGACATACAGACAAACATTCATTTTCATATATATAGAAGCTTTACCTACCTACTGGATTACACAATCTTCTTTTGTGAAACTCTGGATTTTTATTTATGGATTTGACCATTTTTTCTACTGAGTAGACTGATATAAAATAATATTGTAATGTAGGATTTTACCTGGAAAACCATTCGCTTGCTTCCCAGCCACAATCATACACAGGTACATCGACACCCCATACTCGAGCCGTTTTAATCTTTTGCAGTGCTATTATCTGTAATAATAATGCACACAAATATAAACTAAATCTTATAAAACTTGCATGACAACACATATCAAGCGTATATAAAAAACCGGCCAAGTGCGAGTCGGATTCGCGCACCAAGGGTTCCGTACAAACTTGGCGAAAAGATAAACTGAATTGTGGGACAAACTTAACTTTGCTGTTGGAAAATTGTTGTCCCCATAAATCGACATAGGCCGCGCTCAGTTTACCAATTCTGCCGTCCGTTAACTAAAATGCGGCTCACATAACCATGTCACATAGCCGTGTTTTAGTTAATGGACGGCAGAACTGCAAATAAGTTAATGATATTTTTGTGATTTTAACTACTTCACGGTTTATGGATTATTCCTGATTTATGAGTAAAAATAATGTAACAAAATATTTTACCTCTGCTAAATTAACGTAGAAAACTTCCATTTCAGGATGCTTGAGTGTAAGAATAGAACTCTTGACTGTAGGGTGAACCCTCAAAAGTTCTGAGTAAGCTCTGGCAGTTATAAAATTATCTTTATCATCAACAACCATAAGGATTCTGTGCAAAGAAAACATTTAACCATTACATAAAGGTACCTACCTAATCACTATAATAAAAAAAAAATGCCCTTATAACCAGTCTCGCTTTCTAATCGCCTCTGTAGTAAGAGACGAATCCTTTTGTTTTTACGACTTCGGTCGGTCATACAAAAATGTGTTCCCTTTGGTATCAAAAACGCTTGCTGTTAAAAGAATGCAAATTATTTCGTGACTATATATATATTTATGGTATAAAAGACATAAATTAAATGAGCTTTCTCCTTACCTATCCCTTAACCAACCATCTTTTAAACCAAGAACGGTACACTCGGCTTTATTCAAAGTAACAGCACCGCACGATTTTATTGGATAAACGTACATTTCCTTAAGTGTACCAACTTGTGTCCACTCCGTTGGGATTTTTACTTTCATGGTATTCTGATAGATACGATAAGCCAAGTAAGCGCCACCGAGGACACCTGCTGTTACCGCTGCGGTTACATAGGGCGCTGGAGAAACAAATGGTACATCGACATAATTTATGATAGTATTTCGCAGGGATCCCTAATATAGCCTATGTTACTCAGAGATAATTATAGCATTCTACTGGTAAGAATGATTAAAATCGGTCCAGCTATGCTCGTGAAACTCGGTAACCAGGAGTTCACGAGTGAGACAGAGAATAGTCGCTTCGAGAATTCACCGTCGAGTTTTAGTTCAGAATAGCATAGCAGTAGTTTTTGAGTTTTCTACTGATCTTCTTTATCTTTACATAGTATAAAACAAAGTCGCTCCTGCTGCCTGTACCCTTAGATCTTTTAAACTACGCAACGGATTTTAATGCAGTTTTCAGCAATAGATAGAGTGATTACAGAAAGGCCGAGCATAGATCAAATTAATGTACTACGGAATTGTATATCTTAATAAGACCAATAAAAAGTCTGCGATGGTATCACGATGGTATATGTTTATCTCCTAAGGATTACCCACAGTAACCATTTTTATCGTTATTTACCAAGCATTTAAACAATACCTACAGTATTATTCCTTATTCAATTAAATACATTACATATGTTGTGCATTTCATGTAGATCAAAATTGCCCTTTACAACATATTAAAATGAATATCTTAGAAGATATCAGAGATTTAAAAAGCGAGGGGGGCTGAGCGGCTAGCGGGCAATACGTCCGTTCCGGTTGGGAGCGGTCAGCGGGCACGGCACGGGGTGTGCCCATAAAAGCGCGTCTACATTGCACCCGTGCGAAGCCGGGACGGGTCGCTATTATATAATTAACTAGCTGTCCCGACAGACGTTGTCCTGTCCAACTCATACACAAAATTTCATTCAAATCGGTCCAGCCGTTTATCCTATCTCTCAAGTTGGACCAGACTGCTCACGGTGTGCCAATTTAATTTAAAATCGGTTAAGTAGTTTAGGAATCCATCGCGGACAAACATCGTGACAGGAGATTTATATATATTAAGATGTGAATATTTGTATGTTTGTTACCTCTCAACTCCGTAAGGTCTGGACGGATTTAGATGAAATTTAGCAGACAGATAGAATATAAGTATTCTGGATTAACATAATAATAAACAATGAAATTACTTTTTACTTATAATATTATTGATAACTAGCTTTTCCGCGCGGTTTCACCCGCGTTTCCGAGGGACCTTGTGTTTTTCCTGGATAAAAAGCCTATAGCTTTTCTCGATAAATGGGCTATCCAACACTGAAAGAATTTTTCAAATCGAACCAGTAGTTCCTGAGATTGGCGAGTTCAAACAAACAAAGAAACTCAAACAAACAACTCTTCAGCTTTATAATATTAGGATAGATAAAGAATACTTTTATCCCGGGAAAACATTAAGATCCCTCGGGAGCGCGGGTGAAGCCGCGGCGCAGAAGCTAGTATTCAATACAATCAAACATACAAAAATACAAATCCCATCATTATTCTTATTTTGCACTTTTTAGTTTATTTAAAAAACGTGGTACCTACATATTTATAAATTACTTTTTTGTATGATTAATTATAAGATTTATGTCGCTTTTTCCCTTACAAAAATCCTATAAGCTAACTAATAAAATAATTATTAGCTTTTGTGCTGACCGTACCGTTCGTCGGTTTCAAAAGTATATGGTTGTTACGCTTGTGGGCTGTGGGAGGTATTGATACGACAGGTGCTCCGTAATTAATGTTTTAATTACTTCTGAATATATGTAACTTACAAATACAACAATGCCTACTTACGTACACACTACACCTTGTATAGGTATACATAGGCATTAATTTTATTTCTCGGTGTATTATGTAGGTATGTATTAAACTTTCGCCCCGTAGTTTCACCTGCGTTCCCGGGATAAAAATTCAATATCACGTCGATGCTTTGCTCCGTTGATGAATGAAAGAAGGATAAACCAACAAACACAATTTCGCTCGCATTTATAATACTTAGTAAGGTTAAATTATTATAATATCATAATCTTGACGTGTTGCGTAGGTAGCTAGTTATGGAATGGTTTACCTACTTCTCTATTCTATAGTAGTGACCTTATACGTTAGTTAGAATATATTGTAGTTTAGTTTTTCTTACCCTGGTGCGACATGATGAAAGCTAATGCTGCAATTAAATAGGTTTCAATTGGATATAAAATACAAAATGCGCGTCAATCTGTTTCACGCTACTACGTACACAATACGATGTGACTGACCGACCTATGGAGACAAACACTCGCGCTTCAATAATGGGTGGGTGATGAAATATATAAGTTGATAAATGTAGGTACGTATTATACGTGTGTGCGTGTACATGTTTCGTATAGGAGTGAGGTGAAAAGGCGAATGAATGTTGATTTTATTTTTGTTTATCTACTAGTAGTAATAAAAACATATAATCATTTGAACAATTTCAATCCTACTACTTAAATCGTGTTTGTTGGAATGTTTGACGGCTTGTCCGCGTAAGAGTGGTCGATGGTCCCCTGGATCCACCAGCTTCGTGTCCCGCCAAAAAAAATGTTTTACATTAACAAAGATATTTTATATTGGTCTAGAAAGCCGAAGAGTGCTATGATTATATACTAGTTAGATTATGTTAGCCACATACGCATTTATCTACATCTTAGGCATTTATTTTTAGGCCTATTAATATAAGTACCTAACGTAATGTATCATTGTACCTATTAGTGTTGAGTAGGACACGGTTTTAAAATGAGTTTGTAAGAGTAGCCTCTTTTTTGTACTGAACCAGTACAATGTCCCACTTCAAATGAGGCGAGGTGTCGTGAAGCTTTGTAGTACATTTGAAGTAAAGAGTATGTATGACATTTAGTGTTGCTGTCTTTGTATTTGTACTGCCCAATGCCGTACCTTACAAAGTGTTATTGCGATTGACGTAATACTTATCTCAAAGTAATAAGAAGTGAATGATAATAGAAACTGTACGATTTTATGACGTGACTACAAATTAAAATTTAAAAATAAAATCCGTGACACTTTTTTGCCACTGAGCCTGTTCCTCCTATCTACAATGACTTACTTATGTAGTTTATTTATATATAATAAGAGACATTAATGAAATGAAGCCTAATTGCAAAGTTATTAGGTACAATGACTTACCTAATAAGTTCGTTTATTACTTCAATCAAACCGTTTGACAATTAAACTCGGCAATAACACACACACTAGTCACCTGTGCGAGTCACTAATGCAATACATACAAAAATATAATAGAGTTAAAAAAGTCCTGAAAGTCCACCTCTATTGCATAAGAAATAAGATTGGTTTTCTTTAATTCCACGGGACTTCTTTGGTGGCGCCAACTGGACGCGTCATGTTGTTGCTCTCGCTCGGACGGTCGCGTAAATGTCCGTCGTTGAATAAAAAGACGTGCTATTGAAATGAAGCATGTAATGCTTCTCTGTCTCTCACTCACAGTTCACGTCATATGAAAGAGTAAAGAGTACCGCGACATTAAATTTGAAGTAGTACATGTCAAAATCTCGTACCGCTCTTACATTATTTTGTCATGTCCGGGACAAATGTACCGCCTCTTGTATGTCCTACTCAACACTAGTACCTATGATATTTATCGATACAATTATAGCAGCCAGCTGAATAAGACGATTCTCGCGACAAAGAGACCACACAAGCATTTCTTCCCGCCTGGTACCACCGGTTCGCCCGGGTAAACTCGGTAGGTTCCTACATTATCTACGGGACGTTCCCTTATCCACACACAACCTGGGAACGTGTCTAATCCGGCAACGACATCCGGGAACGTGAAATGATAACTGATAATGTGGACGATGGTGGTAAGCACACAAGGCCTAGAAGGAGCTGGTTGCCAAGTACAGCTGCCCAAACTTACTGGTAGTTGCTTGGAGTAAAATTTTCGAACACACGACCTTCGTCACGGTATTCGACGTCACTACCACTGAACTCAGCTATCAATATCATGTCCATAAATAATCGTGCTGCCTGAATAGGTACCTAGCTGATTTTTATTTAAAAAAATATACCCAGTGCTCACAGTACAAAAATGGTGGCGTTTATGTTTCCGTAGGATACTGCGGCAGTATACTGTTAGTCCATAACGGAACGTATTTCTCCCCGGTAAGAGCACGAACGGCGATGAACGAACAGCTACGCCGTGTGATCGCCCGACGATTATCATAGCATTCAGTAACTCGGAGTGTACGTACGCCCGTGTGATCGTCCGATGTTTATCTTTAGCGTTCAGTAACTCGGAGGTACGCCCGTGTGATCAACTGACAATTGGCGTTCAACAACGTCGGGCGATGATGGAACGAAAGTCGCACGGTAACTTTCACACGGTGTGTAGTAAAGGACGTCACACACGGTGATGATACTATAATATTTTATCTTAAGATATATGAGACAGTGCTATACCAGTGAAAGAGAAGGAAAGTGAAGGTAGGTCATTGCTTCTCTTTTCATAGTATAATGCTGTCTCATGATCTTAAGATAAAATATTATAGTACCTTCACCGTGTGTGACGCCCTTTACTGAACGCACCCCCAGTGTATGGGTATGTTCCGATATACACTGCTAGCACTGTAAGGTATGACGTCAATTTAGTATACTGAGAAGCCGTTCCTTTATAGTTATCTATACTGGGAACTGTTTAAAACGGAACGCAGTCCAGTATACTGTCTGTCATCCATGTATATATCCTACTGTTTTTCTGGACGCTGTTGATCACGTCATCAAAGCACTGAGAGCACCTTACCTCAAAAACGCCAGTGCTCACAGTACAAAAATGGCGGCGTTTATGACGTCATTATCATGATCAACAGCGTCCAGAATGGCAGTTTACATATACGTGGATGACACACAGTATACTGGACTGTGTTCCGTTTTAAACAGAACCCAGTATAGCTAACTATAAAGGAACGGCTTCTCAGTATACTAAATGACGTCACACCTTACAGTGCTCGCAGTGTATATCGGACGGACGGAACATTCCCCAAATCTGCCACTGTCAATATCAACGACGTGTCTAGTGTGCGAGTAGTGTTGAAGGAATTTTATACTTTTTTGGAAAATGAGCATATTTTACCGATAAATAATTCTTTATATAACTTAAATTCATTACTATTAACATTATATAAAATCTAATAACATGGTTTTATTGAGTAATGAAGAGGTAAACATTCAAAACATTGCAGTCATTCTGTACTCCAGCAATTTACAACTTTTAATTCTGTAATATTGTTTTCAGTTTCTCGTAGAGCTTACAAAATTATTCCAAAAAGCTCGAGCTTCTGGATCCATAACTATGACTATGAAAAGATGTAAGTTTTTTTCAGAAAATTCATAACAACTGTACACATTAGGTTAGTAAAATTTAAATTGTCATTTCAGACGATGGTCGTACGAAACCTGAACCGCGAGATGGTACACCAGTCGTAAAGAATCCTGAATATAAATGCTTGGTTAGGGCACAGTCCAAGAGCAAAAAAATATCTACAGTAATAGAGCAGCGGGATGTAGAAAAATTCAGCACTGCCTACTCCAACCTTCTAAAAACGAGTGTGAATGGTTTGAAGCGTTTGAAGAAGCCCAAGAAAAAAGCTATGGCAACTCAGTAACATTATTCTTATGCTGAGGCTATGTGTCAAGAGACTGAAAAATTTAATGTGCGCAATATAGTGTTATGAACAAAATGTGAACTTTATATGGGGAGTACCACCGTGATGTCCTAGCTTGTAGGACGAGGTCCATTGAACTGTGCTCTTCTCTCATCTGTGAGATGTGAAGAGTTGGAGTCTTGCCTGGCTTGCTAGTGATGCAAGCGCAGTTTAGTCATTGACCATCTGTCCAATGCACCTTACATTTGTATTTATATTTAAGTTGCAAACTTTTAATAAAATATTGTTTAAATTGGGTTATTGTGTATTTATTACTGTATTTCTCTTTTCAGTTTTATTACAGAAATAAGTTTGGATGCTTATCTTACTGTATTTTCCAGTAAAGTTTAATGAAAAACAAATTTAAAACAAGCCTTTAATTTTATTTTTAGAGTTATGAACAATACATAAAGCTTTTATATCAACAAATTACATTTTGTTATCACAATATGAGACCAACATAATATTTGGTTTATTAATACAATTTAATTATTTCTTTAATTAATTTGACGTGAGACTAACATTATTATTATTTTATACAAAAATATTGCTTTTATAACAATTAATTAACTGTGTGTACAATCCAATATCAATACTCTCATGGAAATAATACTGCAACCTATTTATTAAATGTTTTAGTCAGTCACCATGAAGCAAACAATTAAATTGTCATATCACATTAGAAAATGCAAAATACATATTGCACCAAGTCATATTCAAAACAACCATACTTATATATGTATTACATTTATACATTACTACATATATTTCAGTTCCAACCAATTTACGAAACTAGGGGGTTAATTATGAGAATACTAGTAAACATGATTGTTTCATGCAGTCAATCAATTCATAACTTGCAAGGTTTATGACTGTAATTTCAGACTCCCAGTACTATATTTATTGCAGAACCTCATTTATATACCTCAATGCAGTTGATTTGAAGTCATCAACTGAGAGGAAATAAGAGCTAATAAATTCATAATATTATCCCCCGGGCACTGAGTATAATTATGGTCTCATAGCCAAATTATTTTTTAATTTATATTTAAATTAAATTGAGATACTTTAGACTGAGTATAAATGATTTCTATAATACCCTATAACATAAACACCACACCTTCACCGACCGGGGTCCTGCAGCAATGTAAGTAATAATAAAATAGGTATATGCATATTAGAATTTGTTTAGAGCCGCAGCTGCTAATCACGATCAGCTAATTGGTATTTTCTGCTCCATTTTAGGTTCAACGTTACCATTGTAAAATCATCACATGAACGCGGCTCACCGCGACTCGAATACAACTCGACGAAAACCAATGTGTATTGCGTTTCAAGCTCATAAACATTATTGAGTGTGTATGTTATAGGAGGTTTTTGGTAGTGAGTCGTTTGAGGCAAGCGGAGCGCACTTGTTCGTGGCCGAGCCGCTCGGCCTCGTGCAGCACGCGGCGCAGGTCGCTGGTGCGCTCGTGCCGCGCCGCCAGGATGTACGCGCTGCTCGCGTTGTGGCACGACAGGTAGCACGAGATCTGGACAAATCATACCGTTACTACTCAAACAAATATATTAGGGTAGGTACATTATCATTATTTAAAAATAAATGTGCTAATGGTACTGACTATATCACCAATTAAATTTTAAACATGCCACATTATCCGTTGATATAATTAATAATAATAAATAAATGTAATGAGATATATTACAGAAATCAAGATTAAAATGTATTAACTGCAGAAACTAATATTATAAAAAAACCATTGTATGATTATTATTTTTTTACGTTGACGCAAATGAAAAAGTATATACTTTGATAGTAATGCTATGTATATCGGCGATGAGCAACTCCGCCTGTTCGTCGTAAAGCTGTCCGCGGAACTCGCAGCGGGCCACCACCGCGCTCACGCCAGACTCCAATACTTGATCACTCATCAAACTGTTAACATATTAATTTTATCTTTAAGGTTGGTTGCGGTTTAAGATTGTGTAGCGGAAAGTCAATATAACTGAAGAAACAATCTTGTTTAATATTACTTAATAATTCAATTATACCTTGCTGCAGTTTCCTTGGACACTCGAATACATTTGGCTAATGTTTTGACTTCCATAAATCTATCCACTTGTACCAAATATCTAGCTACATGTGTATAAATGTTCATAGAATCCAATTTGTGTTCAGTTATTATCCTGAAAATATGATTAATATTTTAAAGGAAACATAATTAAATAAGATTAGATTTCATACTGCGGTTTCACCCATGATAAACGCTATACAAATATAATATACTTACTAATATAATCAATACTAATATTATAAAGCTGAAGAGTTTGTTTGTTTGTTTGAACGCGCTAATCTCAGGAACTACTGGTTGGATTTGAAAAAAATATTTCAGTGTTGGATAGCCCATTTATCGAGGAAGGCTATAGGCTACTTTTTATCCCGGGAAAACACAAGGTCCCTCGGGAACGCGGATGAAACCGCGCAGAAAAGCTAAACTTTATAAAACTCACTTGAAGGCCAACTCAAAACCACTCTCAACAGATTGTCCTGTTGCAAGAACAGCAGCGACCAGTCTTATTTTATCAGTATTGGAGCCGAAGAGCGTCAATGGTCTATAGTCACCACTCTCTGAATCTCTCCTAGTGCTCTGTATAGGTATGACTTCGTTTAAAACCTAAAATGTTTTGTAATTTATAAATAAATTAATATATTTGGTAATTTATTATTTTGATATTGCGAAACACAAGGGATAGGGATATATTCTTGCTGAGATTCATGCTGGTCGTCCTCAGAAGGCTGATGTCAAAACTAGGTCTCTACCGCATATGTATGTGGTAAATTCATTGAAACTGCATCGAATTCTAAAATTCGGCACCATGTGACGCATTGGACGAGACAAGAAGACACATATGATAGAATTAACGAAAATGGTAGCTAACTTTCAATATCACAAGCATTAATTGATAAATGACTGACTAACCTTCTCGCTAAGTCTGCCGCTCGCTTCACAAGCCGCCAAGTATTTAGCTAGTTCCATTTGGCGTGTTATCGTCGTCATGAGATTATCAATCGTCACTTTATCCAAGTTAAAATGGAACGATTTTGAGTCGTATGTTTCTGTTGGGAAATAAATAAAAATTATGAATATAAATACTTGTTCGAAGTTTTTGACCTACTGTAGCGTGATAGATGTTATTACATTTTCTATTTGAGGTTGGTAGCCAGACAGGATGATACTACAAAATTTGCCTTTACCTTGCCTTAGGAGACGAACGACTATGAGGCTCTATATAACCTATATATATTTCAAATTATTTTTATTGGTACCTGAATAATACCCTAAAATTATATTGATATGTAAGCAAGGTGCCAAGCGACCTATACATTAACATGTTATCTTAGATTACACCGCGGGTGCGGCGGCTATGCTTGAATTATTGAATACTAGTCAATAACTAAAAATACAAATTCGCATGCATCGCGTTGGTAGTAGCAAGGCACTCACTATGCGGCTGCGGCTGCGGCTGCGGCACGGTGTTAGCGAGATGGTGCAGCGCGGCGGCGAGCCGCGGCCTGCGGTCGTGCAGCGCTTGCAGCGGCGCGGGCGCACGCAGCGGCCGCGAGTAGAGCAGCGCGCACGTGGCGGCCGCGCGCGCCTGCTGCCCGCTGCCGCACTGCAGCGCGTACAGCGCCTCCAGCCGCTTGCTGGCTTCCAGCGTACGGCAAATGTGCATTATGTACTCCTGTGCATTACATATAGTTACAATACAACTACACACACGGTACAAGATTGTTTTATCGCTTTCATGAATCACAATGACTTATTTATAGATGTGCATTATTTTTTTCCAAGTTTTATTAATATTTTTTACATTGTATTATTCTATTACTTGACACATTGTAAATGGAATTTAAAAAAAAACAATAAAAATTGATTGGGAAAATGTTACAAAGTCTATTTAGGGTTATATTGACGTTATTAGGGTAACTAACTTAAAACATATATAAATACTTAGTTTTTTGATAGACCAATACTATCTTGACTAACGAGTGATTTTTAATCGTTAAATGATTAAGGATAATCCATGAACTTTAAGGTTTATTTGAAGAATTCACCCTGTACCTACCTACACATTAAATTAATATTAGTCTTGAGTTCAAACACGTACTTACCGCCCACATATCCAGTGTACTGTCCATATCGCTCATCGCTTTCAACAAATCGTTCACTTTGTCCTGTTTCAAGCACTCCATATAAACAGATTCTGTAAAAATTTCTTTGTCTACCAAATTATCGTAACAATATCTTAACACTTCATTCATATTGCTATGTTTCATATAAAAGTATATATTCGCTACATGGGCCCCGTAATTGCTCAAATAGAACACGCATTCTTTATAGAAAAAGGGGTCCAATCTCTTAATTGAATAATCAACTTTTGGTTCATTTTGGTTATTATTTCTTCTCAAAAGGCCTTGTGTTAAGCTTTTCTTGGGCTGTACAGTAGCCGTTTGGAAATCACTGTAGTCTCCTTGCTTGATTTTCTTAACACTTGCTAGAGTATGCATTATATTGAGCGCTGGTTCAGTTAGTTGGATACGCTTCTTGCTTGTGTTCATTGTTGTTAGTTTTTCATTTGTGTTCTGAAAATTGAAAATCAATAGAATGCAATACAATATGCTTTATTGCTTACATCATATGATAGTTGAAAACAGTAACAAACAGACCAAACGCAAACAATTTAGGAGGCCGTATCACTGAAACGATATTCAACAATATTCTTTATCAAATCAATTAATTTGTAAACTTTTAAATTTAAAGCACAGATAGATAATACAATTTTGCTTAAAATTCACTTCTCTTAAATAATAAACTAGCTAATCCTATGCGTGCGTTGTAATACCATTTTTAGGGTTCCGTAGCCAAATGGCAAAAAACCGAACCCTTATAGATTCGTCATGTCTGTCTGTCTGTCCGTCCGTCCGTATGTCACAGCCACTTTTTTCCGAAACTATAAGAACTATACTGTTGAAACTTGGTAAGTAGATGTATTCTGTGAACCGCATTAAGATTTTCATACAAAAATAGAAAAAAAACAATAAATTTTGGGGGTTCCCCATACTTAGAACTGAAACTCAATTTTTTTTTTTCATCAAACCCATAAGTGTGGGGTATCTATGGATAGGTCTTCAAAAATGATATTGAGGTTACTAATATCATTTTTTTCTAAACTGATTAGTTTGCGCGAGAGACACTTCCAAAGTGGTAAAATGTGTCCCCCCCCCCTGTAACTTCTAAAATAAGAGAATGATAAAACAAAAAAAAATATATGATGTACATTACCATGCAATCTTCCACCGAAAATTGGTTTGAACGAGATCTAGTAAGTAGTTTTTTATGAATACGTCATAAATCGTAAACCGCAATTTACCTTTCATTCAATCAACTCAAATATAAAAAAAATATTGGCAAAAAGGAAGGTCTTACAGCACAAATAAGGGGAAAATTCAAAAAAATAAAAAAAGTTGAAAATTAAAGGGTGTCCCCGTACATACATAGTTACGCCAATTAATAAAGACCTCTGTGTTGTATGGGCGCTCATACAATTTAGAGGTCTAGCTAATTTGGCACCAACCTCAAATAAGGTAAATAAATAAAATTGTGCATTTCCCGTGATGGACGAACGATGGACGAAGTTTGTACGGAACCCTCAGTGCGCGAGTCCGACTCGCACTTGGCCGGTTTTTTTCTCTCTTTTTTGCCAGAAACCATCGCGGACGTGGGCGCAACGACTCACCATTTTTCGCAATCGGATGCATACGTTACAAACTAACAAACAGCCAACCGTTGATTTCATATTTATGGGTGGATTTACTCGGGCATCATTCGTCATATCAGCTTAGTGCATCATCAATTCATATGACTTTTGAAGTAAATAAAAGCTTTTTATGAAAATATTTTTATGGCTATTTTGAGCATTAGATATAAAATGTTTTCTTAAAATTTGTAAAAAATATTTTTATACAAAAACTTACTAAAAAATGTCTTACCATAATAGTTTCAGCTTTATTCAACAACTGCTGATTGACTGGATAGTTAATGTCTTCTAAAATGTTGATAATCTCATTTAGTAACGGAGGGTTGGCGCGCGGCCGTCCATCCGACTGCACACTAGACATCGAACTGGTCCTCTCTGAATGCCTGACATTTTGCAACCTTCTATTAACATATGGCATTTCTGCTGCCTCCCTCCCATATTCACACTCTTCTGCAATCTCTGAGCTTATGTTGTAAGTGTTTTTGAAGCAATGTGCGAATTTTTCGCGCGCTTGCTTGAAGCACCCCGCTTTGAGGCACGCTTTTCCCCAAGCAGCTAATACGCTATTCCGCGGAAGACCAGATTTTGTAGCTATTTCTAATGCTAGTTCCCATTTCTCTGCTTCTAAGAGAGAGCGTACTATTTGGCCTGTTAAACATTAAAAATCATATAAAGATCCTGAAACTATTCAATTAATTTATTATTGGAAGACTTTCTTAGAATAGCTCATGATTGTGTGAGATAAGTTATCGTATGTAGTATCTTTTTAAAGGCGCAAGGCACCCGCAGTGATTAGGTACGCTTTAATTAACCAAGGGCAAGCCGAATCGGTAACATTTAAAAAAAAATGAAACGGGATAAAGCAAATCGATGTTTCATCAAATAAAATAATAATAATTATCCTAATTTTATAATTCTTTCAATGAAACAAGTTGAAGTTTTGTAGGTATTTATAAAGGCCAGGATATAATAGGATCAATCTATACAAATGTCATCCAAATCCCTTGATAAAAAAATTGCCAAACACATCTCTGAAAATCAAGGAATTCCCAAATTTATCCTATACATGAATGTATTTCGATGTGATATTTTACATTAATATTGTTCGAATAATTAGAAAATGATTCATATTGTTAGTTTTTGGAATAAGGAATTTATTTGTACATAATTAATTATTTTTAAAAATGTCGCTTAAGTTATTAATTCGGAGCAGTTAGGGGGAGGAGTCAACATTATGCCACACTCTTCTGTCACGTTACTTGCGTATTTAGCTTTGCCGTCACTCGCATTGCGCGGCGATCCGCGTTGCTAGACGGACCAATGCCATTTTTTTTCAGAGAGCGCGTCTACATTATCATCCAAAATGGGTAAAACATCTTTTAAAAAAAAATGTGCAATGCCTGATGAATAAAGTAAGGTAGTAAGCAATTTATTTCACAGTGATTGACAATGATAAAAGTAAACAAATACGGTCCTAAAGGTCAGCGGTCCTAGTTATAGGTCAAGAACCTATAACTACTTGTATGTGTGTGTGTTCAAATCTATGTGATGATATGATGTTTTATAATGAATGTAAAGTACCTGGATGATTGAGCTGTGCTGGTATATATGTTTTTTTGGTAAACAAAAGAAGGAACTTGAAAAAAAGGGAATTAATTAATGACACTGGAGACAACATCTGGATTCGAACCGGGTACTTCTGGTTTAGAGACCGCCAGATTTCCCGCCTGGGCTATGATATCCTTGTTGATTACGGCAAAATTTACTTTCGTATTCTAAGGATATTGTAGCAGTTTTTCATTGCTTGACAACACGGTAAAACGACCTTTTCTTAAAATGAAATTAGCTAGAGTTGCTCTATGTTGAGTTTTGGACATTTTTTTTTTCCACATTTTTTCTTCATTCATATTTCTTACTAGCTTCCACCCCGCGATTTCACCCGCGTTCCCGTGGGATCTTATGTTTTCCCGGGATAAAAAGTTGCCTATGTGCTATTCCAGACTATAATCTAACTCAGTGCCAAATGTCATCCAAATCCGTTCAGTAGTTTTTGCGTGAAGGAGTAACAAACATCCATCCATCCAAACTTTCACATTTATAATATTAGTAAGATTAAAAAACTTTTATACATCCACACGGGCGAAGTGAATGATGATATGAGGAGCGGTTTCATTATAATTAGAAGGTACTATTGTAAATAATGGTGTGAAAGATGGAAATAAAATAGAAAAGTTACAAAACTAGGTTAAAATATATTGAGAACTCGGTTATTACTATTTCTTTATAGCTAATTGTAATTACATATTTATATTATCAATAGCGCCATCTATTTGTGTTAGTTTATTAGTTATATTTGTACTTGTTTAGTTTTTGGATGATGGCCGAAAAAGTGCACCGTTTTACCGGGACTTCGTGTGTGGCACTATGCTGTGCTATACGTGCTATATATATTGGAGATGTAGAGGGGCGTGCCTAAAATTTCAATTTCTCAAGGTCATTTAGCTGTTGTCAGCGCCTTAAGTGGTTTCAAGATTAGCATGTTCAAACAGACAGACAAGAAAAAAAACTGCATTCTCTCACTCTTCCTACATAATCCACAGTCCATTTTTGGCAAAAAAATATACAGACGTCGGTTCGACAGATTTATTAGATGTATATGGATATATATTATTGGGATAAATAGTAGGGCACATACTAGGATGCGCGCCCTGGTGCGGTATGAGATGGTGGGCCTGGTGCTTGACGAGCGTGGCCATCGCGTCCGCGTGCGCCAGGCACCGCGCCGCGTGCGCCGCGCCCGTCTCCGCCACGTGTGCCACGTCCGCGACCCTGGCGCAATACCAAATACATACCTGCTATCATTTTTATATTTATATTTTCAATTATCTTATAAGTCAAAGACAAATAAGTAACCAAGCAATAATGTAATGTAATATAATGTAACGGGGGCTCGTCAGACTTGTGTGTGACATCGTTGGTCGTGCGCGAGTAGAGCTCGGCGGCGGCCAGCAGCAGCGAGCGGCGCGCGCGCACCAGCAGCCGCGCGTCGCCGCCGCCGGACACCTTGCGGCCCACCTCGTCGCTGCGGTCCAGCAGGAACCTACCGAGACACATTACACTAATATATCTCTCTTATTTATCTGAATCAACATTTATATTTACATATACAGTGGTCATATAATTAAGAACGCTTATTTAAAACGGAAGATTTTTTCAAACTACCAACTATAACTAATTGCATGTATTTTTTTATATTTATCGTGGTATCGCAAAACTTTTCCATAGTAACGGTACATTCGTTAATACACATGATTGGCTAAAAATTTAATAGATAAGCTTTATACATTAGATTTGAACCTAGTATTCCTACTTACTGGCTGGTCACATAATTAAGAACGCCGAATATTTTTTTTATTCAAATTTAAATAGAAAACACTCTGACTCTGTGGTTTTCGTATAATTTTGGCGCCATTTAGTGCTGTAAAAGTCTTAATATGAAAATAATGGGGAAAAATAAAAGTTGTGATCAATCAAGGAAGTAATAATAAAACTTCGCGAGAAGAATTGGTCTTATAAAAAGATAGCCGACCATATGCAATGCTCAAAAACTATGGTTTTCCACGCTATGAAGCATTTTGCCTTCTTCTACTACTTCAAATGTTCTGCTTGCATCCGCGTGTACCTAAACAGAGAAAGTCATCTTGTCGAGATGTTCGAAATATCGTTCGTTTGACAAAACAATATCCTTTTATTAAAGGGTCTAATGAACTGAGAAAATAATATTTTGGTGAAAACAACCCTTCAGCAATCTCGGCACGCACTATTCGAAGGCCTTTGGTAGAAGAAAAGTTGCACGGGAGGATAGCAAGGAAGGTGCCCATGTTGAAACGGTGCCATAGACAAGCCCGGCTTGCATTTGCAAGAAGGTATGAAAACTGGACAGTTAGATGAAATGCACTTTTTTCTGAGACAAAAATAAACCGGGTAAATTCTGATGGAAAACGATATGTACGAGTACGACGCCCTCCGAATAAAGCATTCGACGCTAAGTACACGAAAGTGACTTTAAAGCACGGTGGGGGAAATGTGAAAATTTGGGGGTGCTTTTCTGGACATGGAGTTGGACCTGTTAAGTTGATGGAAGGAAACATGGATCAATTCCAATACAAAAATATACTGGACAATGTTACCTTATGCTGAAGACGTGCATCCGGTTATTTGGACATTCCAGCACGACAATGATCCAAAGTATACTGCACGCACCGTTAAGGGATTTCTCACATCGCAATCAGTTTCTGTCTTAGATTGGCCAGCTAACAGCCCAGATCTAAACCCAATAGAGCATCTTTGGTGCGAAGTCAAGAAAAAGGTTTGAAATCGACAGTGTGGCAATTTAAGAAAGCTTTACGACGTTGTCTTAGAAGAATGGAAATCTATTTCTCTTGCGAAATGTCAATAATTGATAGAGTTAATGCCTCGCCGGTGTAAAGCAGTAATTAAAAGCCGTGTGCATGCTACTATTAATTTCAGTTTAAAATGTATTAAATTGCTTTTTTTCTTCACGCACTTTAAAGTGATTTATTTAGTCTAAGTTTCATATAAAACAACTCTCGAGCAGTTTAATAAATCGTTCTTAATTATTTGTCCAGCTTCATCACTATTTGAATTTGTTACTAAGTATAGAAAATGAAAAAGATTTGTAAAAAAAATTTGTTAGTGGTTTTATTCTATATTCGTAATCCCGATTGCTCTATTCATATGGCTATTCCATAACATAGCTAGTTACTTCTAAGAAGGAACACAAAACTACACATGACATGATTTAGGTATAAAAAAATCTGGAACTTCAAATCGTTCTTAATTATATGACCACCACTGTAACATTTATATATTATATAAATAGCTATTCCCCGCGGTTTCATCCGCGTTTCCGCTATAAAAATTAACCTATTCTGCTATTCGTGGTGGAGACAAATCCAACAAATGAAAGAACATAAAAATCGGTCCAGCCGTTCTTGAGTTATAAACGGTGTACTAACCTGACTTTGTATATAGATTATTCACTTTTTTTGAGTACATAATCATTTATAGAAAGAAAACATCTTTAATTTGCCACTAGTGAAACTGCAATGCTGCCAATTAAATTTAAAATTACTCTCCCGCTCCACGTAATGTTGAAAGCACTCCCGGAGTAATAATCCCAACAACCCACCCAACGACAGGAGAAAAGGAACCGAACAAAACTCACGGTTGATTGATTGTTAAATGATACAATTTATACGCTCACCTCGGATAATCCAAATTGATTGAATGCATTTTCATAATGGATAGACATAGCGTAACATTAGGTGTGAACTCGAAGCTAAACTCTGTTCTGACAGCCTCGTTCTTTATCCCGTCTGTGGACAGACACCAGTCCATGCAGGTGATCCCGCTGCCAGCCGAGTCGGAGTTGCTGCTCATCATGAAGGTGTCCTGGTCTGAACTGGTTCTCCTATTAGCTGTCTGAGTGTAGCAGTCGTCGCATACGCGGAATTTCACGCCACTAGGGTATGTTGGTACCTAAAAGTTGTTATACGACTTATATTGTTTGTGGGTAAATTCCAAAATATATTTATTTTGGAAAAATATTAAGATCTATAAGCGTCCCAAAATGCCTTAAAAGTAACTGGAAAATAGATAGATTTAGCATGAATGAAATGAAATGATAATATTTTTTATTCCAATGGGCCTTCCCAAGAATCAATAGATTGACTCTAACATACGGTTCGAAGAGCCGACAATAAACTCGGCAATTGAAAAGAGTAATTGCTGAGTTTCTTGCCGGCTCTTCTCAGTAAAGGCAACCTTCCGAACCAAGCGTTAGAGTCAGACTATTCATAAGTGCTTGTGAAGGCCTATTTGAATAAAAAATATTTTCATTTTCATTTTTCATTCAATTACTCTTTTCAAAACAAACTTATATTTATAACATAAAAAATTTTATACAGTCTTTTAGTCAGTATTTTTTTTTACTAAGTTACCTTAGTATAAGTAAATAGCAAACTCAAGCAGTACCTATTCACAGAATGTCCAGACGTTATCGAAAAATGATATTGGTTAAAATGTGCGATATCCCTACCTGCATTCTATGTCTTGAACAAGCATGACAAAGGAGTCTACCGCATCGCCGACAATGGTGCCGACGAATGATCATAGAGAATATAGACGTATGACACATCATGCACCTGTCCGTAGAGTAGTCCTCCACCCATTGATCTTTCGTGGGCACTTGTTCCGGCATCACAAACGGTTTATTTGCCGCTTCTATATTTATAGAATCTATGGATTGCAGCAGCGAATCATCCGAGAGCCTCGGCGGAGTCGGACATATGTTCCTCGGGTTCTTCATGTCTAATGCCTTCTCAGCATAAAATCTCAAAAGAGCATCGACGGCATTTCGGGAAACAACCAAACTCTCGATAGATTTAATATTATAATACAGGTTATCACCGCTTGGGTCGTTTTTTAAATTGGGTGAGATTTTATTTATTACATTAGTAAGCATATCTAGCTTGGCATTCATTAAAAATTGCTCAATCATAAGTAGAGGGCGCTCTATTAAATCCCAGAACAAGTGTCTCACACTGACGTCTATTTCTAGCATTACTAGGAGACCTATTTTAATATTTTCAAATGACTTCCAATCGAAAGAATTTTCTGATATAAAGTCAACACAAACTTTAAGGATTTCCACATTTCGTACTCTGGCTATCTCCTCTCGAATGAGGTCCATCGCCTGTGACGAGGGCAATCTCAGGAGGAGATCGCGGACTAAGTCAGGCGTAGCCTGATTTGTGTACTCAAATAGCTGTCGTAAAAGATTCATGACTATTAAATTCTTCATGTTTTCGGATACTTCGTGTACGTCTGCCCATTCTAAACATAGCTTGAACTGTAAATAAAAAAAAGTTAAAAAAAATTGAAGGCTTAGAATAATTACGCGCATTATGTGAAGGTAAGTGATTGTTAAATAAAATTATACTTTACCACGTTTTTATTAATTTATTTACCTGTTGGCTATCCATTAGCACTTCGATAATGTTCTCTGGATTGTCAATTGAGTTCTCATAAGAGTTGTACCAATGATTCGTGCCCATTATTGATGATATCTAAAAGTAAGTTAAGATATCATAATTATTGCCAGATTATTATTATTAGAGTTAACTCAATGATATTTTAATTTTAATGCAAATACCTGCTCGTAGAGTGGTATTTTGACCATCCAATCGGAACATTTCTCATACAGGTTTGCGTCTAAGGTATCTTGACTCAATAGAAATCTCAGATAGTCTAGTACTTCCATAGCGCCTTCTGCCGGCCAACTGCTCAAATTATTCAGAATCAGATCCACTTTCAATTCGGGACATTTAAGATGTTGACAGTATTTCCAGTTGATATTAATTTTTGGATTGGTTGCTAGTTTAAATAATATCAAATCTCTCAAATTAGACAAGTTGGCGCTACCCATCAGTTGGCGTTCCGCCAGTGAATTGATGATGTTCAAGCATTTCAGAATTTTTCCCGATTCAATCAACTGCGGCATGAATAAAAACAGCTTGTCGAGATCGACAGTAGTATGAAGCGATGCTAAATATTTATTATTGCCAAATAAACATTTAGTATAATTAAAGCGGTCTAACTCCATGTAATTATTCAGACATTTTGTGCGAGCATCCATGCTCTGCTGTAAACTGTTTTCGTTTGGCGAAGTATGGATTTTCTTGATAATATGCGCCAGTACCCAATTGTGCAAAACGACATACGTCAAACATTGGGTATCCGGAGAGCGGGGAAGCGGGGCAAAATTTTCAATCGGATCCAAAAACAAGTTTTCTTCCGGATTTTTGAAGTCGTATACGACATGAAGCAAGTTATTAAAATTGCCTTCAGTAGCTTCCTTATGCGGGTCCACTAATGTGATAGACGGACAGAAGTTCAGTATCAGCTTTGGAATAAGGTTTACGTTTAATTTTTTGCATATTGGTTCCAAATTGGTAACAGGAATATCTTTATAATTAATCATGTTGCCGAATATATCATGCAATTGTTTCTCTAACACTGAGAAGTATGGCAGCTCGGCGCCACCCTCGGAGTCTCGGCCATCCTCTTGTTCTAACTGAGACACAGTCTTGCAGTACATGTAGCACATTCTCAAGTATGGGATTCTTGTTTTTTTGTTGCCCTGTCGGGATACCTCTCCGACATTGCATAAATCCTTATCGGAGGCCGCAACGACGTTCATGTATATTTGATGGTATTTCTGTAGCAGGTTAAGGTCCAGCTCAGTGGACTCGCAGGGACTCACGATATCCACTAAACCAACACACGACAGTCTTAATTCTTTAGAAAGCTGATTGAGTTTACAGAAATCCTTGTGTTTGATAGGAATACGACAGTCTGTTATGAGTTCACAAATATTGTTCACGAAGTTAAAAGACTTCTCTGTGTTTCCAAAAATCTCAAAAGTGACGCTGGCTATATCTTCAACGAAGCAAATGTAATTCGTTTTCTTAACAGCTGAAATATCAGTTGAGTTTCTTACTTCTGCGAGTTTCCTTTCGACAACATTAATAAGTCCGTATGTTATTTCTTTGTTGAGACCGCTGCTCAGTAATATGTCAACAGCGTTGATGAAAGGAGCATTTTGATGATTGTACAACTGCAAATGCGGGTGTCGAGCGCTTAGCTCGATTATATCGAAGGAGTTTGGAGCTCTATTTGAAGCCAGAAAACCTTCCACGAGACCCATGACTTCTGTAGATACGACGGATAGAGCTGATAGTTCTTTGGTGGGGTAGCGAGTATCATCTCTATAGTAAATTATATTTTTAATTTTTGCTACTAAATTTCGAAGATGTTCCGTAAAAGTGACTTCAGTTGCAATCTCAGAATCGGCTAAATCAAACATCTGCAATCAAAATAGGGAGATAATTAATGACCCGTCAAGTTAATATGTCTATGTTTTCAGAATAGATAGTCGTTAAGCAAAATGATAACTTGGTCGGCAGAACATAGAATTGGCCTGTATGTATCAACACAACATATGAGTGAGTTTTAATATAGTAAGTTATAATTTCTCACATAAACTAAGAATTGCATGTAATGTAGTTCTTAGTAGAGTTACATCCGTTGACAACAATTCGCAGAAATTATAAATGGAATAATAATAATTATAATGTATTATTCTATAGTTTTATTTGGTTTTTAATTGGTCAAAAACTTGTTAGTCAGAAAACGTTTCGTAGTTATTATTTGGTTGAATTATCAATCAATAGTAAAAACAACTAAGTAGTGAACGAAACTAGTTTGGCTGACATTGTTCTTGTCACAGACACACCATTATATTTAAGGGCCCACTAGTTTATCACATAGCATGTATATTTTGGATAACTAATTAAATAGATAGTCATATATAATGCTGCAATATGTTTAATGAGCTGTACGAATAGCTTAAATGCTGCGCGACATATTTAATTGCTAATATATATGTTCCATTATTTGTTGAAGAGACCTGGGCCTGCAGAATATTTTTAGATTTGATTAAAACCTCGTTAATTTCCGGAAATAAGGAAGGAATTTTCTTAGAACTCGTTTTAAATGATAGGTCATAAATTTAGTTAACACTGATTCTTTTGTCGGATGATTGGTAATCCTTCCAAGCTATGAATACACATTCTTATACCGGCCCGTACCGCGTGCGTGAGAAGGACTTGTTATTTATTATCTACCTCTTTACACGGTATAGGTCCATGCCTCTTTTACGTATGACACTTCACTTTACTTTCTTGCTTATATGTCATCAAACAGCAGCATTCATTTAAACAAGAAGTCAAGGCCGCCATAGTGATATAAACATAAATATTGTATTTTAAAAGCAGTTATAATGAGTTCCATGTGTCGATGTTACTGTTACTGATATGGTTTATCAAAATTACACAAGTTGAAAATTTTGTTTTGCAAAATTCATATAATATTCTCCTTAAGGACAGCGCTCATTTTAAAATAGATATACCAGTCAATGACGAAGATTATGAGTTAATTGATGCAGTCGAGAAGAAGAAATATAAAAATATAGATATTAAGGGAGATGTACTGTTTAATCTAACCAAGTAAATATAAATCTTATACAATCAAGTACAAGGGCCATAATGTGTAGTGACTACAATCTAATAGTTCCATGGATGTGATTAAATGTTAAAATATTTTTCTCGTAACTAATGATAATGTGGTTGCAGGCTAGCCAGAAAGGAATATAGTAACAGAAGATTAATTTTGAAAGAACCTGGAGTTGAATCATTTCAAAGGAAACTAACGACCAAGTTACAGCATTGCCGCATCAAAGCAGTTGAGGCTTTCATAACGCCGACGAGGGTTCCGTACCACATTTATTAATAGTATTCAATATTCAATCAATATAATGAGTGAATGAACAAATTTATTGTATACACAGTGAATTAAGTATTAATATGGTAACTTCAGTAGCTTCGACGTTCATAAGTGCCCTTCTAGGACCTAAACTGAATAAATGGCTTTGACTTCGACTTTGAATAATATAGGTACATAAAGAGAATACAATTTAAGCGGCCTTATCAGTTGCTTCCAGGCATAAATGTTTACAAATGAAGATTTATAACAGATTAAAAAAACCGGCCAAGTGCGAGTTGGACTCGCGCACGAAGGGTTCGGTACCATTATCTATAAAAACGGCAAAAAAAACACGTTTGTTTTATGGGAGCCCCCTTAAATATTTATTTTATTCTGTTTTTTAGTATTTGTTGTTATAGCGGCAACAGAAATACATCATCTGTGAAAATTTCAACTGTCTAACTATCACGGTTCATGAGATACTGCCTGGTGACAGACAGACGGACGCACAGACAGCGGAGTCTTAGTAATAGGGTCCCGTTTTTACCCTTTGAGTACGGAACCCTAAAAATGTACTATAAGTACAGCATACCTACTTGTTATTTTTATACCACATTGTCGGAAAGCAAGCATACGGCCCGCCTGATGGTAAGCGGTTACCGTAGCATATGAACGCTTGCAACACCAGGGGTATGGCTCGCGCGTAGCTGACCCTTCCCCCCTCCCCGATGAGCTTTGGGACCTTACGTTATTTGGCTGCGGTATTCTGTAAGGTGGAGGTACTTCCCCAGTCGAGCTGCTCTTAGAGCGACATATCGCTATGCTCTACCTATCTCAAATAAATACTTAAGGTATATGTCAGTCCTACAGCAGACGCAGTGTTAGCTTAATATTTAATATTGATTACGACACCTTGAAATAAAAAGATTGGAATTTCCAATCTTCCCAATTTGGAAAAACAAAAACATTTTCATTTACCACGAGGGTATGGTAGCGTTGTTGAACAGGTTTTAAAAATACTTGCGTCTAATAGTAGGCAATAGCTAGCGGAACCCTAAATTAGGCGACGTCCTAAACATCAGGTTTTTACCATTTTGTATTGAATACAGCCTATATAAAAAGTTAACTAGAAATGCAAACAATTATATTCAATATGAATCATTTATCTTTCTTTTGTTATCACATGGCCATGTGCACACAATTGGCGTTCAGTGTAGGTAGGTAGGTACTTACTATGCAATGAAGTATGTAGGTACTTTTAGTTATTTAAAATAGTAATACTTTTTATATAAAGTTATATTATAAATTATTTTATTTTATAAATATAAAATAGAAATCGCAAAGTAAATAAATATTTTGGCTTGAAGAGCAACGCAAACAGCGCATGATTGAAACTAGAACCATTTTCGACATTGTGACATTTCTATAATAGGTATAAAGGTTGTGGCAAAATTAAACTGATGGTAATAAAGTTACGTAATACACGTACTAATCGCATACCTCTTTCAGGTACCTCGGCATTCTATTGATAAAATGATCATAGGACAAGAAGAAGAAAGTTATAACTATAATGATTTAGTAAATGAATATAATGCAGAGGAAATTGAAGAAGCTAAATCTAATATGACTTATAGAGTTTACAAATCTGGTAAGAATAAATACATTTAGCAACAGATAAAAGATACATATTACTTAGGTATATTATATCTAATGCTACGGTAACATTTATATAATGGTACATACATAATTTGATTGATTAATTAAAATAATTTAATCAAAAAAAATCGTTTTGCTATTTACATACAAAACGCCAATTTCATATGCCATCCCAGTGAGAAAGGTATAGCAACACAAATATTCACCGAATCCATGATGTGGCCGTAGCTTACCAATATCTAAATATATATCTAATATAATTTGCTCATGAATGTGTGTGTAAGTGTGTGCACACGGCAAATGATTTTAAGCCTGTTCCAGACTTGCAATTTACTCAGATTGGCAATCAAATTGTACCGTGTGGGGAGAGCAGATGGCGCTACAGAGATCGGGCATAATTACACAATCTATACAAATAATAAATACTGTGTGGCCGAAGGTGGTAAGCACACAAAGCCTAGAAGGAACTGGCTCTCAATTGCAACTGCCGGAACACACCAATAGATGTTTGGCGATAGATTATCAACTTGAGGATGGTAGCCAGCCAGGCGGGTACTACAAAGTACCCTACCACCGTGTTATGGTATCCTCACGATGTTTTCCTTCACCGAAAGCTCATTGTATGATTCGAAACCACTACCTTCGCCGCGGCGTCCGACGACACTACCATTGAGCTATCATCGCCTTAAAATAATAAATATGAACGTTATACGGTAGGTACTTAAAACAAAAGAACAATTTTAAAAAATATTGTCCGTCTATTTGTTACGGCTAATCTCCGAAACGGCTGGACCGATTTTAAAGTCATAGAGAGTAACTTAGGCTACTTTTATCGGTTATAGGCCAATTTTTATACCGGAAACGCGGGTGAAACCGCGGGCTAACAGCAAGTTATTAATAAATAAATTATTTTCAACATGTTACAGTTTCTACTGAAACTGGATTTGCCAATTTCGTGAAGAGGATTCTCTCCCTAAAATTGTATCATAAATGTAGAAAAAATCAATCAATCAAATGCTTGCCAAAAGACAACAAGATGCAAAGGCAGTCTTTAAAAGAATTTGAATTAAACTTATGGAATGTCATCAGAATATGGTTATTTGCATATTTTCTTATAGCTTTGCCATTGTGGTGCACCCAAGGTAAACACATTTCATTATATTAATAACATTTTGTTATCGCATATTGGAGTAAGGACCCTGCTGAAGTTTACATACCTATCTAACCAATAACCGTTTATGACTGTTATTCAGGTTGGTGCTGCTGTTGCCTATTCTGTAAATTCTTCAAACCACAGCAAACAATAGAAGAAGCAAAGATATATTTGGCAACTAGCCCACCGGGTGTCTTCTTGTCAAATAAGGAAGAACTATTCATATATGAACCAACTGACCGTGAAAGGAACAGTTATGAAGAATTTGAACATTTTATGAGAACTTTGTAAACCTAAGAAAACCATATTAAATTTAGTTTACTTACCTCTAAAATCTGGTTAGCTTTGGAAAAGTCATTATGGTAGAGTGCTAATGCTACTAAACAGGTAGGCTTGGCTAACATTATGGAGATGAAGTCAATTGCATTTCCTTTTGTGTTCATGTACACTGAAATAAAAATAAATTATATTAGGTATGGAAATAATATCAATTACTATTCATATCAATAAATATTAATGCAAAAACTTACTGTCATCAGTAGCTGACACAGTAGACGCGAGCATAACATGATCGACATCGGGTTTAGGATTTGTTTGCCTTCTTCGTGTTTTTGGTTTTTTCCTATAGGCCCTCAAATCAAATTCTCGAGCTTCATCCTCACTGCTTTCATCCACTTCAACATAATCCAAGCAAAGCTTCAAAAGCAAGGGGTTTGTATCAGGGGAGAGAGTTGAAACCAATTGTAATTTCCATATTGAGTGGTTCACAACTTGAATCAACTTTTTGAACTTTATACTTATATCTTGATCAAGCTCCTGATTTGTTATATTCACTTCCAACTTTTCTAAACATAACTTTAGCGTGTTCAGGACTATCTGAGTAGTCAGAGAATTGCACACAAACCCGGCATTAGAACTGTTCATGTTTTTAGTATTCATTGTATGTTTCTTTGAATAAAAATAAGAACATTCTGAGAGTGCTCCACAAGGATTCTCTTGGTTGTGCTCATGACAAGAGAAATACTCATATCTCAAGAAAAGGCATGAGAAAATGTTCTCAATCACCTCAATACAACATTGCAATGGCTGGATCGATGAAATGAGGCGTTTAATTTCATCTAAAGCTGTAGTGGTTTCTTGAGCATTTTCTGTGCCTTCGGAAGAGTTTAATATGGTATCTATGATCTTTGTTATTGCACAATAACTGTTGTAAGTTGTGACATCCCAATTTAAACTTCTTTCTTCTTTCTTTTTTATACACTTACTACTCAAGGTCATCAGATCCAAAATAAAATCATTGTTGGTGTTCAAAAGTCTTGAAACTTTATATCTATCTATTTTCGATAGTCTGCATACTTGCGATATAACAGCCAGAGCACTCTGGGCTAAGCTTTGGCCAAATATTGAAGTTGTCATTATTTTACAGTTATTTTCTAGGCAAAATTTTATAATTGTCAACTCCCTCTTTACTTCTGTTATATAAAATTGCAGTTGATCATCAAGTGTTGTGTATGTATCAAGAATAGAGAATATGTTTGTAAGTTGATTGACTAGGGATGGCAAGTCATATGTCTCAGGACTATTGGTGAGGTCAATCAATACCATGATGAGAATTTGTTTTGTGAAATTATTGATTTTAAATGTTACATTCTTCATATCATGGACCTGTTGTTTGTAAACTTGGGCAGCTTTCAATAACCAATGAGTTCTGTCCTGGTAACACAACTCCAGCATATATTCAGGTGTTAACTTAAATTCTTTCTGGGGCTCATTCTTTTGCATAAATTCTGATGTCACACATAATAGTTCAGGTCTCTCATGAGGTATAAGACTTAGTAGAATTTGTTTCCTGTATTGTCTTATTGTATCTTCTGAGATATGCTTCAATATCTCATTTGTAAACTGCGGTATGAAAATGTCTTGCAATCTCACTAAAGATATTAATGTTATTAGTTTATCAGTACAGGTAACATCAGATAATTCACTTTTCAACACTTCCAAACATAATGATTGTATTTTGGTTGAGTAAATATTATTTTTTGGAATATAATTTTGTATGAAGTTAATAATGGATGAAGTAGTTACAGGGTTGCTCTTCAAATTGCACTTTAAAAACTCAAGAGTTTCATCAGAAAACCCTTTGAAAGGTTTTGATTCCAATGTGTCATTGTAAAAATGAATTATTTCCTGAAAAGATATTCAAATTTTTAGCATATATAATAATTGCATTTTTACACAATAAGTAATATTTTAACCGCGCTTTTTGATAAACCAAAATAAACATGGCGACTCCAGCCCACTTTTTTCAAATAGCTTTCAATTACCGCTCACGCGCCTTTCAGAAGTCCATATTAAAAAACTCTGTATAGATTATAGATATTTCGCGGGTTATAGAAACAATTTAATTTAATTTCTGAACGACATATTAGAGAACAGTTTCCGGTATGCTACCATTGACTGTGACAGAAGTCATTTTTAACAAATTGGATGGGGGTATGGCTGCCTCACGAAAACGTGATAAGTAAATCGTATTTTTTTACAATAATCCGTCTTGATGAAAAAAGTTGCTAATTAATTAATTTGAATGGAGTCAATTATTTTGCATTATTAGCGCTAAAATTTTTCCGAATCTCGAGTTGAAATATTATGTCCTTTGTAAAGGCTGTTGGGACGAAATTAGTATGAAAAAGTCGTAATGGTTTTGTTTGTGGCGTTATGTTGTTACTTGATTATATTATTTATATAATATAAGATATCCTAGTTTATTTACAACAAGTATTTACAATCATTGTATAAAATACAAACTATAATACATAGAAAACATCCTCAAAGCCCTCACTGCTGATTAAAAGTCGAAGTTGTGATAATAAGAATTAAATCATTTATTATTATAAGAATTTAATGAGTAAAACCTAAGTCTTGTAATAGAAGACTGATTAAAACTAATAAAAGTAAGGAAAGAGTAGTAATTTAATAGTAAAGAACTCAAATAAACATATACTTAGTTCCTACAAATTTTGTATAATTTTATATTATTGAATATTTCCTTTTAGTCTAATCATTGCCTTTGTAAAGAACAAAAGGTAGACAACTAATTGAAATTAAAAACACATGCTCATTGTCAATCCCGTCAATGCTTTTAGTTGCCAATACATATTTGTACTGAACGCACGTCGTTTTCTTGAAACTAACCCAATCAAGCAACAGTCAATCTTAAACTCATTAGCATAAATATCATAGTGGCCTGCATCGAGCCGGATTACCTGCGCTGCCTGAGCGATACGAGAACAATAGACACCCCGACCGGCCGGCGAGTGCCGAGTGTTTTTTTACAACGTTATAAAAGAATATTATTATAACTAATTACGGCGAGTAATATGAAGTGAATATCGTAATAATATCGATGTTAAAGTGAAATTTAAACATTTTCAACTACAAGACAGTGTTTGTGAACATGAATGCTACAAAGTGTTGTACAATTTACGCGTAAAGAATAATAAGTAAGCATGGATAATCCGAATCAACTTATTGTCGAATTAGATGACATATTCGACCATCTTGGCAAATTACAAAGCAACATTAAAAAATGTCCCAAGGCGAGATTAACGACGGGCTATTTACAAACGAAGTTACAATGTCTGGAAGAGTATTGGAGTCGTTACCAAACGGGATATACGATGTTACTTAAAATTGTGACACCTGAACAACGAAAACAGTTAGATTTTTTCAAACGAGATAATTACACTGACTGTGAAGATAAGTTTACGAACACGAAAGCTGACATTCTCGATTTATTATCATCGGAGAAGACGGAGTTATCGAAACAATATTTATCGGGAAAATTAGAAGATCCAGACAAGAATGTAGTGCCATATGTGAAATTACCCAGGATACAATTACCTTCTTTTTCGGGTAATTATGAAGAATGGCCCACGTTTAAGGATTTGTTTCGGTCACTTGTGCATGAAAATACGTCACTAAGTAAAGTGCAAAAACTTCATTATTTAAAATTGAGTGTTAGTGGTGAAGCTGGAGTATTAATGAAAAACATACAAGTTACACAAAATAATTACGATCACGCATGGCAAGTACTTCTCAACAGGTACGACAATAAACGTATGATTGTAACATGTACACTCAAGCGCATGTTTAACCAACGAAAAATTACTTCACAAACAGCAACTCATATCAAGTCGCTGTTAGATACTACGATAGAATCACTAAACACTCTAAAAAACTTGAATATCAACATCGAGTCGTGGGATCCAATCATTATCTATTTATTGGTACAGAAATTAGACACCGATTCACATAAAGAGTGGGAAGAATATGTAAGTAAAACCCATGACAATGACTTACCCACACTGTCAATGTTACAGAAGTTTTTGGAAACCAGATTTCGCACTTTAGAACTTATAATGCCGTCTTCGT
Organism: Tetheella fluctuosa; assembly: GCA_951216915.1. Classification (NCBI taxonomy): domain Eukaryota; kingdom Metazoa; phylum Arthropoda; class Insecta; order Lepidoptera; family Drepanidae; genus Tetheella; species Tetheella fluctuosa. The sequence goes on along the minus strand of OX578231.1, from coordinate 6,410,522 downwards.
CTAAAGAAAAACCTATTCGCTCATACCATGTCACCACGTCTGATCATAGGGTTTGTCCAATGTGCAAGGACAACCATGGGTTATGTTTTTGCAAAGAATTCGGAAAAATGGAACCAGCACAGCGGAGTATATTCGTGAAAGACAATTCCATCTGCTTTAATTGTTTGGTTCCTGGACATGCCGTCAAATCATGTCGCGTCACAACATCTTGCAGAATCTGCAAGAGACGACATCACACTCTTCTCCATGAAAAACGTCCAAGTAACGTCGGTGGCCCACCTACAGAAGCAACACAGCCCCACGTATTGCATTCCAATGTAGAAGAGACAGAAGACATTCAAGTAAATACGGTGATGACGTCACGCAATTGTGCAACTCAAAATACTACAGTTTTGTTAGCTACTGCAATAGTTATTGTGCAGAATGAAGAGGGATACAGTACTATCCTCAGAGCTTTAATAGATCCAGGTTCACAAGGCTGTCTAATAACGGAGAAAGCTGTACAGCGTCTGAACTGTACAAAACATCCTGTGAAGGGCACACTTTTAGGTGTGGGTACTACGTCATCAAACGTTAGTCATGTAGTACAAGTTGAGGTTTTATCAAGATGGCAAACTCAATTCAACCTCAAGATCAAGGCATATGTTATATCCAAACGTTTGACCACACAAATACCCACAAATACAATCTCTTCACACAATTGGTCGCATCTTCAAGGGCTCACCTTGGCTGATTCAGGTTATCATACACCGGGGTCCATCGATTTGCTGCTTGGAGTCGATGAATATGCTCAGATCCTTGAGAATGACGTCATCAAAGGTCCGCCTGGCACTCCATGTGCTCAAAAGACCATGCTAGGCTGGATTTTGTTTGGTAAAATTGACAATGACGCACCTCCAGATCGATCAGTTGTAGTAATGCATCAACAGTTTGACATAGATGATATGTTAAAAGTACTATGGGAACAAGATACAGATACTAAACGAAAATTAACAAATGAAGAAAAAGCCTGTGAAGATATATTTAATAAAACTTATACAAGAAATAAAGAAGGAAAATATACAGTTCACTTACCATTGAAAGTTGACCCCCCAAGATCCATACGAGGAAACACAAGAGATATAGCACTGAAACGGTTAAAGCAATTAAAACAAAGATTAGATAGAAATGAAAGATTAAAAAAAGAGTATACTGATGTTATCAATGAATATATTAAGCTAGGACATATGGAAGAGGTACCTGATACTGAAAGAGAAAATAATTCAATATATTTATCTCACCATGCAGTGGTGCGTGATGATAAGGAGACGACAAAGGTCCGCATTGTGTTTGATGCATCTTGTAAAGATGTGAACGGTATCAGCTTGAATGATGACCTGATGGTCGGTCCTGTAATTCAAGAGGACTTAAGAAGCATTATTATGAGATGGCGTATGCACAAGATTTGTTTTACCAGCGACATAGAAAAAATGTATAGGATGATTTTCGTAATGAAAGAACATACAAATTATCAACGGATTCTTTGGTATGATGAAAGTAATATAGTCAAGGAATATAGATTATGTACTGTCACGTTTGGAACAGCATCAGCGCCATATTTATCCATTAAAACTTTGTTACAAATTGCAGAAGATGAAGGCAAAGACTATCCTCATGCTAGCAAGATAATAAAAGAAGATTTTTATGTTGATGATGTAATATCAGGATGTGACACTGTTCAACAAGCTATTCAAGCAAGTAAAGAATTACAAATCATTCTACAAAAGGGAGGTATGAAGCTACAGAAATGGTCTTCTAATAACTTACAATTTTTACAATCAATAGATCCTGTTTTATTATCGACGAATGCAAAGTTGGACTTAAAAATTGATGGAACTGTCAAGGCTCTTGGCGTTTCATGGAATCTAAAAGAAGATATGTTTTACTACTCACTGAATTTCCCAACTATCGCTACCAATATTACAAAAAGAACAATCCTGGCAGATCTACAACGCCTGTTTGACCCTTTAGGTTGGATAGCGCCTGCTATTGTTAGAGCCAAGATATTAATTCAACAATTGTGGTTAGAAGGAGTAAAATGGGACGAGAAAATTGATGATAAACTCGAAAATAAATGGATTGCTATACGGAATGATTTAAAAAATGTGACATCAATTAAAGTAAATAGATGGGTTAATACTCACCACGCTGCGAAGAGTCAAATTTCGTTGCATGGATTCAGCGACGCGTCTATGCATGCAATGTCAGCTGTTGTATACTGCAGAGTTGAGAAACCTGATGGGTCTGTTGATATAAGCATTGTCGCTTCTCGAACAAAGGTAGCACCTGTAAAAACTATCTCATTGCCGCGGCTGGAACTCTGCGGTGCTGTCTTACTTGCGAAACTATTACACCACGTAGCTCAAGCTATGAGATTATCACCGATTGACACATACGCGTGGACAGATTCGTCAGTTGTATTAGCCTGGCTATTTGGAGATCCTGTAAGATGGAAACCATTCGTGGCAAACAGGGTGGTAGAAATTCTGGAACACATAAGTAATAGTCAGTGGCATCACGTACGATCAGAGCATAACCCCGCTGACGTTGCGTCGAGAGGATCTTCAATCGCAGACTTACAAAATAACATGCTGTGGTGGCAAGGCCCACAGTGGCTTAAAGAAAAGAATATAGAATTTATTAGACCAAAGATTATAACGACAGAGCTAGAAAAAAGAAATAAAATACAAACTTACCATAATATTACAGAAGATCAAGAAAGAGACAAATCTAAAATTAATTTTGAAGAATTTTATACACTTACCGAATTAAAGAACGTTATTTCATATTGTAGAAGACTCTTGAACTACACAAAGTGGAAGAATATAGATAAAGCATTAACTACTAAAGAGTTAGATGAAGCGCTGAAAATATGCATAAAGAAAGCACAAGTACAAAACTTTGAGGAAGATATAGAAAGAATCAGAAGAAAGAATATGGTGAAGCAAACAAGCAGTTTAAAATCATTAAACCCTTACCTAGACGGTGAAAATATACTCAGGGTGGGCGGTCGCTTACGCCATGCAAATCTAAGTACTGAAAATAAGAACCCTATCATACTAAATAATAAAAATCCACTTACCTTACTCATCGTCGCTGACGCTCACCAGAAGACGCTGCATGGAGGACTCCAACTGATGCTATCTTACTTGCGGTCTAGATATTGGATTATAAAGGCTAAGCATGCAATAAAAACATGCATTCACAAGTGTCTAGTCTGTGCTAAGATCAGAGCTAAGTCGATCACGCAAATTATGGGCGATCTACCTAAAGTCAGGACGACACCAGCCCGACCCTTTCTACACAGTGGCGTAGATTTTGCGGGCCCTTATAACGTAGTCGTGTCACGAACGAGAGGAGTACGAAGTACCAAAGCATACATTGCAATCTTTATATGTATGTGTACAAAGGCCATACACATTGAACTGGTTGGAGATCTTACTTCTCAAGCTTTTATTGGAGCCTTCAGGCGATTCGTTGCACGGAGAGGCCGGTGTGTACACCTTTGGAGTGATCAAGGGAGGAACTTCATAGGAGCCAATAAAGAGCTGATAGAGGCATGGGCAGAAACTCAACTTAATTTTAAAGATGAAATAGCAGATATGGTAGCCAAGGACGGCACCCAGTGGCACTTTATACCTGCCTACAGTCCGAATTTTGGTGGCCTATGGGAGGCGGGCGTGAAGTCCATCAAATATCATTTAAAGAGGATTTTAACTACAACCAGTATAACCTACGAAGAATTAACGACACTTTTATGTCAAATCGAATCATGTTTGAACTCACGTCCATTGAGTCCAATTGATGAAACAGATGTTGACAATATAAATCCACTGACACCGGGTCATTTTCTGATTGGTGAATCTCCAGTCATTGTTCCTTCTCCAGACTTACGGGATGTGAATGTAAGTTATTTGGCAAGATGGCAATATATACAGAAAATGCTTAATGACTTTTGGCACCGATGGAGAGATGAATATCTTACAAGATTACAACAACGGCCAAAATGGTTAACACAGAACACGGAATTCAATATTGGCGATATTGTGTTGATAAAACAAGATAACATTCCCCCTGGCAAATGGTTGATGGGTCGCATTATCGCCAAACATCCTGGACTTGACAATTGTACTCGTGTATATAGTGTAAAAAGCGGTAATAGTATTACTAAGAGATGTGTTAGTAAACTTTGTAATTTACCAATTGATACTACATCTCAATAGATGAACTATGTATGCAAAGAGCAAATACCTATCTAGCTAAACTTAAAAGTTATTTTGTGTATTATTAGAGATTTTTTACCATAACACTTTATATAATATACCTATTTACACAACTTTACTCATGTTAACTACTATTTAATTTTGTATTATTTTCTAAAAAAATCTCATCAAGAATGAAATTTTGTTTTGCATTTGTTTCCTTAGCATTTTTTGGTTGATTTTATAATTATTTTTTATTTTTATTTACATGATGTAATGTTTACATATTCCATACTCAGTTCATGTTGCGAAGGTATTAGTTAATTATGTACTTACCTATTTTCTATGTATTATTTTATTTGTTAACTTTTGCATGTTTGTTAAAACATTTTTATGTAAGTATGTAACTAAATTGAAGTCAGTAACGTTTAAATCATATTGTTATTTTTATAAGAACTTTGTTTGTAAAAAGGGTAACCCCCTTTTGGTGGGCGGTATGTCAATCCCGTCAATGCTTTTAGTTGCCAATACATATTTGTACTGAACGCACGTCGTTTTCTTGAAACTAACCCAATCAAGCAACAGTCAATCTAAAACTCATTAGCATAAATATCACTCATATAATCATAACTATACCCTGAAAGTTTCACTTCAAACCGGTAGGTAAATCTAACACAAAAAAAAAATCAACTCAAAACCTTGGGCGGATAAGACTATAACAATTATGCCCTATGAGAAGGGCAGTCGGACCATAGTTACGAGCCAGAATATCTCTGGGCGCCACGAGGTTAACCTATATATAAATCAAAGTTTGTCTATCTGTTTGGTACATATCCACTCCTATGCCATTCATTTGATTGTGATTAAACTTTGGTGAGTTGTTGTGTGCATGACCACAATAGTTTCTGACAAAAAAAATATAGAATAAAAAAGGCATTGAAATGCACACAGGGGATTAGATATTATACTAGACTATATTTTAATGTATTTTCTTCTAAAAATAAGATTGTTTACAACCTGTTTATTTTTATTTCATATATAATAGTTACTTACTTCGAATATTTCTATTGTTAGATCATCAAGCAAACGCAGTATGTACTTCAGCTCCTCTTCCTTCATTTTTAGAGTCCTAGTAATAAACAGAAAATATAAATTTATACATTTTTTTTTTTTTTTTACATTGTATAGGCTTGTGTTTGACCACAATCTCACTATGATAGGTGATGATGTGGCCGAAGGTGGTAAGCACACAAAGCCTAGAAGGAAAAAAAATCTAAAAGATAAGCTGGATATAATGGATAGTTTTTGACCTATTCTGTTTACTTTTTACAAGCATTTTCTAATAGTCTTAATTAGAAGAACAGATATTTTAAATTCCGCTCCTCTGTTTCACCCACTTTTCCGAGGAATCTTATGTTTTCCCAGCACATAAGTATTCTATATGTTAATCCATAATATATTCTATCTGTATGCCAAATCTCATCCAAATCAGTTCAGTAGTTTATGCGTGAAAGAGCAACAAACATCCAGACATGCATCCATCCATCCTCACAAACTTTCACATTTATAATGGCTATAAGAGTAATAATCAACCTATCCTATGGAGTTATGTTATACATTTTTCACTAGATATAAGACCACATAACAGACAAAATACTTTCATAAAGTAAACAGATAATTATGTCAGCTTATCATACCCTAACCTCCTGGGTCACAAGTCAATGACATACAATGTACAATATTGTTTATTTATGTAAATAACTAGCTTCCGCCCCGCGGTTTCACCCGCGTTCTCGAGGATCTTATGTTTTCCCGGGATAAAAACCTTCGGCCTTCCTCGATAAATGGGCTATCCAACACTGAAATAATTTTTCAAATCGAACCTGTAGTTCCTGAGTTTAGCGCATTCCCACAACCAACAAACTCTTCACCTTTATAATATTAGTAAAGATTAATTCCACTCCAAACAAGTTTAAACTATATATTTATCTACGTGCAGTGTGAGTGTTCTTACTTTCCATTGCAGACATTAAAAAATTAATGTATTTTGTACAAGATCTTGCAGTGTATTACCCAAAGAATGTAGATACACTCTACTGAGAGGTATTACCCAAATAAGATAGATATAGGTTCAGGATTCACTTATGGCTATAGCTAGTATAGTTTGAAAGTTTATTACGCATATGAAATTAGAAGTACATACCTAATTACATGAAACTAGGCATTGTACATTATTCAAACTTAGCTTAGTAAACTAAGGTCCTTCTATAAATTATTAACTGTTGAATCACATACAGACAAAACTGAGAACAGTGAGAACGTAAAAATCTCAATTTCTCATTCACATTTCACAACAACAATGAACACAGACGACACAATGAATCACAGACTTAGTAGAGATGCTACGCAATGAATGAATAACAACCATATGTTCCTTGGCACAGACTACATATGGAATGGATGGATGCTACAATGAATGCCGTTATATTACTTTTTGAATGAATGCCAAAGAGTATATAAACACTACTTTCTATGAATGCAAGCAAAGAGTAAAATAATAGACCTATACATACAGAACGAATGAATACATCCAGACGTTTTTTCCCTCATTTCTTCATTTTTTTCCCTTGTTTTTACCGTTTTTTACCTTATTTTGAACAGGCAAAGGGTTCTAGCCCATACAGCCTCATTATTTAAATCCACAGACTAGAGTTCGCGCCAATGAAGTCCCATGGAATTAATGAAAATCAATCTTATTTCTCCCGAAATAGAGGTAGACCTATGAGACTTTTTTGGTGGCGTAGATACTACGCATAATCACAGATAAGAAAGAATACCACAGAGGTCAATCGAGTGCGATAATGTAACTTCTGTTGCAATCAATTTCTCATTGAAACTGTTTGATTGAAGTCGAAAAACGAGGCGGTTTTGTACGAAGTTAACTGGGATTGTTATTGTTTACATTGTGCAATAAATAAATTGTCAAGCTCTGCTTAGTTTGGTGTCAGATGGCCGTGTGTGAGGAGTAATGTCCCAAGTATTTATAAAAAAATATTTATTTATATATATTAAACATTAATCTTTATTAGCATTTAGCAATTAAAGCCTATTTTTTTAGGTTTTGGCCTAATCTAGCCAATTTTTATTTAGCCCGAAAACCTGATATTGAGTTGGCAATACTAAACCATTTTATCTTTGAGTGTGCCTGTCAGTAAATAAGTCATCAATCATAATTATAATATCTCGCAGGGGTCCTAACTTAGGGGTTTTCCCTCCAAATTGAGGGGGTACATATTATGTAAGTGGGATAGAATATTTTTTATTGGCTTTATTTTCAGCGGTATTTTAGGGACATAATTTTTTTGTATTTGCTTGTTTAATTAAATAGCGAGTGACATTAAGCGATGCAAAGCCGTAAAATTACGCCGGCAACTTACGGTCACTTACGGCAAACAACGATATCTTACCGTAAGTTACGGTAATATATCGTAAAAAAAACGATGCGACGTTGCCGCTCCTCGCGTGTGGTCGCGGTCATCTATTTCATTACAGCACTTCGATACATGACTTGTAGGTGTACGCTCGCGGGGGCTTTCTTTAAAATTTATTCTTTGAATTATTTAAACGAAACGCATCGACTTTATCTTCGATGACTACCTACACTAATCGGCAACGTCGCGTGATTATTTTGCAACTATATGCGCGTGGCATTTAAAAGAAATCAAAATTTAAACTGTCATAACTCGACGGTAAGTTTACGGTAATCTATATAAATAACCGTAAACCTACCTATCTACAATGGGAGGAATTTCTACAGTAAACGTTTACTCCTGTGGATTAATAATTACACTTCAGTGCATTATTTTTCCAATACTTGCATCGTGGATGGTAGAGGTGGTTTTCCAAGTATTGGTGCGGTTTTTTTAGGGGTTTTTGACTTCAGCTTTAGGTAGGTAGGGCTTAGGGGAAATAATTTTTGGGAGTTGGCAGCACTGATATGTCGTGAATTTATTTTAGGTTATTATGTTTTGGTTAATTCAATTTACGAAAATAATCATAGAAGGAAAAATAACAATACACGTAGTTATTTTTTTTAAGTTATCATATTCAAAAGCAATTAATATCAATCTAACTACTATTATGAAATTATTAACACGATGTAGTTTTCTAAGAAATTTCTCAACTGTATACTATTACCAAACAAATAATGTCCGAAATTATAATGTTGCACTCCCTAACTGCAATAATTTAACTGTATCAACGAAAAAGCATTTTATCGGTTATCCTTTAAAACTCTCGCTAATATCATGTGCATATTACTCAGATAACAAAAAGCATTTCCTGACTTATGATAAAAAAGCTGAAGCCTTGAAAGATGCTTTTGAGCTTAGAAAAGAAAAACTAAAAGATACAGAACACAGAATTCGTCAAAAAGGCGAGGAAATTGTGAGAGATATTAAACAGCAGAGAGAATTAACAGGACAAAAACTAAGAGTGAAAAAAGAATACATTTTAAAAGATATTCTTGAAACTAAAGCCAAAGTCAAAGAGAGATTTGAAGAAGTTGTAGAGGTATTAAAAAATAATATATAATATATGAGGAAGGAGGAAAGAGATGCCTTTGTACTGCAGCTGTAGAATATTTAGCGCAAATACTGCTATCCTACTAATATTATAAATGTGAAAGATTGTATGTGTGTATGTTTGTTTCCACTCAGCTCTCTAACAGCTGCACGGATTTGAATTAAATTTGGTACATAGGTAGATCACACCCTGGAATAATATAATATAGGATACCTTTAATCCAAAAAAAATATATTCTCTTGGGAATATAGGTGAAACCGGCAGGTGGATGCTAGTATACAAATACATTTGACTGAATCCTCAATATCTTCATATCTCTTATTATTGTACAGTAATCTTTTCGAATTTTCTACATTTACAGAGAGAGAATGTTTTAACTATTCCAAATATCCTATGCTTCACAAGAATAGTGATGTCTCCATACTTGGGCTTTGTAATACTTCAAGACAATTATAATTTAGCATTGGGTCTGCTGGTGTTTGCTGGTATCACAGATTTGGTAAGGTTTTTTTTATGACCAAGATTTCCTTCCTATTGGTACTAATGCTAAAGTTACATCTGTTTTACCTTGCTGTCTCGGATCTTGTCATGTGTCTGGTCCATCACAATTTATGCTTCTTTCCATTTCCCTCTGATATGTTCTCAGTTTTACAAAATGTTTCTGATACTTTAGTACTCTGCTTGCCTCTGATAACTGTTGCAGCATGTCATGGAGCATCTTTGCATTATCTGACATTAACCACTCACCCTACCACCCACTCTAGATTCCTGAATATAACTTCTATAATTGATGAGAAAAGTTTTGGGGATAATGGGTCTCCTTGTTTTACAACACTAGTACTACTATTTAATCTAATTTTGATTTGGGTTGTGCTATTCAATGTGTATTTTTATTTATATGTATATATTTTTTTGCATTCCTTGCTGTATTCGAGCTTTCCAAAGCAAATCATGTTTTATTTTAGTTGATGCTTTTCTTTAATGTACAATCACAATATACATTACTTTTTTTAATTTATGGTTGAAAACTGCTCTAAAACTATTAAGTAGGCCAGGTTTCCACCAAAGCGGAGAGGAGAGATGTGCTGCAAAGCTGCCAGGTTATTTCCACCAAAGCAGAAACATGTGAGCTGTGCGTAGCTGAGATGTGAACTGTGCGTAGCTGAGATGTGAACTGTGCGTAGCGGAGATGTGAACTGTGCGTAGCGGAGATGTGAACTGCGCGTAGCGGAGATGTGAACTGTGCGTAGCGGAGATGTGAACTGTACGTAGCAGAGATGTGAGCTGTCAAGGAGAGCTAATCGAATGACGCTTTCGGGTGTACGAAGCGAGGGGAGAAGGCAGCGGGGAACGGTGCGAGCGAGCGCGGGCGGGCTCCGGCGGCGCAGCCTGGCCGCCCGACTACACACAGCTCCGCTCTGCCGCGCCCCTAGCTCGCTCGCGGCACAAAATGCTATAGAAAAATGAGACATCTCTCTCCGCTTGATCTATTTCCACCAAAGCTAAGCGGAGAGATGTGGAAATAACAAAATATGATTGGCTATTTAAAACACATCTCTCTTCTCCGCTTTGGTGGAAACCGGGCCTTATCCTTGTTTTACTATTTAATATCAATTTAAAAAATATTTTATATATAATTGACATAATGCTTATAGGCCCGTAGTTTTCAATAATGTTCCTATCTCCTTTTTTGTGTATTAATATAATTGTACTCTTGTTCCATAAAAAAGTGCCCTACCATCTCGCTTTGGTTTTCTCACAATGTTTTCTTTCACCGACAACTCAAAGCTCATTGTAGGAGTCAACCACAACCACAGTATTCAATGTCAGTACCACTGAGCCATCATGGGCTAAAATAATAATTAATTATTAAAAAAACTGAATACTTACACGGGTAAGCTATGGTAATTTTCAACGTATGTGCCTATTTTTTTTCTCACAGCTTGATGGATGGATAGCAAGGCAATGGAAATCTCAATCAACAAAGATGGGTTCTTTTTTAGACCCAATGGCAGATAAAGTACTCATAGCTACTCTCTTCATTTCTCTTACTTGGCAGAATTTAATACCCCTTACCCTAACTCTTCTCATAGTGGGTCGTGATGCTTTACTGGTCATAGCTGGCTTTGTTATCAGATACATGAGTTTGCCACCACCAGTAAGTATACAATTCTTGACTTATCTAAAATAATGAATGTTAAACGATCGGCTACGTCTGAACCACTACACAGAATATGAAATGTCACTGGGTGCAGATGATGAAATCAAAGTCAAATGGGTTGTCAAAATGCGAAGCCGACTGATATCAATTAATGATATAAGTTCAGTATCAGCCTGACATAAGTTGGCAATTAACCGATGGCACTTCACAATACATAACCTATACTTATACATATAATATTGCTGACCTACGATCAGTCTGCATCCCAAATTTCATCACAATTGGTTGTGTGTGGCGTTTTGAAGCGTCAAGACAATATGTAACAAGTGTTAGTACCTATGATTGTACTCAAGTATCTAGAATAAGATTGTCTCCACTTAGAAAAACACATATAAAAATTTAAAAGTAATTTTATATTAAGTTACTGTTTATTTTCAGAGGACAATGAGCAGGTATTTTGATGTGACCCATGCTACAGCTCAACTGGCCCCAACTTTTATCAGCAAAGTTAACACTGCAGTACAATTGTTATTGGTATGTTGAAACAATTAAGTATCGTGAAAACAAATGTTGTTTACTGGCTTGTTATTATAGTAGAATAAAGGTTGTTATTGTATTGAGTTGACAAACTAACAGGGATGAATGTACTTACTCATCTATAATAATAGTTTTGTGTATTATACTAATGGCTATTCCATGGAGATTCCAAAAGCGATATATCTTAAAATAGTACTTTTTACTTTTTCCATCCGAGCCTCCTCGGCTCCAGAATATTCACGAGGTCTTTTCCGACGAAAAAACAGTCTCAAAAGTTTTAAGTAATAGGTACCTAACAAACCATCAAACTCAGCGTGGTCATAAATCAATTAAAAGAACAATGGGTCAGTTTGACCTTTTTGTCAGTAGCGGCTGGTAAATAACAAATAGGAGAATCTTCAAGTTATTACTAGATCCTTCACAACTCCCTACCTAAAAACCTACATCTTTTGAACCAGGAAGAAGGAAGGTACAAAATTTGGTATTAGGCGACATATTAGCGAGTCTCAGAATTCATGATGGTGGCCCTGCTTCATATCTGTTCCTAAGATATAAAAAATTGGATTTTGCCGTCGGAAATCTGATATTTGGCAACTAATTCGACCAAATAGCGACAAACTCAGAATTCAAATTTGTGTTACAGGTGGGCACAACTCTAGCATCTCCAGTGTTTGGATATGTGGACCACCCAGCGCTACAGGCACTCTGTGGAGTCACCGCCATATCAACTGTTGTATCAGCCGTCAGTTATTTAGTTAGTAAGGACACTTATAAATTTCTGAAGAAAAAATCGTGAGTGAAGCAAAGCAACTTTGACAACTGTTTACAACTGCCTACAATTGTATTATTAGTCTTCCAAACACATATTTGGTTTTGTAGCGAAGTATCAGTGATTATTAATATTGTAAAGAGGATTTTTTGTAAATAAATTTTGAATGTACAAACAAATACAAGTTATATGTTTTTTCCAAATCCCAATTTTTCCCTTACTTGAATGCGATGATAGCTCAGTGGTAGTGACGTCGGACGCCACGGCGATGGTTGTGGGTTCGAATCCTACAATGAGCTTGAGCTTTCGGTGAAGGAAAACATCGTGAGGAAACCATAGCACGGTGGTAGGGTACTTTGTAGTACCCGTCTGGCTGGCTACCACCCTCAAATTCAAAATCTGTCGCCAAACACCTCTTGGTGTGTTCCGGCAGCTGCACTTGAGAGCCGGTTCCTTCTAGGCTTGGTGTGCTTACTTAGTGAGATTGTGGTGTAACACAAGCCTATACAAAGTAAAAAAAAAAACTTAAAACTAAATGAGTTAAAAATAATCAGCATGTAGTACAAATCGAAACAATTTATTGTTTATCCTATTCATATTACGAATATTTTGCGGGTAAATTATATGAAAAAAAAACAAGTATAAAAAATATGTATGTAGTAATATTGCTAAATTATTCTTGTACTAGCCAAATGGTAGATACATAGTAGCATATCCAATCATACAAAATAATTCTTTGTTTAACTTGTCCACATGTCATGGTTTTAAAGCATTACTAGTCTTCAACTAGTGTATGTATTAGTAAATTATTTTATGAATAATGTGGTAAGTATCTGTTTATGTTGTATGTGGTATGACAAATAGTTAATTATTAAAAATTGAAATTCTAAAAATATCTATAAAAATGTGGAATGTTGACATTTTTGTGTGGTTTTAGTAGTTGTTAATTCACATTATATTTATTTTTTGATCAACACTGTGAAAATATTTAATTTCATCATGGATTATGTACATAATCTAATAAAATCACTGCACCAGAGGCTAAAAACAAAGAGTCGCCTGCCTAAACCTAACTCTACTCTATTATTTTTTAATCTCATAATTAATCTGAATTCATGAATCTGATATTATGGACTCCATGTATCTGGATGGTGATTAAATATTGAAAGGCACGTACAAGTATCAACATTATAACATTCCAAGTTTTGATTTTTAAACATGGCTAAACCAAATAAGAAATGCACAAATCACTATACCTTACCAAATGCTTGTTATTAAGAAGCAATTAGAAGGTTTTCTAATGTAGTTTGATATAATGAATTACTTTACAAGGGAAAATATTTAACTGCAGGTGTCCTTCTAGCTTATTGAAGCATACATAATCATAAGCTTAACTGCTATGGAAGTTAATTATAATTTCGAACAAGACTAGAAAAAAGTAGCCTGTCAATGCCAGATGAATTTAAATATTTATCAATGTTTTAATTTATAAAAGTAAAAACTAGCACTTATATGACAAAATATTATTTTCGATTACAATAAATTACATTTATAGCACTACAAAGCTTTTAAATAGGTACTTATAATTTCTTTACAAAAAATGGGAATTTCAAATTAAATATGGCAGCTAGTGTTTGTTCAAGAAGTAACATTAAAGGAGTAATCATTAACAACAAGACGCACTCCAGGTAGAATCTCATCAATTACAATATATTATATTTGATCCCTCGCATCTTGACAATCTTTGGATAAGTAATAAATCTAAATTAAGTGAATAAATGTTACCCAGGGTTGGCAGAGAAGCAGAATGTGTAGTGCCAGCACCAGGCACAATGTGGGTTACTTTGACATACTTTTATGAGCATTATAATTTATAGGACATTACATATATTTATATGTACACAACTTTAATAATTTACTGTCAGGCACCAAATGATCATGAATACTGAAATAATAATACAATTTAGAAATTTGCATGCCCCAACTGTCAATATGTCACAAAAAATTAAAAACTTATGTCCTTAAATTATAAAATTGTACAAAAATAAAAAACATGACACAAAATGATTGCACAATACATTAAAATATAGTTACATACATTATAAAAAATAAGTGATTTAAAAAATGGTAACAGTACAGCTCTTATTTAAGTATTACAGCAAATTCAAGATATTTTTGTGTAATAAATGAATATATAATAACAATAATTATTATTACACCAATGACATATTAAAATAATCTTCATTGCATATATGAATATAATATGCATGTTAGGTTAGTTTAAATCAAATGAGTATAGTTATTAGGAGTACATTTAACCAACCTTATTAATCAATTCATCACAAATGGCAGTGAGTTCCTCATTATCTTTTATCTTCTGTGCCAAGGATTCCTGAAGAGAGGAAGCATGCACTTCACTCTTCTTGAGCATGGCATTTAGTTTAAGAATCTCTGCTTGATGTGATTTCTTCACAGAGTCTAGTTCCGTGTTTGCTTTGTTGAGTTGTTGCATGGCATGTTGTCTCAATGTTTCATATCTAGCCTCTAGTTTTTGTATTGCATCATTGTTCTCCTCAACAGTTCTCTTGAGAGTCTCTTCATTACTCTTATAACCCTGAATAATCACTTTACATCTCTCATATTTTGTATGAACATCATTGAATGCATGTTCCATTGAACCTAAATGTGCTGCTGCCTCATCACGCTCTCTTACAAGAGTACCCCTTTCTTCAACCCATCTTTTGGACTCAGCTTCACGTTCTCCAATAAGTGACGAAATTGTTCGTTCATACTCTTCCATAACAACACTCATCTGTTTGTTGTTTCTAACTTTTTCGGCCACACGTTGAGAAAGTGTTTTTTCTTTTTCAACATATTCTTCATTTTGTTCAGTAATTTTTTTTATTTTTGTTTCACATTCTTCTAGTCGTGCTCGTAATTCATGATTAAGATCTCTGAGGTTTATTGCTTCTTCCTCCTGTGCTGTCAACAGTTCTTTCACTGCACGCAGTTGTTCAACAGTGTGCGGATCCATATCAGAAGTTCTAGTGATGACTGGTGGTGGTGGGGGGATGTTAGCTCCCAGACTCAAGAGCCTGTCAATAGTGGCAATGGCAGGAGATACTGTATTAGTCTTCACAGGAGTCACTTTGGCTGCTGAAGGCTGACTTCGATTGACAGCAGGTGTAACTACCTGAGTGGGTTTCTCAGTAGGACCACTAATACTTGGTTGCATGGATAATTGTTGCATTGAGTTCACTAAATTTTGCTCTGTACCTGACATGGTACTGCACATCTGTTCACTATTTCCAAATTCTACACTTTGTAGACAAATATGGTACACATGGTCCTCCCTGAAAATAAACAAGAATAAAATGTATATTTATTCATGCTGATTTGGCTATATATATAAATATATAAGACGCAGCATTCTGCCAATGACTAACTTGATTGCCTTCACTAATATAGGATGTACTATTAAATATTAGACCCATAAAAGTCCTGCATATTATTGCGTACATGGTATGGTTTTGAAATGGTCAACATCCCACGCATGGTGCAATGAATTCCAATTGTAATTGAGTTGGTTGATAGCCTACCGCAATGTCCTCGAACCACTTTGCAGTTTGTACACCAATAATTTTGCCTTCCTTTGTAGTCACAACACTCTCACTTAGTTTAAAACAGCAAAATCCTCTACGAAGAATTAGGGCCTACTAAAAAACTGGTAATTTAAAATAAACATCCAGCAAGGAAGAAAACGATGATCGCGAATTGCGATGATGACATCAGTTAATCAGTGTCTCCAACTCTCTTTAATGAAAATACGGTGATACCAGGTGAAAAATACGGTAGTTTGCAAATAATTACGGTACATTTACTTTATAAAATATATTTATATCAGCCGACTGCATTTTTGTTTTTTCAAAAAACCGCTTAAAATTGATGGTTGTTGACTGACATTATTAATTTTAACTTTATCGTTGTGTCTTTGTTCAAGACAATTATTTCATCATGGATCTGTTGGGTGCTCGCTTAACCAAGGTGAAGTCTTTGTTGGTTAATCATTCTGAACGAAACTTTTGTTATATTTGGTCAGTTTCTGTTTTTCACCTTCCTGTGCCGTTTGATTTTTTAGGATAGATGGGATATCACTATCGCTGCTTTTACTACCGTTTCACGCACAAAAACACGCCATGAACACACACTATACGAAATTTACTTCGAAATAAAAAAGAGTCATGACATGAATGGATGTTATTATGATGGCAAAATAAATCATCGTTCATCACATTACTTTTCGTAATAAGCAAGTACAATTATATTTGGTTGGATTATGAACAAAAACCGTTTTCAAAAACCTCTAGACTACTGGACGTATTTTTCTACTGAAATCTACTAACGTTTCGGAAAAACCTACTGTCAAATTGTACTGACGTAGTTTGTGGCCTAAATTGTTTATTTTTGGTAAGATATGAACCATATTATTGTCTGGTTGGAAATTCGTGCAATTACCGCCGTTATCGATTAAACCTTGTTTTACACATAAAAGCGATTAACCTATTACGCTGCTCTATGTTCACCAAATATACTTGTTAAAATATACGCTCACAAGAGGAGTTCGATACCGACAAACACATCATCGCTTTTGCTTTACAAAGATTGTCATATCTCAATTTATTGTTATTATCTGTCAATTTATGTACATTTGACCAAAATTTGACAGTGTCAACCGAAACTGTTGATTGACTGGATGCCGCTTATAAATTTTTAACGCTACTATCAAATTTATTATCCTCATAAACATCTTGGGGTATGGTCATAAAGACACAAACTACCAAGAGAACAGTATGTTCCTCCTTATCTGCTTACATTTTCGGTGCTGCCGTGTTACGGAGAAAAATATTTGCTGAAGTTTATAATATTGCTAGGCTACTGAAATCCACTACTTTTCCAAAAAATACTGAAAATCTACCGCACTACCAAATTTACATGGAAAATATACTGTTGTAGTAGTCAATCTACTGTAAACGGTTACACTGATTATGAACAAACGACTAGATGATAAAAAACGGAACTTCCGTTTAGTTTGATTCAGTGTTGCCATATAGTTATTACAGAATGGTACTTCATCTAAAAACAAAACACAAAAACCCACGTAGCGATGCAAAGCCGTAAAATTACGCCTGTTACTTACGGTAACATAAGGTAACTTACAACAACGATATCTTACCGTAAGTTACGGTAAGATATCATAAAAAACTATTCGACGTTGCCGCTCCTCGCGAGTGGTCGCGGTCGTCTATTTCACTTCAATTATCTATTTCACTGCGGGCACTTCGATACAAACTAAATGACTTGTAGGTATACGCTCGCTGTGGCTTTCTTTGACCGAGTGTTGGCATTCTTTAAAATTAATTCTTTGAATTATTTAAACGAAACGAATCGACTTTAACTTCGATGACTACCTACACTAATCGGCAACGTCGCGTGATTATTTTGCAAATATATGAGTGCGGGATTTAAAAGAAATCAAAATTGACTGTAATCTATATAAATCGACGGTAAATTTACGGTAATCTATATAAATGACTGTAAACTTACCGTATTTTACGAGCGTTTTTGGTAATATTACGAAACTTTGCAACCCTACCCATGATTTGGAATAATTATTTGTTAATCATTATTACGGTAGATTTTGTCACCGTAACATACATTGTACGGTAGGTGGTATATTGAGCAAAATTGCGGTGTTTACCATAATTACGGTGTAGTTGGAGACACTCTGTAGTCAATTCAGTTACTAAGTCCGATCGTCAGCAAGACGGACGGACGGACACACACCAAGGAACGTAATAATACCACAGAATAAAGATGTAACCAGTATGGAAACTACCTACAAACGGACGAAACGGCTCACTCACACAAAGATGCGCATCGACAGGGGTCCTAAGCGGTTTTCGCAGTGCTGTCAATAGTGAAACAAATAAAACATAAAACGCATCAAAATTTCATTCAATTCCGCTGGGAATTGACCGCGTTCGTTGTGTTATATGTTTAGTCTCGGTAAATTTATTTCAAATGATTTTTTGAATGCATATATTTTTTATTCGACAGATAAGTAGTTGCTTTCGGAGTGGTTAAAGTGTGATTTCTCTAAACCATTACTTTGTAATAGAAAAAAATATATGTTGCAAGGGTCAAATTCAGAAATTTATAACTTTTTAAAGCAGTTTAAATAAGAAATTGAGACGATTTTGAAAAAAAGTAACTAGATAAGATTATTGTAGAGGATTTGCCGACAAATGTAATCTGAATACATTTCTTGTTTTTGTTATATTTTTTTCGTGGCGTGTGCATGAATGAGACCCTCTACGCGTGGAACGTAAATAGAGGTATGTTTAAAGCCTCACAAAGCTAATAAAAGTGGCGTCAAATTAAAAAATAAAATATGTATTAGAAACTTCAAACCTCACACTTTAAAATAACGTAAAATATATTTCATTTATTGCTTTTCTGATGACTAAAAAACAATATTTCTTTTCTGATAAATTCCGCAAGAACACTGATTTTAGGGAGACTGGAGCCTTAAGTTCGTAAAACATAACACAAAATACAAATCTAAGATGGCGGCTGCAATAGATTATAATATTATTATCAACTACAACGTCATGGATGCCGTTTTTATGGTTTTCGAGGGTGTTGAAGCCGATAGTGCTTTTGCAGTCAATAATTTGTAATTTATGAAGAATAAAGGTATTTTTTATGCAATGATTTTTTAAATACTAGGTATCACACGCATTTTTGGGGTTGGTACGCGCCTAGCGCGCGCCCAATCGCAGCTCGCCTACGCTCCCGCCAAAACTTGTAAAAGGTTATGCCATAATGATAAGTTAGTAACCTACCAAAAAAAAAAAAGATCTTCAAGTTGTGTTAATATTAAACTGTTTTCCGTATTTTAAACTATCGAGATTAACCGACACAATGAGATACCTTTTTTAAATTTTATTTGTAAACTAGCTATTTCAATTCGATTAATTGGTCACTAGTCACTACAGAAAATATAATGTTTTAATAAAAAAAAAACAATACTATAAAACATTAAAAGTGTCAACCCTATTGCTTCAATGGAGTGTAGGTAATTATTTTATCAACCAGGCTTAGTTTCCATACTGGTTACATCTTTACACTGCTGCACTGTGGTAATACTCTCTGGACACACACACATAAGTAAGTGTAAGTTCAGGGATGTCACACAGAAATTACGATACCGGTACGGTATGTTATGGTACGACATCTGGATCTTGTTGTATTTTTTGGGAAGTCTGTGAAAAATGGGAAATCGAATTACCGTATATAAAATAAAAAATTTGGCGGGCAGCTTCTATTTCATATAAAAAAAAACAAAATGTTATGTCTTATTCATAATATATGTAATGATGGCAGTTAAAGTTCGCGCCACCAAAGAAGTCCAAATTATCCAATTTAATCAAAATCTTATTTCTTCTGCGATGGGCCTCCGAGATTTCTTTGGTGGTTCCTAAATTAATCAGAGACTCTTTTTAACAGTGTTGTTAGTATAAATTTGGATTCACTTAAGCGCCACCTGTCAGCAGAACGGGACTTTATTGACTATTGATAGGTGATGTGAACATATCCAATGCATTACCCATCATACATCTGTGTGCATCAGATATACAGACCCTTAATTATGGTTCGTCTTTATAAGATCTCTGCACTGCATAATGTACTGTTAGTGTATGTACAGCTTTGCCAGACCGTCCTATTTAACATTAGATCATTAGACCGTCCTTCCACCTTCCCTTAGCCGAAACCGTCCTTTTTAGGACAATAGCATGGTTTTGAAACCATGTTTAAATCATATAAATGTCACAAAAATGTTTTAGAGCTGATTGGAAACTCTGCAAGCAGTTATTTCAGTGATTATTGGCTTATTAAATTATATTATAAATAAACATATTTTCACCTATAGACTCGTACTCATTTTTATGTGTGTGCATAGCAGAGTTTATTTTGTAGTGAATTTGGGCTCATTTATTATGCTATACGTGTTTATTTTGGCCTATACTAAAACTAGTACACATTAATATTTCGGGAGATTAGGTACCATCTTGCATTGTTTGGCATGAGTCGTACTTATAAAATCGAGTACCAGGGCTTCCAAGTACGTCCACCTTACAATACCAGCGCCAAAAACTACTTTCAAGTCTTTAAAGTAAAAATACTTGCATAGAAAATTGTTCCGTGCGTTCTTACAGATAAAGGCTATGATCGCATTTGTGAGAATATACTTCGAAACCCAAACTCGCAATACTTTCAAGTATTTATTTACTTTAGAAGGTAGAAGAAAGCCTAGATATGGCTCGAGTAATTGATAGTTTCTTAGGTTTAAATTAGAGTATGCACTTGTTTGATAACCATTTAATTAAATTTAATACCTACATTATTATATTGCAATTTATTTATAGCACAATCTTAATAATAATAGTTGGTACAGCTATACCCTAACATACCAATATCATTACAAGGACCCTGGTAGGGTATGGCAACAGGAACTTACTTAAAAATTAAAGTGCCTATGGTAGCAACATTGTTTATCTAGGCGATACGGTGATTCCACCACAAATTATAAAGTAATATGGATTCCACTTGGAACAAGTGCGCGTTCATCTTGACGTCGATCGACGTCGTGTCTATCATTATAGTGAATACCAAATTCAAATTTTGATAAGCCATCTATGAGTTTTCCTTGGAGGGAGATTAATAGCATGACTGCTCGACACTTGTCTATTTATAGAATGACGCCGTTTTTTGGAATCAAAGGGAGATGTAGTAGCAGTCAGCCAAACAGACAACTAAGTCGATAATCAAATTTATTTTTACTTAAAAAATATAATATAAATGAAGATTAACAAGTCATTTTAATTTTCTACCTACAATAAAATAAATATTCATACACCAACAATATATTTGTCAGTTTTGTACATCTCGTAAGCGAATTCTTCATCATGCGTTGGGTCAAACTCCAGGCCTGAAACAAAAATATCTCACTATAATAGGGTATTTGACTGACATTCAAATCAGCAACATTTTATGAAATGTCATAACGATAGGTTTATATGGAGTTTTGTATGAAATACAAGCATGTGACGTCATAATTATATAGCATACTCTTTATGGTTAGATTGGTCATTAAAAATCATAATAAGGATAAATTTAATAAAATAATCGTGGTTTCCCCTCTTTTATAGATGTTTTATACATTGGTTAGTGTTGGATAATTTATTTTGAATACAGTCAAATACCCTATTGAACGCACAAAAAACTGGCGCGTCTAAGGCCGGGAATATACGTCAGATTTTTTCATCCGATAGTCTGATACGGCGAACTAATACAAACCACTACCAATAACTACAAAAATATCTACCTACATTTTGCAAAAGATTGTGTATTATGAATCACACTCATTTCACCCGAGCGAAGCCGGGTTTTCATCTAGTTGAAATATGAAAGTGATCGAAATCAAACTCTTTGATCGAAATCACGAAATAAATAAAGCATATTGAGGCAGCGGCCGACCATATTCGCCAGAGGCGTTCAATTTTGTAATACTTCCCTGACCACCTTCAACTATGACAATAAAAATATTATTCTGTTCATAAATAACTATTTAATGTCATACACAGAATACTCACCAATGTATTCTATTTCGAGATCAAATCTACCC
This sequence comes from Tetheella fluctuosa, assembly GCA_951216915.1. NCBI lineage: Eukaryota > Metazoa > Arthropoda > Insecta > Lepidoptera > Drepanidae > Tetheella > Tetheella fluctuosa. The sequence continues at coordinate 6,388,482 of OX578231.1, read as the reverse complement.
GGTATCTTATCACCACATGATATTCCAAAATGGGTCACTTTGTCAAATCTCATTCTATTTTGTTTATCTTGTACCCTTCCTTTCGATCCTAAGATGAATTTTGAAAAGGGTATCTGCGAAACACAAGAACAAGTTCGTAAAATTAACTTAGTTTACATAGCCTCGCCGCTCACGGTTCACTCGCCACAGCGGCGATGCTTAGGGGCGTGTTATGGAAGGACTATCACAACTTATTAAAGTCTACTTGTAAGATAAATGCACAGTAAAAGGAATATTTTCATATACTTTTTTAAAGATCTATTTAAAGATGATATTTTGGCTCCCCACCGCCACCACCCATAAACAGGCGAATCCTTAAAAAAACTTAGTAAGGTCAGGTGGGGTAAGGGAAACATACTTCATTTTTTAAATTTTATGTTGAGCTTTAACCACTGTATTAATTAAATGTTGTGTAATCATCTTGACAGACACAGATATACTTCTTTAAGTCGGCTTTCTAGTATCGAATGAATTTTTAAACTAGCCATAATGCATGTAGCTGAAAAATTATAAAACGTTTAGGCTGGTTCTGTTGTTTCAATTTCCCGGTTTTTGGGGTAAGGGAAACACTTAAATTAAATCTAAAAGTATGAATGCTAGTACAGATTAATCCTGCACAATAAGTTAAGTACATATTTCATTCCCATTTGCAGAAAAAAAAGTCCTAAGTATTCCTATCCTATTCAAATTTTACGGAAATCGGTTCAGTAGTTAAGTCCTAGTCGTGAAATATATAGAAGGACAGGTGTAATGACTACACCTATCACGTTTATAACATTAGTAAGGTTGAAGAACAAATAGGTATTTACCTTAGCTATTTGCCAATAAGGTCCACCTCTAGTATACAGAACGTAATGATAGATATCGTTCCACGTGATGTCGTAGTATCCTTCACAGGAGATATTAAGTAAATAAGATCTACCGTCCCCCCTCACTTTCAACACGAGAGTGTTGTAAAGGTGCCAGTCATATGTTGCCGGTCGCTTGAATGATTTCTGTTAAATAAAATAGACAATACAATTAATTGACACCTTAGCCGTCATTTTATAAGTAGGATCTGCCGAGAATTCGAAAAATGAATTGCATTAGCAATATTGCTTGAGCGGCCTTTTGCCTGTTATTCACCTGCATTGCTTTAAGGGTTGGAAGTACTCAATATGATCAACTTTTAAAGGGACCAACCCTGAAATAGCGAAAAAATTCATGCTTTTTAATCGAGCAAAAATCTTTGTAGTATGTAAAGTTTGAATTTATTTCGCATCCATGATCAATGTACGAAGCCCTAGGAGAAAAAGTCACTCGTATATACTTGGCCAGAATTTAAGTAGCTTCGTACGAAACAAGGCTCTCAAGTGCAACTGCTTTGTACCTACGTAACACTACTAGGTTGCTAGATATTCATACCCTTATTCTTTTAGACCTCATAGCACAATAGCCAGCCTTCTTGATGCGTCCGTCTTTAGGCACCCTCACGTCGAGATTGCCATTGAAAATGGCTCGTCCCGCGCTACTCATCTTCAGGTTACATGTGCTGAATCCTTCATTGTGGTCGCTATCGCACGTCGTCACAAAGTGCTCTAGAGTGCTGACATCATTGAAACACCAGACCAAGTCTGTTTCACCTGGGAATATAACAAAATTTTAAACAACCTTTAAAGTAAATCTAATGCGGTGAACATAGGACTACTGGTCGATTATTTAACACCCTCGGAATCATTAATGTAAGATATTGTATATGGCATCGATGGCGACTATATAATTAAAATCAATTAAAAATACAAAAATATTTTTTAGTATGGTTCGGATCGTTTTGCGAGATCCGTCCTGGCAGAGCTCCCATCACGGATTTGGATTCCGATTCTATAGCTCATTTGTTTTTCACAAATTCTATAAGTAGGTACAATTTCTGTGAACAAACAATTTTATGGGTAGACATGGTAAGATTATAAAACATCGATTAAATTTTTATGCAGACTCTAAATGTCCTTGGTTTACAATCTTTCGACAGTTTGCAATATCGCTCGTTTTATTATGAACTAGCTTTTCCGCGCGGTTTCACCCGCGTTCCCGTGGATCTTGTTTTCCCGGGATAAAAATATATATAGTCTATAGCCTTCCTCAATAAATGGGCTATCCAACACAGTTTTTCAAATCGAACCAGTAGTTCCTGATATTAGCGCGTTCAAACAAACAAACAAACTCTCCAGCTTTATAATATTAGTATAGATGGTGTTTTAAATTCATTGCAATGCCCATACGCACATGCGAAGATTAAAGACAGAAATGTAATTTATTTTTTGTTTGGATTTAGAGATGTCTCTACCTACCATAACTGGAGAATAGCTATCTTGTCAGGTCATCCTTTAAGTAGTAGTTAACCAAGATCATAATTATGTTAGCATTATTTATTACATGAACTAATACCATATCAGTGCATTTGTTAGAGCATTGTTGGAGATATTGGCTGGAATCAAATAAAACATTTTGCATAATAGCATTTATTTTAATTAAAAAAAGTCTAAAGCATAGAAAGTAAAACTAATGTTGCCAAAAATGTTCTAGGTAGCCTATACCATAGTGATAAAAGGCTGGAAACAATATGTTACTTATCATATAAATATATAATTAATAAGTATCATAAGTCAACATTCCAGCCTTTTATGGTAATTTAATGGTACCTGCCACCTTAATTAAATTACATAACCCATTAAAAGTTCCATAAATGAACAATTATATTATACATAACAATATTAGTTAAAAAATTGCTTACAATAATGTTAAATAAAGAACATAATTTGAGATTCAATAATTGGTCATCCATGTGCTTATAACCTTCAAGTCCTAAGTGTCATTCGTTGGTATAATAGTCATTTCAAATGTCCTCAAAAATAATTAATACACTATTAATATAACTAACAATAAATATGTCATTAAAGTAAGTTGAGATTCATCACAGTGAGATTTTTAGAAGTTATAAAATATCTTAAAGTATTATAAAAGCACCAAGAAGTTGAGTGTGAAATACTTAGCCATTTAATTAGATTACATAGTTTATAAATCAGCGGACTTCATTGATAAGTTGATCACATATTCTTGTCAACTCCTCATTGTCCCTAGTTTTCTGTACCAAGGATTCTTGTAGAGAAGCAATTGTGATCTCATGTTTCCTTATAGTGGCATTTAGTTTTGTTATATCAACATTATGGTTCTTCTTAATGTTCTCCAAAGTTTCATTTGCATTAGCCAAGTTATCTGTAGTGATTTGTTTCAGGTTGTTGTATAACATTTCAAATTTTTTCATACCTGCTTCATATTCACCAATTTTATGTTCAAATATTTTTTCTCTGTCCTTCACTTCCAATATCACACTTTTGCACTTCTCATATTTAGCCAGAAGATCATTAAAAGAACTTTCCATACTTGTAAGATGATTAAGAGCCTGATCTCTTTCGGATGTAAGTAGATCATGCAACTCCTGATTAGCAAGTTTATCTCGCTGTTGCTCCCCAATCAATGATGATATAGTCTTTTCATATTCTTCCATAACAATACTCATTTGTTTATTACTCATTATCTTGTCATTTATTTGCTGCATCAATCTACTTTCTCTCTCCACCAATATATCTCTATCTTCTGTTATTTTCTTGAGCTTTGATTCCATGCCTTCATTCAGTCTTGAGTTTTTATGCTCTATGTCTTGTAATAAATACTTAAAATCCCTGTTTTCTTGCCTTAGCTGTGTAATTTCTTGAGCTTGCTTTTGTAGAATAGCTTTAACAGACTGCACACGGTTTACTTCTTGCATACTGTAATTGCTTTTGAAACGAGGGCTTCGAGGTGCTGCTGTTGGGGGCGTTGAACCAGATATGTTGATGAGCCTGTCAGTAGCTACACGAGTGGGAGTAAGGATAGCTGATACACTGCGTACAAGTGCAGGGGTGGACCGGGTTTGACATGGATTCAATTTAGGCACATCACTGTTCATTACTGGGGCTACAACTTGTGTAGGCTTATCTTTTCCACACACCAGATGTACTAAACCTTCAGAATGGGATTGTTTTGGTGCAATAATATTATTCTCTGCCAACACAGATGCAGCACTACTAGTTTCATACCCTACATCACATTCAGTTGAATTTGTATTAGATTCTGTTTGTTTCACAGAATCAGTGTTTTCAAGTTTAAGGCGAGAATAGAGGGGATCAAATTTCACAAATAGACTTTCCTTGCCTCTGTCTACATGGGTGCGGTTCGGATTAGATTCTGCACACTTGACGAGATAATCTATGCTGCTCGCATCGATAAACATGTCATCGAACATCGGCACCTCTTGCATGGTGACGTCGCAGATACTGTCGAACTCTGACCCAGTGAGGAGGTCATCGCTGATGTTCTCGTGTCTCTCAGATACATCGTTTGTCCTTTCAGGAGACATCGTCATCAAATCGCCCACTGATGAGACCGGAGTAAAAAAGCTATCATCGCTATTTGTTGCACTTCCTCTAGCGGAGAGCATATTTTCTTCTTTGACTAGTTCAGTGCCACGGCCAAGTAGATTTTGAAATTTCTGATAAATATTTTTAATGTGACTATTGTCGTGACGTGCCGGCGAAAAATCTTGAGGTAAGAAATTTGAAAACATTAGATTTCTGCCTCTCGTAGAGGAAGATAAGTTATTACTCTCAGCAAGGTCGATAGCGTATCTCAGCTCACAACTTTTGGTTTTATTTAACAATTTTTGGACTAAGAGAAAACGATAAAAATAAAAACATTATATTTTGTCTCAACGATCGCAACGGCTGTTTAATTTTTGAATAAATTCTGTGCCACAGAATAAACAAGTTATCACCATGGTCCGTAGATTTATCTATGCAACATGGCCCTCAGTGTTGCCGGGTATCAAATAAAGATTTCCGAAATATGTAATAAAGCAGTTTTTTCTCAAATGATTTTTAGTGCCAATTACTACGAATAAATGGACTTATTATTTATTCGTAGGCCAATTACAATCCAATAAACATTGACAGTCTGCTTGAATTTTAAATTATGTGTATTCATTTTTTTTCTCACAATTATTTACATGAACTGTTTTACGTTTAAAATCTTTCGCAATTTTTTGTTTTCGCAGATATAATAGGGTATTTTACTTATATGAGAAAAAAAAACTAAAAATGTACAATTTAGATAGCTTAGGCAATAAGCAGTCGGAAAATGTTAGTTTTAGTTCATAAAATAACTTAATTAATTTTAAAGTTCATTTCAATGTTTTCAGTTTTTTAATGTTTCTAAACATGCGAAATAGTAGCCGCCATTATAATGACATCATACGGTGCTGTATGTAAACTAAAAAGTGTCAACTGAAGTATTATTGAAGTGAGAACTTCTTTTAGCGCGGTACGCATATTTTTAGATGAGGTAAAACCTCTGGACTCGCGACACCGTTACCGAGACGCAGTTTGACATTTAGTTTCATTTTTTTTTCTCCCATTAAAATAATTGCGGCCAGTAATGTTGCTAGTAGCTGTCAGTAGTTTTGGCGCCAAATTTTAATGATAATGATGATACAAGAGCTCAATCTCAATCAATTCATAAATAAAATGCAATTCATAACCCAATATCCCTAGTAACCATCTAAAAAATGTCTAACGCGCCAAAATAAGTTTTCACTTCTGTCGGCACTCCCGGAGTGCATTTTTATTATTATTTTTACCCTAGTATTTATGCATTCAGGAACAGCACACTAATAAAAAGGATAATAGCTCATTTTTAATTTATAAAATTGTATTAGTCCAATTGAGACCAAATACCGTCGACCGTAGAGTAACATGGCGTCCAGCGTTTTCATCAAACTACGCGCGAAAATTGAAAATGTAAAATTTAAATGCATTTTTATGGCACTTATCGATCGAATAAATTTTTTGTTTTTTTTGGTTGAGACACTTTTCAAAAATGGGTGTAATACCCTAATTATAGTGCAAATCGACAATGTCAGGCATTATGATACCATTCCTTAGTCTCATATGCATAAAAAAAGTGTCAAATTAAAATATAGTTTTTAGTCTGTGGTCTGACATCATCTGTTTTCGTTTTAGGGAGTTACACAGTATTTGTTATGATTAATAAATATCGATATTTTTCTGCCGATAAAATATAAATCTTACTCGATATTTATGGAACAAGCTTCTGCCAGTGACAATGCCTACTTTATATCTTATAAAATGTGCGTGCGTGTTTTAGCCGTGAAACAGACGCGAATGTTCAATCAACTAATAGATAAAGCGAAGCCCAACTCGCACTTTGACGTATAGAAAGAATGTAATTGAAATATTTAATGCAAATCAGTTGTCTTGTGCCTACGCAAATGTAGTTGCGGGCAATAGCTAGTTTTCTTGATATATAAAAATAAGATTTAAATTATCGATATCATCTAAAAATCACACAGCAACATCACTATGGATATTATGACGATCAATGACGTCATATTGCCATAGATTTGTGTCATTTTTAAGGGCGTCGCACACGGCGAAGATACTATAATATTTTATCTTAAGATCATGAGACAGCATTATACTATGAAAAGAGAAGCAACGACCTACCTTCACTAATAAATGTAAATATTCTGGGACATTATTTCTCACACACGGCCATCTGATCCCAAACTAAGCAGAGCTTGTACTATGGAAGCCAGAACTGATATACTACATATACTACTTTTATTTTGTAAATACATACATATATAGATAATTACACCCAGACACAGGACAAACAGACATGTTCATGCACACAAATGTTTGTCCTGAGTGGGAATCGAACCCACGACCTGCGGCGTTATAGATATCTTACCAACCACGGCCCGTCACTTTTTTTTTTTTTTTCATTTATTTAGGTAAACAAACAGTGACAAAATAAGTAATAGTATAGAGTAAAAATAAAAAATAAGATATAAATTTGACACCAACACCGTTTACAAAGAGTACCTCAAGATCTACTTTGAAGCAACATTAAATGAGGACTTGTCCTTGGATGAGTACCTCACAAGACTATAAGATCAAATGCTTATCTATTGCTGAATGTCTCCATAGACAGATTGCAGTACTAATTATTAAAAAAAAATAAAAATTTGGTGGATGATTAGAACCTAGTCTTTAGATAGTTCTACTAACTGTATCTGCGGTCCATGATTGTGTGGTTTTTAATACAGAGTAATCTATCTATTAAATTACTTAAAAATGTGTTAAAAAGTGTTAGCAAACCTTTAATTTAATACTACATTTTCTGCTTCTAAACCGGTTGATTACTTAACTTAGCTGAAACTTTAATCTGTGAAATTATGGCACAAAATGATCACTAGGGACATGTCAAATAGATTAATGGCATGTTGAGATTAAGCATAGTGAGCAGATGAATGTATGATTGGATTGCCAATAGACACCAAACATTTGTCTGCCTTTGCTGTCGATGGCAACAGGCAAATATAATTTCCCTGAAACATCCACACTTGCTTATTCATTAGCATATGTTTTTTGTATTGTATGCTTAATCTGTAAAGATCATTTTTTTATGTCAGTAGGTTGACAGGCAGGCAGATGGCCCACCTGATGGTAAATGGTCACCACTGCCTATGAACAAGGGGATTGCCAATGTGTTGTCGACCTTAAGGAGTTGGGAAGTAACATTGTTTGACAAACTTAAGGTAATCATTTTCACATATCTGCACATTCTATTCAGAATGTATAACCTTGTAATGCAGAATGCAATACAAACATTGAAATGTTGAGTTTGTCGAAAATGAGCACCATTTTAAAAACAATTGATTAGGTAAAGTTAAATAAATGTAAGAAAAACAAAATTATCCATAAATGTTCCAATAAGAGACAAGTAGGTATATCGAAACAGTAGAGATGTGTCAAGATCATGTCAATATGGCCATTATAGTGTGGAACTAGTTTAGTTATTGTTGATTAATTTGTTACCTGGTCTAGCAATCAGCACAGGATCCATCTCAATTAATTCCTTCATTTCTTGACCAAATAGTTTCAATTCTTGTTTGAGTTCCTTGAAGCCATTCTTCAAGTGTTGTAAGTTTGATAAGTTCTCATTAGAATTGTAACCACCTTTTCTATCCCTTTCCCACACTAACGAACGTTGTACATTCACTGCCATTCCATTATTAATGAATTTATAAGGTTCAGTTATTGTTTTGCATAAAGCAGAGTATTGACGATGATTTCTTAAATAGTTTAAAATACAGCGAGTTCTTGACAGAGACATTATAATAATCTGACTAAAACATATCTATACATACATATATATTATTGACTGAATTAGGTACATACTCATTCTATTGTATTATTTATAAATAATCGACATAGATAGACCCATCAATTCATAACCTTGTTGAAATTTATATTGTATTGACATTTGACTTAACCTCAAAGAGAATACCACCACAATAGTCGAATATCACACTAACTTGACGGACAAGGAGCCTCGGACGTCACAACCAGGGTTGCCTGCCGTAGAACTTTATTTTCAATATTGAGCGGAACTTTGAATGAAATTCACGTTCTATGTTTTATTATTCTAAGGTTCTATGATTATATTAGTGAATGAACCAAAAAAAATTCAATGCATTCTGTAAATTTGTATGACATCAATAAACCAAAATCTGTATGAAATTATTAATCCGTAAAATTTGTGGTACCACAAATTCTATAGAATAGGAAACATATTATTAATTTTACAAATCGGAATCTCACCTCTTAGCATCATCAGTTTTTCTACTGAACTCTCGTCGGATAGTATTTATTTATTATCTTAAGTTATGTCTTGGGAAATCCACGCGTAGCCCTGTAAATGGCTATCGAAAGCTGACACTGGAAAACCCAAGAACAAGTACTAAATGCATAGAAGGACGGTCAGTAAACTAGGCAGGACTGACTTTAACTGAAATATAGGTCCTATAGACAGATTAGATACACAAATAGGTATATGTTGAGAAGAAAACCCTCAAAAAAGCAATCGTACCCAGGTACTACACCAACGTCAAAATGGATACTAGCTATGTTAAAACATCGCAATAAATTGGCCTCAATTTTTTTTCATTAAGATGTTCTGAATAAAACCATTTCAAGAGACACATTTTAATTAGGAGCAATATGCCCCCTTATTCAGACTCATTCGGTTACCATTCCGATCGGAAAGGACGATTTTATTTTGTTAGGCTGATGCTGTGTTAGTCACAGAATTCATTTGCCACGATCGTGTAGGTACCGATCGACTGCCTCATTCCAAATGGAATCAGAATTTATAAAATAGGAGCCATCCTATTCAGTAGACTACTCAATCGGTTTATCTACTCGATCGGGGTTGCAGCCGAGCAGTTCTGAATAAGGGGGATTATCTAATGTTCCCCTCGAAAAGCTCAAACATTTTGAAGAAATATCTGACATGCAAAATATCTCGGTACTTGATTACGTTCAGGGAATATCCATGAAACCGAAAAATGTACAACTAAATTCGATTTAGTAAACTGACAGTTCATGTGCTGCCACTTTTTGCCAAATTGAAGATAATGATGTAAAGTAAATAATGAGTCACAAATCTTTTGAATTAGTAATTGACTTCCCAGTTCAGTTAGATGGAGGATTGAGGTTTATATTGTCAGTCAGTATTATAGTCAGATGGAGGATTATATTGATGTGTATTTTCATTCCTATTCCTTTTTCTATATGTTCCTTTTCCTTCGTGTCTAATGGTATTCCTTGTGCTATTTTGTGCTAATAAAACTATACAAATATAGGTTTATCTTTTTAATAGCGGCGCTTACGTACTTAATAGTTCTAAAGAGCTGATCAGTAATTCAAAATTGACGGACCGGTTGGCGTGGTTGGTAAGATACCCTATCAATCACACCACCGGTCGTGGGTTCGATTCCCACTCTGGACAGACATTTGTTTGCATGAACATGTTGCATCTGTTATTTAGATTAAATACAGTGCTGTTTTTAGTTAGATCATAATATCCAGTGTGTGTTGCGAATTTCATAATGGACAAAAACATCGAACAAAGAGTTTGCCCTAAATTTTGCATCGCCAATGGGATTTCGTGTTTGGAGTCCCTGACAATGATACAGAAGGCTTGGTGAATCAACTTTATCAAAAACACGTGTTTATGAGATGTGATGGAAGATTTGCCTCGCTCTGGTAGGCCATCAACGTCTTCAACTGAAGTTAACATTGCAAAAGTGAAGGAAATAGTGACTGAAAATCCTCATTCATGTATGAGAGAGATAGCTGCTTTGTGTCTCACGAGTCGAACCGTACCACTTTAAATAATCATTTGGGTATGAAACATGTTGCCGCTCGGCTAGTCCCAAAAGACCTGAATTTTCTCCAAAAACTCAATCGCACAAAAGTTGCTAAAGACATGCTAGAACGAGTCAATTCTGACCCAATTTCATGAAACGCATTGTTACTGGTGACAAGACGTGGGTTTACGAGTTTGACACGCAAACTAGTCCACAAGCTTCGGAGTGGCGCCTTCCAACTGAACCGAAACCGAAAAAACCACGCCAAAGTCTATCGAAATTCAAAGTCATGTTGACCGTTTTCTTTGACTATCGCGGTGTTGTGCACTCGGAATTCTTACCGGAAGATCAAACAGTAAATAAATAATATTATTTGAGCATTATGCGGCGTTTAAGAGAGCAAATTCGACGAATAAGTTCAGATTTGTGGAAAGACAATTCTTGAATTTTGCACCACGATAATGCGCCTTCGCACAAGGCCATCATAGTGAACGAATTTTTGACCTAAAACTCGCAAATACCATCAAGCAACCACCTTATTCACCTTATTCACACATTCAAAAAGTAAGCTCTTTTAGCACAAATAAAGGAAAAATTCCAAAATATAAAAAAAAGTTGGAAATTTTTAAGGGTAACCCATACATACATAGTTACGCCAATTAATAAAGACCTCTGAGTTGTATGGGCGCTCATACAATTTAGAGGTCTAGTTTAATTGAAAAAAAAAAAAACTTTCATGGTTTCAAGGTTTTAAGGGTTTAGTACTGAAAGTTAAAAATAAAACAATTAACTTCAAGTAGTAAGTAAGTAAAATATGTGTCAGTATTCAGGTTAAATATATCTATTCGTCTGGGAGGTGGCTTTGCAAATACAAAAGTCATAGTAAGCTGGCTGATGTTGACATCGATAGTTGATCTTATATGACTAATAAGTGGACCGACTGTCAGCTGCTCCAAGTACAGTTGATCTAAGAAAAAGTAATGCATGCATGCCGTAAGTCTATTACATATGTGTAATTTAGACAAATAAAACGTAATACGAAATCATTAGCATTTCACACTACTCAAAAATATTAACACATCGCTGTTCGTAATTACCTATTATTGAATCAATTCTAGCTAAAGCTACACGAGAGTAACCATATCGCAAATACAGTACAGCATAATTATGCAAGTTCAAAACTGTGGTTTGAAAAAAGTCGCATGCAGTACATACATTTTTCTAAAGCGATATTTAAACTATCCTGTTTGTAGAAACGAGTACGGTTGGCACTTTCCAATGGCACTAATTCGGTATTAACTACGATTACACCTTCCGATTTCCTAATTAGTTCCTACAAATAGGATAGTGTAATTACCGCTTAATATAATAAGTATATATGGAGCAGATAGTCTCTGGAAATCACACACAGTGACAGACTGTTTTTATTTTGTACCTGTGATAATAAATACGCCTCAACACAACACCAGCGTTCGGAACCGTACGATAATTATCGTACACATACGATAATTTTGTGCCTACGTACGATGTACGATAGCATATTATTATCGTACGCAGATTGTACGATAATTTCTATCATGATAAAAAATTTGAGAATTTATATTATTTCACTCATGCGCTGATAGTTTAAATCGCAGTAGCATGATTTTATTTTGTAAAATAAAATCTTGGGAAAATACCGGGAAATACAAGTTCTCTATTCCTATTGGTTCTTACGATCCGCTCTGCTAAGTTTCACCACTGCCGATACTGTAACTTTATCCAGCGCCTGCTGTACACGCTTTCTTATTGGTTAGTATAGCATCTACCAATGCGAACAAGAGAATATAAGTTCGATATTTCGATTATGTTCACTCTTCATATGTATCGTATATTTTGTGTAGAAAAGTTGGCAGTCATTTCGTTATATTATTATGATTATATGTCTCTATTCGCTCTGACAAAAGGAATTATTCAAATTAAGTGAAGAAAGAAGTAATTTTCTAGAGCAGCAATATTACAATTTATATGATTACACACTCGGAGTGATTGTTATCATTGGCAAGTAGGTATATCTATCAAATACATTGTTTCAGTGGCTGTATATTTTCTATAACTTACTAACCTATTAATTATTTTTTATCTGTGCAATGAAGAATGAATCCTACATGCAAAGTTTAAAGTAATTTATATGATTTATTTATCTATAATAGACATTATCCTAAAAAATACGATAATTTCGATCCATGTACGATAATTTTACGCCCCTGGTACGATAGTCAGTCCACTTCAAGTTGCTAACGCTGCACAACACTATCACATTTTAGTACCTGGTTTTTACTTTCAGTATTTCAATTCAAGTTTCAACGTATTAGTTTAGTAGTAGTAAGTTGTAATTTCATGGTTAGTTCCTTTATGGATAGTTACTACTTAATATAGTCTTTGGTTTAGAGCCACGTAACGTAAGTACGTATGTACGGACGTGCTTGAAAACCTCAATAAAAACAGCCAGTTATGACTTCTTAGTGATACATCACCTTTATTTATCTTTCTTTGATGAGTTAAAATGAATTTATATTTATCGTATGTAATAGTGTCTATAAATTAATAAATAGTAAAATTTGAGTTCGTGGCAATGGGCTTGGAACGAAATAATATCAGTATGGTAAGTACTTCACCTAACTTATGAGAATTCAACATAAAATTTTCAGTAAGAGCAAGAAATGTGATGGATTAGAAAATGTCATATTTTACTTTATCTAACCCCCTTTCTAAAGAAATCAGATGGTGGGAGGGTCAGACAGTAGCCTTAGAGTTGTGGGTATTTGTTCAAGGTTGGGTATTTATGAGCTCTAGGAGCAGCCACGAAAATAAGCAATATTTTTGGAACAAAATTCTGGTCAGAGAGTAGTCATTCATCCGTTAAGCGGATGATGACTAGCCTTTACAGCCTTTTTTAAATTACATTGACCACACTTATAGAAAAAAAAAACACGATGTATTGATCTCTGTGGGACAGGTGCAGACATGTCTTTGAAAGTTTTGTGTAGAAATGGTTCAATTTCGATTTTGTGTTAGATTCTATACATCCCAGCAAAATTATCAATTTTGTATCCTAGAAGTGTTGACCTCTAGTGAGTGTCATGTGGGGCTGACCATTAACGGTGATTGTTACCGCTTTTGTGTGTAATGACACCAGCACGCTTAAAATGAATAATAATTTGTTATTGAGACTAATTTTAAAATAAATCTTCTTTCTTTAGGACTCCGGTAAATCTTCTGAGTATCTCTACCCTCCTGAGATACTACAACGGCTGGATTTCAATAAAAGTCCTGCAACTTTTAATCCAAAGATCAGTGCTGCACAGCCTGGTGAGAACTGGATGGTGGTGAGACCTCTCCAGCGGTCTGACTTTGATAAGGGTTTCCTGCAATTGCTCACTCAACTGACAAGTGTTGGAAATGTCACCCGAAAACAATTTGATGGTGAGTTGATAAATTCTGATCAGGATAATGTGATAAAGCAGACCACCTTTTAGTTATTGTTCACATTCGCTGCAGGTACCCCTGGGAAAAGTATCCTTTATTTTATTTTAGGGCTTAAATTAACTCTTATGTTATACCAAATTTCATGATAATCTGTTTAGCCATTGTGGAGTAGAGCAGTAAGAAATGTACACACAAACTTTTGCTTGATACATAAATACAAAATTTGTAATAAGCTTCTACCCTGTGGTTTCACCCACATTCTCAGGATAAAAGTAACCTATGTTATATTTACAGGACCTAAAATACCTTTATATCAAATTTCTTGAAAATCTATTCAGTGGTTACAGAGCTGAGTGGTAACAAACATACACACATGCAAACTTTATAATAGTAAGATATGATAGGATTTCTTAAACTTATAGCACAGATTACTAAATAGTTGCTTATAGTCAAACATGAGTCAAGTTTATTTCACAAATTTATATTGTGATTATCAACATTAACTACATTGCAATTTAAACTGTGAAAATTATTTTGGATTCAAATAAACTCTATCAGCATCAACCTCGTTTTGTATGTGGATTCATGAGAACAAGAAGTCGGTAAAAAATACTTCCAACCATAACTTTTTATGATGGTAGGGTGTCATGGCACCAAATCTAACGACGTGGATTCGGCATCTTCGGACCCCTTAAACAGTTTTCACCTCGATATTCCCCCTTATTCAGGCCCATTGAAAATGAAAATATTTTTTATTCAAATAGGCCTTCACAAGCACTTATAAATAGTCTGACTCTAACGCACCGCTTCGGAAGGTTGCTTTTACTGAGAAGAGCCGGCAAGAAACTCAGCAATTACTCTTTTCAAAACCAACTCAGAATTTACATAAAATTATTTATCCAATCTTACTGACAATATTTGTGTGCATATGACGATAAGGAAAAAATATATGTAAGTATCAAAATTGTGAGTAACTCAGTAAATAAATGTATTGCAAGCTTAAGCAGACCAGCCTCCACAAGCAGCACCTGTTCACAAGTATGACGCATGTGGCAGCCATTGCCCTCCTCGCACATATTATAGGGAAGTGATTCTATAGGGAAGTCATTCGATAGCCAAACCGATCGGAAAGGACGATTTTATGTAGTAAAGGCCGATGCTCTGTTAGTCGTAGAAATCATTAGCCGTGATCGTGTACCGATCGACTGCCTCATTCCATTAGAAGTCTGAAATGAGAAAAAGGAGTCATATCCTATTCAGTAGAATACTCAATCGGTTTGTCTATCCGATCGGGACTGTAACCGAGCAGGTCTGAATAAGGGGGATTATGTGGTTAGTCCCTAGGTAGGTTTTATATTCTCTTCTAAAATCGGAAATAATTTGGATTTTTAATACATCATAATAACACCTGAAATGATATACTATATTATTGTAAAATAAATAGTTGAAAACATAACAGGCTTACAAATGAGTTCCTGCTAAAGAATGCAGAATGTATTAGCATTTAAGTAGATGACCTTCGCAAAACCGGCGCAGTGTGATAATGACCTTTCCATGAGGCTTGTGGTTGTTCCTGTTATGTATTTATATATTTGCTTTGCCTTGCCTCTATTTAAATGGTTATTTATTCAAAACTACATAATACAGATTTTTCACATATTGAAACAGACCTTTAAAATGAATTTACAATGCGGTTATTAATTTTGACTATTTCACTTACGTAATACCTTATCTAATTGAATGGTTTGTTAGTCATAACTTACTTCATGATTAGCAGGTGTATAAAATGAGAATTTTGCAGTCTCTTTCCGAACACATTTCTTACATTCATAATGCACATGTAATTTACTAGAACAAATTATTTCTTAGAGCTTATTATAGTATTCAGAATATGAATTTAGGAAACAAGAAAAGTGGTGGAAAGTTAGGATGGTTAGGATCCTAATTAGTCAGTCTGGGTCTATGTCTGAATGGTATCTTCCCCTAACTCGCCTAGCTTACTAATTAGGAAAGGATTAAGGAAAGTGTATAATCGCAATGCGATTATCGCATTCAGGTGGGCTCGTGACGAGCGAAGAAAGAGCGACGTGCGGTTATGATGACAGCAAAAATCCTTTAAATAATCTACTAATATTATAAATGTTTATATATAAACAACATCCTTACGTAACTAGAATAGAGTCTAAATGGAATTGTATGCAATGTAAATGCACGTATCTACATTGTATTTTTCAGAGCGTTTCACGAATATGAAGCAGGCCGGCGGCTACTACGTCACGGTCATCGAAGATACGCGCATATCTAAATTAATCGGCGCTGCCACGCTCACTATCGAGCAGAAGTTTATACATAATTGCTCAGTGGTATGTAAAGTTGAGAAAATAAATAATTGAAAATGAAATGAAAATGAAAATATTTTTTATTCAAATAGGCCTTCACAAGCACTTATGAATAGTCTGACTCTAACGCACAACTGACAACTTGACAATTACATCATTATTATTACATTTTTTACAGTGAATCACTATATGAATGCCAATCACCATTTTTTAAATTGCGATTCGACATCTAAAATTAGGGGTGACTACGCACTATCAATATGGCGTATACAAATAAAATTGTTCATATTACGATAAGCCTAGACGCAGATTGTTGTTCATACATCGCAAGAACCCAATTTGCGGCTCGCTGGCTACGTTTGTGCTGACAAAAAGCCCAAAGTTCTAAAAAGTAAAAAATAGGAATACCATTGAATACATGATTTTTCCATCACACTTACACACTGCCACTGATTGATATCACTTATACACACGACACATGTTATTGTTTTATCTTTTGTGATGTTTTTGATATTGTTATTGTACACAATATATTGGATACATCCAATAAATGATTTCCTTTACTTTGTTTTTAGCGCGGACGTTTAGAGGACGTTGTAGTCAACGACACGTACAGGGGAAAACAGCTTGGTAAATTGTTAGTATTTTACTTTTATTTTACACAAGTTGTATTGGAATTATAATGATCCCCCTTGTTCAGACATGCTCGGTTGCGGTCCCTGTCGGGTAGACAAACCGATTGAGTAGTCTACTGAATAGGATGGCTCCTATTTCCTTATTTCAGATTTCTATTTGGAATCAGGCAGTCGATCGGTGGACGATCGCGGCAAATGAATTCTGCGACTTACACAGCATCAGCCTAAATTAAACGAAATAAATACGTCCTTTCCGATTGGAATGGCAACCGAATGGGTCTGAATAAGGGGGATGTCTAATGTATTAATATTAACTATTATTAATTATCTCTCTACAGAATAGTTGTGACAGTGTCACTTCTCGCCCAAGAACTGGGATGTTACAAAATGTCCTTAGATTGCAAGGATAAGTTGATCAAGTTCTATGAAACTCTGGGATACAAGCTTGAGCCAGGGAACTCTAATGCTATGAACATAAGGTTTGTGTCTCAATAAAAGTCATATTATAGATGAGAATTTGATAAGTGTGTATATGTAAGTTTTTAATTCAATAAAATATAGTAAATGTGTATCATTATTGATAAAAGATAATGAACATCAGATGAAAAGTATGTATGTGATATTTAATCAATAGTTACCAATAATTAAAACTTAGTTCAAAGTATTATAGTAAATAAACATTAGTTTATAATCTGATTTCTCCATTTCCAAAAGAATCTGATTATTATTATTTTTAATATTCAAGATTAACGAGTTAAAAACAAATAAACCAAACAATATTAAACAATTTATGTTTATTTGTATCAAATTAAAAAAAACTATTAATTTGGATGGTTAGAGCAACAATCAGTTTTCTCAAGGCGTATCCGCACTTTCCGTATGTAAAAATTGTTGCAGATTCGACGATCCATCCTGACAATTAGCCGCTGGGACGACCGACCTGCGCTCTAAACTGTAAGTAATCATAATCAGCCCAGCAGTCTTCACAGCGCTGCGCACGGCAAGCGAGTGCCTCTCGTCGCGCCATCTCATCATGCACTACAAAAAAAAACATCATCATAGCTAAATGCAATAGTCAAGTTTGACAGAAATACGTCACTGTATATGTGATTTTCTATTCAGTATCACTTGTGAAACTGCAATGTAATGCAGACAGCAAACATACATGTTACAAAACGAACATGAGCAGTTTAAAATTCCGAGATTTCCCAATCACAAGTCTGATGCATGCATAATAATAAATATTGATTGTAAAACAATTAATTTAGTGTGTATAACAATTTGATATTTTGTTAAATTGTTAGTAATGCTTCAAAATTAACTTTAGTTAATATTTTGTGTGGATTCTGCTTGGTTGTTTATGTGGTTACGGTTTGCAGGGTCAATTCTTCTATCCAGCAAAATTGGAACTCGACCTTGAATGTCGATTCCTAGTTTGTTGGGGTGATCAATTGATTTTCGGACTCCCAGCATATAATTTTATAAGAATTGTTGCTAAGGTCTGTTAATGATTTTTAAATACTAAAATAAATTAACCTACTAAAAATCATAGTTTGCAAGCTTTAGAAGTACCCGAAGCACTGCAAATATATGTACTTAAAATACTAACAAACAAAATAATATAAATATTCAATCCTTACTTTCTTGATTTCATTTTTTTTATATGCTGATATAGTTTAAAAGTGATGCTACACCGGTGTTATGTAACATTATTTTACATTTTGTATGTAAAAAACAATATACATGTACAATAAATTTAGCATATAAAATATAAACTTACTTACAATAAATACATTTGTTGAAATCTATACATGTTGTTAACAGTTATGGAATGTTATTTATCTTTATTCAACAAAACTATGTACCACTTTTATACAAAACAAAACAGTTATACATTTCGGTATAGGAGCACTTTATTGTTGATATTCTGTATATAACACAAGTACTTAAATATTTTAAGCTTTTATTTTTTTGTAACTAACAATACTATTAAATAATTTCAAGTCAAAAATACATAATCGTTTTATTTCTAGGAATTTTATGTATAACATCCACCCCGCGGCTTCACCCGCGTTCCCGAGGGATCTTATGTTTTTCCGGGATAAAAAGTAGCCTATAGTCATAACACAAAAATATTTTTTCAATTAGAATCAGTAGTTCCTGAGATTAGCGCATTCAACCAAACAAACTCTTCAGCTTGGAAATATTAGTATAGATTAAGGGTCGATATTTCAATCACTGGATAAACCGCCGCTATGCTTAGACATGAATTATGACAGATTTTCTATAAGTCCATACAAAACTGTCCTAATTTCAAATTAACAGCCAGATACAGTTTATCTGGCCATTGAAAAATCGGCCCTAAATATGATACGTAAATGAAACCAAATATATTTTTTTATACTTTTATTTACAGAAGTGTAAATTTTAGCGGATAGAATAAGAATTTCGATATACACACAAATCCAATACAATATTAATCGTTTTGTATAAATAAGTTAATGTTTTCGGGTCTATATCCAGTGGACACTAGGTTCATAATTTAATGTGAACAATAAGTAAATAATATTATGAAGCTTGCGAACACATGCCAGTTTTCACAGTTCAGGTTTTTTTGCAATGAAAAAGCTCAAACAGCTGATTAAAGTAACAAATGTAGACCGTCTCGAGTATTCAACAATAAATAGCTACCCAAAATACTCTTCCTGATTTGAATCTTTATCATAGAGTCACAAAAACAATGGTTTTTTCACATGTAGAGATCTAACTAAAGCGTATTTGGATAATAATAATACATTCGCAACTCAACATAGTTCAACATGAATGACTCAATTTACCAACATCAAGGATGGATGAAAATATCTAAAAGATCCCAGCACTTTAATTCCTTGCGAATGTCGTTGTTGCGTTTATATATTTATTATAGTAAAACATTTATTGTTTTATTAATATTCTGGAAATCTTCTGCAAAAGAATATGTAAAATAGTTATAAATTCATAGACCGACTCAGTCTAGTATTGAATATATACAACATATAATAAATATAAATTATTTGACCTACATTATTCATTCTAGCAATCTCATAAAAGTCAGATTCTCCACCTGCTTGAAATTGTTTAATTTACTTAGAGATTTCATATATAAAAACCATGTTCTCTCATGCATAGATGCAGTGTGATGTGTAATGCAACAATTTCAAGCTGTGTAGCCCCGACGTAACAGTTACAACATACAGTCACATACAAGCACTTAACAAATTGACACCCTCATTTGCCGTTTGCACACAGTCCCACACATTTATTTAAAAAGCAATATATTAATTAATCTGTACATTTTGAATATCATATGCATAGTTATAAGCTAGAGGAAAACGTGGCAATTTTGTTAATGTTGAAAGCTTTCCACAGAAATGTGACTGGAGCGACGAGACAATAATCACAAAAATATATACTATTACAACCAGTTGTGGATTGATTTATCATGTTCACCAACTAATATTTAGTATCATCATCATCATGATCAATTTCTCAATAATAATAACTCAAAAAATCACTCTGTCCATCAGTTTATTTAATTTTTGACATTTAAAAATATCACAAGAATTATTGACCTTATTACTCCAACATAAGGTCCATCTCTGTAGTTATACAATTAACCATAGAATAAATAGATAAACCTTATTACTGATAATAATAAGATTCATATTTCTCTGATATTTTTAAACGTCAAAAATTAAATAAACGGATGGTGTAGTTTCACTTGTGTGCATTTCAATTGTCGTAACAAATGTCGATTGTTTTTCAACTGATGATGTTAACGATCCACAATTTAATAAAATTCTTGCACATTCTTTGAAATGCAATGTCAAGTCGTTAATATCAACAAGGGTATTTTAGGGGACCCTAAACAAGTTCATTTACAATAAAAAACATGGGAATGGTTCATAGGTTTTACTACACAGTAATTTCCCTCGTACAGTACCACAATCATTTGCATATAAATATCCTTCTGGATTTACAAAAGATACAATCAAATCTCGTACAATCAGTTACCTGCTACTTGATGAAGTGATCATAAAGAAATGATCATATTATAAAGATCAAATATCAAAGATTTTATTTAAATATTCTGTTAGATATGTGAATAATCATACATATTTTAATCTGAATATATATAATAATATTAAATATAATAAACAAATAATGCAAACATAATATGTCTATTTCTATCTACTTTCATTCGGCTTGGATTCATAAGATTTGCAAAGGATTTATTATGAGAAAATATAGTTAAAGTGAAGATCACGGTTTATTCATAACTGCGTCATTCAAAATTGTTTTTGGTTTAATGGAGAATAACCATTATGCTGATGTTATGAGGTTCGTTTTATGGTTGTTTCATACCTTTTGATATAATGCTATATAATTTTACACTCCATTTCTTTAATCGATTATAAATAAAATTGTTAATCACTTCTCTCCTCAACTTACTTTCCAAAAAAGTATTAGAAATTATCTCGATTTAGTGACATTTTATAAAATATTAAATGAAATGGAGGGAAGTTCATTGTCATGGTATTTTTTTCAAAGATTATTTTTAATGGAACGCTTTCCGATAATAGTGATGTTTCAGTGATGTGCAAACGTCTCGCACATAGTCGACAATGAAGTAATTTCGTATATTTACCGATTTAGTCGGTAGGTGTGGACTAGAAGGGCGGCGGCGCGGTGGTGAGCTTGGTCCCCAGCTTCATGGGCCCTTGACCTCGGGCGGACCGCCGAGCCTCCATCTCCCGCTGTCTTTGTAGCTTCCTCTCCTCGCGCTTTCTTCGCATTTCATCCATTTTTGATGCGTTATTCTCTGTACAAAATAAGTGATTCACGTATAGAAAATAATCTATATACCGGATGATTTTTTTTACCGTCAGGAAAATATTATGGTGTCTTAGTTATATGGAGTACAAGTTATATACAAGAGTATTTCTCAATACGGTCAAGTTTAAACGAATTCAAATAAGTGGTAATAGTAAGATCAGATAGTGCCTACGCAGCTGTAGGTGTAGTGTAGATCGCGTTTGAATGAAAACCAAGCTACACGGCAACACGTCTCGTCGATGGTCTAAGTACCTACGTACCTACGAACTAGACGCACGCATGTCGTTTCTTTTTTTGTACTTTAATAATCGAAATAATCTTATTAAAAATTACAATGATTACAAAAAAAATGTACCTTCTAGTGATGTCGCAGTAATTGTTCAAATTGTCTGCCGTTTTTCACTAAACACAAACTAGCACGTTTTTTAATAAACTGCCGTTCAAAATAGTTCAGTGATTTGATACATGATTGGATAAGGGTAGACGACCTCTGCCTCTGGCATGTGAGGAAATCCTGAATTGTTCTTGGTCGAGCAACCTTTGGTAGGTAGTATATCCTTAAAATTAAATCCGTGTTGGGAACTCGAGGAGTTGGGAACCCACTCTTAGACAAAGATTGCAGATGATTTGGTTCGGGTTACATTTGTCTTGCACCATTTAAGCTTTCACTAGTCACGGAGTAAAACCACACCATTGTACAATACTCTAAATTGGAATATTGTTTAAAGTAAAAACACAGGCGCGGGCGAGTGACATACCCGCAATCAATAACAGCGTCAGAGGATGACTAATTACGTAATTATCTACCTGCGCCAACGCAACTCAGCTTAAGATAAACAAAGGGGCCGGCGGGTCGAGTGCGCCTGTAGGTGCGATAGAATAGTGTACCTACAATCGTCTAGGTCGAGGCCAAATAGCCGAGTAAGTTTGTAGGTAAAGATTTCATTAATAAATTTATTCACGCATAGTGAGGGTAAATAACAATTGAAATTTCAATAATTTTCCAAATTTTTTCGAATTCTTCATTTAATTGTTTTGTTGTGGGACATTGACTATAAATTAGTCGTATGTATTGGTCGAATGATTTAATGCGATGTTAATAAAAAAAAAATAGTATCTATGCCAAAGGCTTCTACTCCGTTTACGGTTATGTCCTATTTTTCTCCTCACGGTAAAAAAAGTTACCCGGTATATATGTATAAAATTTAGTTATTATAGGGATACTTATGTTATGTTCTATCATGTGGTGTATACAATCATGTGTATTCTATTTTATTCTATACTTATTAGGGAATTCCTGCTGCAGTTTCTATGTGAGAATATCTTCTAATATATAATATTCTCGTGTCACAATGTTAGTTACCATACTCCTCCGAAACGGCTCGACCGATTTTTATAAAATTTTGTGTGCATATCGGGTAGGACTGAGAATCATCATCATCATCAAACATCTATTTTTTAAACCGCTATGCGAGTGAAACCGCGTGGGACAGCTAGTATAAATATATAATTTGAGCTCGTGAGTAGAGTCACTATCAATATATATTGTCCAACAACTAAAGTAACCGACATCGCTCAACAAATTAGCAAGCTGAAGTGGCAATGGGCCGGCCACGTCTGTCAAAGAACGAGGAACCGGAAGGAGTGGCGCGCTTTGGGAGAGGCCTTTGTTCAGCAGTGGACCGAAAAAGGGCAACGATGATGATGTGATTTTGGGATGGAAGATATGAGTGAGAAAGGAGTGAACCGAGATGTCGGATAGAAGAGTTGAAAGGAAAACATACCTACCACCACTTATTGGCCATTCAACATAAACTTTTATCTGTTAAATGTCACTGTAACGATTCCGTTTAGCTTCAGTAAAATAGCAAGTTTGGTCGATGATAAATAAACGATCTTATAAATAGAGTGCAATGCAATACCATCAACGTTTTCCTCAATAGGTTCGAACTCTCCGTCCTCCCAACCGCCGAGGGAGTCGTTACTGTTCTGGTGCGCGGCGGCCGCGGGCCGCGGCGGGGCGGGCAGGGGGGCGGCCCCGCGCACGTACGTCGCGTTTGCGTTCATGCCCTCCGTCCATTGCGAGTTGTTCCACGTCTCAGATGGACTGGCCAACTCCGCTTCTGCCGTCTATTGGTGGAAATACATTTATTCGTTATAAATTACGTCGACAGGGTAACCGACTGGTCGAACGGGGGACATGTTTGTAGGGGTGAAAGTACCTCAACATTACCGTGGGATCAACTCTGAAATCGTAAAAAAATTACGAGCAATTCAATAAAATTTTCCTTTCTTACTTTGAACATTTAACTAGTCCTAGATGTAGTACATCGTATTTCCACTCGTGAGGTATGTGGAGGGGGGGGGGGTTATGTCGTCGGTGTGCATGTCAGGTTACTGTCTGCACCGGGTGCAGCAGGTAGAGTACGGACCGGGTTCTCCTGCAGCGTGCCCCACTCGTCGTGCCCCCACTCGTCCTCGCAGAGCGCGGCGAGGGCGGGAGGCGCGGGCGCGCTGCCGCTGCCGCTGCTCGTCGGAGACTTGCCGCTCGCACCGGTGTCTGCACACTCACAATATTTTGTATGATGTTATACCCGGGATGAATATTAAAGCCGTGCAGCGATTTGCATAAAAAAAACATTTTAATTCTATTGAATTATTATGACTTGTAATGAATTTTATGATTTACCAATTAAGTGTTTATCTTGTATTTTCTAGTCAGCTTACCGACGTAATATCGAATTACGCGGCGATCGCGTTGCATCGCCACGTTCGTAACACATTTTTTCATTTTAACCCCCCCATTCTGAATGTGTGTTAAATAATAAATTAAAAATCCCCAATATAACAATTCTATGAATTTGGTTTCAGATAACCCACAAAGCTGTGAAATACATGAAGAACAATCTACATGTACCGCTAGATAAGTTCCTACAGTTAAATAAAGTTAAAAATACTATCTAATTTAATTGTCAACTACTGAACTACAGCTCAATTTGACATACATCAAAAAACTATGGATATAATGTGACAAATAAATACCTCCACTGGAATCGATCTCTCCCCAAGCCGCCATGTCCCAATGATCAGGGTCGTAGTCGGAGGCGGACTCGCTATGCTCGAGTGACGTCATCGATGTCACTGATGACGTCGTCGTTGACATACTGCTCGATGACGGTTGTTCTGCAAAAATTGCATACAATTTACAACGTGTGACATCAGCGTCAGTATTACCCGTGAAGTAATTACGCTATATCATTGTAAAAAGTCGCAGTATCGTAGAATGGCACTGTTGAGCCGATAGAAATTGTTTGAAATCTGTAATGGGAATAAAAAGAACAGTAAATAATTTCAATTTTTAATGGAGTTTAGAACATATCAATTTTAGAAAAAATGGAACCCTTATATTTTCGTCCTGCCCGTCTGTCTATCCGTATGTCACTGCCATTTTACTCGGAAACTATTGACATGAAGCTTGGAAGATAGGTGCTTTTTATGTGCTTTATTTTTGCCTTAAAATGTTTTATAACTTCGATAATCCACTGACCTAGCGAGCCGGGCTTAGAGAGCACAGACTTGACAGAATGCTGCACTCGGGCGGTGTCCGAGTGCGAGCGGTAGAACTTGGCGGTGACAGCGGTGACGGCCCAGCCAGCCCACGTCGCCGCTGCGTTGCTTAGCGACGGCGTCGCCGTATGTACATCCGCCTCTGTAACAAAGTGCTGTATAAGACCCGATTTATACATTCATTAGTTAAGTAGTGAGTTCGATTATAATTAATTAATCGATTTAGTAACTGAAAACGAAATGGGCATAGGGTAGGTGGTCTTCTCAAGGTCTTAAGTCTCTTGAGTTTTAAAAGCAGTTTTACCACTGACTTTTTGTTGAAGAAAAATATTATGAGGAAACTCAAAAGGTAAAAAATTGTTATGTTCGCCAATCTGTTAGGGTCAACCTGATGACTATAAACTTAAACCCCTCGGGGTAGATATACTGTTTGAAGAAATTATTGATTGCAGGCTGATATACGCACTGGCACTGGTAGATTATAGCACATAAAATTTGTGTTCAGTATATTTTTTCCTTACCCATTCCTTCTTTTAAGCTCGGATCTTCCGATACCTTTTCTAGTTTTCCAAGGAATCCTTTTATAGTCCTAAATGCTGCATCACGAACCTATAAAAAATATATAATTCTTTTTATTGATGTTAGCTTGAAAATAAGTTATTTATTTTAAAACTTTCATACCTGTTTCTCTGGATCAGCAGTAAGCGGACATAACGCTGGCAACACCCTATTGGCGACCTCAGCTAACAAGAAGTACTGTTGCGTAGCAGCTAATGCTAACACCCCAGCTTGCCTCGCGGGCGGGAAGGCATCTCGTGTCGCTCGTACGAATGCTGATACTAGCACTTTCTGCCGGATTTGTGGGTGCAAATGTGCAGCAATCTTGCCGAGGCATACAGTTGTGTTCGTCCTGTTGGTGTTATGAGTCGATTTAAGAGTAATAAATGAGGAAATTATAAAGGTTGTAAGGTTTTTGATATGGGCTTTGGGATGATAAAAATATAGGAATGGATTATTGGTTAATTATTATAATGTATAGATGATGTTCTTAAAAGACGTGAAACTGTACAACAACAAAAAAGGCACTTTTTAATACAAGTGCATGACAACATGGGCGGGTATGTGATGATTATGTGATCAAGAGTTTTTGAGAAGTTCTTTCAAAAATGTTCTGTCCTAAATTCCTTAATGCATATTCACACATTAAATATGCTAGCTAAATCATAATTGGTACCATTTATGATTTAGCTTGTTCGCTTTATTTAAAAGTATGTCAAATGGTGATTGCGTACAATCAAGATTTAGGTCAATGAACATTTATCTGTAGAGTTCAAATATAGGCACAACATAGTTATGATCAAATAAAAATAATGTGCATCCAAGGAAATCTGGTTATTCCAAGATCATTGTGGTTATGTATGTATTCAATCAATCTATAATATTATTTTGTGAACTGTTGGTTTCTAAACATCTGAGTAGGTATCTGACATGCTTACACAATTATAAAAACGAAAGTTTTTGTTTCTTTTCACGGCTAAAATACCAACCCGATGTTAGTGAAAATTGGTAGATATTAACTGAGAGATTTTCTCAACTTACCGTATACCACCCTGGTCATCTTTTGACTGTAGCCTGGCAAAGTGTTTCAACACTTCCACATTCAGGTTATTATAGTTAAGCTTTGAAGCGAGGTGCACTATCGACTTGACCGTCTGTTCCCTTATTATAGGATTAGTATCCAGGAAACCGTGAATCACTTGCGGAAAGATTTGGTCATTTACCTGTAATATTGTTTTAGTTTCAATTAATAAATTTGAGCCAAATTGATAGATAGGATATGAGAAGAGTTCATCCTTTTTACTAACAATAAGCGGCATCCGAAATTATTGCTTCCCACTTGACATCATCCTCAAGTGATTATTTTTTTAATTAGCTTTACGCCTCACAGTAGGGGTTGAATATTATCCATTCTTAGTATAACCCTACGATATCAAAAGAAGCCTCAATGCATATAAAGAATCTTTGGCACCCCTTTTCACCTCCTTTTTGAAAACACCAAAATACGTGTTTTATTAATTGGATCGAAAAGCATGAATAAGTACTAATTTTCAAGTATTTACCATAGTATAGTCTGGTCTTTACCAGAAAAATATTATTTCTAACAAACACATTTTTCAAAACTTTGCTTCTTGCTTGGGATTGAATTACAAAGAAATTTCTTCTTACCTACCTACAATATAAAATCAGCATTTGCTCTAATTTCATTTTTTTTTTTTTTGTAGTTAGTATTTGTTGTAGTAATATGAGTTGTTGATTGTAAATCTTTTCAATATATGATTTAAGGTTGATATTCGATAACAGAATTGGCCAAGGCCATGTATAATAAGCGACAAATATTGTAGGGTATTTTAAATTGCTAGGAGGCAATTGTCTTTAGTTTAGACCCCAGCTGAATTTCTTATCAATTATATGTCACATAAGTTATATTTATCTTCTAATTAGGATTGGTTACGAAAACCATGCAGTATGTGCTGATGAGTCAGTATTGCTTTTAAGATTATGGATATTGTGTTATTACATTCAGAGAATTTGCCACATTATAAATGGTACAAAATCATTAACAAAGCCTCTTGAGGTCTGCAAAAACAAACTTAATTTATAAACATACAGTGGCATTCTGTAGGTGCATGATGAACTGATCTAGTTGCTGCAGCAGCCGAGATCGCGTCGTGCGGTCGTTGGACGCGAACAGTTTTACCACACATGGAACTATCTGCTTCTGGTAGTCAGCCTCATCTAATAACTTGCCCAACTAAAATACAATGATGATATTATTATGATGATTTTAGAATTGGTCCCATAGTAAAAGTTGTTTAGCATGAACCCAACATGTCTCGGAAAGGAGACCATATTTTCAGATCATTAGGTAACAACCAGTTATAAATTATTTGAAAATGGACAATGTCTGTTTCATTCTTATACAAACATTAGTAAAAAGAACATAATAGATTTTATTTAGTTACTGAATGGTTAGATAGAGTGCATTAAATATAATTATCTCACCTTAAACATTGGTGCTAAGACAGCAGATCCAGCATCACCATAATGGAAAGCTGTCATCAATTGTGGTAGAATTTTATGTACACATACTACCTCTGGAAAATTATCTAAGTATGAACTGAGTGTGGAGAAGAACTTCCCTTTCTCCACTTTATCCTTAATTTGGATTTCTTCTAAGAATAACATGGTGTCTATCAGATCATTTTTAAAGTAACCACCCATTTTTCTACATCTGTAATATGTACAGTTTTATATTAGATTAGAATTCCAGATTAATGGATTACCTTTAATGTATAATTACCTATATACACCCACAATGGTGCCATTTTAAAAGGCCTCATTAAACAGCCCATATATATATCCATGTGCCAAAATGAGACAAACATAGTGTGGCAAGGCGAGACAACCTCTTGTCAAAAGTGGCCTATTAAGATGGCCCTAGTTTATGTACAATATATCATGTTTGTTGCTTAGTGTTAGCTGTGCAATACACACCTTGTGATGATATCAGCAGGATTTGGTCTAGATGCTGGATTGGCACTAACTAGTTCACAGTAGAGGGTACACAGTTGCTTAGGTATTAGGTCCACTGTCTTCAGTGCTGGCTGGTTCTTGAGCTGACCATTAAAGGCCTCCCATATGAGACACCCCAAGCCCCACATATCTGTTGAACTATTGATACAGTGTTTAGAATTGTTTACAATCTAATTTATGAAAACTAAGATTCTGATATGAGTTAAATGTATAAACATAGAATCATAGATTATTGGTTTCAATCAAAAATTATAATGCCTACATTTTTAATCTATTAACTATTTGAAGCTTACCATTTAGTGACAGTTTTAAGTTTGCTGGGATCTTTTTTCTCTGGTGGATCGTAGATTTCAAGAGCTGGTAATATTTTAATGGGTATAGGGTTGCTTGTGTCCTGTCCTTGTGATGTAAGGAACTCAAATCCACCAAGTTTCCATTCCCCGGCAAGAGTGACAAAAACAGAGTAGAGACATACATTGTTGTGCCTCATATTTCCATCATTATTCAAAAATGATAATGCTCTCTGCAACAAAGGGGACATTTTAATGTTTAATTCAATATTTTTTACTGTCAGCAACAACTTTTTGAGCCATAGCAACAGATAATTACAAATGTTGATATTTTGTCAAATTGTTAAAGGCATGCCAGGCATTTTTTTTGACCCATTTTTTGAAGCATGAGTCATAGTTATGACTCATGCAAATCATCAGATAAGTGCATTTAAAATATTATACTCACAGTAATTTGGAATATACCCCACGCAAGAAACAGCTCTTTTTGTTGTCCCTCTAGTTTCATATCCTCTATGTGTAAGGCTAAAGGCTCCACATATTCTGTAGCTACATACAAAAATTTCTCAGTTTCACAGCTATCTAAATAATGTAAAAGGCTAGGGTGTCTCATAGTCTTTAATTTCTTGAGGGAGGCCTTAGCTATATCGAACAATGTCTCTGAATTCTTCTGGACATCAAACAAGAATATGGACACTTCATCCTGAGTCCCTCTCTTCTTTCCTTTGTGAAGTGACCACACACTTCGATCTTCTAAGCCTCGCACAGGATCCCCTACTTCGTAAGGAAAATCCTTTGTAGGATCTCGTGAAAAAAATGACCACATAGTGTTTTTATTCAATAACTATTTACAAGATACACGTACATTGTTTTACACTGAACATGTACATAGGCGTCTACTTCATCATAATTTAGATGATTGAGAAAATATCTAATTTTCTAATTTTTACACGGTGTATGTAGAAAAAATTAAACAAAATTTTCACACACAGCTCACAAAAAAGAAAATTATGGTTGATGACCGATGAATGAATGAAAGATATGACACTCACTCAGCAAGTCAGCAAGCAAGAAAGTGACAGTGACAGCGACAGCACAGCAAATTACAAACTTTGCCATGATTAAAAATCAATCTATAGATTATTCCACAGCTTTTCCCTGATAGGCAAGGCGTAACATACATTCATACATTTTAGTCAAGTAGGTAGGTATTGAATTTTTATATGGAACAGCTGATATTTTTTTCGTGATGTCACAGATAGTCCCATAATAAAGGTTGTTCATATTAATGGATGTACTTCCACCCCTGCAAGCAGGGGCTGGCAAGTACCATACTTGACGCCTAAGCAATTTCAACAAGCACTACTGTTGAATCGAAGCAAATCGATTACGTAGCACATCCCTAATGTTACTGGATGAGCAACCCTATGGTTGCCATGGTGTGTTGATTCCATATTCGATAACTATGTATAAAAGTATGTATGTATATGTATATTGTTCCTCATTTACATCAATAATATATCCCAAATTAGCCTTGCAGGGGATATTTCGCTTTATGCCGATGACACAAGCCTTTTTTACTTTGGACGCTCTGTTAATGAAATTTTACCCCACGTCAAATCTGACTTACGCCTGTTAAATAACTGGTTTAATTCAAATCTCCTTTCAATTAACATCACAAAATCAAATTATGTTATATTTGCTGCAAAAAATAAATATATTCCTGACAATATCGAGCTTAAAATCAACGATCAACTAATCCATAGAAAAACTAAAGAAAGATATCTAGGTCTAATCTTAGATAGCACCCTGAGCTGGAAGCCTCACATAGAAAGTGTCAGATCTAGATTAACATCACTCACGGGAGCTCTCCACAATATAAAAAAATGTATACCCCATAAAGTACGATTCTTAATCTATAATTCACTAATAAAACCCCACATTGATTATTTAGTAGAGGTCTGGGGGACTGCGGCTAAAACTAATCTTGAATCTATCCAAAGGGCACAAAACAGACTAATAAAATTTTTATTTAACTATAAATACCTGACTTCTACACAAAAAATATATAACGACACTAAAATAATGAATATTAAACAAACTTACATATACCATACATGCATACTAATACGAAAAATATTAAATAAAGGCATTCGCACAACTTTGTCATTTACAAAAAAACAAGAATTCCAAAAAATCAAGCTACGTAACTCTAACTACCTTGTAACGCGTCCACCCAGGACTAACTACGGCAAAAAAAGCATAGAATACGAAGGGGTGAATATCTACAATGCGCTGTCCTCGGAGATAAAAGAATCTACTAGCATGACTGTTTTTAAAAAAAGGCTTAAATTCTATATCTTTGGCAAAACATAAACAAAATAATAATAAAAACACTATACAACAATAAATATAAAATTATATATGTATTAATAGCTAAAAATAATAATAATAATAACACTACACAACAATCAATATAAAATTATACATGTATTAATAGCTAAAAAATAAAAATGCTTTTGTTATATAAGAAACAGTGCGTAGTCGTGCATGCCACATCCAGTAGCCTCAAAAGTAGTCTCAATATCCGTGTACTGTTGACAACGTTCGAGCGTTCCATAGTATGTTTGCAATGTAGTCAAGTTCTGGGCGAGACGGAGGATCTTTTAAAAAAGACAAAATGTTTTGAGAATGACGTTTATTCTCCAAGAGCGTAACTAAGACTAACTTTAATTCTAACTTAAATCTAGGGTCTGGACATCAGACCACCACAGAGCGGATGAGCTTATCTATGTGCTTGCCGTGTCAGCGTCTATATCGTTAGAATATCGAGCGCTGACGCGGGTTGATTGTAGAGTCGTCCGACGTAACTCCTCCCTCCTCAAGTTCGAAGTTCTCTTTGATGGGGGAACTTCGAGAGCATAATTTTATACATAATAATTTGGTATGATATTTATAGATCAAATAACAAAGCGTTACAAATATCAGGCAATAGACTCCAAGAGTCCAAACACTTATACTACGCACTTCAATAATTGCCCTTTCACTTTCACTATTTAAGTTGTCACTAACAGTTTTCTTTAACGCCAATGACAGGATCCTTAGGTCATCCAGGTCGACGCCTTCCAGGTTTACAGGTATTGATTTAATT
Source organism: Tetheella fluctuosa (assembly GCA_951216915.1). Classification (NCBI taxonomy): domain Eukaryota; kingdom Metazoa; phylum Arthropoda; class Insecta; order Lepidoptera; family Drepanidae; genus Tetheella; species Tetheella fluctuosa. The sequence continues at coordinate 6,356,215 of OX578231.1, read as the reverse complement.
TGTTCAGACGGAGCGATCGAAGGTAAGTTCACAATTGATAACTTTGGGTATGTTACGTTTTCTGTATACATTTGATGCATTTTCAGGGTGGTTTCTTGAATTTTTACTTCACAGGGATCGTCCAAGGTAAGTATGTACGTGCCTTTAATCTTATGACGAGTTATTTCGTCGTTACATGTTCTTGTAAGTAGCTCTTCGTCTCTACTGTAGATAATCCATATATTAGTTTGCAGGAACTGTATTCTAACCTTTTCAATCATTATCGGGATTTGAGTGCATGACGTCACGTTTTCAGCATACGTCATCAAGTTGGTGATGCAGGGGTCATGAATAAACTGGAACGTTCCATCATCAGTGCAGAGGAAGCTGGACTCGTCAATTTCTCGGCATTGGTGAGTGAGCAGTCTAATCTTCAACCCTTTCGCCAAGAGGTAAGGATACTTGGGCATTATGACGACAGTGGAGTTATAGGATAATACGGGTAAGGGTATTAATTTATAATAGATATAAGTATCTTTTTCGATCAGAGGTATTTCCAAGAGGTAAGTGATTTGGTTTTTCTTTAAATAGGCCCTTAATGTTATGGCTTGCTCTATCTTAACTAGGTTTTCTAAGCTAGGTGTAAAAACTAACTTTTCTAATCTATTAATATTCTCAAGTACGTACAATAGTTTATTTGACTCTATTATAGATTGGTGTAAAATTCCTAACCTACTGAATGATAAACTAGTTTCTATTTCATTTAGTTGATTATATATTACCTGAAAATTATGTATAAGTAAATTGTATGTATTTGTAAACTGAATTCCTAAATATTCTAATTCTTTGAGATTTGCTAACATCTCAATTTTACTGTTAAGTTGAACGAGGTTATTATTTAATATGAGTGTAGAGTTTGTCAAAAGTTGCACCATTTCGGTAATTACCGTTAGCTTACGATTACTATGGTTTTGTTGAGACTTAATATCGCTAATTAATTTATCGTATTTAATGGCATCGTCATTATCAAGGTTTCCGGTTATCATTTTAAAAAGTGAACCTAGTGGATTAATAAGGCCTCGTTTCGTACGAATAGTTGGAATGATTTGGGTATATTTATTTATAGTTATATTTTTTATGTACTCTACTTGACTTCTTATATCTAATAAACTATCAGTAAAATTAGTATTATCAAAATTTATCTTAACTAAGTCATCTAAGTCCGAGAGTCGTTGAATGTTAAACATTAAATCTTCTTCTAAGGGTTTAATGTCCAACACTCTTGCGATCGTCCATTTGTCTCTACTGATTACTGCAACACCATTTTTCACAGGCAGAATTCCAGGGTTTTTATCTAGTGCCTGAAGTTGAAGGGCCTGCAGTTGGGTCGCCATGGCTACTGCCAGGAGGATGTGGAGGTGCCTGTGAAGGGCGTTTAACATTTTTTAATGGAACCTTAGTTTCACGATTCTTTGTTTGAATGGGAACTATGTTTCTAACAATTTCATCTGAGACTGTAGCCTTTTTAAAACGCGGTTTATCTTTACTACTCCTTTTATTGACTTCTTTCGCAAATATTGTATCACCGGGTTTTACTTTGAACTCTATTTCTCCACCTCTTTTCTCTATTATTTTCTCTTTACGTTTAATGGCTTGTTCCGATAAATGATCGTATAGAAATTTAGTTCTCTTTGCATGTTCTTTAATTAGTTGTTGCATGTATTGTTTTTCAAATTCTATGTTAAATACATTTCTAGAGTCTGTGTGGCCTAATAAAACTTCAAACGGTGTAAAACCAGTGGTTGAATGAATGGCATGATTGTAGGCCATAATAGCATAAGTCATTACAGTGGCGGCATCGGTGCACTTGTGTTCGTATTTAGCCAATCTGTAAATTTCTACAATAGTGGAATGAAATCTTTCTATGAGACCCATAGAATTGGGATTGTTAGGGGTTCCAATGTGGAGATCTACTTTGTAAAGGGCTAAAAGTTCTTTTAAGAGGGCATTGTTAAATTCGGAACCAGGATCTGAGCTAACTTTGTTGGGTACGCCATAAAAGGAAAAGAATTTAATTAGAGCTCTTACTACCTCGGGTGTGGATCTATTAGAGATTTCGAAAGCTTGGCCAACTTTACTAAAAGCGTCAATTACTGTCAAATAATACCGTCCTTCGATCGAAAACAGGTCAATGAAGATTTCCTCTAGGGGTTTCGACTGAGTGTGTGTCAGTTGGAGTTTAGGTTTTAGCGGTTTTCGGTCGTATTTCATACGTTTGCAAGTCTCGCATGAATTAATAAAACTGGAAATAGTCTGTTCCATATTATGCCAAAAGTAAGTACGTTTGATGTGAGCTAAGGTCTCTCTAATGCCACGATGGCACGTTTTACCAGTATGATATTTACTTACGATTTCTTTCTGTTCAAATTCATCTTCTATAAATATTACCCTTTTGGTACACTCAAGAAATTGTACTGATTCCCTTTTAAATAAATGTATTACCGTTTGCGCAAATTGTTGCCTATGCTGTTCTTCTTCAAAGTAAATAAAATACTTAGTATTATTTCTTATATGTTCTTTTAGAAATTGTTTTACAAGGTCTGTTCGGTTCAAAGGTAAGTGTACTTCAAGAATCTTTTGCTTTTCTCGAGATAAATTCTTAACAGCTAATTTATCAATAGACCACGAATAAACTAAGATCTGATTCGGTTTCGTATCTATAGCTTCTTGCAGTATTGGGATACCTTTAGATTCAGTGTCTTGCCCTGAATGAGCTGTATCTGTACTGGAAGAATTTACAGAAGCTGTTAAAGTTGAACTCGAAGGGCATGGTATTGAATTGGGGGAAGGGCATGTTTCTGTTTTTTCTGAATCTGAAACAGTCTGAATGTCGTCGTCGACTGAAATTAACGATATTGTTCTATCCGGTTGAGCTAGAGTCCTATTTTGTTCATTACCTAATTGCTTTATTTCTTTTATTAGCTGTTTTATTTCTCTATTCCTATTTTCATCTGTATCAATATTAGCTTGTGTGGACATATTATCGTCGTTGCCTATTGCATTGGTTCGGATTCGCGATAGTGCATCTGCGTTGCTGTTTAGTTTACCCTTTTTATGGACTATTTCAAAATCATACTCAGATAATCGTAATCGCCAACGTGTTAATCTACTATTTGTTTCTTTCAGGGAGTTAAGCCAGGCCAGAGGTTTATGATCAGTTATAATTGTAAACTTTTTACCATAGAGATAGGGGCGGAAATGTTTCACTGCCCAGACTATTGCAAGTAATTCTTTTTCAGTAACACTATAGCGCGTTTCAGCATCGTTCAACGTTCTACTGGCGTATGCTACTGGTTTGTCATTGCCAATTGAGCCTTGCGAAAGGACTGCTCCAAGAGCGAAATCTGAAGCGTCTGTTGTCAGTATGTAGGGTCTGTCGGGATCGGGATATTGTAATATTGGGGCATTGACGAGTAACTCTTTACATTTTTGAAAGGCTGCTATATATTTCTCGTCGTCGACGGGCATTGAGCGCTTTTGTTTCAATCGGGCCGTCATTGGTTGAGTTATTTTTGCGAAGTCCTTTATGAACTTTCGATAGTAGCCAATAAGGCCTAAAAAGCTCTTTATTTCTGTCGTAGTGCGGGGTAATGGATACTCTAAAATCGCTTTAATTTTATCGTTGTTAGGTTTCAGACCTTCGCTAGTTATTGTATGTCCTAGGTATAAAACTTCTTTTCTAAGAAATTCGGATTTGTCAAGCTGTACTTTCAAGTTGGTCTGTCGTAGTCTGTCAAAAACTGTCCGTAATTTAGATATGTGTTCTTGTAAACTAGAAGAGTATATAATTATGTCATCTAAGTATACTAGGCAGTGGATGCCTTGTAGTCCGCGTAACACATTGTCAATGGTTCTCTGAAAAGTTGCCGGTGCTGTCTTAAGTCCGAACGGCATACGGGAAAACTCGTAATGACCTGAGTTTGTACTGAATGCGGTTTTCTGTCTGTCGTCTTCAGAGACTTCTATCTGATGGAAGCCACTAGCGAGGTCAAGCGTTGTGAAATAACAGCTGCGTCCTAATTTGTCGAATAGTTCAGTAATGTTGGGTAATGGGTACTTGTCGTCGATAGTAATTTCGTTCAATTTTCGGTAGTCTATAACGAGTCGGTATTTTTTTTCATTGCTCGCGTCTGCTTTCTTGGGCACTAGGTGCACAGGTGCACTCCAGGGAGAGTATGATTCTTGTACTATATTGTTTTCTAACATTTTATCTACTTGCCTGTTAATTTCGTCGTTTATTACTTGAGGTTGTCTATAGGGTCGGATAAAGATAGGGTCTTCGTTTCGCGTCCGGATATGGTGTTTGACTTCGTTGGTGAAGGTCAATGGTAATTTTTCAGTGTAAAATATATCTTTATACTCTAGGCAAAGTTTTCTAATAGACTCGTTTTCTTCAGAGTTCATATGGTCTAAACGTAGTTTGCTAATATTTTCGGTTAGTATTTGGTCAATTTCTAAGTCATTTCGGTCGTCTAATTTATTCAAGTTGCATTTTTCACTATCATATTTAGTCACTATAAAAGGTCTTGTAATGGTAAGGGTCATCTCGTTATCTAAGGTATTCTGTATAATCGTTGACGCGTATCCATCTTCGCACTTAACTAATGCGGTAGGCATTCTTACACCTTCACAAAATAGTTTATAGTTTAGTATACCATCTCCATTTTGTAGGTCGGTCGGTAATCTAACTCTTTGTTCGCAACGTGGGGCTAATTTAATTTCATTATTAGGATTGTAAATAATAGGTATTGCTGATGATTGGGTATAGAGCATTTCATTTTGCATATCTATTTTCGCGTTCAGTTGTTTTAGAAGGTCACTTCCGATAAGTCCGTCATAACAGCCGTCTACGTCATAAATGTAAAACTTATGTGTTTCAGTACTATTAAAAATCGGGAATAAGGGTATTACTATTACTTCATCATGTCGGCTAGATGCGTGGGTGCTTATGACTTCAAATAGCTCATGGTGTATGAAATTTTCGAAATATTCGTGAGCTTTTTTGGGACCAATAAAAGATCTTGAACTTCCGGTATCTATCATGAATTTAGCGTTAATTTCAGGTATTATTATGTATGGTAGTTTTAGAGTATTGTAATTAAGTTTTATTATTTCAGGGGTCTGTCGGAGACATCGATGTGAAAATTTTCTACGCTGTGAATAGGTGGGTCTTGGTATTCCTGTTCTAAGGTAGTCTCGTAGGTTTCGGCGTAGTCAGTAGGGTCATTATCATTACAGTCATAGTAATAATTAGTTTCGTTATTTTCGTACGTACAGACAGTGTCGTTATTTTCAGGTTCATTTAAGTTATAAAGTTCATTCATCCTGAATCCTTGAGGTTTCATTGGGGGAGCTGTGCGCATGCTTACATCAGTGGATATCTGAGGAGCTAATTTTTGTGGGGGGCGGTAGCCGAATTGTTGTTGGCCTTGGTTAAATTGGGGTCGATAGCCAAATTGTTGCTGACTTTGGTTGAATTGGGGTCTATAGCCAAATTGTTGCTGTCCTTGGTTTAACTGAGGTCGGTAACCAAATTGGGGTGGACTTTGATTAAATGAGGGTTTGTAACCAAATTGCTGTTGACCTTGGTTAAACTGTGGTCGGAATCCATGTTGTTGAGAAAGCTGTGGCTTGTACCCTAGTTGCTGGGGTTGTGAAACAGGTAAGTTATTTTGTTTGCCAAGTGGTACACCGAATTTAAAGTTAGGCTGTAGTTGGTGTTGGTTTGAAGTACCAGAAATATTTTGGGGGACACCGAATTTGAAGTGTTGAGATTGCGGATTCATAGATATGAAAGGCTTCATTCCAAACTTCCCTATAAAAGGATTTTGATTTAAAGATTGAGGTTTTGGCTGCAATGAATTTTGTGACCTAAGCATTTTATTTCTAGAACTGTATTGGTACATGAAGTTAACTTCTTCGAGCACTATGCTTAGGGCATTTTCTAATGAATTCGAGCCTTTGAGACGCACGATGCGAAGCAACTCTTCCGGTAAGTTATATAAAAACACATTCATTGACATATTGTCATAGATTATTATCTTACTTCGACGGAGGCTTACATCGTCGATCAAGTTGACCTTGGCAATCAATGTGCTTTTAACGTGTTGGATTCTATTGCAAAAATCTAGATATGACTCGCCATTATTAATTTTTAAAGTCTCCAATTCTATCGCGATACAATCTTCTGAACGGGGATCACCGAAATGTTGTTCAAATGCATTTTTTAATTGGGGCCAAGTATCTAAATCTTGTCGTTCGCTAATAAGTGCGGCTGCCCTACCTGTTAATCTCGAAGTTATAACGTGGAATACATAGAGGTCTTGTTGTGGATTTCCTTCTATCCTACAGCATGCTATTACGTATTCGCACTTTCTAATTAATAGACTGAGTAATTTTTCGTCACCGTCGAATTTGGGGATGACGTTAGCAAAGTCGCGGGGTACTTGCACTATATTATCCATTATTATATTTATAGTATATATAACTAGTCTATAACTTGTAATCTATGTATTTATCTATCTATGTAAGTATGTATTCCGTCGTAATAATTTTATATTCTATTTCTTTATAATACATGCGATTAAATAAAAATCTATTAAAAGAAACCACAAAACACAATTCAATTTCTGGAAATAGCGTTCGGAATTTCTAGATACATATAACTAAAATAATGAATAGGATTGGACTTAGACTGGAAATAGCTATTTGGGTCTACTCACAGACTGCCCATGTCCCTCGTTGAGCCTTAGACGTTCTCCTCCGGGTCACTGTGATATCACTCACAATTTTAATGTTCTTGACACTATTTATTTGGTTCGTGGATTTCCGTAAAACGCGTGAAAGCGCACGCCGCGGTGTACTGATTTGAGTTTTTCGCGACGCGGAAATCCTACCGGCTGCGCCAGTCAAGTTCTGGGCGAGACGGAGGATCTTTTAAAAAAGACAAAATGTTTTGAGAATGACGTTTATTCTCCAAGAGCGTAACTAAGACTAACTTTAATTCTAACTTAAATCTAGGGTCTGGACATCAGACCACCACAGAGCGGATGAGCTTATCTATGTGCTTGCCGTGTCAGCGTCTATATCGTTAGAATATCGAGCGCTGACGCGGGTTGATTGTAGAGTCGTCCGACGTAACTATGTACCCACTTTGTATCATTTTTCATGTTATGGAAGGACGCATCCTTTCATTGTTTACTTCTAAATAAGTAATAATTAATTATCTATGTTTCTGTACACTGTTTGTTTACCTTATATTGTGAATATTGTTTCTCAGTAATCATTGTGAATTCTAATGAGAAAATAAAAAATCTTAAACCATAAAAGGTGAATGTCGTTTTGGTATTTTCAATATAGAATATTAAGTTCAATAGTGTACGTTATTTCCTCATCTTCCCTGCTTGCCGCTCCCAACTCCAACAACTACAAAGAGGATATAATCACTACGTTCTAAAGCACTAGTGAGTGATTAAATACTCTTTGGCACTATCTCGTATATGTGCCTCATAAAAATCGACATTGATAGTTCCACTTTTACTCAAGAGATGTCACTATTTTAAAGTTTTAAATGTTGGTAAGTAGTATGTTTAATTATTCTTAAAAAAAATTATGTAGCTTATCAACACATATTATAAACAAAGATTTTAAAAATTCACAAATTTCCACGCACCTCCAATATTATTTATAAAATCACCGTATAGCCATATATGAACAGAAAATTCGTCCTAGTAAACTAAGTAGCGCATTCTGTATGATACCTGGTTACAAAATTACTCGCCTCGGGTTCGAGCCCAGCCAAGGATATAAAGTACATTCTACTATAATTTTAGTTATACGTATTTTATGTATTTAAGGTATATCTGGCTAGGGGCACAAAAACTAGGTAGGTAGCGCTCTTTGACAATCATTTGACAGAACTCGTGTATGAAATCGTAAAAGCGCGAGAGAGCTCTCTACTCTAATGCTGTCGCAGATAGAGGTGACTCCTCTATGTACGATTGCCTTTGAGCATTAATAAGACGATTGCCGTCGAGATTGCCGTTATATTACTGTACTCTTTGCCTGCAAGTATTGCCAACGACAAAAAAATCACCTATATTATAAAGGCCAAAGCCAAGTCTGGCATAAATACAGTCAAATAATCAAGTCTAACATTAATATGGTGGCTGTTCTACAATAACTTTTCACGGACAGGCTGAAAAGTACACGCTTTTGTTTAATTTCATTTCACGATCGAGACGGGTATCTAGGTATTTATGAATAAAGCAAAGTATAAAGAGTTAGAAAGAATGTGATGATATTTGGTATGTATCATTCAAATTTGGCTTAGTTAGAAATAAAAATATGAAGTAAGAAGTATAATAAACTTTGGTAAGATTTGGCAGATTTCAAACCAAAATAATAGGGCAGGGTTTGTATTTTTAGGATGGTCACATTGACGTCTCAATTGATAGTCATTTATTTATTTATTTATTGCACAATGTAAATACATTACAACATCTTTGCGTAATAATCTAAGCCGTAGTGGTTATATTCTCTTTGCCGGGCAAACAAAGCTGCAGTGTTGCCAGAAGGTTACATTTCTTACATTTTTGACCCCCTCGCGTAACATGTAAGTAATTTTTATTTTAATTAAAGGTAACTTTCGTAACTTATGAGAACAACGAGATTTGTATTAATAGATTTTTATTGCAAACAGTTTACGAACGCATCCAAATTGAACGCACCTAAAACTGGCGCGTCTAAAAAGTATTTCACTCCATATCACACTCAAAGACGGTTCTGAATGGATCGCGCCATGACAAAATGAAACGTATCCTAAGTAACGGATGGATTAAAACTTAATTTTGCTTGAGCATGTGCGCGCACGTTTCCTAGCTACTTAGCTAGAAAAAGAATAAACAATGCTGATTGTGATTTGTTTTATTTCGTTGTGTTATTGTTTGTTGTCGTACATTTACTGTTTGGTAAGTAAGTTTAGCGTTAAAATTTTTCAAATTATCATGATACGAGTGCCTATCTTAAATATATGAATAATTATTACCAATTGATAATGATACGATAATATGAGCATTATGAGCGAGCAATACTTTTAGGTGTTTTAATAACTTGTTGACTCTTTGACCATTCCAAAATTAATCAAAGTTCGGTAAAAGATTTAGGTTCTTATCGTCAAGGCTCGAAGAGCCGTATTATGCTATGTACTACCCATTTGTCAACCAAGTACCATTTTCAGAAACCTCGGGCCGAAAACTTGCAAACGAAAATTACTGGCCCTGTTGCTGACATCAATTTGCCTCCAACCTCCGAACCCAAAAACATGTAAATAAAAAAAAATACAATAATGTAACTTTTACAGCAAAAATGTAACATTTTAGGAATCGAAACGTAACTAACGACTCAAGGGCCCTGGCAACACTGCTTTGCCCATAGTCAGTCTGTGTGTGTTACAAAGTTAGAGTGTTGCCATATATACAGATTTATCTGTATCGATACAGATTTTCGACATCCGATACAGATGACAGATTTTGCTATATTTTATACAGATTTTTCAAATTAAGCTTATCTATGATAAAATAGAAGAATAGAATAGAAAAAATGCTTTGAGTAGGTATCTGGAACTGAAACTAGACTAAAAATGCGTTGATTTCTAGATACTCAAAGAAGAAATGGATTTCAGTATGATTTATGGAAAAAGCAAACATTGTCAGACTGTCCAAAAAATATATAAAAAATGTAGCCTTGCTGAGTTTCTTGCCGATTCTTCTCAGTTGACGGCGACTTCCGAAATGGTAGTAGCTTGAGTAGCTTCGATGTTCATATGTTTCTATGAAAAAGGCTTTTTACTTAATGTCTTTTGTTATTTGTATCTTCTGTGTTATAATGTAGTATTAATATTTTTTTATTACCTATAGATTTCATGTAGATTTTGGTTTATTGAGCTCAAACAGATTTTATACAGATTTTTAGACTATGCAAGTCAGATTTTCAGCTTTAAGATATGGCAACACTGCAAAGTTACAAACAAACAAATGACATGTTTCTGAACGGCTGAAAAAAATATACGATTTCCTCGCTGTTGTTTTATTGAAACCAATCTGTATTAATTTTCAATAAATTAAATTGCCCTTATATTTAAGCAAGATTTGGTTCCTCCATCATCATGTCTAAATCTGTAGCTCGATTAAAATCTATGAAAAAAGTGGCCGATAAAATTGACCACTCTTCTAAGCTAAGAACGAATATTCCTGCTGGAATGGCTGCTGCTGGTCCACCTTTGGGTCCTATGCTCGGTCAGGTAACTAACAAGACTCAATAAAAAAAAAATGGAACTATAAATAAACATAACCTTATTCTTGCTACTAATTTCAGCGTAACATCAACATAGCTGCTTTCTGTAAAGACTTTAACGAGCGTACAGCTAATATCAAGCAGGGTATACCACTGCCGACTAGAGTGAAAGTGAACGCAGACCGTTCTTACCACCTTGTTATTCATCAACCACCATCAGCATATTTCCTAAAACAAGCTGCTGGACTAAGCCGTGGAGCAATGGAACCTGGTAAGATAAAGGGAAAATTTTAATACTTACCTCATAGTGGACTCACTCTGGTAGGCCCAAGGGGAGGTGGTGAGATTCAATCTAAGGACAGGTTCACTACAATACAACAATGAACCAAGGCTTTTGCCCTGTAGTGGGACAGTGGGTTCTTAATTATAATAGTTGTGCTCTTCATAATAATTTGTTTATGAATATAGTAGAAGCATTTACTTAGTTACATAATTGTCTTTTTCAGTGAGAGAGACCAGTGGAAAAATAACACTAAAACATTTATATGAAATAGCTATGATCAAATCACAGGATCCAACACTGGAATGGAAACCATTGAAAGAGATTTGCACCATGTTAATAGCAACAGCAAGAACATGTGGTATTGAAATTGTGAAGGACCTGGATCCAAAGGTAATGCAGTAAATTTCGAGTTAATTATTTTAATAAAATTAATAATCATTGTGAGCCTTTACTGTTTCTAGCCCTCAAGGTTTGGTGGATAACTTTTGTTTATTATGTTTATACCATCATAATGGATTTTGATCAAAAGTCATACCAAGTTTTCTCATGCATCAAGACCAAAATTGTCAGGGATTTGATTTTTGACTAGGGAATTAAATTTTAAGTACAAAAAGTTGTTTTCCCTTTACTTCTTATACCAATGTTCTGTTTCACAGATAAAAAATCATAGAGGTGTTGAATGCATCAGAATCAATTTCGCTAAAATCTGTTACTGAAATATTGATTGTCGATTAATGGACTTATTAGGCTTTAATACCGTTTCTTTACTAAAATATATAAGATAGATAAATAATAATAATAACACAGGCCTGCGAAATTTCTTTTTTGAAAAGTTGTTTTCTTTAATTGTATTTGTTGTAATTGTCTTCAAAGTAATCGAAAACGGTATTTATATGATGTATTTATATGATGTATACCACGTCACATTTACCAGATTCAGATGATATAGTATTTGGATACAAATAAAAACAAAACAAAATGAATGAGAATCATTTACGAATATTTTCTTGTTTTATTGAGTCTGTATCTATTAAAATACAATATTAAAGTATACATAAAGAAAACAATTAACAATAACGTTGGCTTTTTGTAAAATCTGCATTTTGTTGGTTTTCGTTAATGAATTGTTATTTCATCTCTGTCTCATCCCTCAATAGTCCACCATCATATTAATGTCCAAACGGCTTTGATATCTTCTTTCCATCTCTTTTACATCATGATGAAACCGTTCACCTTGTTCTTCACTGTGAAACCACAGTGAAACTGTCAAAGTGAGACTTCAAAAAATAATGAATTGTTATTTCATCTCTGTCTCATCCCTCAATAGTCCACAATCATAAACCACCTGAGTTTCTTGCCGGCTCTTCTCAGTAAAAGCAACCTTCCGAACCGTGGTTAGAGTCTGATTATTCTTAAGTGCCTGTGAAGGCCTATTTGAATGAATACATTATTTCATTTCATTAAATTATTTCATTTCATATTAACGTCCAAATGGCTTTGATATCTTCTTTCCATCTCTTTTACATCATGATGTAACCGTTCACCTTGTTCTTCACTGTGAAACCACAGTGAAAAGTGAGACTTCAAAAAATGAACGTTCAGACTCATATTACAGCCTAAGTTTTTATAGGCGTTTGACAATTTTCATAAATAATATTTTTATATGCAAAAAAATGTGACGTGATACGTTAAAAAAAAGTTTATATTCGCTTTATATAGACGTTCATCGCAGACCTGTGTAATTTATTTAAGCAAGCCTAGCACAATCAGACAAATACTACTACATATAATTACACACAAAATTTATTTATATAACCCGTATTTTATTCACAAGAAACTAGCGAATAAAATACTACGGGTAAGTAGTGTTTAGGTTGTCTTACATTTTATGAAATAACTTTGGAACCCGATTTTATTTACAAAAAGAACATTTTGTAGGAGTTATTATTTAAGTATATGTATACTCTAAAAAAATAATGTTTGACTTTGACGCAACTTGGTACGGGATTCCATTTATCCATGAGCATTATCTTTTATCTCATGCACATTTTTTTCTAATCAGAAATAGTTCCTGCATTAGGTAAATGTATAAACTTTTTAGCTTAAATTTTTGGTATAATTGTAAGACCCTTCTATATCTAAATTTCCAGGAATATGGAGAGTTCCTTGAAGAAAGGAAAAGGATCGTAGAAGAACAAAAGAAGTTGCTACAAGAAAAACGAGAAGCCAAAATGTTGAGAACTGCTTAGTTATTGTATGTGTAATATATTTGTGAATATAGATAGATCAATTAGTAGGTAATTAATGCTGTTTGAATTCATAAATTTGAGTACTACCGAAACTATAGGTATATTAGTTGTTTTGTATATTTTTTTCCTTTTATGAAAAACAAAGCGAATTTAAAATCTTTCTATTGCTATATTATAAGTATATAAATCATGAATGGTAATGAATAGAAACACATTCATATATAAATAATCTTTATTATCCCATCAGAAAATAAATAGGTTTAATGAATAAAAGTATATCTGCATAGTTAAAACAGCTTGCCTTTTAAGTAAACAGTATTTATATTATATTATAACAATTTACAACTATAATTTGTGGCACAGCTATTTGTTTACTCTAATGTGAATCATGACCTATCAAACAAACATTTACAATATGATACAGTCTAACCTTTAAACATGAATGTACAACTATTTACATTCTATCACTAGTAATTCTGTTCGAGATTAATTAAGCTAGTTTAAACACTTTCATTTGCTTCATATACTTGCAGATAACTAAATACTACAGTGGCACTTAAACAGTAATATTTTATCATGAGCACCCAGTAGAATGATCATTACTCCTATAAAGCTAGACTCTCCCAATAATGGTAGTATTAGATAAATAAACTAAAACAAGTTATAAGGAACAATTAACTAACAGTATCACATTTGAGACAGTCTCATCATAAGATGCCTTAACAGGGTACAACCAAAATTACTTAATACCTATATCAAAAATATTGTATAAAAATACACCATTTTTTGAACTATTCATAGATTACCCTCCTTTCAAGATAGTGAGGCTATCCTACATAGACTCGTGAAAAAACAACATTTAAAATAAAGTCAGAACAAAAACATATTTGAAGGTTTCCCCCATGGTAACTTAATTATAAAATTTCAATGTCGTATGATTATAAAATTGTCCATATAGATATGGAACTGCAAACATAAATTATGTACATTTGTACTGTAAATAAAGCTTTGTACTTTTATAGAATACTGATAATATTCAAACAAAAATAACAATAGCAAGTACTTAAAATCAGAATAAGGCAGAGCCCACAACACCCTTAATTATATATAATATATAACCAGAATAGACTAAAACGATAAGTGTAGCCAGTAATTAATCAACAAACGTTTGATGTGTATGCCGCGCGTTTCAGTTTCGGCGAGTTTGGTAGTACTTCGGGCAGTTCGGTAACATTGTCAATAGTAAAATCTGGTAAATCTGAAGACTCCATATCTTTCTGCAGCGGTATCCATACTGTGCCCCAAAGCTCTGCTTCTTTGCCACCCTGTTAAAAGAATAATTTGAATATAAACTACAAAGTTTTATAAATCAATAGAGCCCCCAAAAACGTAAAGACGAAATATCTTGTGTGTTATTCCATAAGCAATACTTACTCCATGAATTATTGCATTCCATTCAACTTTCCGCATGATTGAGTGTCAAAAAACATTTTCAAAAGAGGAATCAATCATAGTCCTCATCAGTTTTGAATTTTAATACAGTGGTAGATAAAACTGATCACAGTTACTTAGTTCTTATCTTACGAACCCTGACTGATATCCATTATTTTTATACCTTATATTTTGATATAGACCTTAATATTTTTTTTACCTTATTGTCATATATACACACAAATATTGTCAGTGAGACTAGATAAATAATTTTATGTAAGTAATAAATCTGATTTGGTTTTGAAAAGAGTAATTGCTGAGTTTCTTGTCGGCTCTTTTCAGCAAAAGCAACCTTCCGAACTGTGCGTTAGACTATTCATAAGTGCTTGTGAAGGCCTATTTGAATAAAAAATATTTTCATTTTCATATAGGTAGGGGTACCTATAATTGAATTTGCATTCTATTTAAATACCATTCATATAGTTTAAGTATGAAAGTATGGAAAGTAAGGAATTTTAAGTATGGAAATTACCTTAATATCAGTTTCAAGCTTGTCTCCAACCATGACGCAAGCCCGGGGTTCGACGTTAAGCAGCTTGCACGCTTCGAGAAAGATGTGCTGGTCAGGTTTCTCCCACGGTAGGTCTCCGGAGACCAGCACGCAGTCGAAGTACTTGCGGAGGCCGAGACGTTCGACCTTCTGCCACTGGGCGCGGGATGGCCCGTTCGTGATCAGACCGAGAAGATAATCCTCCCTGTCCACATTTATCGACCAGCCTTTTGTTATTTCCTGATCTTTTTTATGCTGAAACTCAGCACATGATACAACACAAGCCAATTAATGGTCTTGCACGGAACTGCATTGACATTTTATAGCAGAAATAGCTTTGCTATTATGTAACCATTTAAGTTTGTAAATAAATGGTATTTTGTATCAGCTATATTGATATTTTCACTTAAAAGTGCAGGTCGTGCAAGAGAATTTATGAGCTGAAATAACATGATGTCATATTATTTCATATACAATTCATATTATTGATATTATAATATATTGAATATGAAAAAATAACTTATGTCTACTGTAGTGCTGTGTTGTGTTGTGACAATATATTTTTAGACCTTCAGTAAAGACATTTTTTAGCGGTCTTTCAATAGTTCTAATAGTTTTGTCAACATAGCACTACATGAAGAGACTAGTGTATGAACAATGGAGATATTTTTAATTCCTTGCATGTTGATCTATACTAAATACTTTCATGTCACCCAGCTTAGCATACCCAAATTTTTTTATATTTATATAATTGTTTTGATAAACTATCTCCATAGTCAAAGTGAACTTGTTGAGGTACTGTATTACCTTCGCCGTGATGCACTTCCTCACATATTTTACAAATACAATTCAAACCTAAGTGTTGCGCACGCGGCGCCTCGAGTTTAGTCACTCGTTGAGCAACAACTGAACTGTTGAAAAACAAGTCATTTATTAGCAACATGCGCCTAAAGCCAGCCCAACACAATCGCGAAGGCATTTACGTGTATCACAAATTATGATTTTATTTGATATTGCACGTTTCATACGCTTTAAAAGCTTTATGCCTTCACAAAATGTTGGTGTTGACTTTATTATGATATGTTCAAAATCAGTATTGCGCTGATATCCATAGTATTATGTGGCATGCAGTATCAAATGGCTGAAATTAAAAAAATAAAACAAACTAAAACACTAATGAACTTACTAACATGAGTGTTGCGTGTAGGTAGTTTACGAATAATGGCAGTAAATAATGATATCCTTGAAATGAAGAAAAACAAATTTAGTTTACCACATAACACCATGCACAGTTATTGTATAGCAGATCATAATAGCTCTGAGATCAGAGATTTGTTTAAAATAGTGAAGCTATTTTTACATTTAGGTCTTTCAAGTAGGTGCAAAAACAGTTTACCGACAGGAGTTTCATTTCAGTTGTCCATTGGGTACAGCTGTTATGATCTCAAAACATTTATGATTTAATCTGCTATTTGAATAGATTATTTCTTTGATGTGTTACAACCCTACTTTAACAGAGGAAATGTGGATACATTTGGAGGACAAATGGCAAAATTGAAAAAGTTACAACAAGCAAAGAAATTATCTAAGATATTTTCCACATTAAAAGTAATAATATCATGGAGAAATATTTTTTCTTGAGAAAAAAAAAATATTAAGATTAATATTTCTTCATAACATAGATCCTATTATTCTAAATCAACATGGAACCAACTCACCGCAATGACTCCAACAGGTGTATAACATCATTTGTTAGAGCTAAATATTGAAATCTTAATTTAAGCCATTCAGCTGATATATTTTCTGAAACAAGATATTTTTAAAACTTAGCATGTTTTAATATTTAGAGACAGAGTTTAGAATTGCTACAATAAAAGCTAATAGATACCAAAGTTATTCTTTACGCTTATCTATATAACTTTGCCCATTTACCTACTCATTTATTCATAATTATGTAGATATATTACCAGATAGCGTCATAGCTATAGGTTACATTTTTATGTTGTTTCTTAATATCGCCGGCTGTTTATATCACTCTGTATACACCCACGCGGGAAACATCTAGCGGTTTACGTAAATGATAGAAATATAACAAAGCGTTCCCTTTATATGAGTTACCTACCTATATACCTACAAGCTACTTGTGCTTTTAATAGTAATACCTAAGTAGTTTGAGTGTAAGTACTTACTACTCAGTAGGTGGACATATAAATATGCTTATAAGTATGTATGTTCGTTTGCAGAGTCATTCCATGACAGACATTTATACCGCCTAGTATGCCGAGACTTTAGGCTCGCAGCCAAGACTAGATGTAAATATGAATACATAGTTCAAAGTCGTAATTACTACCAACACCATTATAAACGACCGCTAAATTGTACACATTATTAGAAAGCGTAATTGGTCACGCAATAAACTTCTTGCTAGAATATAAATTACTTAAATATTCAGCTCGCAAGAACCTTGCAAAAGTAGATAATATCTACATTATTTCTATTTACAAATAGTTCAATGACTAAGGTCTTGAGTAAGCTTGACGCTGTTTGGGGATGGCTGCCTGACGCAAGTTCAAACCTTCATTAGCGCATGAACCGCATTCATTACGCATTATGCTACTAAACATTAAAATAATAATTAAAGTGAAAAACTAAAAACCAACAAACAGGAAAACATGCTATAAAATATATGTACGATCTATTCGAAAAAAATACTTGCATGTACATACTCAATATAAAAGTAAGGGGGAATGATAAAGAATAAAACTAGTCGATCTCGTAATGTCCAGAAATAAACATGATATCGATTTGTATCTTAACAAAGTTGTAACAACTGTATTTTAGCATACTAAAATGTATATATTTAAAGCTACTAGGGACGAAATAAAATTACATAAGGATATTTTAATCATAAACATAGCTAGAACCTTAAAATAATTATTCTAAGGCTAGAACAAAAGGTTGTTCATATAATTTGGCGCTCTAATTTATCAGGAGTATGTACAAATAATCTGTCCTACAAAAAATTTAGCGTCTCAACTTTCTCACAATTATTGGATGTAATAACATGGTTTTTAACCCCCCCCCCCCATCTCGGGTGTCAGTTAGTTTACCCTTATAATACTAACTTGCGATATGTTTGTAGTTTTTGGGTAAGCAGTTGCGCCACAGATGAATATGCCATTCGCTCATCTCGTAGGTCTCGTCATCAGGTCGGGCGCGGAAAGCACGCAAGAATGCTGTGCCACTCTCCATCGCAACATCACGAGGGAGACCATATTGCAGCTGCAGTATCTCCACAAGCTGATGATATGAATAAACAAAAAAATATTCAAACGTTACTTATTCTACATAACTTACGTTGGAACCTTGGAAAAGGCACCAACCTACGATCATGAAATTAGAAGCTCAGAGGCCAGTTATTTGAACAGTTCGAATCTCTGACCTTTAAAACTTTATATATATTTTAAAGGCAATGATAGCTCAGTGGTAGTGACGTCAGACGCCGCGGCGAAGGTCGTGGGTTCAAATCCTACAATGAGCTTGAGCTTTCGGTGAAGGAAAACATCGTGAGGAAACCATAGCACGGTGGTAGAGTACTTTGTAGTACCCGCCTGGCTGGCTACCACCCTCAAATTGAAAATCTGCCGCCAAATACCTATTGGTGTGTTCCGGCAGCTGCACTTGAGAGCCAGATCCTTCTAGGCTTTGTGTGCTTACCACCTTCGGCCACATCATCAACTACCATAGTGAGATTGTGGTCAAACACAAGCCTATACAAAGTAAAAAAAAAAAAATGTACTATCTGATCCCTCCCGGGTTCACCCGTACATCTGTGAGGGATAAAAGTTGCCAATGTCATTCTCCAGCTCATAAAATCACGTCGATCCGATGCCGCGTGAAAGAAGGACAAACCAACAAACACTTTCGCAAATATAAGTATAGGCTTCTTGGTGCAGGAAAAGATCGTGATAAAATCTTGGATTGAGGCAGTAGGGTAGACGGTGGCCTAGTATTTTATCGCAGTTACCGGTCTAGATTATGCCGCCTTCTAGGCTTTGTGTGCTTACCACATCATCACTTTCTACGAAGTGATTGTGTCGGTGTCAAGCCTATCTGTTAAACTAACAGGTATTGAATAATACATAGATGGTGTTGAGCTTAATTAAGTATATAAATCCATCAGTTTGAAGAACACGAGCATTGTTGTTATACCTTAGAATGACTAAAAAGATACACCATCCATTGGATGCTCGTGTCTGCAGCTACAGTGGAAACTGGAAACATGCCGATAGTTTGACGGGTAAGCACTGACCTACATCTTTGGTAGTAGGTCAGATCAAATAAGAACTGAGTCTGGTTACAATGAATAAATAAGGTGCTGTATTTTATATAAGTATGTAGTACCTATCGACAAATGGTTCAGATAATTTTCTCAAATGATTATATTTAACTAAGGAAGAGTTTGTTCTAGGAATAGAGTGGGGTCAACGTTCCGATTACGCATGTCGACGTTCACTCACCTATTAGTTTGGCACAGGTTTACAGCTGAAACTGATATTCTATACTGAACATTACAATTAGTACCTATTATTTGCATCCTACTCTCAGGGAATTAGTATATTCAAACTATGTTTTTACATTTAAAAACTTTATTATAGTAGGTACCAAATAGGTAATTGTACAAAACATTTTTATATTATGTAAGTAGCCAGTATCAAACAGTAGTACACCCGTATTAACTTACATATTTACAGCAAAAATTAAAAACAAAACAGTAAATGTTCTGGGAACTAAGAAAAACAAAAGTTTTGAATTGCATACAATTAAAATTTAAGTACCACTTTTTGTTATAAAACATTACAAAAATCATATCAGAATAAGTAAGCATTACAAGCAAACACTTATATGGTATTAGTCACCAAATAACTTTTTGCCCAATTCCATTAACCGATGATTCCTGCACATTTTTAGAGCTCCACCTTTTTTCAATACAGGTATGGCACCCTCATTGGAGTCCACTAATCTACAGAGGAAGTCTTCAAAAGCTGATTTTATATTTGGAGCAAGTGTTCCAACTTTGACCTTAGCCAGCATTTCAGCAATACCTTCAGCCCACCCACTTTCAATAGCAAACTCAGATATCCATGGGATGATGGTGAGGACTCCACTCATTGTTTGCATGCCCAAAAACCACAGATCAGCTATTTCATTCCAATGTTCTTTGTATGACATAGATACCACAAGTGCATTGGGATCATTTGATTCGTCAACATTGTATGCATCCCAGAGAAATCTTATTGTAGATGTGATATATCTACATATTGAAAAGTCATTTTTCTTTACTTTGTTAGCCTGTTGTTTCAGCAGCAGTAACCCGAGAACTGCTAGATGTCCATGAAGTACAAGATTTTCTGGTATGTTCTTCAGCTCTGGTAAATTGTTGAATATAAATTTAAGTAAGGTGTTGAAAAGCATACTATTTTCTACTACTTTAGGAGCAAGCACAGTAAGGTTCATGAAAATATTACAAAGACTGACCATGGCAGCTCTCGAGTCCTTCATATCTTCTAACACTGAAGGGTCTATTTCAGGTTCGGGTTGAGTTCTGGGTTTGCCTCTCTCAGATTTTGGTATGGGTGGCTTTTTGTAATGAACAATAGACCAATGAAAGTTCATTGATTCATAAAGGATATCTTCTTGTTTCATGTTTAACACAATGTCTCTAGCCTTGTCTTCAACAACTAAATGGCAAAGAGCTGGTAGCATCAACCGTAGCAAATCAACTTGGCCCATCAGGGTAGTTTCCATATCCATAGGCTCTCCCTCAGATTTGTTCTTTTCAGCTAGTTTTCTTGCCCTATGAGCATGGAAGGAATCATTAGCCAAAGCAAACATGAATGGAAGCAATGCATAGACCTGTTCTCTCATAGCTGTAGTTTCTTGTGCAATCCAGGACACTAAAACTCTAACCATGGCACAAACAAATACTTTTTCAGCATCAGGAAGTTTGTCTCTATTTTTGTCATTAGATACTTTAGTTAATAAAGACACAACTGCATTGAATGCACCCTTCAGACTGGTGTAAACAGATTGTTTCTCTTTTTGTTCTAAATCCAACTGATCAGTGGCCATATAATTGATAGATAACTCAAGTACAATAAAGCAAGCTGTGACCAAATCTCCGTTTGCAAAAGCTTGTTTGAAACTCCTGTCTTCTAATTGCATTCTTACTTCAATTGCACAGAGTTGTAGCAGCAAGAGGAAGAACTTTTTTGGATTTTCTTCATCATTAAATGTCCACTCAATACCCAGAAGATCAACAATATTAGCAGCCAGTTTAAGCGAGGGGTCCCTTTGGTTCTTACCAATTTTACTAGTAAGGATGTCATGAAGTGCCTTATAAATACTCTGAGGCCATGTTTCCTCTGATGATCCTGGTATTACCGTGGACTTATTACAACTATATAACAGGGCACTCAGAATTGTTGCTAACTCAAACTTTCTCTCCGACTGATCAGTAGCAAAATCCAATGCTATTTTGTTTACCAATGCATGAAAAGGCTTGGGATCATTGCCCCAAGCAATGGGGCCATATCTGCTGACCAATTTTACAAGAATATTAAGAGCTTCATCTGTTTGGAAACTTTGGTGTGAGTATATTTCAGACATCTTAGTAATGGCACCAACATCAATTAAAGCTTTTTGACCTGCTTCATGTTCAGCTATGCACTGAAGGCATGTGTATGCTTCACTGATGATTATGAGGTTGTCATCGTAGTCTTCATTGTCAGATGTCTGCACTATGTCTAGGAATACTGGTATATTGGTGAGCATCTCTGGATGTGTTGATAGTTCAGGATCATTGCAGAAGTTGGTGAGTATGGAGAGTGCAACTGATTTGTATACAGATGGAGGACAATCATCTTGCACACTGTTATTTGTGAGGAGTTTTTTCAAGAATTTAAAACCGATGGCTTCAAATAATGCCTTCTTAGCTTGGGTATTGCAGTCCTTGCTCTTAATAAGCTTAGTCACCATGAAGAGTGCGGCGAATTTTTCCGTATCACTCTTCGCCGACTTCAGTATCAGTATGCATTTCTTAATTGGTTCCGATATGTCACCCATTATCACAAAACACTCGATGCGATCACAAAGCGCAGTAGTTAGCGCTCCACTGAGCGCAGTTGAATTGCTCCGACAGCGGCTCGATCTACATCACGTTTATAATTAGCGTGAGTTCTCTTCCAAAATATCTAAATCTGGACGTCGAGCTCACGTTCTCCAACTGAGAAAATTCTATTTTTAAACACGCGCTGGAACGTGAGCGTCGTACACGCGGGGTGCAACAAACAAGCAGAGAAACCAAATCACAAATCAACGAATCCAACTACGGCGTAGAAACAAAGATCTATATCGTAGTAGAACTAGCGAATACGATGTTACGCAAAGAGAATATAAAATACACTACGCGTAATATGCGTGACATGACAGAACGCGCGCACTTTGCTCATGCCCCATGACCGTGGCAATGTCAAAATTATTTTACAGAAATATTGTTACGTTTACGTACCTTATTGCACGCTCTACTGTCCCCTTTTCGCGTTTGTATTAGCGTATTATCTAAATCGAAGAATATAGCCGAAACATCGCAATTTTCAGTATAAAATGAACTATTGGCCATAATTATTTTATAAAACAAGAGTTATGAAAAATGATTGCTGTATTTCACTGTATTTATAATGACGTCACAATGACGTTTAGTTTGAGTTTTGATTTTGACACTTTTCTATAGCTAACACCCGAGGCACAGAAAAGTAGCAGTCAAGCAGTCGGTTTCGCTTCTACATGTAGACTGTAGAGTAATTTTTATTCACTTGCTCTTATAGGATTTAAACGCAATTCTTTATTTTACATCTCTTTTTATCGGGGAAAATCCATTGAGTAAGCGTTGAAAGTGTTGAGCAATATTGAGTCAGCCTGAATGAGACTGTATAAAAGCGCCATCTGTACTCGACTATTATAATTTAAACGACTATTTTCCACTCGTCTCGAATTGAATTCACTGGGGTTACAACTATGAGCAATAAGTTGGTTCCAACGTTTCAACTACAGCTCATAGATGTCATTAAAATATCTATGTATAAATTTTTAATAAAATTCGGAAAATGTTGAGTTCCTCTATCTATAGCCAACACTGGTCTCCGTCAATCTCAAGGCCACGTAAACTATATTGTGGCATGATTTCTCCGCGGCCGGGATATCATTAATTCCCAGAAATTGATCCTTATTAGCAATACTATCGGATGGTGTAATAATACAGTGTTTTTAATTTCAAAATCGGTTCGATTTCAAGGTTACGAATATTGATTTTTCAAAAATCCAATGATGCATTTTTAGTTTTCATCAAAATTAGCATTTTGATAAATTGGCCAATATGAGAGGGCAATATACAGGATGGTTTTTTAGTCACTGACAATACTTGCAGGGGTGGACGCGCTCATCAATATGAATAACTTTTATTATGGGACCAACTCTGATATCGCGTAAAATAAAACGGTTTTTCATCAACTTATGCAATAGGGTATTAGACCCATTTTTGAAAAGTGCCTCAATTCGTTCCTAAGGTGCTAATAAGCCACCAAAAAAACGCAAAAATTTTATTCAATCGATAAGTGCCATAAAAATGCATTTAAATTTTACATTTTCAATTATCGCGCGTAATTTGATGAAAACGCTGGACGCCATGTTATTCTATGGTCATGACGTCTCTGTCCGAGTATTTCTACTATTCATTCGTATGACACAACCGCACCGATCCGGCATGCTCAATATGAGTTCATCCCAATCACTTTATGGAATGGCGTCCGTTGTAACATTTGAAATAGATTGTCTGCTGTATTTATGGTAAATTGTAACCGGTGCGTGTTACCAGTGATAACTTACGGAGCTGCCAGAACTGCTGGCAGTGCTAGCCGCGTTAATGAGCTCAAAGTCACCTATTCTTGAAAATCTGCATGACCTAGATAAATGTTACGGTCATAGCTCGCAGTCTAAGGCTCGCAGAGTCAATAAGCTGAAGTGGCAATGGACTGCGCTGGCCATATCGCTTGAAAAACCGACAGCCGATGAGGATGAAGCGATCACGTATTTTTTTAATAATTGAAATTGCTTTGAAATAGTACACTATATTTTCTTTATTTTTTACCTAAACCTATCAAAAATGTGTTGTCTTTTTCGTGAGATAGTTCGCACAGTTCCTACTGAGATGAAACATCGTTTTTAGTTTTTGTTGTGTGGCGCATACGGCAAGCTGTGTATAAACCGTGGAGCCACATATGAAAGTAATATGAGCATCCCTGGATGAGTTACGATCAAGGGACATGTCATACCTTGAACAGAGAAATTCTTTTATCAACATTGTTTCGCTGGGATAATATACCGTGTATTACGAGGGTTGTTTTTTTTTTATTTATTTACGACTTAACGTTATCTAAACATATTATATTCTTTTTATGATTTCAGGAATGAGAACTCTTGGTTTAAGAAAATTATGACCCTCAGATATTTCAAGAAAGATTGTATTATGTAGTACCTACCTATGCATGTAGGTACAGACAACAGGGCTGTCTTGTCTGTTGTAGTGTGCCGGAGAATCGAATCTCTAAAAAATCTGGTTTACGTCATCTTCAGTGGCTATTGTAGGTACCTACCATGGATTGTTAGTCATTATATATAAAATTGAAACTGACGATTAAAAATACTTGTAATGAGTTCATTTAATAATGAAACTTTTGAATTTGAATGGGAATTCCCAAAAAACTTTTTTTTTTAATATAAATTTTGCATAAGTAATATTCAAATCTAATTCTGCTCCAGTTCGGGCTGCAGTGGGTGTACCTATTTATCTGTAACTAAGTCTTCAATCAATAAAATTAACAAACTTAGCATTAGCGTCGTAGCTGCTTGGTTCCACAGTCGACATGTAGGTAATGTATTGCGTACACGACGTGAAGTAAGTATACCTACAGGGAACTGGCCAGTCCCTGTGGTCTTCTGTTCGCTTTGATACCCATTTGTCTTTAGATGAAATAAACTAGGTAGATACACAAACCTACACAAAATACAATTTTAAATTGTTTGTTTTTAATTTTAATATAATAATATTTTTATTGACTGTACACATATGTAACTAAGAAGGGACTAGTAGAGGTTATTGTAAGAAATGTATACGTGGTACTTATTCAAGGGTTATTAGATTTCCTGTCACACACAGGGGCCCGGCGGCCGCAGACCTTATTTGCCAAACATTGCCAAGCCAATCCCAATTTCTTACATACACATTTTGTGCGGTCATTACTGCTCCTTGTTGGACATTTTATACGGATTTGTACATAATATACGATTGGGTTTAGGGTGGTTTTATTGACGGGCTATACGATAAGTAGAGTTTTAAATGTTACACAGGAATTTTGAAGTTACTGTAACGATTTCTACCATTTTTGTCGTGAGGTACGCTCCGGTCTATCACTATTCTGAACAAAGATCTCAGTCGCAGGTTAATACATAGTACGTACCTACTATACAATAGTAGGTCTATATACGATAAGAATTCTGAACAGCAGTCTATCGGGAACAGTAATATTGGGAATAGCATATCTATTCTTTCATTTATTTTCCATTTAGGAGTAAGTTAACGTTCACCATTGTGCTCTTATCAGAATTCAGGGTACCCTTAAAGTGAATAGTGTGAGAGGGAACGCGCACCCTCGCGGCAATTAACTTGCAATGCTCATTAGCAGCCCGTTTTCATTCGGTCGCCGTAATCGGACCGGCTTGAGCTAACTTTCTTTGGAACACCTCGATTTACTGTATCACGTCCTGTTAATGTGCTGACGCCAGCCTCACGGTCGAATGAAATAGCTGCTGCCGGCCGACTCAGTTTTTAACGCCAATTTCACGTAGCCACCACAATTTTCTGCTTTTATTTTTCTTTAATGCATCTCCTCTGGTAGCCTTTAAGCTACAAAAATATTTTCCTTTAAAGAATGTGTTTGTAAAGGCCTACCAGAGAAAAATGTCATCATCAACAGGGCTCAATGTAGATCGCCGGATCATATTTTACTTCTCGAGTATTCAGGATTCCTTACAATGTTTTGATTCACAGAGAGCCAGTGGTAAAATAGTATCAGTAATTGTGATTTCTTTATTCGTTTGCCTAAAAAATCGAACGATCGAAAATAATTACTATACTTACTTTATTAAATTTACTGCATTACATTTCGCTAAACAAATCCATACAAATACATAAATCCAATGAGGCGAAAGATAACGTATCTATACATATCAGTAACAGGATAATGCATTTTCATGGTGCAGAAGATAGTAGCCTTTTAGCCCCTGAACAAATCCATATGGATTACATGTTAAATGACGTTGCTGCTACCGTGCAATTTGATACGTGTAAGCTTTAGGTAGGTATATCTTTTGGTGATCCCGTCACGTCTAAGAGATTGTACCTATGTATCTATCCAGAACAAGCTTTTTCCAACTCTGTTCACTTTGAGTAAAATTGTAGTTAGTTATTTTTTTTTAAACGGTGTTTGACCACAATCTCATTATGGTAAGTTATTGTTAAATTACTACCTAAATTACGTTGTAATTCGAATTTTTTTTTAAAATTATAAATCATAGTGATTAATACTGGCCTGAATTGATTTAAATTTAAATTTTATTTGTTAATTTTGTACCTATGCCTAAAAATTCGAACAATGAACCCTAAAACTGACATTTTATGTATTAGAGCTTATATTTAGAGTTTATTTTATTTTAAACTATGTTCCATAAATAAATGCATTTCATTTCAAAAATACAATTTAGTTTGTTTCGTGCACAGGGTCCTTAATAATATAGGATATCAATATTGGAAAGAGGTTTGAAAGAATTGGCTGATATAGAGAGAAGTACCTAGAGCTCCATAATACATAGACAGCAATTAGATGTACCAAGAACAAATTAGGTAGATACCTTTATATCCGTCAACATAATCAACAGAAATCTGCATTTACATTGCTGTTGCAAGCTACACGACACGGCACTACTGCTAGACAATCTGGTATTGATGGTAAACACGGTGGGCTGTAAGTGTAGTAGATCTACCCGGTATCCGGTAACTGGGTGATTTATACCGGGCAAACATCGCACGCGTTATCATCGCCTTGCACCTGCCTTATCCGCCGAGCTGCAGCGCAACGATGCACCACACTGTTCCGCGTAAGCCGATTTGTGATTTTGATGCATGCGAAATGTCAGGTTTAGGATGTCGCTTTCTTAGCTCCCGGTCTCTCAGGCGAGCTGAAATAGGGTAGAACATTTGTCTTAGTTAGCTTTTGCCTTAGGGTCCAGTGTATATATGTCCATAGTTATTGTTCAGTTCATTGCTTGTATTTCACAGTAGGTAGTATACGTCTTGTTATTTGGAGTTATTCTATAAAATCTTCATCTGTGACTTCATTTATCCAAGGCTTGATTTTCTTGATAAGTAAGAAGCAATTAGGGGTTTTTTTTTATTCGTTTACCTTATTTATCATCGTCAGCCTCCTTTAGCCTACTGCATGACACATGTCTTATCTATGAAAGGCACGCCATTCCCTCTGGCTTATAGCAAAACGTAGGGTACTAATAAATAAATAAACCTAATAAATAAATAAAACGTTCCAATTTGATAAGTCTAGTAATGTATCGATAACTCATCGCCAGTGCAATGTTTTTTTATAATTTCAACAATCGCAACGGTAGATAATGCTAACATTGATCTCAATGTGTGTAAAGAAATTAAGTTGTCGACGGCATTTTTCAGCAGGTTTCAAATTGCTCGGAGAGTGTGGCAGACGTCGGAAGTGCGCTAACTTGAGCCCCGCCGGTCATATTTATTGCTTCCCGATCGAAGCCCGGTCTATTCGACCAAGACTGCGTATCCGCGCCGGTTCATACGTAGTGTTGTAATTTTAAGGTATCAAAGGAAAATGTTTTTTCATTGTAATTTTCGATTTCTGGTCCATTTGTTTGATGTAAAAATATAAAGTTTTGATATTGGTAAAGGTAGTTTTTTGGCAGGGAGATGAGATTGGCTCGTTTTGTGCAATTCTGTGAGGTACTGTTCATACTGTTAAAGCTTTTAGCGTAAATGGATATTTTCCCACTCAGTGATAGCACTTTTGTGGTAGTAATGACGGGGACTAGTTGCAGTGCTAGACGATTTGTCGACACGAACTGATGAGTACGTACAGTGTGCTCGTGGCGTTTCATTAACTAACCGATTGCCGCCACACAGCGCCAGTTCAACATCCTATCCAATTTATTTTCAAAACCAGTGCCATTTAGCCACATGTACGAGTACCTACACCAATGTTTAGATAATAAGCACAAATGCCTAACGCTTTATTGCAACGTAACTTTGGCGAGGGAAACCGTTTTAATTAGATTAATTCTATGATTATTATAATTATGCAGTGTGTGAGAATTGTAAATTGTGAAAATTTGAAGAAGCAAGGTCTGTTAAGACTATAACATTGGTAAATTAGGGTCTAACAAAACCTCTTCATTTCAGATGAAAATAAGAAAGTGAAGTTAGAAAATTGGAGTTCATTAATAAAAAAAAATATAGCAACCAAACATACTCATCCATATTATGGAATACAGGAGTAACACGATTCGGTAAACCACCCCATCGATTCGTCATCCAAGTAGCAGTCCGTAGCAACTCTGCTTGTTAGTCTAGCTCTTTGAAACAGGTGATGAAGCCATGTCGTAAATGTGTGACAAAGAAACGTGTAGATAATAACTTGTCGAATTCATTCCCAATTTGAGTGCATGCGTACTGAAATTCAATCATTCATCAATAACAATTTCAATATTTCATCTAAATATTGCTTCAAATTTAATTATTGAATAGCGAATAGAACTACTGAATTTACTTATTGCCAGTTAGTTACCATCTATTTACATGCGTTTTCACCCATGCATTCCCGAGGAATCTTATGTTTTCCCGGGATAAGAATATCCTATATGTTAATCCAGGATATTTTCTATCTGTGTACCAAATTTCATCCAAATCCGATCAGCCGTTAAGGAGTTAAGTGGTAACAAACATCCAAACACACATTTATAATATTGTTAGTAGGATGCGGAAAAAAAGTTTAAATTTAACTTTAGCAAATATTTTATGTTTCACGAAAATCATGCAATCCACGTACTGTGAAGGTTCATGATTACATCGAAAACAAGCGGATAGGCTTGATCTAGCGCACAACATTTTGAACATACCAAAACAACATGGAATTTGCTGCATTAACAAATATAAATTTGCCAGTTAGTTGAACACGACGCTTGTGCACCATCATTAAATGAAAGCGGCTCGCAGTGGTCGAGTGAAGAATGTACGAATAAAATGTACGGTAGAAATAATGGCAAAAAGAGTTGGAACATTTGGCGCTCACCCGCGCCCGCTCTTGCATTCTTAATGTCTGTACGAGACCACTGGCACCGCTTGATGCGCGCCATCGTCACTGAAAGCTCGGCCATCTCAGCCACTGCAAAAAACTGCCACTAACGCCTAGATTTCAATTAGCATTCGTCATAATTACACTTTAATGTGTATTCGCAAATGAGTATAATTTTTTTGAACATCTGCGATTTTCAAAATTCTTATTCATATAACTTTTACTTTAATTATTGCCCAAAATCAAATCATTGAAATAGTTAATCTTTTCAAAACCTTGGAATCTATAAACTGAGATCAAAAGACTAATATTTTAATGAACAAAAAATATTATGATGAAACTGTGAGGATACTAATTTGTTTAAACAGGGACCGCTGTGATTCCCACATCTAATAAACATTTATATTACATATTATTATGTGCTAAGTCTCATCCAAATCCGTTAAGCGATTTTCCCGGGATAAAAAGTCCTATAGCCTATAGCCTTCCTCGATAAATGAGCTATCCAACACTGAAAGAATTTTTCAAATCGAACCAGTAGTTCCTGAGATTAGCACGTTCAAACAAACAAACAAACAAACTCTTCAGCTTTATAATATTTTTTTTTATACCACTAAGGTGGCAAACAAGCGTACGACCCGCCTGATGGTAAGCGGTTACCGTAGCCTATTGACGCTTGCAACACCAGGGGCATCACACGCGCGTTGCCGACCTTGCAAAATCTCTTCACACCTTTCTTGAAGAACCCCATGCTGTACTCCCTTGGGAAAACCACGGCAAATATTATATTAATATTAATATAGATGTAGAATAGCTGTGATTATCTACGATCAAAGATGTATTGTGGGTATGGTATGGTAGCTGATAAGTATATGTTTCATATGAATATTAACAGACAGATAGTAAAGATAACTCATAATCTTACATCTTCGTCGTACATGTACCTAATATTTAGTTTGGAAGTTTGTGTTTTCAAAACAGTTCTTCTAGTTTCTTCAACTCTATTTAGGGTTGAGGTCGGTATAATTTCCTCGTAACGCCGGTTACAGGGTCTTATTATCCGTTTATACAACTGTTACAAAGGCGAAAGTACCACTGCTTTGTGTAAGTTACAAATAAACTGGTATTAAAACCGACGTGACAACATCGCGCTTCTAATGAATGCTGTATCTTTATCTCAATACCTATTATTTTCAAGGTTATTCCAAAGCCTAATACACCCCAAAATATTATGAGTTTAGGTAAATAATTATTTATTAAGTAGTTTCCGCCCCACGGGTCCACCCTCATTCGGGATAAAAGTATCCTATTTCGTTCTTCGTCTTGTCAGCTATCCCTCAGAAAAATATCAAGTCCATCCGTTGCTTCGTTTCCTTTCGAAGAAAGCATGAAAAAATAAAAAAAAACACTTTCGCATTTATAATATTACTTAGGATAATAATAAAAGCCTGCATTTTTATAACAGTTTTGCTTATTTTGAGTCAAACATGCAGGATGACTGTTGCAATCAAATCTATTAGTGATTCTAAACCAACATTTTTTCGGCTTAGTAAGTAGGTAGGTATATTGTATAAAATAAACTTATCTCGACCATAGAATATGATAAAGAGATGCATGTTTACGTAACTTCCGTTTAACAACATAGGTTATATCAGCTCCATTTCACATTATGCATGAGGAAATGTCCCTAGGGCCTACTTTGGGAAATTTCAGGTACGTAAAAGTATTTCTGGAAAATTGTTTGAAATAAACAAACACATTTTAGTCGTACATTAAAATATTAGATAACATTGTATAATATGTGAGTAAATTAAAATCTTATGTAGTTAACCTAACAGGTCAATTACAGTGTAGAATTATATTGTTCGTGAAAGAAAAAATATTTTCTATTTGTGGAATGAATATTACATATTGAGGATATAATGAGCAATCATTTGCTTCAAATTATCTTCAACATTCTGTACTCATTCAAGTGGTTAAAATAATACGAAGGGCTCACTTCAGTTAATCTGGAGCTTGTGTTGAATTTGTAAATTGAAATTAATATTAATGTTATACTGTTGCTAGGCAGTCTGTAGGTTCACTACAAGTATGTGTTCGATCAATTGAATAAACACACCGATTTATTTGATATTTTTACATAGCTACTCGTTAATATATTTTGTATCCTAATTTATTTTGTATAAGCGTAGAATTATAATTAAACTCAAAGTTATTTATCCGTTTAGGCCCTAGGAGGGCACTATGACGATCGAACCACCGGTTCTGAAGTCCACCTTCAATTGAGAAGAACCGGCAAGAAACTCAGTGTTGGCTATGTCTTCTTTCGATATTTAACAATTTTTTAAACAATATAATAAAAATAAACACATAAAAAAACTACAACCTAAACTAAGTACTTACACATTTCAACATATAATTATAAGTAGAGATACTACTGGCTTTCGTACAAGTATGAATGGAGTCATAATATTCATATATAACTATTTACCCAGGATTTGTATGTAAAACAGATGCTAATAGTTATATGGTATGGTATATAATAATAAGTAAGTAAGTAATTTAAGTCCTGTGCAATAGAATAAGACCTTTGTATGACACTTAGTATAAGTAATAATATGAATAAGTTTATTTTTCATCCTATAAATGTCTCCAAGGAATGTTAGTTTCATTACATTTATGATAATAGGTACATTGTTTATTTTACTTCAGTTTGATACCGTTTGCGAGAAGTGCCAAGATCTTACTGAAAAGATTAAATAAATTAATTAAATTATATCCTGGGATTTTTTTCACACAAATCCATTTACTTTCGCAACATTCCTTTATCTCTAGGACTTTAGGAAATAAATAGACCATGCAAATAGATTTTACCGCAAATATCTACG
The DNA here is from genome assembly GCA_951216915.1 of Tetheella fluctuosa. NCBI lineage: Eukaryota > Metazoa > Arthropoda > Insecta > Lepidoptera > Drepanidae > Tetheella > Tetheella fluctuosa. The sequence continues at coordinate 6,323,984 of OX578231.1, read as the reverse complement.
AAGCTAAGTTTTGCGGTCAAAAAGGGGTTGCTGTAAAATATCAAGTCGATTTATAAAGTTACAGAAAACGGTTCTAAGGTCTTGTGATTAGTAGGCACTTGTATTGTACCTACTGTATGAAACATTTCGTAACGATATTTTATTTCAGAATTTCACATGTTTTTTTTGTATACAGACAAAAAAGTTAACGTTAATATTGTTGGAGTTGACCTCCAAAGATTTGACAGAAAAATCTAACTATGCCATCTTTTGGCGACAAATTAGAGGTAGGTATAAGTTGGCAGTCTGTTTGTAAATGCGGTCGCTGCGGCTGGGAAATGGCAGAGCACTGACAGTAGCGGTCCGTAAACAAAAGACTCTCGTCGCACTTTTATAATTTACTTAGGTACCTACTTCCTCTTTCCCTTTTGAATTTTGTTTTTAACATTTCCCCTTTTTGAAGAGCCGTTATCTCGGACGCGCCGCTTCTGCCTTCATTTTGCGTTCTATTCAAATCTGTTTTGATGTGGACTCTGGCTTCTTATTTTGAACAGATACAAATTCACAAGGTTGCTATGAGATGCTCATGGTTTTTGTTTTAATAGTTATTCCATTATCTGACTAAAATCAACTGTGTCTACACTGATCGAAAAGGTTATTTTATTTCGTACTGAATGACTAATGTTTTGGTTAATAATGGTGCTGTTAAAAATGCTATATTTAAAATTTAATATAGAGTTGAAATGTTATCTATCAAATATTAATTTATTATTTAACTGATGTATGGGAACACCATAATTTTTCCCTGAAGTTTGACAACCTAGCCGTAGCACTGCTACAAATGGCTATGAAGTAATTTAATGATTCTGATTTTTCCGTAATTATGCATTATAGTACTTGTTTCTGTTAAACAATAATACTAGCTGTAGCCCATGTCCATCTCCATACCATAGGCTACCTGCGTAAAAAAATTCATCGCGATCGGTTCAGCGGTTTAGGCGTGAAAAGGTAACAAACAAACAAACTCACATTCGCATTTATAATGTTAGTTAGGATATGCTCTCACTTCATTCGAAAATATGATTTCCTTGACTAAAATAATTTATTTTACACAAAAAATAATTTGACTAATCACAGCGTAGGTAGCAAATTTTTTATAAGGGGAGTAGATTTTAATGGGCATTCGGGGCGAACAGCTGTCGTCCAGCAACTTTCCAAGTAAGAACTCGGCCGAGACCGTCTGGTCTGAATCTCGTTATTAATAAAATGAATTGTCTACCTATGGAAGTGCTAACTTTATTCTTGGAAAATATATTAGTAACTATAATGATGTATTGCCTAAGCAGATTATATGAATCTGCTGGTAGGTCTTGTGATTACCTACTTATTGCAAAAGATATGTGAGAAAAGTAGGAAAGTCTATTATCCTATCATTATAATAAGAAAAAGAAAACGAAACGTTGAAAGTTCAATTTTATATTAGGTTCTACAAATACTGTTCCATTCATTTAACTGAAACTGCAATGGCACTTTAAAGAATTCTAAAAATGATCTAGAACGGTAATTAGAGCCTTGGTTTAGTGCAGTAACGTAGAGCGCGGCACGGCGCGGGCGGAGTGGACGGGCACGTCATTGTCGGGAATAGATGAAACCGGCCTTTTGTTCTCTCCACCTATAACAGAAACGATTTCTTTTTTCTATTTTTTTAAACACGCCGCTTTCCTCTCTACCGTAATTTTTCTCCTCACCAATTACTTTCTTTCTGCGCCAGAGAGGTATTACTTCGAACTTCCCTAGCAGTTTTCCATTTGTATTTTTCAATATTCGGTTTCCTATAATGTACGTTGCTTTGATAGATACGTTGCTGCAGCGGTGTGGTTTTTAAAAAGGAATTCTAAGTAAATATGAATACGCAGAGTTTTCTGAGAACTGGGGTAAGTATAGCAGGATTTGATTTTAATTCATGTAAATCCTTGACACAAAACGAATGACTAGGAACGTGTTGTTTTTGATGAAGTAGGTAGATGTCACTGTTTTGGGTAGTGATCACTTATATGTATAAAACACACAAGGCTAGAGAGACAATGTCACATTAATAGTAGTAGTAAGAAGTAAGTAGGTACTTAGTTGTTGAATAAGCAAGTTGAAAGTTCGTCCAGAGGGTGCGGGTGAGGTGGCTAATCAGTCAATCTTGCGGCGAATGTAGGAGTAGTGAATCTGCAAAATGACGGACGCCCAGTATAATTAATTACCCAAACTTCAATAGGTACGGATAACAAAAGACGATTGTTTGCTTTCTGAGCCGCCCGCGCCGTTGAATCGATGCTGGCCCTAAAATCCAGATAATCTCGCCCATTGTATCTGTTTTATGAAAGAAATAAACTTTTTATTTCCTTTAGAATTTGATGCTCCAGAAAAAGAAACCACCAATCTTTTTCTGTCATCGCCTGAGCTTATTATCTCTAAAATGCAATTATCGCTTAAATTGTTTTATGGTTAAATTTATTAGTGACTATTTATTTTAAAAAAACATTTACTTACCTTCTAAATACAACTAGATTGTTATTTTATTAATAGCAAAACTAAGATAAAGATAAAATTCAATTATAATATTAATTGAAGACATTTAATTAAATTATGGTTTTCTTGATCCTCATAAAATTACCTAATACCTAGTGAATACCTAAATATCCCATATTTTCATCTGATAAAGCACCTATGCACTACGCATGTTTTCCAATTAACGTCGCCAAAGCAACACGAGTGTCAAATAAATATTTACATGCGCAAACCACGGGAGGCAGTCACTTTGTTGTACAATGTTAAAAAGGCTGGTCTGCAGATAACGAGCTAAGCACAATGGTAGCCTCATTCCCGCCCACCGCCAAATATGAACTCTCATTGTCTACTTAATTACAACGGGTGTCTTTGAGATATGGCTGGTACACATTCCGCCACAAAGCCTGTCACACACAAATAATATTTTATCGCTAGAGCTATGTTTTCCCGTCTCAAAAGGCAATTATTACGTCTTCGTGTGAATGCTTAGTAACACAACACGAGTACCAAGGGCGTCAATCAAAGACCGCTATTGAACGCGCGCGCGACCTCGTCTCGTCTCGTCAACATCGCGCACCATGCTCGCATACGGTTCGCCCAATTGTATGCTTCTTCAGCCACGTAATACAAATGTTTAGAGCTATATAGCAATAAATATAGTCCAATCATTATTTTAATTAATAATACTAAACACGCAGATTACATACGAAAAAGATTTTTTGCGTGCGAGCTTATAAAATATTATGATCCTCCCTAATAAAAATAAAAGGTTCGCGATAACAATAATTTTAAATTAGATCAATTTAGGACGATAACGGCTCCAGTTATTATTTCCATGGCGGCGATAAACCTTGTAAATGGTTTTCCAAACGTCCCGGCTGCGCGGCGAGCCTTTTTATTAGGGTATTTGTCAAGATATTCCTCGACTAAAAGGGACTATAATCGAAAATTTTACGTTTGGTTACCATACGCCTTGTGCTCTGGTCGAGTGGGTAATATATTGATGGAAATAAGGGCAACCGTTACCTATTACCTACGATTTTCTATTTGCTTTCTGTTCATTAGTCAGTGATGGGAAAATCAACGTATCACATTGAATGTATGAGGTTCATCTTATACCTACTTCCTTGTTAAAAATCTGTATTTATTTTAGTTCCGTATTGCTTGTTGAAGTACCAATCTTAGCAACCAGAAAACAGGACGAGACACCGATAATGGAAATACGCCTTTGTTTATTAACCAATAACATAAATCCAGCTAGCCCGATTACGGTACTATACGTGCCTATGCCGGCAAATTTGCATGTTTAATGAAATCATTGTATGTACACGATCGACGCTAATTGGACTACTAAATCCGTTCACTTGTTTATGCATTCGAAACTAATTACGGGATTCGTAATCGACATCTATGGTTTGACGGTATCACACCAGATGTTAGGTGAAATTCACCCACATTCTAGTGGGATCTGTAAAAATTATCTATCCTTATCAGATTTATGGTTATTTAGCCTTAATGGTGATCGGTTCAGTGGAAGCAAAGAAAAAATTATAACAAAGAAATATATTAACACCTTATAGCCCATCATCCAGAATTAATGTCCCAGAATATATTTTATATCATCATCTCCCATCTAAGCTTGGATGATAAAATATTGTTGTAAATTGATGACATTTTAATCTAATTTAATTCTGCATGTTTTTTTTCTATTCTTTGTTAGTTAATAAGTAACTTCTATATTTAAAACAAAATTATTATAATGTTTATGAATAAATAAATGACAATGAACATTGAGACTTATCGCATTTGTTGATATAGTAAAGTTTAGTTCTAGCAAAAGACTGAAAACAAAAAAAAAATTGTGGCTGGCTGTGGGTGGACCTGAACTAATTAAATAAACATACATATGATTCATTTGGCTTATCATAAATCAACACTTAAATAGATATATCAAGATTACGAATTTGTAAGTAGATGAAATGGCAGAAAAATATATCAGGATTGTTTTTGTGGATGAAATTCTTTAATTAGTCTGAGCTGCTGTTTTGTTATTACGAGAACATTTCCATTTATGTCAAGTGCTATACAAAATTAGTTTCTTCTTTATCTAGAAGAATCCATTTTTATTCTGCCCAGCTAAAATTAGCTTCAAATATTAGCAAGAGACAATTTAAAGCCCGAAATGACGTTGCTAGAATGTATGTCGGTCATCGGATCACCTGCGGCGCTCAATTTCCGGGAAGCATCGCCAGGAAGTCTCCCCACGATTAGTTCTGGTGATAGCTTGTACCGGGAAATATACTTGTGGGCTTCGTTACTGAACCACGGACCACTGGATAAACTGTTGAACACGAGCGGTTTTACTTTACCCATTGAAATATACAGTTAGTGCAAAAATACTCTCGCACTGGAAAAGTTTTGTACCATTTTATTGTTTCTGTGGGTGTAGCTTATAACAATTGCAGGCGAATTCAAAATATTTCTTTTGGTAGAGTAAAATTTATATTAATTCTAATACATAAAATTATAACATGATACGGATCCCTTTCGTAATTTAATTAAGTAAGTAGGTACTCATAACAGAACTTGCTGTATTTCTTAGGTTTTTTTATTCGTATTTTTCAAACATATTTAAAGTAGCTATTCTTTTAAAGTAGGTACGATAAAATTCAAATGACCTGTTTAAAAACCATCCGTGGCGTGCCAAATTGAGCAGTAAAATGTATCAATGAAAAGGAAAGTTTTTTCATGCGAAATTCGCGAAGACGGGCGTTTCTTTGAATTAATAAGCAGACGCTAAATTTAAATTTAATGAAACAAGTTTCCAGCAGAGTGCTGAGTTATACCTATTCAGTTCATAACTGTCCTCGCCTTCTTCCTTCGCTACCTCGGAACATTGTGTTATGTAAATTATTTATGATTATATTATAACTCTTGTTGGACTCACCAACTCAAATATGAGTAATGAACACTGAAAAAGTTTAATTAACATTTTATTTCTCTTGCAAATAATTTTCTTCAATAATAACAGTTTTCATACGGTTTTTTACAAAATCCAATGATGAAATAACAACACGAAAAGTAAAAGGCCACAGGTATTCCAACTGACAAAGGCTCTGGTACTTTGTTATAAATCTTCCTACGTACGTAGGTCGAACCTAATTACTATTTTACGCAGTGCCAGATAGTTGCATTATATAATTTATTGGTATATCTGATATTAATTTTACTACACTCTTCACAAGGGTTTATTTTATACTTTATGCTAAAACATGGAAAACAAATAAATCATAAAAACTTGCAAAGTTATGATTAGTTTTATAGCGTTGATCCTATACATTTTGTCTACCAAATTATGGAATTATCATCATTTTGGGTTAAACATTTTTTTCTCTGTTTTCATTCGAAGTTTTTCAAGAATGTAAAGGGGTAGAAGTATGAATAAATTAATAATTTTGAAAATGCTAATTCGATGTCACGTAATCATGACGAGGTATTTGATTATTTTGTCTCTCATATTGAAATTTTGTGTGAAATCTTTTGCAAAACTATTTACATACTTTTATCAGTTGTTATGATCAAGAACAATTTTCATTTAAGATAATATCCAGAAATATGTCAGCTGTTGGCTCCTTGTTTAAGTGAATATTAATATTTTTTAATTTTTTTTTTTTTTTTTTGCAAAACTGTTTTAAATTGTGTTATTTATTTCTTTGTCCTTATTTCTGATTTGAGCATCGATAATCGATATGTCGCCCACAAAATGAACACAATTCGTATAATATTATTCAACATTATCTACATAGGTCTTCAAATATTGTACCCACAAGTTTAGGTTTCAGATATCTATTTCAAATGATACCTGGATGAGATATATATATAATTTGAAATTTCCCTGAGGGATCTACTTTCATACAATTTGGGGATCCGACCTTGATCGAAACCTGAAATCTATTTTCGAAAAATTGTTTACAATAATTTCTCACTTCGGATTAGATGAGTTGTTCTAAATGAGAAATTAATTCAATAACTCAGTGTCGGTGGAGGCAATATCTGCCAAATACTGATGAGTTTTCACGGTAGAGATAATGACCACGGATTACTATCATAACGGCCCCTTTGTTAAGAACAATTGATGCATTATGCTATTGTGCTTCCACTGACTTTCTAATTAATGTTGTTATAATGATGTTCCTGAACATATGTATGCTCTCTATTGTAGGGATATTATCGACGATCTATGTATGATTCTAAAAAACTTTGGTGGGTATACAGTATCTACGTAGTATCAGTACTTGTCTTATGGAACGTCTGTATCTTTAGGGATAATAGGTATTTTTGGGTAAAATGGTGGTTACTATGACAACTAACTGACACTTGGGAGTCAGTTTCAAATCTAGCTAACGATAACTTTTATATAAAGCTTTATTAGATAATCAAATATTATAGGTTTGTTAGTTATATACAAGAGAAGCGAATTTTATTATTATAGAAGAAATTAATAACAGATGTAAAATAAATATAATATAAACCCGAGGAAGGAACGGTACCTTTGGTGCACGGTTACGACTCACAGTGTGAGTCGATTACTTTAAAAGTTTAAAATGTGCGTTCATTGAAATCCACACTTTTTTATGGCGATTATAGTTTAGTTTACGAATTAGTTTTAGAACATTGTTCATAGCTAGTCAAGGCAGTAGGTCTATTATACAGCAAATATCTGATTGCAGCACAGTAAGAAGTAAATATTGCTTAAAAAAGACAATGATTAAAATCATGTATTATTATTATGTTCCAATAGAATTTCACGATTTGCGAGGTGTAGGCAAATATTTTCAATTTGGGTCATCGAATCGCAGCGAGCGTGGCTCAGAATGCTCAGCGGCACAAAATGATTCATGGAAATTGCACCGTAATTGAAAAAAATACGTTATTGCCGTTTGACGCATTGCCGAGATGTGCTCGCAGTTCGTAGCTACAATGTGAGCGTCACCGATGAGCCCGGTGATTTCACATCCCTAGCTTATTCATATTTTTGTCAGCATAAATTAATTATGCTCCAGCTTCCACCCATATTTATAGTTATTTATAACGTTAATTTGATAATAAACGGTCTATGTTTATTTTTTCACAACAAATAATATGAGTACAAATCTATTACGTTCATGATCCTTTTTATTGAAATAGAAAAAACCGGCCAAGTGCGAGTCGGACTCGCGCACTGAGGGTTCCGTACAAACTTCGTCCATTGTTCGTCCATCAAGGGAAATGCACAATTTTAATTTTTTACCTTATTTGAGGTTGGTGCCAATTAAGCTAGACCTCTAAATTCTATGAGCGCCGATACAACTCAGAGTATTAATTGGCGTAACTATGTATGTATGGGGACACCCTTTAAATTTCAACTTTTGATTTTTTTTTGAATTTTCCCTTTATTTGTGCGGTAAGACCTTGCTTTTTGCCATTTTTTTTTTATATTTGAGTTGATTGAATGAAAGGCAAATTGCGGTTTACGGTTTATGACGTATTAAAAAAAAACTACTAATTAGATCTCGTTCAAACCAATTTTCGGTGGAAGTTTGCATGGTAATGTACATCATATATTTTTTAGAGTTTTATTTTTTTATTCTCTTATTTTAGAAGTTACCGGGGGGGGGGGGGGACACACATTTTACCACTTTGGATGTGTATCTCGCGCAAACTATTCAGTTAAGAAAAAATGATGTTAGAAACCTCAATATCATTTTTAAAGACCTATCCATAGACACCCCACACTTATGGGTTGGATGAAAAAAATAATTTTGAGTTTCAGTTCTAAGTATGGGGAACCCCCTAAATTTATTGTTTTTTTTCTATTTTTGTGTGAAAATCTTGTGTGAACATCTACTTACCAAGTTTCAACAGTATAGCTCTTATAGTTTCGGAAAAAAGTGGCTGTGACATACGGACGGACAGACAGACGGACAGATATACAGACAGACATGACGAATCTATAAGGGTTCCGTTTTTTGCCATTTGACTACGGAACCCTAAAAAACATCCAGTAAATCAATCTATGGTTTACTAAGTTTTCATTCTACCCTAGCCAACAATAGATAATCCACTCACTTGTGGAGTACCTAAGCAACAATAGTAAACTTTATTTAATTTAGCTGATTATTCGATTTAATTATTCCAAATAAATTCATGTTATATTTAGGAAGGTATTTCGGGATATATTGGAAAATAGAGAAATACAAACTTGTGTCACGTTGAACGAGGAAATGTTGTTTACCAAATCCTTTTTACCTTTACGCTTGAATAGCCCCCACTCGGCTGTTTCATCGAGTTCCCAACGATAAGTCCGAAACTTTCACTTGATAAAGTCAAATAAAGAAAATAAAAAATCCTTTGTGTTTTGAATATTCAACCGCAATCGTAAATGCGGAAGATATCTATTCATGTATTATGGATACCTATTAAGTACCTCTGATAAATTCACCAGAATAGATCCTTGAAAAATTAATGATTCAACCTTTAACTCGAGTTTAGTTTGACAATGCTCCTATACCCCGTCTATGCTCTCCTCATGCACACTTCTTTTAAATATATATTTTTTTAAATATCCCTCAAATTGAAAATCTTTTATCGTCTAAGATTTATATTCTTACAACCTAAAAGTCTTTAAACCTTTTAAGTGATACCCAATTGGTAGTGACGTCAGATGCCGCGGCGAAGGTTGTGGGTTCGAAACCTGTAATGAGTTTGATCTTTCGGAGAAGGAGAACATCGTGAGGAAAGATCTGGCTGGCTGGTTTGGCTTGTGGCTTCTTTTTGACCACAATATCACTATGTTAAGTGAGGATGTGGCCGAAGGTGGTAAGCACACAAAGCACAAATGTACAAAGTACACTACCACCAAAATTGTAAGGTAAGCTGTAAGAGGTTCGTGGTTATGTCAGTATGGGTGTTACACATTTGTGAAGGGCGAGTTTTGGCGGAGAATGAACAGCAGCTTAGGGAATTAGAAGTCATTGTTGTTTCTAGTTAGCTTGCTGCATAACAAAAGCAAATAATTAAATAATAGCTAAAATATACTTACTGATATATGAGTAATAAAAGGCAGACTTCGACAGGTAAACTGCAAATATGAATGAAATAACGAATTTTTATTGTGTGTATGAAAAGTTTATCAGATCAGGTCTCCTGAGCAAAGACTTTAAACTAAAACAAACGATGTACAAAAATTGCCGCCACTTTATTTAAATGTAAAAAAGTACACTGAAAGTAACTTTAAGCAAACTACATAACAATAGACACTTTACGACTCACATATCGAACAGATGATACTGAAGCTTATCAGCAAGATGCCGTGCCAAAAGGAGATTTCAGTCCGATTTTGGATAAAAAATACATAGGAAGAATTGGTAGTCTTTGACAAGCACTTCGGCGGAGGCCGCTCGCTCGACGGTGTTTGCTTAGCGCGAGTTCGCAAATGCTACTGATTGCTTGTTTGTACTACGAAATTTTTATTTTCCTTAGCGAAGTTTAGCGCTAAAGCCTCGCTGAGTATTCACATTTTGATTTCTACAATTTTCCTTACTACGTATATGTCCTAAAGGAAACTAAAAGTTTCCATTTAAATTTTCTTTCAATTCCTTTCGATTTAGATGTAAGAAAAATAGAAAAATCTAAGTACCTACCATCAAGCTATCAAAATGACAATACTTAAGTAGGTATAATGGGTTAAAGGCTAAGGCCATTATGCGCATACATAGGTGATCAAGTCAGTTGTAAGTTGTAACGTTCATTGTTAAGTACCTTACCAGTGTCTTTATGAATATAATATGAGTTTTGAGCTTGATTAGATTTGTGAACCTTATGTAATAATATTTAAATTTATTTATAAGATTGAACCATATTACCTACTACCATTTGAATTTAGAATCTTCAGACAGCTTTCTTTTCACGTTTATACCAAACCTTCTGGTATCTTTTTCTAACATTATTTTTGTTATCGTGGAATCCAGTTGGAATCGGAAGATATTCCGGACAGAGCTCGTATCGACAAGCGGCTTAGTTTAAATTGAAACATATTGGCGGGGAAGGGAATCCTTACCTTACGTGTACAGTTCCATCTGTTCAAATAAAGTATCTAGTCGTACAGGCATTGTACAGGATGTAGGTTTAACGCTATTCTACTATTGCGCTTGTTGTCTTCGATTGTTTGTTTTTGAACACACCTGTATCATAAGTTAGAAAGGCATACTGGGTGATTTTTTTGTCACTGGACATACTTGTAGGGGTGGTAGTACTCATCAATATGAACAACTTTTATCATGGGAATTACTCTCGACATCACAAAAAATTATCAGCTGTCCATACAAAAGTTCAATACCTACTCGACCAAAATGTATGAAGGAACAATTTTATTTTTTGCGATATCAGAGTTGGTCCCATAATAAAAGTTGTTCATATTGACGAGTACTTCAACCCTTGCAAGTATGGCCAGTGACTAAAAAAACACCATGTATTTCAAGGAAACAGTTATTTTTCATATGATGTTACGATTTTTTGTACATAGTTGATAAATTAATACTAACTAATTTACTAATAACTAGGTATAAGTATTATTAGTTACTAGCTTTCGCCACGCGGTTTCACCCGCGTTCCCGAGGGATCTTATGTTTTCCCGGGATAAAATGTAGCTCACAGCCTTCCTCGATAAATGGACTCTCCAACACTAAACGAATTTTTCAATTCGATCCCGTATTTCTTGAGATTAGCGCGTTCAACCAAACAAACAAACTCTTCTGATTTATAATATTACTAGCTTCCGCCCCGCGGTTTCACCCGTATTCCCGAGGGATCTTGTGTTTGCCCGGAATAAAAAGTAGCCTATAGCCTTCCTCAATAAATGGGCTGTCTAACACTGAAGTAATTTTTCAAATCGAACCAGTAGTTCCTGAGATTAGCGCGTTCAAACAAATAAACAAACTCTTCAGCTTTATAATATTAGTAGGTATATAGATATAATAAGTCGTCTAGATAACATTTATTAAAATTATCATTGTCAAGCTCGTGTGGCTTGTCAGGCTCTGGATGCTAGTCTTGTAGGTTATTGTGTAAATTATAGACGCTATTATTTTAGATTACTTTTACTATTATTTGTACGTCAGCCATTGCTATACATTGACGACAGAGAGGCCGAGAGAAGAGCAGTGTTGCCAGACTTCATGGATAATTAATTACAGTAGCAAAGATTGGTACTACGTAACAAATTATGACTGTCGAAATACAAATAGTACCTATAGAATGGTATAGACGTAGCTATTAAATCAATGTATTATCGAGTAAATATCACAATATTGTAGAAATTCTTCGATGATGTGAATTTTACGACGCGTGCACTCTATTTCAGTTAAGTTGTAACGTTTCAGTCAGAAATATTTTATTACTTCCTATTTTGCTGAACGCCGCTCACTATTGCACGTGTTATGAATTTCAAATTATGTAGTACTACGGAGTTTCATGTCGAACACTATTTTATATTGCTTCATATACCTAGTTATAAAGCTCGCTGCGAATGTCAATTTGGAACAATTCAGAGCTTTATGGGTGAAATATAAATGGACATGCAATATTAAATTTATAATATATTAAACATTTTAGACGCAATATCTAATAAAGCGTCTAAAATGTTAGGCTTTATCATACGCAGCGGTAAATTTTTCCGTAGTACAAAAACCAAAATAATACTGTACAACAGTCCGTCCGAAGTGTCTTAGAATATTGTAGCGTGGTGTGGCGTCCACACTATGCAACTCATGCTTTGCGACTGGAACGTATCCAGAAGAGGTTCATGCGACACCTTGCATACTCTGATAAACTTAGCAAACATTTACCATCATACGAAGAGAAATTGCGTTACTATAGAATGCACTCTCTTTCCGATCGCAGAGAAAGGCTGGACCTAGTTTTCTTACATAAACTGTTTAATAACGTAATTGACTGCCCTCAACTATTGCAAAAGTTTAATTTTAGAGCCCCCGTAAGATTCCCTCGCAATAAAGTGACACCTCTAGCGCCACCTTATCGGCGAACTGTCTTTGGTGCCAACTCACCGATTCCACGCATTTGCAGATTATTAAATAAAAAAAGCGTTTCAGTGGATATACATGCAGACTCTATTGGAAAATTTCGTAAGATACTGTTTGAATGTTTTAGTCTAGGAAGCGGATAATTACCGAAAATGTCATTTGTTTCTGTGTTTAATCTTTATCAGTAACTATTTTTTTGTTTTTTTTTTATGTTTAATTTCAAGCTTAAGTGCTTTTTATACTGTAATTTTATTTTTTTATTATCATATTACTTTTTTTTTGTGCATGTGGTGTTTACCTTAAATTGTTGTACATTCACAAATGAAATGTTAGTTCTAAGATAGCCTAAGTAATAATGTAACAACAACTGGTAGACCATGAAATAAAATAATAAAAAAATAAATGAACACTTTCGGGTAGGCGGTGCATATTTAATTGATCTTAGACTTCGTTATTAAGTAATTAACTCATACATTTGAATTTTCTAATAAATTGAATGCGAATTTTTGTTCGACTGTATTTGAAGTCACTCTCTTACACACACCATTCCACTGAATATTTATTCTTCGAAAGGCTATCATTCTTTCGCTTCAGAAGACAAAGTAAAACAATTTCGTAAGAGGTAAAAGATTGAAGACGAACGATAATCCTGAAGTAGAGATTGTCGCATGTATTGGATACGTCGAACAACCGGCGGACTTCCATGAAAATACACACACTTGGTAGATTTAGTGCGAAACACCAACAATAAATAACTGACCCGGAAGGGACAAAGGTACAAGAGTATCGCCCAAATGAATTGAAAAGGCCTCATACATAAAACAACGACTCCTTCCCGTTAGAACTTAGATATCACCTCGCATGGCGCGAGCCGCGACGAAAAATTTACATTACCAGGTACTTTATCATCTGTGAACAACATTATAAAAGAAAAAATAATGACTGAAATTACAGACCGTTGCTCGTAAGTTTCAAAATAATACAGATACAGAAATATCATAACAATAGCTGCCTAATTAATATGTATTATTCTTATGCAAATATTTAAGTTGTTTTATTGAAGATGCTCCTTGCCTAAGTATTTTTGGGCTATGTCATACCTACTTAAGTCATAAGTATTAAGGTAGGAGTGAATGTTTTTATAATATGCTGGCTGTAAATTTTGTGATTCAGTAAAAAAAAAATCGCGCGCAATTTGGTGTTTAGAACGTAGGTAGACTAAATTTTTATATAAGTATGTGTATACTACAACCAATTATTTATTATTTGTTGTTTATTACAATACTAGCTTCCGCCCCGCAAATGCACCCATGTATAGTATTATTTAAACATATTGTGCTCTGTCACGGTGTATTATTTTTGGCACTTCCATAGGTATATGACCCAAATACGCTCAAAAGGTTTTCTAATATAAAAAAAGTTATTATGGACTAAAACATTACAATAAGATTCTGTAAAAAAAAAACTATTTTCGGGTTTGGTTTCAGGTACTGGAAATAACAACACTACAAAATAGTACCTATAATATTAGTATTGGGGTGTAGTAGGATTTGCGGCATTTGAAACCTCTTCAGTACCTATTTTTTTCTTATTCAATTCAGTTGAGGTGTGTTAGGGTGCGGTTGTGGCCCCCTAGTCTGTATAATCATGTAGTTGATAACTATAATATTAAGTTAACGCTGTGATAATGTCTGTTAGCTATTGTTCCTAAATAAAATAAAATAAAATAAAACATGTAGATTTATCAAGTCCAGCCATGTTGCAACTTTAAGCCAGATTTAAGTTTGCGTAAGTTACGATTTATACCACATCCAAGGGTACATAACTCAATTATTGGGTAAATACCTATATTTCAAGTTTTTACTGTGGCTTATGGGTTTTTCTAATAAGCGGGTGCTGAACGTTATAATCTTATTTATAATAATAACTATCATATTCCTCCATGCTATGATCATAGAAAAAATAATGCTATTATGTGTACGAAGACCAAGTAGATACCCATTAAGATTAGCTGCGTGGGCCACGCTCTGAACTGTGAAGCCTTTATTGTTTCCAGTTGAGTTGCAGCTTTGTCGCAATTGATACTGGTCACGTCCTGCCATCTTGTTATTCCAACTTTGTCTTTATTCTCTGACTTATATATACAGTGTTGTGACACTTTGTTTCAGATAAATATGAGTGTTAGTAAACAAATGACACTAATCAATATTGTTCGGGGAAACTATTCACTTGTTCGACATGTTTTCACAAGTTATTTATAAATATGTGTCACTGTTTTAAGGAATTATTATTGTAGAAGATCACGATTAAGATATTAGTTATGATAAATATTTATCTTTGGATATTCTTCATTACGTAACTTGATTACAACAATCAAGTTGCAATCAATTTCAATTAGAAACCAGTTAGATTAGTGTTTTCTGGAATTATTTTTGATGACGTAATATTTCTATTTATTAAGAGGTTGTTTCGAATTTTGCATTTGATAGCCCAATTCTTGAGGACGGTTATAGGTTACTTTTTATTCCGGGAATGCAGGTAAAACCGCGGGGAACAGTTAGTCGTATAATATGTAGATAAGTATACTATACTTGTAAATATACATAGGTACCTACAGAGCGTAAGGTTAGTTTTAATTGTTTAGCAAGATTTTTAGGGTTGGAAGTAGGTACTCATTAATACATACAAACAACTTTTACTGTGGGACACACTCACCACTGATCACATTTTCTCTCAAACTTGATACGGTCCATAATTATTATTGACGTATATAGCAGAGTCGTGTATGTCATGGTGTAAGTAAACTAACGTACAGTGAACTAGCAATGCTTTTAGCGCGTGTTGTTATGCAGAGGCGGGCGGGCGGACAGGCGGGCGGACAGGCGGGCGGTGGCGCGGCGCGGCGGTGCGGCGGCGGCGGCGCGGCGGCAGCGCTCACATAAATTCCAATTTATCGTTCAACCTGCCGAACTTTCTGGACGCCTCACTCACCTCACCCCCACAGAAACCTTATTTTATTTAACTTCTTTATTCCATTCCATGTCTTACGGTTTTCGTCTTCCGATAAAACTTAATTGTACATGATTGCAAAATGTTTTAACTGTCGGTTTGAACACGCCACAGGTAGAGCTATTGACAGCTTACTAATTATTATTACCTACCTATTATTAAATAATACCTAATCATTTTGTTTATTTAGGAAACACTAATGGATCATATTAGTCAATTAGTTAGATTTAGTACAGAGGATCAAATTCCTCTACATGGGTTTCCGCATCAAAGAACAATTATTATGCTTTATTTGCTTTAATATTATTGTGATATACAGCCTGTTTTTATATGTAATCAATACTTTGTCACTTATGTTTTTTACTTCACTTTTAAAACGCTTCTAAACACTAGATGTTCTAAAATATATGTGCTGTCATATGGATATCGTTTTTTCCTATTAATTAATTTGTATCCCGCATTCCCAACAAATATTTATAATGATGTTGGTACTCCCACGCACTCTTCCTAGTAGAGAGGCTGAATTGTTAGTTTATTTTGTTGAAGGATTTATAAAAACAAGGATTTTTTATTGAATGAATGTGATGATATTTATTTTTTTTCTATTGAAAGTATCTAATCTTTATTTGTACTGATACTGTAGCTACTTTTATGTATGTACGTTTCTTATATTATGTCAGATAACACATTTTTTTATTAATACTCGTAAATAAAAACAAATCAGGATATTTGCCAACAGAATAGCGAGCGGCGTTTATCTATTTTTTTCAAGAAAAAGGAAGCAGGAAGATTGCAGAGGGGAAGAAAAGAAGCAAATTTAATATCGCTATTCAATAATGTAGGTAGTAGTCGTTTATTCACTTTGCTATAATACAGCCATACCTCGGCAGGTAGCTGGCGGCGCCAAGTTTCCACACAAACAAACCAATAAACGTCGCCTCCGAGACATTTTCAGGGAAGAAAGCAATTATTTATATTCCATCTTGAGCCGTTGATGTCCACCCAATTTGAAAATATAGCTGTCGGTTGGTTCTGTGGTTTCAGGCAATACTCATGCTACGTAACGTGTCGAAGTAGTATAATCCTTTGAATTTCAACATTATTAGTAAACAATTTAGATAATACTATCTCAGAAGTTACCTCTAAAAGACATAATTTATTCCATTATTCAACCTTCTCTGCTTTGATATTTTTTTTGTAAGCTATGCTCAATTAAAATTATTATAATTGTAAAGTCATAAACCTTCGACTGTCGATAAAATCACTACATTATTATGAACTTTGTATTTCAACACAGAGTCGACAAAGCAATAGTTTTATGAAATAAAAGCTAAAAGGCTATTGTTGAGTATCAAATATTTCATGAACTCCTATCGCATTTCGTCTAGACGATGTTATAAGTTTTCGACTTTGTTCGTATTACATAATATACGGTTGATCTTAAAACTTTGAAGTCGTTAAATAAAAGTATTGTAGAATGTTTCACGCATCCTATCGAAAGATTATAAAGAAATAATAACATTGAATAAAAATAAGGAAGCAGATAATATTTTTTATTTATAGCTTCACAAATATATATGGTTTTATTCATACATGGGGGAAAGAAAATAATCTTTCTTTTTTAAGATTTTTTTTATTTGTTGTGAGAAATTAAATTAACAAAAATGCTACATGTATGTACAAAAAAAGCATTGTAATATTAAAGTTAAAAATAAAGACATTTGGCACAAAACGGTAGACCATAATTGCTTACTCGTTGCGTAGACTAGATAATATAGGTAGGTACTTAGTAACCTATTATGTAGTACCACCTAGTGGTATCATGGAGGTGTATGGGTACCTTCTACCATCGACGGGGAGCTCATCTTCACACAATAGAACCAAACTGGTCTCGCATGGTGCGGTTTCAAAGGAGCTTCCTACCGCCGACGCTCAGGTTATGGAACGAGCTTCCCGCCGTGGGTTTCCCAAAGCAGCATAGGGTTCGCGATACATTCAGTCAAAAAAGTATCGGGAATGGATGATTCGTTTATGGTTCCAAATATATATTTTTTTGTTGTTAGATTGGCATAACTGTTTTCCATTTTGGCGCAGAGTTTGAGTTGCATCTGTTATTTAGATTAAATACAGTGCTCTTTTTAGTTAGATCATATTTATCTAGTGTGTATTGCGAATTTCATAATGGACAAAAACATCGCCAATGGAATTTCGTGTTTGGAGTCTCTGAAAATATTACAGAAGGCTTACGGTGAATCGACTTTATCAAAAACACGTCCTTATGAGTGGTACAAAGCGTTCAAAAGTGGGATGTGATGGAAGACTTGCTCCGATAGGCCATCAATTAACATCGCAAAAGTGAAGGAAATAGTGACTGAAAATCCGTATTAAAAATTTGAGAGAGATAGCCGCTAAGCTTTCTGTCTCTCACATTATACAATAAAATAATCACTTGGAAACATGTTGCCGCTCGGCGAGTCCCAAAATACTCAATCGCATAAGAGTAGCTGAGGACATGCTAGAACGAGTCAATTCCGACCCAACATTCATGAAACGCATTGTTGCTGGTGACGAGACGTGGGTTTACGAGTTTGACATGCAAACTAGTCAACAAGCTTCGGAGTGGCGCCTTCCAACTGAACCGAAACCGAAAAAACCACGCCAAAGTCGATCGAAAGTCAAAGGACAAAAAGGCCAGATTTGTGGAAAGAAAATTCTTGGATTTTGAACCACGATAATGCGCCATCGCACAAGGCCATCATGGTGAACGAATTTTTGACCAAAAACTTAACAAATACCATCGAGCAACCCCCTTATTCACCAGATATGGCTCCAGCTGACGTTTTTCTTTTCCTAAACTCAAATTACCACTCCGTGGCACCCGTTTTCATTCGGTAAAAGACAAAGGAGAATTTGCGGCGAGAACTGAACTCAATTCCGGAAAAGTGTTTAAAAATGTTTTGATAATTGGATTATTCGTTGGCGTAAGTGTATCGTTTCTGAAGCAGCATACTTTGAAGGCGATTGATCGTTTCCCAGTAAGTAGGTACTTTCTTGACAGAGTAGTATATAATGCGCGAGTGATTCCCCCTGGTGTTACATACGGTAGGTGAGCTAGATTGACTTGTTTGTCATCTTAGTGGTATAAAAAAAGGTGCACATCTTAGGAAAGTGAATTTTTCGTTCCTTTTTGATTACGAAACATGATTATTTCTATGTCAAAAATGCAAATGCGTAAAGTCTGGGAACTTTATTATTAATGTTTTTATACTAGTTTGTATCATATAAATGTACGCGTAGAGGAGTACTGCGTTTTATAATAGCAAAAATATACCTACTTATATAAACATAAGTCGAAGAAATAATAACGTGCTGGATAGACGCGTGGGGTAAGAGCTCTCCTACTCACAATATTGATTTTATACATTTTTTCTTTTCATTATTTCATTCACTGACTCTATTGATGATATAGTAGTTTGTTCTACCAAGTGACCTTAGACAGTTAACAATTTCCAACCAGTTTTTTTTTTTGATTATAAATAACGTTCTTGAGTACCTACCTGTTCTATCTCGTAAAAGGCCTAGACTAGAACAATGATTTGGAGAGAGGAAACATACATAAAAAGTAAATGTTATTGTATTCTCCTATGATTGAAAATAGTGACTTTATAATTTAAGAATAATATTATTTTCTAACATTTTTCCAACAGCAAAGTTAAGTTTGTCCCTCAATTCTGTTTATTTTTCGTTACGATTGATGGACGATCTATTTACATACCAACAAGTTAATACGGAACCTTCGGTGCGCGAGTCCGACTTGCACTTGGCCGGAATTATTTTTATACAGCGTAGGTTATTAACTAATTGGTTTATACGTGTGCTTGTGATGTTGCTTTGAGTACAAGGGCAGATCCAGGATTTTTTCTGGGAGGGGCAGACGGGCAAAAATAATCAACAATAACTACTTATTAAAAATAAACTTAAAATTACTTGTTTAAATAAAGACAGTTTTTGGCAGGAAACATAAATAGCACATAGCACTTCATTAGCGTAAATTTTTGTCGCAATGTCTTGATAGATATGCATTAAAGCCAGTCTATTCAAACGCTCTTCTGTCATCCTGCTGTGAAACAAGTCTGATAATTTGATTTGCCTATAAGTATGTACTGTGATGGAAACTCCACAACCGCCTGGGGGGGGGGGGGGGGCACAGGGGAACATTCCACCGTTGTATGAGTAATTTTACTATTTAGACTTCGTGAAAAATAGAAAATATTATGTCATAAATATTGAATAATTGAAGCGTGCGTAAATTATTGTGAGTGTAGGTATGTATTGCCGTTGCGCTCGCACACCGAAATTCCGCCTGTTCCGAGAACGCTCTAAAGCACTGTAGTGGCTCGTATGGCCTTAGTAGTCAAGTGGGGACGTGTGAGCTGATTATGTTAATCAAAAATAAATAAATAATTTTTATTTAAACAAGCAAACAACGTTTAACTATATTAATATTTACAATCTAATGAAATTAGACTAAATGGCTATTAAATAAAATCACATAATTTTAAATGGTAGGTACCTAACGAATGTAAACGACTGGCTTAATAATGAGCAGGTTTATTACAAAGCAGACGACCTCATCAAATGAAAGAGCTATTTATCTTCCGTTCAATTATCCCCAAAATAAACCTTGGAACCTTCGAATATACAGTCAAAGGAAAAATGGAATGTGAACTCGACTCGAAATCGCGTTAATCTTCATTCATTTGTATGCAAGGGCGACTTTAGAATAGTCACCTAATTAAAAAGAGTCGCCTTTGTCATGCAGATAGGTTGGCATGCGCAATCAAAGCGTCGCTCATTCCACCAAAACCCTTCAAATAAATATCTGATCCCCTAAGACTGTCGAGTGCCCCTCGCTTCTTTTTGGAAGTCACTTTAATTAAGTGTCTCTTTACCTCCACAAATGAAGACATACAAATCAAAGGAGTATCTTCTATATTATAAAGGATATAGAAGATAATAATATATAGAATTTATAGATACTATTGTATATCGAGTGAGATTCGATTTATTGATAAGTTACTGAAATAAACATTTATCCTAATTTTAATTAATTTAAATCGATAACAAATATTATTATTATAGAAACCACTCAAAATTAATCTTCTTACTAAATTCATTAGATAGGTTCACGAGTAAAATGCCATTTTTAGGGTTCCGTACCCAAAGGGTAAAAACGGGACCCTATTTCTAAAACTTCGCTGTCTGTCCGTCTGTCCGTCCGTCTGTCTATCATCAGGCTGTATCTCAACAAATTATCTCTTCACAAATTATCTATTTCTGTTGCCGCTATAACAATAAATACTAAAAACAAAATAAAGTAAATATTTAAGGGGGCTCCCATACAACAAACGAGATATTTTTGCCGTTTTTATAGATAATGGTACGGAAAACTTCGTGCGCGAGTCCGACTCGCACTTGGCCGGTTTTTTACTGAATAATCTCGCTTTTATTTTAAATCTTGGCCAGATGAAAATACGCTATTCGAAGAAACCTATGCTAAGTTAGCAAATATATATATATATTTTAAATTTATTTGGGTAAACAAACAGTAACACAATACATCTTATAATAATTTTGCGGCCCAGTGAGTGGATAAAATAAGCTATTATATTCATATCCTATGGTGTATTACTTTGAATCTTAAATTTTAAGTTTTAACTATTAACTAGATTTTGTATTTTGAGTAGTTCACATAATAGATGAATCTTTACTTAAAGGTAATATCAATAATTATAATTTGTATAAAGAATCAGTATAAATGGTCACAGTACCTATTCCAAGCAATTCTAACACACAGCACAAATTATTTATGCGGTATATATTGAAATAATTTTAATTAGAAAAATAAAAGTTGTATAACCGAGTGAGTGGAGTGCTTAAGTAGATGCAAAAATTCCACAACTTTCGTGCTCCGGAGCAAGTTGCCTAGATGACAGTTTCATGAGACGCTCCGCCGAGGGTCATTTGCAAGCCAACCCAGCAAACTTACCCACCCACGTACGTTACTTGCAGGTGTTATGCAACCTGTATATGCAAATAACTAAACAGGTCAAACAAAAATATAGTTTTTAAGTGTTCTGTAATGTAATAAAGATTAAATTAACCTTCATACTCAAATGGCCGTAAAATCCTGGGACATTTCTCATACACCGCCATGTGATCCCAAACTCTTCTGCTGAGTTTGGGAAAAAAAAAATGTACATTTTTTTTGTACATGTTTATTATATTGTTTACTTTGTAATGATAATAAAAAATATCAGAAATAGAAGATTTGCTCTAGAAGCTTGTATTACCTCGTTTGTATGTTGTTAAGTAAACATTTTATGCACTCCGTTTTCCAAACTGTCCCAAAGCCAAACTGCCGGGCAGTGGGCGGGCGGGCGGGCCGAGCGGCGCGAGACCAGCACCGCCCTCTACGAGGCTAATGAATAACATGCAAATGCCGGTGTCTAATGAAAACCACACTCAGCTTTTTACTTGCTTAACTTTTTAATTCTAATTACAAAAACCTTATGTGAGTGTTTTCTTGTTGTAATGAATTCTAAGTCCAGAGCAAGTAGTGATAAGCGATCCGAAAACGTTTGAATATTTTTATTGTAGTCAAAGGAGTATTTTTTACAGTTAAGTGTCTTGTGTATTATTTTCGTAATAGCCGCAGGATGCTAATCTGACACAACAAAATAATTCTGTGTTTCTGTAGTGTATTTTATTTGGCTCATAGTTGCTGTTAACTACATTTGTATTTACTACGCGCAACTCATAATAGCCAGTCCAGAAGAATGTACCTCCCCCTAATAGCATCTTAGTTAGTTATCGCACGATGAGTCGAGCCTTGGGGCCGCCTTGGGAACAGGAAAGCCGCGACTAGTGACGAACTAGCTCCGGGTGGCATCGTTTCTGGGCGGAATTGGCGCACTCCCAATCCCAGTTAGTAGCCTCCTTCTGTCTGTCTATGTATGTAGATGAGTTGTCCACTGTTGACATCGCTGATGACACTTGAAGACAGGCAAGTTTACATCCACGACGAGATTACGCCCGAATCGTTCTTCAATATAAGCGCACCACATCGCGAATACGATAAGTGTTTTCTGCCGCTTGATCGCCTCCTTTGCATGGCCTCCACCACTCTAGCGGACTACGATGCGATACGATCTTAGCTTTTCACCTGCGGCTTCGATCGCGCAGACTTTATAAAATACCTTTACTTTTCTTCCTCTCACCCGATTTCGATGAAATAAAGCCTATTTGAAGTGCCAAACCAAGAAATAACCTGTGGAAACTCTGGGACATTCTGGGACATTATTCCTCACACACGGCCATCTGACCCCAAACTAAGCAGAGCTTGTACAATAAAGCCAGATAACTGATATACTACATATACTACTTTTCTTTTGTAAATACATAGATAATTACACCCAGACTCAGGACAAACAGACATGTTCATGCACACAAATGTTTGTCCTGAGTGGGAATCGAACCCACGACCTGCGGCGTGATAGATAGGGTATCTTACCAACCCCACCAACCGGCCCGTCAACGTCCATGAAAATCCGCTATTAGTAGCTATGTAACTTTTTAACAGTATCAAAAGAAATTCCAAAAATCTTTAAATGAGCTAATGTTTTTGCTATATCCGATTTTAATGTAACAAAGCCTATATTCTGCTCTAAATTAATTTCTGTCAACCTGTGAAAACTACATGAAAATCAGTTTAGTACTTCCGGAGATGTGCGTTAACAAACAGACAGACAGACAGACAGACAGAAAAGAATTCTAAAAATCGCTGGTTTATGTTCAATTACTCTTCTTTAGTTACCCCCTTCCTATTTTTATTTATTACTTTCTTCAATGTACAGTCATAGAAGAAGATCAGATATCAGATCGGATAAGAAGCTCCGAAAATTAGCTTCTACATCGAAACTCACAAACAAACTTTAGCTCTTTATAAAACTGGTTGATTTTTTAGTCGTTGGCATTAATTTCAGGGGTGGTTAATATGAACAACTTTCAGTTTGGTTTCAAAAATCATTCTGTATATTAATAATATAGAAGTATAGATTACAAACAGAAATTATAAAAATAACTATCGAGAATGAAAGGCAAGAAATGAAAATTTACCATTCAATGTATATAAGGTATTGAAGCTTTACAAAAATAAGCAATATCAGTTTCTATTGCAAGAGAAGCTTGAACAATGAAACATCGAGTAGCGAGTGGGTTTATGTGTAATCGGCTTAGAACATACACGATTTGCATAGCCATTGGCGATATGTAAGCGCTGGCCGTCCGGTCCAAGATGAGCCCAGATCGCGGTCAATTGGATAGAATATTCATTATTGATTCCAGGCACACTCAGACGTAGTGACGGCTGTTCCTGGACTCGTAGCGGATATTAAACTACTAACTGCAATAAGTGGAGAGACGTTCTGTTACGCTTTAATAAAGGTTTCGTTGTGGAGCTAAGGAAACTTTGGAGTCCTTAGTCCACTCACTTACTGTACGAATATACTTGGTAAGGTGATGTTGGTAAAGTAAGTTTTTATTTAGCTCTTTTTGTCAGTATTAATAAAAACATTGTCACACATTTAGGACACAAAAAAAAGTTCCTAATAATATATTAAAATATCATACATAATGTACGTAAATTAAATATTATGTAATGTTCTTGCTTTGTCTTTTGTAGAAAAAATGTACATATTTATTTAATTTTTACCAAAATTTCATTTTATTTTTTAAATACCATTTTATTTACTTCATAAAATAACATTGTGAAGTTTTTTGTAAAAGTCAAACAATAGAGTTGGTTATAGTTACAATAGCTGTTTATATCGTCGATAAAGTCGTCTTTGCCCTATTGGAGACAAAGACGGTCCCGACTCAATTGTTGTTTGTAACTTCACTATATGGGAAATTGACAATACGCCCTCTTTCATGAGACCTGTTGCGATTTCACTTTATCAACTGGAGAGCAAACTGAAATCATCTTAGTACAATACATAATTTTAGTTATTTAGTGTTGTTTGGAATGTTGTGCATTAACCTCCTGTTTGGCTAAAATATTTAGTTAAAAACAAATTTTAAACGACAGCAAATTTATTTCATGTGATTTTTACTATGTGAAGAGAAAATGAGATAAGGGGGCGTCCATAAATTACGTGAGGTGTTTAAGGGGGGGAGGGGGTCGAGTCAAATCTCATCTAATCTTACGTTGGAGAGAGGGGGGGTCTCGGCAAATATCACGCAATTTTTTTTCTGATTGAAACGAAGAAAAAAATACTATTTTGGTCCATTTGATCCAGATTGTACATGCTTAAGATTTAATCTTAAGCGTAATCGTAATACAATTAAAATCATTCACTAATTCGTTCAAAAGAAAATAATTTCATTCATACTTCGACGTTATACATCTACTGACTATCAAACCACCATACTGAAAATCATATGAACATGTTGGTTCCCATAGTCTCTCTTGAGACCGCGCATGATTCTCCATGGACTGAATTAGAGTAGATATTCTTTTTTGAATCACAGTAGTTACGATTTAAGTATTCTATTGTTAAATTTTTATTACACTTATAATTTAAACTCTCAGCAATATTGATTACAAGTCTTAACTAGTCGGAAGCATTTTTTTTTTCTTTTTACAATAACAATCCAACGCGTTTACGTAAGAAACCCACATTTTGAAAAATCTCACGTGAGATTGGGGGATGGGGGAGGGGGTTGAATAAAATCTCACGACATCTCACCAGGGGGAGGGGGAGGGACAGAAAATTTTAAAAAACACCTCACGTAATTTATGGACGCCCCCTAACTGTTATTGTATCCATGTAAGCAAATGAGATGATTCAAATGAATTAAATTTGTTACAAGTTATTGTTATCCAGTATAAATATTCCATTTGGGTACAATGAAATTGTATTGTTTAAAAATCGTCACAAACTATGATCCTAATTTTATTTTAATAAATTCCGATACAATTTTAGCTACAATGCTTGAAGATTTCAACACAAAAGCATGTTCGACATTCATTTGTTTTAATTGTATATGTGGCTGGAACACTCTTAGATCATCTATGTAGTCCACGGGCACCCATTTATCAATGTTACTGTATATGACGTTAGTGATATGTTTGATCTTATCAATACCGACACTATTTAATTTAGTGACTCTATCTAACGAGTTATACGCTAGAAACAAAACTTTCTCCTCAACCTTTGGATTGAGATATATCAGCAATCTTTTATAATAATAAAAAGGAAGAGAATTAAGCATCAAGTAAATACTTATGAAAAATATTTTTGTAAATTTAGGAAGCAACTGGCTTAACGTAAACAAAAATAATATTAAAGAGTGCAATTTCTTTACAACATTATTGATATATGAGCCGTTTCTGGTTTCTGCCATTTTTTGTAACGTTGGAAACAATAAATGAACCGAAGAAACTCGTTCAATCAAATCCTCGTACTTGTGCAATAATTCTACAAGCATCCAAGCTCCTATGGAATGGCCGATTAGATGTAGCTTACTATTACCATCGACGTAATTTATTATGAGGTCAAGTTTATGTTCGATTTGACCTTGGAGAGTGAACAATTGTGACTTAGTTTTTAAAATATTTATATCTTCATCTGGAACCTCATCGTGGCCAGCATGGCCTGCAAGTAAATGAAAACTAGATCCAGATCAATTGACTTATTATTAGGTACATATATATATATATATATATAGAATGTTAGGTCCTTACCTACAAGACAAACAGGTAAACCAGTATTCTTGTGTAACTCAGCAGCAAATTCCTTGTAAAATTCTGGAATTCCTGGACTGCCAGTGACGAGAACAATAACATCAGAACCATTACTCTCAAATGGATTATTCCACGTTATTAAATGAGTTTGAACATTATTCAATGTCTTGTATTCATCCATCTTCACTTTATCACTTCATAAGATATTATTAAAAATATATTTTCAAAGAATTACTGTGACATTCGCTCCATGTCTGCGTCTCAGCGTAACTGATTGACCTTAGGTTTATTTTAATTTCATAAGTAATATTTTAATTTTAATGTTATTATACGTACATCTCATTTTTAAAGCATTGTTCAAGAATTTCTGAATAGTTTAATGTGAAAAATATCCGAATTTGAAAAGAATATTTTAGTATTGTTATTGTGCTCAATTAATTCTGGGCTGTTCCTAGCTTAGGAATAGTTTTAGAGTAGCGTGTATTTTGTATAGGGTGTGATACACTAAAACAGTGAGAAATTAACTAGATATATTAAGCTCTCTTATAATGCTTTTCCAAAGTAGCTCAATTCAAATCCGTTGATAAAATCATATCGCGGATCTAAACAAAAAATAAATACATAACGGGTGATAACGGTCCGTTTGTCATTCAGCGAGAAGACGTTTACAATTCTGATAAAGACCTTATTATGTTAATAATAAGATTCTATTTCTATGATCCATGTCTATCGGGGTGAGTGACACTATAGCGTATGGTAATACAGGGTTGTGTGATTTGCGCTCATGAGATTCAATTTCACGCACCTGTATGATTGACGGGCACATTATGCAGCTCAGCCCTACTCATAATTTACTATTTTATCATTTCTTCGGATCTCGTTTGTATCTCAACGAGAATTTAGATCTCTTCGAACAGCTGCGCATACTTTATGTATCGAGAATTACACTGAATATTCCCAGTGTTTCTTTATAAAAAAGGCAGACCAGTGAGACGTTGGGAAGACGACCTTCCTAAAGGCTGTGAAGGACGTCCAAAGACCGGTATAAATGGAGTTGTCTCGAGGTGGCCTATGTCAAAGGACAACCTAACCGAATAAAACCGATGCGGATGTCGGCGTAATAACTTCAATTAATTTAAATTGTAATTTACATTTATGTTAGTGAATAAAGGCTATTTTGATTTTGATTGTTCTACATAACTATATTTTTATCCAGCACAATAAAAAAGTACTTTGTCGATTTAAGTTACGGGTACACAGCATAAGCTCCATCAACTCAAAAAACCGGTATGTTTAGAAGCACTTGATGTACGTACCTATGTCAAATAGGTAGGTACTTAGACTCTATATGTGTCAGACATCTCCAGTACGATAGTTAGCTTACCATCGATATTTAACTATGGCCATAAATTGCAGATGTTGGAGTGGGTCCTTTATGTTTAACTAGCATCGGGTAACGAGATCGTTGTTTTGATAGATCCCTTACTCAACTGCTCTAAGCTGAAAACAAAAAAGTTAGCGAATAGTTTTCGTTGCTTTCAATAAAAAAATAAACTGTTTTGCTGAATGAATTATATTTTATTAGTTTAAGTTAAATACGTTCTTCGAATAGGAACGTATTTTATGTTAATGTCAAAAAGAGATTGACTTTAAAGTGCAAAACACAATATTAGTTAGCGATGAATTCATAAAAAACCAACGCGAATTTCTAACTCTGCAAAGACCAGAACCTACATTTTATCAGTTTTCGTTACGATCCATGTCCCTTACACGTTGTATTAAAATAACAATAATTGATTTCTGATATGTAGGTATCAGTGGAGACCATAATTCTTAAGATACGGGAAAAGATTTGTAACAGTTTCATCATAAACAGCAGATTCATAAAGTGACCACCCGCTGTTGTGGGTGTATATTGAATCTTTGGACAGAATTATTACAACCATATCACAATGTCTCTCTACTAAATCTTGCGGATAAACTCTGAGCATGTTACACTAACGAATTGTGAATAGCAAGCAATTGTTGGTCCAACAAATCTCCTCGCAACAAAGGTGTATGAGAAAATAATGTTTGAATGAAGTGCTATTGTTATGGCGGCTCCTCACAAAGAAATCTCCCGACAAAGTGCTTGAAACGAACGTTTGTTATACTAGATCTGAAATTACTTTTTGTTTGAACTTATTTCATGAACATCTTCCATTTAGGTTCATTATTATTGATATGTTTGGTTTATTTATAAGGCTGATCCAGATGATGTATGGAAAGAGCAAATGTGTTGTGTATGTAACATAATAAACCAAAGTTTTTTTAAATAGATACAATTCATTCACTTCTTAACCTTTGTAATTACTAATAATATATAATTGATTAAATAAGATACCTTCATTATTAACCTACCTATATACAGCAGTAATAGCAAACAATCACATCATTTTTTAAAAGTTTTTTCACAAAATATTTACAGCCATATTTAATTATACAATAACCTTGATATTTCTATCTTAAATCAATTGCCATTTTTATATAGGTAGGCCGATCATAGCTTGTATAGCTAGATAGCAACCAAATAGCAATATAATTTAACTAAAATAAACAAATATAGTCTGGAAAAATAATAAAACACCTACCTACTTGATATTGTATCACGCACAGAATGACCGACTTGTTCTCACGCAGGGGTCCAAAGTTTAGTGGTGAAGCACAATAGAAGAGAAGCCTGTAGGGTGACTCTGCAGTTTAAATACCAGTATAATCGAATTTTCCGGTTTACGCTTCACGACGCTGCATTATGAAACGCTAAGTAATTACTATAAGGTGCCACCGAGTATACCTATATGTCAGCTCACCCTTCGTGTAAACTTTATTTTGTCGTGTTCAAGTTCCGGACGTTGCTTTAATTATGGGCGACATTCGTAGAGTTAATGCGCATTAATGTGTGTGGGAAAGTTGTCTTAATTAAACAAAGCTTCGGGGACACGTCTGTTTGTCGGGAGATGCTTGTAAACAGCCAGCCACTTGGCGGGAACATTCGGGAGCTTGCCGGATATTTACAATACATCGTATCAGTGTACCAACACACGACGCGCCGAATAGACTTGATTGCTGAATGATATTATAATAGGTTTGTTAGCCTATAGCAGGTAAAGAGATGCAATCTATGCTTATAGTTGTAATAATGTACTTAATGTTCTTTTCCCGTCAAAAGGTAGATATTTCATTTGTAAACAACGCAACTAACTGCGGTTAATAAATATCGTAATAACCTTTTTTTTTTGGAATTTGGAATGCCATTGTATAGATATGTTGATGCTCAGGGTGATAAAACTGTACTACACCGGAATCTTAAGACATAATTATTATTAAGTCTCTCCCTAGGGGTTGAATTTCATAAAACGCCCTAATACGTGTTTCATTATAATTGGGTAGCACTTTTAAGAAATATTTTTAACGCTTGGGAAAAGTCACTGAATGTTATTAGAGTCTTCTGTGATTTATCTAAAGCTTTCGATTGTGTTGATCACCGAACACTCATACGGGGGAGAGAACTCAAAGTGTTGATGTCAATAGAGTTAAATCATCTGGTTCTCCTGTGCATATGGGTGTGCCGCAGGGCTCTATTTTAGGTGCTTTTCTATTTTTCATTTATATAAATGATCTTCCCTTTTATGTTAAAAATACCTGTGGAGTTGAACTGTTTGCGGACGATACCTCACTGCTTTTTAGTGTTGATAGACTGAAATCCAATTATGACGATGTAAACGGTGCATTAGGCCAGGTATTAAATTGGTTTACTGTAAATAACCTAGTTTTAAATGCAAAGAAAACTAAATGTATTAAATTTGCACTACTCAATGTAAAAAGATTATGCTGTAACTAAGTGCTAAATAACGAATCTCTCGATCTTGTTGAGTCAACAGTATTCTTAGGGATTACTTTAGACTCAAAACTTCAATGGGGCACCCAAATATCATGTCTCGCGGGGAAGCTCAGTTCAGCTGCATATGCAGTTAGAAAAATTTGATTAGCTAACAGATGTAGATACAGCTCGATTAGTTTATTTTAGCTATTTTCATAGTGTTATGTCCTCTGGCATTTTGCTTTGGGGTAAGGCCGCTGATATAAAAGCTATTTTCATTTTGCAAAAAAGAGCGGTGTGAGCTATTTATAATTTGAGTTCTCGAGCTTCCCTCAGAGATAAGTTTAAACAAATTAGTATCTTCACAGTAGCATCGCAGTACATTTAAGAAAACATATTATTTGTACAGCAAAATATAAGTCTTTATGAAAAAAATAGTGATATGCACACTATTAATACTAGAAATAAGCATAAACTTGTGACCTCTGCTTATAGACTACAAAAAGTGCAAGGTTCATTTTTGGGACTGAGTATACGCTTCTATAATAAGATCCCTCCTGCACTTTTAAATTTGCCTTTACATACATTTAAGGAACGTGTTAAGTCCATTTTAGTACCGAAGGCATTCTATAACATTAATGAATATTTAAATGACGATAATGCTTGGGTGTAGCGCTCGCTCTTGCAGGATACATTCTATGTAATAAATCTAAGTTTGTTTTGAAAAGAGTAATTGCTGAGTTTCTTGCTGGCTCTTCTCAGTAAAAGCAACTTCGTTAGAGTCTGACTATTCACAAGTGCCTGTGAAGGCCTATTTGAATGAATAAATTATTTCATTCATTCATTTCATTTCATTTAATTTCCTTGTGTCTAAGAGTAAGTTTCAAGTAAATTTGACTAAAAAATATATATACAAAATACAACAATATATACAATACAAATACAAAACCCCATCCCCTATTTTACCCTTTAGGGGTGATTTTTCAAAAGCTTAGAAACTCTACACTCTGGGCAATTGTTTTTATTGATTAACTAGCTTCCGCCCTGCGGTTTCACTCGCGGTCCCGATTGCTCCGATCGCCAACAAACCTTACAGGATTACCCGCGGGGCTAATATGAAGATTGTCTGAAAATTTCATCGTGATCGGTTCAGCAGTTTCGGAGTCTATATGGAACATACATACATACTTTCTCTTTTATAGATATAGATTAAATTTAAATGACAGGCTTTCATACAAACTTACATTCTCCATATCCCACAAACATAGTTCTAACTGTTCTAAGCGAGCTAAGGGGTTTATTCTCGACTCGTCAGTTTTCAATAATTTGCAGGAAGTTCTAATTCCTCCGCATTTTTGTTAAACAATGGACGTTGGATTATGTGAAAATTTCACGAGGAATTTCCGTGAGATACCCTTGAATGGTTCAATGTGAGTGAAATTCTCCCGAGTTCAATACATTCGAATATCCTTTTGAGATTGGAGTGACACAAAGCGTATTGTTACAGAAGAGAGGCTTCTATCTCGTACCGTTTTGTCACAAGGACAAGCATAGTAATTGTCTTCGGCTACATTCACTACACTACGTTATAAGCTTTTATATAGTGCGTTCTTCATTGGTGGATGACTATCGATTGGAATATTGT
This sequence comes from Tetheella fluctuosa, assembly GCA_951216915.1. NCBI lineage: Eukaryota > Metazoa > Arthropoda > Insecta > Lepidoptera > Drepanidae > Tetheella > Tetheella fluctuosa. The sequence continues at coordinate 6,292,047 of OX578231.1, read as the reverse complement.
TTTTCAACGTGACAAAATATCGGGGTTTGTATTAAATCTGGAATGGTCAAGCGCTGCCGCTACCGCTTTGCGATCGATAGCATTCAACCGAGGAGACATTGCCCGTCGGTTGAATACTGACAATATATGGTCCAAAATATTTTTTTGCGAGAGTAAAAACCAAGAATTTTGAAGCATGGAAAGGAGGTTGATATTTATCTATTACCTAATACGACTCTTACTATTAATTTTAGAACAAATTGTGCGGAAACCTGGCCAGGTGTATGACAATAATTTTAAAGTAGAATTAGGTGGATACTTACCAAACATGTGTTAGGCATTCAGTTAAATGTAAACTTAGTTATAAAATAATACATACCGTACTAAAAATATAAAAAATAACATGAAAATAGTTTCCTTCATCGAAAGCGGTCAGCATAAACATTGTAACTTGGCACAGGGCGAAAATTGTTTAATGGCTCACCAGCGATTGTCGTAAAACTATATTTTGTGTGGGGTGGAAGGGTAGCACGGATGGAGGACACAAGCCCTCGTTAAAACTCAGACCGTTCAGTAAATCTTACGGGTTTACGATTCAACAAAAATTGGAGCAGTTCCCCGCCGCCATTGCTTTTAAAACTGTTTCTTTGCTGCAACCATTGTCGGGGGTAAATTCGCACCCGGGTTGTTAAAGTCCTTGTAGCTAATTGCTGTCCTATCTTTTGTGTTTTACAACTTGGCGATTTACACTTGGGTGAGATTTATTAGGTTAACAGCTGTTGCGGTTGTTCTTTCTACCCGACTAACGGTTTTGGACACGACAGCGAAATTAATAGTTACTTAGGTATTTTATGAAGTTCGACAAGGTGCTCCGTATAATAATATCCTAATCACGTTCTCGAAAACGGCTCTAACTATTTCGATAAAAGTTGCAATAAGTATAGGAGTTTACGTGGCGAAAAATATAGGTCCTATACGTAGGTAGCTACGAGTAAGTCTCATATCTGGGAAAAAATCGCTTTCTCTATTTTCACCCGAGCAGAGCTCGGTCGCCCAGGTACTATTACAGGATATATTAGCCTAGGTAGATTACTGTAGAAAAATCTTCAAATAAATTAATTAACTCTTATTATAACTCATTTTCAGTTTGGAAATTAGGCACAATATAAGGCGTCGTCTGTTAAACTGCTTCAAATGAAACGCTAACTAATGAATCTTGAATTGAATGCCGTTTATATTAATACATGGAGTATTTAGTATTCAGACGAGGCGTGCACCTGTCGGTGTGTCGGTGCCGGCAATCAGCCACCACTGACATTATTTTGTCATTAACTTTAGACAATATTGCGTGGTTTAAGGTGAATACGTGGTGCTTTCGCCTAATGTGTTATTATGACTTGACTGTTTTAAGGTTTCTTTTAAACTCCAATTATAAATTTATTTATTTATACCTAGTATTTATTTTATACTTTCGGATCAAAAAGAATACGATCACATTAATGGCCGAATAACATCGTTTTAGAGCCGACAAAAAGAATGAAGTTATGATTAACGTAGGAATGAATTTAGATAGATAATATAATTAACCTTTTTATTTTTTTTTAAAGAAGAAACTCCAGCCTCTAGGGAACCTTGCCCATCGGCAGCGGCGGTAGCTGCGAGGAAGTTTCTATATTTTATCGTTTGTATTTTGTACTTTTGTTGTAAATACTATACTTATTACAAAAAAAATATAGATTTATTTTTAATTAATTGTTGCTTTGTTTATTCTTAATCCTTTTAACTTTTTTTTTCTTTATTTAAAGAGTTTAGTCGCTAGTGCGAATATGACACTCTATATAATTACAAAATTACAAATAACCATAAATCATGTTGTAGTATTTCTGTTCCTAAGGTAATCCTTTTAACTTTGATAATATTCTTAGTTATGTCTTTGAACTGCCGTAAATATATAAATATCCTGGGACATTTCCTCTTAAATATATACAATACCGTATAAATAATATATACTTAATATATATCGTTATAAACGGTATATTATATTATGTGAAGGTGTCATGATAGTTTACTTGTTCGTTACGTATAAATTGCGACAAAGACATTTGATAAATAATCTACGTTTGACATTGTAATTTGAAACTGGTAAATTAATACGTAGTCCAACTGGCTCCTCAGTACATAACAATTCCACACACTATTTCTTATACTGCAGTAATTGTGTGCAGTATCAGCGAAATTGAATTAAAAGAAATTCTTCTTTTTACTAAAACGGTCGTTAGTCAGCGCTGGAGTTGTAAAGTTTTTCGCTAGCTGGTGAATTCAGACTTTCCGAGTTAGACATTGTCTTCACCATATTTCAGCGAATATTTATTTGACATCTTTTAGTTTTATTCTTTCGTGAGCTAGCTATTTTATTGTAAACCTCTTGGGTCTACTCGACTTTAATTGCATGATCAATTGATCGATTCCATCGTGTTTACGTAATGGTAATCAAACTCCAACGGTATACATATTTTATCGTCAATCTTCGTCGCGTTAGTCTTTGAATGAGTCAGCGTGAATGTTAATGCATTTCAGTTCGTATATCGCATTTCGTCAAATGTAATCGAAGCCTGCGAACGCCTGCGATGACGGGACCATCCATCATGCTGATGTTTTCCTATCGTTTCTTTTAAATGGAACATCTATCAATGCAAATTTATATTTGTCCTGGTTTCATCGCTTATTAGAGGTAAATACACGAATACTTCTATTTAACGATTACCCTTTCGAGTTAACTTTATGTTATTATTCACTCGAGTGAAAGCCCGCCGTCGAGCGCCCTTGAATTATTCACGTCAAAAACATTCAGCTTAAATGGAAATTGATTTATCGACAAAGCAGGCGTCGGCGTCGTCGGCAGCCCGTCGGAGGAGCTCGTAGTACTCACGCAGCCTCATATCTTGTGACTGTTATAAAAGAAAACTTTTCAGTTTATATGATCGTGCATGTTGGCAATAATCTGCTTTAGTTTGACGAGTCCTGTTTACGACCTATCGAAAGCGTATCGCTTAAGCGCAAAATAAATCGCTGACGATGCTAAATTTATAGGAGTTTATATATTTTTATGGCTAGGGGAACGGTGACGATGCATAAATGCTTGAATTTGATTATGTAAAATGCATTAAGCAGGTATTAACATTAAGTATGTTTTGCTATATTATGTATATAGATTTTATGGTGATTGGTTTCGTATAGACAGCTAAGTTCAAACCTTCTTGCGTGTTTCGTATATATTGCAGCTCATGTATAGGTTCCACATCGAATATTTATAGGTATGTTATCTACGAGAGGACGTGGGTCCATCCATACCTTTTACCTATATATATGCATACATATATAATAGGTACTTTCCCAAAAAGTAAATAAAACTAAATAACTTTTAAACTTATACATACTAACTTAATGATCACTATTTTACTACAAATTGTCATGTCGCTACATACTATATCTAATATAAATTAAATTTAAAGTAACTAAGTAGCATACTATATTGTATATGGGTAGGTACAATTTACTATATTACTTGGGAGAAGACTGAACCCCATGACAGGAATCCATAATGGTGTTCAACAAGAAGTTTATAATTTTGTATTTTTTTTTTGTTAACTGACTGTTACTAACTTGTAAACATTTTGTTTCTGATGTTAATAAGGAAATGATTATAACTTTTCGGTTATCTATGTAGGTCTCTATTTATACTTATACTAATATTATAAAGAGGAAAGATTTGTATTTTTGTATGTTTCTAACGAATAAACTCAAAAACTACTGGACGGATTTCAAAAATTCTTTCACCATTAGAATGCTACATTATACCTGAATAACATAGGCTATATTTTATCCCGGGAATGCGGGTGAAACAATGCGGTAAAGCTAGTTGTATAAATTATAGATAGAAAATATAAATTATATTATAAGATTTCTATTAAATGACCGAGATGTATATCATTAAAACAAATTTAAATGGGACCTACTAGGATTTACTATCATCTATCAAACAATAAGTAATTTCAAAACCGGTTCGCTAACGTCAGACCAAGTAACATACATAAAAATAATTAATCAAATTGATAAGTTCCTCCTTTTTTAGGTCGATAAAAAAAGGTATTATTATGGTATTATGTGAATGTAACGTAGGTACGTACGTAAATGTAGCGCAAACGTTTTATCGTCGTCGGTTGCTAATATGATACGCAGATATATGTCGTCGAGACAAGAACATGTAGTGGAAGTGGAGCTCGCCTGGGGACCTCATTATAAAGTGCTAAGTCGGGATAATTTCTACCACCCACTTAACACAAACGAGGGAAGATTATAACGGAAGTGCAAGGAATCTTTGCCCTATACTCTATGTCCCAGGTGCACTTTATTGCCAACATTGAAATATAAACTGATTTACATAATAAGTCGACTATGGTGAACCCATTATAAACGTAATACATGCTGCAAGTTGGTGGTTGCATTTGCATGTTACATTCTTCATTCTACCTTCAATGTTGGCGCTCATTTCGTTACGTCCAGCATTTGCTCAACTATGACAAAAAAAAAAATTGAATTGTAGTGTGTGGTTTTTTATTCAACAAATGCCTTTAAATTAAAATATAATATGAGAAGTTAAATTCCTACATTAACAATATGAGTTGTGTGTACTACAACAACCAGTAACTTTCATATTACATGTATAGTTGTCTAATAGGTATAATTACACCAAATACTTGGTCACTTGGCGATGGCGGACAGCATGCCAGTAACAAAACGCGCGTGACGTGTTGACGCATGCAAAATTACAATACGCCTCGCTCTATCCCGCTGAATATTGTGTCATACCCACCTACCTACCTTGGTTAAAATATTATCACGTTTTATATTTTGTTTTGTATGTTTTATTTATATTTATATTTATATTTATATATATATATATATTTAACACTAAATAATTTAATGGACACTACAAAACGTAAGACAGTTCCTCGGTACACTTCTGTCTCAAGCTCCTGTGCTTCACTGCTACCTAGACTCTGCCGAAGTAACACTTATTATGCTGATAAAAAGTATAAAATAACGATATTAGAACTCGTTTTGAAGTCAGCGAAAGAATTTGAGATTTTGAAACACGTGCTTCTCTTTCCCTGACTTCAAAACGAGTTCTAATATCGTTATATGTATTATACTTTTTAGTGCAAACCGTTTTGAAGTTGGTTTTACTTTTTTGTTAAATGTTAATTTTATTTTTCCATTTTTAGTTTATGTTTATTGAATACCTATCAAGATTTGTTTCTGATCGAGGATATGCCTATCAATAATAATTGTCGATAATATTGAATAAGATATTTCAATCACGATATTCTTGCTCCTTTTCATTGAGGAATTCCGTCATATCTTCAAAGTCCATGATCAAATCATAATAAAATTTATATGGGACCACCTCTGAAGTATGACCTACCACACTAAAAAAGAATCATCAAAATCGATTCATAATTGGCGGAGCAATCGCGTAACAAACATACAAAAAAAACATACAGTCGAATTGAGAACCTCTTCCTTTTTTGAAGTCGGTTAAAAATAAGATTATACTCAGACAAAATACCAAACATTGATAAAATTTTACTTTCGTAATTAAAATTTGCTTTCATTGTTTAAAAACCTTGACACGCTTAATTTCTGTTCAAAAATATTTTTACTAAGAATTGTCTCATTTTCCGTATGAAGCTGAAGTTGATTTCCTTTGATAAGGTAAACAAAACAAATTCTTTGGGTGAATACCCCGCGGTCCTCCCGCCATCGCCAATGCTTCAGCACCTTACCAGGAAAATAAAATGTTAACTGTTTCAAGGATAAAAGAAATGACATCAAAGAAAATGGATATAAAATAAAAACCTTGTTAGTTTTAAAATAATAGAAGTTGAAATACATAATGGAGCCGTGCTCGTACATAAATATTAATTTATATTAAGTTGGGGAAAAAGTGGTTTCGCATTACAGTATGTATGAACTTGTAATAAAATCTCTTTGGCTATACTATTTGTATCTGGCTGGTTTTGGTATCTTTGAAAGTTTAAATTTTAAAGAACATAATTCCAAATTCAAATTAGGAAAATGTGTGATTTTCAATTGTTTTTTGTACCGTCAAGATGAGTGAATCTAATGAAGAAATTCGATACATTTTAAAAGTTTACTACAAAAAAGGTAAAAATGCAACGCAAGCCGCGAAAAAAAATTGCGATGTTTATGGACCTAGTGTCTGTGAGAGTAGCACAAATTTGGTTTAAGCGTTTACAATCCGGAAATTTTGATGTCAAAGATGCACGTCGCTCTGGTTGCCCTATTACGGATAATTTGGATGCCATTTTTGAAAAAGTGAAGCAAGATCGGCATTTCAGTAGTTACGACGTAGCTGAAGAACTGGGAATTGACCACAAAACAGTTTTGTCGCATTTGAAAAATACTGGGTACACAAAAAAGCTCGATATTTGGGTACCTCACGAGCTCACTGAAAGAAACCTAATGAACCGTATACTCATTTGTGATTCTTTATTACGACGTAATGAAACCGAACTATTTTTGAAGAAGCTGATAACTGATGATGAAAAGTGGATCACGTACGACAAGAACGTGCGAAAAAGGTCGTGGTCAAAGGCCGGTCATGCTTCACAGACTGTGGCGAAACCCGGGTTAACTCGCAACAAGGTGATGCTGTGTGTGTGGTGGGATTGGAAGGGCATTATTCATTATGAGCTTTTACCACCAGGCAGGACCATTAATTCTGAACTCTACTGCGAACAACTGATGAGATTAAAGCAAGAAGTTGAGAGAAAGCGGCCGGAATTAATCAACAGAAGGGGTGTGGTTTTTCATCATGATAACGCTAGACCTCACACATCTTTAGCCACTCAGTAAAAATTAAGAGAGTTTGGCTGGGAGGTATTAATGCATCCGCCGTATAGTCCTGACCTTGCACCTTCAGATTTCCACCTGTTTCGGTCTCTTCAGAATTCTTTAGGCAGTGTCAGGTTAACATCACGAGAGGACTGCCAAAACCACTTGTCGCGGTATTTTGATCAGAAGTCCCAGAAATTTCTATAGCAATGGGATCATGTCCCTACCTACAAGATGGCAAAAAGTTATCGAACAAAATGGTACCTATGTACTTTAGTTAAATGTAAATAAACTATATTAAAAAATGTTTTGAATTTTCTTAAAAAATGCGAGGAAACTTTTTCCCCAACCTATTATATAAATAGGCAATAGGCAAAGACAAAATATTTACATTTTCTCTTTTGTTTGTATTTAAAAAATAACTATTTACTTATTTTTTATTGTTGAGGGTTCCGTACCCGGAGGGTCCAAACGGAGCCCTATTGCTGTCACTCACGTGTCCGTCGTCTGTCACAAAGGTTTTACAGCGAATCGGTTGGAGCTACAGTCTTTAAATTATCACAAAGCATCTTGTTGACCCAAAGCCATACAAATTGTCAATATATATATTATTCTTTTGTATACCACTAAGGCAGCAAACAAGCATACGGCCTGCCTGATAGTAAGCAGTAATATTTTTAAATGTTTTTAAGCGGGGCTCCCATATAGTTTGAGCGCGTTTTTTTTTTGATCTACCCCATCGTTTGGGGTATCGTTGTTTAGAGATAGTAGATAAATTCTGTATTTTTAGTTTTAATATATTTTTTATACAACATTGTCGGCAAACAATCATACGGCCCGCTTGATGGTAAGTGGTTACCGTAACCTATGAACGGTTACAACACCAGGGGTATCACTCACGCGTTGCCGACCCTACCCCCCTCCCCGATGAGCTCTGGCGACCTTACTCACGCGCAGGAATGTAACTATAAGTTATTTGGCTGCGGTATTCTGTGAGGCTACTTCCCCAGTCGAGCTGCTCTTTGAGTGACATATCGCCATGCTCTACCTCTCTTATAAATAAAGAAATATATATTTAAAATAAATATTGGAAAAAAAGGAATGAGAGAGAAGCCACCAAAGTGCGTTTTTTTTTTCAAATTTTTGTCCCAAAGAATTTTTTCGCGTGCGGGAAAGTACTAGCGGCCTCCTAAACACCTTGTTATGAAGATGTGACACTGTGCACTGGAACACCATGCACATGGGCTCCAGGGTCACGCTAATGTGTATCCATTGATAGATAATATTGCAATGGTAATTTCCTACTAACATATTTTATAAGTATTTACTAACATAAACGGATGTTTATATCTGAAATAAATGAGTTGAATTGAATTGAATTTAACTTCCCATTGACCTTGAAATTTAGTAATAATGTTTATTATTACGTATATTTTACCAACAAATACCAAAATATCGATAAATCGGATTTTTTTATTGAAATTTACTAGCTACAATTTTGCACGGAACCCTCGGTGCGCGAGCCCGACTCGCACTTAGCCGGTTTTATTTTGTTTAGTGTCATCAATAAAAAGTCACATCGGTTTAGCTATTAAACCTAAGTGGGCTGATTATTAAAAAATCTGTACGTAAATAATTTAATTTTCATAAGTTAGACAACAGGTACAATTTTATTATTTTTATATATAATTGTTACATTTAAACTAAAATAATCTAACTATATTTTTTCACTTGTACTTCATCTATTCAAGTATAGGTACTTATAGATTAAATATATTTTGCCCGTGGTTCTGCCCGCATGAAAGAGTTTTTGTATCAGCCACTTCTTGTCCGACTTCGTTCACTATAATTGTCGTTACTAAGTTCCCATAAGTTACCTAAAACAGAATAATATATCCTAACCTTAAAACCCTCGAGGCAGGATAACGTGCTGCATAAACGGGTTCTCGTGAAACGAATGATAGCATGAAATGAAGGAAGCTAATGATTTTCCGGGATGGAAAGTATCTTATAGGTATGTATGTCATTTCAGGCTATGATCTATAACTATAACTGCTAAACTTTGTCCAAGTCCGTGATTTTAATGGGTGGTTACAATCACGATTTTGCCTACACTCCAAAAGGAATTTATGATTTCAGAATATGAGAATACCCTATGTTATAAAAGTCCCTTTATTTATTTATTTATCAATTTATTTATTCCTTCTTGGCTCTCGGAAATACATTATAATGGATCAACTTCCACACACTAATTTATAGGTACTTGTTTTAGGAGTATGGCCTGAGTCAGATGGACACACAGATAGACTTGCCAATAGGATGCCGTTCGGACCCTCTGGGTAAGGAATATTAAAGACACAAGTTAATGGTTCATTCCACGTGATCGTGACTAATCTAATGGGTGACGTACGGGTTACTGACATGACGGTAATTTGACATATGTGTGCGAATGAACCTATATAATAGCATAAATGAATGTACGTACACTCTATTAATTTACTTCAATATACAGAATACATAGCGACAGTCAATAATACGATTGATTACTAGCAATTTGTTTGTTATGAACATCCGCAATATGGATTGCGTCGACATATTCAATCATCGATTTCACGGGCAATTTACCAAAAATTCGGTATTGGGATAATATTATTTGTATGTAAGTACACCTGGGTTGTGTCGCATGCATTGTGCAGGGGTATTGTCGGCCCCGGCCCGGACGCTCTGCGCCGAACAGCTTAACATTTGGACATGGGTAATTAATTGAAGTCGCGCGTTGTATGCTCAACATGAACATAAGCGACGTTCGATACTCAAACCGATTATTATCTATGCCTATATACATCCATGTAAGTTATGTCATATATAAACACATGCAAGTGACCTACATATATCTAGTGGATGTCAGATGGTGATTATTGTTGTATTTATTACTAATCTGTATTAGCCGCATGTATTCCCAGGTGTTATGCTATCTGGAAATGATTTGGATTAGTGTTACTGATATTCAACATACCTACACTTCAGGTATATGATTTCAACAATGTTGTGTTAATAAATCTTTACTCGGGAATTGTGTTCGTTTCTATAATAAAATCTCACTTGAAGTAGCTAAATGTCATAAATTCAATGATGATTATATAAAGCCTATACTATTGGGCGGCTCATTGCGTGAAAGACAAAGATATAATAGCTGTTGTAGCTTGATTAGTTTCTCCCCTGGCGATGTGTCAAATTAATGTACGAATAAGTAAGTAAATGTATCTTTGAAACGAAAATTATTGTAAATATATAAACTCAAAGTAAGATCCACAAAACAAAAAATGCATTGTTGAGTTTCTTGCCGGAGTCTTTACGAACCAGTTAGAGTCAATAATTGTAAAGATTTTAAGTGTGCCACTTATCTAATCTGATAAAATAAGTTTTGAGTTGAGCTTGAGTTTGAAATTATTGTGACTAGTTACGACTGTTTTTATTCCAGTTTTATATTAGTACAAATAATAACCGTTGATGAAATTACCTTGAAAGATCAAATAGACATAAAGAAAACTCTGCCCACCCACACCGCGAAATTGTGTGGGTAGACTAACTGCGTTTGTGTCTGAAGTCAAAACAGTCCTACGATCCGTCCGTACAGCCGAAAGGTTTCAACTGAAGCATAAGCCCTGTGACTCCGTTGGGATATACACCTACATACAATAACGTGTGACGTACCTACATTAGCGTGGTGAACTTATTCTTGTAAAAGGAATCTTGTGCCTACGTTAGTACTATTACTTATTCTGTGCTTGTGCCTCAACTAGAACGTTATCTTTAATAGAAAACTCGATATTATATCTAACCTATGCGTTTTTACGCTCAAAGTAGTAAAAGGTACGCGCTGTAACGTTAAGTTGCGTACGATTCAATCAGCCGCTTCCCACTCAAACTTGGCTCTCACTGCCAACTTTCTTTGACTGCTTCCTTAATCGAGTTGCCTTTAACTTTATAAAATACGCCCGTGTTCCCGGTTTATGTTTTCCACGCTGGTTAAGAGCTTTTCAAGAGTTTTCGTTTCCCTAACAAGATTCCCTAGTTGATGACGATATTGAGGATATATTTTTGATTTGTTTAAACAGGTGTAACGTCTACAATGTTATTTTTAGTATATCGAAGAACCAACACATCCCAAAAATATTAGAAAACATAATTATATATTTTTGGGATTTGTTGGTTCTTCGATATTAGATACACATTCGAGATTTTACATTTAAAATAAATTATAAAACCAAATATACTGAGTGAGTGCGATATTCTCGAAACCTATGTAAGGTTCGTTATGCTGAACAACTGTTGTTATTTAACTCTGAAATCGCGAAAAAAAAAACAAAATGTATAATTTTTTTACATTCAATTTGATCGAGCAAGCTTTACCTTTGGTTTTCATACCAAATGAATGTTCATTGAACAACAATATACATTGTATTTTCTATAAGTATTAGTTGTAAAAATCCATAAGCAGCATAATAATGAACATAATAATCGTCTATATTTTGAATTTCGTTTTTAACCTTGTATACACGGCGCTTTAAAAAAATATAGGTACCTACAATTTACTGTGGCAAATATAATCTATGGAAAATGCAAATTTGTTTCGGAAATACTAACTATAATTTGTTCTGTTAAAAGCTAAAAGTCGGCTATACAAATTATAATTAACGTAACATATAATATAAGCTGTGAAAACGTTACTAAATCACTGGTAGTATTCCAAATATCACAGAGCTACTGTAATATTAAACTCCATTAGAGTCACGGAACGCATTGGCATTTTAAGCGCCCTCATTACTACAACAAAATGAACTGCAATTTGGTTGCGAATGAATTGAATGCAGGTATTTTACTCAACCGTTGAAAAATTTCTTCATTTACATTATTCGAAAGTCACGATAGTGTAATGTATTTTGTTAATCTATTAATGGGGAATAAGTATATAATGAAAGTCAATAAGGATAATAGTAGGTATATGTAGGTATACAATAACATTTAACAATTTTTTTTTTTAAATGTTAATTTTATTTTTCCATTTTTAGTTTCTTATGTGTATTGAATACCTATCAAAATTTGTCTCTGATCGAGGATATGCCTATCAATAATAATTGTCGATAATATTGATTAAGATCGTGGGTTCGAATCCTACAATGAGCTTGAGCTTTCGGTGAAGGAAAACATCGTGAGGAAACCAAAGCACGGTGGTAGGGTACTTTGTAGTACCCGCCTAGCTGGCTACCACCCTCAGGTTGAAAATCTGTCGCCAAACACCTATTGGTGTGTTCCGGCAGCTGCACTTGAGAGCCAGATCCTTCTAGGCTTTGTGTGCTTACCACCTTCGGCCACATCATCACCAACCATAGTCAGATTGTGGTCAAACTCAAGCCTATACAAAGTAAAAAAAAAAAAAATATTTCAATCACGATATTTGTGCTCCTTTTCGTTGAGGAATTCCGTCATATCTTCAAAGTTCATGATCAAATCATAATAAAATATATATGGGACTACCTCTGAAATATGACCTACCAAACGAAAAAAGAATCATCAAAATCGATTCATAATTGGCGGAGTAATCACGTAACAAACATACAAAAAAAAAAAAACAAAAAGAAGGATGGCAGGATATAAAATAAAGATGTTTAGAGATATTGATTGGAATGGCGTTATAACTTGATCCTTGGTGTAAATAATATCTCAAAACATTTTTAGAACCCTGGAATAAGTAGGTATACACCGGTCGAAGCAAGATCAAAACGCTTTTCTATTGTGAAATATTTTAATTATGTTCATAAGTAAAGCTGCTCGGAGGAACGCTGTCTTCCATATTAGGTACAGATTTATTTCTAGCTTGGGTACCAGAAACCTCAACAAAAGTGTACAAAACTACCCTTATTTACCTAGTAATTATTATTTTAGAAACATTTCAAAATTGTGGCAGGCTTGTATAAATAATTTGTTATTATAAAAACAGCATTTATTATTATCATGTTGCTGGTAATGTAATCATAACATTGAAAGACGTTTCGCTATAACTCTTTATTTATGTATATAAATACTATTTAGTCTTATACTTGATATTTCATAAAGTGATGGTCGTAACCTTTGGCCTCATTGCACTGCCTTAGGGAAAGATTTTGCCTTTGCTATCAGGATGTCACAATAAAGTTTCAAGAAAATGCTTTAAAATAATTGCCCTATGTCAAAAATTTGATCAATAATTATCGCTGAGTAAATCATGAACATGGTGTAGATTGATTAGGGTAAAATAAATAACATCTATTACGGAACTGCAACCTATGTACGTACGATAACGGTACGGAACACTGGTTGTAAGAACAACATTCATTCTGCTCGTTTATTTCTTATATGATAGTTTTTTTATGATTAGAACATAATTGGAATAGGTATCTAAATACCTGTAACCAAAGCATTGTTTGATACTAACCAAGTATTATCTACCATTAATCAGCCAGTTAATCAAAGATTTATTACCTAAATACAATACAAATTATCTATATACTTACATATATAATATGTACAATTGTGCATGTACTTACCTAGGTGTAGAATTTATAGTTGTGTACTACGACCGTACCGTTGTAGCAAATAACTTGTTCTAATGTTGTGAATAATTTATTGTGATCTAACAGTTAAGGTGCATAATAACATACTAGCTCAGTACAATTAGACAACTCGGTACAATACTACAATACCACATTTATAAGTTACATTAAAATTCGTTAGTTCAGTTTTTGTTTGATAGTTCAGAATAATTTCACGTACCTAATTAGGTATGCTTCTCTATTACAATACACGCTATATAAACAATAGTTTTTAGATCGTTTGCCATTCTACAGCTATTTCACGAAGATAGCTTGCGATATCAGACTTGTTATCTGATGGATTCAGCTGGAAGCAAGGCAGCACAATGGGGCATCTTGCTAGATGTGTGTGTCACGAGACGGGCGACGCTAGTCGTACGAGACCACGAATCGGCTTGCGGGCTACAATCGTATCTCTGAGGTGGCTTTTACAGACAAAAACAAATGGAAGTATTACCGGAGACAATCTACATTTAAATGGATCTTTTTCCTCAATTCGTGAGCGAGTTTGGTGATAGGTATCGCCGTCGCCGATTTATTTCGGTGAATTTGCATTTAGGCGCCCGTCGTCTATTCTTTGGCGCGGAGCCTGTGGTGTCTGATGGCGCATCAGTAGGTATCTAGTTTATTGTACTGTTTCTTGGACAACTTAAATATCCCAAATTGTTTCACACGATTGATATTACAGTCATTTTTGTTTTATTGTCAATTATTTACCAATTACAAAAATAATTAACAAACTATGAAAATTGATTGTTAAACATATTTTATGTAAAGCGTATTAATAATTTAATTGACGTTCCAGAAATCAATGTCTCACAATCCATAAACGATGGCCGCGAACTCTGCCCACAATCGCACGTCGCTATTAATAATTATTACAATATTAATGGAACCCTGACAAAAGGCATGAATTATGCAGATAATAGCTAGGCATAGCTTGGTGTTACAGCGTATCTTCCGGAAGGCTTCAGTTTCCTTCTAGTTGCGGTCACAATCACTCATCTCATCGGCTCATCGTGTGACGTTAATTAACTGCAACGGGTAACGCTAATGAAACTCATGAATGTGTAATCATAATATTGTTCGTAAGCAGATATTAAATGATTTGGCAATATTCAAATGTGTGAAATCAATAAGGTGTGTTCCGGCAGCTGATTAGCTCACAAGCCTTTATGATTTTATGAGTACCTACCACTTTAGTTCATATCATTACATATTTGTCGCGAGGAGATTATGATGAAAGTATGTTAAACAATAAAATTGTTTATCAAAAGTTTAAGTCAAAAACTAATATAATTTAGCCATTTATTCAATTTTGGCTCTAAACGGGTACTTTCCTACTAAATTCAAAGCTACTGATGTTACCATTTATGGGATTTGAAATAATTTATATATCATACTTACATAATTTTCAATTACAAAACAGTTTTTTTTAAAAATTTATTCTAAACAAACATGTACAGCTTTTGAAATCAAAATTTAATTCTGCCAAACTGCACAGCAGTTTGTTGGCAGATACAGTTCTCTTAGAGTTCCATAGTATATAGGTACATAGTTAGTTAATACTATTAATTACTATTTGATAACCTGGTTTAACACGCACAAAAATATTAAAGTTATTTATTGATAGAAACTATAAACTATAGTCAATGCATCTCAATATTTTACTGACATAGTTTACAGTTTACTGACATGATGCTTCTTAATAATTTTCTTGAAGTTGTTTTTTGTTTTGGCTTTATCAATGGTACAATAATTATTTATTTCATTGTATAATGTGGGTACAATCCAGGCACGAGTACGTTCACCATAACAATTGAGGGTATCGGGAACATTATATTTCTCAGTTCGGTTCAAAAGAAGTGAGCGGCTTCGGACTTGCATTATTTTATAGTCATCTGAATTAAATTGTTCAATTAAAATAGCACAGTTACATATTTCATTAATTGGTAATATATTATAAAATTTAAATAATCGTTCATATTCTTTGTTTAAATCAATTTTAATTTTATTATCTACTAAATATTTCAAAAATCTAATCTGTAGTTGTTTTATTTTATTTAAATGTGTAGTGAAGGTGAGTCCGTAGCTGCTTACTCCGTAATTAATGAGTTGCGGTGTCTTAGGGACAAAACAATCCCAAAAAGAAAAACAGTTTTAGGAGGGGCTAAACAAAGTGGGCTTTATTTTTTGCAAGTCAGCAGACAAGCAGTTGACTTTGATATTTTTAAAACAAGCTCGACCTCGGTAAAAAAGTGTTTAGCAATGAATTTCTTTGAAACATAGATTCAATAGTTTTTTGTCAATAGGATTTTAACATCTTGGTTCTCATATGAAACAACCTGTCACTATTATTTTAGTTTTAACATATCTTAGGTGATGTTCTACCTACATATTCTTTTTTTTATTTTTGACATTATTTGACGGTGTGTATAGTTTGTTCCACAGTACTTTTATACTAGGTATATAAGTTCTAGAGGTGAAGACTTGTAATTGGCTGTCAGATAAACATCCTGTTATTTATTAACATTGTATTGAGCTGTAAGTCTTCCAAAGTCTTTAAATAAATAAATAAATAAGTCTTCGGCAAGGTATTTATTTACTATTTGGTTTAGATATTTCCAACGGTTGAATGGGAAACTATGTATTAGGTTTGGTTGACTTATTATTTATTTTAGTAAACGATAATTTCGATATGGAATTTAATGAATTCCAATTATTATGATTATACATTTTTTACTTCAAAAGTTATGTAGAATATGAGAGTCCATCAGAATAATCACGATTATCAATTACAAGTTAAGAGAAGTGATATTATGAAATAAAATAACGTGAAGAAGAAGGTGCATCCGCGGGCTATACCTAGTGTATCTGTTAATAGATTCAATATGAAGCAGAAAGTAATTGCTATTCGTAACATTATTCTGACAATCCCCCTTTTTCAGACCCATTCGGTTGCCATTCCGATCGGAAAGGTCAATTTTATTTCGTAAATTGATGTTGTGTTAGTTATAGAATTATTTTGCCACGATCGTGTACCGATCGACTGCCTCATTATAAAATGGAAGTCTGAAATAAGAAAATAGGAGCCATCGTATTCAGTACACTACTCAATCGGTTTGTCTACCCGATCGGGACAGCAAACGAGCAGATCTGAATAAGGGGGAATGTTAACATTGTAATTTTATTGTAATGATTTGATAAAACTGGAGATATTATTTCCAATTATACTGAGGAGACTTGTTCAAATGAATAAAAGTGGGACATTAAATTGATTTGTTTTCTTTTCGTATAACAAAGTTCTTTTTAGTCTTATAAGATTTTAAAAACATTTTTTATTACTTATTATTTTATTCCGCCCCGCGGTGTTACTCATGTGCTTTTTTATGTCAGATGGTTGGCAAGGAGACAGGCGGTCCACCTGGTATGTGGTTACCGTCGCCGACATTAGCAATACCAGTGGGATTGCCAACGTGTTGCCGACTTTTATAAAGTCTAAAAGGCATCTGGCTCTCAAGTGCAACTGCCGGAACACACCAATAGGTGCTTGGCGTTAGATTTTAATATTGAGAGTCGTTGCCATCTAGGCCATCTAGCACCATGCTATGGTTTCCTCACGATGTTTCCCTTCACCGAAAGTTCAAGCTTTGCCTCGGCAGCCAACGTCACTACCACCAAGCTACGTATTTAAAATATTTGTTGTATTTACTCGTAGTTCTGTTAATGCGATAACAATGTGGTAAGATGTACATGTTGTGTTCATCGGTGTCTACCCATGGAAATTCACGATT
Organism: Tetheella fluctuosa; assembly: GCA_951216915.1. Lineage (NCBI taxonomy): Eukaryota > Metazoa > Arthropoda > Insecta > Lepidoptera > Drepanidae > Tetheella > Tetheella fluctuosa. The sequence continues at coordinate 6,274,724 of OX578231.1, read as the reverse complement.
ATCGCTAGTTTTCTCTTTTCATTGTAGGTAGTATAAATCAAGAAGATGAATTGCACTCTCCATACATTTTGTCGACGTGCTTGTATCACTTACTCTCTAAGTTAACCGGCTAAGAACGATAATCCAGCCCGTTGTCGAGATAAGTAATTAGCTTTACGATGGATAATCTTTGCTTACGTATTTTTCTTTAAACTTTGTATAGGCTTATTTTTGAACACAATCTCATCATGGTAAATGATGAGGTGGGAGCTGCCAGAATACATCGATAGGGCAACAGATTTTTAACTTTAGGATGATAGCCAGCCAGGTGGGTACTACAAAGTACGCCACCACCAAGTAATGGCTAACTCATGATGTTTTTCTTCACCGAAAGCTGAAGATCATTGTAGGATTTCAACCTACGAGCTTCGACACAGCATTCAACTTCACTAACACTGAGCTATCATCGTCTAAATGTGTAGTAGAATTGCACTCTACAATAACAATAGTGAATAATACGAGTACCTACCAGTACTAGATTAATGTAATCCCATTTTGAAGATAAATACATTAACTATAATCTGGGTGTATATTATGTACAGAGATTCTTATATTATTAGACTTATAATGTCTCATTTACTATGATGTGTAGAAACAATTATAAAAAATTGCTTCGTATCTCTATAAGTACCGTATTTTTGGGTATGAAGAGTACTTTATCTATATAAATAGGACGTTTTTACGTCTAACGAAGGATGAGGCCTTAGCAAATGAACACCCGTGACAGTAAACAACTTTACACAAAATTTGAAGCATAAAAGAAATTTGTGCGAATAAAATTATGAGAGATCTAATTTTATTCGTAAAACGTCCGAATAAAATTACGGACGCAAAATGAAATAAAGTCGATTTAACAAATCTTTGCACTTCGCAATATAAATACGAAATACAAAATTGTGTGTCGACGGAATGTTTTCGAATCTCTACTGTAAATACTGTCCCCCCATAATGATTATTTGGACGAACAATTAACATTCGAACCCCGTCAGTCCGTTGGTAGTGATAATTTGATTTGCCCGCGCGTCAGGAATGGCAAACAAACGGTCGCTTACATAGGTACGCCTCGCCTCTAGCTAGCCGTAGACGTATCTACGACCCTAATTAGCCGTAAGGAAATGGATAAGTCGATATAAAAATATTGTTTATTTATGCTGACTAGTAACCCGTATGAAAGTGTTCACATGCCACAATGTGACTAATGTAATTCTATAAGAACATACCAATACGGCAACAAAGTAAAATGATGACAAACCTGACAGCAGTAAGGGCTATCAGAGTCGTAAATTGCAAGTTTATTGGCTTCTCCAAAGCGATTATTTCTATCCCACCAAAAACTGAAAAGTTGATTTTTGTCTTTAACTTAGTAAAATTGTCAGACAGATGTTAAGTATTTATAAAGAAAACTTGCTAAATTGAAACCAAGGTTCAGGTGACCTTAAGAGGTGAACATGATTATTTTTAAGATTTCAAATCACTACGCAAAAATATTGTCAAAAAATCATTTCCTTACATCCTTAGTCGGAAGGAGGCAGAGTCTCAGTACTGAGATATTTATTACAGCCACTTCTTATATGGTGTAGATGTGACATTTCATAACCTTACTTTTATATATAGTTGGTTGGTTGTTGCAGAAGGAGGGTAATGTTTTTTTAGTTTTCCATTTCAACATAAGTAAGTAGATAGAATAAGGTTTCATTTGCGTTATGTTTAATTTCTGTTGGGAAGTTAATGTTCATTAGCAGCCCGTTCTTATGCCGTGCTCGTTTTGATCGGACGCAGCCGAGCGGTTGCTGAGTGCTCACTTTGTTCGTTCACCAATCTCTTTCATTCTAATGCCTTCATGTTTACGCACTTAATATTTAATTGCTATAGGGATAATAAGGAAAATAATAGGTTTGTAATAATTTAATAAGACATCGAATTTTCAATCAAAAATTTAAAAAAATTACTTAACTACCTTACAAACTTGAATACTCAAATACATAAACTTGAAAATTGTATTATCTTTAACAAACGAATATACTCGTTCCCAGTGCATGAAGTTTTTTATAGAGTATTCAATATTGCTTAAACTATCTGTGAAAGCTTTACAAATTGAGAATAACTTTATTGATTTGGATTTTATGTTACTTTTATGAAATTGGGTGCATTCACACGAGTGTCAATTCTCGGGAAAATTCTCTGCATTGCACCCTACTTGCTGCACCAAAGAAAATTGGATTTCTTCGAAGGAAACCATACTTTTTAATGATTTAAATTGAGAATAATTACAGGCACCAATTTTTCTCAGTATTAATTTAACATTAACTATAGTTTATTGAATTATATTATACGATATCCATTGTTCAGGCGAATTTGAATAATACCTATTCAAAGGATAATTTTAGTATTCTCGAAACATAAAGGGGGATGCCCACTGTTCATACCCACTTTGGCTACGACTGCACACATGTAAAACTATATGGAAATGATAATATACAACATCGTTAATTAATTGGAACAGGATTTGGTTAAAAAAAGTTGGGGTTTTTGAGGTATTTAACAGTTTGAATTTTTCACAAACACAGATTTAAAAAAAAATCTTATTATAATGATAAACAATCCTCACATATGTTCTGTTAATTAATTAGTAAAAAACAATAATAATATTGCATTTCATGGCCCTATTAATTATTTTTATCATGGTTATACTATTATATTATACAAATTCAAAGACAGTAAATTGGTTTGTTGTAATTGTGTAATGTATGTAGGTATAGATATTTAATAGTACATAAATTATGTTTCGTAATATAAAACTAGAGTTTTCTTAATTGGCAGAACCTCGGATAGAAAGGAACTCAAGTACCTGCTTACGAACGTGTGTCTGGACTTATTTGCTATTCAAACTTTAATTAGAAAGTAAACAAACAATTACATCACTATAAAATGGTAAATTAATGGATCCAGTAACCATGGATTTCAATTTAGGTTTAATGTTTTAAAAATTGTAAACCAACAAACTACACGTCAATGTTTTTTAACTTCCGATCCATTAAATGAGTCGACCATTAAACCATTTACATTATTGACGTGTAACATGCGATGTATTTTGAGTTTTATAAAAAAAAAAACCATTATTAAATTAAATGTAACTTGAATAACAATATTATAAAACTAATAGGTAATAACTAATAGCTTATAATAAATTATTCGATAAATTCAAATTCAAAATCATTTATTCAGTTTAGGCCCTAATAAGGCACTTATGAACGTTACAATTGATTCTACCACCGGTTCGGAATACACTTGGACTGAGAAGACTCCGGCAAGAAACTCAGCAAGGGATATTTTTATAGATCTTCGTTCTTTTTTTATTTAATTTATGTAACTATTTAACTACAAATAACAAAGTTTATATAATTATAATGAAATAGTTTGTGTAGCGAACATTTAATTTAAATGCATTCTTGTCTTCCACAAAATCAGAAACTTTATAGTACCCTTTCTTACATAACTTTTGTTTCACAATTTTTTTAAATCTATACACAAATAGTTCTTGAATTTCTTTGGGTACTTTTTTATAGAAACGTATACATTACAGAAATCGGTCTAAAATTAGAGGGGTCAGATGTACTACCGTTTTTAAATAAAGGAACTACTTTACTATGTTTCATCAGATCAGGAAATACGCCACAATCAATGCATTTGTTAAAAGTGACAGCCAAATGTGGCGCAATACAATCAATTATAGAATTAACGAGTTTAACGGAAAGTCCCCATAGATCAACAGTATTTTTCAAATCTATAGATTTAAAAGAGTTTACAGGGGAAAAATTAAAATCGACTGCACACTTTGTTACATTTTCTCTTAGTAAAGATATCTCTTAATAAAGAGGGTAGGAGAAGAATCAAGAGACTTGGTAGTGGAAACTGGAATATCGGTGAAAAATAATTCAAACGCGTCAGCAACATCTCGGTTAGATTAAATTAATTTGTCATTAATCATGAATCGAAACTCCTGATAATGTACTTTGACCTTTCCAGTTTCACTATTTATAATTTTCCAAGTCATCTTGATCTTATCTTGGCTACTTTTTATTTTATTTCTAATATGTATTGATTTAGCCGCGGCACAAACGCGTTTAAATATTTTAGAGTAATTTCGCACATAATTCTGAAAAACAGCATTATGATTATACGGTTTTTCGCTATATAGTTCGTAGAGTCTTTTCCTGCTTCTATGAACACCGGCCGTCGCCCAATCATTGAAAACCATACTAGTTTTTCGTTTAACAGTTTTAGAGATAAATATCGAATTATACTTTATTTTTGGTAAGATTGAAAAAGGAGTTGTAAAGTAGATTTGTATTATCATCATAAGATAGGTATGGTAGTTTACTGACAATATTGTTTCTAAACTTTTCATGGCGACTGTCACTCATAGGAACACATTTTATTACCTTTTTTCTAGGTATATTAAAGGAGACCATCTGACCACAATGATCGGAGCTTAATTGACTAAAGATTGACTTAGAAACTGGTTGCAGATTAGTATATTATATATTATCTATGCAAGTTGCTGAAATTTGATATTTAATGACATTTGATATTTGACGGGCCGGTTGGCGTGGTTGGTAAGATACCCTATCTATCACGCCGCAGGTCGTGGGTTTGATTCCCACACAGGACAAACATTTGTGTGCATGAACATGTCTGTTTGTCCTGAATCTGGGTGTAATTATCTATATATGTATGTATTTACAAAAGAAAAGTAGTATATGTAGTATATCAGTTATCTGGCTTCCATAGTACAAGCTCTGCTTAGTTTGGGGTCAGATGGCCGTGTGTGAGGAATAATGTCCCAGAGTATTTATTTAATGAAGATAGTTGTCATTGTCATTAAATGCGTGCGGCGCGTTGTAAGCTCCGATATTTTTCTAAACGTATAGCTTCGATATAGTTAGTCCCATGATAAAAGTTCTTCATATTGATGAGTACTTCCCCCTGCAAGTATGTCCAGTGACAAAAAAAACACCCAGTATATTTTAGAGAATGTTCTTCTTCTCCTTCTTTAGCCTTAATCGACCAAATATTTGGTGTAGGCCTCCTTTAGTCCTCTCCACTTTCCTCTGTCTTGGGCAATTAGGATCCAGTTGTTGCCCGCCACTTTTTTGATGTCATCCTTCCATTTTAGAGAATAAAGCCGGGAAATAAAGACATTAAAGCGAAAATTTATAGTGTTAGCTCAATACGCCCCACTGCAGAGCAAATTCCCATTACACTTTCTACTCCTCACTGTATTTTTGTCTTAGAGGACCAGTCCTTGAGGTAGGCATCGAAATTATCTTTCACACTTCACTCAGCATGCGGTGGACGTAACCGGGCCCACACTATCCTATTTTGATTTGGATATTGTCAAATTGTTTTCTATTTGTAACGGATAGAAACAGACAAATGCACTTTAAATTCTGTCGTACTGTTAACCTGACAATCGGCAATTCAATTTAGAAATAAATAAAGTCAACTAAAAATAAAGCAAATTAATCGGTGCTTTCGATTTATTAATGACTATTTTCGCGGATTCACTAGCATTCCCAGGAAAAAATGTAGTTTATGTCTAATATTCTCTATCAGGCTTCTTGCGTGCCAAATTTCATCGTGGTTGGTTGTGCCGTTGAGGCGTCAAGAGGTAGCAAACAAACCCACTTTCACATTTATAAAATTATAGTATTAGTATGATAACTTATGTACTAAGCCTGATTTGATATAGGTACCTACTTACCAACAATTCATTTGAAGAATATCTTCTTCAAAATAATAAAATCAAAAAGGTTATAAATATATTACGGAGGTTTGAGGATCGTCTCATGTAAACGTAGGTATCTTTGTACGTATAGGGTAATCGCCTACATACGCACTTTGTGTAGAGGGTATATACCTTTGAATAGGTATGATCCCATTTTATCCAGGATTTATTTCCAATAAGCAGAATTCCAACGAAATATTCCGCGTTTTGGGAGATAGAATTCCACCCAATAGTATAAAGCGATGTCAACTATACGATATAAGGTAAGTTCGGTGCCATTTTGTGACAAATAATAAATTGGTTGTTATATTGTGGACAAAATATTACGATGTCGTAAAACAAAGCGTTACGAGCTCGCACACTTTAGACACAAGCGGCGACATAGCTTATGAATATTAACATTTTGTTATTCAACGGCTTTAAAAGACAAGTGCCCGAAAATTTGGCGGCTCATACCTACATACCAACTTAGTCGGTTTAGATAAAGTTAGCTTTTACATGTAGCCGTCCAACATTGTTTTATATTTATAATGATTAAGTTTCGTAAATTACGTTATTTAATTGAATAAATGGACTAGAAGCTGTTATTACAAACAAATAGTTGTTTACAATACCTTTCAGATTTCTTTGTTACATTTCAACCCACTACTGTGCAATTCATTCGTAGAAAGTTTGTCTTTACAATTATAATGCAGCGGGGTTTCATCTAAAGTAAGTTAAATTAGTTTGGATTGCAGTCCGACATTTTTCCGGGTGCGAAAAGAAAATTAATAGTTTCAGTAGCTAGGCAAAGTGTTATGAAGTTAGAGAACTCTATTAAAGATTACACCAAGCTGGAATTGTAGAAACGATGCGGAGTTTCTTCAAACCAATCAGTTTGCGATTTATTATTTCGCCAGTTTCGGCAAATCTTAAAAAAAATTATTGCGTTAACGTAGATCGATTTCATAACATTATTTGGTTTTAATTACCATATGTTTATGTATTAATACCTATATTAATACACAACACACAACATAATACACTTATCTTAATTGCTCCAAAAAAATGACAAATGAATTAATTTATAATTAACTAGCTGTTCCCCGCGGTTTCACCCACGTTCCCGGTGTAATTTTTTTTTCATACAAACCTTCTCCTGACAATAACGAACATTTAAAAAAAAAAATTGGCCAAATTGGTCCAGGCGTTGTTGAGTTATGCGCTTACCAACACATTTTGCGATTCATTTTTATATTATAGATAACCATATTAGTTTATAATGAGATAAGTACCTAATGTTTCAGCTGGTGCACCTAAATACAATGGCTTCGAGAAAAGCGTAAAAAGGGCTCTACTAGGTCGGCTATCATAGCAATCCATAAGAGGCAGTGAACACTTACCATTAACGTGTCGTTGTACCGTCTGCTATCAAACTTGATGACATATAAAATACTTTGCATTAGAGCATTTGTGAATCAACTAACAAAATCCAACAAAAGTACTGATTTTGAAACATAAAAAATTCAATTCTATTAAGTAATAAAGAAATGTTGTGTAAAACATCAAGTTCATCCATAGGCGTGTGCCTATGCAGAATATATGGTTGACTATCTTTGTCCTAGAAAACCAAATTACCTTCGTTTTATTTCCCCGACGCCGGAGTTTCGTAGCTCTACAAATAACAGCCCTGTTAATCTCTGTTTGTTACAGTGTAGAATAATTAGCTCATTTAAAACTTTGCATATAAATATTTTACGTCCGAGGGGAATTTACATCGCCAAAGGGAGCACTTAGGCTGGGGTACGATTAGGCAATTTGAGAAACCTCTTCGATTCCTTTGTCCTATTTAAAACCCTTAAACCGAGTTTTTGTTTGTTTTCACGGATTTGCATCACATGATAATAAACCGATGTTCTATAAAATGTTACAAACAACATGTTAAATTTAATGTACACATCAAAAGCTATATCTAGCTTATCGTTTACAAACACACAAACTGGAGAATATATTCCTTATCTTATCTATATATGTATCCTTACTTATTCATACTTCTGGCTGGCGAGCTGGTTGCAAGCGTTTGTGACTGTGATGTTGAGTGAGACGTTTACTTTTAATAGTAATTGCTTTATGACGTTTAATGATGATGTCATAGTTTGACGGGCCCGATGGTGTGATTGGTAATATACCCCACCTATCACGCCACAGGTCGTGAGTTCTATTTCCACCTAGGTCAGACATTTGTAAGCTCTGCTTAGTTTAGGATCTAGATTTAGATGGCCGTGTGTGAGGAATGTCAACAATAAAAAACTTTTACCACTATATTTTCTCTACTCATTCTCTACTCACGGTTTAGTGATAGAGACAATAATTTTTAACTCACCAACTATGAAAGTCTTAATAAAATCCATTAGATGTTTAAAATAAATATTGTCTAATTCAGTCAATGCCCGTGATTATAGAGTATAATTGGATTAATAGCGTTAGTAAATAAGCTTAGCTACCTGCGCTCGTAGGTATGTTATAAACCGACCGGTATTATGCTCCCTAGTGGATAATAAACTGTCGTCTGTAGTGTGGGAATGTCGGAAGAAATCGATCCTTTACCCCAAATTTCTCTTCGTTACCGGCTCCTGTGTTAAAATAAACGATCTATTCGAGATAAACTCATTCATTATCCCGGGCACGAAATACATTCTCACATCCAACAAGGTATCTAACTTCAGTAAAACGAATGATAAAAGTCCAGCTTAATGTCTAAGGGAAGAGGCTCTGAAGCTTACCCGTGTATATGAGTGTGGCAGTCTGGTTTTATTTTCATTCGTATGGACGTCCTGCTGCGGCAATGAGCAGGCGATTTGTGGCTGCACTAAACTTAACGACGCTCTTACGTTGCCTCCAACTATGAAAAGCCAATCAAACTTTAATGTACCCTCCTTAGCTCCATATACTTTATAGAAACAGACGAGCTGTCATTACATCTATTATGAGTTGAGCTCTAGATTGCAATGTTCGATTAATCCGAGATAATTCTATTCTATTTTAGTAATTACTGCCGGGGTTTGTGTATCTATAGAAATGTTGAATATTGATTAAAAATCACGATTTCCTTCTTATTATTGTAAGTAATCATGCCTTTTGTACACAAGCATTTGATAACTAAATTAACTTAATTTGGCTACCAATCAGCGAGTTAGTTGGTTCAATCACCCGAACAATTCGTATAGATAAGCAATGAATCCGTTGTTATAGAGTCTGTTAATAAAGTCTATCCATTTTCACGAGCTACATGTTATGATTACTTAATTGAAATTCACTACACTACAGTGGGCTGTGAATGGTTCATTGCTGTACCAATCACGTAACAGTCCGTTAAAGAACTATCAAATGTGGAATATTTTAATTAAAGCGTTTTACACCGTAACTTAAATTAAGCGTAAAGACAATCTAGCAGTTATGTGCCCACAATAAACTTTATTATGTGTGGTGAACTATAATAACTGACATTTGGCACAAGATAGTTCATAATTCATAATATAATATTCACTAGTTCGTTTCTCAGACCGCGGTGCGGATGATTGTTCCAAGCCAGAACACATCTCATTCCCTCACAAACGCCTTTTGTCGGCAAATAATTAATAGCTCTGCACCCATTGTGGAGATGCCAGTTGAACAGTTCCCCTTTTGTGCCCAGATTATGTCAAGAGCGCATTTAAACTTAAAGTAAACCAAACAAGCCTTGGTGCACTTTAGGAGTTATAACGACACTGGTTTTATTATAATTACAAAGTGTATCATAAAATAATAATCTTAAATTGCAAAATAAACAAAGTCTAGTGATCAATGTGATCATGAACGTAAAGTTTACTGTTATATTTTCTAGGATAATTCCAAAAGTTAGGAAAAGGTATAAGCGAACAAGCTTTTAAAATAATTTCAGATGAAAAGCTTGCGTATTTTCGGTCTCATTTTACGCGATGAGCAAGTTTAATGCATGCAATATTCACGTCGAGGATAGTGTTAGAACACTATCGCAGCGATGAATAAACTAGTATTGGAAGCAGTCTCAGAGACAATAGGGTTCGACGATGTGAACTATGATTACACTCATTCCAGCTAAGTAATGTGCTCCAACCAGTATCTAAAATAACAACCGCCGAGACATTTCGTCTGCGGTAGACATTTGTCAATATTATGATGTCAGGTAAGAAGCAAGTTAGTTGTATACTATGGCAAAGTTATTACCAACTTTAATTATATTGATATTGAGTACAAGGTAAAGGATAACATAAGACGGTTTCCAATGAAATAAAGGTGGTAGGAATTTTAACTATTTACAATTTCTTACGATATATTTATTAAAGAATTAAAATACAGTATTACGTCTGTCGATGGAGTTTATAAACGTCTCAAAATTTATTTTATATAGAGAAGTTGGTTTAACGTGACGGGGCATCTGGATATTTTCACCACGGCTGACTTTGCCCCTTCAAAGTCTTAAAAATGCGGAATGGGGCTCTGGGGAGGCACCTAGGTGCTTAGGTAAATTCTACGTCAACGGCTCGTTTGCACGTGACTCATAACGAACCAGTTGTAAACGCGATGTGATAAAAGCTCGACGAGCCGTGGAGTCAGCACAATTTTCTTCCCAATAACTCGCGACTCGGCACCGTAGTGAGGCAGCGAACTAATGACCTTCACAGTGACAAACGCTCGCTTGCCCTCGCTGGAGTGGCATGTGTAAACGCGGCACCGAGCGGGCGCCAAATGATGTGGAACTGATGCGAGCACCTAACGATTGCTGCGCCTTTTCACCGTGACACCGAAAGGAATTATTTATGCCTCGCTCTGCACTATGACGATGGAAATTATTTTCAGCTTCACCTCCCTCACTTCCTTGGATTAAACTCCAAATAAAATGTTTACATTTACTTTGATCGTGTTTTTGTGCGACCATGTAATGAAATCGGTTCGGTACATTCAATCGGTGGCAGAGTGGGTATTATGTACTCTTTGCTGAAAAACGTATGTAAACAATATTGTTAATTGTTTGCTTGTGAAACACAAGATCGAAATTAAATTGGATTGTTTCGTTGGCGGAAAAGTCTAGAAATTAATTATTCAAATCGTTTTAAATTTTAAACAATCTTAGTTACTAGGTATATTTTGTTTCTGCATTCGAGCAGTATGTGCAGTCAAACTCTACTATTTCATAACACTGTGTAGTATGTAACTTACCGGTCGCAGACAGTTTCTGAAGCTTTATGAATGAATTATGAAGAGTTTTGACCTAGATAATACAATGTAGTAGGGTTATAAAATAATATTATCATAGATTAAGTTAATACGGTGCGAAAACGCCAAATTGGGTAGTAATATGTCGATAAGAAAATGCGGAGTTGGCATAAATTGGTGCTGAGTCTCCAGTGAGGCGAGAACGCATTAACGGTCCGCCGCCACTGACATATATTAGGAGCGTTTTCTTATCCACGAGTGTGAGGCGCGTCGCGTCGAGCGACCCGCGTAAATGACGCGGAAAAGATGCGGGGAATGACGCCCTCTTGATCACAGAATAGCGCGCCCGTCATATAGCGTGCAATAAATGTCGGCGTGGCGCAAAACCCGTAGCTTACGCTTTTTTAAAGAAATATTCACAATTATCTAATTATTATTATTTATTTGAGCAGTTTGGGGTTGAAACACTAGGGCCATGGGGTCCCAGTGCCCGCTCACTTTTTAGGGAAATCGCCAAGCGATTAGCCAAGTATTAGTGACCAAAGGGCTGGCCTTTATTTTGGACAAAGAATTAGCAATGCCATCCAACGTGGCAATGCTGCCAGCCTTTTGGGCACTTTTCCTGTTGACAGTGATGCGATTGATTTTTTTGATGCCCTGTAAGCCCCCCTTTTTGTCTTTGCTTTTACTGTAAATAAGTTAACTTGTCTACTTTATTATATTAGTATGTTAGAGATCATATTAAAAATGGGTATTATTATTTATTTCCCATATCGCTTTTTTTGTCGTTTTTGTGTTGTGAGTACGGATCATTAAATTCTATTTCTCAATCTAAATATTTCCACCGCACTCCTCTCCTCTGCCGAATTCAAGAAAAAGCAAAATCTCCCATAAATTTTCAAGACATGAAAATTCATCTTTGATTTACCTGCTAGTTGTTTGTTTATAGTTAAGTATATTATTTATATAACAAGTATTTACAATAAAAATATAAACTACACTATAGAGAAAATACAAACTACTTTTTCTTTAACACACCTGCCGAATGATAATAACATGTTTTTTTTATACAAATTGGTTAATTTATCTGTTTAATTCATATTTTCAATCCATTGACCTAAAAAGATAGAAATAAAACAACAAATTAAATATTATGTTGCAAATGTGAATATTTATAACGTATTACTTAAGCATTGAATTATGTCAGCTGAAGTGAAAAACATTGCAAATATATTTGATAAAATATTCTGCATAAAAATATCCGTTAATAGATTCCGTCATTTAGCAATCAGATTAATACAATTATGACAACGGAAATGAATAAGCAGATTCACACCCTACCATATTTTCTTCCCCTCGAAAGCGATATCGTATTAAATTAATAAGTCGTTCAGTGAGGTCGAAAGTAGCGATATCTGTGAGAAAACAGACTTTCCGTGGCCGGGTCCACCGTTATCCCGTTCCCCCGTTGTTACGCGGCACTAATGCTTTATATAGCACTCATTGTGCCCTTAATAATAAGGGGCGATGCTTAATAGTGACGTGCAATTAATTATCGACTACATGATTATTTTATAGGATAGAAGATTCATTTTGCAATCAAGACTAAATTTTACTAGCTTTCCGGTAGCGGACATCTTTTGCTCATATCTTTTGTATATTTATTTCACGACCTTTTTTTTTAGTTTTATGTCTCGAAACTGTTTAAGTATTAATGAAAAAGTTTTTCTGTACATTTAAACTTTCCATACACAAATATATTTCCATTATTGCCTTCCAATTTCTCTCGATAAAATAGGTTTTTTTCCTTTCTAAATTCATATTCCAGGGGTTTAGTCTATGCGTTGATTATCCTAAGCGCGCGACCATGTGCGCATGTTTGAGTTAGTAATACTTTTTTTAACAATAAAAATACATTTAATTTTCAATTTAAATTTTTAAGCATCGACGAAAGACTTTTTTAATTTTATTTATAAATCAACAGCACTCGCTAACTATTGTAGTTGTAAAATTTAAACTTTAACTCAAACTTAAACTTCTTCAAGTAATTTAATTCTACCAATAGTATGATGATATGTTTTTAATATATCGAGAAATTTACGTTTTCAGTACCAGTGATGTAGTTAATAGGTTGGTAGGTATATAAAGTAGAAATTTAACGGACAATATTGAGTGATTGTTATAGGTATATTGAGCTTAAATTATTATGAGAACTTTTCAAATGCTTTGAAAGAATCATTTGTAGGTGTTTTTTTTATTGTATCTAATTTCGATATTAATTTATTGTATCGGTACATCTCTAATGTTTCCCCTTTTGTTTCGAATCTCACTCTCCACGACTCGGTCTCGCTGACACGTCATTTTTGTCTTATCAGTTATGTGTGTTACATTACTTATGAATCTACCACGTTTGCCCAGAGCTATTTGCGTTATGTACAAGCATTTTTATCTCATCTCAGAAATGTAATAATGTATTAAGCTTTCATAAGCAATTACGCATTTTCTGATTGGATTTTAGATATTTATAATTTTTCATAAGAGCTCATAACGATATGAGTTCTATTTTGGTTGCAGATCGATCAATAAGCAGATACAAAATATCAGGTGGAAATTGCATGTCGAACATAAATTAAATTCACGACTTTAACGTCGTTATCATTTATTAATCACAAGAAAGTTATATATTATAACGTTAAGCGCTGTGAAAAGAAATCGCGTCACAGACGCAAACAAATAGCTCTCACGCAAATTGAATACGAGATATAAATCTAGCATTCTCCTAATAACATGCAGTGGTTTCCTCCACGGGCCGTTTTATTTCAGCTCCACAAAGCCTTCGACCCAGTAAATCCAGCGATATCTCGGGAAATGCGACAGAGTGCCAGTAGCGTTCGTTTCGCGGGACGCACTTTAAATCTCTCGTGTACGAAAGGACGGATATCGCAGTGAAATTTAAAATGCCGACGCGAGTTCCCTAGTGGAAACAAAAGTGCGCGAATGTTAGAATGGGGAGCTGCGACGGGCGGTCGGCACGCCATGCGCCATCGCGCCACTGTCGCCCCCGCCTTGGAATCGCCTTGCCTCATACAAACTTGTGGGGACAAGGCGCTCGCAGCTTTGCATAATGTTGCCACTTAACTTAGTCTCCACTCTGGTATGGTAATAAAGCGATATGTGGAATTGATTATCAGGGTTTTCTGAGAAATTCTGGGTAAGAACATTTTCGTAATGAATGGTAAAAGGTGATTTACCTCACACTCAGTTTAAAATGTGATTACGATCATTTGAAACTGCTTTAATGGTCTTCGTGTAATAGAGTCATTTATTATTACGTCAATATACTTACTTATAAAGTATCTAAGTTAAGTCAATTTCTGCTCTATATTATGCGTAGGTCACTTTTAAACAAATATTTTTCATATTATTTTATGATTAATTTTTTAGTCATATAGCATTTGATAAGTTTTATTACTTGAGCTTTATTGAAGCGACAAATCTATCTATACATATAAAAAGTTTAGCCTACTGTGATTAAACTATCAACGCACAGCCTATGCCACTAGGGTTAGAAATTTGAAATTTTGCACATAAGTCCCTTATCTAAGGAAAGATTTTTCACAATTCAACCTCAAGGGGATATAACAGGAGATTGGGTGAAACCGCGAGGCGGAAAGTTAGTATTTCTTGTACATACTTTAATACGATTGGTTAAGATACTCGTAGGTAGGATGGAGTAGATAGGTACTCGTAGGTAGGATGGATGGACACCTTTTAAAATAATAATGTAATAATATAATAGTTATATAACGTCCATGTATCCTTGATACGATAATATTAGTGTCCAATACTTCCAAATAGGAATATAGATCACCAAAATGAAAATTGAATCGAAAATAATATAATAAGTAGTACGTAGGTAGGTACCAATGTTACGTACGTATTTGTGTGAGTGTAACATTTGCTGTATATACCACATCCTCTCGTCTACTTGTACTATTATTACAGTCCACCACTCATGTTTCTCAGTAATGTCCGCTCGTCGTTGTTTCATTCGAAGGAGTCCGCTTGCTCAGAGACGTAGAAATATGTGTTTACTGGGGTTTGTCGAAAGTAGGTGTGGGAAGGGTCAGTTCTAAAGTGGCACATTTAATATAAAGCAGAACGTAGTAACTGTAATAAGAATTATGTGCCTGAAGTACCTACTCGAGAAACTTTCATCCTGATTGGTAAGTATTGACCAACGTTGAATAATGTTCCCAGCGAACTGATCTTAAAAACTGAAGTTCACTTAAGAATGGCATTTTGTAGTATTTTTTTATCCAAGAGATAAATTAAATTAGTTCAGAAAAATACTACAACTTGGTCATTATATGAAATGGGATTAATCAATTACATACTTACATAATATATTGTCTGAAACATAAACAGAGTTGAGATACTGACATTCTTTATAATATAAGGTATGGACTATGCTGGTGGTAGTACCTACCGATGATTTATGAGCATGGTCGGTGCAGCACCAGGGGCACTAGTGAAGTCACATCTTGTGACTGAGATATTTGTAGTTTTGCAGGTGCATAGTATGTTTAATTATTCACAATCTTGAGTTTTATTACTTCTATAATCCGTAATATTTTTGCATACCTTCACCATGATATATTTTCTTAAACATCTCATTGTATATGTATACAGGGTACACGTCCACATATACTAAAGTGAATATGTTTTATGTAAACTAACGTACGATGTTGGTGCTGTTGTAGCTTCACGGTACACGGAGACGTGGAACTAAGCGTTACTTATTGCTCCGTCTACGCTAAAAGAATTGCGAACGGATGTTCACTTTGTGGATTTAAACAGTCACTGACGAATTGCTACATTATCGCTAACAACGTTCGATTTAATTCCCGCCTCAACGCGAAACTAAGATGTAAGGATAAAGAATGAAAAATACACGCTCACAGCTAATTGCACCAGCTTTAGTGAATATTCGCGAACAGATTTCTAGAAAGTTCTGTGAGACAGCAGTAGCCGCTGGCTGTAGGTAACGCAAATAAGGTGGACAGACGGTTTCTAACCGACTGTAATTCTTGGAAACGTTAATTAACTTTTTATTTTTCCGTTCGCCGTAGCGTTACCTACTGTCCAACACGATGTGAATACGGAGAAAAAAAATACAAAACAATTATACCGCAGCAACAATCCTTAACGACCAGACATTCGAGCGGCAGAATTACAAATGGCACAAAATTATGAGGAGCTTCAAATAATCATTAAACATAAACGCGTAATGGTTTCCCATTCAAATGATAGCTCGTACCAGTTAACTGCCTCTGTAATGTCTCAACACAATCTCTTCCGCGGAAAATTGTTACGTTTTAGGAAGGTATTAATGAATTATTACCTATTAAAGTATAACAAGAACACATTTCTTTATTGGGTGAAACATAAAGTTTAGTGCTGGCACTTAATCTAACTCTCGTTAGGGTACACATGACCCGGATAATTATACCGCTGACTGAGGAGATGGTTGCTTTGATTAATCGGGCCTATCTTAATAGTACAATAATACATTACTAATAGCAGTCGAACGCAGAATTATTGCTTGGATGTGTATATTGTGTTATAATAAGGATTCCTTAATTGGAGAGCTATTCTGTGAATTTGATTGCTATTGACTTGAATGTCGGTTTGGCTTTGTATGCTTATCACCTTAGGCCACATAATCACTGACTACGGTGAGATTGTGAGGTCAAACACAAGCCTTATTGAAAAAAAAAACGGAAATGGTTTTTTATATTATTGCGAATTTTGTACATTGTATAACGTGTTGATATAAATCTCATATATGTACATAGAATTGATTACAGCCAATTAAAATTTTAAACGTATATTTATTAAAACAGCATAGAGAGGAAATAAATCATTGTATTTTTTTTACATCTACATAGCCAATGTGAACGTAGTATATTAATTATAATTGTAGCTTGCTATGAAACTAAATGTTTAATTTCATACAACAAACTCGGACGTTTCATTCGTAGCTTTATGTTTTTATAAGCTGCTAGCAGTACAAGCTTTGCTATTCCTATTAGCGTATTTCTACATCAACTTGTATTTTTTTTTGCAAAGATAAATAGTCTTTGTGAAAAAGCGCACTTTGACGGCGAACGCGGCAGGAGAGATGGCTGAGTGTGCCTGTACCGACTCTAGATAGGCATTGCTCACTCACTCGTAGACAGTGACAATATTTTGAGAAATTTATGTCGGTAAACATTCGTACGGCGACGCGGCGCGGTTCACGCTTCGTTTGAAAACGTATTTGTATTTTTTTTCGATTTGCACATCATATTATTGTGTTGATACGATTTGATGGGTAAATTCTCGTCAATCACTAGGATTGATTTGTATATATAGGATTTTGTTTGTTTGTGGTTTAGTAAAGCATTACAAAATTGTAAATTTCTTAGAATTTCATAAAAACAAAATAATTACCAGGTAATTCTATATATGTACCAATAGGTATGAAGTAAATAATGATGTAAAAAGTATTGAGGTTAAGGAAAATAATTAATATAATAATATACGCACCGATGTAGAAATCATCCCAGAAAGTGAGTGACCGCAGTATTCTATGTGTTACAAGTCACAGACTAGCGAACAAAAACATTTTTACTTAAAAAATATTATAAATCTTCTCAAAATATATACTAAAAGAATTTGCATTCAACAAGCATGCGTAAATAAGTTTCAGCACTCATTCACAAGTTATTAACTTCAACAACTCCGCGAGTTTTGTTATGACGTTCCAAGTTTCAATCCCTGCTCATTTTTTGTAACAAAGAGGACAGCTTGTTTCACAATCTCGTGAAATTGGTTAGAACGGTATAAATTCATGGGTGCTGTGAATTTGGCCAGCTTCCATCTTATGAAATGGTAAAACAATTAAAAGTTCCTCCGGGAACATAGCGCCAAGCTTGACGAAGTTATAAAGACTTCATAAATATGTTATGCGTACAATTGCTTGTTGTACGAAGCGATCCTTTGAACCAATTCCGTTATTGATATTTTAGCGGTTTTGCTCAGCGCAAAGCTTTTCGACGTCACTTTAATCTTTTTATGCGCTTCTAGCACAGGTTTCTACCTAGTGTACATTTTGTAGGTGTACTTTTTATACAATCAAAACATTATCCTTTGGATTCTACAATAATTTATTAATCGATTGCGACAGTATGATATAAACGAGTGAAATTTAGACATAAAAAAAATTATGCCTAGTAATAAAAAAAAAGTTTTACTCGTTCTAATACCTTATTAATGTCAGTTAACACAATGTTACTTTCTTAATTCTGTACTCCAGATAACTCTCTTTTTTTAATGATTCAACAATCCATTATCGATACTCACTCGCGGCAACATATACCTTGAAGTATTGAACCTAAAAGCTAAAAAAGCGGGTTTAGCGAATCGCTCGCTGCCTAGTAGACTGTGTCGTCTGAATTACTTTGGAATTTGAGCAAAGTCGAATAGTTGCCGAAAATGGAGTGGACTCAGTCCGGTCAGACTTTGTGATCGGAGGGCGAGTGGAGTGTTTTAGCCACACGCCGTCGTCGAGGGCCCTCTCGCGCGCACTAAGGACCACCGCCGCCCTCCCACTACCAGTTCAACAACACTCCAACGTTGTTACTCGATTAACCCCCCATTATTAGTGGCATCAGGTTTAGTTATTCTCTATGTCTGATATTCATTGGTCCATATTCATTAAGAATGTTTTTAATGTACTAAAGTGAATAATAATATCCATTGATTTGTTTGCTATTATCTCAAAATGTTTCAGATAAAACAGATTTGTCTTGGCTTCAATGTTCAACGTTCTTTGTTGGTAATAAATAATTACTCGTCAAAATAATCATGATAGCAATATACAGAGATCAGAAGGTTACTTAATCTGCAAAATATGCTTGTCGATTGAATGTGTTAATGTAGTCCAAGTTAGCAACAGCAAGTTACAAGTAGCTAGGACATTTACTTTTTAACATTTAATTGAGTTTTAATTTTAAGTAATTTATTATGTTAAATATATTTAATTGTGTACGAAATAAATACAATTATAACTTGTTTTAAACTAGATAAATAAACGTGAACATTACTTGTGACAAACATGACTTGGGTAGATCTGCGGTAACTACAAACACCGCAACCCAACGAAAATTCACTATTCAGAACAGTACACGCCTCCTAAAATCCCAAACAATACTTTGCCAGGCCACATAAACGCGGAACATTGAACTACTAATCGTATTTCACCGCAATATAATGCATGCGAATCCCGCCGCCGCCGAACTACGTACAAACTGGCCCTTTCGCAAATTATTCATCCAATGACCTGTGATAGCAGTGACCCTTCCTTACGGATGATTAGTCTAAAACTAATTGATTTTACGACTAAGTGTGGCCGGGGGCTACTCGGGTACTTGGGCCCGACAGTTTGGCGGTCGCGCTAATAGCCCGTAAGTGCTTCTTCACGGATCGCTCAACACTTGCGGTTTTGTCGTGTCGAACGTGTGATGGGTGATGTGATTTACGACTTATTGAACCATCATGTTAGCTGGCTCGACATCGACACTCGTAAATATAGACCTACGAGACTCTATAATATTTTGCTTGGAATCGCCGATACGACTTGTGTTACTGTTACGTGCATGCTACAAATAGTATACATAAATTTTCTTCTTCTATGTATATGAAAGAAGAAGTCCTGACTGACAGGTGATAAAATCATCGCAGAGTCTAAATCGTTGGTCCTAGAAACATGAAATTTGGAGGGTATATTCCTTTTGTAGCGTAGGGATGTACTAAAAAGGATTTTCCGAAATTGCACCAATTTCTTGTAATCAGTTTGAGAATTTAAGTAAAATATTAAATCATTAGGTGGCCCACCTTTGAACGTGTTCAGGTACACCTAAAATATTTCGTTAAAACATAAATTTTTCGACGTATTTGAGTAGAAGGCCTTATTTTCGTAAATCGTTACAATCTCAATATAATTAACTTTATATTTATATATTTTGATGAGAAATATTAAAAAGTACCTATATTTTATTTTATTACAAAATTAAAAATATTTTATTTTAAAAGTCCTTCAAATGTTGCAATGAACTAATCAGCTGGCTTTCGTAGCACAATCATTTTCGTAGCAGTGCTACGAAAATATCTGAGTAGGTATTACATATGAACCTACGCTTAGCCCTGTTATATTCATGGGTATATTAAGTTGTGATGCTATGTAACTATACATTAGGTTCTTATTCTTTACTATATAATAAAACAAAATGCTTTATTTCTTAATATAAATCGATTTATATGTATATTGAAAATATAAAATTGATTGATCTAATGATTGTGTGTAATATTTGTAACATATGTTTATTTGTTCATTTTAACAATGTACATTAAACTGTTTTACGTACATAATGTAGATACGTGTATGAAATAATAACTGGTAACGTTATACATACATTAGGCAAGTAGAGAGTGGGAGCAATCAAATTCTCGTTACAGTAGAGCCTCACGTGATTTGTCTACAGTAGCTAGCTACATTAGTAAAATGAGAAATACTCTCGCTACTTGTAGAATATATGGCAAATGGATTTAATTAAAAAATTAGGATAATTAAATTTCAAAACAGTTCCATCCATTATTTAAAGAATTACCAATTTATATAAAACTATATACAGTTTCGCGACATACAGAATGATGAAATGTTTGTTTTCAATATTGATAACGGTGGTAAACTCAAATTATAGCCAAAGAATTAAGAACAATATAATAAAGAGGAGCAAATGTCAGTATTGCGTGCAGCAACGACGATCTATATCTATCAGAGTGTTATCTATCACACGGCTCTCAGTTCGTTCTAGTAACCTCACCCGATTATCGAGGCTTCTATATCTTTGAAACACAAATCACTCCATTCATTTTTCATAATAAGGTTAGCAAAGTTCACTAAGTAGGTTGTGGCAGGACGTATTTATCTAATTTTGTTTAGGTAAGGAATTTACTGAGCTTCACCTCGGACCTCTGTCCCTAAATAAATTGTACGGTAGAGTGGTGTTACATTTAGGCGTTAGGAATTAGCCATTGATTTCCTAAGGAAGTATAAAGCGGGAGGTCGGGAGCGGTGGGGTATGTTTCCCGGCAGGTTCCGCCCGGGTCCGGACGTTCTTACCGTTTAAGGTCTCTAACGAGCGATAAAATTCCCCCCGAATTCCTTTTTAACTGCAAGCGAAGTTTACCTGCGGGTTGGTAAATAGGAGCCCACATTTGGTCGCTGAATTGTGATTCACAATCTGTAAATAACAAGAAGAAAATTCGGTTTATTCAAAGCTTGTTCACTGTTACGTGTAATTGGAGGAGGGTGAAGTTGAAATTTTTATTATGATCGAGTACCTACCTACACAAATAAAAGGAAACTATACATAATTCTGTATAATTTTATTTATTTTATCAATTATTTTTTATGTAACAAATAACACTTAATAACTCTATACTAATTGTATTACAGAAAGAAATGTTAATAACATTTTTATGCGTTAATTTATTCACCGCATCAAGGATACCTTAAGGTATTGAAAATTTGTTAGAGGTGTTAAACAGAGCATGTAAAGAAAGTAGTGGGACAAGTGTAGCGTCACGGTTGAACAAATTGATGTTCCTAATGGCAGCCATTACAGACATTGTGTGCGCTCGATCGAACATAAAGGTCGACGAGAGCCCCGCCTGGGATCAGCTTCTGAAGAAAAAAGTATGAAAGGCGATATTCATAAATTTATGAAAAGCTATGTGATTTGAAAAAACCCATTTTGTGAGACCCGTGTTGCTTATTTATTCGATTTGTCCGTCCATTTCAATTTTGTAAAAACTTTTTTAGCGTCACCTGTATTCCCCTACGTATTAGGTACGATCAGATTATATTTATACGAGACAGATGAGTATGCTGATTAAAATTCCGTATATCCGTTCTTTCACACCGTTCCCTTCCATGCTAATATGACACCGAAACGTATTCAGGCTAAGCCTACTTTTGTATGTTATAATTGAAAGGAAACAAATATGCGTCTATGCACAACATCTATACATAAACAAATACACGCTGTAGGTACACGTTAGCTTCGCAGAGCGCTAATGTCGATGACACTAAATAGAACTAATTTAAGTTTATCGAAGTTTTGTGTCCACAGTGATCACTGCGGTGCGCAGTAAAACGAAAGCCTTGTTTAGCGACGAGCCGGCAGATAAAAGTTATCTTGAAAAGTCATCAGCCGCAACAAACTTACCAACTTCAGGTAGGTTAAGGGAAACTCGATTAAGGAAGTAGAAAAAGTAATTGGGGGCCAAAGAAAAGAAGAGTTCGTACAGTACGAGTTTAATTAAGTATTGATAGGTGACGGTGGGACTGACATAGCTACATATTACATGACATAATACCTACGTATTAATGTTTATCTTGTACTGAAGCACCAAAATAGAAAAATGAAAATAACGTACTCGTACGATGTATAATATGCACCTGCTTATTAATAATATATTGCATATTATACCTATAATGATATGGATTTTTTTTTATATATGTGACACAGATATATATATACACTAGATAACGCAAATGCATGTACTTCCCGTGTCCGAACCCCGACAAAGCGTCAAGGTTGGCCGCCGCTACTTACAGTCCGCGCGCGTCTTTTGTTGCAGCCGGACGGCCGCGAAAACTAAAAAAATGACTCGTTGCGTGATAATTAACTGCAATAGCCCAAAAATTTCGAGCCCTCAAAGGCAAGGACATATTTCATATCACAGGCAAGTTTTTAAAATTATATTATGCGTAAATATTCTGTTGAAAAGTCGGCACGCTTGGTTTCAATACAGATCGTGATCCTTGCGTTATCTAGTTACATATATATCTGTGGTATGTGACATAGAAATTAGATGTTAGTTTTTGTAACATTGAGAATGTCATAAAATTACAGGAGATGTTTGCGTTTTTATTAAATAAAATCCTTCAGGAGCTTAAATAAAAACATTCACAAGTTCCAACCTTTTGTTTGCGTTAGTACTTTGAGAAAGTTATTTAAAGTAAATAAGAATTCTCGGGTAGTCCGAGTCCAAGTGAAGTACACTTGGTGCTATCCAACAGTGCAGGCAGAAGCTGATTGTATTACAACCTTCTCTGAAGTAGGTACCTCTTTATACATTCCGTAGGATTAGGCTAACAAAAACGTTTTCAAGATGCCAAGTTTCATTAGGTATTTTTTATTCTCTTTGGATTTTTTTTAAAAGGCAGCAATGCTCGTCAAACATTCCCCTCGTAATATTAGCATCTAAAAAGTTATTTGAGGATAATTTGACAGATGTATTGATATCTTTTTCAATGAGCACAATTTTTTGATGTTTTATCTTATCTGTTCGATAAAAATGTAGGTTTACGTACTATATAGCAATAGCAATATAAAGAATGGTTGTATATTGGGTTGATTTTAAGATATCATCTTTTCTAATAATTGAATTGAACATTATATTCATTTTCGAGCACCCAGTCAGCTAGTTTCTAATGTGTCTTTAGTAAATGGTAGCTTACAAGTAGAACTTTGATTGCTTCTATTAGCCACATGAATCGATTTCCATCTGCCCATTATATCTCATTGAATGGTACTTAAAGGTGAGGTAAGCGCATAATTTACATAAGTAGGTATTGTGTAACGACACCGACCGGGTGGCACTGGCGGCACAGGCAGCACTGGCGGCTGCAAGCCATAAAACGGTAAGTGGACAGCTTTGGGTGGAATACGGTTCGACCTTATTTGTGAGATCGGCTGACTTGCCCCAACTTACTCCATTCGCTGCAGGATGCTTGTTAGCACGACTGCTGCGGTTTTTGTACAGATAACTTTGTGTTAAATTTTAAACTATGTAAGTGTAGTTTTATATTCATTGTACTGAATAAACATCGTTGGATTCGCACTATTCTTAATAAACTTCTTTAAAGGTAATAAACTTATTAGTAGTTACAAAAATACTGATTGATTGTGTGAAAATTTAAAAAGTAAATCAATACAATTATTAGAAAAACTGTTTTTGAAGTGGTAAACAAATATGTATTGTCTCTAATATATTGGATAACTTCCACAATGAGGTAAACCCAAGAGCCAAACTTGGTTGGGCAGCATTTGGGACATCTACATAACTTTTGACTTACAAATTTACGTAACTTACGAATTTATGAATTTTCGTGAACCAAATACTACATCTTTTCAATACAGTAAGGATCATCGAAAAGTTTGTAGAGATGTCATAATAAATTATAATTGAGATTTGAGTTTGCGATTTGACGACATACTAAAACATATAACGGCAGGAAACGCGAACATTAACGATGTCTAGATGACACTGTTAATATAAAGTGCGAGATTTGAAAATTTTATGTTCCTACCTCCATACGTTGACAGTACGGCACAAATTCGAAAAGGCTCAGTTTTACGACTGCGCAAAACTCGTTTCAAATACACTTTAGAAGTTAAATAAAAATGTTGACGGTATAAAATTAGCTATATGCATATATACCTATAGATCGCCTTTAACAGTGATTTTATGAAGATATTTCCTTAGAATCTGCTTAGGTACGGACGATAAAGAGTACATTTTATGAGATTAAGTTATATTATGCTCACCTTTCGTGAGCTTGGTGAAGGAGTAGTACCTAATAAAAAGCTGTTAAAAGTCTACGTTGAAAGTGCTTCGATATTAAATATAGTTTTCATTAAAGCACTGCTTTTTATTGCATTATCTACCTTAGTTGTTCACTGTAAGTGTAAATCTACATCTCATAAAGCACGCCACAAAGTCAGTCAAAGGAATTCAACAAGATTAATACAAAATACCAATTATGTGGGATTGTGTTATTTGCCACGAAGCCTATATACTTATGTAAGTATAGGTATGTATAGTTTGATCTGAGACTTGAGAGCATATCAGAATCCTTACAGCTTTAAAACAATATGTTTACTGATTCAAGTACGGAGCATTGCAACGGAAATATTATACATACCTATTAATTTCGATTATACTCGTACATTTCGATTATAATATCGAAGTAACATGAATCTATGATTAAAGAAGTCTTATAAAATCAGGTGCTTTTTACTCGAATATTCTATAGAATATATAACGGATTGACCTACTTTGCTATGTCGTGGCAATTACTCTAGAAATATAATGTAATATATTGGTTAGGTTAGAGTGTTCCTTCATTGTCAGTAGTTAGATAATAACTCTTTATCAAAAGCAATTAATCAAAAATATTAAATACTCTTAAACTCTTGTCTATTACTGTACAATTGGCATATTATAGGTAATTTACAAAATAAAAATTACCACCTTCGACCACTTAGGTACCTACCACGGCTATGAACTACACGATAAAAAAATACTACGAATATTATTTATTGAAATAAGAAGAAGTACTGAAAAACTACATCAATAAACGGAAATATGCTGCACTCAATACGAAAAGTTTTACTAAAGCTCAATTTTTAATTGGTCAGACCGTTCTGTGCCAGTTCTTTACTTACATTAATTTGCCAGTGCTAACGCCGAAGATCGTTGTGGGAAAATAGTAATAGGAGTTTTTTACTTAAGTGAAATTGTATTTTTAATAGTGCACTTAATTCAATGTGCAACTTTAATGATTTTTATATAGGAAATACGTAGTGGTTGTATGTCTTTTGAACTTCTACGTACATTTTTAGTTGGCTTTTTCAAATTTTAATGAATACTTTAAAAAAAAACATAAACGTTTTGAATTAACATAGAATGCATTGAAATGGCAGACGATTACAAAGTTGTTTTGCACACGACGTTGTCTCACACGCAACAACTGCTTGCCGAACCGAGTCATGTTTGCTGGGGAGCATTTAACTGTGTTGCAACAAACAAATTTACTCGACCTTTGTTTAATAATTACCTACCTATTCAAATTAATTAAATTTACCTTCATTACAGTATCTTTGCGAAAACTTTGCGGGTTACTTTGAATAAATTCTGCCGCCTTGGAATAGTTTTTCCGCCAATTGTTCAATCTTCGTCTCATTTCTTTATGACAATACTATTATATTACAATAATGGTATTGTCATAAAGAAATTCACTGATCATTTATCCCATAGCGCAGTGGTGCTTCATATACTCCAAATTATTATCTAATCTTACTATACTATCTTACTTCTTACCAATATCACATTAATATTATAAGTGTGTGTGTGTGTGTCTATATAATATATAGATGCAATTTGACATAGATAAAATATGTTCTGGAAGTAATAAAAAATAACGATATAGGAAAAGTATTCCTGTATCGTGTACTTTCTATACTGGGAAAACATCAGATTTCCCTGGGAACGTGTGAAACCCCGAGACAGAAACTAGTTTTTTTTTTATACTGGGTGGATATTTCGAGATGGCATATTTTCGAAACCTATGTTAGGTTCGTCATGCGAACAAATTTTACAATGGGAACAACTCTGAACCCTATTTATTTTTGGTTTTTCATACATTTTGATCGAGCAAGCTTGACCTTTAGTCTGAAAAGTTTGAATTGTTTTTTGCGATTTTAGAGTTGGTCCATTTTGGTTGGGTATAAGTTGTTTATGATGACCACTCTAGCATAGGTTTGGAAAATATGCCATCTCGAAATATCCACATGGTATTATCCTTCTATATAAGATTGTGAGTAGAATCAAATATACCATCAATTCAGATTCTGATGTTGAGGAAACGTTGTATTTTATTAATATTATTTAATTTTACTTTGAGGCCTTTCATTATATGCTTTTTTATTCCACGTCTGATATTTTAACTTATTTTAACAGTTTTCTTTTTATTATATTTGGTCGGTTTAAATGGCCTACTAACCATTCACCATGCCAATTTAACCTTACTCGTATTTATGTGAAGCGTGGAGAAACTACCAATGAACATCGCAATCTGCTCAGCTTTATAATCTTTGTTATATTCCTGCACCGCACATCTGGTACAACTTGTTGGAAATTCTGCCAATATTTTATCCCTTCCGGGTTCGAACAACGAAATGGCAGGATACCAATGTTTATCTATTCTGTCTCGCTAGCAGCAATATAATCGATTGCTTCTCTATAGAAATTGTTGAAGTATTTTATTACATTGAAAATGAATTTTCATCGAAATTTATTAAAGCCTTATAAAATACGCCGGAAACATACCTACTTACTAAGTTGTTGTTAGCTCTTTTGTTTTCATGTAGGTACCTTTACTTTGGTTGTTATAACTACTAAGAGACTAACTAAGACTACTAACAATGGTGTAATCTCAACCAATTGTGTAACGTTATGATATTTAAAAATCAAATACCTACATGTTAATAATAAATCAATATAGTATAATCTACCTATCTATGTATCTATATAAATAAAAATGAATCACCGAAATGTTTGTACGCGCAACATCCAAACGACTGCACCAAATTGTATAAATCTTTCTTTTATGTGTTCGTTATTGTCAGGAGAAGGTTTGTATAAAGGAAAATTAAAAAAATCGAAAATATATTTATCTTGGGAAAGCGGGTGAAACCGCAGGGGACAGCTAGTATAAAATAACACAGACCTCATGATATAATACCGCAAACACAATCATCAGAAACCAAAAGGAGCATAGAATCTGTTTTTCTATGCGTATCACGGTTCAGGATTTAGAGAATTTCACAGGCTTTGATATCAAACAAAATTATCAATTTACAAACACATTAAGTAGGATTAAGACGTACAAGAACAATTTGGGTATAATCAAGCGTGATGTTCAACAAAAGCCTTTTGTAATGCGCGGTAATCCTTCAAAGCATTTCAACGTATGTACACCCGTCATGAAATATGTATGTGATCTTAAGTCTCTTCTAATAATAGACAAAATCGTGAATACGCTTCTTTCCTTTTACAGTACAATAGTAGGTGCCATTATAGGAGGCGTTTATTTTGTTGTGGACAGATTTTGGAGAATTTTACCTTATTTACCTATATCAAACAAGCAATGGACTTTTCACTTGATAGTAAGAGGCCACAAGTATCGTCATAATTACAATTGAAGTGAAACCTTTACAAAAAGTTATGTGATCAAAGTTGCAGAAAACCTCAAGTCTCCTATTACAGCATGATATGATTTAATATCGGCGTGTCCTCCACACTGTCCCGCTGTGAAGGTGCTCGTAAAATCGCTACCGACAATATTTTCCAATTATTGACTCCACCATATTGCGCCGAGCTGTATTTAGCTGTTATTACCACTCCATAGAAAATATCACAGACGTTTTCCGATATCTTTATTGTTGGTTTATTCCCTATTCATTATTCTCATTCGCTGTCTTACCATGTTACAATACCGCTTAATATGAATTAAGATAGATTCACTTCTGTTCATTTATCTGTCGTTTTATCTCGTAACGTGTTGTTAAATAACAAAAATTACAAATGTAAACCTTCATGTTGTCAACCATTCATGGTGATTTTTTCCGTTATTTACGTTGGAAATTTGAGGGCACGGCAGTGCCCCCGCCAAGTCGAGCAAAAAAGCGGCACGGCCGTACCATCCTTTTCTAGAAGCAGTTCAGGCTATCTTCGACCCCCCTAATATTTACGACTCAACATAATCAATTATTGAATGCTAAATAACACTTTAACTAAAATTATTTAAATGTTACGTACTTTTTTAACTGAAAGTTAAAAATATAAATAATAGAACTTTCTCGTTATGTATATAATAAGTGCAAAATGTTCGATGGTTATTGGTCTTCAAAAAAGTTGAAGAGTTTCATCGAACCAGAAGCAATATTGTCTCACAAAGTAGGCGTACACATTTAGCAGAGAAATTTTCCCAGCTTAATGGGTAGCTGGAGGTTTCGAGTCCTCTATAATACGTAAATAATCGTCAAGAACACTCCATAACTTTCTAATTGCTTTTTACCTCGGTGGGACCATGCTTTTAGTCAGATTGCTTATTTTGTTAATGAACTTCGGAGCTTCAAAAACTTTTTGCTTTTCGTTTCTTAATAGCTTAAAATTATCTCTAAAGTATATTAAAATGATTGTGCAGAAATTACTGGGAACAATGTAAAAGTTTGTTTATCGCCAAATTACGGATCATTAATGGCGTCATTGTTTTGAAGTACGAGTTTGGACTTTCAAGAAGATTGGATTTTCTTTCAAATCGGAGTATTACTGAGGTATGGACATCTAGTAAAAGCAAATAATAATAACTAAGTAGCTAGGGTATTCGTGGACAGTGGTCTGCGTTTTGAAGAACACATAATAGAAACAGCTTGTAGGAACTTTTACCGACTAAAATTATTTTTTGAGTACGGAAATGCGTTTGAAATTCGCTTCGATTGTCGAGAATTAACTATGGGATTGCTGTTTTTGGACCACGTATTTTGCACGTAGCAAAAGGCTATTAGGACGCCTGTGCTCGCTACTGTTTTCTTATTCTATATCGCTCACCATGTATATTAATAGTATTAGACTAACTAAGAGAAAAATATGAGATCTGTGTACAGCACCATCGTACAGCTGCTTTTGGGGGTTTCCGATATACTCCTATCAAGTAGGTGTTGGAATAACCTACCTCCATCACTACGAGGTTGTCTATCAATGATCAGTTTCAAATCTTAATTACTGTTTCATCTTTACTCTGTACCTTCTAGATAATTCTTGCAGGCTGACCTTAATTGTCAAAAATTATGGGAAACATTTGTTGTGTTTGATTTGGAGAGTTCTAAGTTATTGATGTATAAAACCTAAAGCCTGTTGTGTTGTTTAGGTACTGCAGTAAACAAAGGATATAGACTAGCAACTAGGATACATCTCGATGTATGGAATCTCAATAATAATTCTAAAATCTGTGTTGATACACTTGCGCCATCCCATCTCACATACCGAAAGGCGCAGGGGGGCTGCGACTGGTGTGGAAAAATCATTTTTTTTTGTCTTTAGTATTTATTAAGTTCTTTAATTAATAATAAGAATGTATTATATAATGATTGAGACTCTTGTTAATTTATGAATTCAAAATTTTTAAAAATATATACTTTGATTGAACCAAATGATATGTCTTCTGCGGTGGAGAACATGGAGAGAATATTCGTGGGCTCTGATTTTTATCATCAAAAATCATCGAGGCTTCAGGAGACCAGCGGGCGGAGAGCCTTTTCCGCCAACACCATAGCTTGTCTATCCATAGAGGAAACGCTGCCAGCCTACAGGGAACCTTGCTGATTGGCAGCGGCGGCAGCTTTGAGGAAAATTTCTACATATTATTATAAATTGTATTTTGTATTTTTGTTGTAAATATAACTAAGCATTTTATATATATGAATATGTGAATATTTTAGCAAGATAAGTGTTTATTGTATTGTTATGCTTTGATTTAAAACCTTGAACTTTTACACATGAAGGTAACTTTTACTAGTTGAACACCTTTGAGGAATTTCCGTGAAAGTGTATTCTAAAGTTTGATCGAAAAATGTTGTTGCGCTATGATTCAAAGAGTCAGGTAGCATTTCGGACATGTAAAGGCTCGGCACACAAAAGAATTTCAATTTGGTACCGTATCGCGCAACCCTTTTCAACTTTACAAAGTAATTTCCTGACGCGAAATTGATTTGTTGAGTTTGTGGTTTTTGTTTGGTGTGGCAACTGTGGTTTAATTAAACTGAAAAATAAAATCTCACCTTGTTATTTTTCCATCGGTTTGCGTCGACAAAAATATTATTTTAAGAATTAGGTACATGAATTTTGATGACATCAAATCTAATTAACACGCTTTTTAGGGTTACGTAGCCAAATGGCAAAAAACGGAACCCTTATAGATTCGTCATGTCTGTCTGTCTGTCTGTCTGTCCGTCCGTATGTCACAGCCACTTGTTTCCGAAACTTAAGAGCTATACTGTTGAAACTTGGTAAATAGATGTCCTATTCTGTGAACCGCATTAAGATTTTCACACAAAAATAGAAATAAAAACAATAAATTTTGGGGGTTCCCCATACTTAGAACTGAAACTCAATTTTTTTTTCATCAATACGTGGGGCGTATCTACGGATAGGTCTTCAAAAATGATATTGAGTTACTAATATATTTTTTTTCTTAACTGAATAGTTTGCGCGAGAGACACTTCCAAAGTGGTAAAATGTGTCCCCCCCTGTAACTTCTAAAATAAGAGATTGATAAAACTAAAAAAAATATATGATGTACATTACTATGCAAACTTCCAGCGAAAATTGGTTTGAACGAGATCTAGTAAGTAGTTTTTTTTAATACGTCATAAATCGTAAACCGCAATTTACCTTTCATTCAATAAACTGAAATATAAAAAAAAAATACGCAAAAAGCAAGGTCAAGGTCAGCACAAAATTCCAAAAAATAAAAAAAAGTTGAAAATTAAAGGGTGTCTCCATACATACATAGTTACGCCAATTAATAAAGACCTCTGAGTTGTATGGGCGCTCATACAATTTAGAGGTCTAGCTTAATTGGCACCAACCTCAAATAAGGTAAATAAATAAAATTGTGCATTTCCCGTGATGGATGAACGATGGACGAAGTTTGTACGGAACCCTCGTTGCGCGAGTCCAACTCGCACTTGGCCGGTTTTATTTAACTTATTGTTTCACAAAGGTGCCTTTGTGTAGGTTATATATTTCGTGATCATTTTGTTTTCAGTTAATTTTTGGTATATAATACTTAAGTGAATTTTAATAATTAATTTTATGAATTGTTATGCAGTATCATACTTAAAGGGTAGAGCAACATACCCAATAAAATTAAATGGCGATGAAGTACTCGTGCACCGCACCTGTGTAGAGTATAATAAGATAAACGTCGATGTTTGAAAATGTGTCTCGATGTATCGATATCGAATTACTACTTCAGAATACCTCTGAGTATAATTTAATATATTAACATCTCGACGTCGAAACTCGAGCCCGAGTGACGTTAATATGACAAATAATTTCCTACAAAGCCTACCTCCGGTGTGCCGAGGAAATGCGTTGAATATGGTAATCATTTCCCATGTGCCTTGCTTGCTTCAGAGTTGCCTACTGCCACTTTAAACTTAGAAATACTTTAGAATTTCAATAACTTACGCCGCACACATTTAGACCACTCGTTTATACTCATTCTTAGACAATTTTACATTTCTATCGCGCTGCCACCTGTTATAATCTTAATACTTTATGACTTGTCTATTATCTATTATCTAACGCGAAGACTTGATATTCTTTTGTATGAAAAATGTTTCAAAATATAGACGTACAAAAGTTTCAAAACGTTTTAGTACATAATTTGAAACATTTTGGGTAGGCAATTTTTAACAAATAATAAAAACAGTATATTTTATGTTACTAAAATTTGCACAGTAGGTAGGTATTTGCTATTAAAGAGTCCGAGGTACTTTTAGGTAAATTAGTAACAACTGTTTTATAATCTTCTCCCTTCATAAGAATCATTCAGTAACTTCAAGTAGTTTTGATTTATAATGGAATCGTTCGAGTATATACGTAAAGAAACGTCCTTTTATCAAAATTTAATCTATTTGAAAAGACGTTACTTAGATTAACACCTAGTCCAGATTTATAGTTCAGAATTAAAATTAATCACAATACCTACAATTTGTTACAAAACATGAAATAGGAATTTCTATTTACAACATAATTCTTACCTCATTTGTTTTAAACAAGTGTGGATAGAACTGTTCAGTTGGTTAAACCACATTTTTCTACTAATGTTGGCTGCACGTTTACAACATTTGTTGCTAGTGGTCTCTGCGGGACGAGTGAAAGATCGGCCGTAGATATACCATTATGTGTCCGACAACTTCCGCTACATTGTGAAATGTTGTATTATTGCGGTAAAACATGAGCATGAGCTTGTTTAGATAAAAATAAAGGTAATTACAAAATTGTAATCCAACGATAAAAAGTTTGGCTTGCGATTAATTAGCTGCTTTTAGGACACTTGCAGATAGATAGATAATGTTTTCTTCTGATGCTTTGTAATATTTATTCAAATTTCAACTCTAGTAGTGGTAGACAAAATGATGGTTCCTATTTTTGAATGATGTGCAGTAAGGTAAATACCTACTTACGAGAAATGGTTCATTTTAATCATTATGTTATTAAATAGTATAGTTTTGAATATTTCCATAATATAATGGTATATACAACTTTAAATGACTAAAGGGGGCAACTATCCGTAAGGTGGAGCCGAGTTCCTTTCCCCTGGGAGAAATTGAAGGCAGACGCGAAACAGACACATTTTATTGTATCTGTTTATACAAAGTTAGTGTGACAATACATTTCTATCGGTGAGGGAATATCTCCCCTCTTTTTATTCCCGGAACCAACTAAACTTCTATTTCTCTGTCAGCTCATAGCAGTGCGGAGTTGAAAGCCAAATTCCAGCGAGAGGCCATAACTAAAGATTAGACCAATTTCGGGTGATATTCGACTCGTGTGTAACCCATTTGGAGGGTATACGTGGTAAATGGTTTTTTGAACATCACTCCTGTGTCTTGTGAACCGTTATTATGGCGTCACAATCTGGAAATACTGCTTTACCGTGTTGCGCTTCTCCGTGTTATTCATGAATTTTGATTCAGTTACAGACGTTTTGCAAAAACGAATATCTACTATATATACTATGTCTGGTATACGTTTTGATGTCCTACGATGGGAGTGTAGGATAAATGAAGACGTTTTTTGAAGCAACCTAAGCACTTAAGGCCTAAGAATTTTGTGTACTGATTTATGACTTTCTACTGTAGAAGTTTGTTCATATATTTATTTTGAGTAGGTAGAAATATCTTTTTATTTATGTTGTTTAATTTTGTAACCTATTATTCCTTTATATGTATAATACATGCCTTATTTATATGTAAATTTTAATAGTAAAATCTATCAGAGGACCAAGAGATCACATAGAAGTGTCAGTAACTTATATTAATACTTGTAATTTTAACTCAATGTATAAATAACTACTCAATGTATACTGAAAGGTTTACATGATTAATAACTTTAATTTAAT
Organism: Tetheella fluctuosa; assembly: GCA_951216915.1. Classification (NCBI taxonomy): domain Eukaryota; kingdom Metazoa; phylum Arthropoda; class Insecta; order Lepidoptera; family Drepanidae; genus Tetheella; species Tetheella fluctuosa. The sequence goes on along the minus strand of OX578231.1, from coordinate 6,240,531 downwards.
TTAAAAGTAATTAACAAACCTTTTATATAAAATGCTGTTGCGGTAATACGAGAATGCCATTCTAGTTGCAAAGATAGAACATGTGCAATTTTGAGTTCTGAAACATTTTCCAATGATATACTCTTTCGTTGCTGATTACGGTTTCATGAAACAATAAGCTTTAGTACATCAGAATAGAGTTCGTTATTACGTGGAGAGCTCCGGATATAAGACAAAAGGGTAATGACTCTCGGAAGAGAGACCATCTGTTGGCCTCCATAGACATTACGGCGCGTTCTTGTAGGATCCTCAGTCGGCGATACACTGAGGCGAATTGCTCCAAATGCGATCTTTGTGAATTTGTTTGATCATAACTGGATTTCTTTTAGTTAATATGTGAATGTTTACTTTGCGACCTTTCCATTGTTTTCATAATATTGAAGGGTTTGCTTTTATGAAATCAAGTTATATGTATTTTTATATTCTGTGTTTTACCATAACCATGCTTGACGTTTATGGTGAAGTTTTTTGTGTAGATGATAGATAGTACGTCCGTTTATCATCTTTAAATGATCACTGAAAATCTAAACATTCCCTTAAACCTTGTGAAACCCCATAGTAGTATGGGCTATAAATTTGATTACTTGCTACAAAAAATAATACGCGATTGTTGGAAGAAGATATCAAGATTAGCCTAAAAATATTTTTTACACTAGATAATTGAAAAAAAAAACAAGAAAGAAGTAATGTAAAATTATAAAATTAAACAAATATTAAATAATCGAATGAATTATTTTTAAAATACAACGATTTTTTGATATCTATAAAACAAATTAATTTATAAGGATAGTTTTCGTATATAAAATCAGAGCAAACCTCTGCATAGTGAAAAAAAGTTAGATGAATCATATTAATACCTACTTGGCGGGTACCACACCTACACTTACTTCATACCGTATGGCTGACCCCCATACTAATGTTTTTGTTCGAATACATCGCACAGGTTCCAGTCAAAGTCTATTTCAAGTTCTACTAGCTTGCTTCTAGACTTATTTTCGGATGGATTTTCTCTCAACTAATCAGATAAAAAGGGTATAAATAAATAATGTCTCCATGTGTGCCATCGCCCTATATTGGACCACAATGTCAGTTATTATATCTGTTATCTCCCCTAGTCCATTACAGACGGTGAAGGACGTCCTTACGCACGATGTACCCACGACTCCACAAAATACCACCCCTCTATTATTAACAAATTCTTTCTATTACCAAACTTTGCAACTTTTATTTTAGTTTCATATTATTTTTAATGTTAGTTCAAAGAATAAATTAATTTTTGAAATTGATTTAGGTTTATAACGAGCTGTGGTGTTTTTTTTAATAATGAGGATTAACATAATCAGTATGAGTTCATATGCAATATTGTATTATTAATTTTCAATTTATAATTTTGATTGTATTGTTTAACGAATATCAGAATTTGCTTTAAAATTTTATTTTATGAAAATCAGCCCAATTGGGACTGAAAGTGGAAATATACCCTATCTACCTATATAAAACAATGAAAGCTGATTTGATTTCTTGATAACTAACGATAATATCACATTCTTTTTATGGAGCTACATTTAACTTACGTCATATTAACTTAGATCATAGATTGTTTTTTGGATATATAGAATTGTACGTTATTTGTTGGTATCACAATGATAGCTAATGACATTTTGATTGTAGTTATATAAACACTAATAGATATTTCATTGGTTTAAGGTTAAATTGGTCTAATCTGGATAAATTAGAAAATGAAAATAGTTTACGTAGTTCAATGTCATTTTAAAAAGGTCTCATTGTTAAAAGTATTCAACGACTTATTCTATGACATATCTATGTGCAAAAATGATTCCAAATTTGTTCAGCAATTACGGCTTACTACACACTTTCTGTTTTTAAATAATATTTCAATAAGAATAGTTCAAACGGCGAAGTCGATACAATAAAATGATTTCGTTTCCCTTTAAAGGTTTACAATAATCGATTGGAGCGGTTTTATTACTCGGTTTCAGTTTACAGAAACAATTCGGCTTGGAAGTGAACGTTTGTAAGCCTCGTTCGATAGTTCACCAGAGGCTAAAGCCTTCAAATCAAACAAGTGTTCGTTGCGGCCGGCTCGGCTCTGCGCCCGATCTCCGTTACACTTTATCTGATTCCCTGATTTTCGTTTGGAATCCCCCCTTGCGATGGGAACGTTCCCAATTAGAGATAAGGCCTCGAGTATTTCTCTCCCCTGCTACTGTGATGATTTATATATTTATAGCTTATGGTAATATTGACACGGAGCTTTTGAGATATTCATTCTACAAATATTATAAATGAAAAAGTTTGTGTGGGTAATTAGTATGAAATCATGATGAAGCTGAAAGGATCATACAATAAATCAATATATTATATTTTTTTTATCTTGTGAAAACATTAGAATCGTCGGAAAAACAAGTACAACCTAGCAGGAGAAAAAGCAAACAGCTTTTAGCCACGCGGTTTCATTCGGGATTCCCTATTTTACCCTCTGAGGAGGAATTTCCAAAATTTTGTTATTATTACAACCCTACGTTACAAAAGGAATATATCCTCTAAATTACATGGGTCTGGATGACGAGTACTTTAGGTTCTGCGAACAGTCAGTCAGTCTTTCAGTCAATCAGTCAGTTAAGGTCTTTACTTTTATATATACAGATAAACTTAGCATATAATAGCTACTTAATAATATAAAATAAGCCTTTAGTTGATATAATATATTTTGGGTAGCTAGGTGTGCATCACGTAATCTGTGGAGGTGAGCCATGAAGAGTTAGATTATTTTCTCGTGATTTGTATATAAATAATTATACCGGTCACTTTCTCTACGTAGTTGAGAAGGTAAAAGACAAATGAAAAATGAATGAAAATGTTTTTTTTTTTTAATTCAAATAGGCCTTCACAAGCACTTATGAATAGTCTGACTCTAACGCTCGGTTCGGAAGGTTGCTTTTACTGAGAAGAGCCGGCAAGAAACTCAGCAATTACTCTTTTCAAAACCAACTCAGATTTATTACATTAAATTATTTATCTAGTCTCACTGACAATATATGTGTTATAACAAAAAAAAAAGAAACAGAATGATGAGTGACATTGTTAATAAATAGATAGCAAATTTAAGCAGACCAGCCCCCACAAGCAGCACCTGTTCACAAGTATGACGCATGTGGCAGCCATCGCCCTCCTCGCACATATTGTAGGGAAGTGAGCAACCCGCCACACGACGCCGCCGCAAGCAAAGGCCTCAAAGTGAGCATGACTACCTTAAGCTTGCTAAAAAGAAAAACAATTTCACGGAATATGAATAAGAACACACAATATGTTATCACTGTTACCATTCACATGTTTATAGGGCAAAAAAAGTGTATCATAATAACAATATTAAAAAAATTATGATAATATATTACACAAAAATCATACACAAAAAGTAACAAATCTACCAAGCATTATCGTCTTTTAAATAATCATTCACAGTATAGTAAGATTTTTCAAAGATTAGACAGTTCATGAAGAGTCAGAAAAATCCTCTTAAATACAATAAAATGATATGAAACCTCTGACACGTAATAATGTATATACGTGTCCGATACCGTATTAAATTGCCCATGTAATACATCTTGAATGTTCCAGGAAATATGGAAAGCGAGGGTCCAACATAATAATAGAAAAGCCACCTGCGATCTTCAATGAATGCTTTCGATATGAAAAAAATGTGGAATGAAATTGCTTTCAATGTGATGATGACCCGATGTTCCGACTATTCACATAGCGTCGTTAGTTCGAATATCACCGCACATTGAATATTGGTTAGATTGCAGTTGTGCTCATTCTCGCATATGCTTTTCAATTATTTATACACAAATTTTCTGTTGTAAAATAAAAAGAGCAAGGCTTACGTTTGTTACATCTTCTACAACCCCCCGCCATAAAATAAGAAGCGGATTGCAACATCACGGCAATCCGAACTTATATAAGGACACCACTAGATGCATCGGATGCCTTAGTCCGATAACCTAACAATCGGGTCGTACTTTGCGTCACGTATATTAAGTACCTTTATAATTATTGTTGAATTGAATTAAAATCTTTTATAAGTTAAATTTGGTTTTTTTTGGGATCCTCCGTTGTGCCTCTCGTAATTGGCGCAGTCGGTAGGATCGTCGAGTCAGTGCGTGAACTATCAGTGAACTATCAGTGAACCATCAGTGAACTATCTATCATAGATTCGCTTGTGACAGTGTGCTGAACTATACGTGCTGATTTGTGTTTTAACACAATATCGACGAATCCAGAAACCGGGAGACCAGCGGACCACACACGGCCATCCAGCCATCGATGACTCATAGTGCCACCGTCGTGGAAATGTATATGTGAGTTGCACAATAATTCCGACACGGTTGGTTGCTACTCCTTTGTGTGTCCCATCATTATACCAAAATTTTCCATCCACGGAAAAACCGGGGAATAGATACCCCTAGGTCGTCCTCCCGCATCGCGCAGAGAGACGCTAATCGTAATTTAGACTTAATTAATATGGAGGGTCAAAACATGTCGAACCCCTCAATGTCTGGAGTTAGCCAGGACGCTACTCTAGATAAAATATATAAAGCTTTGCGTTTTGTACCAGAGTTTGATGGTACATCCAGTACTCTTACTAGATTTTTAGGATTATGCGATAGATTAATTTTAACTTATGTCAATCCATTACCCGGGAACGAATTGACAAATTTATCTTTGTTAAACGGTATTGTTAATAAAATTACTGGTGCCGCCGCCAGAACTTTAGCAACGAATGGCATACCCCAGACATGGAATGACATAAGAAATACATTAGTTAATAGTTTTTCGGACCATAGGGATGAATCGGCGTTATATACAGATTTATCTCAACTGACTCAAGGATCAGACACCCCGTACCTATTTTATGAACGTGTTCGTAATTTACTTTGTACTATCATGACATACATAGAATTACATGAGACTGTAGACACGACTATTGAAGCTAAACGGACTCTTTACAGTAAACTTGCATTACAGACTTACCTTAAAGGACTAGAAGAACCCCTTGGTTCTCGTATACGATGTATGAGACCACCCACTCTGGAAAAGGCATTACAATATGCGCAGGAGGAAATGAACATAATTTACCTTAAAAATAAAAGTAATGTCCAAAATGTAAAAAAACCTAATTTACCTTCCGTACCTGTATCTTTGCCCTTACCTGAAAAACCTTTTAGGTTCAATAATTCATACTTACCGCAAATGCCTAAAACATACCCCAACTTTCCACGTTTCTATAACCCACAGCATACCAGGCCTACTTTACCTATTTATCCATCTAGAACACAGCAAATTTTTAGAGCGTTTCCATCAAATATGTCTACTGGCTTTAGAATTCCACCTCGTCAGCCAATGCCTCCACAGGCTCCACATAATAATTACTCTCAGCCTATGAGTGGAATTAGTCACCCCGTAGCTCGTGTTTTACCTCATAGTGGGCATGACTGGAAAATACATGGAAATCCACCTCCATCAAATTACTTTAAAACTAAACAGATTAACACTAATGAATTATATGATCCCACGTATTGTAGTGACTATGATTTTACCACAGAACAATATTATAATTCTTACGACAATTATCAGACTTACAACTATGACTATGATTTACCTTATTATGACTATACGGAAACTGAGGTGACTGAAAATCCTGAATTACCAGCCCCTGACAATAATACTGACTCTGGAATGACAATGACTACTGAATCCCAACAACAAAATTTTCCCAAAGATCGGAAAACCAATTTCTTAACATAGAACTAAATATACATAATAAAAGACAATTACCCTATATACAAATTATAATCAGTCCTGAACTCCCACCATTAAAGTTTTTAATTGATACGGGAGCCAACCAGTCTTTCATAAGACCTGATGTTACTGAAATTTATTTTCCGAATTTCCCGCTTAATTATGATCCATTTATGGTGACAAATGTACATGCAACCACTAAAAATAAATACTCTATAACTATACCATGTTTCAACGAATTTCAAGATAACGATTTTATTAAATTATATGTATATAAATTCCACGATTACTTTGACGGACTTATAGGTTGTGATCTTCTTGAGAGATGGTTAGCAAAAATAGACCTAGGATCTAGAAAATTATACACTAAATCGGCATGTAATCCTATACATATGTATATGTCTCAGAATGTAAATTTATACGAAAACATTATCCCAGCAAAATCGACAAAGTTAATTCGAGTACCTACTACTATAACCAAAGGTGATGTATGTATTAACGAGCAAAATATAGGCGGATGCTATATTAGTCAATGCATTACCATGGCAAAAAATAACCGTGCTATTTTAGAAATTACTAATCCTACAGAAAGTGATATTATATTTTCATTATCCGAACCAATTAACGCACATATATTTAACGAGCATACTATTCCCGCAGTGTCATATGATACTTATAATAACAATGCTCGACGGTCTCGCGACGTCTTATCGCGTTTGCGCATAGATCATTTAAATGTAGAAGAGACAGCCAATATAAAAGCGATTTGTACAGATTATTCGGATGTGTTTTATCTTGAAGACGAGTCTTTAACATTCACCAATCGAATAAAACATAGTATAAATACTCTCGACGAAATTCCTGTCCATAGTAAAACATATAGATACCCATACGTTCATAGAGAGGAAGTTCAAACTCAAATCAAAAAAATGTTAAATCAAGGTATTATAAGGCCTTCAACTTCCGCTTGGAGTGCACCGATTTGGGTCGTACCTAAAAAAAGTGACGCTTCTGGTAAAGTCAAGTGGCGCTTAGTCATTGACTTCCGTAAATTAAACGAGAAGACAGTCGATGACAAGTATCCGATCCCGAACGTTACCGACATTTTAGATAAATTAGGTAAATGCCAATATTTCTGTACACTAGATTTGGCTAGCGGATTCTATCAGGTGGAGATGGACCCTAAAGATATACATAAGACAGCATTTAGCGTAGAACATGGTCATTACGAATTTTTGAGGATGCCCATGGGATTAAAAAACTCACCATCAACCTTCCAACGTGTTATGGATAACGTTCTTCAAGGCCTACTGAATAAGATTTGTGTTGTATATTTAGACGATATATTAGTCTTTGGCACCTCCTTACAAGAAGTAATGATTAACCTTAAACAGATATTCCAGCGCTTGCGAGATTCAAACTTTAAAATCCAAATGGATAAGTCTGAATTTCTCAAACGTGAGACCCCGTACTTAGGACATGTTATTACTACCCATGGTGTGAAACCAAATCCGGACAAAATTAAGGCCATATCAAATTACCCCATACCACAAACCACTAAGCAAATTAAGGGATTCTTAGGACTTTTAGGTTATTACAGGAAATTTATACCTGACTTTGCTCGAATAACAAAACCCCTTACATCTTGTCTTAAGAAAGGAGCTAAAATAACTCTGTCCCCTGATTATGTAAAATGCTTCGAACACTGTAAGACCCTTTTAATGAATGATCCCATACTTCAATATCCCGACTTCACAAAAGATTTCATACTTACTACAGATGCATCGAATGTTGCATTAGGTGCAATTTTATCTCAAGGTTCTATAGGAACGGACAGACCGATAGCATATGCATCGAGAACCCTCAATGACAGCGAACAAAATTATTCCACCATCGAGAAAGAGTTGTTAGCCATCGTGTGGGCTACAAAATATTTTAGGCCCTACCTTTTCGGACGTAAATTCCAAGTGGTAACCGACCATAAGCCGTTGCAGTGGCTTATGAATTTAAAAGAGCCTAATTCACGTTTAACAAGATGGAGATTAAAATTATCTGAGTTCGATTTCACAGTAGTATATAAAAAGGGAAAGTGTAATACAAATGCTGACGCTTTGTCACGTATCGAAATACATAATGATGAAACCATCTCGTTAATAGTTAATACGTCACAAGCCCCGCGACATCACAGTACGTCATCTACCATCAGTGCTCCGTCAGAAAGTTCATTAGATGACCCCTCTGCCGTTCAAATGCGTCGCTCCTCTTCATCTACGTTGTCAGCATCTGAAACAGAAATACGTATTAGATCATCTACAGAAACTGCTCATACCAGCGCAGAAAATCCTATTCTCGAGATACCTATAAGTGAAGATCCGTTAAATAAATACCGAAGACAGATAATAATTAATATAACAAATAACTTACCCAGATCCAGATCCACTGTTACGAAGCCATTTGAAAGTTACTTACGTGTTTCAACTAACGTATCTGAAGACGATCTCGAACGAGGAATTATAAATATAGTTAAAGAGCACGTTGATCCTAAATTCCGTACAGCGATCTTGGTCCAGCCCGTTGATAAAATGCTTCATATCATTCCAATTATTCAAAGAACGTTTAAAAGTTCTTCGATGAACCTTATACTTGTTAAACGACAAATCGAAAATGTATCTGATTATTTGAAACAACAAGATATTATACGATTATATCACGAAGGTAAAACTAACCATCGGGGTATTACTGAAACATACCATTCTTTATCACAGCGATACTTTTGGCCGAAAATAAAATCAGATATAACAGGTTATATTAATCAATGTTCTATATGTGGTTGTGCTAAATACGACCGTAATCCCATCCGCCAACAGTTCAAAATCGTTCCTCCACCGTCAAAACCATTTGAAGTTATTCACGCAGATGTTTTAACCATAGAACATGAAAAATACCTCACAATAATAGATTCGTTCTCTAAATTCGCTCAAGCCTATCGTATGTCGGATTGTACAGCACCTAATATTGTAAAGTCATTATTAACTTTCAGTTCACATCATGGATTCCCTATTTCCTTAACCACCGACCAAGGAACTGAATTTACAAATCAAGTAGTAACTGAATTCTTACGTTTACATAAAATAGAACATCATTTGATTGCTGCCCATACCCCCAATGAAAACGGTGTGATAGAACGTTTCCACAGTACACTTTTAGAACATCTCCGAATTTTAAAATTAAAACATAAGAATGAACCTGCTACTAATTTAGTACCTTACGCCCTTCTGGCATATAATAGTTCCGTACATAGTCTTACCAAATGTAGACCTTTTGATTTAATCTCTGGCCATTTCGACCCACGTAACCCTACGGACTTAAATTTGACGGAACGATTATTGCAACAATACATGCAAGACCACCGTAGTAGAATGGAAACGGTATACGACATTATACATGAATCATCACTCTCCGAGCGCGAAGCGATAATGGCTCAACGTAATACTCATAGGGAACCTGAGATCGAATATACACCTGACCAGGAAATATACGTACGAAATCCAACAGCTGCCCGACAGAAACTCGCCTCGCGATTTACGCGTGACAAAGTCATTGCAAACTTACCTATTCATATCTACACCTCTCGAAGACGCGGACCCGTAGCGAAATCTAGACTGAAACGACCTAAGAAACATAACAACCCTACATTGTTACAGGTACCTAATAATGCTGATGGCTCTGGCCCGAGCTTAAGACATCCGACTTGACAGCCTGGACAATGGACCTGGTATATTACCTTATAAACTGGGAGACACAAAAATAATTTCTCACCATCATGTCTTTTTACGTGACATTGACCTCGACAAAATAGAACGACAAGTACTTACCATGCAGTTACAACTGACTGACGTTACTTATAGACTATCTGAAAATAACTTATTGCATTTTAAAAGCCAAATTGGTTACCTTAGCGATAAATTGAGTAAAATTATTTTACAGCTTAGAACTCTCGAACCTGATACAAGAGTCAGAAGAGGTCTTTTAAACCCACTGGGTACGATAATTAAGTCAATTTCCGGTAATCTTGATCATGACGATGCCTTACGGTTCGAACATGCTATAAAAATTTTGAAATCTAATAACAATAATTTGTCCAAAAAATTTAACCAGCATATTACCTTATTTAAAGAGTACACGTTTCAACAGACTCAGGTATTACATAATTTGACCAAAAATCAGTTAAAACTTAACGATGCGCTTAATTACGTCATTAATATGACTAATTCAAATAATGAAAGCGCTACGCGATATGCTTACCTTTCGCAACTGTTCATTATCTTAAGCGATAACGTACAAGAGCTTTCTGGTGAAGTTATTAGGATAGAAAATATCTTAGCTTTTAGTCGCACTATGTCTTTGCACCATTCTATATTATCTACTAATGATATTAATGTAATGTTAAGAAAACTGAGAAATCTGTATAGCACAGATCAAGTTATCGATTTAGAGATAAGAAACTACTATGATATAATTAGTTTAGGCTCATATTATATCAATAAAAAAATCGTGGTTGTCCTTAACTTCCCAATTACCTTATCTTTGACCTTTCAACTTTATAGACTTTGTCCTGTACCTAATAAAAATCTTGAAGTTATTATTCCACCTTATCCTTACGTAGCAACTAATCTTAAGGAATTCGTGTACATAGAGACTGAATGTCCGAAGGTTAGCACATGGCACATTTGTGAGCAGAAGATACAACATCAAATTAGATCTGAAAAGGATTGCATACATCAAATTATTCATTCACAGGAGATAGATGAAACGTGCCAAATCACGCCTATCTCTCTGTACAAGGAAGCTCTTACGGAGCTAGATAGTCAGCACTACATAGTTTCTTTTCCAAAATCCACCAAAGTTCAGATTTCCTGCGGTCATGAAAAGTACCAAATTGTTCAAGGCAGCTACTTAGTAACAATACCGAAGTTATGCAAGCTTAAATCATCAGAATTCACACTGACTAACATTGAAGACAGAGTAAAAGGTATCAGTGTCGAAATCGTTAGCTTCCCACGGATGAACAACATTACTCGGAAGAGCGGACAAAGCTACCAACTCAATTCAATTGATCTGAATAAATTGCACAATATTCAGAATCAAATTGCAATGGAAACACCTGTCGATTTGGAAGCGGATGATTCATCAACTATCTACCACACAACGATTCCTTTGTACATCTTAGTAACCGGACTATTGGGTGCAGCTGTAATCTCATATATCCTGTACCGACATCGAACAAGTACAATGAATTTCATGAAAACCAAAGACGATGGGAACAATTCAGCTGAGGAGATTCGAGCCGCAACTTTCGCTGTAGATATCAGCAGATAGTTGCTCATCTTGCAAGGGAGGTGTTACATCTTCTACAACCCCCCGCCATAAAATAAGAAGCGGATTGCAACATCACGGCAATCCGAACTTATATAAGGACACCACTAGATGCATCGGATGCCTTAGTCCGATAACCTAACAATCGGGTCGTACTTTGCGTCACGTATATTAAGTACCTTTATAATTATTGTTGAATTGAATTAAAATCTTTTATAAGTTAAATTTGGTTTTTTTTGGGATCCTCCGTTGTGCCTCTCGTAATTCGTTTTAGGATGGTTATGTTACAATATTTTAATATACATAACTATTATTTAAGTTATGATGTAAAATTGAGATAAACCATATTTCTGAGTCCTATCCTAATAATATTACAATTGTGAAAGTTTAGATGCGTGGATGTTTGTTACTCAATCATGCCAGAGCGGCTGGACGGAACTGAATAAAATTTGGCACAGAGATAGATTATAGTTAAGTTTTTATTCCGGGAAAACATAAGATCCCTCGGGAACGCGGGTGAAACTGCGGGGCAGAAGCTTCAAAAAATATTATATTCTGCCAACAAACAGTCATCATTATATAATTATTACAAAAACTGAGCGCAAACAGCGCTAGAAATTAATTCGAACAATGCAGAAATTGTAAAAGGGATAGGTACCTAATACTCATACAATTTTGCCTATATCAAAATCGTAATAATACAAATCTGAAACCAATTACCAAATGATCATTAAATGTTCTGCCCGTAAATATTCGTGCATTACCCTGTCGTTTCTAATGCTGCAGCAGATTTGCCGTACACAACATGGCTGTAAGTTCACATAATGCGCCACAGACTCTGTGTCGTAGTTCACCTGCACTCCAGCTCTAAGTGGAGTGAGTCACAATGAGGCTTCCAACTGGGCAGCCCTTTGTCTGAGCCGAACTCGCACGACGAAGCGGTTTACTCAACTTAAGCTTTCAAAGCCTGCCTTCGGAAAACAATCTTGACCTGTGACGGTTAGTGTTCGTTGGTACTATATCCTGCAAACTGTTTAATTAGCTAAGTTAATTTGATTTTCGTGTTTTGTGTTTTATGATATTTTTAAAGATAAAGATTAATATACAAGGTTGTTCACATAAAAATACTTAGTCCAAGATAGGGATCTTGGACAAACTCACTAGTTTGCAATAGTTTTTAATGCAAACCAACAAAACCAACAGAAGTAAAACCATGATTATATTATGAAAATGTAGGGTCTTAGCAAAACAAGTCAATTATCTAAACTATTCGTCGACACAAAGAAGAAGAATAAAAAAGAAGTTAAGACCGAACGCTCTCATTATCAAACGGAAGCCATTTTTTTATGCAAGTGTGTTGTTGACGTCACGACCACACTGGTGCGGAGCATGGTTTTGATGCAATGTGTATGTGAGTATGTGTGCGTGTCTTTACCTTCTTTGATAGGTGTTCGCGGTCGCTTGTATATTGTTGGACAGGAGTACGGTGTTTTTAGGGTTCCGTAGCTAAATGGCAAAAAACGGAACCCTTATAGATTCGTCATGTCTGTTTTTCTGTCCGTCCGTATGTCACAGCCACTTTTTTCCGAAACTATAAGAACTATACTGTTGAAACTTGGTAAGTAGATGTATTCTATGAACCGCATTAAGATTTTCACACAAAAATAGAAAAAAAACAAAAAAAATTGGGGGTTCCCCATACTTGGAACTGAAAATCAAAAATTTTTTTCCTCAAACCCATACGTGTATGGGTCTATGGATAGGTTTTCAAAAATGATATTGAGGTTTTAAATATAATTTTTTTCTAACCCACTATTCGGGTTGCGCGTGAGACACTTCCAAAGTGGTAAAATGTGCCCCCCCCCTGCAATTTCTAAAATAAGAGAATGATAAAATTAAAAAAAATACATAATGTACATTACCATGCAAACTTCCAGCGAAAATTGGTTTGAACGAGATCTAGTAAGTAGTTTTTTTTTAATACGTCATAAATCGTAAACCGCAATTTACCTTTCATTCAATCAACTCAAATATAAAAAAAATGGCAAAAAGCAAGGTCTTACAGTACAAATAAAGGAAAAATTATAAAAAAGTTGAAAATTAAAGAGTGTCCCCATACATTCATAGTTACGCCAATTAATAAAGACCTCTGAGTTGTAGGAGCGCTCATACAATTTAGAGGTCTAACTTAATTGGCACCAACAAATAAGGTAAATAAATAAAATTGTGCATTTCCCGTGATGGACGAACAAAGGACGAAGTTTGTACGGAACCCTCAGTGCGCGAGTCCGACTCGCACTTGGCCGGTTTTTTTTATTTTTACTTCAATTGTCACAGCATGTAAAATGTTATATAATTATGACAGGAAAATTTGCAAAGCGTTAATAAATGCAACGAACTGTAGACTTGATCTATTTTGTTTATAAATAAACGTTAAGATGCCAAAAATATGTTAGGAGTATTAAAAATATGTATTAAATAAAAATACGTTAGTTTTTATTATACTATATTCACTTTTACAGCACCGGAACATTGTTTATCTTATATATCTTATAATAATATAAGCGTCCTAAAATTCGAGTGAAATTTTCAAGTAATGTCGTTTATGGGATCCAATTTCCGTTCAAAACGTTTGTAGAACTTCGATGAAACTAGATACCTATACGAGAACCTAGTTTATATCTTAGTAGATACCATCGCAATGTCATAAAGGACACTGACTCAGACACTATACACATTCGTTCTCAATAGACACATTTACTATACTTACTTGTTGTAGTGTTGACAGTTTGATTAAAGTACTGAAAGAGATCCTTTTTAGTCTATAGGAGAAAATTCTGGATTTAAAAAGAAAATATCTACCTATATCTTAGTCCACTTTTATAAATATAGGTAGGCTAACATTTAGACTGTATTACACTCGTATTCGTACAAAAGAAAAAGGACATCCGGCGACATCTAGCATAACATGTTCAAGATATAGCTACTTATGTCCGTAGTGATGTAGCTATCGATAAAGCCACAAGCTATTGAATTTTTAAAGAATATTATTGCGTTTTAATTTATTACGTCAATTTCAAATGACTTTCAGACGTGATAATGTGATTAAACCGAGATCCGTTTAGTGAAACATACTGTAGATATTTTTCTATTTAACTTAATTATTCTGGTAAATAGAACTACCAGCGTTTCTGCGTCTGCGTTTATGTCTTAAAATATTTAACGCTTTTTATTTGATCTGTAAATTCAGATCCTTATCAGAATTAGTCTTTTTTTAATTTAGAGCATAATGTTGGTAGCTTGCACATCTGCAACAAGATTGTTTGCCAACACATTCTCATGCACATTTTATAATAATGCTTCTCATATTCAGTATATTATGGCAGCAACATAGTGGCAATCAACAGGTATATGATGGCGTTTTTCCAAAGTTCTGATTGGGTCTGTTTTTACTAAAAATTTGTATCCAATGTTTACTTCATTAAGTGTAAATTGATGGCCAAGTTAAAAACTAATTTTGAGCGAAAGAAAATGTTTTGGGGAAAGAATGTGTGACGGTGAAGTTGTTATTCAGCATTTGATTGCGACAGATGGGTTATGATTAAGCTAGTCTTCCGCCCCGCAGTGTCACTCGCGTACCTCTATTTTACCCCCTTAGGGATTGAATTTCCAAAATCCTTCCTTAGTGGATGCCTACACTGTATAAGGTATCTATGTGCAAAATTTTAAGTTTCTAGGTATAGCAGTGTAGGCTGTGCGTTGATATCACCCAGTCAGTCAGTCACCATTTTATTGCTACTTTCTCCGACCAAACAAGAAATTGGAACCCTTTATGTACTGTAACCTTTTATGATTTTCCATCTATTTAGATCAGAATAAAGAATTACATAATTTTTTGGACATGCTATAATTATTTACTTCCATATGGTAGAAAGTCATACCGTTATATTAAATTTCCGACAAAGATAATTCGTAAAGTATTAAAACTTAAAATCAAATTTTGTTTTCATTGTATTTCAGAACATTGTATCAAACTGTAAGCCTAATAAACTGTATCCCTAGACTTCAAATAAAGACCAGAGAGCCATAGTTGAAACACCTCTATTTCTCAATTCAAACGCGACATTAAACAATTTTGATAAAGCTAATTAGTTAATAAGGCCTGAGTTCTGGGAGAATTAGACGACTAAAATCATTAACAATGTTACATTCACAGTCACTTCATTTTAATCCTAACAATTTAAAAGCAGACTGAGAGGCGTAATCACGAGGAATAAGTCGGGGAAATAAGCCTATTCCTTACTGTAATGTCATTCAAGTCTCTTTCACGAGTTTACACGTCTACCGTGAAGCGACACAAACTCCTGCCTAAATAAATAAACTGGAGTACCTTGATTGTATCTAAGGAGTTTAATGCGTTTATACGCCCTCCTACATTCTGTGCATGATTTGTTTTATTAAATCACTAGGTATGATATGTATTCCTATGTTTTTATGTTACCAAATTATTTTATTACTGACGTTAGATAATAGTGACTGTAGATTAATGTTAAGTCACAGCCTTTGTATTAACCGAAATAAATTTTCGGAATTGAAAAATTCTTTTGCATTTGATAGCCCAATTCTCGAGGAAAGTTATAGGCTAATTTTCATCCCGAGAACGGGGGTGAAACCGCAGGGAATAGCTATTTGTATACAAAATTGCTTGCAATTGCAATATTTATTATATACTACACATTTTTTTCGTCACCATCACCATCTCAGCCGCAAGACGTCCACGTCTGGATATAGGCCTCCCCTAAGCATCTCCTATAGGACCGGTCCGGACCTATTTTTAATTTTTTTTTAATATGGAGAACGCACAACGGAATTAACTGTGAAACTAATATGAACCGGTGACTCCGTAACTTTATCTCTTGGGTGTAATCCTTTGATAGAGGCACTGATAACCAAAACCCGCATGTTACGACGAGCTACCTATAAATGCACAATTCGCAGTGTAAAGCTGTTGCTGGTTAGTTTCGCCACAACGGTTATCGGTTGCAATATGCGTTAGTGTTCCTAGATATTAATTATTTATTATCATTTTAATTATCAAAATATACAGATTTTGTTGGTTTACTGTTGCAGAAAGCAGGAAATCAACACGAGTGGTTTCTAATTATGTGAGAAAAACACAGTGATTTATGAGGATGAGAAATTTATGTCGTTAATTTGAGTATTCAAGTAAATAGAAATAATATAAGTTGCTCGTTTAAAAATATAATTTGTCATTTATATAACCATTAATTTGATAATTATTATTGTTTAACAATTAATTACTTTTTTACTACTAAGATGGCATACGGCCCGCCCAATGATAAGCGGTATGATGACACAGTTTCAAACCAATTGCCAACTAACCGAGATCTGTAATTTTATGACCGAGTCTGGATTCCGAATTTACGATGAGCACAGTTAATTTTTATTTATATTGTTTTAATTCGTTAGAAAACTGTTTTAAATTTCATCGCTTGTTTACCTTTACGTAACATTAAAAGTTTTACTTATTTAAATATTGTAACGTTTTAGAAATTAACATAATTTTAAATGAGCGAAAACAGTGTTCAACTGTGGGCTATAGTAATAAAAGCTACCACTATAGTCGTGAATAATTCAGTAGCCTATAATTAGCCATTGTTTATTGCAAACAGTGCTTAGGTTCTGGGAGTCGATTTGTTAGCCTTGTGTCAATATTTGAGGAGCTTGCGGCGAGCGCTCAAGACTTTCAGCCACTGGGCAAACAATGTTTTTGTACGTTTGTTATTTTATAGAATGGAGATTTATCATGATTAGATGTTTTTGGATATTCACAAATCAATCTAAATATTTGCAACAAAGTAATGCAAACATTAGTAAGTTACTAAGAAAATAAAAACGCTGGGAGTTGTTTGAATTTATTGTCCACCATTTTGTCGTATATTCTATCTAAGAGTGAAAATTGTGCTCACACCATAACAAGCGGTTGTTATTATATTAAGTCCAGTCTAGACATTGAAGCTCTATTCCTCGGTCGCCTCGTATAAACCCACTAATCCGATACAGTACACTCCTAAGTAACAAGACAGGTGAGGGAAGAGAGAGGCTAAAAGACAGGTGAGAAGGGAGGGGGTGGATTTTATTAGATCGCTGGACCAGCGCCCCAGGTGTAGAGCTAACTTGTTCATGGATAGAGTTTACAGTGCTTTGATAAGTTCACTGCCTATTTTCGTAAAGGTACACATCACACCTACGGACTAAACCCTGTACCTTAGCGTGATGAAATATTCATGCAGCTATTTACATAGTGAAAAGGAACTAAGATGAATTAAGTAGTATTGCAGGAGACCAACAATAACTTCGGCAAAAATGTCGTATACAGAGTAGTTCATATGGTATGATCATTGAAAAATAAATAGATATTGTCTACAAAAGTAAAAATAAAAGTAACGACAATGTATAAACCATTATTTATTTTATTAAATATAAAATCGCCATATCAGGTCGTTAAGACCACGGAAACTTATTGACAGCTACAACAGTTCAGATTGACATCATTATTAATACATTAATCCCACAGTTTCAATGTTAAACTCTATATAATAGAATCAACATAAAATGGTAAACATTTACAAATTTCTATAGTTATAAAATTAGATAGATATTTATAGGTGAACTACTCACACATAAAATACTTTTATTTTAACTTTTTTATATAATTATTTAAAGGTTTTGCACATGACTATAGAGTTATTTAATTTAAATTTGTATACGAGTAGTTCAGCCTATAATTTATATAGGAATATTTAAAGATTCACTTAATTTTTTCCATAAACAAACTGACAACAAAAGCCTTAATACAATATTATCATTATATATCTTCTATACATACATCTTTGGTTTTATTATTTATACAACTATCAATATTTACAGTACACAACCAAGTTTATTAAAATAAATAGGATTTCCTACAATTATTACGATTATATTATACAACAATATTACAATAAATTAATATGATACTAAGATAGGTATTCCAAAAAAGCTCCTATTTGATTGATTAGTACCTTCTTAAATACCAATTAAAAACCCAGCTGCCCTTACATGAAATTACAATCATTTATTTATTGGTAACACCAACATTAGTAACTTGATTGTATGGAGTTAACTTGGATTGGACTAGATTTTCTTAAATGAAAATAAAATCAGTCTTCTACTTTTCATAAAATAATTGCGTTGCATATTGACCAAAAGGCTTTTGTCAAAACAAATTAAAGCGAAATTTAATAGGCCAATGAAATACAATATATAGTAAATTTATTTATAACAAAATTACCTACAACTTTCCTATAATTTTATTTACACATAAAATATTGTCATGTCAATAAATCATTCATTTACAAAGTATGCAGTAAATATTTGGCGAAACCACTTTTAATTTACATTAACAGCTTTATTGCAGATAATTTTATTAAATCTGAATAGGTATATTGTGAGCAGACAGCTCATGTATTTTATTAATGTAAACTGAAATCCAAATACGTAGTTTGCCTAAAATTTGTGTGGTAAATGAACTTCGTTAAATTTAGTCATGCACAAGGGTTCACACTTTTCACACACAACTCTCAGGTCCTGGTAAATTCTCAGCCAGCACATGTTCTCTTCTCCGAGCATTTCCCTTGCCCTTGGTCCTATGAAGAGTTGACGTCGCTAGGCTCCCTGAACTCAGAGTTGGTCCACTAAGAGTTAATGTCTGACTGCCAAATGGTGACCCCATGTTGCCATTTGGACACACAAAATTCGGACTTCCTAAAGTAGGACTGTTAGTTGCTACATAGTTAGGCCTAAAGTTACTACCTACTACTATTGGTTGAGGTAAGTTCTGGTTTAGAACATCATCCTGTCGACTATCTGTTAACAAATCACTTCCTGGTGTAAGCTGTTAACAATAAAAAAATATTAAAATTTGAAATACTTGCAAAATCTTAGAATAAATAGAACTAAGAAAATAACATACTTGCTGTGTTCGCCCAGTGGAGTCTAAAAGAGCCAAATCCTCTGCTGAGAATACAGCGCCCGCTTTACTCCAATCTCCTAAAAATAGAGAATTAAAAATTAGATTATGTTTCGTTTCAGATAAATTATGCAAGAATCGAGAGATTATTTACCTCTGACTTCTTTTATACTGGGCCATTCATCTGCTTCTTCTATTGATTGTTGAGCAATTTGATTTTCATTATCTAGAAAATATATAATATATTATTATAATAGAACATTATTAATATAAAAATACTAGCTTCTGCCCCGCGGTTTCACCCGCGTTCCTGAGATTAGCGCGTTCAACCAAACAAACTTTTCAGCTTTATAATATTATAGTATAGATATATATATATATATATATATATATATATATAGTACCTATAGATATAAAACTCACCAGGTGCATTTAAAATATCAGGCTGTGGATCTGGAGTCTTCAGATCAGGTGAAGGTTTGATAGTGTAAGCTACCACGTATCTTCTGCCGCCATCACTGAGTTCTAGCATGTCTCCTGGTGGGTGTTTATGTGGAGGCTGTGCATGTCGGCGACGAGCACAAAGCGCAGCAAAAGCTATACCTCCAATCACTAGAATTGCTGCCGACGCTGCTGCAACCACTACACCCAGGGTCACACCACCCATAGCTCCTTTGCCATCTGATTTAATAAAAGTAAATTATTAAAAAAAATTAAACAATATACATATTTTCAGCTAACTTCCAAAACCTTTTAAAATGTCCATGAATTCTTATTTATTTCAATATATTCATGGTAGGTAACTACTGGAATAATAAACGAAATTTCCATAGTGGTAGTCTTATTTCCAGAGGTAGATAAAAAAAGATTTCAAATGAAGTTAAAGTTGGAATGTTTTATTTTTATTTGCTTACATAAAATTAGACCCAAACGGATTACTGCCCGCTTACGTAAGCTAGTGGTATAGCGATTTTTTCAGTAAGCGGATTACGTGATATATTTACGAGATCATTTATTACATGCAAATCGAGTCAAAGCTTAGAACAGTTTAGATGTTACTATTCGTATAAACTTAAAAAAGTGGACCTTTTTCGGACCTGCATCTGTGTTGTAGCAATATCTCGGTTACGAGAATTTGTGTCGAATTTTGCCGAGGGAAATTAAGAACAGTTTATAAAAAAGAAATATAATAATTTTCTGAAACATTTACCTTTCACTTTTCAAGACTTTTTACCTAGATTAAATTATAAGTAACTTGATGATAATTTTGTGTTCCCATATAGGTTTTATTCTAGATACTCAACTACATTTATCATCATAAAATTCAATCTGATATTTGGCTAATATTAAACCTTACCCGTTCTTTTTGCAGCATCATTGAAGGCGATATTCTCTAATAGAGTTTTGTCGGACTCTCCTTTCAGATTCTTGGCATAAATAAATAGGTTGAATGTGGCACTTTCTCTTTCGCTAGTTGAGGATAGTTGTGATAGATCCAGTTTGAATGTCGCTAAGCCATCTGAGAAATTCAATATTGATTAAAACTAAGTAGCTGAGAGAGTATAGTTGATAGGATTATTATTAGTTAATTTACAGTATTATAGAAAAAAACATGGTCGTCAAATAAATAAATAAATAAATATTCTGGGACATTCCTCACACACGGCCATCTGACCCCAAACTAAGCAGAGCTTGTACTATGGAAGCCAGATAACTGATATACTACATATACTACTTTTCTTTTGTAAATACATACATATATAGATAATTACACCCAGACACAGGACAAACAGACATGTTCATGCACACAAATGTTTGTCCTGAGTGGGAATCGAACCCACGACCTGCGGCGTGATAGATAGGGTATCTTACCAACCACGCCAACCGGCTCGTCAAATGAAATTAATATTGTTTTATTTTTCTATTTTATTTGTTTTTGAAACTTGAATATATTACTTTTCTTATTAATTTTATTAGAGACATAGATAAATTAAAAGTTATTACGTCATTGTATTATATTATCAGGGATGTGTGATTTAAAGAAAGATCAATTTGAAAACTTAGGTCATAATTTTTTATTTTCTTCGTCGTACTTAGTATTTTGTTCAATGGCTCAATAATTTTTACGACTCTTACGCCTATTTTTAATTACTGCCGGATTGGACTTAAAGTACAAAATATCAAGGTAGGCTATTGTTTTCTCATTCTAGCAGGACAGACCATTACCTTTATAACTACTGATATTTATTTTAGTGAAAACATTTACGAACCGTTAGGTTATACAGCGGGGCACACCATTCCTAGTTCAGATTACCAGGGACCATCTGCGGAAGGTCTTGCCGGTCTTGTCTTGTATTATAGGAGGACAGTGTTTAAATTCATTAAAAAATAACTAAATTTGTATTAACTCTGACTTACCAGTCTCATTAACACTGCCATTGAATCTAGTCCTACCAGTGATAGGATCCAGTGCCTCTAGTATGAATGCCTGTGGTAGTCCCCCATCATAGCCAGCCACGCATCGCACGCGCAGCCAGCTACTTGTACCGTCTGAACTGCTATTTCCGGCTTGTAAAGAGCAATTTCGAGGAGCCGTTGGACGTGCTATAAAGAAAGTGGCTTCACTTTAGGCCCAATCAGAAAACCAGCGCTGCAGCATATATATTGCTGAGATAGGTGCTTTTTTGGCCTCACACAGCATAATGTGTTTTTGATTTATTTTTTATCTCTACGCTGTTGTTAATGTGTGACTATAAATAAATGTTTTAGATTTTAGAATAGGATGGATACAATAGATGCGTTTCTTCTTCTTCTTTCGCGCTAATACTAGCAAATAAATATTATGCAATATTATAAACAACAGTATTTTGTCAGCCATCTTTTTTGTCTGCTCCGTATGCAATCAAATGCTCGCGCTGATAACTCTGGAATGACTGAGCTTACAAAAAATCAGACAAAAGAATCGGACGTGTATGGAGTGAATACGATCCGACTGTCTGAACAGACAATCGGAAAAAAAATCTGACGTATATATTACATTCCCGGCCTTATAATTGTACATTCTCAGAATAAATGAAAGATTTGCAGGGAATTTTATTCATATGCATAGTTTTGTTTCTTTTGACAAATCAATATTATAAATGTTAATCACATCATGAGGGAAGTTGTTTTAATATGTAATCAAAGTAGTATTAAAAGTTCATTGCCACACATTTGTATGTGCGTCATACAATATACTTATCTCACTGTTAAGCAAATCTCTTACTACCAAATTTACCTATTTGGCGCGTGGTGCGTGCGTGGAAATGAAAATTAAGTACCCGAGCTAAACTCACTAATTTCGCCTTGACTTATGGCACTCGGGTGACAATTTAACGTGTTATATGTTATAACAAACTGCGGGGATATTAAGCGTTGCGGGTTGGCGCGTATTTCGTTGCACCTCGCTACACCTAACTCATATTCCCCTCTGCAACGTCGTGGAATATAACAACTCGTTGGAAATGTTTCATAAAATATTATTTGACATCTTGTTGAAATGAAAAAAGCGATGAGTAAAAGTAACGAGATAACACATTTTTTTATCCAATTGTTCACTTGGTTAAAAATTGTTGCAAATATTGCATTTTTTTGCAGTTCGTGTAGAAATATTTTTACGTTACTCTTTTATATATGAGTCTATATACAAGGACTAATTATTTTGCAAAACTTTGTGAAATGGTAGAATATGACGGACAATATTAAACATTTTATGTCACTTCCAGTGACTCAAATATCTGTCGTGAAAAGTTATGAGTTTCGGTATATTATAGGTAGGTATAAGCAAAAGCCAGTTTGGCTCTTGCGTTGTTAGTTCAAATTGTATGCACGTGGTTTTATTAATGCTTTTATTGGATTGTTCATTTCAGCACGGACAACTTTTCGAACACGAATTTTTGGAATTTTGCTGTGTTAGGCTCGTGCAACGAATACCGGATTGGCGGTTATTTTTGTAGGTATTTATGTATGCAGACGAAACGAATATTATTTGATTCCATTATAGATGGCACCATACAGCTTAATAGCTAAATTACTGATTATACAAGTATCAACATCACCACGAAATGCATAAAGCATAAAGTCTGTTTACTATAATATACACATAGCTTGTCATAATAATCATATCGTCTATTCTTCAAGCAATCTTTACTCACCAGCAGGTACAATTTGGAAGACGCAAGGCTCAAGCTGTCTGCCCACCGTGTTGCTCCCCCTGCAGCTCAGGGTGCCATAGTCTCGCTCGCTCTGTGGCTTGTAGCTCAATTCACTGGTGCTTCCGTTAGCTGTGCCTACGACAAGGTACATAATTACAAGTTAGGATAAGTTCCACGCAATTTAACAAGTAAAATTAATTAAAGCTACTTTGTAAACTTTTGGATTGCTTTAATTATATAGTAAGCCTGGTAAAATTTAGGTATTTGTAATTATGGCTGATGTCACAAAATTTTCGTAATTTTTGTAGGGAAATTGTATTGACATAGTAATTAATTTCGTAACAAACCACATTTTCCTCGAAAAAAAGGAGAGTTGATCCTCTAAAAATAATATCATAATGATGACGGTACTAATTTGACAAAACGGTGTCATAAAATTATAAATCAAATATAATAATATATTTTTACCAAATTTAGTTGGCGAGACATCAAGGCTTTCGCCGCTGTTGTTGAACTGCCAGAAGAACGTAACGTCAGGCGGGTTAGCGGTCACAGAGCACTGCACGCGTAGTGCCTCGTCTATTTGCGCGCCAAGCACTTGAGGCGATGCATGTGAGCATACTGGGGCATCTATTTAAAAAGTTTGTTGAAATAGTAATTGTAAATATCTCAATTATCGAAATTACATAATAAGACTTCGATTAATAGGCTCTTATGATTGTTGAAACGAGTAGTTTCTCTATTTCCTTTATTCCAATTCTGTAAACGATTACTAGATATATATGAAATATAACGCTACAAATTAAAAGTAGAGTAGTAATAGTTGTAACTATCCACTCGTGTTTATTTATTCTCACCAGCTGAATAGATCGTAAACTAGCTCTAATTAGACTTGATGGTACATTGGCCATAAGTCTGGTTCATACGTAAGCAATCAACTTTCATAACGGTTTTTATTACCTTTCGTGTCGAACTGAATTAGCAGTGCCGGCAAAAAATACTTGTACCGTTCTTTATTTGCTACATGTACCTATATGTACATATATAATGAATGCATGAGTAATTTGTGATTTTGCTTTCATGCTTTTAATTACCCGGTTGACGTTTAAATAAAATGATACTACAGTCTGATATTAAACAAACTTGATTCCAAAATCCTTCGCTATTCTAAAGTCTCGACGAAGAATGCAAATAATTAATACAAAGAGCTGAAAGAGACCTCGATTACAGTTCGTTAAATCATAACAGCGAAGTTAGACGATATATAAATTTTATCGCCCAACTGTTCCCCTTTGGAACAGGCGCAGTCGGCTACCGTGATTCATTTAGGTATCTACTGGCAAAACTGCGCTCCCTGGCTGCCTTAGATTTTCATTAAACTCTCAAATATTTGCTCACATTAAGCAGCCCTTCCACGGTAGGATTACTGTAGCGGGAATATGAAAATATGTATGTGGATTAATGTTACACCAACGTCAGTGATCGTGTGCCGCGTGCGAATAACAACGCAAATTTCTTTACCTTAGATTTGTGACGGTACTGGATCGGGCTCAATAAAGCGGGAACAAACTGTCGCCACCGAATGGTACAAAAGTGAAACAAAGGACGTTAGGTAACAAATAAGAACGAAACACAATGTACATTTGTATCGGACGGTCGTGGTGACATTGGCGACGTAAATCTTTGACGTAGCTTCCCCCAATGATTGATATTCACTAGATGACAACACATTTCTCGTCGAAATACACTCGCTAACAGAACTTGGATTATTTGTTGACGCATTGATCAATATTAACACTAAATTAATCCCTACGGATATAAGTATCATTCGTTACTAGTTCTAATATATTTGATTGATGCATGCTAGAACCCTGAAACTTCTTTGATTTGTTACTAATTATTTATTAGTTACAAAGTCTGCGTCCTCGGCTGACCTTATGTAGTCAACTATATACTACTTTTGTTTACGAGTGTCGAAGTATTTTATTTGTTTCTAACATAATTATTGCCTATTCACTACCAGGTAATTTTGTTACATTTAACAATATAAAAAATACTCGTACGATACGGTCTGAATATAACGAGAACTCATTATCCAGGCATTATGCCGACGCCTAAGTACGTTTTATAACGTGCAGAGCCCATAAGAATAGGTGTTACATACATACGAACACTTATTGTTATTTATTGCTTATGTTTATCGCAAAATTGAATTATTCTACGTTCAATACTCGTACCGTCTCACTCCGTTGACTGTAACAAATCTTTGTTAAGATCTCCTCGGGAATGATTGATACAGCAGTCAGTAAACGACGAAAAGCCCCTTCCGAGATGAAATGAAATTTATTAGCACTCTGTTTATAATAGGGAACAAAAGTCTGAGCGAGACACGGTTCAATTTAGAAAGGTAAAGTAATGTGGTAACAATTTACTTATTGACTTGTCGCTCTTTGCCTTACGACAATGGTATCTATATGTTTTTTATTCATTTATTCAAGTTGTCGATATTAAATATATACATATATGTATGTACATATATTATGATAAATTATGTATATGTGATATTTGATTACAGTTACAGTAGACTTCAATGCCATTATATAATGTGATGATAACATGTATGGTAATTTATTTACGTAGCACCTATGATATTATAATGAAAATGGGGCAGATATGTTCCTAGATAGTTTTCATACGAAAACGTCCCAATTGGGACGTTTTTCTTTAGTCCACATCAGGTGGGGCGACGAGTTAAACGCTGTGTAGTCAAGTGTAGCGCGACCAGATTTTAGCAGTCGGTTACTATGAACGTAACATATCTTGAGTACAATATCATTACGTAGCACTCATGTAGGTGGTAGGTAGATAGGTCAATAGGTTGAACAGTCGAACATTGTATTTATATCTAGAGATTTATATCACACCCTGTTTACAAATACCAATAATTGTATGTGTACTGATGACCAGTAATCCATCAATTATTTCGTGGGTATTCACCCTTATTGATTGTGGATTAATGTCTGCCGTACAAGTCGCTCACATCATCCTCTGTTAATACAATCATAATATACCTAACGCATTATATAGTATTAGCATAATATGTTATGCTATACAATGAGGTAGTTTATGTAATGTTATTTTTTGGTAGAAGTGGTTGTAACTAATAATTCTAAGTAAGTAGCACACGTAGGTAGCACATTATGTTTATCAACAAAAGAATTTATCTTTTTCCGAGTAAAAGTTGTTTGGATATTTGTCACTAGAATATGTAATACAATTTTGCACACAGAAAGACATACTTTTTACCCGAAGAAAACATTACATCCCTCGGGAATACGGGTCCCACCGCGGTTAGCTATTATGATGTTAATGAGCTATAAATCAACTTACTGTACATAAAAAGTAATAAACTCACATTGTATACTAAGATGGGTGGCTTGACTAGGTGTTTCACCGAGCCCGTTGGTGGCTCGACACGAGTAGTCCCCGCCGTGGTCACGGGTCACCTTCTGTAGCACCAGTGACTTGGTGCTCACTATTACACCCGACAGCACATTGTGAACTACTGGCTTGTCCTGCATATTAATTAATTATCAGAATTCATATAGAGTAGGAGTTGGAAGGCATATCTAAGTAAGCGTATAATGAGACGCTCATTAGACCCGGATACCAAGTAATAAGTCGAGGAGAACTTGAGAGATGTTTATGAAGTAATGGTGATGTACTTTATGTTTGTCAGATATTACCATCTCTGTATTTATTATTTTACGCTGTTCTATCGGTGTGGCAAAGAAATATATGCATTTATCTATCAATAGAATAATAATAGATTAATGATCAAATTTCTGAATGGATGTAATAGTGCTCAAAAAGTCAAGATTTCTAATTCCGGATTTATACGGATCCTTAAAATAAATTGTCAGTCGCTAAGACTACCCACCTCGTCATTATAAACGAATAAAGACAGATTCTTATCGTGCCAGAATAAATTGTCTATTTATGGACATGCCGATTACCCATCTAGTTTAATATTTCTGTTGAAAACGTTGATCGATGAAGAGGCTTTCGTGTAAGCCGAGCAGCCTTATTTCAAAATATAGAAAAGGTCAGGGCTTTTTATTATTGTGATTACAAGCAACATTACTATGTACTAGGTAAGGTACTAGGTAAAACGTAATTAATACACTATGGTAATATTATTCTTTATAATTAATTGTACAATTTTATACCGGATCGGATACCCCATTGATGATTCAGTGAAACTTGAAATGTACGAATTATAACTTTCCGGGAAATTATTACGCGATTATTGAGGTCAGTATTGCCGTAGAATTAAGGTGGCTAAGCTATGGCTAATGAATTCTTAATTTTATTTGGCCTTGTCACTTCTGTGGGGTTGTACTACCTATATTAAATTCACTGTTCAATTACTCTGAATTTTGAAATAGCAGCATAAGTCCTACTTAAAAATCTTCGCCACTTACTACTAGTAATAACTATAAATTGATGTACATATTGAGATCCTTAAGGGAGGCCTATGTCCAGCAGCAGACGTTTTGCGGCTGAGATGACGATGAAGATGTATATATAAAGAAAAAAGAAATAATCACCTTTGAAGAACTAGACTTACGTTATGATACCAAGATATTCGATGTTCCCTAGGATTAGCTTTGACAGAACATTCGAAGTACACGTCATCACCTTCCTTAATATCATGGGGGTTGAGTGTACTGCCCAGTGATAGAGATACTACAGGTGGATCTGAAACAAATAGAATATATTTCGTTTTGCAGTCGAAAAAAATATTGGCATAACTAGAGGGTAGATGGCATTATACGATGATGCAGCAGAATAGTGGTGCGGGTCATGGTATTACAAACTATATTTAACTACTAAATAACTTAAAGGTGTGTATCATTCACTTTAGGCCCTATCTAACCTAAATCAATAAGAAATAAGAAAATGTTATTCAATATAAGGATACCTACACTTGGAACACTCATTGAACGTATTTTTTTGTGTACTACCATTTCGTAAGTATGAGCCAGACAGGAGAAGAAACGGCGAAACAAACTTCCCGGTTTTTTTTTACCTCAAGTGTTTTTTGTATTCAATTGTTAGTACCTGTTCATACGTATATAGCGCACTTACTCGTGAATTGGTTAGCTATCTGAATACATATCATTGATAGAGATATTGGTTTCACAGATGCACTGCATTTCAGCCATTGCGGTTAACCGAACGTGGTTTATGACAGTCTATTATGAGAACCAAATAAGCATTTTTGTTTCAATAAAAACCAATGCCATGTATTATGATGTATTTAAAATGCCAAGACCCTCTTTTACCAAATTATTAATTTGTAACTTATTTCTAGTCGTATTAAAGTCATATTAAAGCTCAACTAGAGCTTCATTATACGTAGATAATTTATTGTGAAAATGTGCGTACTTATACCAATGACGTTTTACGAGTGATGTGTCATGGACCAATAGGTACCTATCGCTGCCTCCACTACAAAACAGCGACACTGATTGGTGCGTGACTTGGTAAATACGAGGTTATTATCTATTATTTTAAAATTGCCAATATAGAGCGTGGGAAACACATCTAATTTACACCTTTATAGCATCTGAGACTTATACACATTTTCCGTTTTTGCAATCACAAGTACGATTTATCTATTTTATTTAATTATAACGCTTCTATTGAAAAACTTTAATACTGCAAACATAGGTAATAATTATGTTTTATTCAATCCGCCAAATTAGTATCTATTGAATTCCAATACATAATAGTATCAAGCATAACAATAATTCAACTTTGGAAATCACTGGTTACAATTGGAATAACTACTGTTAACAAGAAATGTACTAACAATTACGAGAAAATATGAATTAAAATATAAAAAAATAATGACAAGTTTCACGCTCGCGCTCACTCACTCATTACGCACCCTCAAGCAATTGAGGTGAAATAGCAATAATGTTTTGTCACGCGATGTTATTAAGTTTTTAAATAATACAACAGGTTAATTAAATAATATAATATACAACGTATTAGTAAAACCTATCTCGTTATAATCATAGATGAAACTTTATTACAATATTCACGGCCTTGTCAATAAACACGTTTTAATGACAGTCTGAAAATTGCATAGAAATTCTATGTAAAAATTTACTTATATCGCTTTATTATATCTATCTGGCTGTAGGTACAAGTTTTATCGAGAAAAAATAAATTTCCAATTCCACTCCTTACCCTTGTGTGTCGGTGTCGACGATTATTAGTTTATTATCGGTTTTTGTTTGCAGTCGATGGGGGCTGTTACTTCAGGTGAACACTTATCTGCGGTAAGAGCGGGCGTTGACACTTTATTGGCCATTAAAGACCTATAACGACGTCGCCCCGCGACCGAAGGAAACGCCCGTTCTCCAAATAAACATTTACGATTCCTCCGTTTAAATTGTTGCCAAAACGATTCACGCCGAAAGCGGCGAAATTCTCCCCACTCTAAATGCGTTACGGTTCGCCGAGCAGAAGTAAATGGAATTTATTTATATTTGGAAATTAATTTCCTTCACCGTAATAGAGTCAGCGAGTTTCCTTGCGCTCTTGATAAAGATGACCGGCCCGTCGAAGAATAATTTCGAGCTTTGATGGAGTAAACCAACCACGAACGTGGAATTAAATCATCACTTATAGAGGGCGGAAAGTTACAGGTGAACTAACTTTTCCGTATTCGGCTCATGTGTAAATAAATTGGCAAGTTATGCTTCGGGTATCAGAATGTAAACATACCGTTAAGCCCGGTTAAATCCCTAAGAGCGTTTTGCGATCCGGATACGGCGAGGAGCGGTGAGAGGATGCGGCCTTCCCACTAGTCAGAATTAGTTTTTGGCCTGTCCTCTGCGAATGTTAAGTGTTGATGTTGTGTGCTCACCAACACTAACAGGGTTTTAATTACGTTTAACTGAGTTTCTCATGTTGGCGCATACAAGCTTTTAATATTGTTAGATAGCGGATGTCTGTTTCAAAATGTTGACAATTTCTGTTACGGTTACGTGTTTATACAACTGTTAACTCGCTCTTTGGGTCTTGTTTAAACAGATATCCTCGCTTACTAAAGTAGATGTCTAATTTTATTACTGTTTCCTATCTGTATAAATAAACATTTGATGTTTATTATTTGTTTCGTCATTACAATTGTAGGAGGTCATTTACTGTAAATATTCTGGGACATATATTCTGGGACATTATTCCTCACACACGGCCAACTGACCCCAAACTAAGCAGAGCTTGTACTATGGAAGCCAGATAACTGATATACTACATATAGTACTTTTCTTTTGTAAATACATACATATATAGATAATTACAACCAGACACAGGACAAACAGACATGTTCATGCACACAAATGTTTGTCCTGAGTGGGAATCGAACCCACGACCTGCGGCGTGATAGATAGGGTATCTTACCAACCACGCCAACCGGCCCGTCAAATGGGTACCGTTTCGCGAGTCGCAATCAGTTATATAGTTTTCATACATTTTTTTCAAGTAACTTCGATTTTTATTGTGCAGCAATTGAAAGCCTGCTAGGAAATAGACGTCTATATTATTATATTTCATTATTATATTTTTTACTAAAACTATTATTCCGTTTAGTTTGTTTTGTGTGTTATAAATTATTTTTGGTTTCTGTGTATTATGCATATTTTATGTAGTCACTTTTGTTTCCTTCTATCTCCGTTACTGATGATATTTTTTAATTAATCACTTTTCATACAGCTAATATCAGCGACCATGATAGTTCACTATGGACTGCATAGTCCTAGACTATTTTGTCTTTCTAATTTAAATTTGATGTACACTGTTCTGTTTGATGTAATCTAAACAGAAAATAAACCTGTGGAATCAGCGTCTGTACTTTGAGTATATTTACCAAAGTGATTGGGGGTGATGTAGGAAGAGTAACAGAATACAAAAAGTATGTCTGTATGTTTGTTTGAACGCGTGAATTTTCAAAACTACTGAACAGATTTTCATGGGGTTTTCACAAGTTAATTAATCGTAGCTTGCCGCTTCGAATGGGTCTTTCATTGAAATTGACTAACGGGAAGAATATATAGATTTCATTTTTTATGAAGTCTACGCGACCGAAAAGCTAGTGTGTATAAGAATAAACTATTAATTATTATAATTATAAAAAAAAGAATATCGAGATGGCGGCAATTAGTAATGACAATTGGTAATTAACTAGATTTTGAACAATGACAAGTTTACTTCTGAGTAAACAGCATCAGAGCCACAATATAGCTTTGCAATGTTACGTAATCATCAACGCGCTACGTAAACGTGGCGTGTCAAACTGTAAGGCAGAGCTAAGAGGCACAAAGCCAAATTAATCCTTCAGACAGGAAGGTGTCATCCCGACAGTCGGCGTAAGCCATGCGTTGGCGAGTCCGCGCTAGCCGCAGACTAAATTAGACAGAATTAGTTCCCAACAAGTTCGTTGCGCTGTATAAACTGTCACTGAGGAAACTGTACTGGAAACGCATTGTCCAAGTCCCTCGTTTGGAGCTTCAGCGGGCTTTATTTTGCCATTGAAACTCGCGGTTGTATCCTGATAAATGCTGGGTTATGTTATTTATTTAACTAAAATTTTAAATTTGTTTAATCTCAAACTATCCATTCACATTCTACATTAATATAGTCAATAATCACAGTATCCTTACATGAATGAGGCACCCATCAAATAAACATTTGTATATTTTGTTCATGACGCATAAACACTAAAGATAATTTACTTAATCGTACAATACTCTCTCTCATATTTATTATAACGCATTTGCACCACTTTACTTTATATCAACGCAGGTACGCGGAAACGTAAACTCACAAATGAAGTAGAAGCACTTACGTAAACATAAACAGCGCGCCTCGGCATTCTTACGTTTTGGTTGAGTCAGATTTTGCAGAATTTCACCTACCCATTGTTAGTTTCACGGACACACAGTTACAGGTGTTTATATAAAGCAATCATAACTAAGTTTTATTTAGTATATTGGGAGATGATTAGAGAGAGAAATTACAGGTTACGTTACGATCTATAATGTAAAATTAATAGGTAATTGACTAATTTATAAAAATACTCCATTGGTACTTTTAATACATTCAAAAAACTGAAATCCAGCTTCAAAGAATAATATTATAATAAAGCAAACAGCTTTACTTTTAAACTTTGTTTTAGTACCTAATTAATTTTGTGTAAAGTAAACAGATTATGAAAAGTCTTTTACTACTAATGTTTATATGATGAAATTGAATAATTAATCGGAGCTGTTATTTTATTTAAGTATTATAGAATGTTTCATAAATTGGCAACAGCAGTGTGTCATACGCATGGGGTGGGTGCGCTGCGCGAGTTGCTAAGTAGTAATGATAATTAAAGCTTAACGATGTTAGAGATGTGCAAACTGGTTAAGCCGAGCTCCTTTACTGCTTATTTTGAAGCAATATTCGTTTAGGGAACGAGTCTTTCCGTATTAAGAAGTAGCGCTAATTGCGTCATCGTCGGCGTTTGTTCGAAGATGGAGTTGATTTGTACAAACAATTACGTCTCGTTTTCATCTCGAAACAAGAACTGCTAAACATTCACTGTTCTTAAGGCGTGTTTTAGCTTGCTAATACGAATCCTGATGAAGTCATTTGGAAAGCTCTCATGCCAACTGCGAAATTTTTGGGTTTGATTCTCGGCAGAGATAAGGTAATCATTGTATTTATCTACAATGTTTTCCATTTCCATAATGGAAAAAAGGAAAATTACACGGAGAATACTAAGATTGCTCTATTTCGGGAACCGAATGTTTCATTTTGTTGAAGATCTCTTAAGTTGAAAAGCTGTACACAAGTATTCGAGTAACGGATCACATTTGTAAATAGTAAGATGCATTAGTTATTAAATAATACGAGTAGACGATAATCTTATTCTACTATTTACTAATCCACCTTATTCAGACCTGCTCGGTTGCGGTCCCGATTCGGTAGACAAACCGATTGAGTAGTCTACTGAATAGGATGGCTCCTATTTTCTCATTTCAGACGTCCATATGGAATGAGGCAGTCGATCGGTACACGATTGCGACTAACACAGCATCTGCCTAAATTTAACGAAATAAAATCGTCCTTTCCGATCGGAATGGCAACCGAATGGGTCTGAATAAGGGGGATTATCTAATAATTCAATCGAATGTAATCTTATTTAATCCTAATATCCCACTACTAAAAAAATAAAATAAAATTTATATTTCAAGTTATTTAGTTATCTACTTTATGTCCTGAAATAAAACATCTAATACTTTTATGATAGAAAACATCAAAAATCCCACGGAAACAGGGTCAAATCACGGGGCGGAAGCTAGTTTTAAACTTTACTAATACGTCTGCATATTGTTAACGTATTACTCACACACTACGTCCAATTTGAACAAATCTTCGATGGTTTGTCCAGGCAGGGCACTATTGTCCGCCTGACACTTGAGCTGCACCCCATCATCATCTGGTAAGGGCATGAACTGCACTTGACTGCTAACCCATGTCTCGTTCATTGCTTCTGTTATCTATAAATAATATTGTTCATGTCACGAGGTATAGTTTAACTGCTGTAGCTGGGCCGCGCCTAGTGATTGACAGGCGTGGTGTGTGGAGGGGAAAGCCAAAGCATGAGTTCACATAAGATCGATATTCTAGAATAATAACGTGTGTTAAATACTTTTAATGATTTAGTTTTTATTGATCGATGTGGCCTAAATTAAACAATAAATCTATAGATAACTACAAAAAAACCGCTCGCAATATTTTAGCTGATTTT
Organism: Tetheella fluctuosa; assembly: GCA_951216915.1. Lineage (NCBI taxonomy): Eukaryota > Metazoa > Arthropoda > Insecta > Lepidoptera > Drepanidae > Tetheella > Tetheella fluctuosa. The sequence goes on along the minus strand of OX578231.1, from coordinate 6,206,198 downwards.
TGCTTCAGTTTTACATTCGAAGCTATCTTTGTTCGCTTTTTAACACGCTTTTTCCGAAAATATTTAACCACACTATAAATTACGGCCTTGTTGTTCAAGACAATGCACGAGTTATCTCGGGACATTTAATCTCAAGTGCGTATGACGCTCTACTTCCTGTCTAGCCGCGCCACCTAAGGCGGGATAGCTACAGCAGTCAAGCAGTTTGGATATAATATTATAGCCTATTCGTAGCACTCGTAGCCTTCGTAGCACTCGTAGCCTTCGTAGCACTCGTAGCCTTCGTAGCACTTGTCGTTTGAATTTTGCTTATAAAAAGCTTAAAGAAGCTTTCTTTCGTATGTAGGATAATTTACCTTGCCCCTTTTGAATTTCCTGTTGTCTTTGAACCAGGTGAGCTGCGCAGGTGGCCGGCTGCCTTCCGACACGCACGTCAGAGTGACGTATCGCTCTGACGATAGTGTCACAGGCTTATTCTGGATCTCAACTAGTGTGGGCCTCACTGCAAAGAAAAGCCTGTTAGATGTCACTTTGTTTTGTTACCTTCAAAACTTTTTAATTATAGGCCTAAATTTGAATGGAGACATACGAGTACTTAATATGGCGAGATTGTTCCAATGAGTTTGTAGTCTTATTTCTCGATTAAGTCTATAAATTATTAATATACACAATATAGATAGGTATATTAAAACTCAATTTAAGTTAGGTTTGTTTAGTTTCAGACTCATACAAAAGTTTAACCAAATGTTCTCTAAAGTTGAGGCCGGAAATTATATTCATCAAAATAGTAAATAACTTTCAGTTTCAGTAAAACAAATGTATACTTACAGTTCATCTCCAACCTAACAGTCTTTTCTTGTGGACTGACTAGGTTAGTGTTCGAAGCTCGACACTTGAAGGTTGTATTGAGGTGGTTTCTTTTCACGTGTGGTAACTCTAGTTTGTTAACCACAACGTGTGTGTCAGTCTTCTCACCGATGTACTGTGGAGCTGGTGTGCCATCGATGAGCCATATTACAGTCGGTGCTGGACGACCTGGATGAAGAAAAAAAACGAGTGAGTATTGATGATAAGTGCGATGGCCATTTATTTACAGACTGGAGAGAAAGTAAACTTTAAATTTTAAGTATAAGGTATATATTCCATTAATTAGTCAACCTAATCGTGATATAGGTATGTTGGAGTTAGACAATAGTGTGATAATTTGATTTATTTGACATATAAATCTACTTCTATATATATAAAGTGACCTAAACTGTGTCCTGGCTGATAAACAGACGAATTGATTGATGCCAACTAGGGTGCGTTTCTATAGAAAAGCACAAAAAGAGAGAAAAATCTTCTCACAAATTGGTCTAATCATGGACCTGGTTTAGTCTCAGCTGCTCTTGTCTCCGATTCTCACAAAAATCTCAAAATAGTGGTTTACTACCATAACCATTATCGGAAATAAACATAGTATGAGATACTTCGATTTTTAATGTATAAAAACAAAATATGCGATGTAATATATCATCACTATTTCCATTTTGTACTAGCACTTTCTATAATAGGTACACTAAAGTTATGAAATCTTATAAACTTATTCAGGCATACTTTGCGTGTACGTACACGTGCTGGAATTATTAAAATTTAATAAGTTATTATATATAAGAGTATTATAAGTTACTTTATCAACAAAGGTCATCTTTCATCTTTTTATTTTTTACTTACCTGACGTTAATTGATGTTAATTAATCCTTTAAGTTTAGTTTTATTTACCAATTTATTAAAGTTGCTTATAAATGGCAAAATTTTATGCTGTGTGAGTAAGCCCACGAACAAAGCCCGTGCAAAAATTTGCATTAATAAACATAGTTTCTGAATTGTAAATTGTAACTATCTACAAAGAAAAAATCCAAAGTAAGTATTATAAAGTTAGTTAAGTTTCTTTATGTAATTTTTTTTTCATGGATATCGGAGTACAAATACAAAGTTTTATCACGTTAGTTTTTTAATCGTCACAGATAAAAGCATTTTTATTACCTACCGAGTATTTTTACGAAGCATTAATATAAAATACCTAATTCCCATGTCAGGTTATGAGGCAATTGTATTTGCAATTAAGTAATTGAATAAGTATATGAGATACATATTTGAAATGTTTTAGAGATAGGTATTTCAGTTTGGTAAACGGCACAGTGTAGACGCTACGATGAAGTTTCAGTGGCCATGTCTTGGGCGAGGCTTCCTCTGTAATTACGTTATCGTGGCGGCTGACTTCGCCCCGGTAATATTGATCATTCCACGTCACTTATTCCAACAAATACTTGTTCTTACAAACTCCTATACAAAAAACCAAAGTATTGACCGATGGTTAAAACTTCAAACACGTCATTAAAGGTTCTTTTACCTAAACGTAAGGGCTATATTTGCTTGTTCACTTTTAACAAAATGACAAAAGTAATTTTGCGCTATTTCACTTTTACACTTCACTTTTTTATTTGTTTTTGTGCGTACTACATACATGTATCAAACTTCGTTGATTAGTTTTCAACAAGCTCTGTGAGACAAAGGAAATTTTCAACTTTCCAAGTGTGTGGATCTGTTTAATAATTCCGATAGGGGAATTGAATTTTTTCGCCATATATTCCATTTTTTCAACTATTCATTTAAAACTTAACCTAGTAGTTTTGTTTATTTTTCTGACGAACTTCGTTTATCTCAGTTTCTATCTCAAGTATACCAATTTAAGAATTTGTTCCCATAATTGTCAGATGTCTATTGCACAAAACAAAAAAAAGGTCTTTGACGATCTCACTTAAACTCTTTGAAGAAATAGCAACTATATAAAAAAATATTATTTATTATTCACTCGTGTAAACAATTTGGCAAAACATTATTCAAAGGTTAAGACGTTTCTTTAGATTAAAAAAACACACACAAATAAGAAGTTGGTGGCTTTCATTGTAAGCTATGTGAGGGTCACTGTACTAAATAATAATAAATGAAGTTATGTATGGATATTGAAATTGCCCAAGACCGGTCCTATTGGAGATCCTTAGGGGAGGCCTATGTCCAGCAGTGGACGTCTTGCGGCTGAGATGATGATGATTGAAATTATTTTCTCATTTGGCAAATATCATCGATCAGCCCAAGTAAAATAAACCTGTTTCTTTTTTTACTATACGAGAAAATATACTGGAATACTCGTATATTAAATAAACAAAACCAAGAACAAAAGTATATAATAAAGTAACAGTAACAAAGCCCTGGGCAAAACTATTTTTCCTGTTACCTTATGTGCGTAAGTACCTACCTAACTATTTGTCCTTACAGTCAACCATGAAAATGATCTGGCAAAGTCGGTCTCAGCGTGACATGGGATGACAACCCGCTAATCCCTTGGGCTATGCATAATTCCAACTCGAAACATTAAGCGCTCCATAGGATTACTCACGGTTTATATAACAACGTTTTCAACTTGACTTTGTTGAAAGTAAAACACGTCGTCACTTAAATTTGAAAATAATTAAAATAATTTACACGTCGTTACTAATTTCGGTTTATATTATTACAACGCAAACAAATACCTTCTAAAAGGATCCGTGTAAATAAATGTGACACTATGATTGACAAATAATTCTGAATTCTGTTTAGGTAACCACATTTTGTAAGAACTAATGTTATTTTATTTCAGGAAACATTTGTTATTAAGAAATACGTTATTAATTAATATTTATGCTGTTAGCTAGGGTTAAGTAGATAATACCAGTTATACAGGTGAGTAAGCCCACGAACAAAGCCCGTGCAAAAATTTGCATTAATAAACATAGTTTCTGAATCATAAATTGTAACTATCTACAAAGAAAAAATCCAAAGTAAGTATTACAAAGCGAGGGCTTTGAGGATGTTTTCTATATATCATAGTTTGTATTTTTTACTTTAATTGTAAATATATAACAAAAACAAGAAATGTATTTAGATTACATTTGTCGGCAAATCCTCTTCAATAATCTTATCTAGTTACTTTTTTTCAAAATTGTCTCAATTTCTTATTTAAACTGCTTTAAAAAGTTATAAATTTCTGAATTTGACCCTTGCAACATATATTTATTCTATTACAAAGAAATGGTTTATAGAAATCACACTTTAACCACTCCGAAAGCAACTACTTATCTGTCGAATAAAAAATATAAGCATTCAAAAAATCATTTGAAATAAATTTACTGAAACTAAACATAGGCGTCAAATTAAAAAATAAAATATGTATTGGAAACTTCAAATCTCACACTTTAAAATAACGTAAAATATATTTCATTTATTGCTTTTCTGATGACTAAATAAAAATGTTTCTTTTCTGATAAATTCCGCAAGAACACTGATTTTAGGGAGACTGGAGCCTTAAGTTTCTTTATGTTTTTTTTTCATGGATATCGGAGTCCACATACAAAGTTTTATCACGATAGTTTTTTAATCGTCACAGGTAAAAGCATTTTTATTACCTACCGAGTATTTTTACGAAGCATTAATATAAAATACCTAATTCCCATGTCAGGTTATGAGGCAATTGTATTTGCAATTACTTATATGAGATACATATTTGAAATGTTTTAGAGATAGGTATTTCAGTTTGGTAAACGGCACAGTGTAGACGCTACGATGAAGTTTCAGTGGCCATGTCTTGGTAATACCAGTTATACAGGGTAATTTTTTTATCACTGGCAATACTTGCAGGGGTGGAAGTACTCATCAATGTGAATAACTTTGACTATGGGGCTAACTCTGATATCGCGTAAAATAAAACGGTTGCTTCATACATTTTGGTCGAGTAGGTATTGTACTTTTGTATGGAACAGCTGATAATTTTTTCATGATTTTACAGTTAGTCTCATAATAAAAGTTGTTCATTTTGATGAGTACTTTCACCCCTGCAAGTATTGCCAGTGACTAAAAAATCACCCAGTATTTGTATATAAGTATTGATTTAAACAATTACTTACTAGTTTCGAACATGCTAGTCCGTCGAAATATAAAAAATCCCGTAAAATACGCGTAATGTAAAGCAATAGATAATCTTAAATATTTTTCTTTTTTAGAGGAAGCGTTTTATCTGGTATTATTCTAAAACTGTTGTCTTTTATAGCGCAAACGATGTTGAGTTTACTACTTAGTCGTTTCTTGTTTACGGCGAGCTTTTTACATACATAATTAAGTATTCTTAGGTAATTAAATACTAACAGTATTAAGTGCCTACCTAGTGAATTGAATCACGTAATTTTGTTTTCGACTAACATGGTAACCTTTTAAACTACTAAGTATCTTTTATGAATATCAATATTTTAGGGTTCGTTTCTACACAGTTTACTCTTAAAACCTATTTAATAGCGACTCGCAATTCCTGGAATTCTATTTTTTATGTAGTTTTGGGACGCGCATCCTATTCTTGAGGTCAATTTTGTAATTTAAGATAGGGCTTGTACATGATACAATTAATTATTTACATCTGATAAAATTCTGTTCATAAACTTAATCAATAATGAAATACCTACTAATGAATATCTCAGTAATGTCATTTCCATTCAAAGATAACACAAAAGAAATATAAAGGCCTTAGAAAGTGGCTTTTGATATAAAGTTTGCAAACGTTTAGAGCCGATTTCTAGTGGAGCGTCTAATTTTGTATTTGAGTCGCAACCCCCCTACCCACCCTCCAGAGCGCCGTATCTTGAGGCGATGGATAACTTTACACCGGGTGCCATTTGGAGCCGATCTCTCAGAGTGACTTATCGGTAAGTTTAAGAGCGATATATCAAAGTAATCGCTTTAATTTCTCATCTCCCACTTGGGGGAGAACTTATGCTTATTCCTTGACTGATACTGTCGTGATTTGTGATGACGCACTGCCACTAGTTTCATTGGGCGCGTGTTCAGTTGCGATAACCGTGATTCCTTATTATTGCCAACGTTAAGTCTTAATAGTTTCTTGGCTTCATTACTGGGTCTTCTACGTTAGGAGCTAATTCTTTGATTTATGAATACAATTGTATATTAATATCCGCTCCTACATTATCACAGAATCACAATTTTGTGGAACTAAAATGATCAGAGGCCCTTATAACTCTTACAATTCATTTAATCATTTAATTTTAAGCTATCGTTATTTGATATAAAATATCCATTCTGATAAGTTAAGTAGGTATCCTCTTTTATGAGGATGTTGAACCATCGTTTATTGACTCGATATCGATAATGCTAAATAGCTAATACCTTTTTCCTTTGTCTTTACGCTTACCCAGCTTTGTTTTATTTAATCAAATATTCATTCTTACAGCTATATATAAAATAGCATATAACCTTTAAGTAATAAATCTCACCTCCTCTTACTTCACATACGAGGACAAGCTCGTTGCCTTCCTCGAGAGGACCGACGACTCCAGACACGTCCCGCCCTGACTTGTCATACAGTATCAGCTGATGTGGAGGTACTGCAACAAAATATTATTAACTTGTATTACGTATTTTAAGGATTATAATATACCTGCAAGCCTTATTTACAAGCCGGGGTAGCTTTAGGTTACTACTTATTGATCACTAAAATAATGATTCAAAATTCCTGGTTCCTGACTTCTCTATTGAATCATGTGAATTCGGTCAATCAGAATTGAGTCCACGTGGCCTTTCTCGTTGTTAAAGAAGGCTCGTATTCCAGCAATGCGATTAGGATGTATAACAGTTGTCGAAGTATGTATGATAGTCTCAAACAGTTTTTTTGAGTAATAATAGCCTGGCAACACACCTAAACTTTCACTTCAACGATAAATTCAAAGCAATAGCAAATAATTTCAAACGCTTGATTATTATATAATTTTGTCAAAAATTATAATTAAGGTTAGTGGGGTGAAGGTGGGGCGTGAAATCTAACAAGGGTCAAACCAAAGTTTCTGAGATATCTTTACTTGGTAACTAACCAAGACCGTAGCCGAGGGGTCCAAAGTAAGATTACATTAATTTAACGTCAACCTCAAATATAGATTATAGCTTTTCGATGAACCGAAGTTTTCAATGTACCTACCGTTTTGCTGAATACTGGAAATATTATATATATACTATTAAATAATTAATTAATAATTAATCCGAATAACTATATTTTGTAGACTAGAAAAGAATCTTTATTTTACTCATACATCAGATTTGAGACTTTGTTCCTAAAAATCGGAATGATCAAAAAAATATTTGAGTTCAACCGAGTGAAATCAAAATTTGTTTAACTTTTAATGTAATAGCTATTTATACCTTAGTTTTTCTTGAAACCTATAATCAGATCAGATATACTTACTTACATATTAACCCTATAAAAACTATTGCTGGGAATCGTAACACATGTCCTGAGATATGAGGCTTGTAAGGGAGTGACATTTCTTACGGAAATAATGAAAACCCTTCATACATTGCCTAAGGCTATATACGTGTTGCTTTTTCCTTATGTAGCTACATACTTCATTGACCCTGCTTCTGTCAGAGATATAAAGAAATACAATTTTCTTGATAAAATTAACTAAATAAGTAGGAATCTTGGGATATTTGTTCAAAATCGTCCGGTGCGACTTTCGTGAGTATTTTCTTTATAAACCTAGTACTTAGTGTGTGGTCAAACACAAATTTATTCAAAGTAAAAAAAATACGAGTAAATTATGTAAAATGATTAACGAACATGCAAATTTATTTTGTACAAGCTTTTCACCCGCGGCTTCACTCGCGCAGACTTTATAAATATCTATAGGTATAATTTCTTCTTTCACCCGATTTCGATGAAATAAATGTTATTCGAAGCGAAAGAAAGAAAAACAAAAAATCTCCAAATTTGGTAAAAAATAACAATGTACCTACAGTTGTTACACATTATATCATATAACTGCATTTTTCCGTATTTAGATAGTCTTGTTACAATAAGGGCCAAGAGTGATATTTTAAAAGAAAAAAGTATAATACAACTAAAATATAATAAAAGGTAATTGTATATAATCTTGGACACAATTAAGCGCCAAATACTATTTTTTATGTGGACTAAAGACATATAAGTAACATTGTTTAATTTAATTGGTAAGATGCCTATATTACTATATCGTGGCTTGCAATAATGACGGGGTGAGTAACTACCGTTGGGCACATCGGCAGTGGCGGCAACATTAAGGAAATTTTCTATATAATGGTTTTTATTTTGTATTTTTGTAGTAAATATAAAGCTTAATTAGTAAAAAAAGTAGAAGTGGAAATACAATATGAAAATCACTACAATTTATTCCATGGTTTTCGTTTTTATAAATATTAAAGTTGTTGTATCAAGTGTCTTTCTCAGTTAGTACTGTTACATGCAATTTGTCACAGTCAAAAAAAGAGATTTCGGAACGATTTATGAATATTGGCTCGGTGCCGCTAGTGCTATATCGCTTCACCACCATGCACGGTTTTACGAGAGCGGTTTTGCTTACTGTACCGGGCATCCGTGTGCTAATATTCTAATAAATCAATTTAGTAATAGCCGTGGCAGCCCACATTGGCTGTAAATTATTTCGATCTTTTTTTCAGCCTTTTACTGTCTTTTATAAATAACAATACCAAGGTTAATTAAAAGCTATGGGCTAGGTTCATAGCTCGTAGCAAAGTCTTGAATAATTATTATAACTTCTAACTTCTAAACTCAAATATAAAACTTGTAAAATTATCAATATATATTTACAACAAAAATACAAACTATAATATATCAATTATTATTAATTAGGTGGATTAAGACTCATCAAAAACATAAATATGAAAAGGGGAGAAGTTCGATAAACGTTCAAAGTACGAAAAAAAACAATGTTTAACCTAATATCTCACAGCATCATATGAACACTACGTTACATGTACTTAACACTATTAAAAGCATCTAAGGATAGCGCCGTCTAACTTATGTAATATACAAAGTTACATAATAACCCAACGGAAGATACCCCTCGCCCCCACTTAGTGGGACAACCAACGCTTATAGTGGGTCCCCTATCACTTGTAAATGCTTTGTATTACACATACCGTGTTGAGAGGCAACCGTCCTCCCGTCTAATATATACTATCGTGTAGCAATTGAATAATGCAGCGTTATGTCAACAATGGAGGCATAGCGTTGAGCAGGGTTTTCTCAAACCTAAAAACATGGGACCGAGTATTTTGGGATCGGTTTGCTATTGATAAAGCTAATATTAGTGAATACGGAGATGTGAAGATGAAGAGAAGAAGTTATACGATGTTCCTGTAGAGATTTAGTTGAATAGTTTAATAATCGACAACAAAAGCAAAGAAAAGTATCGCGTGTTTTCGTTAAATAAACTTATTACTTACGTGTTTTTTTTTTTTTTGTACTTTGTATAGGCTTGTGTTCGACTACAATCTCACTATGGTATGTGATGATGTGGCCGAAGGTGGTAAGCACACAAAGCCTTGAAGGAACTGGCTCTCAAGTGCAGCTGTCGGAACACACCAATAGGTGCTTGGCGACAGATTTTCAACTTGAGGGTGGTAGCCAGCCAGGCGGGTACTACAAAGTACACTACCACCGTGCTATGGTTTCCTCACGATGTTTTCCTTCACCGAAAGCTCAAGCTCATTGTAGGATTCGAACCCACGACCTTCGCCACAGCGTCAGACGTCACCACTGAGCTATCATCGCCTTAAAAAACAAACGTGTTTGAATTATTCTTTTTTTCTTGGTTTCATAGTATAAACTTACCTACGTTTAAAAATATTTTAGTTTTTGTTAAAAATTAGAAGTGATAATGTAATAAAATAATTGAATAGCTGAGCAGTAAAATAGTATGAGATACATACATTGAAGCCTTCCGTAGGTAATATACCGGATACTATACGCAGTGTGAAAATAACTATGTAATATTATCTTTCAACATATTTATCTTGACATATTCTTTTGTTTTTAATTTTTAAAATATTTGGCAGTTTTCTAAAGTGTTTGAAAAGTTTGGTCTTTCTGAGTTTTTTGCCGGTTTTTCTTAGTTGAAGGCCGATTTCCAAACCGGTGGGTAACTTCAGTAAATTCGACTATCCTAAGAAGGCACTTAGAGGCCCACTTTTTGAGGGCCCTAGAAGGGGTCCTATGGCCTAAACTGAAGAAATAGCTTTGACTATTAACGAAAAATTTGTGGTAGACCTCTTTCATCTTGTAACAAAGTACCTATGAAGTCTAAAATAGAGGATAGCATACAACCATTAAACATTAATAAAATTAAAGTATAATTTAAAAAACAAAGTAAATTATTGAAACGAACACTCCAAAAACTATTATACAAAGATGACAAGCGGCACTAATTACCTAAGTACAAACAAACAATAGTTTTGGAGCACGTACCAAGAGGGTTGACCGCAAAACCGAATTACGCGTTTCAGCCCTGTATCAGTAAGGGCTAGCCACCAACCTGCACTCCTTCCAACCCTGCCTTACGTTCCAAACTGGGTTTCTGGCGTGGTCCCGCGGCAGATGATAAATTGTCCGTTCCTTTATGATACACCGCAATCCATAGGTTAGTCGATTTGCATTCGTGTTTACACACTAATTCAAGCACAATGAATGTTTCACAGAGGTTTTAAAGTTTTTTTTTTATTTAGTTTTCTTTATGAGCATGTAATGCCGCGCGCGCGTGAATACGTAAAACATTGTCGTGCTGTGTAGGTGGCGCTCGACTCGCTCAAGTCATAACCCGCGTACCCAGATTGAGCCAATCAGAGGACCGCTCCGCAAGGGCTAGTTAAAACACAGGAGGATACCAACCCAAACTAATTCCTAATTAAAGATTTTGTATCAATATCTCAGCGAAATGTTGTCACATATTAAGGAAAATACGTTAAATGAATTTAGAAAGAAAATTTATATAATAACATTGAACTTCTTGTTTCAGTACGAAACATGCCGCTCACCTTAAAATAATGCAATTCTTTTAACGAAAGTAAATTTAAAATATAGTTGAAAAAATAATAATAAGAAATATTAGGTTAAATATAATTATTCTGCGGGAAGAGGGCAAACTTTGACGACCGCTCTTTTAAAAAACGTATTCCCTATCTGTAATGTAACAACGCGTGTAACGTTGTCAGAGCCAGGATGGAGAGCATGCACACGAGCCAATTTCCAGTGAAGAGGTGGAAGATTGTCATCACATACCACAACAATGGCACCTTCACGTATGGGAGAACCGCGATCGTGATACCATTTACTACGTTGTTGAATTTCGTGTAGGTACTCGCGACTCCAACGTTTCCAGAAGTGCTGCAGGCACTGCTGTACCCATCGCCATCTGGGCAGGCGCCCCGGATTAGAGTCCGTCAAAGAGACATCTGGAAGTGCTGTCAAGGGACCTCCAATCAGAAAATGTGCTGGTGTTAACGGCACCGGATCAACTGCGTCGCTACTCATCACACACAGTGGTCGCGAGTTTAAAACCGCCTCAATTTGACACAACAACGTATGCATCTCGTCATAGGTTTGAATTTGTGTTCCCAACACACGATGTAAATGATGTTTAAAACTTTTTACACCAGCTTCAAATAAACCTCCAAAGTGCGAAGCATAGGGAGGTTGAAAATGCCATGTAATACCTTGTTGTAATGTTTGTGCATTTAACGTATTTTGAACCGAATCAGTTTTTAAAAACTGATATAAATCTCTTAAATTGTTATTGCATCCTACGAAATTTTTACCACAGTCAGAGTAAATATCAGTGCATAAACCACGACGCGAAGTAAATCGGCGCAGAGCCGCTAAAAAGGCCTCGGTAGACAATTCCGACACGAGTTCGAGATGTATGGCCTTAACACACATACATACGAATACTGATACATAGCATTTAATGACCTTGGCATTACGAACTTTATTTGCCCGAACGTAAAACGGGCCCGCATAGTCGACTGCAGTTTTCATAAATGGGCGTTCGGGAGTAACTCTCGCGGCAGGCAGAGGAGCCATACTTGGCTGTGTCCGCGAAGGTCGTGCTCGGAAGCAACGCACGCAGCGATGGATACGCTGACGGATAATGTCACGGCTGGATAAAATCCAATATCTCTGTATTATACTATATTGCACCGATTGGATACCCGCATGTAAAAGAGTCAAATGAGTGTCATCAATGATTAGATTTGTTAATTGATGTCGCTTTGGTAGAATTAACTGATGTTTCGATTCGTACGGTAAAAGAGATTTATGTATGCGACCTCCAACTCGTAAAAAATTATCTTTATCCACGAATGGGTTAAGCCGTCTCAATTGATTTGAAGGACTCGTTCCTTGCGAAATTTTTTGAATATCTTCTTGAAAGGTGGACTGTTGTACGATATAAATTAATCGATTAAGAGATGCCTTATATTCTGGTACTGTAATATAATTAGGAAATGAAAGCTTTTCCTTCTTTACTTTACTCTTCAACTTATTATAAAAACGAAATATGTATGATATGGCACGAATCAACCGTTTCAATGTGGAATATCTATTAATTATGTCAATGCTCTCTATCAATGCGGCGGGTGTAGCTGTTAGGGATGGCACAAGTAAGTTCCGTCTTTCTTCGTTAGTGGCCGGTATTTCTTTGCGCACGGGCCACATAGATGAATCCTCAAGGAGCCACTTAGGGCCGTGAAACCACATTTCATGGTCAAAAAAGGTCGAAGGCAACATTCCACGGGACGGAGCGTCCGCTGGATTCTCAGCCGACGGAACGTGTCGCCAGTGATGACTAGGCAATAGGGTTAGTATCTCACTAGTCCTATTAGAAATAAATGTCTTCCATTCATATGGAGGGGATCGAAGCCACGCGAGCACGATGGAAGAATCAGACCACGCGTATATCTCTTCCCGTTTAATGCGGCCATTGTAGGTATGCATCACCTTATCAATGAGTTTTGATAGAAGGACGGCTGCCATCAACTCAAGACGAGGGATGGACAGACAAGGTGATATGGGTGCAACCCGAGTCTTAGCAAGGAGGAGACGAGTACGTGAATATCCTCTATGGTCGACCAGACGCAAGTACACACACGCGGCGTATGCCTTTTCAGAAGCATCTGCAAAGCCGTGTAACTGTGTACAGTACGCGTCGTAAAACACTTGACGTGGAATGGAGACACGAGACAACACAGGTAGTTCTAGTATGAACGCGGCCCATGCATTTACAATGTGTATAGGCGGACGGTCATCCCAATCAACACCCGAAATCCACAATAATTGCATTAAATGTTTTGCGTATATAGTGACCGGAGATAACCAACCCATTGGATCGTAAATCTTGGCTATTTGTGAAAGAATAGTTCGCTTAGTAATTTTATCTGACGTGCATTGTACACTAAATGTGAACCGATCTGTTTTGGAATTCCATTGTAGTCCCAAGACCTTAATTTGATTATCATTTTCCATGGGAGCGAAAGGTACTTTATCGAGCCGCTCACCCTGAGTATTTGGCGTCTGAACTGCAGCAAGTATCGCTGTTGAGTTGCTATGCCATTTACGTAGCTCAAAGCCGGCCGTCGCACAAATATCAATTAATTGTTGTTGTAAAATGAGGGCACGATTTTCATCACGTTCTCCGGAGATGACGTCGTCCACAAATATCTGGTTCAATAATACCTCTCACTCGGGGATAAATTAAGAAACTTATTGCACTTCGAAAGAAAATGGAACTCATCACAACACACACAATTCTTATTTTTAATGTAATCTTGTGAAGGTCGATAATTGCTCGCGTCAGTCTCGTTAGTCTGTACGTTGGCCGCGAGAGCGCGCCGCGGTCCTGCCATGGCGCTACCGCCGCCGCCGCCGCTGTATGTCGCTGCGGGACTTGGTACGCTGCGCGTATTTGAGCGCCAACTACCTACATTATTATTATTAATAACACTGGTACCTGTAATTTCATAAGCTGCTAGTTCTCTTTCTAAAAAAATTATTAACGTATTTACGCTCGGAATATCAGATGGCTTCAGCAATGACAACTCGAATCGTTTGCGCATCGATTGAGGAACTTTGCGTAAAACTATATTTAATAATAAAAAATCCCACTTATCGACGGGAAATTGCATCATTTCTAATGCCTTGATATTTTCTTGGTAGGTATTTAATAATGTACGTAAACTCAAGTTCGCTTCAGAACAACTGTTAATGTCTAAAATTCTATCAAGGTGTTTAGATGCAATTGCTCGTTTGTTTTCGTATCGTACAGTAAGTATTTCCAACGCGACAGAGTAATTGTCATCTGTAATAGGTATAGATTTAATAAGGTTATACGGTTCGTTTTTTAAAGTCAAAAGTAAATACCTAAACTTTTCGGCATCCGTATAGGTATCATTGTTGTGGACGAGAGACTTGAATAAATCATAAAAAGATGGCCAATCTGTTGATTCGCCGGCGAACGATGGTAACGATAACGTAGGTAATTTCGGATGGTTGCTATTATTACACGATATAACAGTATTATTAAATGAACGACTGGTGCGCCTGCTCTCATCTTCGCTCTGTTTTAAGTTATGAATGTGACCTAATATAGCGTAATAAAAATCGTTAAATTTATTACGAATATCTAATTGTTCAACTTTATTAAACGTTTCGGTTTTCATGAGAAACTTTTCAATTCTAGTTTGTAATTTAAGAAACTTCCTTTGAGTCGACACAATATCTTTGGATCTTGCCCTAAACTGCTGTTCGTTTGATGGGAAGAAGTCCAATGTTCGTTTTATTTCGTCGAAAATGATATCGCGCTCAAATAAGTCTTGTTCCGCCATTTTTTACCGGAACGTGAAACGTCGCAACGTAATGGGGAAAAGTAATTTCAAGTGACAAACACCAACTGAGATTCGACACGATCCGGCTCGAAGGACCAAATTATGTATCAGTAAGGGCTAGCCACCAACCTGCACTCCTTCCAACCCTGCCTTACGTTCCAAACTGGGTTTCTGGCGTGGTCCCGCGGCAGATGATAAATTGTCCGTTCCTTTATGATACACCGCAATCCATAGGTTAGTCGATTTGCATTCGTGTTTACACACTAATTCAAGCACAATGAATGTTTCACAGAGGTTATGAAGAGGATATGTAAAATACGGAAAATAGACAGTTGCAAACCATACTTTAGAGAGCTCCGATTAATGACGTTACCGTCTCTATATATATATGAAATGGCTATATTTGTAAGAAAACATATGCAGTTATTCCAAACCCTCCAAAATACACGACATGGGCATAAGATTCAGACTCGACCACATAAAACTGCGCTGTATGATAAAAATATTTTGGGAATGGCCCCCAAGATATATAACAAACTTCCGATAGAAATAAAGCTTAAAACAAAGGATGATTACAATTCTTTTAAAACATCTCTTATAAATTTTCTTATAGGTAGGGCATATTATTCGATTAATGAGTACCTCACAGACGGTTAAACATGAATAAAAATGTTATAGTTTTAAATAATTTTTATTTTATTTGTTTATTTAAGTCACCAATATGTTTTTTGTAATTTTTATAATTAATTGTTATTGATTATAAATAAATTATGTTTTAAATATTGTATGCCTAGGAGGCGGGACATAGCTGATCCTTAACATGTACCTATATAACATCTGTACCTCGTCATAACCTATGACCCACAATAAATTACTTTGAATTTGAATTTGAATTTTAGGTTTTAAAGTTTTTTTTTTATTTAGTTTTCTTTATGAGCATGTAATGCCGCGCGCGCGTGAATACGTAAAACATTGTCGTGCTGTGTAGGTGGCGCTCGACTCGCTCAAGTCATAACCCGCGTACCCAGATTGAGCCAATCAGAGGACCGCTCCGCAAGGGCTAGTTAAAACACAGGAGGATACCAACCCAAACTAATTCCTAATTAAAGATTTTGTATCAATATCTCAGCGAAATGTTGTCACATATTAAGGAAAATACGTTAAATGAATTTAGAAAGAAAATTTATATAATAACATTGAACTTCTTGTTTCAGTACGAAACAAGCCCTTTCCACTATTGGTAACGAAAGTAAACCTCCCAATGTGCCAGCCAAGGCCCCAACCACGTCCACCAGGCTAGTTAGTAGTCATTACAGGGGCAGCCATTCGCCAAGTTGGTCCTCGATAGCAGAATCAGTGGCCAACGAAACAACATCCAATTTAAACGGAATTTCATAGTCGACGTCGTCAATTAAACAGAGGTCTCGGCGGCGATATGACGTTTGTTTTGTGCTGTTCCAAACCAATTTGCGCTCCACTCATTGTTGTTGCTAATTTATTTATAAAAGTTTTTCTTTATTTTCATTAATTAGATGAAATTGACAACAAGAAATAGGTAACCTATAACGTTTTTGATGGATTTAAAGATATCCTAAAGAGTTTTTCAAATATTCAACCGCGTAGTTAATCAAAATATTTTTTTAAATAATAATATATATAATAATAATATGTTAGTTATTACTGACTTTGTAAAACGTAGCTTATAATTGGATATAGAGAATACAGTTTGGACTCTGTCAGCATGCCCTGATAGTGAAACATTGATAATTATATAAATACTACCAAAAGACGGCTTCTGATAACTACTTCATTACATACTTACAAAATTCATGAGTTTTATAAGCATTTGTATTTGTCTTTAATTATGGATAAGCTGGTATTTAATCATAATCTAACCATGGCGAGTGATGATGCGTCTGAAGGTGGTAAGCAGACATAACTAAGAAGGGATGTAGCTCTGAAGTGCTACAGCTGGAATATACCGGTACGTGACTGGCAACATAATATTTTCAACTTGTGGGTGGTAGCCAGCCAGGCTGTATCCGCATAATACGCTACCCTAGCTCGATAATTTCCTCTCCAAGTTTTTGAAAGCCCTAGGTGATAGTACGATTTCAATAATTCAATAGGTAATTATAACCACCTTCACAATAGCATCGGACCGGATGTCACTACCATTAAGCTAGCATCGCCTTGCTTGTGTGTGTGCCGCACATCAAGTAAATGCTTTTTATTACTACAATATGTAGTTTTTCGATATCCTATCCACTTCATTCAACGTTTCTATGCTGATGTTTGTAAAATAAACTCTGGCAACACTAGTCGTAAGTAAACAAGCTCACTGTGAACCTTCCATGTAACGATCAGACGCCAGTTGGTCCAGACACGACCGGATTGAATTGACTTGGTTAACGTTCGGAGTAGTATGTTATGGTACTCGTACACTTCATTTTGTGCCTGAGACTCGGGTCAGTTTGGCTTAAATATGGTTGGTAGAATATCAAAAGGTACGATTGTATAATCTTTAACGTTTTATTTAAATTGCTGCAGTTTTTATTAGAGCTGATACACACCTGAAATTCTTGTTTGCCAAAAATGAGCACTATGTAGCCATTTAATAAACATTACGTAGGTTGGTACTGTTTCAGCTCTTTGATGAGCAAATGTAGTGAGGTGTACCAAATATCAATATCTATATCTAGAAACTGTTTTTAGCAACCCTCACACAAAATGATTTACTCAAAGCGGAATATCTGCATAAACTTACTGAATTAAAAGCTGGAACATTAAATATCTACGAAAAATTGTAGAGATCGATAGTGTAAACTAAATTAAGTAATCTTATTCGCTTATTTATTTATACCTGTATTCAATATTAGCATCGGTAACTATACACATTTATCTGTACGCAAATACCTGCGCATAACTTATCATATAAAATAGATCAATTGGCGGTCTCCAGTACATACTATAACGCGCGTTTGATGCTACGATAAATCGCCTGGCTGAGACTACAGCTGAAATTATAGCTTTTGAATTATGCATCAACCTCCACACGTCGGAGGTTGTAAAACTGTGTTGTCGATGTCGACCAGTCGACCGACTATTCTACCTACTTATACACAAATACTTCTAGTTTATTGCAAGTTCGCCATATATACGGTATGCGCTTTACGAGTTTTCGGCACTCCTTATTATGGTTCGAAAATTTGTCCATACGCTAAGAGCCATAACTTAAAACCGAGACTGGTTTTACGACATCTGTTCGTCTAGAGCCTTATGGTTTCGTTTGGCTGGACTATTAGTTTCCATTCGAAGAGTCTCATAAAGCTACCGTATTTTATGTATGTAGGCTAATAAGTTTTGTTTGCTCCCACAAGATTTATTTTTACTTTTTACGTGATGGTTCATTCTAATGTTTTGGTTATCAAAAACGAATGCGTAGGTACAACATTTTATTTTATTTTAGGAAAAATATTAAAAACCCTCAATACAAAAAATAAATATTGGTTTCTGAAAGCGTCCTTAAAAATGGATGGATCAAAATTTTATCTGAGGCCGCACTTACACGTCTTATATTTACGGGAGCATTAAACAAAAATACATCAGCTGTTAGGGGGTTATGATACTCGTTAGAGATAACGACTTTTGTTCTCAGACTTTTTTTCGTAAATTCCTATTTACGAAAAAATCAAGCACAGAGCTGTTTTCTTATTTCTGTAACCAAATTTTCTTACGTGAATATCAAAAGTTGAAGAACATAGTATTGTTTACTAAGTACTTAGATTTTATCTCTTTAAATATGTTTTAACATTTTTTGGGTAGGGACAAATAAATTCCTTTTGTTGATCTCAACAAAAAAACAGGATTGTTAATTACATAAATAAGTAAATTTTAAAATTATCTATCAACTACATATTACCAATTTATTACAACGTAGAAAGTATCATTTCAAACTAAGTAAAAAGTCAGTAAAATTGGGGATCAGTGATTGTTATAGAAATTGAATTGACATATACATTAGTCAATTACTTGAATAATTTCTATCTAATTTAAGTTCTACCAGTTTTTTCTTCAAAACAATTGGACTAATGATATCTCACAGGTTCTGAAAATACATGAATAAATAAAGATTAACATCTGAAATGAAATTAATGAATGAAAATGAAATGAAAACATATTCATGCACTCAAATGTTTGTCCAGTGTAGGAATTGAACTCACTGCCTGCGAGGTGGCTAATTCCCACACCAACCTACCATTTTTTATATGAAACTGAGTCATTATTTTTGCGACGGTGTTACTTGTGATCGGTTTTTAATGCCATTCAATTGGATAGAGCTTATCTATTCACGAGTTCGTTGAACGATAGAAAAATAATATTCGCATCGTTTTGCTTCATATCCACGATGTAAAAACCATTTTGTAATGTCTTTGAAGATAAAAATCCTCATTATGGATTATGATAACATCTTGTTTTGTTAAATTTATTTATTTCTTTCAATGAATAAATGGAAATTAGCATCAAGCTAAATATATTGACAACTAATTGTGAATCTTTGAACCTTTGAAAAACTCAACAATAGCAATAAATAAATTCCTTCGCAAATGTCTCTGGCATACAGAAAAGTTTTTGATAACTGAATTTTATAAGGGGTGGAAACAGTATAGAGAAGTAAATTAACAAAAGATTCATACTTATTTTTACAATAATAAAAATGTCCTGTCACAAAATAAAATTTGTCATTCATTAATTTTAACAGCCCACATACAATTTTAGATTAGTTGTTTATTATAAATGGTTTTAATATAAAGGTTGTCAAGTTTATATTAAGTGTCTAATACTTTTAAGTAACAGTTTAATTACTTATGCTAGAATTGATCAAATTTAATCAGACGCTTAAAAAACGGTTAATTAAATATTGTCATATTGAATGTCAAATTAACTACTTTATTTATTGTTTGTGTTTATGTAAATAATATTTATTTATAATTGAGTTCTCGGACTACTCTTACGAATTCCTAAAGATAAACGTCATTGGGTAACAAATATTTGGCTATACATTATAATGTAATAGCAATTTCCTGGAAATCAAAATTCCTGTGTCACACATAATATAAAAACTGGAAGTATTTAATGCTCATTTAATTTTATTTACACATATTTATTCAAACATGGCGACGCGATGGCAAAGTACCTACTTTGGGTATCGGTTCATTTCTTATAAGAACACGATCGATACGCGCTCAGCTGCTCACAGCTAACAGAACTTGTTTCATTAAATTCAAATTTCGTGTTGTACTTATTAATTCAGGCGAACGTTTTCCGCGCACGTCGAGCCGCGACTACGCGGCTGCTTTTTATATTCTTGTCGTCTTCACATCGACCGACGGAAGTTTTAGAGAAATTCGAAACCTCTTGGAAAGGGTTTTATTATACGGAATCCCGATAATTGGCATGTTTATCTTGTTACGCTATACTTTACTAATTACAAACATCTATAAGGAATGCTAGGAAACAACAGTAGATTAATTGATTTTGATTTACTATTTTGATCATTAAAACACAAACACAATATATCGAGACGGGTAGTTTCAGATAGTTAAAAATTATTTCCAAATCGTTTCGTGTTTCCTTATTACTAGATTTTCTTGTACCTATATTAATGTCACTTTAATCAACGACTTCTTACATGTCACTTTTAAATACATTTTATTAGATTATTCTGATAACGCTGGGATAGTGAGATTATATTTAGTATTTACGGGAGGTATAATAATATTTTATTTATGTTTTTTTGAATCATCATGAACGATTGTTGATTTATGATTAAATATTTTACCAAGCGTGTAGTCAGATTGTATAAGAGCAATGTTAACAGCTAAGCCGTTTATATTAGAACAATTAAGTTTCACAAGTTCATGTCAAGCAATTCACTTAAAGTTCGCTACATAATCACATTTCTCGAAGTCGGAACTTAGGCGTGTTTCTGTAGGGGCGCTCGCAAACTCTCGGAAAATAGGAAACAGATACTTTGCTCGCAAACAAATTTTTGGTAGATAGCTTTTAAGTGAGTGCACATTAATGTGTCGACATCAATTCTAATTTTATATTAATATGATACCATTCGCCCGCGGCTTCGCTTGCGCACACAATAAAATTTGAATATTTTTTCCCGTTACCCAATATCGATGAAACAAAATCTATTCGAAGCGCCAAGCTAAGCCTATGAAACCCCATGAAAATACGTTCGATGGAGAGACAAAAAATAATGGTCTCTTTGCATTCTGTTACTCTTTGTACATCACCCACACTCTATTTTTGACTTATTACATATATGTGTAGATAGGTGTAGATATACAATATAATTGTGATTGCGAGGGTAATTTTGTAAATTCAGTGTATAGGATAATAATAGTAACATAGGTACAATTATTTATTCATTTATTTACCTATTATTTATTTACACACAAATTCTTATCTACTAACAAAAACAACAACCTTAACTAGGTACTTTAACTAAATATTAAAATAAAATACATGAAAACAATTAAAGATAAAAAACTGCGTTTAGATCGTAACATAGGTATGTTTTTATTGAATTAAAAGTGTTTTGCTTATTAAAGCGACTAACTATAATATAATTTAATTTTGGATACTTATATGAATATTTCGTGGAAAAATGTAGATTATTTGTATCTAAAAAACAAACGACAGAGCTTATTTTTATGACCGACTTAAAAAAAAGAGGTTCTCAGTTCGACTGTATGTTTTTAAATGAGCGTTTTCAATGGCTTTTATGTACGTAAGTGTGTAATATAATAATGTGCTATGTAATGGCAAGAAATTAATTATTTAGGCTTACTGAGTAATTGAAACATTTAACTTTGCCATTCAAATACTTAATAAACTATTTGGTGAAAATTTAGGCATATTCTACAATTGCCTACAATGTTTCAACCTTACATACAATGTTCTTCTCTAAATGTTTGACCTAGATGCTGGAATTTGTAAATAGTGATGTTATTAACTATCTAGCTTCAATTCTAAAGTTAAATTAACATTGGACATCAAGCATGCCTATTTGACTTAAGGGCAAAATCTTATGTAACATTCGTTGTAATAATTCGTAATACATAGGTATGTATCTATTACTAGTCAGAAACAAAGCCAATTACATGAAAACTAGACTGAACTGATCACAAAATGTTTTCTTCAAGAAAGGGCATACGATTCACGCAAATGTTAACAGCATAATAATTAAATAACAAACAACATTGATCAAATCAACTTGCTCACTGCGCTACACACCATGTACAGAACAGAAAGTTATACATGTTACTGGAGTATCTTTGGTCGTAAAGAGCGCTTGTTTAAACAGTATGATATATAGGTTTGCTGTGCAATTCCTTGGCATGGCATGGCGAGCGTCGAGGCGATGACTTACGATTACACCACCGCTGCAACCCCCACTTAACTGTTACATATTGCTTCACTTAACTCAAAACCCGGCCTGGGAAAGAATTACTTGCGGAAGTGTACTGCGAGCCGGTTCACCAACACAGACACGTTACGTGGGCTACTTTATAAATTGTACCACTCGTTGAACTGCATGTAATCAACTGGACTCACTTTATTTACTACTCCGTGCCTGCGCGACTTCTCTACAAATGGAATATCCGAGGAAGATTTACAAATAGGTAGAAAATATGTGTTTCAATAGCACTGAACTTTTATTACTTATTTAAGAATCTATTCCGTTCTGTGATGCCTAAACCGTAAATAGCTGAAAATTAGAGAGGATGTTTTTTTTGTTATAAAGTAGGATAAATAAATAAATAATTAAATATTCTGGAACATTATTCCTCACACACGACCATCTGACCCCAAACTAAGCAGAGCTTGTACTATGGATGCCAGATAACTGATATACTACATATACTACTTTTCTTTTGCAAATACATACTTATATAGATAAATACACACAAATTCAGAACAAACAGACATGTTCAAGGGAATCGAACCCACGACCAGCGGCGTGATAGATAGGGTATTTTACAAACCAAGCCAACCGGCCCGTCGGATGCAATAAAAAAAAGTGACAACAAAATTTATTTTGCAAGTAAAGGCACAGGGTAACAACAAGTATCAATAATTGTAACTTATACGAATGCATCACTGGATTTTTCGAGTAGGAAAACCCTTAGATCAATATCAGTCAATAAAGGGTTATGATGGGATGTCCGCTAATTAGCACAGGGCCACAGAGTGAATGAGATATGGTATTATCTCCTTATTTATCAGGGAGGCTCATTTTGCTACTTGCGGAAAATTCAGAAAAGAAGAAAATTGTATGTAGGTAAAAAATTGAAACGTTTTAATTGTACAATTATTTATCAATCAAGTGTAACTACAACTATGTGGTTTATAACCGCTGTAATTGTGATAATTAGCGCAAAATTACAATATTGCGATCCAACGAAATTGTAAAATAGCACACAATAAAATTATTTTTCAAAACTCCACATTACCGATGACTAAGGATGATATCAAAATAGGATAAAAAGCGTCCTTTAGGTCTCTCCGTGATCATATCTACCAAAATTCATCAAAATCGGTTCGATCATGAAAACATAACTTTACCCCCTTAGGGAGTTGTTAAACCCCTTCTTAGTAGTTAATATATTGCAGTATAAATAAATGAAACATAAATTCATGTGGAAACCAAACTGGTATTTTCAAGTGGAGCTCGTTTACAATTTAAAATTCCGCGATAAACATATGTAGATAAGGGAGGCATAATAAATTCACGGGCCAGGCAGCGTCGACCAGGCACTAGGGCAACAAACTTAATAAAATCACTTTGTTAGTTAATTCTGCACTCTGCCATATATATAATGAATATTAAATATAATACGTACGAGTATGTATATACATTGGACGCATGGTCCAATCCAATTATTTCAGGCTATTTTCATTGGCGGAGGTGGTTGTTATACTTTTTTGTTCTAAAAAAATATTTGGCGAGCGAGACAAAAAGGTAATTTTGTAACGCTTGTTTGTGTTCATTTTAGCTAAATCAATTTGCTATAGGCCTAAATTACGTTTTACGCGACATTGTACATTTACAGTAAAAATATCTACGTTTAGCTTAGCAGTATATAGGAACATAGATGGAAAACATTTAAGTAAATAATAATAGTACGGAACCCTAAAAATACTTTTAGTTTTTTGCTGAAATTCAAAACTGCATTTACCATCGGTTGATTGGAACTGGTTTAAAATTCAGTTGTAAGATTCGTTATACACATACCTACTAACAAGTGAAGACAATGCCTACCACAATACTATTTAGTACGGTATGGAATGGTAGACTAATAAAATTAAAATTTGTATTTCACGAGTATTGTAGAAATATGATGATACGAAAATGAACACAAACATGTTTTCAAGTAGGAGGAATAAATAATAACTATAATAGCGCCACGTCGGCGTCGCACACCACAACTACGGCGCATCGCATCGCGTCGGGGCGGCGCGGCGTCGGGCCCTCACTTCCTCGTCAGTTGAAAGCGCCTCTCCAAACGTGATATTGCAGTACATTATTGTAATAACAGCACTCGGAGCCTTCTTTGACGGGGTAGGGGTCGTGTGTAACCTCTCATTTTCCGTACCAAAATTCAAAGGAGCTCTAACAAAGCTTTGTTTTGCATCGCTCGCTCGACGAAAGCCGCTGAAAAGCTGGCTTTTTAGATAAGGTACTCTTATAAATTTTCAGCATAGAGCAGACATTCTGCGTTTAAGTTTTTCAGTGTGGGAATTTGAACATCTGCTATGATTCCCATTTTAGTTTTGAGGGATGACATTTTGTGGCGTAGCTATTTGCAAAATTGCCCCACTCGTTCCAGGCTAGTTATACATGCAATAAATTAACAAAACGTTCACTTATAACAAAGTTAAATCGATCAAAATTTAAGCTTTTATTATTTGAACGCTGATATTTATACATTTATATTTAGAACAAAAGTATAGAATACAATCAAATTAATAAAGGAATATCTTTAATTAAAATTAATATTCTGGGACAGTAATAATGTGTTAAAAAAATAACGCACATAATAATGTAATTAGCCGATATACGATGAAATAGTTAAATGAATATTATTATCATATTAAATGAATTTTGTAGATGAAAAAACTCATAAAGACAAAAATGGAATAGTGGTAGTTGAATTTTAATTACCTATATTGATATATAATAAGATATGTTTAATATTGTGAAATAAAACTATAAAATATGTCATAAAAGTGTGTAGTAATGGCATAGTTCTAAAAACAACCTTATCATTACTAACCCAACAAAATTATTAGGTACTATGGCAATTACAAAGAGATTAAATTCGACTTATAGAGGCAATGGTAAACTCAAAAGAAAGTGAAATGATTGACACAATGACAACTTCATGATCACAACTATACAAAAGAAATATTTCAACTTATAAATAAAAGCTGAATGTGTATTATTATCCGAGGACTACAAGTCGGTTACATGAAATAGCTCGAAGCAATACAGTTTTTCGTATCCGGTAGGCAAACAACGGCCAATCTTGTCATACACGCCCATATTGTCCATGTACATATTACATTACATCTATTCTTAGTACAGGTACTCGTACCTATATTAAATTAGTAGTCATAGTCGTAGTTGTTATTATTGATGATATATTTCTTCAATGGATAAGGAGTCTTTAAGACTACTTATATCATTGTTATGGCAATCTTGTGTCAAAAATTAAAAGTAAATAACAAGTGGCACATACCTATCACAGACAGTCGTATCTGAAAATTCCGGGTTGGTGAGTTTTTGAAGTCGACACGACATCTATACACGCCCTCGTCGTCAAGCTGCACCGTATCCAGAGTTAGGGACGCCGGGCGGGCCACTGTAGCGAAGTACGCCCTCGGGCCAAAGGCATTTGGGTCCGACCACTGCAGGGCCTTGTTGAACGACCGCCCGCGCACGTCGAAACTGCAAATAACGTATATTTATTTTATTTTATTCGCCTTTTTTACCAAACGGGTTGGAGTTTGTTTGTCCGAGATCGTTGTTTGGGGTTGATCATGATGTTCTTATGAATAAACTAGATGTTTTTTGTGAGGGTACAGGTTATAATTTTACTTTGTTATTGCTGGGATTTTGGGAAATACATGAGCCAGAATAAAAGTCGTGTTTTGTAACGTAATTATGAATAATTTATTAGTCTGATAAGTTTAAGGCTATGTTAAAAAAATAGGTATGCTATCAGTTTGTTTTAAATATTCTCATCATTCTAGTGTTTAGTTACCTATGCAAGTATAAATTATAACTCATTCTATTAAACGAAATAGTAAAATAAATGTAAATAGTAAGTATTTTATGCAACTTTCAAGCTGTAGGTACAGTTTAGTTTGAGAAATTGCCTTGCAACTAATTGCTATTTTATAGTTTCTCATTAACGGTCGGAAGATGGATTGTACCTATAATATTAATGCAGTCTTATCAAGTTTGTCCATACTGTAAAAAAACTTGTAAAAAGATTAAAGAATCCTTGTTTTTGATAGTGGAAATGTGTCTGTATTTTTTTTATGAAAAATGTTGATCATGATGTCACAAATTCATGAAATTTTCATAGAAACTTCCACCAGAAAAATATATTGAGTTTGTATATATGTATATATATATAAAATCCCTTTGGAATAAATTTTGTTTGTGACCTTTTTTACACATTGGCAATATTGGCATGCATTGTTCAAAGGTTAGATTTAAAATAAAATAAAAAAAACTTGTGTCATTGAAACCCATTCAACAAGTTATTGGCCTGTAGGTACTGTATCAGACATGAAAGCCAAAATGAAGAAGTCGTTTTAGAGAAAGAACAATGAATAAATTATTGTGAGTCCATTAACTAAAAACTTTTTTTTTTCATAGACTAACTAACCAACTTAGCATCTATTTAGATGTTACAAAGATAGCTTTTTAATGTAATATTAGTAAAAACATTTTCGAATGAAAAATAACTACCCCAAATTACCCCATGTAGGATTATGAAATAATAGAAGTACACTAAATGTATACAAAATTATAAGTTGGCACCTAATTTAGAACCACGAGAAATTCAACAATAAGTGGTTTTTTGTCAAAAGTAACGCAGCATATAGGTAGTAGAACAGAGAGTTCAGAGTTCGCCCGGGGAAGTTCTACCACAATATCTAATTCCGCTGTGAAATAGTAGTGCACTTGTATTACTGTGTTTCGGTTAGGAGGTTATGGGAGTAAATTACAGGCACAGGAGACTTAACAACTTCATGTCTCAAGGTTGACAAAACGTGAGTGATACCACTGGCAGAGAAAATATAATATTGTATTTTTTTTGCCCGTGGTGTTATGAGCGTCTATAAGCTACGGTAACCGCTTACCATCAGGCGGGCCGTAAGCTTGTTTGCCACCTATGTAGTATAAAAAAAGCATCAGTCTTCCTCGTTACACGTATTTTTTCATCCAGTTTAAAGGTTTTTTCAATTTATGTTTATGTTGACTGGGTCGAACCCTTGAATGCGTTGCACGAAATTTTTATAAACTTTCGAGGCCAGAAATCAGACTTGAAAGTTCACTATTCAATATAAGCCACAGTTTGGCTTGTATTGAATTGACTAAGATTGCGTGTACCTTACGTTTACAATGCTAGAAGTTGTTAACTGTAAGCACAGGGCGATAAATAGTTGATGCAAATAAACAGCGGCTGTGCTCACGCGAACTTATCTCTTTAATCAGACATATTACCGTAACTCAGCAAACTATTACGTAACCCAGTTCGTTAATAGTTAATGTGTTGACATTTATACGAGTTAAATAAATCTTCATTGAGACTGCTCATTTATCTAGGTACTATATTTTAAGTACTTACAAGAAAAGATAATATATTTCAGGCAGGCAGGGTTGTTTAATGAAGTTTTACAATACCTATTACTGTGTTACTATTAAATCATGCGTATCACAATTTTATGTTTATTTAATTTTTCCAGTAAAAAAAACAATCGAATGCCATTCTTCATATACGGCCATCTAATCCCAAACTAAACAAAGTTTGTTTCCATGGAAACAAGATATACATTGGTAGGTATACTCGTACTAAAATGATGCACATTAATTTAATAAAATAAATATGTTTTCACTAAACAAAATGAATTCCCGTCATATGTTTTTACTGATTTATGTATATAGGTGTTAAATATTAAGATATATCTAGATACAAAGAATGAATTACTCGCGAGAACAAAGTAACAGCAAAATCGGTAGCATGGTAGACGCTTGTAATGTACTTTATAATATTTTATATTGTAATAATTGTATCATTAGATACTCTATATATGATAAAAGAAAAATCTATTATATGTCACAATAAATACCTAACCTACTGCTCCAAAATCATTATATTCTAGTCAAAATGAATATTGATATGATATGATAAATACTTTAAGTTACAAAAATAATAAAAATTCAAAGATCTTAAATTAGTAAATATTTTATGGAACAAATAAACTGTATTTAATTAAAATTATGATAATAATAAACATTTCATTACATCAAATAATTTATTTTTGTCAACAAATTAACATTAATTTGTGATATAAATATGTACAAAAATGTTTAGTTTATTATATTTTTAACTAGCTGATGTATGTTTCGCCGAATGTAAAATACCAAACGAGGCCATGCTCTCGACCAAAGTGTCTAATATTCATTGAAAAGATGTGTGAATTTCTCGCGTTACCGGTTACGACCTATTTCATGAAGTATGAGGGAGATGACGCCGAAGGGGCAATAGAATTTTGTTCATTTGAATGTGAATGACACGCATTTAAATCTATATATTTTGATCGCGCTTATGTTAATAAATTTATAAGTGCTGACAAAACACTTCTTTATCAGAAACCATCGCGGGTTTGAGTACAATAACGCAAAAAATTGCAATCGGATGAATGGTATACGAACGCATATATTATTATTACAAACTAACAAATAGACAAACATCAATTTTTATAAATATGAATAGATAAAAATATAAATTAGGCTGTTTGGCGGTGTCTTCAGTGCACCTCATTCCACCTGCGCAAATAAATAAAATAAATAAATATTCTGGGTCATTATTCCTCACACACGGACATCTGACCCCAAACTAAGCAGAGCTTGTACTACGGAAGCCAGATAACTGATATACTACATATACTACTTTTCTTTTGTAAATACATACATATATAGATAATTACACCCAGACACAGGACAAACAGACATGTTCATGCACACAAATGTTTGTCCTGAGTGGGAATCGAACCCACGACCTGCGGCGTGATAGATAGAGTATCTTACCAACCACGCCAACCGGCCCGTCAAAGTTTATCAACCACAACAAGTACGGCGAAAATATTTGTGTAAATATAATTACATTATTTAGGCGGCCGGCGTCTAAGTACCTAAGTAAATATGAGACATCTAAGACACAGAATGCAAGTGATAGCCTATTACCATTCAAATCAATGGATTTTTTAAATTTTATTTTGGTAACAAACAGTCAAGAATAAAGAAAAATACAAGAATAATTAATATTTTATACAAAAATCTTTGATTAAGAGACCTATAGTCCACACAAGCAATTATATAGTTAATTAAAAAAAAGACAGACTCTTAACCACTGAGTTACCTACATGGTAGGAATAATGTGAAAAAAATATATGAAAACTAGGTGTTTACCCGCGTAGCGATGGAAACCGTGGGGGAAAAAATAGCCTACGACCGATTCTCAGACCTACCGAATAGGTAGAAAAGTTTGGCAGAATTAAATTTTAATTTCATAAGCAATACATGTTTGTTTAGAATATAAATATATATATGTATACAAAAAAAATCATAAGAATCGGTCGAGCCGTTTCGGAGGAGTTTGCCGACAAACTATGAGAATTTTATATATTAGATGAAATATATAATAATATACCTATGTTAGTGAAACAGAAAATATAAAAAGAATTTTGTGTATAATTTTTATGTAATTGCGGTGAAATAAAAAGTAGAGGTGTACGTGAGGAGCCCACTGGAAAACGAGGATGAGCTACGAAAGATATCTTAGAGATGAGCGTAGGAGAATCAATTATGTTAATTAAAATTTTATAAAGGAATACGGATTCCTACATACTAAGTCTGTTGGAAAGTGAAAGTAATTTATATTTTATCAAAGAGTTGCTCTTTCAGAAGACACTAATAAATTGGTTGGCTCGCGAATGGGACGCGCGTCCTAAAACTACCTACAAAAGAATAGAATTCCAGGAATCCTATAAGATTCATCAGTAATATTGCTGCGAAAATGTTACGGGATTTGAGAAATTTCTTTTAAACTTTTTCGATTCCATTGATATTATGTATTTGATAGCTGGGACTCCATCTACTATTGCAAAACGTTTATGTTTATAAAGAAATGTTTATTGTTTCCTTCGAATTGATCAATCCAGCCTGGAGTGTAATAACCAACAAAGCTCACTTGTATTACTGTACTTGTATCACAATGTACGGCTCTACTATAGAGCTATAAGCACTTATTGCTTCAGTCCACTACATTGATGATGGATATAAATTCATATTTAATCTTTCATGTGTCAAATAAGTAATAATGCGACGGGCATTACCAGTGAATATTTTATTGACAACAGTTTTTTTTGTTCAATCTATTCGGAATGGAATCGTTGGATTCGCACGGCAAACGATTTGAAACAGTTAAATCGGCATACAGTTATCGCCTTTGATGCCATTTATTACTCAGAGCGTAGATATTTAAAAGCCGTCCGCAGTTACTCTAATAATATAGATAGGATAGAAACGACGCCTGGTGATTAATGATCGAGATCGGCCAGCCCTGCCATATTAGTGCGGCCAAGTTGCTATACTGCGGCATTAGTTGGACTCCTTAACGTTAATGGCAATATTAAATTGCCTTATACTTAGGTTACTATAAAAGATTATTATGATGTGCTTCGACGGTATTTTGAAAGGCTCCAAGACTTAATATATTTGTTTATCAAAATATCATATATATATACGGACAGACAATCTTTATTTTAAACTTAAATAAAGCATTTTTTAATAAACAAGGTTTGTTATACTGTACATGAATACCTCACAAATCTACCATCTTATATTTTTGACTTTTTATCCGAAGCGCGTCAAAAAAGACAGGGTTATTACATTTTGTTTTTGATATTATTTTCATGAAATATTAAATTTGAGATATTATAAAATAAATTTTATTTTTGCATGCCTTAAAGCTTCTTATTAAATACACTTTTAAGTACCCATAACCGCAAGAAATAAATGAATTATAATTGATTTGTCAAAACCCTCCATCATAATGTCGCAGGCCTCGGCCCCGGTATAAATATAAGCAATTATTTCAAATTAAACAACTTAATTGTGATTCGTAATAATTATTCTGGTGATTACTTAACATAATTATTAGGATGTTATTTGTTATTCAATTTTAATTGAAAGACATGGTTTACAAAATTTCGGGAAGTTACTTTTTGAATATTTAAATAATAGATGACCTTCCGCGTATGACGAAATAATACGTCCAAATAAAAGTATTGTGTAAACCCATATTTTTCTACGACTAGCTTCATGAAATATGAAAAATATACCTGTTACTTTTACGACGTGTTCCTGATCCCATACTTCAATCTACTCAACCTCACGCGGACGATAATGAACTCAAGAGCAAATAAAATACGGTTCACATTGGATGGAATCTTCAGTCCAATCCTATCAGTGGGTCAGTCAGACGATATACCGATATACAATAGTAGCTACGTATTATACGGAAGTCCTTACCTACCGAAGATCCGACTTTCAACGGCTACGGTAAATCAATCCGCCATTTTGTCTGGGATAGTATCTTATATTTCATATTTACCCTGGCATTAGTGCAAATGTTTATTTGCTGCGAGAAGCCGTATGTAACATAATCCCAATAAGATAGACTTTTTGTACCTACACCAATTTTCGTTAGATTTTTTTTTATTTGTATTATGTGGAGTAAGTAGGTATTGGTTTTATGTTATTAATTTCAAGCCATATGACATTTTTTGATCACATCAATTGAAAAAGAAAACTTTTAATATTTGTTTACTTTTATTGCATTTTGGCATTTTTGATACGTAAAACTATGGAAGTCATACCTTAAAAAATGCATCACATTATAAATCTGAAGTAGGCTTATTTGGCACTAGCTTCTGCCACGCGGTTTCATCCGCGATCCCGAGAAAACCCGGGAACCCCACTTTTTATCCCGGGAAAACACAAGATCCCTCGGGAACGCGGGTGAAACCGAGCGGAAAAGCTAGTACACTCATAAAAAAGATGGAACGATATCTATATGCTGCTGATTACTACATGATAAAACCTACAAGAATACAACTACAAAGGGAAATTTTCAAAAAAGAGCTATTTTACGATGAAAAGAATTTGCTAATGCATCATTTGAGCAATGAAGTCGGTAACGTATATAGTGTTAAATACCTTTATTATACAAAACGTAAGCTTTAATTTTGAGAAAACCCTGAAGTGTTATCTAAAAACAAAGTTTGTTAATTTTAGAATGGTAATAAATAACTATAGACGAAAAAAAACGTGTCGGCCACAAGTTTTAGCCATCGAAAGTAAAACATCATTTACAAAATTTGTATTTTTGTGCCTGTAGAATGGATATAAAACTTATATTTGCTTTTGTTAAATTGAAAAGTCGAGTAAACTCAACTTTTGTATAAAATAAAAGTTGAGTCAGTGGCATTTTTTGTGGTTTCTGCCTGGCTGACTACCATACTTAAGTTGAAAATCTGTCGGCACAATCTACCGGTGAATCAGAATAGGTTCCTTTCTAGGCTCATGTGTGCTTATGAACATTGGTAATTTTATTTTCATGAGTAAATTTAGTTTACTAGGTAGAATTTTCATATTGTCACACAAAATATCTGTCGGTACAAATGTCAATTTGCACCTGAGCTGTAGGTACATAATGCGCCTTGCCAAATAGGTAACATACGTACTACGTACGTAGCTTTAAATACCTAGTATACCTATATAACCATTCTTATGCTTTAAATACCTACTTGTATTTGAGAAGAATTGTAGAACAAGTGAGCGACTACAAATCCGATTACCTATCTCACTCTATTAGCCAGTTCGTACCCAGCTCTACAGTCTTGAATGAATGTGCTACGAGAGAGCTACGATTGTTTTTCATAATATATACCTACATACCTATAATAAATCTGTAGACTTGGCGTGACTGTACATTAGAAATACAAAAAAAACAATTGAGGAGTTAAAGAATAACTAATTTTCAAAATATATAAATTAAGCTTTATGTTGAAATGTTTATAATAAAATTATAAATAATTATTATTATCTTCTGTATATCATAAAAACGTAAAGCCTAAGCAGCCTGGTCCTATGCACATGAAATTTTGCATTTCTTGTGAAATGTAGACTCGACAAAAATGTATGAAGCAACCGTTTTATTTTACGCGATATCAAAGTTGGTCCCATAATAAAAGTTGTTCATATTGATGAGTACCTACTTCCACCCCTGCAAGTATTGCCAGTGAAAAATCACCCGAAGATACACATAGATAAAGATATTTTTTCTTTTCTCCTTGATGAAATAAAGCCTATTCGAAGCGCCAAGCCACAAAGTAAAGAAACGGAACAGAGGCAAAGCTTCTAAGGAGCGGACAAAATGTTTACCTATTCTGGTAGGTTTGGCACCAGTCAGTATTTATTGCCCGTCATTATTGTTCATACAACATAACTTGTGAGTTGCTATAGTACCTAACATTCTAACAGTCCCCCTTATTCAGAGCTGCTCGGTTGCGGTCGCGATTCCGAATGAACCGAACCGATCGGATAGTGTACCGAATCGAAAATCATCTATATTGCAATTCAGAATGCCATTCGGAATGAGGAAATCGGTTGGTACAGGACCGCGTTTATGAAGGCTGCAACTAACATCCACATCCGCATCAATTTTTTTTTTGTATTAAATAATTATTATGATTTTTGTTCAATATTTATCCGTAGTAGATTATGATAATAATTTAAATTTTATGTTCTGAATAACAATTTCTTGGACCGATCGGTACATTTCCCGAATAACGAAAACCGAGTAGGTCTGAATAAGGCGGCATATCAAAGGAAATTCCAAAATTTTTACATAAATGACGATAACGTTTTTTGCAATAACCCATTTTAATGAAATAAAGCCTATATTCTGCCTCAAATAAATCTCTGTCTACCTGTGAATACTACATGCAAATCCGTTCAGTATTTCCGGAGATGTGTGTGAACAAATAGACAGACAGACAGAAAAGAATTCTAAAAATCGCTGGTTTTTGTTCTATTACCCTTCTTTAGTTACCCCCTTTCTATTTTTTAACTTTTCTTCAATGTACAGACACACCGGACTCAACTGTTTTATTATAGTATAGATGGTCTTTAAGAAAAACTGAAGAGAGTAACACGGAGCATTTACTTTTATGACAGTAAAGGTAATTAATAATTAATTAGTTAGCTTTTAGCCATCCTTAATATTAGGGTGTAAAAAAAGGTCAGGGCTTAGTCCATTAACGTTAAATTATTTAATATTGAGAGTAAAGATTAAAAAGTATTCATAAACATTATTTTATAAATTAGTTTCTTCTGTGTTAACAACCTTATTACAAATATGCATAATGACTGAAAGATAAGTTTATACAAAAAGCGGAGTAAATCGAATAAAGTCCTCTGTTGGATGTATCGTGACAGTGGAACAAAATAGTGGCGATAAGAACAACGTATGGTCCAATCTATTTTGTTAACGGACCAGCAGAGCGCTCTACTTGAACGAGAAAGAAAAGCCCCGTTATTTGGGGAAAGACACGATGGACATACGCTCCATGTCAAATGCAAATTTTTAGTACATCAATAGTCAATGTTTTAATTGCTTTGATCTTCTACCTCGGCATAAGTTAATAATTCAGTTTCAATATTTGTAAAGCATACGGCAGAACATCAAAGTTTTAATGTGTTAAAGAGTACTCTGTTTATAGAAAATCATTGAAAACAAAAAGGGGGTTGGTAATAAAATAAAGAAAGAGGAATTATTTAGGTGTAGTTACTAGGAATAAGTTAGGTAGTATACCTACTGATTTCATTACAACCTGTTATCAGCTATTTATAGCAAGGTATTAATTATTATGTTATTTTCTTTTATTCACATTTACTTGTATTCGCTTATGGGGCAAAGACGAAGCCAAAGGTTTTGGATAACTATGTCTCTACTTACAACTACTAGAAAGTTTTAGTATAAGAGTGCATTACTGTTACATTTCTAATTAAATAAATTATAAATAATAAATAATTATTCTAGGACATTCCTCACACACGGCCATCTGACCCCAAACTAAGCAGAGCTTGTACTATGGAAGCCAGATAACTGATATACTACATATACTACTTTTCTTTTGTAAATACATACATATATAGAGGACAAATAGACATGTTCATGCACACAAAAGTTTGTTCTGAGTGGGAATCGAACCCACGACCTGCGGCGTGATAGATTGGGTATCTTACCAACCACGCCAACCGGCCCGTCAATAATTGAATAGGCACTTACGCTTTTATTTTTTACAGGTGTGCGTTTGACCATTTTCACGCAAAGGACCTTCGGCCACATCATCAAACAAATTGTGATTAAGAATGACCGGGGTATACGTAGTAACTGGCTTTCAAATGCAACTCCGGTCCATTATGTTACCGGCAGGTTCATAATGATTGATTTTCTACTTGCAGGTGGAAGCTAGCCAGGAAGATCCTACAAAGTATCCTACCACCCATGCTGTTACTAAACATTAAGTAAAATCAAGTATTACAATTAAATGATAATTACCTGTATATTGGCTTGCCACCCGTGGCTTTCCCCGCCCTAAACCAGAGGACCATATAGACGCGGTCCTCATTAGCGTCGGGCGTGACGTCACACGGCAGTGACGCTGTGCGTCCCAGTACCGCATCAACATCCACCGTTGATACTGAAACAAATAAAAAAAAATGCCATAAGTGTGTTGTATATGAATTGTTTACATGTGGAATAATGTATATAATATAGAATGTTAATATAAGAATAATTATTATAATTAGCCAATAAGGAAATATCGTAGAAAACTATATTACTGTAAATCTATTATCAAATAAGTATATTTGGATGCGTTCGAATTGGAGATTTAGGTGTTCCCTTGCGTTTTAATTTCTTACATCAATTTAAGCATTTATGGGGCGTAATTTTGTGTTTCGAGCACTAGGCGAATGGCAATAGTTTCATACTTATATGTTTTAATTATACTTTTAGCTTATACTTTGAAAATAGTACGTTGGATCCTTATCAATAAATAATGAACTTTTGTAATAAAGGACATATGTTATTTATTTACATATACTTTATAAAAAATGCAAGAAATATTCGTTCAAAATTCATAACCATAAATAATAGGTACCTACCACTGGAAAAGGTAAAACAATAGAGCATAAATAATATTAGATTGATAATTATAAACTCGCATCGGGATTCATTGATTGGACGGGATTGTTCTAGTTGCTATTTGCATTCTAGGTCACTGAGGTTTCTTGAATTCAGTCTTGAAAATGAAAACCTACAAGCTAATACCATCAGTGTCAGCTTATTATGTAAGCAGCAAACATATATTTCTAATCTTACCATACAAGTTTAGAAATGTAGAAATTCAATCTACTTGTTACATAATATTATGTACATATCCTAACCATGGTGACGTCACTGATATAATACATAGGTAAATTTGAGACGGGTCAGTAAGGGCAGCTACCTTAAGGGTTGAAGCCATGAGACTATTTTTTACTTTTTGAGTTATTGCTATCGGAATTCACATATTTTGAAAAAATGTAGGTACAGTCAGCGAGAAAATGGCGATTTTCGAATAAAAACAATATTAGCTTAATCAATCCCGTCTCTGACAAGGATCAAAAGACTCTATGGGGCCAAGTTAGGTTAGGGTACTACAAATGTCACAAATCGAAAAAAACTTTTCCCATATATTTTGTTAGGAAATTAATCTATCATACTGTGGTAACATAGTAGAATGTAAACAAAACTATCAACACTTTATGTAAATAAAATGTATTTTTAGAACAACATAAATAAAATAAAAACCGGCCAAGTGCGAGTCCGACTCCCGCACCGAGGGTTCCATACAAACTTATAGGTATGTAAATAGTTCGTCCATCACGGGAATCTTAACGATAAGATATGGATTGACGGACAAACTTAACTTTTTCGTTGGAAAACTGTTGTCTTCATACATCGCATAGTGTAACGATCTTCACTGTAACGGTGTTTCTTTACTGTAAAATGTTCTGCGCACACGAGCATAATATTGCAATAAATATTTTCTTTCACACAATAGCACAATTTTATTTATTTACCTTATTTGAGGTTAGTGCCAATTAAGCTCTAAATTGTATGAGCGCCCATACAACTCAGAGGGATATCTTAATTGGCGTCAACTATGTATGTATGGGGACATCCTTTAATATTTCATACACCTAATAGGGACTATCGACTTTAGTATCTGGTATAAATTTCAACATGCTAGGTCCACCCGTTCCTGACAAAATCGGTGGTGACACACGGACAGACGGAGAAGAGAGTGATCTTATAAGGGTTCCTTTTTATCTTTTGAGGTACGGAACCCTAAAAGAAAAACAATTGAAAAAAACAAACGAGTAGTAGGTAGGTCTCAAAGTTTCACCTGTATTATATGCGATACATATTCGATGCGATTTAAGTGTCCAATATAAACACTGCGCACTTAAATAAATAAATAAAAACAAGAATTCTACAAAAGGTATTGTTATTCTGAATATACAGAAACTAAAATCCACAAAACACGGGAGAATATCCACCAAATTGGGCTCATATTTACTTGCTACGGTCCCAGTCAAGATGCTCGTTAGATTAAATGCATGCATACTTATGCAGAGCATAGCAGGCGAAAAGCTAATTTCGGTTCCCTAAATCGTCGACACAAAACATTCGCGCTCACCGCAACCGAGTCTCTCGGGGCAACAAGCCTCGTCTCAGTATAATCGTGAAGAAAAAGAATTCGTAAGTGAATATCACTGTTTTTCTGTACTTACATCGTTATGATTCCTGGCTTCCCTTTCCTTAGGCGATAAAGGAACCATGAATATAAATAGGCGTAATATTAAAACGCTCCGTTTCCACACCGCATGATATAATCCTCTTTATTTAAGGAAAAACTGTCGTCGTGTTGGGGCCAAGTAATGTACACCATCAGTCATACTTAGGAAGAATTTTCAATTTACTTACTGTGAAGACTACCCTAATAAAGACGGATTACTTGGTCTCACGGTACCAGTCCTGTATCAATTTGCTACTAGAACCCGGTATGTATTGTGCGAAGACCGTATAAATTGTGTGGGAATTTTTACGTTCTACAAAATTATATAATACAATAGGTTCGAGCACTATAGAAACCTTGAAACCCTGTCGCTATTTATATTACGGCCGGCTGTGCCAAAAACGAAGGTAATATGTATTTTATCAAGCAATCTCTATTTCATTCGTTATTTTAGCTTGCTGTTCCTTAAGTGTGTCATTCAACCATGCTAGTATAAATGATGGTACCATATCCAGGAGTCGCCATGACAACCGAACAATGATAGTATTAACATCAAATCACTCGTTTTACTTCAATCGATAAGGTAAGTATAATAGACGGTCATAGTTCCTAATTTAATGATACATTCATTAAATTCATTTTTGGTAAATTGATATCTTAATAAAGAATTAGGTATCTAGGAATATAATAATGGTAAAATAGTTTAACGTAAAATGTTTTCAATTATTAGATGAAGTATATTATTATGTTCATGTAATGAAATAAAAAAAATACTGCCTTTCACGTTGCAACACCAGCGAAACAAAAGAAACAGGAGGTAATCTCAGCAAGACACGACAAAACGTCAACTCGCATTAAGATAAGAAAGGAGAAATGAAATTCCAAATCGGTCCCGCCCCTTTATTTCGATGTCACCGCCGCGTTTGAGTTAGAATAATTTCACAATAAAGCTGTTCTGACAAAGCCCCAAGTTTCGACGTTGAATGTCACGCATAATGTATCGGAAATATAAATTATATTAGATTGGGGGTTTGCTGGTGTAATGGGTGGCTATAACGTGGCCGCAAAGATTGTGTCGTGTTGGAGGGCACTAAAGAATTGCGGCACTCATTATTGCGGTGCCGAATGTGAGCTTGTGAGTGGTGGCGGCGTGTCACGATACGCGATACCTGTGCGCCACACGTGTCTCCGCCCGCCCGCCCGTGCATTATTGCTCCAGATACGAATAAATACCCATTGCAGATACAGTGGAACCGTTTACTTAGGTATAAATGCAGCTATGCCGTATGATAATGGGTAGGTATGTGAATAGTATCAGCGTTTAATACTGCTTTAGCTAGAAAAATGTTTGGCGTTTTGTGGGAAAAAGCTCAGCGCAAACATTTACAAATCGTTTATTAAAAATAAGTTACGTTATATTCATGAAGTTTAACATTAAATAACTGGTTTCGCCATAATTATTGTTTTTATTAAAACCTATTTTTTATGGTGTTGGTAATCAATTCCCTGATCCTTTCCTTTCCTTCTTCCTCACACGCACGCCTACCATATATGCGCGTCGCATTTTTGACGCGCCCACCCGCTGTATGCCTGGCCGAAAAACTGAAGAGAAAAGAAAGGAACAAAACCGAATATAAAAAATTGACATAATATACTTCAAGGAATTAATGGATTAATTATTCGCTGATTTACTGGAAATAAAATAAAATACAAGAAAGGCCAGGACAAGGACATAAAGACAAGTAAGGCGTGCATAATTATCCATCTTTACCACCCTTTTTCCCTTGATTGCCAACGCCAATATTTTATATACAGTCCACACCGCTGTTTCTTACCAATAACAATAATAATATAATATATGTGTAAATGATATGTAAGGAAAAAAATAACGTTGAAGTGGCAACGGAAATACTAAATAAGCAGGTACATATTTAACATACTTATTACCCATTAACTTATTCATGATTGGCTCAAGTCCTCACTGGTTCATATTTTCCCATTCTCTATATAAACCTTAAAATTTCACAGGCGAAATCTACATTTTTGTTTTCATGTCGTACGTTTTGAGCAGGCCGTCGCCTATGGACATTATATTAGCAATACCGGGGAGATTGCTAATATGTTGCCAAATTTTATAAAGCCTAGAAGGCACCTTGAGAGTGGTAGCCAGCCAGGTACTACAAAGCCTACGCACCCTACCACCGTGCCATGGTTTCTTTACAATATTTTTCTTCACCGAAAGCTGATTCTATGGTTCGAATCCACAACCATCACCGAGACATCCAACATCACCACAAATGAGGTATCATCGCCTTTAAGTTGCATATCAATAGTTCTCTTTATAACTTTATCTGTACTAAAATTTCTTCAGCCGTATATTTCGATTCAAATTACTGGTAACTAAAATTAGATTGCCTATTCCGTCTTCTTCGTCGGAAGTAAAGTGGATTAGTATCGACAATTTTAGCTACTACGAATGGTCTTGAATAATAAAAGAAAAATGATTACACTCGGCTTCGAGTCTCCATTACTTGCATGTCTCTATTGAAATGCTATGAAGTTACTGAGCCCTCTCTAATAAGTTTCTTAACTTAATCAAAATATATACTACTTATCACATAATTACTTAAACATAATACATACATACATATCCTTTACTAATTTTATTTAATAAGCTTGTGGTTGGAGAATATACGAGTGTGCCTTGCCTACCTTCCTACAGTATTACAATAAAAAGAGGATTTAAAAGTATTGGATCCCTAATTCACAATTTGGCAAAATCTCTTTATTCAAGAATTTAACAATTTTGTCTTTGATACAGATAATTACAGGATGCTTTATTTTATTTACTTCTGCTGTTATTTTGTTGTATAATGTTTATTTTTTTAATTCTACAAAACAACAATAACTGAAATTTCCCTAAGTTTAATAAATAATCTTTAAGCCACGCCAGCACACTCCCTTAATCATTGAAACCCACGCTTTTATAATGAAACTGTTCAAGAAGTAGACTTGCAGACATTGTTAAGTGGTAGTTAAGTAGAAACTTGATAAGTTGTTGGCCACAACTAAAACTCAAGTAGATACTTAATAGTATCTACCATACTCGTAGTAGTTTGTTTTGTCGTTATTCTATAATACCAACTACGAACCAAACATATAAAACATTTATAATTTATGTTTATGTTACCGCACTGTTGGAACAATTGTATTTGTAACATAATAAGAAACTTTATTTAATAACATTTAGATAATAATAAAATAACCTTAATCTATACCTACTGAAATAAAATTAAAATTAAAAACTAAAAACTACTTACTTATAAATAAAAAAATTGCCCCAAATCGCTGCCGAGAAAATAAAATAAATAGTTATAAGATGAAGGTACGCAGGTAGAGTCTTACATTAAAACCTTATTTATGTTTTATGCTAAGATATCATTGGTTTACTAATAAATAAAATTCATTTTCATATTTTTATTTAATTAAAATTGTCACGTTTAAAGTTTTGTCAAATCTTTTGTATGATTGGATGATTAACAAACAAACTACATTTAACTGCTAAAAGATCTAAGATATAGGATCTAAGATCTACTACTTATATAAATGTATCAATAGTTTATTGTATTATTGTCACTAAGCTGCAGTCCTTTGATAGATTCTAGTTGAATATTTATTATCAAAGAAAAATGATATTTTTACTCATTTTACCCGAAAATGAAGGGTTATTTTTAATTTAACTTTCAACCCTGAAAGTTTGGCTACTCATTCATACAAAAAAATGTTACTGTATCACCAACTCTGAAAATGCAAAACAA
The DNA here is from genome assembly GCA_951216915.1 of Tetheella fluctuosa. NCBI lineage: Eukaryota > Metazoa > Arthropoda > Insecta > Lepidoptera > Drepanidae > Tetheella > Tetheella fluctuosa. The sequence continues at coordinate 6,164,298 of OX578231.1, read as the reverse complement.
AAATTAGCAGTTCCATACATTTTGGTTGATATTAAACGGTTGTGTGAAACAGCTGATTATTTTTGCTACTCGCTGTTTTATAACGTCTAATCGTGACCGTCAGCATTGATAAACGCAATACGTTTATGCAATTCTGTGTATTAATGTTCAGTACAAAAACGCTAAACGTGGTCCAGTTGTTTTACATAACGCTGCCGTTTTGCAAAACATCTAGCGGTTTAGCTAATTAAGCAATCCAACTGCGATATATATATTACATTATGTAAATATTATATTTCAATTGAAAATCTAACTCACCATCTCAAAGGAAAGTTTTATAGTTTCACGAGAAACTTTCCACCAGTGAGACGTGAAATGCAGGTTTTTAAGTACACTAAAAAGACGCTAAACTCAGTGAAGGGAAGCTAAGAAAAGCTCTTACGTCTCTCGTTCTCTCAATATATCATATTTTTTCCTCGACTGTGAAGATATACGAGCGGAGGTTTCGCGCGTGACAGGCTTCCGGGGGTAATATTAATAAAATTATTGTGGAGACACGTCGCGAGCCTCGGGCCTGACCTACTCGTATCATGCTCGCACTACTTTACTGTTACTCAGTCCGACCGAACAGATGTGCACAGCATTGTATTTTAAAGCTATCTACTCACTAACTAACTAACTACTAGCACTAGTTAATTGAAACTACATTCACTAGGTAGGTACCTATGAATGGGAATTCGAGTCTTGTGATGTGCTTTGAAAATTAAGTAGGGCTATTTTATAGTTTATTTTGTTATAGTCTTCATGTAACACAAGCTTACATCATTTAAATCAACCTGTAATTACAGTATTTTATTGTATTGTTAAAATATTTTTTAAAGTGCTTTGAAAATTTGTAACAATTTTACAGTACACCCCTCGTCAATTCAACGGAAGGGTTGAAAATCCGGTTTCCATTTAAACCAATAGGCTTGCCGACACATTAGATACTGTGTAACGTTCACGCGAACCACGAACCACAATGTAAATAAAGCTTACTGTGAACATTGTGGATTCTGGGATTCGCTTATGGTTATACAGAGAGACTGCACGCATTTGAAAAATATACAAACAATGCATTTATCCTGTGCAAATGCTTTGACGGATGAATTTTATGTACTACTGGCTGTGCCCCGTGGATTCATCCGCGATCCCGGGATAAAAAGTATTTTAGTCTTCGTTACCGACCGCTCGACAAAAAATCGCTTTCTAGTCGATACCGGCAGCGACCTTTGCGTGTTTCCTCGGATAGCACTTCACGAGCGTCGAGCTAAGTCAAATTATCAATTGTCAGCTGCAAATGGTAGTTTAATAGAGATTACTTTTCCTTGGGGTTTTATTACCAAAGCTATCATAGGTGTAGATTTTTTAAGTTTTTACAATTTAATTGTTGACATTAGAAATAGGAAAATAGTAGACAACCTCACTTCACTGTCAACTGTAGCTTCTATTGTGTGTTGTAACGAATCTACTTTTTCTGTTAAGGTTTTGACTGGCGGCAGTAAATACCACGCGATTCTCGACCAATATCCCGAGATCACGTCGGGGTCACCAGTTTGGCAACAGAAAATAAGAATATAATGTTTAATATTTTATTTTAATGACGGAACAATAATCATCCTCTATAAATTTTCATCAAAATAGGTTTGGTAGTTTAGCGAGAAATGTCAAGCAAATATACTGACAGACAGACTCACTTCCACATTTATTATAATAGTAAATAAGGTTGTGGTAATAGTCGGCAGTGTGGTCAAAGCCTTTGTTGTGTTGAGCAGTTTTGTGTCCGTACTTGTACTCTTTAGTTTGTACTTCATGGGCATGACGTGAACAAATAATTTTCACTTTCATTAGTGAGCATGTACCTATTGTTTTCCTGTACTCCATGTTGATCGTAGTAATGATTTATTACCTTATGTTGTTCATACTTGTTTGTAATTAAATTATTTAGGTATTTATGTTTCCACGAGCTAACTCTATATTTAGGGACTAATCTTTCATAGAAAATAATTGTACAGATGAAAAAAACATCTGAAGATAATACCTTCTTGCTCATTAAAAAAAAAAACAGCGATTTTTTTTTTGCCTAATTTTTAAATTATTTGATTCTAATTTGTATGGAAATGTATTGAGACAATACTAGGAATATTAGTACTATAGCGTAGATATATTACGTAGTGTCTACTTTCTGTACAATTTTATAAAAAAAATCTCTAAAAAACTTAAGTTATAAAGCAGCGAGGGCTTTGAGGATGTTTTCTATATATCATAGTTTGTATTTTTTACTTTAATTGTAAATATGTAAATAAAAATTAAATAAATATAAATTTTAGTTATAAAGCAAGTGCTTATAATAACTTTATTTAATAAAGCTCGCTTGATTTTATACATTATAGAATTATTGTACGTAGCTTTCGTGGACAATTTTAAGTTATTTTATTATATATCAAGTTTCTTTATTATGTCTATTATAGTACGTGCGGTGTTCATATCAATAGTCCTGAATGCTCGGTAAGCAAGAAACAAGAAAATAAGGAAAAACGAAACAAGCAACCCGCAGCAAGCCAATATATCTAGTGACTGTTATTTATTATTGTCGTACAAGGCGGAATCAATTCGCGTTCGATCATCAACGGTTTCCAATTACATTAAATTTTCAATTCATTCATCACGTTCACAATAAGCACAGCCGAATACTTTTTCGGCTCCATGCCCTTTGATTAGATTCGGTACTGAACAAACCCATCCATCGCCCAACCACAAAAGGTCGGTGAAGCCACCTCGGCCGACTCTCGTTTTCCATTCGTTCCGCTGTCCAGAAATTTTCGCAATAAAATTAATCGTTCCAATAAAATTGGAGCCGAATAGACCTACCCATGCATGAACACTTTTTAATTGGGTCGCTTTTTTGCTCCTTTCGCAGGCATCCAAACGAGAAATCGAACTTGAGCAAGTTCCTCGTTTAAATTTAGACGTACCTCAAGTCGCAACGAGACCTTAAATTATGATTCACTATACACACTTAATGTAATTTTATAAAAAAAATTACGACGAACATAGTAGAAAAATAATTGTTAAGGTTTGTTAATGTTTCTTAATTGTTTGTCTGTGTGTATAGTTCCTTTATTTGATGTAATATTTGTATGTAATATACCAATATTGTCATGAATAAATGTATTCTTTCTTTTTTTTTCTTTTAGAAATAATGGTTTTTGAAAAAATTAAGATGGAAATAATGAAAGAAAATATATTTATAGACACAAGTTTACATAATAATTATCTACAAATGTCCCAGAATATTTGTCCCAGTGTATTGCGTGGGGTCATAAGGTTTCTACTTCAGCATAAAACAACACAGTACATTTAACAGTGTAACGCTGGTATTCTGGGAGAGTCTTAACTGGATGGAAATTAATGCTTATAGTAACAGTTGCGGTTTTTCTTTCTTATTCATATTAATTTAAATACTATGGGCATAGACCAAAACAAAATAGAAGATCCTATACATTCCTATACATCGCATTATTAAGAACTGGACCAAATTAATTGGGCATAATAAACACGTTACAGATATAGCAATATTCAATTTTGTTCAACGAATATAGTTTAAGAGATCTACATTTGATAAGTTGGTTTTATTTAAGGCTATGGTTTATTGAAATGTTCGATTTCGATATATCACAAATAAAATAACATTATATTTGGCGCACTCAATCAAAGTGAGCAATTTGTTGCGTGTAAACGCACCTCCCGATGGATTGCATAAAAATCAGACAAAAAACATGGAATAACGATCCGTCGAACAAACGAAAATATATTTCCCCATTTTCATTTTCGACAAGCAATCGCGTTTAATGGGTTGAGCGCGATTCCCACTTGAGTTTGTTCGATTTTGTTTCATTTGATCGCTTCGGCGATTCATTGTGAGGTGTGGCAGGGAACAAGGCACGGTAACATAATAAATATAGTCGTTCTGTATTGGCCCATTTTAATAAATCATACAAATCAAAAAATTGCCTTGATATTAAGACAAATTACTATTTTCGTTAGCGCGCCATGATACTTACTTATTTGATTAATTAGTCACATATGAAAGTTAAATTAAGCGAATTAAATCATTAATTTAATAACATAAATATTGACACGTCATTAAACTCGCACATCATTATGCCGCATAATTAAAAAATATTTAACACAACGAGGAACAGTTTATGGGTTTTTATAATAATAATAGTATAGTATAATAATTTATTTGTAAGTTTATAAAATAATTTTGCTTGAAATTCTGTGAATGTACCTAAGATTTATATTAGATGATACACATGTACCCAACCAGTAATCATATTAGATTCTTGGTTGCGTCCCTAACAGACCACCGCAGTGCAAACATCTTCAAAGGGTCGACCTAACCGAATCCCTGGACGAACAGATTTTGCCGTCAATTGGGACATATATAACCTACCTTATATCTATCTGCTTATAATATTATTATAGACGTACGATGATTATTGAATTCATAAAGTTTAAAGACTTTCTACATATCATAAAGTTAAAGATATAAGTACCTACTAGTCTTAATAATTGAATGCTTATCTGTTATCTTACAGCATTGGACAAATTTTATTCAGCATTATAAACATAGGTACACTTATTGCTTGGCTAAGCGAGCTTTCATAGAACTAACATGATGTAAAGCTGTCAGTGAAAAGGTTGATGAATATTAATTACGTGTCACAGGTATGCGATTTTTTTATAACGAACATACTTTATTTATTACCTATTTTAAGGTGCTTTTCTCGTTGACCTATACGTAGCTGGAAATCTTATCAAATAGGTAATTTAATATTTAATTTTGAACTTTCAACGGGTATAATACCTACATCAATATTAAGCTCTTATAAAATATAAATATTCTAGGATATTATTCGTCACACACGGCCATCTGACCCTAAACTAAGCAGAGCTTGTACTATGGAAGCCAGATAACTGATATACTACATGTACTACTTTTCTTTTGTAAATACATATCTATCTATCTATTTAATACCTTTAAACGAGCAATTCTTGTATATATAAATATATAATCTGAATCTCGGAAACGGCTCCATCGATTTTCATAAAATTTGGTCTGCAGGGGTTTTCGGGGGCGATAAATCGATCTAGCTAGGTTTCATTTTTAGAAAACGTCGTTTAAAACAAAAAATACCGAGCGAAACTCGGTCATCCAGGTACAATACATAATACACCCAGACTCAGGACAAACAGACATGTTCATGCACACAAATGTCTGTCCCGAGTGGGAGTCGAACCCACGACCTGTGGCGTGATAGATAGGGTATCTTACCAACCACGCCAACCAGCCCGTCAATATGTCGTTATAGGTCGTCATTTTGTGATTCGTGCATGAGACGTATAGTGTCGGAAAACGCTGGATTTCAGGCTGACCAAGACCGATCCTTTTGGAGATCCTTAGGGGATGCCTATGTACAGCAGTGGACACTGGACAGTGCAGTGTTCTGGCAATTATGCTTTGTAAACCATGCGTTAGTTCCTTATCAATAAATTCTGTTTTAATTATGGAGACAATGTATGTATAACGATTTGTATGCAACATGATAATATAATTATAGCCATCATAAATAAAATAAAATCTTACCTAAATCCTCGGCATCTTCACTCCACTCGCCTTCCTGCGCCCAAGACGCGGCTAGCATCACCAAAAACTGTACCCACTTGACCGAACACATTTTAAACACTATTACATTATTTTATAGATAACCACGATCACTTAAAAATAGACTAAGTATTATGTATTCATGTTTATTATTACACTGTGGTCACACGAAATCTGCCGCCTTGACTGTGTTGGCATTGTAATTTACTTTTTATCTTTAATAATGTTAACTGAGATGTCGTTGTCACCATTTCTGTTTCTTAGCATTCAGCTTTATTGAAAAAACTTGACATTGATTATTTCACTAATGTAAGGTACTTTATGTCAGTGTGACTTTTATTACATTAGACTTAGGGCTAACTGAAAAAACTTTAGTTGTTTCGCATTTTATTTTAAATAGTCTAATTTAAGTACATTATTTAATTATTGAAAGCGTTAAATATTGTCTTGAAATGAAAAATAAAATAAATAAATAACATGTTCAATTAGCTACTATTAAATGTCAAAACTATATTTTAAATGGAGTTTTGTAATAAATACCTATTGCATTGTGACGTCATAATTGTACAGCAAAAAAATTTACTCTTTGTGGTTAGATACCAATCTATATCCTTCATTTATCTTAATTGATCTGAATTTTACTACTTGTTCGATGTTTTAAACCAGTTTATTTGATAATTATTTATCTCGAGAAAAGGCAATATCCCTATTGACATGTGGTGAGAAACAAAACAAAAAATAACCTTCGAATTGACCAGTATTATAGGTTTTTGTCTCGGTATTATTTATGTTTGTATCTTGGTAAAAAAAACGCCGTCGGAACATTGGTAGCACCATCACTACATAGTATAAAACAAAGTCGCTTCCCGCTGTCTGTCCCTATGTAGTAGGTATGCTTAGGTCTTTAAAACGACGCAACGGATTTTGATGCGGTTTTTTTTAATTGATAAAGTAATTCAGGAGGAAGGTTTTAGTGTATAATTTGTCAAGGTTTTGTATACATTGGCTAAATATAATGATATTTGTTGGAGGTGTCGGAAAAAATAAGCCGTCATCAACGAAAACGCTGCCTAAACCCTTTGATAACAAAATGATGTATGGTGAAATTGTGTATCTTATATAGTCTACAGAAAAACTCCAATGGCATATGTCTATCTCGGATAACATACTATATCCATTTTAATACTTTAAAAAATGGGCAATTATAAAACGGTAATTGGAAAGTTATTTACACAAATACGGTATTAATCCTTATAATTTTAAATAAATTAGAGGCTTTAAACTTTTCATGCACATTATTTTACTCTGTTACACCATATAATTTAAATGAATATATTAGGAGCTATCATAAATTAAAAATTACGCGCGAGAAAATAAATTCAAGCGGTCTCGCACCAACGCGACACGCCGACGGGTATCGCTTGATGCAGCCACCTCCGCCCGCGCTCCACTACCTGCCTGTTACCCACGGAATAGGTAAATAAGACGATGTCAGAGTAGTGAAGATGATGAAAAAATAATGTCAAAAAGTGAAATTAAAATCAGCCATGAAATGCGGAAGATAACAAGCATTTTAAACTACTAATTAGACAGAGAGATCCGACATGATTTGTGACGTCATTTAACATTACGACCATTAAAACTCCATACCTACGAAATTCTGTTTTACTAGAAAGAGTTAGAGACAAATCATTGATGGCTTATATCTTAGATATTTTTTCTGCTGTTTCATATGAATGAGCTTTTATTATAGTAAAAACCATGCATATTCCCAATTGGTGTATCGTCCAAATCGCCACCCAAGATCATTTCTCGCGCAATGTTCAAATGACTACCTATATTGATTTAGCTTTAAAATCTCATTTCACACGACATCACTCCAGTAAATTCAATGGCATACTGATGATGATATTATTGAGAATGTAATAGCCCAATTTCAATACTTGCGATACTTGGATCGTGATAATATTGACAATGTAATGCACCCCAATGAAAAGTCTACTATAAAAAAATATCGATAAATATGGGTACATCTCTAACTGGAATACCAGTAAATAACATAAGTAATTGTGCAATTTATATTTTGTTAGTTATTTTATAGTTGTTAAACAATCCAGCATTATTCATTAATATTTTCCTTAATAAATATTTTGCACACCACTTTCAGTTATCAGTTTTTAATATTTATTATTTGTTCTCTTTTTTTTCTAATTTTGCACAATAATATTTGCACAAAAGTATGCAAATGTCACTTAATTGGCAATAATTACTGTGACGTCAAATATTGCAAGATTTCACAAATTATCAAAACCATCCTTATTGTCATTTACCTAAGCTTTGTTTTTAATAATTGCGATTATCGTGCAAACATGACCAATGACTGTTAAGTTATGTATGTATTGCAAATATGACATGTCGTGTAAGTGTGTGCAACCGGCGACAGCGGTTCTAGTACAAAAGTTCCTAAAAGGCCTTTCCAATCTTATTTACCTATTCCGTGCTGTTACCACCCAACAAGCTGATGCAAAAAATGTAGACATAATATATTATGCTCTTCTACCCGTGCGAATCCGGGGCGGGTTCGCTAGTAAATTATAAGTAGATAACACCATATTTATTTGTAATGATGCTGTAGATGATGCAAAAAAGGAATTTTCAATGCTTAGTCTTATTTACACTGCGTTTGGTAATAGTTAAATATACTGTTAGGTAGTTGAAACCCTACCTGTGATTTATGCGCCTACTATTAATTTGATGACAGGCGTAGACGTGACAATATTGGTCAATATTGGTAGAAAGCTCCTTTGAAACCGCACTGTACGAGACCAGTTTGACTCCAATGTGTGAGGATGAGCTCCCCGTCGATGGTGACAGGTGCGATGGTAAAAGGTAGCCGTGGGCATCAAGTCAAACAATTCCTCAGAACATTGCCCGTTGTACAAGCGGTAGAACACACATAAGGCAATGTGTCTCCTAAGACTCAAGGGCTCTAAACCGCTTGTGATCATGATGTCGCCAAAAGTGCACACAAAAACTAGAAGGGAACAAGCTCTCAAAAGCAGCTACCGGAACACACCGGTATGCAGTGCAGTGTGGTAGCCAATCAGGCGGGTTACGGGTACAACAAAGTACCCCTCGACCACAGATGAATATACGCTAATTCCTCTGTGCCTCCACCGCGCAAAGCATAGGTAGGTAGGTACCTATGTATGTATTGCCTCAGTATTATGTACTGTTTTTTATTTTATTATTTATTTATTAAATTAAAAATTACCTATGAACACCAACCCAATAGTATACCTTGTGAAAATTTATGTACGTAACATAAATTTTAAAGTTATGAAATATTTTGGTATTTTAATCTCAGGAGAAGTACCACATACTATGAAGTTATTAAATATTTAAATAGATTACTTATCTTACGTCCAGAGTATCTAATTTATTAACAAAAAACATATTTTTTACATCTCGCTAGATACTGAAAACACATTTGCCTGGTGGCTGAATAAACATCATTTTTGGTAAACACCAATATATTTAATTAATAATAGCTACATGAGTAATAACACAATAATTATACTAACGTGCTACATATCTAAATAAACACTTTTCTCCAAGTAAAAGGAAAACCAAAATTATTTTATTTGAAGCTAAAAATTATGTACAAAGCTCGAGAAAGCACAAGGATGAAATACAAACATACATTAATATTAATTAATTAGAGTATATTGGCGAGCCACAAAGTAAATTGTTACGTTCATAAACGTGAACCGAACACATGTTCAAAAGGTTGGCTTTCAGTCCCATGTCAGAAATATAAAACTTTGACGCTTGGTTACGCATGTACACGGGTAAATAATGTCTTTTAATCTCTACAGAAGCGTCTGACCCTTATCCCCGGGAATAAAAAGTTACCAGAGAGGTTAGAAACAGTAACGCAAAATTTATATTTCGATTATGTTGTATAATACTCGTCCGGATGGAAAAGGAATTCGTAGGCCGGTCCAGGAACAAAATGATAAGGTAGGATACGAATTATTATTGTTGTGGCCGACTGAATTTACAATACATTTTGTAAGTGGACTGTAAGTAACTTTTATCTTTTCTTTGTTGGAATAATAATGGTAAAGGTAATGGTATTGTATCGCATCACATTCCAATGGTGCGTTATAAGTGGTGGCATTATACAAAAGGAAAATTGCACAACATCAACAGAAACTTAGTTTTGTAGTCGATGTTTTCTTCAATAATTAATTCAAAAAGATTTTTTGGAGAACCTTTTTTATGGGACTATTCTATGTCATTGTTGCCTTTGACCTTTTCTAGACATATTCTTTATTTAGGATAGCTATTTTCTCGGAAAAAAAATCACGCCAGACTTTTACAACGACACAAATATTTATGCTTGACACCTTAAAATATCGTACCCAAATGTTGTTTTTGCACAATAAATCTTGTAAGTGACTATATCGTAAGACAATTTAGTTTATCTCATTTTTTATTGAATATAAAATGGCTGAGTGCGTACCTTTCTCTTATCCGATCGGGTTATTTATTGCACAAGTTTGTTTTTGACCGCCTCACGTACTTTATAGGGCGAACCTTTCCTATCCCGAATTGCCAATTGCTATTTGATATATACTTTATGGTGTAACTTTCCGATTTCATATTTCTTAGATTTTTGTTTTTACATGATTGAAACTCGTTTTAAATGATCTTTGGCATTGACGATTTAAAAAAGAGCATTTCTCTTATTATTTGAGTACAATAATTAGTTTATTAAGATAAATTTATTGTTGTCAAGAGTTATAGCGTATTTCAGAGATCAAACAAATCTTTGGAACATTTTTCCAAAATTATATTGATGTAATTCCATTGCTATAAATCTTCCTTCAATTTTTATCAATTAGAAGATTTAATTATAATTAAAGCCTGATTACTCAAAGAAAATCTGTTTTAACCAGATATTGCAAGCAAAAATCTAGGACAAAGCTTATAACTATTCAAAGAAAAAGAACATAAAGTATGTATAAAGGTGTATTCTAAAAAACGAGCAGCCGTTTCTGAGGAACGTGTAATTCAGTTCTTTAGTTGTTCATTTATTAAGTTACATTTTGACGTAAACTTATGAATCAGACAGGTACTCAGATAAGAGTTGAAAAAGTTTTACCACCTCACTCCACCGCCACCAACATTTAAGATTGGAATTTTGTTGTTAGATTATATGAAAAAGTAATAGTTATAATTTAATTTTAATTTACTGGGATGATTGTTACAAATTTATTAAGATAAGCAAAATAATAGACTTTGTCCAATTTATACAATTAGAAATTATTTATCATTCATAGCATTTTTCAAGGTAGGTACGCATGTATCTCCTTAACAATTATTGTTAACACGTCTCAATTTTGTGGTTATGTGGTCTACTATAATATTATGATTCTAACGTATTAGGATAAAAAACAAATTCAATATTATGAGCCGGTTCGAAAAAAAGGCGAAAGATTACTACTCATGTTCATACTGTAAACCGTACCGAGCGATAATGACGGACTAAGGTCCGGTATGACCTCAAAACCGTACACACACCGTCCGGAATGGTCGCCAATGCCACCCAATGCTGTGCTAGGACCCTCTTTCGGGCAAACGACAATGCTGAATCTTTTATTAGTTTCGTGAATGGACGGGCAGTTGACATAACCGTCGTCGACATCTGTTGTGATATTACGCCATCTTTTCCAGGGCGTAGTTACATCGATCCCGGTCCCGAACTGCGTCCCGGAGTGGATCGACTATTTTTGTGCACGTGGAATATGTGAGAGGCCTGAATTGAATTCAGCTGAATACGTGTAGGTGCTTGTATACGATAGAAAACTACCAGACTCAGCGAATCTATATAGCACATCGGTGTCATCAATTTATTCGTAATGGGTCGTCCAAATACCTATTATTTTACTATAGTTTACACAGCCGACATGTGTATTTTAACGTTAGTACTTTTGTTAATATAGGTATTTTTTAATATTTAAAATTGGCTACATGGAATCCTGAAACATTTAGGTACACTTAATTAAAGACGACCTCGTTTTAGTGATCGTAAAAAAGTTGATATGATTAAATTTGTAATTTTACAATTTTTCCAGATCATACTTATTATTTCTTTACGTCAATGTATTTATTTATCAAAAGCAATTCTTTATCTGGACATGCCTAATACATCTCCAAAAAAGAGAGCATTTATTTGAATGGTCAGATCCAAAATGATTGCGAGGATATCACAGCTTTCAGAATTAAACAAGTGTCCCTAGAGGCTACAAATCCACCGTTTCCTATCCAGTACCTTCCAGTCGAGACTCACTGAGTTTTCTCCCTCAGGAGTAATTAGAATAAAAGAGTGTTAAACTTCCTCTAACTGATGGACGCTTTTGGGCAGCGCTTTTGCTACATTCCAATCCCCGGAGAGTGCCTTTTCTGGGACTGCTGTGACGATATGAATATTTTATTATTAAATGTAGGTACAGTAAATTTATTGATATATCATTATGTAGATTATTATTATTTTTAAATGTGAAAATAAATGGACTATGTAATAAGAAACCTGGCAGATCGGGCCTTGAAGAAATCTTTGTTATGGTAGAGCTACGAATATTGCTTTTTACCTATGGTTTCAATATAATATATTTTATGAACTTTTTACAAATTGGTAGGTATTAATATTTTCAGCTTAAAATTTATTGACGAAATGAATTATTAAAAATCTTTGCCTCATGTGTGTTTTAGATAGGCACCTTTATTCTCAATTGTTTTCATTAACAAAAAGCAAAACCGACTTCAAAGTGGGTTTGCACTAAAAAGTATGAAATTATAGTTGTGGAACTCGTTTTGAATTCAGCGTAAGAATTTGAGATTCTGGAACACGTGCTTCCCTTTCACTAACTTCAAAACGAGTATGATGCATGGTGCCAGCTATGATTTATTTTTTGATTAGTCCACATAGAATATCCCAGAATACTATTATTATAATTATTTCCTAAATCATTAAATTCAAGAATGTTTCGACGTTTGTAAATAAAATAGGCCGCTAAGCAAATCTGTCATGGCGTCATTAAACAGTTGGCCAAGAGGATTATTTTTATTTCTTGCCCAAGATTTATTTTCCTTAGATTAGCATTCCTCTTATTTATGCTAATGTAATTTTAATGGCGCCGCCTTTTTCAGCTAATTTCATTTTACGAAAAACTCCCTGGATTTTATTTTAAACCACGGCTTATTAAGATGACTCTAGTGACGATTCCACTTTAATAACTTTGAATTATCGGACTAATTTATGGATTAATTTGTTATCTGTATATATGTTTATCATTTACATATAAGTATATTTTATATTGTATAATGTTTATATAAAATAGGCTTGTGTTTGGCTAAAGACTTGGGTACATGTGATGAAAATGATGAGGGTATAGCACGCTTTTCCAAAAAAAAAGCCTAAATAGGTATTCATTCTATAGCCTTAAAGGTTTCCAGCATGTTCACTTAAGTACCATGTATTTTATTAAAATTGTGCATTTATTTACTCTCAAAGACAACACTCATTACTTTTAAATATAAAAAAATACTTGTCTGGGTTAATCCGTGTGAAAATTGCCTATGCTTTATTAGAGCTCCACTAAATACCCTTTATTATTATTATTACGTTCCTTAAATGGCAAATGCTATACACATCTGTCATGCACATATTAGAACAGAACCTTGTACCTATAGGTAATTAATGATGTCTAGTGTTTAATATATCTGCTGTTGATATGTTTTACAATAAATAAATTATATTTTAAACAATGCAGAAATACAAGTTATCAACCTAAGTCGGTTGTCTACGCTTGTCGTGGCCCACGAAAAGTCAACATTCCTAAGTCGGGAGTCACGAAGGCTGTATCGGGAAATTCAGATTGAAAGAAATTCCCTGTACAACCGGCCCGCTCCGACATGAACAAACAGTGGTGTGTGCCTCAGTCGACGAGTAATTGTCTAGGAGTCTCTACCACGAAACCTTTTTAGTAAAAAAATACGGTAAGGAGTTTGAAAAAGGATAACCTGGTTAACTGTCTCAAAATCTTAAAAGTTCTTTCAAAATGTTATATTACTCATAAATAATATTTTGTGCTGTGTACCTACCAGCATATTACCCTCAGTCTTAATCAGTGCTAATCAGCTTTCGACCAACTTAATAAATACGCGTACATTTGCTATTCCTTTATGTTGAGTAATCGTAGTACTAAACTAACTCTTATTTATTAACTAATTCGTGTTAATGGTACAGTAGTAATTATTTCCTATTAACTATGAACAGGAGGGTAGGTCAGGTAAATATAATTTTCCAACAAGTATAACCTTATAAGAAAAAGTTTAAACTTCCTCAAACAGTTGACTCATGGCTAGCGTGTCTGTGAATTGCGAATCTAGATAAACACAAATGTAAAATGCTGTGACAGTCTTGGCACGGAGACCGGTGAGATTATCGTCCAGTGACTGGCAAAGGCGGGAAATGTTGTAAATCAAATAAATTCTTGAAAATTTGCAAAATTTTAGTATTTTGCTATTAGGTATACTAGAGGAAAAATAATAGCCTATTTTTTCAGTTTAGCCTTTGTTTATGCATACTTAATATTATTCCTATTAATACTTATAATAAATGCGAAAGTTTGTGTCGATGATGTTTGTTAGTAGCCCAACCAAGTAATGGCTCAACAAATTTGTATTAAAATTGGCACATAATATCGATCATAATATGGATTATAGATAAAGTGAATACTTTCACCCCAGGAAGCGAATTGCAACCTCTAGAATGCAGGTAAATCCACGGGAGAATATTATTTCGCATCTCAAATTGGCGTAACGTCCACGCCAATTTATTGCCAAAGTGTTAAAAACTATTTGGTATACACAAAAATCAATCGACAGTTTACGAACGTGTTTTATGTCACCTAAATTCAGTTACCAATAAAATTCAAACTAACATATTCAAAGCATCGAGGACCTACGTACAGTTTTGAAATGGTTTCAAACAGGTTCAGTGGTAGTGACGTCCGACGCTGCGGCGAAGGTCGTGGGTTCGAATCCTACAATGAGCTTGAGCTTTCGGGGAAGGAAAACATCGTGAGGAAACCATAGCACGGTGGTAGGGTACTTTATAGTACCCGCCTGACTGGCTACCACCCTCAAGTTAAAAATCTGTCGCCAAACACCTATTGGTGTGTTCCGGCAGCTGCACTTGAGAGCCAGATCCTTCTAGGCTTTGCGTGCTTACCACCTTCGGCCACATCATCGCCTACCATAGTGAGATTGTGGTCAAACACAAGCCTATACAAAGTAAAAAAAAAAACAGAATAAATTTGTTTCACATCGTGTTGGAATAGAAATACAAAATTTTGTTAGTACCTATAGCCAATTAAATAATAGTATCCTAACTATCCTAACTAATAATATAATATTATAAATGCGAAAGTGAGTTTGTTTGTTTGTTTGTTACATTTTCAAACCTAAACCGCTGAACCGATCGCGATGTTTGGTAATGAAATGAAAATGAATGAGAATGAAAATATTTTTTATTCAAATAGGCCTTCACAAGCACTTATGAATAGTCTGATGTATGCAGATAGCCTATGGTATGGAGAAGAACATAGGCTACTTTTTATCCCGGGAAAACCTAAGATCCCTGAGGAACGCGGGTGAAACTGCGGGGCGAAAGCTAGTAGTGAATAAAATAAAATTGTGTAGATTAAAACTAACTGCACTAATAGATAGACAGAAATAACGACATTGTTATAGTGTAAAACATATATATATATATATATATAGTCTCTTATAGTATGGGAAAGGTACAAAAATGTCAGCACATTTTGATTTAGAAAAAAATATTTACTCGCCTTATTCTTTGAAAAGAAGGCTTATGAAACCATTAACGAATGTCATATACCATCTGATATACGCTATACAACGGCTTGTCAAACCTCAGCACAAATAAGTTTCAATGGGCAGCTTTATTATAAACTTTGAAATTATTTCACAAACAATGTCAGATTACGATTTTAATCGTATTTACTTAATGTTTTATAAAAAAAAAAAGTAGCGTAGGTACTCGGTAAAGTTGACGTTAACGATTTGCTATAAGTTAAGTTATTTATTTAAATTTACTTTTGCCTAAAATGTTTCATTTCAAGTAAAAAAGACTCAGATTCGTCGTAATTATTGTAAAGATTACTTCAAAAACACGCTATCCCAATTTTTTTATTTTTATTCCCACTTGAGTCTCGTTAATTTCAAAGTGCTTTTATAAGTGAGTTATTCAGAATATTCAATTAAAAGTAATTATCTTAATATCACTTTGTAATGTAATAATGTAGGTAATACCTAGAGAATCGAAGCCGCGACTAACAAGTGGCTTCCACATTTCCATTATCTCGTGTACTAATTATTATTAATATCAAATACGTGTGCGTATTTATCGTAGGTAGGTATCTAATACTCATAAATGAGCAAGGTTAAGCCATTTGGTTTGATTGGGTATTTAATATTTATCAATAGGCTCGTATCTAAAGTAATTATACGACTTAATAATTCGTTGGTTAGTAATTTAAATTATTATAATAATATTATCTTAGTGTATTTGTAAGTACCTAGTATTGTTATTTTACAATGGTTGATGCTATCTTGATCACCTGATAGTGTTTGTCTATTTTTTACTTAATTTTACTGAAATAATCTATTACATATAATAAGAATATATATCTTTTATTCACAGTAATAGTCAGTCTTGTTATTTTACAAGCTTTTCACTCGTGCAGTCTTCATAAAATTATATATCTGTTTTTCCCGTCAGTAGATTTTGATGAAACAAAACCGTAACTCGAGAAAACCCTACGATAATCTGTTAGTAGTTTCGGAGATTAGCGTGTTCAAACAGTAAAATAAAATGGTCTAAAAATCTATAACGTTTCCTTGATCACCCCAATTAGATTTTGGTAAATTTATTGAATGTACAGATACGCTCATTCTAGTTTTAAAAATCGTAAATTCATTTTAATAGTTTTCGCTCTTTGAGCCTAACAAACACAATAATAAAAAAAAAGTGAAATAGTATCTATGGGTAATCAACCATTCATTCGCGAAGTCAAAACACCACACCATCAAAATAATAAAGTGTAGTCAAAGCCATTTTTTCAGTAGTTTATAGATCCTACGTAAGTTTACTTATTAAGGTCGAAGCTTCTGAATTTACCACCAGTTCAAAAATCAGCTTACCAGCAATATAATAATCAAAATTATAGTTCCAAATAAATTGGTGTACCAATTGTTATTACCATTGGCGTACCTGCTGTTTTGGAACCAAATGGCACGGTGCGCGACGATGGTAAGAGACCGGATGGTATGTCATTGGTGCCCTGGAAGATGGGTAGGCCCCTGGTGTGGGACGCTACTTGCGTCGACACCCTCGCACCATCCCACCTTCCAGACACGTCTGTAGCTGCCGGCACTGCTGCTGCACAACAAGAGTGTCTCAAGCGTCGCAAGTATGCTAGTTTACAGAGGACTAACATATTTTCGGCGTTTGGGGTTGAAACTCTAGGGCCTTGGGGACCGGAGGCTCACCGCTTGTTTAAAGAGGTCTCTTTTCGACTAATTGAGGCTTCCCGTGACAAGAGGGCTGGCGTATATTTTGCCCAAAGAATTGGCATTGCCATTCAGCGTGGCAATGCTGCCAGCCTTTTTGGCACACTTCCGCTCGGCAGCGATTTGGGGCAATTTTTTTATTTATTTATAAGTAGTTTTTAGTTTTTAATTTTATTTCAGTAGGTATATATTATATATATTAAGGTTATTTTATTAAAATTATTAAAGCAGTTATTTAAAAAAATCTTCACTCTTAAACAAAAATATAATATACAATTCAAGACCAACTTATGACTAAAAGTAAGAAGCTTAAATAAAATAGTCTAAATTAAAAAAGTTGCTATCAGAAGGCAGCGTACCCAGAATGCTGGCGGCATTGCCACGTTGGATGGCAATGCTGATTCTCTGACCAAGATATAAGCCAGCATTCTGGTCAAGAAAAAAAATAAAATAAAAAAAAGATTGTTAATTGGTGTACAAATATAAAAAAAAATATTACCAACAATATGTCGTGAACCATTGAAAGGTTATTACAAAGATTATTTAAATGCCATGTCAGGTACGGCAAGTCACAAAATATAGAGGCATAATAAATTTATATATATCAACCCTCTCGGCTGTGTCGCTAAATTCTGATACCGATAGAATTTCCACTGCGTATAAGATCAACATAATTATTAATTATGATTATAGCTTCCTAAGTTTTGTGAACAAATATTTAAGCACGAAGTTGTTATAATTATGAAGAGGTGGAGCGAGCAAAAGGCGGTGCATCAGAAATTCGCAGGAACGAGCTTAGTTTCCACTTTCATGCCAAAATTTCAATAATACCGTGAAACGATGATTAGACATAGTGTTGAAAAGTTTATGTTTACTTTATATTATTGTTCCCAGTATTGAATGCTTGGTTTTTTTACACGCTTTATAATAGCTTCTCTTGTATGTAACCTAATATAAAAAACAAACTATGTAATTAGTTATACTGTTTAGTTATAGTTGCATACTTAGGTATGCAAACAAATCTAGGAAATCGATTTTAATCTACATCTAATTACTGTATCAATTTGTAACTTTACTAATGTATGGAGTTTGGATGACAATACAATAATTTGGTACCATTGAGCTGATTTGATGATATAGCCGGAAGAAAGTCACTGGAACTCCATAATGGCACAACGTAACCAAGTCGTTTTTGAATCTGTTGGAACAAACTCAAAGCCATTTATTCAGTTTAGGCCCTAAGAGGGCACCTATGAACGTCGAAACTACTGAAGTTACCACCGATTCGAAAGTCACCTTCAACTGAGAAAAGCAAGAAACTCAGCAAGTTTATATTTTTTATATATTTAGTTTTTTTTTTGGACAATCTGACAATGTTCGCTTTTTTCCATTAAATGTTTTACAATTATTAAAGAAATATAAACACAAAAATGAAAAAAAATAACAAGAAAAATAAATAAAAAATAATAACCTGAACAAGTTCAAATTTTAACTAAAAATTAGTATCTCTAATACTAAGTATGTAACCATCTTGAGATGCATTTTAGTATAATATTTTCAAGGTCTGACGATGGAGTCGGAAAGTAGGCACTGGATCTCCATAACGAAATAACGTATATTAGCCGTAGTCACTTTCATTTGGTTTGTTTTGATGAATCCCATTACACTTGGTGACGAGAGTCTGATGTTGGAGCCAGGAGATGTATAGTAGAAATCATATAAGCTCTAATAAGCACACACGAAAACTATACGTATACTGTACTTAAATTCATCAGTAATGTAAAAAAATATTTTAAGATTAAAGTATGTGTGTATATTTAGGTTTTCTGTCGCCAAATACGTACCGGTGTGATCTGGCAGCTGCACTTGAGAGCCAGATCTATTGATCGATTTGTGTGCTTAGCACCTTCGGCCACATCATCACTTACCATAGTGAGATTGTGGTCAAACACAAGTAAAAAAAATATATGAAACATTTAAATGTAAAAGCGTGAGACGGTTTTTTTTTCAACAATAAACGAAAGTGCTTCTCAAATTCATAAAAATACATATTTTATAAGTAGTAACATATTTATACTATATCTAATAAGAGTTATGTATCACACCTATGTAGGTTTTTAAGGTGTTTTAAATCTAATCAAATATTAAACACCAAAGTTCCGAACATAAATATACAAGGATTGTATAAAAGGATTACTATTACGTGAGGTAATTTAAAGGGAGTCTAGTAAAACTCAGGTTTTAAAATATCCATACTTTTCTAACGTCATATAAGAAATAGAGATGTCTATCTTAGAATCAGGATTTTTGAAATGGAGTCCGAACAAATAATGTTGAAAAAAAATTCCTTGAGTCTTGACTTATTGTAATTTATATAATTTGTCATGAAAATAGCTACTTATTACGTGGATAGGCAGACAGACGACTGCGTAGCAATAGTAATAGGGTCACGTCTGGCACCATATGAGTACGGAACCCTAAAAATAAGGAGTTCATACTACTCATAACAAACAAACAAAGAACCTGCCACCCTAAACACATACAACTTCTCCGTTCCGTCGTGTGTAAAAATGGCAACAAACTCGTAATTAGTAATAGTAAAACTGCAAAAATAATCAGCTTTTCTATTAAAGCGTTAATTGTTGCTCTAATAAAATGTATTTACCTTATTTTTAAACAACTCTTTTCGTGTTTTGTAAGGTTATTTGTGTTTATTATTTGCTGTCAATTAATGCTCTATTTAAATGCTATTTTCAAAAATAAGTGTATGATATGTATCATATAAACAATATTGTGAACGTTCATACATACATTGGTGATAGGTTCTACTCTACTCGTTAATAATAATTCAAATGCAGGTCACATAGATTGAATATGCAGTATAAATATGTATATCAAAAATAGTATAGACTATGGAGTATATAGTAGCGAGCCACTGTGCCATTGTGCCATATTGTGCTAAATAAATAAACTTTCACACTTGTTTTTGTAATTAGTCAAATTCAGGATCTTCTCATTTTCAAACCGATTCGGATCAATTTCCAAACACCGTACTGTATGAACGAACATACCCTACCATAAGTATTCATAGCAGGTCTAATATATACAATAAAATTGGATAAGTACCTACTGATAAATAAGTATTTATGTAAATATGAGTTATTATTAAACGTGGGAATAAAAAATATTGCCAATTAATGACATTCTAATAAGAATGCGTTTTATCATTGTAATAAAAAAGTTTAAAGCTCGTTTCAACTGAATGTTTCAAAATATCCATAATGTGTATAAACAATTTAGAAGTGCGATAAAAATACTATATAAGCAACTAAAATTTTGATTGAGCGACCAAAAATATTGATTTACATTTAGTATTTCTCAATGAAAATATGAAACAATGAAAATATATCCTTATAACCTATGCGGCACAGTTTAAACAACAAAATTGACTTATCCATTACTGTTTTTGGGCTTTGTAGAGGCTCTCAGTAAGTCGCTTATTTTTATTTCAATAATCCTAATTAATTATTTTTGAAACCTTGATTTTAATTTACAATTAAGTACTCGAATAAATACTACCTAGTAAGAATTGAGAACCTCCTCCTTTTTTGATGTCAGTTAGAAGTTACGAATAAACGTAAAAATATGTGGGAATCATAGTAACGAATCTTCATAGGGTATATGAATACCCTACAAGATTTACAGGGTTGAAAATAAAAATAAAATTAAGATAACACTTAGTTCTGTCTTACTTCATCATAGATATATGAAGGAGGCTCTACACTAATGAGGTTTATGTCAAAACTTTGCCGAGTGCCATCCAGAAGGTCGTAGAGCCGACGGATCGTCATTTTTCCATTTTTTTGAGACACCTTTTTTGCTCCCGACACATTAATATTGTTCACACAATGGGCTTCTAATTTAAGGTTATATTACGTTAGTGTTTTAATTAATGTCCTCATTTAATTAAACGTTATTCTGTTCCTAATTAAATTTAAGAATTATCGTTTAAAAATGCTTTTGTTACAAAACTTATTTTTAATCAAGACAAGATTTACAATTAATTCACTTTATCAATTTGATGAGCGTACAAAGTCACAGTAAAGAAAAAAGGTTCTTTTACATTGTAAGGTAGTTAATTAAATGATTAGTCACACCAGCTATTAAAAAATAAGATTTTCTTTTAGAAAACGAATAGAAGTTATTGTAGCCAAAAATATTCCTATTAATTTAGTTAAAATTTTCATAAGTGTTATAATTTTATAGTTACAAACCGTGTGTTTTTGAATATATTTTATTCAAAAATACATATCTACACCCTATATTCTATCTAAATTGTCCTTTTCTTTGAAGCTAGTTTAAGTAATAAAGAAGATATTACGTAGTTACATTTTTATAAAGAATAATTATTTTTTTTCACTTATTCAAGCGATACTATTTTGAACTGACACGAAGCACACTGAAAAACGCTTTCAAATTACCCAATATTTGTCCAAATCAATCAACAGGTGAAAATAGATTTACGTCACAGAACACAATATACGGTATTTTATAGTCCTTTGGTGATCGCGTGCGGATACCGGTGGTAGACTGTTTGCCGACAGCCCTTCGCGGCGAACTGCGAGCGAGCACTGATTCGGCATTGGACGATGTTTTCCAAAGGTGAGGATTTCGTGCACCCTCGGCCGCTTTCGGCTACCTTCGGGTTACTCTTCTCAATTCGATTATGAAGAAAGAATTTCATATTTTGGCGAATAAATACTGAAATTTCTAATTGAAAATGTTTAAAACTGGTAGGTAGCAACAAGATCGGTTGGTTATTTAACTTGGAATCAAAGGGTAGATTATGCTTTGAGCTTACCATTTCCATTTGGTAAAATAAATTTGACCTTTACTAAGAAACCAATCTCAGTCTTTAGGGAAGAAATGTCACTAATTCAAATACTTTAGCTTTTGGAAGTAACCTATTTCAATAGGTATTATGAATATTTTAATGATTATTTTAAGGATGACTTGGGGTTTTAGAAGTTGGAACTCAAACATTGAGTCAAAGTCAAAGCTATTTTTTCAGTTTAGGACCTAGGTCCTAAACTGAAAAATAGGGTCCTAGGACCCTAAGCCCTAAACTAAATAAGTATTTCATTGTTTTATTGTCATTATCGGGCTGTTGAATGATGGGGATTACTTAAATGTAAAAATATGTAGATAGTTATGTAGGTACTTTTAACTAACAATTAACGCATTTCCATGAAATATAAGAAATATATAATATACTAGTTTTGCACCCCGGGGATTCACCCGCGGTCCCCTATTTAACCATCTCAGGATTTGAATTTTGGAAAATCCTAAATAAATCGTAACATTAAGGCGCTGACAACAGCTAAATGGCCTTGAGAAATTGAAATTTTAGCCACGCCCCTCTACATCCCCAATATATATAGCACGTATAGCACAGCATAGCGCCACACACGAAGACGCGGTAAAACGGTGCACTTTTTCGGCCATCATCCAAACAATAAACAAGTACAAATATATCTATGAAAGTAACACAACTAGATGGCGCTATTATTGATATAGTATAAATATGTAATTACAACTAGCTATAAAGAAATAGTAATAACCGAGTTCTCAATATATTTTAACCTAGTTTTGTAACTTTTCTATTTTATTTCCATCTTTCACACCATTATTTACAATAGTATGTACCTACTAATTTTAATGAAACCGCTTCACTTATCATTTTATATTCGCGTCGCCCGTGTGGATGTATAAATGTTTTTTAATAAGAAATATGAATGAAGAAAATAATGTACAAAATTCAAAATATATAGCTAGGTTTCATTTTTAGAAAACGTCGTTTTACCGTGTTTTCAATCAGCTACAATGAAACTGCTACAATTTCATTAGAATACGAAAGTAAATTTCGCCGTTCTCAATAAGTAGTTAATAGCTCAGGTGGAAGATCGTGCTATTCTCGAACTAGATGTCCACGGATCGAGTCCTGTTGGCGACTTATGTTTGATTACGTTGTTATGATTCATCCTACTTTTGTAACTTTTTCATCTTTCACACCATTATTTACAATAGTACCACAGCGTAACAAGTCATACAGTGGTTTATCGCGTTTGAAGTCACGCGAAATGCCGCTTTTTTGTAGACATTCGTCATTATTCGTAGTATGTGTATGTAGAACTAATACCTAACATATTTTTTATTGTTTATGACCTTTTAATAATATAATAGGATACCAAAATAAAAAAAATGAGAGAGAGAAATACTGAGATACTTATTCTTTTAAAAACTACAAATGCGAAACTGAAAGGTATTTTCAACATTTGGATTTACTAATTTTCAGATTGCGATTGTTGAATTTGACGATGTAGTCAATTCTCATACGTAGAAATAATTTTAATAAAAATTCAGACGGGAAGCAGGACCATGGTCTTGTATTAAAATTAATGTTCTTTAGCTGTTGATATAATTGACTTCTAATATTATTTCCAACAAACGTTGTAAAAGTTGTCTGTAAAGTGTCTTCTAATTTTTGGCAGTACGTTAAAATACTAATACATAATAGTTTGCTAGTAGTTAAATTAGGTCGCGCAGAGATATCACTACTCCATATTCGTAATTGGCACCCCTGAAAACCATGGAAACGATACCCATATACATAGATGTTATTTAATAATTCGCGTCCGCCATCTTGAATCACGAAATATGTTATATATTCGTAATCAACACCCCCGAAAACCATGGAAACGATACCCATGTACATAGATGTTATTTAATAATTCGCGTCCACCATCTTGAATCACGAAATATGTTATATATTCGTAATCGGCACCCCCGAAAACCATAGAAACGATTCCCATATAGATTTTATTTAATGATTCGCGTCCGCCATCTTGAATCTCGAAATATGTTATATATTCGTAATCGGCACCTCCGAAAACCATGGAAACGATACCCATATTGATTTTTTTTTTAATTCGCGTCCACCATCTTGGATCTCGAAATATGTTATATATTCGTAATAAGCACCCCCGAAAACCATGGAAACGATACCCATATAGATTTTACTTAATAATTCGCCTCATAATTTTACAAAATTCAAAATATATAGCTAGGTTTCATTTTGTCGTTTTACCGTGTTTTCAATCAATGAGAAACTGCTACATTTTCATTAGAATACGAAAGTAAATTTCGCCACGTTCTATAAGTAATTAATAGCTCAGGCGGGAGAACGTGCGATCCTTAAATCAGATGTCCGCGGTTCGAATCCAGATGTCTCCAATTTCATTTATTAATTTCTTCTTTTTCAAGTTCCTTCTTTTGTTTACCAAAATAAAAAGTATTATAATACCAGCACAACTCAATCATCCAGGTACTTTACATTCATTATAAAACATGGTGTCATCACATGGATTTGAACACACACATCCAAGTAGTAATTGGTTCTTGACCTATAACCAGGACCGCTGAGCTAACAATGATATGACTTATGTCATGAAAATAAGAATCTTTCTCGGTCAGTGATGCGGCACGACAAATTTTATTCCCAATGTATGAAAGATTATAAAATTAATCAGTTATTATGCCCTTTTTGTGGTAAGTAAATCTTTAATTCGAATACTTTTTTATGCGAAATAATACGACGAGATCATATTGTAAAAGTTATGTAATGCAATTCATTTTCCCTCCAAATATTGTCATTTAATTTGATAAAAAGTTATAATGTGAATAGGCTAAATACATTCATAAATTACACTGCAATCTAGCGGCAGTGATATGACGCTTTGACAAACACAAGTATTTGTTTACTTTTATCATTGTCAATCACTGTGAAATAAATTGCTTACTACCTTACTTTATTCATCAGGCATTGCACATTTTTTTTAAAAGATATTTTACCCATTTATGGATGATAATGTTGAAACCGCGCGCTCGGAAAAAAACTGGTATAGGTCCGTCTAGCAACGCGGATCGCCGCGGAATGCGAGTGAGGGCAAAGCAAAATACGCAAGTAACGTGACAGAAGAGTGTGGCATAATGTTGACTCCTCCCCCTAACTGCTCCGAATTAATAACGTAAGCGACATTTATAAAAATAATTAATTATGTACAAATAAATTCCTTATTCCAAAAACTAACGAAATAAATCATTTTCTAATTATTCGAACAATATTAATGTAAAATATCACATCGAAAAATACATTCATGTATAGGATAAATTTGGGAATTCCTTGATTTTCAGAGTTGTGTTTGGCAATTTTTTTTATCGAGGCAATGAAATGAAATCGTGTTTTGAGATTAATAAATTTGTCATTTATATCCTTGAGTATCGTGTATTTAAATTTCAATACCGTACATTTAGTAGGATTAATATAGGTTGGGTTGCAATAGAGAGACTTTAGCTGTTGTCAGCGCCTTAAAAATTATGTTCTCCCATACAAATTCTTGCACCCTTTTTTACCCCTTTAGAGATTGAATTTTGAGAAGCGTCAAAACACATATTTAATTAACACCAAGTTTCAAGTACTTAAATTTGACCAGAAAATTATTATTTCCAATACAGTCTCTAATTTTTTTACTTAATTTAGGATGATTTTCCATACAACAAAAGTGTAATGCACGTCACTCATAATTTTCAATCAAATGGCTAAAAACAAACGTTTATCAAATTAATCATTAATAGTTATAAATAAAATTATTATACAAAATTTCATACCTCATTTCAACCCTTTAGACCCCTAGATTTTCGAAAAATCCTTGATATACTTTCAAAAAATACACCCCCAAATATCATGTCTTTAGGACCCGTGGTGCGATGATATGTCAGTCAGTCGTTAATCAGTCAGGACTTTGAATTTTATACACTCCTTTGCAAAAAAAACGGGCACCTCACAGTCATTGGCTTTTCTATGGATAATATTAATATTTTTAGTACCTATGTCATTAGCATAAATGACTAGAAATTTCTTATTATCAATGAGAATATAATTTTTAATACTTAAATCCTGGAATCGGTGTTTTAGTCAATGTAAATAGAGAATGGACATTTTTATGGGTATAATGAAATTAAGACTACGAGTATTTTAATGGTATTTTAATAAAAAAAGACATTAAAAATAAAAATTAACAATGAGTGTATGACCTCCCCTTGCATTAATTATGGCATATAATCGTCTTGGCATGCTTTCCACCAGGGTATTGATGGTGTCCTGTGGAATGTGTTCCCACTCAGCCAAGATCACACGTTTAAGCTCCCTGATGTTTTGAGGATGTGGTAGGATAGATCGTATTCGCCCTTTTAGGAGGTTCCAGATGTGCTCAATGGGGTTAAGGTCGGGGCTCCGCGCTGGCCAATCCAAACGATGGATACCTCTTGCATATAAGCATCTACGTCGCCAGAACAGTTGGCTCGAGCATTATCGTCCATGTAAATGGCATCTTCACCAATTACAGTCAGTGCGGGTTGTGCATGTTGACAAAGGATTTCTGTTATGTACCTTAGCGCATTTAGTGAGCCAATTTTAATGAATACTATCTCGGTACGATAGCTGGAAGTTACGCCCGCCCAAAACATAACGGACTCTCCACCATAAGGGGTGATTTCTTCAAAACACACGTCGGCATAGCGTTCCCCTGGTCTTCGTAACACTCGCCGACGTTGGTCCTCACCATTCAGACAAATTCGAGCCTCATCGGAGAAGAGTACGGTACTCCAGTTACCTAGTGTCCAAGATAAGTAATTTCTAGCGAACCACAATCGAGCAATCAGGTGCTCACGGAGTAACTTGGGGGCCCGTGCTGGTCGTCGACTGCGTATATTAGCCGCTAAAAATCTCCTCCTCACTGTCCATAGGCTAACTTGTGCTCCTCGTAGCTCTTCAAGGTTTCTTTTGAGGTCTATATAACTGCATTTGCGGTTCCTCAGCGCCTGAGTCATTAAAAAGCGGTCGTCTCGTGGTTCTGTGCAACGTTTTCTCCCAGAACCTTGCCTTCTCTGAACGGAACCTGTCTCTTGGTATCGAGTCCAGGTTCGTTGGACGGTTGAACGACTCACGTTTTACCACTGTGAGACGTAAAATTGGCTACACCCCTCTTCCAGCAGCGCTATAATTTTACTAGCTCTTATTGCTTTTTCTGCCATTACAATCGACACAAAGATATCGAGACACGGACATGGTGTACAGGATTAATATGCGATAAACATAAATTATTCTACTAAAAATAACGACTTAGTTGCCTGATACCTTTTAACCGCAAACCCGCGAAATAATAATAATAACCAGACCATATCCATAATTATTGGTACAAAAAATTCTCACATATCCATCCATTTTTATTTAATCACATTAATAACTTCATTCAAAATCCTCATCTAATGCCTCATTATATTACTACTGGAATTACATATATGTTACCAAAAGACAAGAACGATACCACTAACCCAGCTAAATATAGACCAATTACATGCTTACAGACTATATACAAAATAATTACAGCTTGTTTATCACACACAATATACAATCATTTAGAGAGAAATAGCATTTTACAGGAACAACAAAAAGGGTGTAAGAAAAATAGTCAAGGCTGCAAAGAACAGCTTATCATAGACTCAGTTATCCTCAAACAAGTAAAACTAAAGAAAAAAGATCTATATACCATGTACGTTGATTATAAGAAGGCTTATGATTCCGTGCCCCATTCTTGGCTATTAAAAGTTTTAGATATCTATAAAATTCATCCACAAATATCCTCATTCTTACAATATGCAATGACTACCTGGACAACCAGTCTGGTTCTCAGTACCCCTGATAAAACAATTGAAACAGACCAAATAAGGGTGCGATGTGGAATATTTCAGGGCGATACCCTCAGTCCGTTATGGTTCTGTCTTGCTTTGAATCCCTTGTCAAATATATTAAATCATACAGATATAGGTTATTCTTTAAAATCCCAAAACTTACTGACTGACGCAAACAGACTTATTTCTAATCAAGATATCAAAATAAATCACCTTCTTTATATGGACGACATAAAATTATATGCTTCAACGCAAGATGACTTACAGAAACTTGCTGAATTTACAGAACACTTTTCCCAAGATATCAGAATGGAATTTGGTATTGATAAATGTAAAATTAACGCAGTTAGAGCAGGCCATAACTACCAACAGCACTACCAATTACAAACCGGAGAATTGATAGAATCTTTGCAGGAATCAGAGACATATAAGTATTTAGGATATAACCAAGCCCAACAGATATTAGAAAAAGAAACCAAAACAAAACTAATACAACAATTTAAACATAGATTAAATAGCATCCTCAAAACACAACTGAACTCAAAAAATACTGTGAAAGCAATCAATTCATTTGCTATACCGATTTTAACGTACTCATTTGGTATATTAAAATGGAATAAGCATGACCTTAAGAGTCTCCAAAGAATTGTCAATACCACCATGACAAAGAACAGAAAACACCATCCACGAGCGTATGTTCAGAGACAGACACTACCGCGCAGCGAGGGAGGCCGTGGCATTATAGACATTCAGAATTTACAAAGCATACAAATTAAAAATCTGAGAAAATACTTCCAACACAAATCAACCGTTTCTAGTATACACGCAGCAATAGAATATAACGACATAAAACTCACACCTCTGAATTTAAATGATAAGAATAACCAAAAGAATGAGGAACTTATTAACAAACAGACAAAAATAGACCAATGGACCAAGAAGTCTCTTCACGGGAGACACCGCCAAGACTTGAGCCAAACAAATGTCGACAAAATGGCGTCGAACGCATGGCTCTCTCGTGGCGAGCTCTTCCCTGAGACAGAAGGGTTTATGATAGCAATACAGGATCAGATAATAGAAACGAGAAATTACCAAAAACATATTATTAGAGTTCCCAACTTACCTACTGACTTATGTAGGCGTTGCAATAGTTCTTCAGAAACCATCCAACACATTACAGGAGCATGCAAAGCAATAGTCCAAACCGACTATAAACACAGACACGATCAAGTAGCCAATATTATACACCAAAAACTCGCAATCAAACACAAACTAATTACTCCCACAAAGATCATACCATATTATAAATATACTCCAGAAACAGTATTAGAGAACCCAATGCACAAGCTGTATTATGACCGAGCCATCCTCACAGATAAAACAGTCCATTATAATAGACCAGATCTTATCTTAATAGACAAAACTACAAGAACTGCACTTATCATTGACATAGCCGTCCCAAACACACACAACCTTCAAAGCACGATTAATGAAAAACTATCTAAGTATGTGGAACTGAAAGAAGAAATTATTCGTTTATGGAATCTCCAAAATGTAGCAATTATTCCTATTGTTTTGTCCACCACAGGCGTTATTCCTGAGCAGTTGCACCAGTCTATAGAGAGTTTACAACTCCCTCGCAATACATTCATTACACTACAAAAAGCAGCTATTTTAAACACTTGTAGAATAGTACGTAAATTTGTTCAGACACAGTCACATTCCATCAACACAGTAGTTCCACCAACAATTCATGATAATCACTTGGCTTAGGCCCGTGACTATCATTACACCGGTTTACTTAAAAACCGAGACGAAGTAACCTTCAAACGAAAAATAATAATTATAATAATAATAACTTTATTTGCACTATAATTAGAGTTACAAAAATAACTATAAATACATACAGTTTAATGCGATGTCGTAATTTAGTACAAACTACTGCCTAACCTAGGACAAGCCTGTATTCTAGGCAGCAGCCCCCATAGCTGAAGTCATCTACGTTCTTTTAAATTACATTTTGTAACTATAGCAATTAACATTATAGTTTAGAGACATGGTTATACAAGTAAAATTATTTGCCAATTTTAGTCAAGAGTGCCTATTGTGTGTGAGTGTGTGTGTGTGTGAGTGTGTGTGTGTGTGTGTGTGTGTGGGTGTAGGTGTGTGTGGGTTTAGGTGTGTGTGCCTGTGTGTGTTGTGTGTGTGTGGTGTGTGGGTGTATTTGTATGGTTAGGTGTGTGTATATGTTGCAGTAGGATGATGATTAAACAAACAAAGAACAGATATTATCGAGGTGATTATGTATTTATTTGTTGAATTATTTCAAGATTGTGATTAGGTTTTCGGTTTCTTCGTATGTTAAGGACATAAGCCAACTTTTGATATATCTCTTGCATTGGGATTTACATAAAGAATATATTGAATTTTTTTTATTGATTCTATTATATAAATATGGGCCAAGAAAACAGAAAAATTTATTAGAAAAATTTGAGTTTAATTTAAGGGTTTCACATACAACATCTCTACGTCTTTTCTTAGATATTACAACCGGTCGATAATTTAATAGAGAGTGTTGCTTGTTGATAATTTGGTGGATGTGGTGTTTACGTACTGAGAGAACTTCGCAATAAATGTAAGTAAACAGTCACAAACTGAAAAAAACAAAAGTTTCGAATTCGGAATTAACTTTTTTTCATACCCAGACTCTTTATTAAGTGCCAGTGACATAGTTTGGCTATTAAAACCTCTTTAGGACTAAATGATTACCAATAATGTAGAAAAATCAAAAGCAAAGGAGTGTATACTGCAAAATATTTGGTACCTATGTAGACGTCAAAAGTATAAAAAAAATAAAAAACAATAGCATACAGTTCGTTTAGTACTGGTGTCGTGTCTCATTTTGGATTCCTTCAGAACAAAGTAGAATTTACAGTTTGTAGAAATAAGACAGGCGTCTTTGTTAAATAATACATATAATGGGCTATTTGCCATGGAATGGATTATATTAAAAATTCTTTTTGTAAATTATGACATCTCTTCTTATCGCATTATGGCTCTGGTATAGGTGATTACTTTTTCATTTCTGTGTGGATATTTTTATGTATAATATTAATATTTAATATTTATACACTAACTTTCCGCCCTGCGGTTTCATCCGTAATCCCCTACTAACCCCCTTAGAAATACGTCATAGCATTTTAAAAAAATGATTAATTCCCACACAGTTTAATTACCCATAAGATGTAAATAAGCATAATTATAATAGCCTATTGAAAATGTAGAAAATAGCAGCATTCTAACAAATGTGAGATAATTTAACATCTGACGAAGAAAATATTTATATTGCATTATTCGAAACTACTTGATACACAATGAAATAGCGAGAAAAGTAAAAAATATTATAAAATAGATAATTTTTTTAAAGAAATAGCATTCACTAAACAGACATGTTGTGAAGTCAAAGATGTTAATTAAAATTAGCTGAAGACACATCAAGAATTTCTTTATGTATTGAAAACGTAGGTCTAAAAGTGGTCGTCAAAAGCGCGTAACTAGATTTTGATTAATTGTTGCCAGATGCTGTAGCAGTCGCAGTGTGTGTAAAAATCCTCACATATTGAAATCCATCTAATACTGTGATTAATAATTAGCTAATAAAAAATTGAAACGTTCATGTAAGTAGAATACAGTTTGATACGAATTTCATCACACACAAGGGAGTTACCTCGACTGTGTAATTAAATTTGTTTGTTTGCACGCACTCGGCACTGCGGCTGGCTTATGGCTGGGCTTGTGATTTTTGAGCACCCCATGTCTACAGAAAATATTACAAGATAAAGTTTGATGAAATTTAAATCTAAATATATTTTGAAAACGGCTGTGTTATGTTTTCGGTTTCAAACATCGAGCAAACCTTTTTAAAATCAAACAAAACTTATGTTACAGGAAAAGCTCTATAATATTCTATGTTATTGGTTTTGAATTTATATTAAATTGAACAAATTATAAGTACTTGAGCAGAAATCCAAAACTATTTTTCCTAATTGAATATAGTTATTGCGGTTTTTTAAGGAATTAGCTTTCATTACCACATTGATAGAAATGGATAACAATTTAAAAAACAACTGTTAAAATTTTAAATATCGATAATCCTAAATGTCGCGGGACAACGCCAGAACTGCCACTACAAAGAGATTTTTGGCTTACGGCTTTTGTAGCAAACGGATTAAATTGTTCAACGATTCCAATTCCTCTCGTGGTAGCCTCGTGCCATCGTGCCAGTTGGGCATACAAATAAGTCGCCCCACCCTGTCATAAATACCAATAGGTGTTTATTTATGTTGCAGTTGCATTTTGTTTTTACTTCGCTTTTTTCTTACGTAGTTAAAGTAATATTAGCTATTATTTTATTTTATTTATTTGGCACACGTAAAATTTACTGTATTTATCAAAAGTAATAAAATTAAACAATGTTAAAATGAGGCTTTGTTCTGGACTGCACCCAAGCATGTGTACACAACATGACAAACTAATAAAACCTACAACCAGAAAGAGGGTAGGTTAGTCATGGGATAGTAAATCACAAGGAGAACATAGCGACGGATTGTATTGATTTTTGCTGTCAGTAATTTAGTTATATTCTGAGATATTATTCCTCACACACGGCCATCTGACCCCAAACTAAGCAGAGCTTGTACTATGGAAGCCAGATAACTGATATACTACATTTTATTACTTTTCTTTTGTAAATACATACATATATAGATAATAACACCCAGACTCACGACAAACAGACATGTTCATGCACACAAATGTTTGTCCTGAGTGGGAATCGTACCCATGACCTGCGGCGTGATAGATAGGGTATCTTACCAACCACGCCAACCAGTCCGTCAAAATCCCCGTCATATTATTTATAATCATACCAAGAGTTCATATATATAATATGTATTTTATAAGTTATAAATTGCCAGTGGCATCCTATTAGCATTAAGTTTGTTAAAAGGCTGCCAAGTTGCAAAAGTATTTACCCGTAGCCTTAGCTTATATTATGTAGCAAAATGGTAAACCACAAATAATGTTTTTATTTCTTTGGAAAAAATTATGTACATTATGATAAGAAAATATAGCAACTTACACAATGAAAGATTCACTAACCTATGATAATTCTTTTTGAAAAAAATAAATAAATAATTAGTGAAAAATTGCATCAAATTAATTTAAACAACACGAAATAGTTTGAATTTTATATTCGTCGAATTTTCTCTCAATTAGGTACAACTCACTTAATTTTCACTAAAATATTTTACAAATTTATTTAAGCAAGTAATAAATTACCTACGAGATATAATTTTAGGCGAATTCCAGCTTTGTGTCGGTGTGAAGAGATAAGGCACGAACCTTGTCCTCGCTTCGGCAGATATTAACTTTGCCCTTCAAACTAAAGACCGCTTGACTAATAAATAAATCTTCAATATTTAATACTGAAATCAAGACACCTACTTTTTAATAAAAGCACGATTCTTAGTACATAGTTATCTATCTAATCGACTTATTAATGATTTAAGTACTTAAAATACCGTACAGTGACAATGTATTTTTTAAATGAAATCTTGAAATATTATGCATTGCATGTGACTGTATCAATTGATAAAATGATTTTACAGTTTTTTTTACATTTGATAGCTTTCTTTCCCATAATATCAGTATTATGAATTGTCAATTATAATTCAACCAATAGTGCTTTGTTTGTTCAATTTTCTTTTACGATAATGCAAAACCACATTTAATATGCAGATTACAGCATAGATATTGAACTAAACATGTGGTCTTTAGAACTTAAGTACCTTTGACTGTGTAAGTAAAATAACAGGCAATTATTTTTTATTTATTTTACAAAAGATTATTTTACAATTCCACAGATCTTAGTTTGTAAGTAAGCATGATATTAGGCCATACATCTAATGACGGATTTACATTATGTCAAAAAATACAAACAAAAATATGTACCTATATGAAGAGCAGACAAATCAATTGACCCTACACATA
Organism: Tetheella fluctuosa; assembly: GCA_951216915.1. NCBI lineage: Eukaryota > Metazoa > Arthropoda > Insecta > Lepidoptera > Drepanidae > Tetheella > Tetheella fluctuosa. Next base: position 6,130,082 of record OX578231.1, on the reverse strand, counting down.
GATAACAATGAATATTTATAACCAAAAATACAAACAAACACTACTTTAATATCAAGTTTTCACACACAGTGCTAATACATTTCCCTTTTATGGACAGCCTTTATTTATTTTCTGTCTTGTAATAATTAAAAGAGTGATACTCGTGTTTGCGTTAACATATTAATAGATATTTCACGTAAAAACAGATTTAATCATACACTCGCGTAATATACCTACCTATTTTTTTAGGGCGATGATAGCTCAGTGGTAGTGACGTCGGACGCCGCGGCGAAGGTCGTGGGTTTGAATCCTACTATGAGCTTGAGCTTTAGATGAAGGAAAACATCGTGAGGAAACCATAGCTAGGTGGTAGGGTACTTTGTAGTAGCCGCCTGGCTGGCTACCACCCTCAAGTTGAAAATCTGTCGCCAAACACCTATTGGTGTGTTCCGGCAGCTGAACTTGACAGCCAGATCCTTCTAGGCTTTGTGTGCTTACCACCTTCGGCCACATCATCACCTACCATAGTGAGATTGTGGTCAAACAAAAGCCTATACATAGTAAAAAAAATATTATAAAAACTAACTGACATAATTTGACTGCTATAAATCTATCGAGAATACAAACGCTATTCACATACACAGCTCACATTTTTGTAGGTATGTAAGACATATAGTACTTAAATAAAAATCGCTAACAGCTATAATCAAGAAGCTCGTTGTACGGCGCATGTCTACACATGTCTAATATTCCCAGTGAGACAGTGAAGTCGCGGGAGTGAGAAATGGTCCCCCCGCGTCTCTGTGACAGGACCACCGATTTTTCTCTAGAGATAGGCCTTCGTATTTCTTGAGGGTTGGTACTAAGAGTTGGAATCACCATGATTTTGGTAAACTAATGGATTTTAAACATATATTATACTTATTGGTTTGCTTTATATTCAAGCCAATCAATTAATTTGTAGCAGACAATCTACGGATAATTTATTAAAAACTAGCTATTCCCCGCGGTTTTACCCGCGTTCCCGGGATTTTTTCCGATGTTTTAAACAAATCAAAGATTATAACAATGTTCCAGCCGTTCTTGAGTTATAAATGGTGTGACTAACATTGCTTTTTAGGGTTCCGTAGCCAAATGGCAAAAAACGGAACCCTTATAGATTCGTCATATCTGTCTGTCTGTCTGTCTGTCCGTCCGTATGTCACAGCCACTTTTTTCCGAAACTATAAGAGCTATACTGTTGAAACTTGGTAAGTAGATGTATTCTGTAAACTGCATTAAGATTTTCACACAAAAATAGAAAAAAAACAATAAATTTAGGGGGTTCCCCATACTTAGAACTGAAACTCATTTTTTTTTTTCATGCAACCCATAAGTGTGGGGTGTCTATAGATAGGTCTTTAAAAATGATATTGAGGTTTTTAACATCATTTTTTTCTAAACTGAATAGTTTGCGCGAGAGACACATCCAAAGTGGTAAAATGTGTGTCCCACCCCCCCTGTAACTTCTAAAATAAGAGAATGATAAAACTAAAAAATATATATTATGTACATTACCATGCAAACTTCCACCGAAAATTGGTTTGAACGAGATCTAATTAGTAGTTTTTTTTTAATACGTCATAAATCGTAAACCGCAATTTACCTTTCATTCAATCAACTCAAATATTTAAAAAAAATAGCAAAAAGCAAGGTCTTACAGCACAAATAAAGGAAAAATAATAAAAAATTAAAAAAGTTGAAAATTAAAGGGTGTCCCCATACATACATAGTTACGCCAATTAATAAAGACCTCTGAGTTGTATCGGCGCTCATACAATTTAGAGGTCTAGCCTAATTGGCACCTACCTCAAATAAGGTAAATAAATAAAATTGTGCATTTCCCTTGATGGACGAACAATGGACGAAGTTTGTGCGGAACCCTCGGTGTGCGAGTCCGACTCGCACTTGGCCGGTTTTTTTATATATAGATAAGTAATCGTTAATCATGAAAAAAATATTTAACCACAAAAAATAATTAATCATTTTACTAATATAATCGAAGGTAAATAAAAATATTAACGAAGATATAAACGAGTCTTGAATTAACTTATGAATCATCCAGTTTCCTCGAACTTGGGCGGAAAATTGGATATTTCCAAATCATGTTAAAGTGAGCTTTAACCAATATTATTATTTGTACGTAACTTAAAGTAACTTTGGAGTTTTCGGATAACATAGCGGAAGGGAGGATTAGAAACTCTTATTTGAACATACTTATAAAAATATTAAATAGCTAAGGTGTTTTATTTATTGGATGCGGGAGATTTAGGACGAGCACAACATAAACAGGATGTTGTTAAACTGGATAAATCCCGGAAACATGTGTCCCGTATGTGTGGTAACCCTAGGCCGAGATAACGTCGAGGGATGCTGAGACAGCTGTTCCCCCGATAGAGATAGCAATATGTCCCCATGTCAGTATATGTAGGTACTTAATTAGTAACATTATTATTATCATTGGAGAGGTAGGTATATAACTTTTGGTCTGAAAATCAGCGGTTATTTTAATTTTTGATTATTTGTCTAGAGTACTGTTCACCCATAAAATTGTTTAGCTGCATTCAAGTATAGAGTTTTGTTCGGAAATAAATTATTCTTCGGTATTAAAACTTCAGCAAGTTGTACTTTTTGTATTGTTATAGACATTATAATTATGTCCGGGTTCCTTACATTGCTGAATTGTTCGTTGTTTCACTGGTTTTTATAATTTACTAGCTTCCGCCTCGCGGTTTCACCCACGTTCCCGAGGGATCTTATGTCTTTCCGGGATAAAAGTAGCCTATTTGCTATTCCAGACTATAATATAATCTATCTCGTGCCAAATTTCATCCAAATCCGTTCATCCATCCAACCAAACTTTCACGTTTATAATGTTAGTAGAATTTCTGAACACAACCTATATTCGATACTTAAATGCAGCTACAAAATTAATTTAAAAATTACTAAAACTAAACTCAGCAGTTTTTTACTGAAACTTCCCTAGATGCACCCAAAAGCGGTTGTATGCCTACAATCAGAATAGCATAAATCCATCAGAAGATTAAAAACCTTCCAATGGTGATAGATGAATTTACATGAAATACATATATTTTATAGTAAGTTAAGTACTGAGTAAGGTAAGAACTATATTTAACTTATGATATATTTTATATAATCATAAATATTTAGGCTATTGTCCTACAAAAAGCTCTTTAATATCACTGGGTGGCAGTCAGACAAAACATCAATTTATCTCCTTGTGGCCTCTCTGAATAATAAAGAAGCCTTTATTAGCTATAAAAGAAAGGACAAAATTTCAAATAACTTAGGAAAAAGCCTAACTATTCTTTACTCAGACTTTTATTCAGTACCAAAACCTTTTGCTATGAAAAAAGGATGAATTAAATTCCGCGCGGACGCTCTCATAAATCTAGATAGAACAAAATTAATGAATACTATTATTTTCTTGAAACGTAATTTCCTAATATTTATCTCACGGTTTAATTGAGTTTTTTCCCATCCTTTATAAACCGGCAATGACAATATATTAGGTTAACTATGACGTAATACTTAATAACATTGTTACAGCCGGGTACGAAAACATTTTTCTTTATAGGTATCTATCACCAAGGGACAATCAATCAAGTCTTTGGTGACAAAAAATAAATAATAATGTAAAAAAATACTCCTAAGCCAGAGGCACATCCGAAATTATAAAAGTAGACTAAACTTTTTTTGAGCATGTTCTTTCCTCGCAAAGCTAAACCACGAAGTTGTGTCTGTTAAAATGTTTGATTTCAATAGATTTCAATCAACATAACCTTTATTTTTAATCATCACAGATAACTGCAATGTAATGGTGAGTGTAATAAGCGCATTTTTGCTGTACGAGCAGTCCTGAATATAGCCGGCTAAAGGAGGCGTCCATTCGAATTAATTGCCGATCAAATTAACTTTTAAATCGAATGAAAGACTAACTTTTTCTTACTCTACGCTGTCGCGTGTCCCGTTATCGGTTGTTCATTCGAGTTAAAATTAATTTGAATCCACAGTAATGTGACTTCATCATTAATTAGTCATTCCACTGCTCTGCTTTATTTTTGTTTTCGAAACTCATACCCATTAATCACATGTGACTGAATTACTACGTGCTTTTAAAAAAATTCTCCGGTGAATAAATTCGTCACATAAAAATAAATTAAATTAAATCATTTAACTTTTTTTTACATAAGTATAGTATTTTATCATAAATGTTAAGTTAAGAAAAAATGTTTTTATGCTGAGTTTAAATGTATAATTTATTAAATAATATACATAATGTATACATTTAAGGCAGTCTCCTTAGGTAAAGGTCTACTTATACAGACCAACGGAGCGTCAGTGAAATGTGCAGTGAATCTCTCCAGTTACTGCGAAAACATTCTTGGATTTAAATTGGTTACCAGGCCGCGCTCTCAACCTATTTTTCCACTCAGCTGGTAGTTTTCTTTGCGGATTAACCCCCACTTCATTCAATCAAAAAAGCAGCAGTTTCAAGTTTTCTTTGTGTTGTGCGCCTTCATTTGTCTCAACCTTTGAATAATTGAAGCAAGCAATTTAGAAAATGATGCAAGAAATTAAATTCCTGTTTTCAGTTATGTAATGTTGTATTATGTGTATTATGTTGTATAAAGGTTTTGATGATAATATCTACTAGAATAAAAAAAATACACATAATTGTGTCGCATGCCATATACTAGGAATAATTACTTATTTTATATGTTCCTTTACAAAGCTATTACATAATAACCGAAAATGCTGAATACTAAAAAAGTGTCGTTAAAGTTAGTAAAACAAAATACAATGTTTCGTAACTAAACATTCAAGAGCAGTTTATAATTAATTGATTTTAAATGAGAGTTACGATAGTATCTTTTCCTCGATCCGCATTTAATTCGCAGAGCAGAAGAGATTATTAAAAATTCAAAATGAGCAACTCCTCGTATTTCCTGTCTCATTAATGCATTTAGTCTGTTCCCAAGACTGGAGAAACTTTTACTAATTGCCAACATAACTAATTGGCAGCATAAGTTAAATAGTTAATCACGCCCCTGTATCTTGGAGTTTTCATGTCACGGGTACCGGAAAGATAATTCATCGCAAATCTCTCAGCCGTTTTTTCCAAATATTTACGTATCGCCATAAAGATAACCTTGCGACGAGGATACCAGTAGGTAAAGAGAGGGTTCAAAATTGGAGTCTTTTCATCTTTTAATTTTTCGCAATTTATTATCCGTGCATTTATTAGATTTTTTTTGTTTTTTTTTTATCGTTTCTTTCATGAGCCAGCTTTTCTGTTTCCCACGTTTTCATGACTAAACAACCAAACCAATTTTGTAAAAAAATGATTTTGGTAAAATTTGGCAGAGAAGTAGTTTGGAAACCGGAGATAGTCATATAAAATTTTGTTTCATGAACGCGGGTAATACCGCGGGCACAGGTAGATTTTAATTTAAATTAAATTGAAAAACGTTTCTCCAAAACAATTTTGCTATAGATCATCATCATCCTAGTAGTCATTATTTTTAACCGACATCTAAAAAAGGTGGTTCAATGTTCTAAGCGCATATGTTTTATTATGCATGTTCATCGTTATTGGAAAACGGCTTCTTAACCTATTTTGATGATTTAAATTGTACCTCTATCAAGATATCAAAGTAGATCCCAAGGTGGTCAAATATTTTATTATGATCTGATCATAGAATTTGAAGATATGATGGAATCCCTCAACGAAAAAGAGCACATTTATCGCGATTGAAATGTATTATTCAATATTGTCGACAAATTATGAATGAAATGCATATTTTCGGACAGTGACGAATCTTGAAAGTTATTAAATATACATAAGAAACTCAAAATCGAATCTAACTTAATATTATAAATGTGTAGGAAAGAGGGTATAAGACATAATTAATAAAAATGCAGGTATAACGATATAGATAAATAAATAAATAAAAACAGGTCTAATTTTATCAATTAAGGACGGTAACTCACACTAATCCTTTTTTACAATTTAATCAGCGACAGTATAATCTAAGATAAAATAAGTCATCAATTATAAATTGCACTGAGGCTAATTTGTAATTGAGAATAATAATTAATTCGTTTGCACAAATTAATTATCCAAAGTGTCAAGGATAAGCCAGTAGCGGAGTACAACGAGTGCACCGTGCCACGCCAGAGCCAAGACTAAGGCTTGCTCCGACCCTTTTATACAGGTAGGAAAACAAGTCGACTGACGCGTTTAGTGGCGTGGTCGGTGCACGTGCTGCTTATGAAATTCTTGCTACGCTGCTCGTACGACGACTCAGGCGCCGTCAAATGCGAAAGTGAGTTTGTTTGTTTATTGTTTTGTTTGTTTGTTAGCTTTTCACGCTAAAACCGTTGAACCGATCGCGATAAAATCAGGTATGCGAATAGCCTATGGTATAGTGGTGTAGGACATAGGCTACTTTTTATCCCGGAAAAACATAAGATCCCTGGGGAACGGGGGTGAAACCGAGGGGCGGAAGCTAGTTGAAAAACATTATTAACTTTTAACAAAATCAAATGATTTCCGATTTCAAAATGGGATTCTTAGTTCTAATTTGAGTATGAAGTCAGTGCAATAAATTTGAGATTCTGAAAAGATTCTGAGTTTTCTTGATTTGTGAGTTTTCTTGATCTTTTGTTGATTTGTGTTAAGGTTGAGTTGAAACTATACATAAAATATGTATTGTTTCGCATCAAGTATTTTAAATCCAAAAATAAATATCTAATTTTAATTTCAAGACATATATATATATCAACCTCCATACACCGTAAGTCACCAGCATCTATCTTTCTTAACCGTAGTGTCATAGTGCAGTGGAGGGGTCGTGCCGTATCACGCCGACATCTGACCCGGCAGAGTGGCCGCCTCGGACGAGTGAGTAAGGGCCGCTTCGATTGTGCGGAATCAACGACTACGGAGCGTGTTAACGGTTGTTCTAACATCACTGTTATACTGATGGGGAGGAAATTTGAATATTATGTTTATTTGAAAGGGTGCATCTTTTTAGCCGAGGTGTCTTATTGAACGCTCAGCTACGCAGCTTACGTACGTACGGAATCACCCTTGGCTTTTTGGAAAAGAAAAGGACTAAAAAGAAACTAGAATGTCCGCCAATCCACACTGGGTCCGCGCGGTGGACTTTGGCCTTAATCCCCTTCAATGTTACGAGAGGTGAGATGATGATGTAATTTTGTATTAAAGTGTTGGTGTTCAAAATAATGTTGAGTTTGTCACTTGAATCTAAACGGTCGTTCCATAATTTATTTCATACCCACTGGCTAATTAACTTAATGTTCAGTGTGTAAATTACCAAATAACACGCACACCGTTGTCGCAGATTTAGACCGAAATATGTACAATTTATTCCGTTTAAATTCGGCGCATGTCCCGGCATTAATACAATCCGGTTGACTTTAGACAAATACTTCAGATTTGTCGAAATAACTTGCAACTTTAGATAAAGGGAGGCTGTAGTTAGCTGTATCAGAGCTCGTAATTTAATTAGAATTTCCGAAGTGGAATTTCATGAATGACTTCTGTTACAAATGTATTTACTCGTTATGTAAAGTAAGTAACAAAATGTCTAAATCACGCTGCTTTGTGGCAACTTTGCCGGGTAAAACAATTTATTGAATGGTTCATACTTTGACCTACATGTGCGTTGACCCTGTACTTTATAAATTGTTAAGCTATTGACGTAAATTAAATAAACGTCAGCGGAATGCCTCAACTTTTAATATTTCTCTGCCTATTTAGAGATAAATAATAGCTTATGGATCGGAGAGTGACATAGGCTACTTTTTATGCTGGAAACATGGGTAAAATTGCTGGGTAAAAGCAATATATCGACCATCATGACAGATTATACCTACCTACTCAATATGACTACTACTATTACTCAATACTACTATATTTTAATAATGAGTTGTAAGTTTTATAATATTTTAATTTTTATCGCATATATGTTCATAAACTAAGCCAGACTAACAGTTTAATGTAAATGTTGTAACAAGTTGATGTATGTATACAAAGGTTTTTTACTACATAACTTGGGATCACTTAAATCATGTTAGTATTTTTTTTACTTATTAAAGCCGCAGGCAGAGGTGCTATTCGAGCCTACTAAGAGTACCTAGTAGAGAGTACTCTAAACGTATAAAATGACTCGAGGGTAGCACGTGAATTGAAGTCGTAAAGTAGTGAATAGTCCAGGACTCAGCGTGTACCTTAGTGAATTCATACTTTACGTGATATCTACCTAAGAACCCGGGCTTGAATGAAATATACTATTCTATGAAAATAAAGAATTCAAGTAAGATGGACTTAAATACTTCGTCATTTGCAGAAATTCACATTAACGTGAATAAGAAATTTTGTAGGAGATAAAATTTTAAACTAAAGTACTTATATACGCTTTTATATTCTCAATCAACAACAAATTAATATGTTAACAGCTCATAGAATTTTTATTCTTAGGTTACTAGATAATAACACAATAGGGTATTACACCCATTTTTGAAAAATGCCTCAATTGGTTCTTAAGGTGCTAATAAGCCACCAAAAAAAAACACAAAATTTTTATTCAATCGATAAGTGCCATAAAAATGCATTTAAATTTTACATTTTCAATTTTCGCGAGTAGTTTGATGAAAACGCTGGACACCATGTAACTCTACGGTCATGAGTTCATGACGATATTTGGTCTCTTGTAAGTAAATAAATGCGCTGATATTGGTCCCAAATAGACTTATAAAATTTTATAACTTAAAAATGAGTTATTATCCTTTTTATTACTGTGCTGTTCCTGAATGCATGAGTACTAGCGTAAAAATAAAAATAATAATAATACTACAGTTGACACTTTATAGTTTACATACAGCACCGTATGACGTCATTATAGTGGCGTTTTAATTTTAAACATAATTAAGTTATTTTATGAACTAAAACTAACATTTTCCGACTGCTTATTGCCTAAGCTCTACCCTAAGCTATCTAAATTGTACATTTTTAGATTTCTTCTCATATAGAGTAAAATACCCTATTATGTACTTAATGTACAAAGGAAATAAAAGTAGAAGTAAAAGTAATAAAGCAAATTTTCAGTGTCAACGTCCGATCGCTGAAGTGTCTAATATCATAATACACCCAAAACACCTCCGGCTGAATAAAGCCAACCGCTCCGTTGCCACTTTCACGAGACACTTCCACCATAAGAAATCCAATTTAACTTTGTCGCCGAACAAAATGTTCCAATAGAAATAATTTCGTCAAGGACTTCCAACAGCTGTACAATTCAATCAGGACGAAGTCTTTTGTTTTTTTATCTCCCTCCCAGTGTTTTCTTTACGCGTCGTAAAAGTTGGTTAATGTTGTCAATTCTTTTAACACCTGTCAGACACGATGTTTTTGTTGAATACGATTTTTTTTGTACACATTTAATGCAATATTGTCAAAGTGTTAACGTATAATTTAACTTATATAGGTATGTAATTTTATCTGATTTAATAATTGAAGCAAAGTTAAAATGAAATTGTTCAAATTCGTGAAAGTGATTCCAATTATTAGATACCTACAGTTGAAATATATTCCATTGCCATTTCTTTACTTTTCATTAGCCTTCGTTTTCTTTATTTTGCGTTTGGATAAACTGAGACTGAGTTTCTGTTCAGATTCAATTAGTGCTTAATAACTGGTATGGTATAACATTGAGCTCAAACTTGAGACTAAATAATTATATCTCGAAAACATACTTGTACCTATCAATTACTATTAGTCATGAAGTGAAATTCCAATAATATTTTGATGAGAGCAAAAAGCTGAATACCTGAGGTATAACTTAATTTCCATCAAGTATGTAGGTATTAATATACACATAATAATATTTTGCATTTTATCAGATTTTTTATAAACTAATATTGAGCTACACATCTACACAAATCTTTAGAGATTGTTTTTTTTTTCTTGACTTCAATAAGGCTGAAGTTATATTATTTTCTGAAAAACATATCTACTTTATATGATTACAATTAATTAAATAACTTAAGAAAAATTATAATGACCAGCAAGAAAAGTTATAGAAATGTAAACATAAAACTGTTTTTATATTATTTAGTAATATGATTTTTTTTTTTATGTTGGCAGTCGTTAGTGCGGGTAAGAATAAATAAACGTGACTATGGAAAAGCGCATTTCACTTGCAGGTGTTCCGTTACACGGACTAGTGTATTCTGCTACGTTCCGAGACACGTTCGACAAAATCATATTTTACGTGATTCTATTCTACGATAATGCTACGGCACGATGCTACGGCGTAGGTGTTCTACGAACTGAGTTTCTGCTAACGCAAAAACGTAACTGAAGGATGTTTTGGCATTATAAATACAACAGTTGAAAAATCGTTGTTCTAGAATCTAAATCGTAATTTTTTTTATATACTGTAAGTAGGGATTTGCTTAAAAATAAATAATTAAATACATATAAATAAGCTAAATTTTATGTGAATAATAAACTTTCTTTTATTATTATCTAGCAATATTTGAACATGAGTATATCATATAAATTATTATTAATCAAACACCACAAGTGATATTACGTGACGTTTGTGTGTATAAATTATCCATATTTAACCTCATTTCCATGTATATTCCTAAATACCTACCTAAAATAACGCTCCATCCTGTACCAAATATACGTTTATTTTCGCCTAAATATAGTTTAAATTACACTGAATTTGATTTATTCAAATTAAGCTCACGGTTCGTCAGAAGCAAATGTTATCAAAGCGTCTCTTTGACTAGGTCAACCGCCGACTTCACCCGAGATTTGATGAGAACTTTCTAAACTATTGTATTACGTTGACTTTTATTGTGACCTTGTTATTTGTATAGCATACTAGGATCAGAATTATCTACTTACCATTTGTTTATTGAGTCGATTTTAATGTATGAGTTGAATTATGTTTTTTATTCTGTCAATTGATGTACACATTAATCAATCATGTCGTAGACATATAATATACATCAATTACATTATTACAATTATACACAGATACCAGATGCAGTAACTAAGGCCGTGGGCTCAAATCCTATGAGCTTGAACTTTCGCCGCTGATGGAAAACATAAGGTAAGGTACTTTGTAGTACCCACTTTCTTTACATTCTTAATATTATATAATTATACTATTTTGTTTAACTATAGTCAAATTTTGACCACGGGCGACCTCTAGCTGTAATAAATATAATAATCTTCAATTCGATATCAATGCCTATTGCCTGTTCATTCTTACTTATGTACATGCTAATATAGGTGACTGAAATTAAACGAAAATCATTTAATTTTCCCTAGCTTAATTAGCGAAAACGTTTGAATTGTTATATTGTTTACCATAATAACGTAAGATCTACAAGTGACAACAGTGTTAATTAAATATGTTTGTGGAAATGGCAGCAGATTATGGTATTCTATACTAGATAGATAATACGGTTATACTACATAATGATTATAGTAGCAAAATACAAAATATAGCTTTTAATGAGCGTTACAATGGGTGGCCTATCACTAAACAAAAAAAATCAAAATCGGTTCATCCGTTCGGAAGCTATGATGCCACAGACAGATACACCTACACACACAGACACGTCAAACTTATAACACCCCGTCGTTTTTGCGTCGGGGGTTAAAGAATATCTCCACCAAAAATATTATATATGTTAATCCAGGCTATCAGCTACCTCCTTACCAAATTTCATCAAAATTGGTTCAGCCGTTTGAGCGTGAAGAAGTAACAAACATACAAACACACGCCCTCACAAACTTTCACCTTTATTATAATATTAGTGCGATTGTATCTAATATTGAAAAGTGAATTACAAATTTTAAACCAGAAAAACAGAGAGATCATTTTTGAATTGTGTTCTTTACTATAAGGTTCACAATCGTTTGTAGGTATCGGAAGCAAATAAAACGCGTGTATCTTGTGATCAATGTAATTAGAGACTAAAATATACATGCATGTATCGTGTTCTTATATTAAGTATAACAGTAGTACAACCGGCTAAACACATCTCTAATAACATATATTAAATAGTATGTATGTAAGTATGTATATAAATATTTTTATCTATTTAATCGAACATAAACCGCCCCCCAAAGGACTATATGAGTCCTTTCAGACTGAGTGTAAATTAACATTTAAGTAAATATGTGTATCATAAATAGCATTACAGTAATAATATCAAAGAAAACATGAAAGTATCCTTACCATCAATCACATGCTAAATTAACAAAATAGGTACCAGAATTTAGTTTAATAAGTAAAACCTGTTTCAATATATTAATCTGTTTCAATGGGCAAGGGACACAATTTACTAATCGAACGTTTAATAATGCCTTCGCCACTCTTAATACTGTAAACTCTAGTAAAACCATCAAGTCCAGGATGTTTTTCAACGACACGTCCAAGGGCCCATTTTCCCGGTGGCAAGTAGTCACTCTTAATTAGTATAATGTCCCCAACTACGAATTTCTTTTTATTTTTAAGCCACTTTGGTCTTTGTTGTAAACGAGATAAATATTCAACTTGCCAACGATGCCAGAAGTGATCTAAAAGTTTTCTTGTATGCTGCCAACGTGTCAAATTATGAATTTTTATATTTTTTAAATTAGGATTAGGTATCACGACTGGTGCTTCGCCAATTAAAAAATGACCAGGTGTGAGTGGTTCAATTTTATCAGCATCTACATCATCAATTGGGCATAACGGTCGTGAATTTAAACAAGCTTCAATTTCACATAAAAGCGTAGTCATCTCTTCAAAGCTTAAATTAGTTGTAAGGATTCTCTTGAGGTGATGCTTGATCGATTTTACGCCAGCCTCCCAAAGGCCTCCGAAATTTGGACTGTATGCAGGTATAAAATGCCATGTAGTACCATCGGAAGCGAGCGATTCTGCAATTTCACCGGTAAATTCTAAACAAGCCTCCGTCCACGCGGTCACCAACTCCTTATTCGCACCAACGAAATTTCTTCCTTGGTCGCTGTACAAATGGATGCATTTTCCTCTTCGAGCACAAAAACGCTTAAAGGCTCCTATAAATGCAGCTGAAGTCATATCTCCAACTAACTCTAAATGAATAGCCTTCGAAGACATACATATAAATATAGATATGTAAGCCTTTGTAGATCGTATACCTCTTCCTTTGCTCATGGTAATATAGAAAGGGCCAGCAAAATCAACTCCTGAATGCAAAAAGGGTCGCGAGGGCGTAACACGCACCTTCGGCAAATCTCCCATGACTTGTGTTCTTGCAGTTGCACTTTGCTTGGCACATATTAAGCATTTGTGTATGTGCTTTTTTACTAAACCCTTAGCTCGCAATATCCAGTATTTAGATCGTAAGTAACACAACATTAGTTGAACCCCACCATGAAGCGTCTTTTTGTGTGCATCTGCAATTATTAATGAAATCAAAGTATTATTATTTCCTAAAATTATTGGATGTTTACTGTCTTCATCGAGGTTAGCATGTCTGAGTCTTCCGCCCACTCTAAGTATATGCTTCTCATCTAAATAAGGATTTAAAAATTTCAATTTACTTATTTGCCTTACATGCATATTTCTTTTTAAATTATCAATTTCTTCTTCAAACTCTTTCATTTGCACATTTTTTATACATATATTTAAGGCATTATCTAATTCAAGTGGTGATATAATCGAATCAATGTCTTCCTGTAATACTCTAAAGTTTAAAAATCTATGGCAATATGTTAAAACCTTTAATAAATCTATAAGTGTATCGAACCTTTCAAATTCTTCATATAATAATTTTTCTTTTTCTTTATTTTCAGTTATTGTACAAGTAGTTATAGTTTTTTTTCTTTCTAAATTTGTGAATATAATACTAGGGTTTGTCAATTGTATATCTTTATTGTAAAGCCATGTAGGACCTCTCCACCACAACTCATATTTAGCTAATTCTGAAACTAGCATTCCTCGTGATGCAACATCCGCTGGATTTTCGTGGGATTGTACGTGATTCCATTGGTTGCTATTCACAGTCTCAACGATCTCCACTACTCTATTTGCAACGAACGGTTTCCATCTATTTGGTTCTCCACAAATCCACGAAATGACGATTGTTGAATCGGTCCATGCATATATCTTAGAGGAAGGTACTTTCATCGCCTTGGCAACTTGTTTCAGCAATCTAACAAGTAAGACAGCCCCACATAGCTCCAAACGTGGCAAAGACACCGTCTTCAATGGAGCAACTCTAGTGCGGGCTGCGATAAGTTTGATTACAACAGTTCCATCAGGTTTTATCACTCGGCAATATACCACACCAGCATATGCCTGCATAGATGCATCGCTAAATCCATGAATTTCAACTGTCTCCATCTCAGCGTCTGTTGTATTTAGCCAACGATCCAATTGTATATCACTTACATTCTTGAGATCTGAACGTATTTTATTCCATTCTTCTTTTAGCGGTAATGTAATTTCTTCATCTCAGTCTACTCTTTCAAGCCAAAGCCTTTGTATAAGTATTTTAGTCATCACAATGTAAGGTGCAATCCATCCTAATGGGTCAAATAACTTTTGTATATCTGATAAAATACCTCTTTTTGTATAAATATAGTCTTCAGGCAAAGTAATATTGTACTGAAACTGATCATTTTTTAGATCCCAGAGTACTCCTAACGCTTTCACTTTCCCATCAATATTCAGATCTAGACGTGCATTAGACGACCTCTCTGATTCTTCTATATTTTGCATAAATTCCACACTATTCGACGACCACTTTTTCAGTTCAAAACCTCCACAGTTTAACAGTTTCTTTAATTCTTTGCTCGCATCTACAGCTTCTTGGATACTCTGACAACCGGAGAGGCAGTCGTCGACATAAAAGTCATTTTGCAATATCTTTGCAGCAGTAGGGTACTTATCACCTTCATCAATTGCAAGCTGCATCAATGTTTTGACAGCAAGATACGGTGCTGGACCTGTACCAAATGTAACTGTTAAAAGGCGGTATTCTTTCAAATCTTCACTCGGGTCCTTTCTCCATAAAATCCGTTGATAATCCGAGTCCTCCTTGGCTACCAAAATCATTCTAAACAAATACAACACGTGTCTTTGAGGTTTCTTTATCTTCGCGGATCACGGCGTGATGAGGTAAGTACACCGCTTTCATTGTATTTATTTCTTTTGTAGGTACTTCTTCCATATGTTTTAAATCTTTGTATTCTTCTATTACTTTTATATACTCTTCTTTTAATTTTGGCATTCTTGCAAATCTTTTTTCTAATTGTAAAAATCTATGTAAAGCTACTTCTCTTGTATTTCCATCTGGTGATTTTGGATTTTCCGTCTTAAAAGGCAATTTGACTATATATCTTCCTTCTTTAGTTCGTGTATGTGTTCTCATGTAAAATTCTTCGCATGTTTGTTCTTCTTTTGTATAATTTCTTGATGTATTTGTATCTATTTCCCATATTGTTTTTAGCAAATTATCTATATCCAATTGTTGATGCATAACACTTAAAGTATATTCTTCTTGATTTGTATTTGTACTAATTTCTCCAAATATAATCCAACCCAAGCTAGTATTTTGCGCACAAGGTGTACCTGGTGGACCTGTAATTAAACCTTGTTGCAATATTTTTGCGTATTCATTTACACCAAGAAGCAAATCAATCGGACCTGAAAAACAATATGATGGATCAGCCAGTGTAAGACCCTCTAAATGTGGCCACTGATTTAATGCCACTGTATGTTTAGGAATTCTATGAAATAACTGCTTGGACATCACGTAGGCACGTATTTGTAAATCGCAATTATTCGCCTGCCGTGACAAAACCTTTAATGTAACAGCTTGTTTCACAGATACCCGTGTAGACTCAATCCCTGTAATTTCTTTCTGAACTGGCTCTTTTTTTAATCGTAATAATTGAGTCGCCTTCTCACTAAGGAAAGATGCTTGTGATCCCAAGTCTAATAAAGCTCTAACAATAATACTTTTACCTTGCATGTCCTGTATAGTAACCATAGCCGTAGCCAACAAAGCTATGTCCTGCCTTGAGCAGTGGTGTGCTACCATCGTCTTGACTTGCATCTCTTCCACCCTGGATGACGTTGAAGCCGTCGTTTGTAAAGGCTCCTGTAATAACGACGCTTCTGCGTTCCTTGTTTGGTGTAGTAATGAATGATGGCGTTTATGGCATATACGACACGACATAGGAACACGACATTTATTGACAGTGTGCCCTGGAATTAAGCAATTGAAACAGATTCTATTATTTTTTACAAATTCACTCCTTTCAGATGGTTGTAATTTAGTAAACTCTTTACAATGACACAAATAATGGTTCTCTTTACACATTACACAAGTCTTATCCGTATTTGACACATGAAGCGATTTAATATTTCTTTCACGAATAATTGAAGTTGGCGTTATCAACTCTAATGTACGAAATTTGGATTCTAAAAACCTTTTTAAATCATTCCACGAGGGTAAATCATTGTGGTCTTCCTTGTGTGCATGCTCCTCCCATTCCTTGTGTGACTCCGGGTCCAATTTCTGCACAAGAAGAAATATAAGCACAGGATCCCAGGAATCGGTTTTCACCTTCAAGTTTTGTAAGCTATTAATACACTCTGTAGTGGTATCTAATAGACTCTTCAAATGTATTGAGGATTGAGAACTAGATTTTCTTTGTGTAAATAATCTCTTCAATAATGAATTTACTATAATCCGTTTATTGTCATAACGTTTTTTCAGTATATCCCAGGCTTGTAAATAATTGTTGTCGGTAACTTGTATATGTTTAAGAAGTACTGCAGCTTCACCAGTAATACTGATTTTTAAATAATGTAATTTCTGTACGTTCATTAGAGATGTGTTGTTATGAACCAAGGAAACATACATATCTTGAAAAGTAGGCCATTCCTCATAATTCCCAGAGAATATAGGCAGTTGTATTCTTGGTAATTTGACTGCTGACATCTGAGGTTCCATCGTAACATCGACCTCCGCAGTTTGTGCACTTTGTTTTTTAGTTTTAGTTGATAACAAGTCCATTAAATCTCCTTTAACGCACATATATAGGTCTTCGTAAACATAAAAATCTTCATTCACTAAGTACGGCAGCAAAGCACGATGTTCTCGCGGCGTAGCCCTTAATAATTCATGATGTGATGTCTTAAACGTTTCCCAATACTCGTCAATGCACTTAATACGTGTTTCTATATAACCTTTGGTTAAACGTTCCTTAGGGCATTTCTTCAAATTAATTTGAGTTTTACGTATTAAATTCGCCGTATCTTCTAAAACACCGATGATTTTATCTTGTTCTGAAGTCATTATTCACAATAATTGAGAACACAAACTTTGTAAACTTCTTAAACTTGCAATTATTATGTTTTATAACTTGTAATTATTTATCAATCGTTCATTAACGCACTCACTACGATCGTGACCCTTTCTTATCTCTAATGGAATGCGGGTCTATTGTATGCACTCGGTTGCATTTTTTATTCTATAAACCCGAGCGTCCGGCTCGATTGCGACCAAATGTTCTTTACTATAAGGTTCACAATCGTTTGTAGGTATCGGAAGCAAATAAAACGCGTGTATCTTGTGATCAATGTAATTAGAGACTAAAATATACATGCATGTATCGTGTTCTTATATTAAGTATAACAGTAGTACAACCGGCTAAACACATCTCTAATAACATATATTAAATAGTATGTATGTAAGTATGTATATAAATATTTTTATCTATTTAATCGAACAAATTGTCTTTTTCACTTTTCCAAACCTGTAGCTAAAATTGCCAAGAAAATCATCAATTACTATCGAGAAACCGATGAGTTTATATGATACCCTAATAATAATTACACTAAACAGAATCGCTCAAACTTACGGATTAAATTATAAAGGTCCTCGATTATTTACATTGCCAAATATTGGATCGGAAACAATCGCCGGCCGCCCTGACATGACTATTTGTTTAATTTACGCTGTTTGATTGTTATTTGTTTATTTTATGTGATGTGATTATTTTGGGAACTGGCTATGTTTTTTATTAATCGAATTTTAAATATGTATTACTTGTTTATATTTTAACACACAATTATTGTAAGAACATGTTGTAAATGCATATTCAATGAAAAAATAAATTAAAAAGAAAAATATTTATTTCAGTATATTTATCTACATAATCCCGTCTGGTTGGCCTATCGGTGGGTTCCGGCAACTACACTAAGAGCCAGTTTCTTTTAGGCTTTGTGTACTTACCACCTTTGGCTACATCATCACATACATTTACCAATATATGCCATTATTAATTTAATTAAGTCTGTATTGCCAATGAAAGCATAATAATATAATGCCATTTATTCACATATCAAAGAAGAAAAGTTGTCATCGGTAGGAAAGTGTGTATACATTAATTCGTTCCCTATAACTTAGTTTAATTTTAACTAGTCAAACGCAGTTTCCTCACTTTAGCTCACCAAGCCAACGTTTAATTATTACTGCAAGACTCCGCTAATTTGATACTATGAGGCATCTCTATATTGTGTTCGGCGAACTGTAGATTAATGCACAAATTTGACTGGTTAAATATAAGTTTATTTTAATTAAAGGTAGATCTACTCTATGTTTTACTAACGCTAATTTAATTATAACAGCCTCGCCGTGTGCTCATTAAAAATTAATCTGAAATAGTTCAATGCATTAAAAATATTGTTTTATGTTTCTTTATGTTACGTCCGTTAGTTTAAATTTAAATTTTCATGTGTGTTTATTTACTGTTTTTCTACCTACTAATGAGATTTTATTACATGATGTTTTCTCTCGGATTCACACAGTAGGTATCCATAATGTTTATTTGCTTTTCGCTATTCGAACGTCCAGCTATTTAATTATATCTAAGAAGTATCAATCAAAGTCGCATTCCGTGTCTATCTCTTGGTTTGTTTGCTTAGTTCTTCTAAACTACGTTACGGATTTCGATGCGTTTTTCGGAATGCATATAATATATTTTAATTCAATTTATAATTAACTAGCTGTTCCCCGCGGTTTCATCCACGTTCCCGGTGTATTTTTTTTTCATACAAACCTTCTCCTGACAATAACGAACATTTAAAAAAAAATATGGCCAAATTGGTCCAGGAGTTGTTGAGTTATGCGCTTACCAACACATTTTGCGATTCATTTTTATATAATTAATATAGAAAAGTCGATGATTTTCGGGCGCTTACATGGCTTTCGCTAGCTAAACCTTATGAAATACATATAGTCTCCATTTTTATAATTATAATTTAAATATTAATAAAAATAATAGGTAATTTGCGAAGCTATTTTGAATAATATTGTATTAATACTTATCCCGTTAAATTATGGTAGTTACCTCTGACATTTAATGTAAATTAAAGTTGTTATTATATCATATCATTTAAATGAGTACTTTAGAACATATCACGAATTTAAAATCACGCACAACAAAAATTAAGATGTTTGTGTAACGAGACGTACAAAGCTTTTTTGACTAATTAAATATATTAGGTACGTAGTATATTTTTTACTCTTATATACCATATTATACCAGGTTTTATATTTATATAAAATTGTTCTTTATACCATGTAATTAAAATGTAAATGGATCGTATAGTATATGTGTCTAAATCGATCCTAAATGACGCCACATTTTAGTTAATGTAATGTAATTGCACCCGTGCGAAGCAGCGGGGCTACTGTGTAAGAATATAATCATGAACACCATTGAATTTGGCTTCAAGTGAATTGGAGCCCAATTCAATGAAAATCTTTATTATTTCCTTACGCATTAGACCTACATGTAGAAATAATGTGATGAAAATATTTTGTAGGTTTGTATAAAAATAAAAATATTCCGATATCACCACAATATATACAAAAAAATATTATAAATAATAGGTAGCAGATGTGGATATGTGTCTTCTACCTACACAATATGAGGGTTTTACGGAAAAATATAAGAATCGTTTGATTCGGAATGTTTATTTACATTAATATTATTAAAAAAAAAAATACACAGATAAACTGTAACCACGCCGAAATGAGTGACAATAATAAATAAATTACATATCCTACAGCCGGTAAATTTTCAACATATAAGTTGGGGTCATTAAATAGGCGTGTTTCGACACAAAAAAGTACGTTTATTTATTATGTAGCCAAGGTATTCTTTGGCTTAATGAAACGAAACCGCTTTTGAAAAGAAACGAATAATTATTTTATTAATTAAGAATTACATTGAAAAAATAGACAACTTAAATAAATTTTGCACGTATTTAACATAATATTCATGGTTATTCGTTGCTCTCATGGCCACACCCTTACGATGATGTTAGGATGACATTACCTCGCGACAACCCCGCTGATAGCGGACCGCCACTCTCATCATTTCCTTCGGGCCATATTCATCCGATAGAAATAGGGGCGGAGGGGAGGAAACATCCTAGAGAGGGGGAGGGGATGGCAATAACCTCTGAGTGCGTGCTTACTTGAGAGGTATTGCATTTGTTTCTCTCAATACAAGGGTTATATGGCACGCGCATGTTGCCTTCATCGACAGTTACGTAAAATAATTTTAGAAACTTTATTAAGTTTTTATTGTAATTTGAGTTGGCAAGTGTATTTATAAAATGTAAATATAAATTATAAATGACTTTGATAACTTAGATTAAGTGAATAGAAAGTTTAGCATATTTTTTCTGGATAAGGCAAAATAGTTGGTATACCTACTTATGTCAGACAAAAAATATTTTTCTGTAATAGAAATAAAATTCAAGTTATTAATACCAATATATGTCACTTGTGATACATAAAATAAAGTTTTATGTGAGAATAAAACACACTGTACAGAAGTATGTAGCGGTTGGTAGGAACAAAAAAATGCCACCACAGCGCTTTCCGACGTGTCGGAAATATTAACTTGAATATTTGAATACTTTATGATCAGTAAAAGAAAGATTTGAATCACAAATGTGTTCGCATTTTAATCAAACAGCAGTCAAATGCTTGCTCAGATTTACCTAAATATATTTTTTATACTTAATTTAATTTTGTATTAAAAAGGAGGGGAAAGCATTTTCTTTTTAAATTCATTTCCATACATTTAGGGGCCGTATACTAAGTAATTATGACTATGTATTCAATTACCAACATAGTAATTGAAAAACCAATAGATAAAGATTTGTCATTATGAATCATTCACATCTAATTCCTTCCTGGGGTCGGTAGAACATCATCTTTTCTTCCTAAATCGCCAAAGTTATTATAAGTATACGAGTTACTAGCTTCCGCCCCGCGGTTTCACCCGTGTTCCCGAGGGTTCTTATATTTTCTCGGGATAAAAAGTAGCCTATGTGCTATTCTATACTATAATCTATCTTTGTGCCAAATTTCATTCAGATCCGTTCAGCTGTTCTGATTGAGTAACAAACACCCGTCCATCCATCCATCCAAACTTTCACATTTATAATTTTAGTAGGATAGTAGGATTATAGATCATGTTATTGTATTGAACAGAAATCCAAGAAAAACATCGTGATTATTTATATTTTATGAAAAAGGGGTTCACGTTAAGTTTTTGTGATACAAACAAGCCCAACCAACGAGGTTCTTGTAAGAAATACAATTTAACTTCCTCGCGAACACAAAATGTTTCATTTGAAAGCGTTTCCTGAAAGATTGTAACAAATTGAATCTCACGCCCGCTCAATCCTTTATTTCATCGCCTCCCTTTAATACGAAGAAAAGATTATTAATCGAAAATTTTCCATCTAAGTGGAAGTGTTTAGAGCCATCTGTCTGGATTTGTCAAGTAAACGAACCCCTTTTTTAATGACTTTATTTGTTTAGAAAGTGAAATATTTTATTAAACGTAATTTAATTACAGCTCTGTTATTTCATAATAAAAATGGTATTGTATTCAACAACCAACATAATCCAATATAATATACAAATTTATATTTTAAGGCGATGATAGCTCAGTGGTAGTGACGTCCGACGCCGCGGCGAAGGTCGTGGGTTCGAATCCTAGAATGAGTTTGAGCTTTCGGTGAAGGAAAACATCGTGAGGAAATCATACCACGGTGGTAGGGTACTTTGTAGTAACCGCCTGGCTGGCTACCACCCTCAAGTTGAAAATCTGTCGCCAAACACCTATTGGTGTGTTCCGGCAGCTGCACTGGAGAGCCAGATCCTTCTAAGCTTTGTTTGCTTACCACTTTCGGCCACATCATCACCTACCATAGGGAGATTGTGGTCAAACACAAGCCTATACAAAGTAAAAAAAAAAATTGTAATCGCGAATGCGGATTAAGCTAAATACCTACTGTTAAAATAATGTTAAAAAGTACTACTTGCAGGTCATCAAGATCTCGTAGATTCTTTAGAACACAGCTCATTATATTGCCAGCGAATTGGTAGGTACAGCGTGAGTGTGAGTGAACAAAATCCATCGCCCGAGGGTCCTATTCTGTAACAAATACATGAAACCAAATACAACAATTAGGATTTATGAGCGCTTTTGATTTTGAGCTTTAAAACCAATATGTTGGGCACGAGCGTACATATCTCTCAATTATTTCCGAAAAAGGGTAAAATGAAGACATGAGATAACGAAACTATTTAGGTACCTTTCCGTGGGATAGAACACGGCGTTTTGTCCGGTACACCCGTTGAATTCCTCAGCGCAAATAACTGAATACCAGAGGCATGTTATATTTCGCAATTCCCCACAACGGCCAAACTACGTAATAATATTGTGCTCGGGCTCGCATTCGGGGTAGAATCATCGATAGTCATTATCGGAAAAGCGGGTTTAAGAGCCGTCCCAGCCCCAGCGGGACCTTTACGGAGGTCTCATCCCGACGCGTTCGATAACTATGCTAATGTTATTTGCGCCAGTGGGTTTGAAAACGGCGGCATCCACTAACTTGCGCATTCCGAAGAACACAGAACTCCCTAAAGGTAAGGTTTTTGAATGAAACATCTTACTTTACGAGCTATGATAGCATATTGTGAAGAGATTTGATGTTTCACAAAATACTTACGACCTTTTAGATAATTTGCTCTTTTACTTTTGTATAATGTACCTTCGTCTTAAGTATGTCAAAATATTTAGAATGTTGGTTAATTTTGATTTAGAGACTAAAGGTGATCGTAGGAAATACCCTACAATTGATGAATACAACAATAAGGAATACACAATAATAGATCGGATTAATAAACTGATTTCTATTGATACTAACCATGTCGTCAATGAACCTAATAATCCATGTGAACCACAGTGCAAATACTCGGGCAGGTCACATAACTAAGGTAGTCTTATGTTATTGAAGCGTGTGTGTAGCGAGCCATTCCAAAATGATATACACGCGACAGGACCATCTAACAACAATACACAGATTTATTTGGATTTGTATACAAGTATTTCTTAGTTTAGAACTTTAGAGTTTTTCTATGTTAGGGTCCGAATTGGCGACAACGAGCGCATAGATAATCAATGGAAATATATGATGGTGAGACAATACAATAGTTTGGACCTCCTAAGCTGTGTGTGTAGAATAATAAAAGAGCGCCCATCTGCACCGTTTATGTCCCACGTAGCGCGCACTATTCAGTAGATCGAAAAAGTTTTCCAATAGTAGTACCACTGATGATAGAAAATAGTTGCCCATGGAAACCTGTGTGTGGATACTTTTATTGCAGTCCCCTTTCAAGTTGTGAGTTTGTCGAGAGCTCGCTTCTTGAACAATAGACAGTTATTATTGGCGCAATTATCAATTTCTGAGCGTGGTTATAAATCACACTATGAGATACACCATGCAAAATTCTTATGTCGTAATAGTAGATCTATTTTGTAGTATCTTATCGTAATAGTATATAATCGTAGAGTAGTCTATATTATGATATAAGTAGAGAAGTTGCTCATTACGCACGTGGCTGTGAGTTGCAGTCCGAGCCGTAGGCGAGGGCGTAAATTAGCCAAGTTCATGCGCCCAATGTATGGTCAATGAACATACAGCCTACTTCAAAATTGTAATTTTAAGTGATAAAATGCAAATATTTAAATATTTTATAACAAATTGTAAATTATGAATAATTTAATTAAATAAATATTTGTTTGACTTAATTAAAGATTTATTCATTTATTTATTCCAAAAATGTATATGGATTTTCAGCGGCATAAAATCTCTTTGTTGTTACTAAAAAAAACTATTACCCGGTTAAATTGAAAATACTCGCATATAGTGCACATATGTTGTAGTATGGTACTAATTTAGCTTTGTAGGGATAATTCTATTACGCACGTGTGCGGTAATATTATTACGCACGCGTGTGTTATAGCTTGGCTTATGGCCCTAAAAGCGTTGTAATAAGGGTCACTTTACGAGCAAGTGTATTGAAAAAAAATTAAATAGGATGCTTGAAAATAACACTTTTTCTAGTATATTAAACAATTCAAAACACTCAACCGATATTGAACTTTATGAGAAAAACTTTAGGATTACATAAGTGTAAAGATATGAGGAAATTTAAGATTCAGTTAGATATTTGAGACGAATCGCTGGAACTACTCCAGTTTCCATAAAAAAATATTATCACGGTAATAAAACGATAATGTGGAACTTTTGTAGGTACTTATTAGTATTATTTGCTTCCTTCATAACTTTATGACAGCCTTTTTGTATTTTTGCCTTTTTACATACATGATGAAAAATGGCACATTTTCTCTATGTACAATTTTGTGTAGGTATATAAAACATACTTGTATATGTACTAGAAACTAAACTCTACTGATTTGATTGATGGGCATCTGTTGTGGTTCAGAACTTCAGCTGTTCAGGTTTCCCTCGCCTGCATGTAAAGTTATAAACTTACAAGAAAGGATCGAATGAAGTAGAGTTTCAAGTCCAAGTAAGGCAAATACCCAAACAAAACATATCAAATTCAAAATAGTAACTATTTGTACGTTGTATTTGATGAAGCTAAACATTAATAAAACAAACTGTACCAAGGAAAAACCTAGAAGTACGTTAGTGTATACAAAGAATTAAACGAAATGGCAAAAGAATCAAACTTTGGTTAGGCAAGGTGCGCTAAAGCGTCATGTCGCCATGCACCAACTGGTGTGTTCCGGCAATTGGGCCTGAGAGCCAGTTTGCCTTCTAAGATTTATAAAGGTCGGCGACGAATTGATTATCCCCCTGATATTGCTAATGTCCATAGGTGACGGCAGCCACTTACCATCAGGTGGACCGCATGCCTAATTGTCAACCTTCTGACACCAAAAAAAATAGGCCACGCTAGGACGCCATGCTATATTTACCGTCAAAAAAAGCGCGCGTCTCCTGACACGATGTCATATCAGAATACGATTTAATAGAATATTTTCCGTTATAAAAAATATTCTATGGTAGGGTATATCTTTGTATTCGCCAAAATTCGTCCAAAGCCATTACGGTGTGATTGAGTAACAAACATAAATCGATAAATAAACTTCCGAACTTACGTATTCAATTTTATAAGTACTTATTAAAAAGTTTAATTTTGAAAGAAGAAGAAAACTATCCGATTAAAACTCTGTAACCCATACTTCAGTCGGGGTTGAATTACTCGTTAAGATAACACCGTCTGAAGAGACCAACAAGCCGTGGCTTTGGGAAATGACAACACTATTGAATTACGTCATACCTTTAGCGAGATACGTTTTATGAACATTTTCCTTTACACCAGCAAGATTTTGAGGTTTATTTATTTATACACAAGATTTTCACAAGTCATTGAGATCGTTTATAAATATCCTATAAATATCATAGTAGGTTATTTAATAATATAAACAAAAATATAAAATACTTAGTTAATTAACACGTTATCAAAATAAATAATAAGACATTGCTTTCTGTAATTATTTTTGAATCATAAGGCATTAGCAATTAAATAACTGTCAGTAATATATTAGCCGATAGAAGCACATAACGACAAATATACAAACGTTCGATTTATAATAAAAACCGGTCAAGGGCATGTCGGATGAAGTACAGTGTGTAGGATTCCATAGCACTCGTATAATGTAGCAAGTTATAATTTATAAAGTAAATTTATTCTGCAGCAAAAATAAATTTGTATTTCATTGTATTTCAAAGACACTGTAAAAAACAATGTTATTTCTGCGGTCGCTAATCTCAGAATAGCACGACACAGCATATTTCATTCAAACCAGTTTTCCTTGAAAATGTTATTTTTGTTCAAATTCTTTAATTTTCTACCCCATGGTTGAATTGGTTTAATAAAAACGGTAATAGTACGGTGGTAGGGTACTTTGAAGTACCCGCTTAGCTACTACCCTCAAGTTGCAAATCTGTCACCAAACAGTTAGTCTTTATTAAAGCCTTTGCTTGCCGCGGGGCACGGCGCGCGGCGTCGTGTGACGGGTCACCTTTACTTCCCTCTAATATGAGAAGAATGGCTGTCACATGCGCCATACTTGTAAACAGGTGCTGTTTGTGGGAAGCTGGTCTGTTTGAGGCTGTTATTTACTTATTATTACATTTTAATAGAGTATTGTTGTTTAGCTACCGGTGCAAGAAATTCTTTTCAGTGATTTTGGACGGAATTACAAGGGTTCTATTTTTTGTCATGTGGCTACGGAACCCTAATAAAAATAGTATGAACCATCATTTTGTTTTGTAAATTATGTACAATATCAAACTCACCTATTATCTTATTTCAAAGTTTTGTTAAGGAATTCGTCTACTATATCCGTTGGGACCTAAAGCATTCAAATAATACTATATTGTCAGCGAGCAATCGCATTTGAATATACGAATAAGCATGCGTCATAGTGTCCGTGAGCGTATTCCGGTATGCGTACAATGTGTACTACTTTTTTAGAGGCAAGAAAACTTGTGAGTAGTATCTCAAGTGTGTTCAGTGTTAAGTATCTACCTATGACAGCAAATGCAATCGTCATACTGATATGACGTTTCATAAAAATAGTGTATTGTACCTTTTTTCCTATTTTCATTTCGACAAACTAATTAATTATTATTTCATTTATATCTAAGTCATAAATCTGGGTACGTTGCCTTCTGATAGCGACTTTTTAATTTAGATTATTTTATAAGCTTCTTACTTTAATTTTTTTTGTCAATAGTATTAACTTAAATAAAATTGATTAAACTCTAGTAAATACCTACAAAATGTGTGGACTCGCAGCCTCGCATTTTGTAGGTGGACCCGCTCAGTCACGCTACAGCGCCTTAAAAAAAAGTCATAATCTAAGTTACCTTGTTACCGTTTTGGCTTAAGCTTATGGTTATATCAAATATAACTGAAAATGGGACTTTGAAGTAATCAAAGAGGCTACACCAGTGTAGGTACACAGTGCTACCATTTAGGCCGGCTTATCCCAATCCGTTGTGTGTGCTGCGCTGCGCCATGAATACAAAGGGCATGGTTGCGGGCACGCTGAGGTTTCGCGTTCATGCCAGCAGTTGCTTGTAAGCAACCTATGGTATGGAGCCCATCCTTACCTATTGGATCGTTTATACTACTACTTTGAATGGTACGATAGGGGAAAAAATGTCTAAGAATTTGTAAAACTTACGACCAATGATTTTTTTTATTGAAATGACCTTAAAATTGTTACTCCATATTGTCAACTATGTTTTCAATAAAAACTTGTGGTCAATAGGTTTTTGTCCTTAAATGAATATTTAAGCCCAAACCAAATATAGACCTGCAAAACATAAGCCTCTTTAGTTTGCAGCAAGACTAAGTAGTTGCTATTACTTATAACATCACAAAAGCGGTCTGTAAGTATATTACTAATTTATTTTAAAGGGTCGTAGAAAACCCGTCTCTGTTTTCTGTTATTAATAATGCAACTCACTTAAGGTAAGTCGTTTTAAGCAACGTTGTAAATATTTGGAATTATTGCCCCGAATGTACTCGTCAACGTTCCCAGCTTACATGCTTGAGCAAATTCAGGTGGGGTAACTACATTGCGTATAACGGATTGCTGAATAATGTCTGAAATCTTCTTTGTAGCATGATAGAGAAGCTCCGAGCGAGATATAGCATTTATTATATAATGTAATAAAGGAAGAATAATAAAATAAATTAAAATAATTTGAAAAACCTTATGTCCGTAAATTAAACATTAAAAATAATAACTATTAAGATAAAAAAAAGAATTGCATTTAGGATAACTGAACTTTTCCTGTTCTCATAACTAAAAAAAAAATATAAAAGTTATCGACAACATTTTTATATTGCCTTGGCATTGGGGTAGTTTCTGCCGTTACACAAGTACTGCATTCTGATGTTCACCATAGAGATGCGCAAAATGTACCACTGAATTATATCACTCTTCTATATCTGTATATCACTAGTGATATAAGGGTTCGTTTGACGACTGAGCGAAAACTAGCGATATGTTTTTACAACGCTACCACACAGACCTCGTCGTATGTCAATTTCCACATACTACAGCGACCAAGACATATTAATACATTACAAATTATTGATATTTACAGTGTGTATGTAGCATTGTCAACCTAGAAGCCTTGAGTAATATTTTCAAAAAATCTAATTTATTCTAGGTTGGCGTATTTAAAAATCAACAGCTATTTACAATGATTAATATTTTACACTATAGTCAATTTACAAGTTAAAAATGTAATAATCGCTAGTCTCGTTCTTTTTTACGTCGTGTGCAATATCTATCTCTATCTGAGCCAGAAGAGCGAGAGAGATACTTTATCCGTCAACTATGTGTTAATCCCCTTTAGTTCAGTCACTCAAATTGAAACCATATTATCTTTAAAGATATAAATATATAATTCGAAATCAAAAAAGGTAAAGATATATAACTTTTATATCTCTAGCTCGCGAGCTACACAACTCCAGTTCACCAACATTTATAATGGGATTCGATATGTGAAGAAATGTTTAAAAACTTAAAATTCTGCTAATGATTTTAGGCCCTGATAAGGCACTTATGATTTGAATTTTTGTGGATTTGTTACTCAATCATGACGTAGCGGCTGAACCGATTTACGTTAAAATTGCCACATAAATAGAACATACACTGAAACTAGTATTAAACGGGCAGAAACTAGTAATAAGAATAGAATATAATGTAATAGAATACTATATAATAGTGTACATCACAATGACAGAACATAAGAAAAAAGTATTTAATGAATTGAAATGCAGTCTTCAACCTGCAAATAAAATTAAAATTACTTCTGAAGAAGCTGTGAAGCTTCTTGTAGTTACAGGTCTTATATTACATAGAGGTTACGTGTTACGATGTGATTCACCGAGACATAGTACTTTTAGTAAATAATTTATTGTAGAAGCTCAGTTCTATTTAACAACTGAAATGAAATGGCATTGTATGTTGAATTGCATAATAAATCAAATTGAAACAAATATTACAAGAATTTAAATAAGTTTTTTTTTTTACTTTGTATAGGCTTGTCTTTGACCACAATCTCACTGTGGTAAGCACACAAAGCCTAGATGATCGAAGATCGAAGAATAATGTTTTCTTCTATTTGAACAATACTTTATTTAAATACGATGTGTATAATACGGGTGACAGTTGTACAAATAACAAGAAGGGTGGCCTAGAGAGTCATTTGTCTTTTCCTACCTTAATTATTGCGATGAAAATTTATGTGAGTCGCTGGACCACAACTTCTAAAGGTGAATGTTCTGTTAAAATTTATGATTTACCTCTTAATGTTTGATTCTTATAAAAATATGATGGGTACTCAATTTAATATTGTTAATTTTCATTTATCTATACTAATATATATAAAAAGCTGAAGAGATTGTTTCATTGTTTGTTTGAACGCGCTAATCTCAGGAACTACTGGTTCGATTTGAAAAATTCTTTCAGTGTTGGATAGCCTATTTATCGAGGAAGGCTATACTTTTTATCTTGGGAAAACACAAGATCCTCGGGAACGCGGGTGAAACCGCAGGGCGGAAGCTAGTATATCATAAATAAGTTAAAAACTGGTCAAGTATGAGTGGAATCTTGCATAATGTAGCGTTGCGTAGTTACATCAACTTTATTATGAATCTTTATTTTGGCTTATTATTACATACTTGTGACCGGTACAGGTTCTTATAATAATTGTAATTTCGTCCTTCATGCTAGATATAGTTTTTTAGATTTAATCATTGTGATAAATACAGATGTATCTGTGGACGAATGGACTTTAGAAACTTTGAGGGTGCCATGATTAACTACGGAACCCTAGTCTGGAACCATGACATCGGCATCAAGCTGCAACTTTATCTCATTAGCGTAATATATTTATTTGATTTCGAAGAGTACCTACTACATTTATGTAATCAAAAACCCATTCAATGTGATAGCAATTTTACTCATAACAATCATTTTAAATCCAAAATAAAACAATATTGAAAACAAGTGAAATTTTAAAATCGTAGTAGGTATGAAAACAGAGTGCGTTTGATGTTTTAATTAAGAAACCCTTAACGTGAAAATAATGTATTTTTAATACATGAAACTTT
Source organism: Tetheella fluctuosa (assembly GCA_951216915.1). Lineage (NCBI taxonomy): Eukaryota > Metazoa > Arthropoda > Insecta > Lepidoptera > Drepanidae > Tetheella > Tetheella fluctuosa. The sequence goes on along the minus strand of OX578231.1, from coordinate 6,099,395 downwards.
TTATCTGGAACCTGAACCAACCGGTTTTGTGTAACAAGGCTTTGAAGGCCCAGCGCGAAAAATTGTATTGGGTACTACGACACAATCTAAAGGCCTATTAAAGGTCTATTAGGACCTCTTATTTTAAGTTTTTTTTTTCAGTAAAAACGGTAATCAAAGAAAAAAGTAGAATTTGGAAACTCCTATTATTTAAACATTGTATTATTGTATTATCTATATTTCTATACTTTAATATTATAAAGCTGAAGAGTTTGTTTGTTTGGTTGAACGCGCTAATCTTGGGAACTACTTGTTCGAATTGAAAAATTATTTTAGTGTTGGATAGCCCATTTATCGAGGAAGGCTATAGGCTACTTTTTATCCCGGGAAAACATAAAATCCCTCGGGAACGCGCGTGAAACCGAGGGGCGGAAGCTAGCCTCGTATAAAAATATGTCACAGTATCTTCCATCGAGGAAAGTACTAGCTAAGCATTTACGCAAGACTATTGTTAATTAGTACTTATTCGGTGCATGAGTGACTTTATATAATATACTACCATATCTCGCATAAGGATTATATAAGAAGCACTCGTTAATAACTCAACATTACATAACACAATATTGTTTCAATATATCAAGTAGCGTGATTCGTTAGAGAATGAACATAAATTTTGTTAATAAAAAACAAACACAATGCATGGTTTCACGGCGTGTTTGTCTCTGTTTGCTGATGCCCGTCTCGTCGCAAACAATTAGCTCTTTTGTGTACTTGCCCAGACTTGCCACACTTTACCAACGAGGGTTCTCTCGTGGAGCTGCACACTGACTAGAAATGCCTATCAAAACAGTTTTTTTTAACCAAGAAAAAACTACCTGTACTGTACCTGTGTTGAAATGAAATGAAAATATTTTTTATTCAAATAGGCCTTCACAAGCACTTATGAATAGTCTGACTCTAACGCACGGTTCAGAAGGTTGATTTTACTGAGAAGAGCCGGCAAGAAACTCAGCAATAACTCTTTTCAAAACCAACTCAAAATTTACATAAAATTATTTATCTAGTCTTACTGACAATATTTGTGTGTATATATACGATTTGGAAAAAATAAATGTAAGTATCAAAATTATGAGTAACTCTGTAAATAAATGGATTGCAAGCTTAAGCAGACCAGCCCCTACAAGCAGCACCTGTTCACAAGTATGACGCATGTGGTAGCCATCGCCCTCCTCACAAATATTATAGGGAAGTGAGCGACCCGCCACACGACGCCGCCGCAAGCGAAGACCCCTGTTTGACCACTATCTCACCGTCGTAAATGATAATATGGCCGGTATGACACAGGCTAGAAGGAATTGGATCTCCAGTGCATCTCCCGGAACACCGGTAGGTGCTTAGCGACAAATTTTCAAGTTGAGGGTGGTAGCCAAAGTACACCCTACCACCGTGCAAATAAAAGTATCTAGTAGTCCAAGTAAATGAGTCACAATTTTGGTACCAACAATTATTTTTCCATTTAAAGCATTTTTTATCCGTGGCATCTGTCCTATACGTATCTATGACTCGTTCAAGTTATAAATAAAGTTTACGATTAAAGTTGAATAAAATGATTAGAACTTTATAAATTATTGCACTTTAAAATCTCTTCTAGCCAATTTGTATCCAAACAAAGAGATAACAGTGGATTGTATAATACACACACAATTAATATTTTTGTTTGTTCAGGTCACCCTAATTTATGAGTAGAATGAGACCAAACCATGCGACCGTTAAAGACGGTAATAATCACAAATGAAAATAGCAATTTACTTAAATATGAGGCTTAATTAAGTTTCATACTTAATATATTAAGGTTTTTGATCACAAAACAATTTAGTCTAGTTTTAGTAAAATTTACTGGTCGATTTTTTAGTTTGAGTGTAATGAAATACTGATAAGAATATGAAAAATAATCAGATAAAATATTTATTGATTTAATGAGACATTTTTCCATAATTTTGTTTGAAAACAGAACTTCATTGCTCCCTTTTTAAATTGTCCTATAACCAATATCCTGAAGGTTATTCTGGAATGCTACTTTTGAAATAAAAAATATCATTATATTTCACGACGGGTAGTCTGTTGTTTGTTTCTTTGTTTACTTCAAAGTATAAGGTCTATAGGGGGTTTATTCTTGTATACCTTATAATAAAGTGACGATTATTTTAACGATGAGTCTGACTAAGTATTCCATAAAATATACTCGTAAAATTCAAATACTGAAACAGTTTGGCATACAATTATAGTGCAAGTTACCAACTTGTGCAAAGTAGATGTAGAGTTTACTGTTTCGTTACAGTCAAAAGCGACATGTACTTTGCAAGCTTATGTCATACCAGAATTAATTAAATTTGTGTGTACACTAAAGATTACATGCGCCGGTCTGTGTTTGAACGGGGGTTAATCTATTATTAAAATGCAGCTGCATCCACCGCGAACGTATTAAAACTTCCATTGTTGTCAAGTTAAAATGTTTTGCTATTTACCTCATCGTGTTTTATATTTGCAGTCTTATTTACGTCAAGTAATATATTTTTGGTTAATATTTACATACGTTAATTTTAAAAGTGTAGTTTTATAATTTTGTTTATTGCTATAAAATGAAGCGCTGCATTCCTCTTTATATACGTATTCTTGGCATCAGGTCCCATCCACCGTATAAAAAATGTATGTATGAATACTTAGTCTTGTAGTAACTGTCGGAGATACTTGGGCCCGGATGGTCATTCGCGACGACTTAGTTATCATTTCATGTCCTCTGAATTGACATTAACTCACTTGCAGGATAATTCTGTCACGTCATACATAGGTATATTTATACTATAAAACGTATATATAGCTTTCTATCAAAACTGATCGGTATAGTTCCCACACACGCCTTTTCTGTGGCATTTTAATTCGATGCATTTTTAGCTAGTGTCTGTTTAAATACCAATAAATATATCCTTCCCGGTGTCATCTGCATTCCTGGGACAAAAAGTACTCCATGAATATATCCTTAGTCTATGGTAACCCTATTGAAAATTTAATCTAGCTGGGTTCGGTATATATTAGATTAGTATGAAAATAAGAATAAGGATATACAAACGTATTCAGGGGTGGTGGGGGTACCTATAGTTCTTATTATCATTAATAGGTAAGCTACACTATAACTAATTAGAGATATGCACTATAGCTCTATGTTCTACGGTAGTGCTAATTAGCACATACCCATTACAACCGTATTTTGGTATTTATATAGCCGCAACGTACAAGTTAATTTGTGTACAAATTTTAGTAAATAATCTTATTTTGTTGGCAGATCACTCAGGAATGATTAATATTATTTGTGGTATAGGGACCCCTCCTAATTATTGGGAAATTATCTCCTAACCTGTACGGTAGAGATAGATAGTTAACATTTATTGCTACACCACATATTCTAGTCTAGACCACAATATGTTGTATAAAAGTCAACTTACAGTAAGAGTTACAATGGGCGGCTTCATCACTAGTGATCTCTACCAGGCAACCTTTGGATGTAGAGGAGTTAAAAAACTGTTAGCCGTAATTTTGTTCAAATGTAAATGATTTAGAATAAGCAGTGTACTATTATTGTATTGGTAGGTATCTTATTATTGCAAGTCATTCTAATTACTTATTGACTTGTCCTAATACATTTTACAAAAGTTACAAAACAAGTACCATGTTTTTGTTGGCAAGCAAGCTTCCGCGTTTTGTAAATTATCACAATATTTTTAACAACTATATTGGTTAAGTTTCTAGTTAGTAAATTGACTTGCCTGTTAATTGATATTAACAGTATTAATTGTTGCCAACGTAAAAGTGAGCCAAACTACACGATCGTATGTAGCATAATGTTGCATTGCATAACGGGAGCAAAAGTACATCGGTACGTAGCTATGACGGTCGTTGCTTGGTTCCAAGTTTTAATAACACTGCCGCACTTTTAGGTCCTAGTTAAAGGCTAGAACGAGGTTAAAAGCACGACGATGTCATATGTATAAGTTGTTCCAGCAAATAAAAATATTGTGTTAATAAAATAGTCGGTAAATTTTACTTCTTGCTTTGCTTTGATTGCCTTCATTGACTCTACGAACTTTATCCTACGACGATGAAGCTACTTTTTGTTATTACGTTACAAAGAGTCAGACAAAGATTTGTAAATATGCTCTAAAAAATACAGACTAAAACTACAGACTTCTATTTTTAAAAGTTAATTTTTGACGCATTAAAAACTGCAGCATAATCATTACCCTCGCAAACAAATATAACGATCCCAAAAACTGCAAGCGGAAAGAGTTAAACTGCATAATTAGCCGTCTGAGCCGCGGCGAATAAAAACATAAAACTTAACAAGCGAATCATTTAGGCAAGAAACTTGTTGGCTTGAAACCAAAAACCTGGCAGCATCGAGTGGCCGACGTTACCGCTACATCTGATCCCGGTTTAATTAGAGACAATGCCTCGTGACTAGTGCCAAATTCATAGTACATGTTGTATTATTTGTAACTGGCAGAGTTGCAATGACAATTGGTACCGATAGTTGTTTATTTGACGTAAAACGTTGCAACCTAAAGATCTGTCGATCGCTAGTTGAGTAAGCAACTTTTGGACATATTACGCTGACAATCCATTGAAATTAATCGCTGAACTTGGGTGACTCATTGTGTGCACTGAATTGAAAATCCGCAACCACCGTGTTATGGTTTCCTCACGATGTTTTCCTTCACCGAAAGCTCAAGCTCATTGTAGGATTCGAACCCACGACCTTCGCCGCGGTGACTGACGTCACTACCACTGAGCTATCATCGCCTTAAAACATGTCACAGTACAATGTGATGTTAGTGCCTGGTACGGGAATTTGTTCCAGTCGTAGTGATGATGAGTGTTTCGAAAGAAATTCCTGGAGTTCATTATCATTTTCCTGTGATTGAGCAATGTAATTTTTTTTTAATGTAGCAGCACAGCACTAATCGTTGCACGCATCCCTAAAAACGCAATGTTTTCAGTAACTTATTTTCTTCTTAATACAAACGTTCTACTGTATCTACTTACATCTTATTTATTATTTCCACCTGATCCCCACATTTGGTGACTCCGTCGCGCAACGATTAGTGCTGTGCCGCCTTAAAACGATTGCTAGTTACTATTTCTTCTCAATATATAAAATGCGTCTTTCTGCTAATTTTCTTGAGAACCACTATACAGATTGTCGGGGAACGTGCGTAAAATCTAGTCAAAAAGATAAAGTGATTGTAAAATCTAGTTTAATATTAAAAGAAATTTACTTATATTACCATAGATTTTAATGTTTATGTTTATCTGTCAACGTTACGCTTGCTGTCGTTGATTTACTCTTATTTACACATTTAGATGGTTTATTCATCATGCAAGTTATTGAATATTGAATTAGAATTTTGCGCAGTGTTGCTGTGAAACAGATTAAGTAGAATTAAATCAAATGGCTTAATAATCTGTAGCTTAGTTTAAGAAATCTTAAATTAATTATTAACAAAGTAATACCTACCGTTAGGTATGCCCACGAGTTAAATTTATTTACAGTATAATTCTGAACAACGAGCTAAGTTACTCAAAGCCTTTGAAGGCTGTGCCGGCATGGTTTAAATACATTGGAGTGAACATTGCAGGACTGATAATAAGGATATTAATTAAGGTAGGTCCAAAGCTCACAGTTGCCTTTTACTAGATTAATTACAGTCTTGTGAACATTGTATGCCTTTGCCTCTCACTGGCAAACAATCAACATAATGGACTACGAACGAAAACATTGCAATTTAATGAAAACTCACAAACGGAAAAGCGTTAATTCCTCATCATCATCATTATTTAGCCCTAAGATGTCCACTGCTGAACATAGGCCTCCCCCATGGAGTTTTATAACTAATGGTTTTGAACCACTTGCCTCCAGCAATTCCTTGCGATGCAAATCAGCAGATTGATTCAGTACATTTTGATAGCAAACGAAATAGTTTGCGTTGGATACTGTTCTTTTGTCGTACGTGTTTTTCGCGCTGTTTAGAATTCTCGACCGAAATCAATTCGGTTTCTGAGATATTCTTATATTATTTAAGCTACTTACTATATGCTTCGAGAACCGTGTCAAATTATTCGGTTGATAGTTTAACACTATCTAGTCCATTAAAAAAGAACCACATCAGGTACCTACATAGATAGTATTCTTTAGATTTAATTATTCATACAGGTAGTCTGAATATTTTTCGTAAAGATAGCTACGTATTTCGTATTATTTCAGAATATAGGTGATAAAAACGCCACTATGTTTAAAAAAGAAAAATCCTAGTAAATCTTTTCCAAAACCTTAATTATTATAGATCAAGGTTCATTAAATAATCTTCATTTAATAAAATAAAATGAAAATGATAAATCTACGATAACCTCAGAGGCGCCCACCGCCCCGCTGTCACTGATTGATTTGTGATAACAAATTACCTCCGGGAGTAATGAGTTACCCGGTATCTCTAACTTTATTATGGAGCAAATTAAGTTAATCCTACGGGCAGGCTTCGTTGCCAACAAGAAACTGTTTAAGAGGTTATTTGCAAGAATACGATGTAAAACTTCGAGTAACAGAAAATTTGATTTTATCATTGTTGATACCTACATTATTTGATTCTATAATATAGTTCTATAAACGAATTTATAATAAAAGGCCTCTCTGAGATTGGCTGTTTTACATTTACGTTTTGCGAATCTGGTCATGACTCAGGTAGGAATATCTATATGAAGATAATATATTGGAGAAAGTTCAATGCTCTCTTTTGACTGTTTTGAACAAAAGTTTTAATCTGTAATTACGAACTAAAAAATCAGGTTCATATAATTTCACTTGTGACCACGATCAAAGCAATATAATATTTTGTTAATAATCTACGCGCGAATAAACCCGATCGATATATATTTATGTTTTGAATAAAACTTTAATTTTAATAACATGTCTATTAAATCCATTCAATAGAGACTCAAAGTTCTGAAAAGTTATCATAGAGTATGGTGTGGTGACCTGTTTAGCTAATTTAAATGATCCAAAATATTTTTTGAAAACCATTCTTCTAAAAAGTTGTTTAAAAATCATGTTGGTTTTGATCAGTAGTTCACTAGTGTATACACTTGACTTTGACTTTGATATTTTTTTTTTCGATGCTACTCTGCTAGCGATGGGCAAGGTTCCCCGCAGGCTGGCAGCGTTTCCTCTTTGGATGGCCAATTTAATGCACTGGTGGAAAATGCTTTAATTTAAATTCGTATGAAATACCATTTCAATATCGATAACACGCCACATAAGTGTTAAACTAAGCAGAACGCGCTATTTCAGAAACACACAAATTTAATAGTAAGACTTCATTAATCTACAACTTAAACATACGAAGTCAACGTCTCACTTGAACCTTGCCAAACTTGTTGTTCCTTGAGCAAACAAACCCAAGTTAATGGCTTAATATTGATGCGTGGTTTTGACATTTCCTTGCTTAGTGACCCTTTGAGGCGGGCCTGCCTTCACCAGAGGTCGTGACTCCTTTAACACGTAAGACCCTGTCCGTCCTTTTAGTTGGTAACTTTGAATGGTAGCTCTGAGGTAAGTTAATGTATACGTGATATTTCCTACATACCATTAATTATTCCTGTATTATGTCACCTTCCTAGTTCCTAAATGTTACTAGGTGTTCCGTTAATAGTTTAATTATTCTACGAATATGGCACACTTCCGCTCGGCAGTGATTTGGGGCATTTTTTTAAATTTATAAGTAGTTTAGTTTTTAATATTAATTTTGAACATACAATTTTATTAAAGAACTTAATACTAACATAACATTGAGAAAAAAAAAAGTAAGAAGCTTAAATTATAAAATAATCTAAATTAAAAAAATCGGTATCAGAAGGCAGCGTACCCAGAATGCTGGTTTATACCTTGGTCAGAGAATCAGCATTGCCATCCAAGCTTAAACATTTATCCGTCCCCATAAATAATACACAAATATTATACAATAATTACACCACTATGGTATTAGAGACATTGCACTCAGTCTTTTGAATTCATACTTGAGTGATAGAATTCAAAGGGTTGATGTAAATGGTAAAGTTTCCTCTGGGTCTTCGGTAACGATGGGCGTCCCACAAGGTTCTATCCTGGGACCTTTTCTTTTTCTGATTTACATCAACGACTTGCCTTACCTTGTAGAAAAAAAACATGAGATAGTATTGTTTGCTGATGACACTTCACTTCTTTACAAAGTGAATAGACATGATTTTAATTCTTCTGACGACGTAAACAATGCTCTTTCAGTAGTCGTTGATTGGTTTACTATTAATAATTTATTGCTCAATGAGAAAAAAACCAAATGTATCAGATTCAGTCAACCCAATGTAAGACATTTGAACACAGACATTGTTATTAAAGGCGAAAAACTGGATCTTGTTGAAACAACCGTATTTTTAGGTATCACTTTAGATGATAAGCTACAATGGAGCCCACATATTTGTAATTTAGTGAATAGACTTAGTTCTGCAGCTTATGCAGTGAGGAAAATTCGTTCTCTCACTGACGAATCTACGGCAAGATTAGTTTATTTTAGTTATTTTCACAGCTTGATGTCTTACGGCATCCTCCTTTGGGGCAGTGGTGCCGACATCAATAGAATTTTTATTCTGCAGAAGAGGGCTATTCGCGCAATTTATAAATTATGTCCTAGAGATTCTCTTAAAGATAAATTCAAATCCATAAATATTATGACTGTGTCGTCACAGTACATTTATGAAAATTTAATTTATGTTCGGAAAAATATACAAAATTTTCCTAAGAACAGCGATACTCATAGCTTGAACACTAGAAATAAGCACAAACTCGCTGTACCTGTAACTCGGCTCAGCAAAGTGAGGGATTCATTCAAGGGGCAATGTATGCGTTTCTATAACAAAGTACCCAAAGAAATTCAAGAACTATCTGTGTATAGATTTAAAAAATTAGTTAAACAAAAGTTATGTAAGAAAGGGTACTATAAAGTTTCTGATTTTATAGAAGACAAGAATGCATTTAAATGAAATGTTCGCTACACAAACTATTTCATTAAAATTTTATAAACTTTGTTATTAGTAATTAATTTTTTACATAAATAAAAAAGAACAAAGATCTATAAAAAATGTCCCTTGCTGAGTTTCTTGCCGGAGTCTTCTCAGTCCAAGTGTATTCCGAACCGGTGGTAGAATCATTTGTAACGTTCATAAGTGCCTTATTAGGGCCTAAACTGAATAAATGATTTTTGAATTTGAATTTGAATTTGAATATCAGAAATATAAAGATTGCCGATGTTGTAATATTTGAAAAAAAAAATCACAAGTAAAATAAGTACCTAATATGTCCGAAATTTGGGAAAATTGTTCAAAATACCAATAAATTTATTTAAATATGTACCTACCTAAATATTACCTCGGCACTCGCCTCGCTGACTCAGTCTTAGCATGCAGCCAATTGACGCCGCTAACTGATAAATATTATTTTACGTCAATAATAAAACATTTTCAAATAACGTTGGTAGCTGTCATATTATGGAATTTTTATTACGTTCTCGTAAAATGTGGCTCAAAATAACTATGTGAAGACTCAGTTATGGTCGCTGTTGATGAATTAAAATGCAATATCTTCTGTGGACTACATTTGATGTTTATTGTTACAGAATACTTTATGTGCGGCTTGCACATATGTGTTATGTGCAAGCCCTCAAACGTGAAAGTTACAAAGAAATTTATTTAATTTTATTTTAATTTGCTCAGACGAATTATTTATATTTCTAAAAATGTAACAACGAATTAGGAACATTTAGTTGCGAGTTGGGCACACAAACTAATGGTTCCGTATCGCAATACTTTAAAAAATGGATTTTTGGAGGTTGCTCTAATGAGAGTCACTTGGGTCTTTTATGAAAATTTCGTCGTTCGGTTAATAAGATACAACCCTGTGACAAATAGGAACCCAAACCCTTTGAGTTCGGAACCCTACAAACAAACGCAAAGCATGAAAATGATGAAAGATGGATTCCGGTGGAAACAAATGCGATCCGGTTTCGAGTCCTGCCTACCAGCAGCATGACCGCTCCAGTTTTTAAGGTTAAACCAAAAAAAAAACCAAAATAATAATATTCTACGTCCCTACGTATTAAATAGATTCAAATATATGCAATCGTAAACGTGCAATCGTAAACGTGCTTAGCAAGCTGTTATTTCCTTGACTAAAGCAGTATAAAGACAATTGAATATCTTTACTTTTGTACTATTTTCATTCTATGTAACTGTTCCCATATATAGAATACGACAGCACGGTATATGGATGTAAATTTATGTCTCCGTAAACTCGATATTCCCGATTGAGGTAATTGAAAGCTTATAGGAATTTATTTTCAATTTCCTATCATATGAGGTTTTTCCGTCTATGAAATACATCGCTGCCAACGTTGTTAAATTTATAACCTGTCCTTGTTAATTCTGATATTTAACTTTGAACAAATATTGTTATAATAATGAAAACGCTTAAATATGCTTTCGCTGATTAATGATTTAAGGATTGAAATCCAGTCATTAAATTAAGTCCATAAATCATGATTGAATGTAATCATTTATATTTCACAATGTTTTTTTTTTGCTTTAAAATCTTGATGTCAAAGTATATTTATGAACTCATGATTATGACCCGTGTTGATATACTAGCTGCCGCCCCGCAGCTTAACTCGCGTATAACATGTGCCTAATATTTTCTCATATTAAAAAGTATCCTATTTTTTTATTAATGAAATTTGACACAGAGATAGATTATAGCCTGCATTAGCACATAAGCTTCTTTTTATCCCGAGAAAACATAAAAACCCTCATGACTGCGGGTGAAACCGCGGACCGGAAGCTATCTATATATATATAAAAGAGAGTGTATGTATATATATATAGACTCCGAAACCACTGAACCAATCGCGATGAAATTTTCAGACAATCTTCATATTAACCCCGCGGGTAATCCTATAAGGTTTGGTGGCGATCGGACCACTCGGGACTCGGGACCGCGGCTGAAACCGCGGGGCGGAAGCTAGTATGTTATAAAATTCAACTTCGTATATACGGGGAAATCTTTGTTTTAAACTTTTATAATTAATGCTTCATTAGATACACAGAGGCCCCTCCACACTTAGGTAGGTATGGGATGTGTACTATCAAGACCATTTTCCTCTTCTTCTCTGTTTTTCAGCTTCTTCTGAAGATTTTAATCTTCAAGCGCTGAGTCACGTAGATGTAGGTACTCACACGTCAGTAACGAACAAAGTGACTCCACATCACAGATCACTATGACTTGCAGTTGGCAGCTTAGTGTTGGGAATTTATTGTTATTATTTCCATTGATATATGTATAATGGATTTAGCCTTAGTTAGACATTAAGTAAAAAATATTTAGATTGCTTTATGGTCTCCGCATAAAATAAATTAAATTCTATGAATAATGTACCTAAATTATTATTGATTAGGTAGTGTGTATCTACATAAAATATACCGGTTAGCGTGGTTGGTAAGATACCCTATCTATCACGCCGCAGGTCGTGGGTTCGATTCCCACTCAGGACAAACATTTGTGTGCATGAACATCTCTGTTTGTCCTGAGTCTGGGTGTTATTATCTATGTATATATGTATTTACAAAAGAAAAGTAATATAATATGTAGTATATCAGTTTTCTGGCTTCCATAGTACAAGCTCTGCTTAGTTTGGGGTCAGATGGCCATGTGTGAGGAATAATGTCCCAGAATATTTCCCAGAATATTATTATTATATATTTGCATGCTAGCTAGCTACCACCTTCGGCTACATTATCACTTACCATGGAGATATTGTGGTAAAATACAAGCCTATACAAAGTAAAAAAAAAAAAATATAATTTATATAATGCTTAATAAAATTGCAAGTGCATCAGTGCACGTGCAATATTCAATGAGTAATCTTGATAAAAATTAACTTATTTGATCAGGCGAATAATTTATAGTTGTAGAAATTGTATGTAATTAATTTGTAATTTTAGCTAATTTAATAGATTTTACCTGCATGAAAAAAACTAATAGTATGGAGTCGCATCACTATCACACTAGCTCCCACCCATATCCCTATTTAATCACGTGACAAGCCACTTGATTGTTTGCGGGAGCTGCTACGGAAGCGAAAGATTTACCGCCATTATATTATTAGATTCACCTTTCATTTGAGTGAATGTCAATAATAATATGTGATTCGGTGATATTTAATTTTATGTACCTATTAATGTACCTATCAAAAAGATTCAATCGTGAATAACTAATTTGTTATTGACATTGTAAAGTAAGTATTTAACCCACGCGATCAGTTTGTTGTGGAATGGAAAAAAATCCGTCCAATCGTTACAAAAATGTAAGGGTAACTCTCTTAAACATGTAAAGTGGGGGCTATTTTATTGCGTGCCATTTCGAGTAGAGTATCATCAAAAAGGTTTCTTAAATATATAAGTAGATAGGACATTTTTTGATAAAAATATTAATTCACAAAATATCAAGTTCTAAATTAGTAATTTTTGTTACCCCCTACACGCAAAAAATCTAAAAATATGCACAGTTTACCTACTAACTGTGCATATTTTTAGATTTTTTGCGTGCCATTTCGAGTAGAGTATCATCAAAAAGGTTTCTTAAATATATAAGTAGATAGGACATTTTTTGATAAAAATATTAATTCACAAAATATCAAGTTCTAAATTAGTAATTTTTGTTACCCCCTACACGCAAAAAATCTAAAAATATGCACAGTTAGTAGGTACTTCTAGTGCATATGAATTTCAAAGGAAAAGTATCACCGGTACATACGTACAGTCGCTGTTAAACATTATTGATAATGAGTTGGACTCGACCGTATCACAGTGACACAAGGACGAGATTTGTGCTTCAAGAGTGACTGTATGTTTTATTGCCATTCATTGAGGCGAAGTATCTTATTGTACGTTCAGGATGGTGACTTAAATCACAAAATGTAAAGAAAGCGGCGATGCTATGAAAAGTCAAATGTATAAAACTCGCCATGTAATTCAATTTGATACACGCTACGCTTCTGGCTACACCTTACGTATTTTTAAATTTAAGTTTTTAGGTGGATGGTTACTCGACGTTGGTCATGCCATATATTTCCGACATTCTAAGTAAAACAGAATTTATACCGAAACGCTTTTTAGATTAAACCTAGAAGAAATTTTGATTGTCTATGTGGATGTTTGAAAATTTCTCATCACTTATGTTGTCTTAGATCTTACTTATTACGGAACCCCATACTGCGCGTGTTCTGTCGTGAACTTGGCCGATTTTTTTCATTTCCTTTTCATTCTCATTTTTATGTAGGTATTTTTGTGTCGTGATGCTGAATAACTTTTACTATGAAAGTCTCATATAACAAAAATTTACGACGAATATGACGCACCTAATAGGTTTCGAAATATGCCATCCCGAAATATACACTCAGTTTAGTTCTCAGCCCGGCTCTGCTACTAATATTATAGTAAAAATAAATACAATAAACTGTGGCAATCCCGTAATGTTCGCTGATCTGAGCCTAACTACTGAATAACTATTGGATTGAGGATTGTGTGGTTTCAGTAACTCAAACATATTCAGTACCTTACGAATGCACATACAATGTGTGTTAAAAAGAAAAACACAGTACAAAACGTTTCCAACTCCCTGCTATAACTAAAACGGTAACAAAGTAGCTCAAATCAACTACCACATTTAGCCGTGAACCATAAAATAGTATTACCAAGCGACACTTATTAATTCTAAGACACCTAATTTACTGCTTTTAATTTCGTCCTCTCAAGTAAAAAAGTCATTCCACCTCAATCCACGTATTCCAATCTAAAGCCAGAAATACAAGGTGGGTTATTTCGACACTCGTAACTCACAGAACTTTCACGGAAACTGAAACGGTGCAACTTGGTGCGTTATTGTAGATCCTAAAGTAGGTGTATTTACTAGCGTATACGCCACAACCTCGTCACGGCGGTCTATTGACCTAGTAAGGAACTTGTACGTAGCTGCTTAGATAAAGACACGTTTTACGGGCAAAATAATTATAGCGCATGCCTTGCCTTATTTTTCATAAGATTAGAGAAAAAAATATAGTTACCGCTAATAGGGACGTTATTTGTAATAAACATAATACCTATAAAAATAAGATGTAAAAACTAAAAACCTACAAAAGGAATAGAGAAAAACAATAAACTATTCATGTATTTCAATAAAAGTAGATAATATATGAGTCTCAGTGCTAATATAAACATATCTAAAATAATCTTGCTGTTTGGTGAAGTCGCATAAAATCTAAGAAATACATGGGCCAATAAGTCTGGCAGTATTTCTTGGTGAATGTGTGAATTCCGCGCAGCTGTTTTGTGCTCATAACCTGGCACTGTTAACGACAACCACCGTGAACAACGTTGACTTTTCTCTTGTTTTCTATACGGCCAACGAAGGAGAGAAGGGTATAAAGAGCAAAATTGTTTAACTTTTTCCATATAGCAGTATTTCTTTTAAAGATTTTAACAAGAAAACAATAATCTTGTAGGATATTCTACATGTAAAGATAGGTGCGGGTATTAAATTTCATATTTTTTAAATGGCGATATGCGACTTACCGTTTTATCACCCTGTCCGTACCTACGGTAAATGTACCAAGCGGGACGATCTGTTTGAGTTGCTGAAAGCCGCTGGATGAAAGTGGCCCAAAACCGTTATTGTTGAATTCCTTAGGGGAATTGTTGGGAATAAGATAGTGTGTTTTACTGTTAAACACATATCTGTCATACACACGTTTTCTAAAAATGAAACTTAGCTAGATCGATTTATCGCCCCCGAAACCCCTTGCATACTAAATTTCATGAAAATCGTTGGAGCCGTTTCCGAGATTCAGATTATATACATATATATATACAATAATTGCTCGTTTAAAGGTATTATATAGATAGATAGATATAGATAGATAGATAAAATTCATCGGTTTCAAGGCATTGAAACTTGTATGTCTTACTTGTGGAATTAAAGTCAAAGTCAAAGCCATTTATTCAGTTTAATATTGGAAGAAATGTGTGTAATTTTTGAGTTCTTTCAGTAAATTCAAGCAACATTGGGTGGTAGTGTGTATACAGAGGTAATACTGTTACATACTTTATTAGTGCTAATAAATGCTATGCACCCGTTATTTACCTAGAAATTTATTGCGCACCGCACACCTGGGACAAGCTCTCATAAACTTTGTTCCATTTCGCCACTTTTGTCGATAAGGTTTCTTATTAACCGACCAATCCACGTCTATAACTACACCCAATTAATCGAAGTATAAATAAAAACATTTATTGAACCAATTTTTGCCAAGTGAGTCAACAGTCAGTGCACCCAACATCGATTGACACTTTACGTAAATAATTTTCATGGAATAGTTTCTGTAGCCTAAAGAACTGTAAAAAAGCTTCGTTACTAAAAATAATAGACTTAGATATGAAAATTACTGCTCTTTGAAGCGCCACAGTTGATTTTCCGGAATACAAAAAAGAGTGACAGCTTTGACGGACAAGTTTATTGCTTGGTTTTCCTGGTTGATGGTGGTAAATTATTGTTTTTTAAATTTATATATTTATAACTTTAGTTTGATTGTAACTGCTCATCATAATGTAGAGAGCTTCATAGACTAATATCTTTTTTGTACTGTTCTGAAATGTGTTGGGTAAGACTCAACTATGTCACGAGGTGGTGGCAAATATGTCACGATCACGATTTTAGGTTTGTAAAGCAGTTAAACCCTCGTCCTTTTAAGCAAATGAGTAGAGTCAATCTAGGTTCTTCCTTAAACTTGTGCGATCTCGTCTCACTCGTGGGTTAGGTGTGGTACTTATTCCGAAGCAATTAAAACTTCTTGCCAGGCTCGTGTTGTTAGCGAATTTTGGATCTTTTTGTATTGTTCTGCGCACAGTTGTAAAGTAAACAAAGAGTGCCGAGACAAAGGAGCCTTCCTTGGAAACAGTATTTAGTGCAGATTTTCATTGGACTACGTTTCTTTGGAGTACTGCAAAATACATCCGTTGCGCAGAATAAAAAGTTACTTGAGACGAAATAGTTTTATTGGAAACTTCTGTTTTATCCAGCTACAGTATTCGTATTATTTGACTTTCATTCGGTATGCTTTTATTTTTCCTGTCTAGAAACAAACTTATTTGGTTAATCTTTTCGGAATACTAATTTTTGATAGTGATTCTATTTGCAGGTTTACTCTGCTTTTTGACATTTCTATATTATTTATATAGAAATACAATAGAAAATTCACCATTCAAACAAAATGTTAATAGCTCCAAGCCAATAAAATTGGGACAAATTAACAAACTTTTTTAAAATATAGTTAGAAGGAAAAGATTATAAAAAACCCGCTTAATTTATAATCCGGGAAATCACATTAGAGGCTCAAATTCGTTCAATATTCAGTAAGCGACGTGAGATGAACTCTCGCTTGAGAGTTTATCATCGCCCTGTCACTCCACAGTTATTTATGGACCAGTAAACTTGGAAATATATTTTCCTCGCCCGGCGGCCGCGCGTCCATTTCAGGTTAAACCCCTTGGGCCAGAGCACTAGACGAGTCGAGTGTCATAAATTTGAAAACTGTTTCGCGAAAGCGAAAAAATGAAACAAATATTTGACGTTCACTCTGAGCCGATCTTCGATATAGGCTCAGCGGGCTCCACCGCCGCCTACCATGAATTTACGACTGTTTACTGCGAGTCGAGTTAAACGTTAGCATAAAACTAGGAAATTGTCTATGAATATGAACACCGAGCAATAAAGATACGCATGTGAATATTATGTGCAAATTTATGAAAAAGTAACAAATGCACATATTTTTTTCATAATCGTAAAGATGATAGTACCTACTTATATTTACTCTCAGATCTAGTTATATAATGTAATATAAATAATGAGTTTATAAAAATATTAATTCCTATGCATGGAATAAAATGTGTTCCATTAGTAACTGAATTTTTCATATGAGTGTAATATTTGATCTGTGTTACGTTTAAAAAAATATTATTTATAAATACAACTAGGTACTTAAGAGAGAAAAACACAATAAGTATATATTGAAATAATATCAGAAATGTTTTAATATATAAGAATGTTAATTTATTATTATGTCATTTTAAATACTACTTTTATACCTAAGAATAAACCATAAACTCAACAACTTTTATTAGTTTAAGTAATATGTTTTTATATCAATTAATTTACTATATTTATCTATGCAATTTTCATTGGAAACTTCATCAGAAATATTTGAAATGATTAGCTTATTGTGCAGCAAGTACTTATACGATTACAGATCGCCTTCTAAATTACTGGGGATACTAAAATAATTTTAACGACACTTTGATTACTTTTATCGCAAGTTTTCGCTTCAGTTGTCACGTTTTCAAACCATTAGTTTTATGCGAATTACTACTGAGGAATTGCGTATTTATTATCATCATTTTACGAGAATGTTATTTTATCTCAATCGGTTTCGTTTAACCAAACGTGAAATTATTTTTTAATACGACCGAATTTATTTCAGACAGAAAATTGTTTTGTTTTCAATCTAATTTATCTACCAATTTATTTGATTTGTACAAAATCATACCTAAAGACAGACCTTTTTAATATAATGGGTACATTTAGTCTCCCTATAAGCCTTTTTAATTATAATAAAATTATAATTTTCACATTATTATGTCATGCATTAAGTATGCTAAAATGAGCATTGTTATCTATTGCATACGTAGACTAGTGAAACCTAGTTCAATGGTATATTGTCTTCAAACTTTCTATCACTTAGTAGCGTCTATCTTCGTAGTTTACGGGTGAAAGAAGTTTAACTTGGAGAAATCTCAGTGGCCAGAATTTGAGCATTGTTAGAGAAGAGCAAGATGAATGGAAACCTAGTCGGAAATGTGCGGGTGTCTACTTTGATTCTTTTTAAACTTTTAACAGTTATAGTATGAAATTTATTCTTAATAGTTGTATATAATAAATAATATATGTTTCCTTAATCTCATCATGATTTGTACATGTAGCCATGTGATAAGCATACAAAGAAGATAGAGATATTACTTGTTTTTTAAGCAAAAATATATCTTATTTCAATAGGTGTAAAGCAAAACACCAGCCTTTCCTTGATAGATGTTTCAACAAATAAACTAGTTTTAATAACGCTAATTAATTTGATATAACGTAAAAGAAATACAAAGGGAAAACGTGATCGGCCTCACTATAGTTGCGAACTCTGAGCATGTCCGAAAGGGAATGTTCCCTTTCTTACGTTTATTAGTTCTTGTTGGCGAAATAAAGTCATTGTCATTGGCCGCGGGGCAAATGAGGTTTTCCCCTTTAATTTAGTTTTTCGGGAAACTGTTTATACGTCGTTGGGCTTTGTATATAATATAATGCAGAGACGAGTATTGGCGACTCGTGAATATATAGAACAGAAATAAGTGATAGGTATATGATTTTAAACTATTGCAATGCTAATATAAAATTTACTGTGACGTGACTTTTTTTCTAACTTATTGACGTCAAATACTTCAATTACTCTGTCAGAAAAGGCATCGATAATATTCGGTTTACTTTGGCATTTCCCCGATTTTCTGTAACGTCTCGATATTTTACTTCCATTTCCTGTTGTCAAAGCGACAGCCAGGATCCGCTTGCCTTCTAATCCTCTTTCAAACCTACCTGATCCTGTTAGCTTTAAAATCGTTCTTTGTGACGACAAGCCAGCGCTTTCTTACAAATATTAATCATTTTTGAACTTTTAGACACTTCAAGTATTAAAGTTGTTTTTACTAATAAAAAATATAATAATGTAAACTATCTTTAAGTTTTTTCTCATTATGTTATGATGATAAATCTCACTTTATATATTATTACGTGAATTTAATATTAGGTATATCTATAGGTAGAATAGAGAGCTATTGTATAAAATAGTTTCAAAACTTAAATTATCAAAAAAAAACCCAAATCCGTAATTTACTAGGAAGCTTTAATAAATAAATAAATACTCCAAAATATTCATAAACAAAACAAAATTATTAAAAAATTGGGCTTTTGTCGGCTGAAAAGTCATAGAGATAAAACAAACATCGTTGCCGCATTCCACACTATATTTTAGAGATTGAGCGTAATAATACTTTTTTAGGTAGGCATAAGCTTTTATTCAAAAATGTAACGCAGTTGCATACAAACCTCTATTGTATAAACCCATTATACAATATTCCCATTTTTAAATATCGTGTATAGAGGTCCGATGCAACGGACAATACGGGTGGGTGAGTGAGATAACTATGATAAATGGTAGTTTTGACACGCCCGGACCAGCTATACGGATCGATTGTTCCGATAAAAATATACACTTCATAAATCACACCCTAGTTTCAACTAGAAGATGTTGTAAATACTCTGTTAGTTTATGTTGTGGTTGGGCGTTTATGTTGCTTAAAGGTAGATAGTTACTCGTAGATAAAATGGTTGGTATACGTATTAAAATATTTTGTAGGAGAATGAAATCTCAACGCAAAGAAAGGTCGTGGGTCCAAATCCTACGATGAGCATAAGCTTTCGATGAAGGAATACATAGTGAGGAAACTGTAACACGAATGGTAGGGTATTTTGTAGTACCCGCAGGGTATTGTGTGTTCCGGCAGTTGCATATGACGCAAAGTTATCAAATAAATTGGCATATATTTTCTTATTATTATTGTTAATTGATAATTCTGTATATTACTTATACAATAAATATGTACCTACATCATTCTAATATTGGCTTTCTTTTTTCTTATATAATTATATGAAAACCATTACTCTTAGCCTGCCCATAAAAGTATTTTATGGATTTATTATCAAGTTATTTCATGTAGGTTCCTCAGTGATAATAACAACACCGTAAGAGCTTTCCAAATCAAGAGTAACAGTAGGACGCTGCAGGTCGGGCTATAAACGTCGAATCAGCGTGATATAAGGTCGACAAACGACTTCACTACTCGATTTACTAAGAACAAAGAAACCGTTTTCGCCTACTTTTCTTTTGTGGGGAGAACCGACGACAGTTCGCAGTCTATTACCGAGCCATTCATTTGCTCAAATGAACCGCTTAATTTATAGTCCCTTTATTACAAATAATCTGTTTTAAAGTTACAA
This sequence comes from Tetheella fluctuosa, assembly GCA_951216915.1. Classification (NCBI taxonomy): domain Eukaryota; kingdom Metazoa; phylum Arthropoda; class Insecta; order Lepidoptera; family Drepanidae; genus Tetheella; species Tetheella fluctuosa. The sequence goes on along the minus strand of OX578231.1, from coordinate 6,079,081 downwards.
TAGCCCTTCAAATTGAATAAGTGATTTTACCATCAATGCCTTCATTGCAATGTATCTTCTTGTCTCAATGTCGGTAAACCAAGAACATTCTTGAAAATTATATAGGTACCTACCTATAGTCTCTAACAGGTTGAGTTAATACTTTGAAATAAATAAGACAGTTAGCCGGTCCAAAAAATCTGCTACAACGAAAAATTTTTAACAATTATACCTTCTTTGAAAATACCTACCTTTAAGTAACGCATGAAAGATTGTTCTCCGAAGAATTCCTGTTTGTTCGGAATATTACTTTGTACCGAGTAGGTACTTGTCTACAGAAGCATTTTATGTAATTGTACTTTAAGGCTTTTATCACGGTTCAAGTCACAGCTCCTCTTCTAATCAGATTTGCTGTATTTAATGTTCCTAACGACTATGTATTAAAACTTTGCTTCAACAAAATTAACTCAATTTTAAGAGACGCTAACATTCCTTTGTCTTTCTTTACTGATATACGATAAACTAATACAAACAATGAATATTAAACATGTTTATTTTTCTATGTATATAAATAAGTATTTGTTTAAAATTTAAGTAGTTATGTTCCAATAGGATTGCTTCCGCAAAAGTAATTGTAGATGTAAATGTGTCCAATGGCGTGCTATGATTAATGTAACGTCTTGTCATTGTAACTATTTATTTACGTTATAATACAGTGGTACCTCTAGCAGGAAAAAATAGCTGTAAGGTTCCCTATTTTTTGTTATTACAAGTTGCATGGAGAAATAATTATTGTTATCTAATATTTTTTTATTATGGAGTTTATATTTTTAATGTATAGGTATGCGTAAATTCGTTAGAACCTTCCAAACGAATAATATAAAAGCTATTACATTTTATAGGTAGTCTGATAAAACATCTAATTAATCAAAACGTTAAGTTATTTTTATTCGTCCGAATAAGATGGCAGTAAATTTTTATAAGAAGCGTATAGCGTACCTACTCACTGCCCTTCCTCCAATTAGCAAATGAATACATAATATATCTGTCATATCGTAAAATCCATCAAGGAAAAGTAGATCGTAAAATTTCGAATTTACTGCTTCGTTATATTGTATATTTAATTAAATTAAAAATAATGACTTCGAGAACAACTTCCACGTTGTAAACGGGAGCCGACGGTGGTTTTCCAATAGTTAGAGAATTGTACTGAACAGTCGTGGGTCTATGTAACTATACATCTTGTTCGGATAGTTGCTGAAGTCGAACCAAGTTTTCTAATAAATAATATCGCTTGAATGTGTGTCATCGAATTCAATATCATTGTTGAAATACTAACTCTAGTTGCAGCAGTTAAACTATTATTGTTGTCGGTTCTAATAAAGTAAAATACCTTGAAACTTGCATGCTCAAGAAAAAATCACTTTTAGTCTATAACTCATATCTAAAGAGATTTCAAATATCCACAGGGTTAGCACAAAATATGTGTATCCTAATTTATATTATGTCTTACTTATGCGTATGAAGCTAAAATGTAAGGGTGATGATAACTCAGTAGTCAGTGGTAGTTCTATAATGAGTTTGAGCTTTCGGTACAGGAAAATATCGTAAGATACTATAAAACGGTGGTAGAGTACTGTATTTTATACTACCTGCCTAGATGGCTACCAACCTCATGTTGAAAATCTGTCGCAAAATACCTATTTGTATGTTCCAGCAGCTGTACTTGACAGTCAGTTCCACCTAGGCTTATTGTCCTTACCACCTTCATCCACGTCATCGCTTACTATGGTGAGATTGTGGCCAAACACCAGCCTATACGAAGTAAAAAAACATAAAACGCGAGCCCATATTCTAGTTGAAGCGAATCGAAAAATATCAAATGGTGACTCAAAATTTATGCTTATAAATAAAACTCCTTTGATCGCAAACATACTAACAATGGATTGATCAACTAATACTTATCCAATGACAATAAAGGAAATTATGCATAAACGTATAACCCAGCAAATTGGATTGGACGTATGTCAACCCCTATTTAATAATGGCAAACGCAAAAATCATGGCTCAGTCGACGCCCGCCGTCCTCGGATTTATCACTCTCGCTTTACAAGATTACCCAATACGACAGTGACGGATTGACTTTACTACGCATGCCATCCTATTCTAATACGTAAAACACTATACGTTTGTCTCTTTCCTACGTCTCGGTAATTAGGAGGCACCTGCATTTGTACAGGTCACCAGGGATAGCGCCGACGAGACTCTATCTAGACACCATGTTAATGCCGCAAGATTGATGATTTTAGCGAATAAAAGATCGTCTTATAAAGCTAGTCTAGTTGATTTTCTGTGTTTTATATTATACTTTCGTGTAAACATGAATACGTTTAATAAATTAAAATACTAGTGTGGAACATGAATAGTTTTGGGGGCATATTGGTGTCATGCCATGGTGAATTAAATATTTTGTATCTAATCAGGGATCTCATAACCATCTCAAGATCTGGCATAACCTCACTCTGGAACACGAAGGTACAATAAAATACTTCTTCAAACACTTCTTTAAAATGCTTCTAGCTTAAACCACGGTTTTTTTTAATACAAGCAAAGTATAATCACAGGCCATTTTTTACCACAATCTAGTAGTATTTGTATAAAACTAGCTTCTGCTCCACAGGCGTTTCCTAAAAAAAAGTATCCTATGTTTTCTTCCAAGACCGCTCAGCTGTTACGGACACAATAGCTTTCGCATTTAATAATATAGTAGTAATAGTATAAGTAAGCTTATTATTTCTGCCTTTAACCTTGTATTCTATCAGAAATAGAACCCGACGTTAGAAAATCATCTAAACTTGCTAACATAACACAGTATCAAACGAACGACAACACATCTGTTCCAGTGGAAAACTAAAAAAAGGCAATCAATGAAAAAAGTAAGTGTCCGAGATAACGCGCGTTGTGAATTGGAGTCACGTACACACAGACGCGTCCACGGCACGACGCACACATAAATAACGCTAATGACATCCGATTGTGTTCCGTTTGTTGAAAAAAAAACCGCTCCACGGAAAGGACCGTAGGTGTTATCGTTATATTGTGTTAACAAAATTTTGTTATTTTTTTGCTGTCCAAATTTTACTCTGCCAAGCTTATTAGACATAAATTCTGGCTGGTAGTTGCAGCAACTGTACTGACTTTTTATTGACGGAACGGTTGGCGTCAAGATTAAATACCCTGAGTGCCTCGCCACGAGTTGTGGGTTCGATTCCCATCATACTGGATAAACATTTATGTGTATGAACATGTCTGTTTGTTCCGAGCCTTGGCGTTAATATCTACATAATAATATAAATATACATATATTTAAAATTAGTATGCTCTGCTTAGTTTAGAATCAGAAGACAGAGTGTCAAGAATGTCTCAAGATATTTATTTATATTATTATTTTTGATGGTCTGCAGTAATACCTAAGTATTTGAATAAGCCAGCTATTAAACTGAACTTACTTCAGTTGCTTAAAAAGTGGATTGCATAGTGCATTCTCTAGTTTCTCTTTAAACCAGCTTAGTTAAATATGGTCATATTAGAAGTAATTTACTGTAAATGTGGAACTTAGTCGGGGCTTGAACATAAGTTTTACGATTGTTGTACCTCAGCCAGTGGCTTAATGAAGCTTCATTGTTGCTTTTCTCGACGTGATTTTAAAAAATATTTTTGAATACCTCATGGAAGATATATTTTTCAACCGGTGACGTGTAAGTTTCCTATATATCTCAATATTTTATTACAGCTTACATTTTGCTTACTTATTTTTCATTCAATGGTTTTGGTTTTGTCCAGATTATTTAAAATTTCTTTACATAACTTCTTTGTATTACCTAATTTAAAATCATGTTTACGGCTACCTCAAGTATCTTTTTCTTTTTAATATTCACACAAAAATAATTTTATATATAAGTATTTAAGCATTTTGTCCTAGCGTCAGCAAGCTAACAGTTCCCGTATTCATGGTACACATATCAAAATATAAAAAATCAACAACTAAAACTGAACTAGGTAATATATTTTCCAATCTTGAGACAACAAAGGTTTTCCAAGAATACCTAAGTACTTAAAGTTTTACTGCACAAAGTTAATTTGTGGTCGCCGCTGTACTTACTTATAGTAGTTGCAATATTACCATATGTAATAAAAAAATACTGAATTAAAATTAAAATCGATGTTATTATTATTATAGATAAGGCTATGTTATCAGGCTCTGTGTGAGATACTTTGAGAATTTAAAAGATAACATTCTGGGGCATGGCAATCTCAACCCAAATAAAGCATATTTTATCCTATGGTAACCAACTGATTTACCTACTACATCAATTATAGTACATTTGAAGGGAAAAGGTAAAAAAACAAGATGAAAAATGTCATACACAAAATGATATTGCTGTATTACGAAAATACGTGTAAATATTCAGGTATCAGGTTCCCCTGACGCAAAATAAAAAAGCGCTTGCTTCCCGCCCAAAAATCCCAAAATGCGACATGTCGCGACCGAGTGATTGCCCACGTGACGCGATTATCTGTGTCCACACACGCTTCCGTGTCCCTCGTTACGCATACAATCGGTGAATTTACCATTAAAAATGTTATAAATGGTAAATTCTTTCATAATTTTCGATCGACGAAATAATAATATTCTCTTCTTGGTCATTATGGATATTAGATGTAATGATTTAGTTTTTAAATGTCTTTTCTTATATTTAAAACTAGCTACGCTCGCGGCTTTACACGCATGGTAATCTTTTATTGTGGTTTATTACACTGAAACGGCAAGAAACTTCCAATGTAATAATGATAACTGCATCAAAATCCATGCAGTGTTTCTCTATTTATAGGTAGGTAGGTACAGCAACGGACTTGTACATAGTCAGACAGAGAGAAGTAGCGTGGTATAATATGTAAGGAAAAGATGTAGAAAGTGATAATTACCCCATTTGTATTAGAACATTTCTTATTTTATCTTTTCTCTTTTTACATTTAATGCAAAAGTATTTTTGTTGGTATTTCCTTCTTTCACGCAGTGGACGTGATTTTTTGCGTAAAGATAGTTTGTAGGCAGGAGAGTGACTTAAGACGGAAGCGAAGTCAAAAGTAAAATCTTATGATTTATATAATTATAACAATTTTTCAGCCGACGAGATGGTTTAGTTATAATGTTCAACGATCGCAATTTTGTATAGAGAAATGACTTTTTGAGGCTTATCTTTAAACTTCGAAATACTTACCTAAGTCTAAACACTGAAATATTTTTAGTCTTCTATATTTGGCAATACATTTTTGTGTTGACGCTCATAATTATTTGTACATTTTTTTTCTTACGACCTCATAAAACAAGCTAAAACCGCGAGGCAAACGGAGATCAGTAAATTATAAATTATTGATAATAATCGTACTTCCTACTATAAAATTTTATAAATGTGAAAGTTTTGATGGATGTTTATTACTCAATCACGCCGAACGACTGAACGGATCTGGATGAAATTTGGCACAGAGATAGATTATAGTCTGGTATAGCACATAAACTACTTTTAATCCTGGGAAAACAAAAGATCCCTTGGGAATGCGTTTGAAACCTCGGGGCGTAAACTAGTAGTATTATAATGAACATAGTATAGACAAATGCATATTGTGGAATAACTGCTTAGATATTTCAGTCACGTTTTCCGTAGTCGGCACGCTTCGTTGCGGATCGACATAAATACTCCAATGCTGTTTGACTGTATCGCCACATCGCTCCAAATTAACAGCTAAATTATTTGAAATTATTTCTATTGACAGCTAACATAATTAAAGACTTCAAAATTTCGACATAAAATACAATATACAATAATACATCTAATAAACATCATTAAATGTAGTATTAATTTGCCTTGCAGATCTTTGCATCTTTTATTTTCCTTAGAAATATTTTTATGCAAATAAACATTATAGCAAAAGGCAAGTCACCTGACGTTGTCACCGTTTTAAAATTCTTAGCTTATATTTCGTTTTATAAACTGTAAAAATCCAAGCCGCAGTTCCGTACTGAAGTTTCTTGTGGTACTATAAATTTATGGAGGATTCCAGTATTCAGGAGCGAGGGTGGCTCGAATTTTTGCTTATAACCACGAACCACTTCTCCAGCCAAGACGAGATTCGTACTTAAGTTTTTCTTCACTTAATTTTATTGCTGGCCTCGGGTTCTTTAAAAGGAGTTGAAGTCCTCCTTAGGTACATTATTTGTGTGGTTTTAAGTGAGTGACCGGTACCTAAATACCTAACTAAGTGGGATTTTCCTTCCGTCCACTTTTCTAATGTGTTTGTTTAGGTGCACCTTGGCTGACTCAATGAAAGGGGTTGTTGAAGCTTTATTTTAAGATTATTAGAATATATTTAGGTACATATTATTTTATTAGAATAACATATATTAAACATTAGTCTATAAATATAATGTTTTTTGTTTTTTTAAGATATTCTAATTGTATAATTTATCAGAGAAAGTATTTACAATCAATGTATAAAATACAAACTATGATATATAGAAAACATCCTCAAAGCCCTAAATCTGTAGGTACAATGCACCTTGTAAATTAAATCTATTGAAAGTTAGCATTGATTTCAGATAGTTTGTAGTTAGATTTACAAACGTTTTATAAAGGAAATCATAATTGACGAACACTTTACATTTTTTGAGTTGCAATTCGTTTCAATCGTTTTACAATTGTATTTTAAGTAATATATTCATCTATGGATACTTTTGAGTTACATACTATGCATGAGCACCATCATTGGTAATGTCCAATGATTGTGCCGTATTGCGCACGTGCTCACATGCGTATACCTCAATCAAAACAATGATATCTGTTATGACAGTACAATATTGCTCATCAATAATCAACAATGCACATCACGTTGGTTCCGTACCATACAATTACGACCACTGACCATTAATCATTGGTATTCGTAACCTGTTATCGTGCACGTCATTACCCGGCTAAATTTGGCCGTTTCATTAAATACAATCAAATAAATTTTATATAAATTGTGTGAGCGTTGTTTAAAAATATGTTCGTGATTATAATATAAATAAAAAATATATTATTTATTAATACTCCATGTATGTCATAAAAATCACAATTAAGAAGAGTACATACGTACGTATGTATAAATTTTTTTAACATATCTTCCCCATAACAAATTTCCAATAACATTTTCACACTATGACACTCTATAATAAACCAATTTCGAACAACCGACTACCGGTGTCGTTACTTAACTATTTGTCACAAAATATGGGGCTACAAAAATTCATGAAATCGAGGTGACTCCGAAGTATTTCATGCTATTTATATCTCTACGAAAACCACGGAAGGAAGGCCAACCGCCAGCAATTTTGTCGCGCGAAATAAATTCTCGTACTCTCCTCTGGCGATTTTTAATCCGAAATTTCCTTTGAATTATGCGACTTACCTGCAGTCTTGGGAAGTTAAGAAAATTAAACTTTTTAACATCAATTGTATCTCTATAGTTAAATATAAATTATATATTTGATTGTCTTTGCTTGTGAACATATTTATTTCTAGCTTAAGTAATATTAAAAAATACATATAAAATATTTTTTTAAATCAAGATTTGTTTAAAAAAATTAAATGAACTGTGAATAAAAATGCTTAAAGTGTATTTTAAAATTTTATGTAAAATGGGCCTACGTTTGGTCAACGACTGACCCCAGAAGGAGCCGAGGATGTAGGTCGCTTGCCCAGAAAATGCCTATTCACTCTAACCTTGAAGACTTATTACAATAAAATATAATTCCTATCAATATTTAATATTTTCTGTGTTGCAATTTATTTCAATCGCTTTAACAATACATTTTGAGAAGAAAATAAGATCGATTTTTATTTGATTCTCGTTGTGTTACAAAATTTGATTATTTTTTGCACCTTATTTAACTTATATTTTCTTATTATAAATTGCACATGTATTTTCCATTGACTTGTTTCGATACAGTAAGCAACACTGGTGTTCGATAAAAGGACATCAATAAAACTAAAACCTCATTACCTAAATAGTCATAAAAACCACCATTCACCTAACCAAAGAGAACCAAAGAGTGCTGAATGCGTACCCTAAAAACACCCCACGAAAGGAAACATTTACATGAAATACAGACGTCATCTTTTCTAAGACGAGGTCGGTGAGGTGCCCTCAGGCACAAGTAGTAAATATGGAGGCCAACACGTGCCAGATATCGCTCTTACCTGTCCTTTAAGTGTATCGTTTTCTACACGTGCACATAGATAAATAGGAATTTATTCTAGAGCTAGTATAAAGAATGTTAATTAAAATCAATTGTGAGGGTTATTTCATTTACGTTTATACTAATTCGTACAGAGTCCACGTGGAAGATTGAAAAATTCTGTACAATCCGGTATGTACTATTAATATTAAACAGGATAGATACTAAGAAAATAAATATTGGTTAATTCTGATATAAGCTTGAAACTGAATATGAATTCCAGATAGGTACCCGCAAAGTAATTAATAACCAATTAAACATTAGATACTTATTCTGAACAATGTAATTTTAATATTTATGGATTCTCTGAAGTTTTCTACCATTCTTATATGATTTAATAAAAAAAATCATAGTGTCATGTGTGCTTTATCGAGTGTTTGGTTATAAAAAAAACACCATAAACAGCCAATAAAAAGATACGTGCCCGTAATGAGAAAGAGGGATTTAGGCTATAGTATTCCACGTTCATTTGCCGACATGTCTGAGTCTTCAATTTGAAGACTCAGACATGTTGATTCCTTCATAATGTTTTCCTTCACCAAAAAGCCAGTAGGAAACCGGCGCCCTCATGATCGTAAGTTGGTGTATTTTTTTTTTTAATGTTAAATGGGCTTACGTTTGGCCATCGACTGACCCCAGGAGGAGTCAAGATGGGGCCGAGGATGTAGCACGCTTGCCCAGAAAAAGCCTATTCACTGTAACAAACTAACACATTCATTCATCTCTAAGCCACCAGGTGTAAAGACGTAGGTGCTATATCTTCGGTAGTAGGTAACGGCTACCTATGGCTAATCCATGTGATGTAGGTCGTGATTAACTTAAAGCCTTCAAGTTCTTTGTTTGAATAATCCATGAGTTCACAAATAGTACCAGTAAGGTATTGAGAAACGACCAACACGTGCCAATAATTGCCGTACAGAACTACTTACGTGGAGCAACACCAGCTTTTATTTGAAGAAAGTTGTCAAGCAATTTCCACTCTTTGAACAACTGCAAAAAGCTTCAAGTTCAATATGATTCCTTCCATCTTTGTATAATACCTTACCTTGATATTGTTATATATACATCCGAGTATTGTAAGGTTCTATTTGATAGCGACGAAATTAGTATTGCGTTTCTTTTAGCTAGCCTAACAAACAAGATGTTAAATAAACTTCTTTTGCAACATATTACTTTGGTAATGTAACATTTCAATATTAAAATTCTTGTAAACTGAACTTAAATACAAATGAAAGAACCTGGAATAGCTTATATTGGCACGTAGGTATTCCAACTTGAAGTACAGTCACGAATATAAATATATAAACATTTAATAAAAAAAAATCGTTGAGTAACGAGAGTAACTTTAAAGTTGGACCGATTGGCGTGGTTGGTAAGATACGTTATCTATCACGCCGCAGGTCGTGGGTTCGATTCCCACTCAGGACAAACATTTGTGTGCATGAACATGTCTGTTTGTCCTGTCTGGGTGTAATTATCTATACATGTATGTATTTACAAAAGAAACGTAGTATATGTATTATATCAGTTATCTGGCTTCCATAGTACAAGCTCTGCTTAGTTTGGTGTCAGATGGCCGTGTGTGAGGAATAATGTCCCAAATATTTAAATATGTATTTACATTTAAAGTAAAGTAAGTATTGTATTGGTTAGGAATACTATGTTCGTTCATTTAAGAGAAAATTCTTAGTAGTAAGTATGATATTTATGCTCTTCACTATACTACTAGTTACAGCGAGCATCTATGACGCTCAACTCCATCAGAAAATTTCATAAAATTCGCCTTAGCGCTTGTTGTGTCGATACCAACTCAAATACACATGTTTATTTTACTATAATAATATGAGAAACGTGTCACTGAGCCTCGGGTGCAATCGGATCACAGACCTAAACCAGTAGAATTATCTCCCAGCAAATATAGACAGTATGATGTTGATTTTTGTTTAAATACTTTTTGTTCTAAATTTTACAAATACTATACATAAATTACATACTATATATATATTTAAAAATAATAAGGGTTTAACCCTTATTATTTTTTTTAAATTTTAAATATATGTATGTTCTATCTTTAGTGTCCTGTAAATTTAGTGAGGGTTCAAAATTGAATATTGTACAGGTAATTAGTTAATTTATATTCTCTAATCTATACTCAAATTTAATATTATGAAGCTGAGGAGTTTGTTTGTTTGAACTATCCGATTTGCGTAACATATTCCATTTATTGAGAAAAGTTAATACATTTGAACGCGGATGAAACCGTAGGGCATAGCTAGTTATTTATATATCTGACACATAAAATTTATAATAGACTTAAATTTAACTAAACAGACGTATATATTTCAATGTTCTTTAAATGAAATGCTTTCAAGGTTCTGTTTTACGAGTATGTATGTACCTACAAGGTTTATTTCCCTTTTAACGATTTTGACTTCCTGAGTACGTATATGTTATTGTAATATATGTATAAAAACAGACACATACATTTCCACACATCAAATAATATAACGTAATATAACAACCTAGGAAAATAAAAAAGAAGAGTAAATTTGTTATTCGAATAGAACTCAATTTATTATCATCCTCTCATTTTTACTTCAATAGAACATTGTTCCGCGCAGAATTTTTATTACATTCCGCTGTGTCCGTGAAAATCTCCGTATAAAGGCTTTTATATCGCACGTTTCACTATGAAACCAATAGATAAGAGCAAAGCGAATGGAGTTCAGGATTAACACCCTTAAGATAAAGTGGTCTCGCCGATCCCTAAGCCCATCAGTTCTAGTGAAAGATGTTTAGGATTGAATAAAGCCTTTCGCCTTTGAAAAAAATACCCATTCAAGCCAACAAACCATTAATTTGCTATTTGAATAGCTAAGAGGATACTCCTTGTTAATCTCAATTCCAAAGATATTTATTGAAAGTTTACAAAATATTAATGTAGGAACTTTGATGAAATGTTATACTATTTCAGGTAATATTTCTTTTTTATTCATCTAAAAAAATATAATATCATTAAAAATGTGTTTTGTAGCGTAACCTAATACATTTACGATATTAGTTATACTTGATGACTAGATTCAGATTGAATGGACTTTGCATATATTTTTATTAGACTATGTATAGGCTCTACCTCTCTCAAACTCAGACTTTGACCACGATCTCACCATGGTATGAGGTAATGATGATGTGGCCGACGGTGGTAAGCACAGCCTAGAAGGTATTAACTCTCAAGTGCTGCTGCTGGGACACACCGGTAGGAGCTAGGCAGTAGATTTGTAATTTTCAACGTGGTAGGTAGTCAACTAGTACCCACTACTATGAAATTGGTACCTTAACTAACGTATTCCTCACGATGTTATTCCTCACCGAAAGCTCATTGTAGGATTTGAACTCACTACCTTCATCACCACATTTAATGTCATTACTACTGAGTTATCAGGTACCTAATATTTGCAGATTGTTTTTTTGTCTTCGTTTATTACAAAAAATGACAATATAAACATTCACATTATAAACTTAGAAGCTATAGCGTATACCTAATACACAATAACCCTTCGCTTTACTCTATCAAACCAATATCATATTTTGCTAAAAATCTTAAAAGTCACGTTCTTAGAGCGACTTCACGCATAATCCACAGATTTGTTTAATGAATGAGCTTCATAAAAGCTTTTTGGTTTATTGTAAACAAGGTAAGAATTCATTAACCGGTGTGAAACAATGGCAGGGCCCTTGTACGTGACTCTCAGGTATTAAATGAGAACGCGATGTTTAAAGTCTTGTCGCAACCCTAAATTATTAAATAAAATCCTTCATCTTGACTATCGTGTTTTGACTATGCTACTTTATACACTTTTCAATTCTAATACTAACCATTTATGGTTCGAAATCAGATTTACGAGTAATGTAAAATTAAATGGTAGTTGCTTTTATAAATTGAATCCTTATTTTAATACATATTTTACAGTATTTATTTTAATGTTTTAATTTGCGGTTAAGCTATAATAAAGTCACGTAATTGTATTTTGTTTACGCTGCAAAATTTGGCAACTGTTCCAACAATAGTTTCCTCAAACCTGTGCACATAAACAAACAAGTAATCTTTTCCGCCTCGCTCAAATTGAATTTATAGTCAACAAAGCTGTCTCCTAGAGACCACGAAAAGATAAACTGAGATTTGCAGGAGAGCAATTAAAACTTTACCTTCGAACTAACTTCGTTAGCATGCTAGTGTTTTCTGAAGAGGGATTATAAACGTTGTTAAGAAATATGTCCGCTTTTAAAGGTGAAGGATCGAATCGGCCAACTGGTAAATTAAAGGTAAAATTTACAGCGGTGACGAAAGAGACTTGTTACATGCACATGTCGAGGATTTGCGCTAATTACAGTTTGTAATAGTAATATAATTACTTAAGTTAAGACTAAAATATTGGCTCGTCAATAAAAATTTCGATAGCTGTGACGAATTTTGAAATAAATGAAATAATAATAATAATCTCTGGTTGTTCGCGTCTCGCAAACGGTGAGTATTTGCACAGGCACAACCAAGTGGCCAGGATAATCCACCAGCAACTTGCCCTGAAATATCGCTTGGTGACGTCTGAGGTACCGTACTACAGGTATGTGCCAGAACCGGTTCTCGAAGATGGCCATATCACACTATACTGGGATCGATCTATCATCACTGACAGGACTATTGTCGCCAATAAGCCTGATATTGTGGTGATAGATCGCCAAGAGCGCCGTGCAATGATTGTCGACATTGCTGTCCCTCATGACGAGAACCTTGTGAAGTCGGAGAAAGATAAAGAAAGCAAATATCTTGATCTGGCACACGAGGTTGTTGACATGTGGGATATTGACTCGGCAACCATTGTACCGATAATCGTTTCAGCCCATGGCCTTATGGCCAAGAGCCTCGATAAACACCTCAAGAGGCTCGCGTTAGGCGGCTGGATCAAGGGCCAAATTCAGAAGGCAGTGCTCCTGGAGACGGCACGCATAGTGAGGAAGTTCCTCTCTCTGGAGCCTTGACCACCGGTAACTAGGACCCTGTTCCCGATACCGGTGGGGTACTGTTTTTTATATTTTTAAATGTATTTTTTTTTATAGCTTATATTTAAAAATGTAATTTATAGGAGTATATATTAATAAATGAAATAATAATAAAATTTATTCAAAAATATCTTTGAAATGATGCATTCTTGTTTCTAGAAATTAAGATTTTATTTTATTTGAAATAATACAAGTATTATTAAAATGTGCTTTAAAAATATCATATTAAATCTTGTAAAATAAAATAAAAATGCAAATATTTTATTCGACTTTTCCTAAAAAAAAATCAGGGATGTTAATAAGTTAGTTAAAAATTATAACTAGCTAATTAAACATCTCCAAAACAAATAACGTTTCATAATAAACCAAAATAAATTTATCAGGATTCGTGCCGAGGTCCTAGGTACAGTTACCAATGGCGGACGACGCAATCGCCTGCGGCTAGCTGTTGGGTTTAACTAGTCGCGTCGGCCACTGTCGAGAACGCCTTATCTAAACCCGCCTAAAAGCTTGCTATAATCTAGTGTTATGAATCACAATCCCACTTCATGTATAATTATCATGCAGTGTGAGGTGGCAGTATACTGAATGAAGGTAAATAATTCGATACTGATTCTTTGTTGAGTTTTACCTAGTAAGTGCTACGAGATCTCGTAGCACTAGCTACGAATAAATGCTGATGTGTTAAAAAATACATTAACAAGGTAAATACGTTATTTATGTATTTTTTTATTATTACACCTACCTTACCATACTACATATTTAATTTTAAAAGGTTGTAGCTTCATTATTTTCAAATAAATTCGTCTGTCCGTATGTCCGTGTGACACCTCCAATTTTCCCAGGAACGGGTGGACCTAGGAAGTTGAAATTTATATCAGATACTGATAGTCCCTATTAGGTGTAAAAAAATCAAGGTCCTGAGTCAACACGATAAAAAGATATGGGAAAATTTAGATTTTCGCGAAAACTTGTTGTAAGTACCAAAATTTACCTTATTTTCAACATTTTTATTTTTCGAAATTTTTCCTTTACTTGTGCTGTAAGACCTTGCTTTTAACCAAATTTTACAATTCTAGGTCAACCGGAAGTACCCTATAGGTTTTGGGTTGAAAGTTGAAAATTAAAGGTGTCCCCATACATACATAGTAGACGCCAATTAAGATAGCCCTCTGAGTTGTATGGGCGCTCATACAATTTAGAGGTCTAGCTTAATTGGCACCTACCGCAAACAAGGTAAATAAATAAAATTGTGTTATTGTGTGAAAGAAAATAAAAGAAAATATTTAAAAGCGGTATAATGGGTAGTTACGGAACCCTCGGCGCACGAGTTTGACTCGTACTTGACCGGCTTTTTTTCCTACTGATTTATTCTACTAAAAATGAAACATGTTCAGTTACTTTAATAGACAATTCACGAGCTAATCATAATTATTTCAGGAATAGAAATATAATTTCGAGTATGCTCACCAAATGATGTAGGCTATGCCAACCATTCAATTGTATAGGTATATAACACCGTAATATAAATAAATATAATGTAGGTAACATATTTTGCTGTGGACACTCAAAGGCAGGCCTTTGTGCTTTACACGAATAGATAAATCCGGAATACATTAAAATTTGACCGTAGCTCTACATTATTCATAGCTCCGTGGCTCCGGGCCATTCTGCTGACATCGGACAGCTAAAGTAAGAGCTTTGCTGAATAAAATGTTAAGCGCAATTAACTCGTAAAGTACCTACCCGTACTTGATCGTTTTCTCATAATTTTATCTTCTTATTTTTTCACTAGGAAATCATTAGGAAGATAGACTGATACTCTAGTAACTATTACGTATGCGCAAGCGTCTGCTATTCGCATAAATTTTTACTACGTAAAATTAGTTTAAAACAAAGCGGGTCAACTCCAGGTATGCGGGCCACCAAGTGGCCAAGGCATTTGAATTTATCCACCGAACTCGGCTAAAGATTATTTCCATGGGCAACTTAGTACCAATCACAAATAAAATATGTCCAAAGCAATTAGTATTTTTTTTTAATTGGTTCCAAATCTAGATTTTTCGATATTACGAAATCTTGATATGTATATGTTTGATTATAATTAACACATTAATAGCCCTCCCTTGTATTGCTCATCTCCATAGGCGACGGTAGCTACTTACCATCAGGTGGACCATCTGTCCACCTTGTGTAACAAAATAAAAAAAATTACCTTGTAAGTATGTACCCAAAAAACAAGTTGTGGTCCACTACCGTCAGTGTCAAGCCTCTTGCATTCAGCAAATTACAGTTAACTTGTCACCAGAGTGCAGTACCGTGCATTGCTTTCCGATACATCGACATTATGCTAGAGCTCTTCTTCTATCCTTTCATTTGCAAGACCAGACCATACAAAGCTCGATAATTTTACAATGATTCCAATTCTTATTCAATAAATAACATTATGTTTCGAATTTCTTAATTAATAACATCCTTTTAAAACTTCAATAACAATTCACATGGGAAAGATTTTCCTCAACATATTATTACAATTCATGTCCAAAAATAAACATCCATTATATTATTTTAACTTTAATATAGTATAAAATCATGCAATAGATAAATCATTATAATTTACAATAAACCACTCTGTAATAAGCACTCTGATATCAGACTACAATGTGACACAGACCACTTAATTTACTGACACTGTACTTGGTAAGCGTGATACTGTACTGTACATAGAAAGTACGTAATTTGTTTTATTTTGTACCACTGATAAATTGGGTGTAGAGGAGCGACCGCGGCGGAGGGACGACCAATATTTTTCATTAATATGCTAATTTCATTGTCCCAATAAACGGAACGTCCCGGGCTGCAAAGAGGTTAGCTGTTTCACGAACGTTTTTAACTGTATCCACTGAAATTTTTTATTCGCTTTTCAAAAGGTCGATCTGGTTAATTTGAAATGTAACTGAACGTTTTTAGTTTTTCATCGCGCCGCGTTTACTTCTAAATGGGCTGAAATTAAATTGTACTAAGTGCCTACAGCCAAAGTTTTGACGAGTCATTCAATATTCTGGATAGTTAAACTGAAATACATGTTTTATTTCATAGATTATGACAATTTTTTATTTTATCATCATTGAATTATCTGAAAATTAGCAAACTTACTTTCTACATAATATAGTAGTATCAAATAGAGAGTAGAGTATACGGATGAACCAAAAAGAATACTATTTCAATCCCAACATGATACTCACATATTGGTCAATTTCTTTGCTACTTGTTTGAGCTGGGTATATTTCTATAGTGACATTAGCAACTGACACACAACTTTACAATACTACAAAAGAATCTGACCAAATACGACCCTTATCAATCAGACACAAGCCCAGCTTTCGCGTAGGTATCGAAAAACCGTTTTCAACACAGCCACACCTCTATAATCGGCAAACAATTGTACAAACGAGAGACATAATAGACGTCCTACAAATATGTCATAGAGTAGATACTATTAGTATAGCAAAGAGTATATACAACAACCATTCACTGGGTTCACACGAAATAAAGTGATTGCCACTAGTTCTCGCCCCGCGGTTATACCCGCTGGACGGGTCATATTTTATTCCAGGTTATCTATGTACCAAATTTCATCCTTCAATAATGTGGGTAAAGCCTGTGGGTTGATTCTAATTCTATATTATTATAGGGTATTTTTAGTAGGTAGGAAAGTAATTTCTTCCTTTTTTATTTTATCTTCGTTGTTTATAAGGTTTATTTGTATTTGATGAATAATATAATGTGGTAGTTTTGACATAATTGTTTATGACCTAAAATAACTAAATTTTAGATGTCAAAATCAAAGTATCTGTAATACACACAAACCAATGTAACCACTGCACAGTGTTTACTCTATGGTACGTATGTTCCGCACAATCCTATGAAATAATTCAATAGATCAATGTCTGAGATGTACAGAAACATACACATAACGTAGTACGGTCACGTTCACTGCCCCAGGCGCTTGGACTAAAGGTGTTTGGTACATTACAATACATGGCATGGC
This sequence comes from Tetheella fluctuosa, assembly GCA_951216915.1. Taxonomy (NCBI): domain Eukaryota; kingdom Metazoa; phylum Arthropoda; class Insecta; order Lepidoptera; family Drepanidae; genus Tetheella; species Tetheella fluctuosa. Next base: position 6,061,658 of record OX578231.1, on the reverse strand, counting down.
GTCTCTTGGACAACAATATATAATTTTTGGTTTCAATGTATTTTTTAAACTGTAAACAAAGCGTTTTATCTTAAATATATATATTACAGACAATATGCTTAAAACCCCTTTGAAGTTATTTTGGTGTAGCTAGATCACTTCGTGTGCAAACAATGCAAATTGTTTTTAATTTTTTGTTAAAAGATGAACTAGCTAGTTACATGGCGACCATAATTTTACAGCATTTTTACACTTTAGTGCTACCATCAATAAAGCATTGTATTATAATGAATGACATTATTCACTACAACTACTCTGCAACAGCCAATTATCTTTTCTCTGTATAAATTAGCAAAATAAACTATTTGGTTTTCCTGTTTGTCCACAATAACGAAATTTTAAGCTGGAATTAAAACCACAGAATTTACATTCGTACATTTTTATTTTGACAGACGTATTGGTTGTCGGCAATTTTCAATACGATGTAGCTTTAAAAAAGGTTTCAATTTGTCATTCTACAGTTTTATATCGAGGCAGTAACTCGCATTCTTGTGTTCACATTTATCCGGTCTAACAATATAATTTATTCTGTTCTTATTTCGATTATTATATTAGAGGAAGCATAATTCTGACCCTCATTTTATAGCTGTGGCTAGGTTATAGTAGCATAATTGCTTTACACAGATACAAAAGGATAATATAAACATTGATTCTGTTGTTGTAAACTGATAGGCACAGTCAGTGTCATAAGTATAACATTACGCAATTCATAATTTTCATACAAACTGTCAAGAGAATGTAAATTAATGTGAAAGGGTACTTACATACCTACCAATCTACTTTTGACGCTGACTGTATTTCAATCTTAATATTATTGTATGCAATAAATTTTGTCGGCGATTATTATCAGGAAAATGTTGCTAGACTTAAATCATAAAAAATTGAGAACATTTTTAAGGTGATTTTAAAACTGTCATGTTCATGGAGTAGAAGCAACTGTGCAAGTGAAGCAAAAGTGAAAAACCAACAACAAAACCATTGTCTTTGAGATTCGTTTTTGCCTTTTGTGGCCAAAAAACCTTGTTCGCAAGAAATGAACCATTTAGAGAAAGCAATCTTTACAAAAGTGCCTACCTGAATTTGCTGAGTGTATGTATGTGCTAACAAAACCATGTTTAACCTGTCAGTCAGTTACAACAGTCTTGGCTTTCAGGGTACTAGAATACGAAGTAGGTTTTTAAGACCTTAAATACATTTTACCTTTTTTGTGCTGATTTTACTAAAGATTTTTTTTTCTAGGCTTGCTTGGTCCATTTAATATAGCAAAAGAAAGAGACGGAATTCGTTATTAAATAAGATATAGTGAATCTTTTATTTAGAAGCTGTTAGATAGATAATCTCGTCAGAGTGTTAAAAAAGAAACAGAAAATACCTACTTATAGTTGCTAAATCGCATAAAAAATTATTATTGGTTGCAATCATCAAATACTATTTTGCTCTACTGCAGTCACGTTGATACCCAGTCAAATCTTCACGAAGTGTTTTCGTCTCAAACCAGAATATTAGAAAAGTTTTTCGATCCCCTGAATAGTGCCTGGTACGTGAGACACAAATATTGCAGTGGAGCCGCGGATAATCTCCTGGCTTTGAGCCAGTTTACAATATGTAAGCGTAGTTTTCAATAGAGCCGTTTAGGTATCTACCGGTAGCCGATAGTCAGGCGACAATTAAGTGAGAAAGCATGCACTATGATTATTTATGCGAATATGAGCATTGGACAATAGAAGTGCCGTAGTACATACCTCTTGAACTATTCACACAATCGCATTCATAATGCCTACCGCGGCAATTTTGAGCTATTATAGTACTGAATTAGTTTGCACTATATGGCTTATAGTTTAGATATTAGCACAGTTTAAATACTTGGTATTACCAAGTGTCTGTTGCAAATTCTATACCTAACAATAATTATACCTACAAAATTATTCTTTCCTTTGGAGATCCTTAGGGGAGGCCTACGTGGATGTCTTGCGGCTGAGATGATCTTGATGATGTGCTAAATTTCATCTAAATTCATTTATTGTGGTGAGATTGAGTAACAAATATAACACACAGATTTATTCGCGTTTCAGAAATCCATTGTATCCAAATAAACACGAGTAAGCCGTGAAATGAAAGAAATACACATAAATTAACTATAATACTGTCCACTCACTCTGACATTTACTTCCACATACCCATTACGTTAATTAACCATTTCAATTACAATAGCTTCACAAAAATAGTAAATGCCTTTTTAAATGTTAAAAATAAATCCAATATTTTTAACTTTTAAAAATAAATCTAAAAGTATAACTCGTTGAAACACAGAATAACTTTTCACAGCCATTGTTTTGTAGAAATTTGCTTGCTGAAAAACTAAACCTTTTGTAGTCCGGATGTTCCTGTAGTTTAATAATGCCATATTGGAAGAAAAATTTAATATGTCCGCACCAATTATCTCGGAAGAGTAGACAGAGGTTTCAGTATTAAGTGTACTTTATAATTATACTAGCTATCCGCAGCGGTTTCACCCGCGTTCCCGAGAAAAAATGTACCCTTCTCCATACCATAGGCTATCTGCCAAAATAAGTACCAAAATTCATTGCGATCGGTTCAGCGGTTTAGGCGTGAAAATGTAACAAACAAACAAACTCACATTCACATTTATGATATTAAAAAAATAGGATAAGGATTAAGATAAGGATACCTATTAATTATAATTATGGTACATAATATTTAGCAAAGGTTTTCTTTCCATGTTTCACTTATTGAATAGGTAATCACAGAAGATAATATTTATATTGAAAATAATCTCGTTATCTCTATTTTATTACTGTTTTTTAATTATCATGGTGTTAGTACTTGGTATATTATACTTATTGTATTTGATTTAAAAATATTTGCTGAATTGATGTTTTGTAAATAAAAAATAAAAAAATTAGACATATGAAACTATGTAGGTATTACCAGAAGATGGCAAATATTTTGATGACATTTCTCAGCAAGACAACTAAAAGGAAATCATGAATCATCGGCAAACACCGTTCTCATACACGGTGCAGAGACCGGAAGTACGTTGAAAATGTTCCATCATTCAGCCAGGTCGCTTCCGGTCCCGGATATGAACCCTGTATCGTCATGACTGCCTTCGTTACTAACGATTATGTGAACCTTTTTTTTATTTAAGACGTTATTATTGTTAGAGTGATCAAATGTATGAAAAATAAATAGAATCAAAGATATATATGAGAACCCAAGATATATATGAGTTTGTTGTTAGAGATGTGTGTTTTTGTAGAGCTACATGGTAACAGATTTGGCCCCATTTTTGATAATATTTATCGCAATAACTCACTAGGGTGCGCTGTGTAACCTAGACTATGAATATTCTGGGACATTATTCCTCATACATACCTTCCTCAGCTGACCCCAAAATAATTAGAGCTTGTGCAATGGAAGCCAGATAACTGATATAATAGACTACTTTTCTTTCGTAAAAATATACTTATTTGAATAATTACATCCAGACTCAGGACAAACAGACATTTTCATGCACACGAATGTCTGTCTTGAGTGGGAATCGAACCTACGACCTTTTTTCTTATTAACCACGCCAACAGACCCATCAATCTAGACTAATGTAGGCTATCTAAAAAAATGCAGTTTTGTGAAAATATACACAAATTACTCGTTTTGATGAGTCTACAAAATAAAATAAATCAAAAAATTCAACAATCCACAACAAAAAAGCTCTAAAAGGTTTAAAATAAAAACGTTTTACTACCCTTGTGGATGTTTGTGATACTACAAAATAAACGGCAGGTATGTCACAAATATTCGAGGAAAACGTAGTAGTGTTATTCGAAATATTTAAAAGCTTTTACTTGTCGGAAGGCACACAAAATACGTCTATAGAATTACCGCACGCCTATCCTAATATTATTAATAATGTAAATGTTTCATTATTGAATGTTTGTTACCAATCAACTCCGTAACAGCTAAACGGATTTGGATTAAATTAAGGCACACATATAGAACATATTCTGGATTAAAATATAGGATACTTTTTATCCCGCGAAAATATAAAATCCCTTGGGAATGCAGGTGAAACTGCGGGGTGGAAGTTAGTATCATATAAAAACAAAATAAACCAGGATGATACGTGTCATTTATTTCAGCTGTATAGAATTAAAATACAGATACAGCCCAATTATAATAGTTTTATAGACTAGATTCCGCCCCGCGGTTTCAACCGCGTTCCTGAGGGATCTTATGTTTTCTTGGGATAAAAAGTATCCTATATTTTAATCCAGAATATGTTTTATATGTGTGCCTTAATTTAATCCAAATCCGTTTAGCTGTTACGGAGTTGATTGGTAACTCGATTTTATTCCTTACTCGATAAATGGGCTATCCAACACGGAAATAAATTTTCAAATCAACTCAGTAATTCCTGATATTATCGCGTTCAAACAAACAAACTCTTCAGCTTTATAATATTAGTATAGATAGTTCCTAGACTATATGCTTCATCCATTTTATACATTGTCACCTCACTCGTTAGAGTTATTTATGTATCTAAATCGGTCAGCGAATAATATCCGGCCGGAAGTCGCAGTGTCTTGAGTGATGGCGTGGACCGTCGTCACGTAGCTGGCTCGTATGTCTTGTAATGTCCTCGTGACGTGCTATTTTCTTCACACTCCACTGCCAACAAGATGAATGTTATTAAGGCTGTTAAACATTACAGAATTACACAGAGATTTTGACTTGATGTCATTTTAAAACGATTTAACTAATTAATTGGTTTTTAGTAAAAAAATAATTTAAAGATAACTATGTGTGTTTTAAACAACTTTGTAGGAATGCTAAACCCCATATTTTTGTCACATATTTCTAATATCTCGGTGTTCATCTCTAAAAAATGCAATGGTAAAATAGTTTCTGAAAAATATTTTTCACTAAAGTGAATGAAAGTCTATATTTAAACAGGCGTAGGTGTTACATTTTTTAATCCTGCATGAATATGGAGACAGGTACACTCAGGATGAAAAGGAAAAAAAATATTAAAATATTTCATTTTGTTTGTCAAGCGAGAAATTCATCTTTGGAAGTGTTTATTTACCTCGACGTGAAATAAAACTGCGGGCATGTTCAAAACGTGTTTACTCGACGTGACTCTGAATATGTCTTGACAAACATATATATTCACTTCGGCAATTTCTATAAGGTTGAAAATTTAATGTAAAAACGTGTATATTAACGGCAAAATAATGTGGCAGCTCAGTATTTTTCGCGTTCAATGTCCATACGTGTCTTACTAAGCCGATTTTTATTACGTTTCAAAGCAGATGTTTAGAAAAGTACAGATTAATGTATACAAAAGAAGAAAGAAATGACTGTAGAAATATATCTTTTACCTTCGTATTTCGGATTTCTATTATAGAATAAAGGAGCATATTTTTTCATCGTATATTTTTCTTTTTGAAATACTTTATTGGTAACTAGCCGCCCCGGCCGCCCGGCCCGGCTTCGCACAAGTAGTAACTTGGATATCGCGTAAAATAAAATGATTGCTTTATACATTTTGGTCGAGTAGGTATTGAACTTTTGTATGGAACAGCTGATATTTTTTTCGTTATTTCACTGTTAGTCCCACAATAAATGCCAGTGGCTAAAAAATCACCCAGTATATTTCAAAACTTATAACATTTTGCATACCATTTTTATTACACGCAATTAAAGCATACACTACACAGTACTACAAACAATTTACATACCAAACAGTTGCATGTAAATAGGTACTTATTTTTCATATTGCATTCTACCCAATAATTTCGCTCGTTGATTGATAGAGTACTACTTCGTAGTACCCGTCTCCAAGCACCTATGTGTGTATTTAATTTTAGGATTAGTATTATTTTCTATCTCGGCCACATCATCATTTATCACTTTGTGAGTATGGTCAAATACAAGCCTATTTAGAAAAAATCTTTTTATGCTTATTTACTATGCCTCAATCATACATTTTCCCAATTAAGAATTGTAATATATCCATGTAAAAATAAATAGGTACCGATAGGAAAAATATAAATTCATGGACGACCGCGTTGTGGGATGGTGGTCCTAACCAATCCGTTCATTGGGCAAATCTTATTAGCATAGAAATGGAAAACATAGCTCATTGGCCATAGCTGTAACCCTTTCAGGATTACTTAGCTATATGAACTGCGGGACATGTGGTTGCCAAAGATACTAAACTCATCTATTACTATAATAAAACAGTAGAGTCCGGTGTGTCTGTACATTGAAGAAAAGTTATAAAAATAGAAAGGGGGTAACCAAAGAAGGGTATTAGAACAAAAACTGTCTGTCTTTTTTTTTTTTACAATGTATAGGCTTGTGTTTGACCACACAAGCCTAGTTGTGGCCGAAGGTGGTAAGCACACAAAGCCTAGAAGGAACTGACTCTCAAGTGCAGCTGCCGGAACACACCAATAGGTGTTTGGCGACAGATTTTCAACTTGAGGGTGGTAGCCAGCCAGGCGGGAACTACAAAGTACCCTACCACCGTGCTATGGTTTCCTCACGATGTTTTCCTTCACCGAAAGCTCAAGCTCATTGTAGGATTCGAACCCACGACCTTCGCGCGGCGTCCGACGTCACTGCCACTGAGCTATCATCGCCTTAAATGTCTGTCTGTCTGTCTGTTTGTTCACGCACATCTCACATTTGCATGTAGTTTTCATTAAAATCGGTTATTGCAAAAGAAAAGTTATGGTCATTTATGTAAAGATTTTGGATTTTCCTTTGATATGCCGACTTATTAAAGAAATCAAATGCTACTTATATAACGGCCACTAAGTATAATAAGTAGTGATGACGCCTACACAGAAATTAAATAAAATGCTTGAATATTTTTCAAATTAACTCATCTAACCTAACGTGGGAGTTAACATCTTTTCAATTCATTTACATATTCAGTTATAATATCTACAAGGTGTTATACTGTATCATATCAAACTGACTATGCATAACCCTGCACTGCGTATTTCGATACATACTTGGCCGGTTTTTGTAACTTCAAATGACTCGATGTCATTTAAAAAAGAAATTATATTAAGTACAAGATGTTTAACAACATGATCAAGATTTTACCTGTTGATTAGTTGTATCCGTTCTTTTTGTTCAGACTTCAATTCATCGCGCCACGCTCGATAAATCACACGTTGATAGACTATAATCGCTGTCAGACTCAAAATTAGCAAATCTAACGACCGTGATTGGCATCTAGTATAGGTACTAAATCAACTAATACAAATGTACTTCACGTAATAATGTACACACGGCAACACATATTGTTTGTTAGTTTAAATTAAATCGATTGTAGGATGTATTGATATAGCACAATATTTTGTAGATGTATTGCCAATTTTCACGGATCTGTCCAAAATCCTATAGTATTTCGATAACGTTATACCTATTTGTTCTAAGAAACTGAGGACTTTTATTGGGTTACCTAAGTGCCTATATACTTGTGGGATGTATTTATTCATATATAAAGCTTAGATATATGTAAGCGCACCTGTTCTCAATAATTCTATTTGGTTTTTACCGAACCTGGGTCCGATGTCTTAAGAACGTTGTGTTAAAACAATATCTATATTATACTATTATACATCCGAGATCCCGATCGTTCCTGAAAAAAAAAACGGCGTTACTTATCAGAGTTACTTTCGTATATAATATTAATATGGATTAATGTTATAAAACAAGTAGGTATTTGTAAAAAGTGACCTTTGAAAAAAGGGCTTTTTTATGTTAGGTATCCATTGGTGACAGCAATAATGTGTGATATCTTTGCTTTACTATTAATAATTTTATAGAATTAAACCAAAATAACTTGAATATCAGACATTATAGCTGTCACCAATGGATACCTAACATAAAAAAAGCTTTGAATTAATTATTTTCACTTAAATCATGAATATATGATAATCTAAGATGGTACTATCAATTTATTTATTTATTATTCGATAAATATCCACTCTTATAGATTTGTGAAAAATTATGTTTTTTAGGTAAACTTTTATATCATAATTTCCAATTTAAATCATCTAAATTACCAATGACAGAGGCTTCTAGTTTGGCTGTTCAAGACAATTACTAAAACGTTTATTTTCAAATAAAATATCCAACGACAAAATTTTAAGGGTCGCACTTAAAAATGTATAAAATATAGGTATTATAAGATAAATCGATAAAAGTGATTTTCGAACGAAATTTAAATCGAAAAATCTAATTTCTAACCTATGTTATTTCCTATTTTTATTACTCGCGACGGAACGGAGACCGTATATGCGTTTGGGGTGAGAGGATGTTTGTATGTTTGTTTGTGCAAATCAATGTTGCCATTTTTCTCCAAAACTACTTGTCCGATTTTGATGCAATTTTCAGTTATGGGTTTGGGTTTGATAGGTGTATAATCTAAGATAGGTGTTATGGTGTTAATTCGCCAGGGGGCGCTGTAATCATTTTTTTTAAGCTATTGTATAGCTTTTATCGCGGGCTTCGGGGTTTGAGAACGAATCAAGAAATTTTGATTAAAAAAAAACCATAACGAATAAACCTAACACCTCCCACACGGTGTTTGTGAGAAGGTATATAGGTGTATAGGTATCTATTAATATCAAAGAAACTCATAAAATAGCAATATTTTAGTTCATTTTGGGGCAGGGAATGGCAGCCCCCCGACGGATTGTCTTAAATTTATCATTATGTTAATATGTAGGTGAAAATGTGCAGTACTACCTCTATATTTGATAATTGCTATCAGGGGTCTGCTGAAAAGTTTATTTAATCCTTTTTCGATTACAACTTTTATTCGATTACAATTTTTACAGACGTCGTGGGTTTTTTCAAAATTTTTAATTTTGTTTTTATTTTAATCTTTTTAGAGAATTACTCCGTTTTTGTCTAAATATCTGTCTATTTTTTTAAATGTAGGTATATGCTTGTGTTTGTCAAGAATCACACCATATTTAAGCTCTTCAATATTTCCTTTCCTCCCTAAACATATGCTTAGAACACTTCCTCGAAAGTCAAACCACGGTTCAATCCCAAGTTCATGCTAACAGACAAAGGTGACCACAGCGGAAATCCGAACGTGAAAGTACGCAGCGGTCGTAACACCACCAGCGGAGGGTTAGCTAATTGGGAGGGGCGGGTCGGATGTGAGAACAAGGCAAATGAAGATTTATCATCCGCCGGGTCCTTTGGGCATGGGCAACGCCGCCACGCCGGATTAACAGTTATCAGTACCTTGTGCATATTTTTTTAATTTAAAGTATGTGTTTTGTGAAATATTCTATTATATTTAACTACTTACAGCTTACCAGTGTATGACGTAAGTACTAGCTCAGTAAGTTTTAGTTGAAAGGGTTACGATTCGTAGATAATAAGCACCAGTTTTCTTTTGTGCTAGTGATTTTTATAGCTTAAACGCCAACGTACTTCTTCTTTCTCAGTTTATATTTTTTATATCAATTGGTTAGCAAACTAGGAGACAGTTAACCTAATAGTATATGGTCACGTTGCCTGATGACATTTGCAATATCTGGAGGATCGCCAAGGAAATTGAAGCGCTCTCTCAATTCACATCTTTTTTTTTAACTACAATTGTAACGATCGATTGTATCATAGCGTGGATGAGCCGGCCGACAGCACTGCCACAGGCACTTCTCTGTATTATGTGATTTAACTTGCGCATTACTACTGGAGTTGTGTAAAATACCGCCTGGACCTATTTAGCACACCCGTAGCTTTTTAGAGTTCCGTAGTAAATTAAGGAAGCCTTATAGTTTACGAGAAATAGTCAATGGATAATATCAGTATAATATACTACATAATATACCATGACAATATAAGTAATGGAGATATTACGCATATCGTTTAACTTATATTCAGTCTTAGGTTTTAGACTGTACCACATCGTACTGACTACGCTATACTGCGCATGTTCCAACATGCACTTGACCGGTTTTTTAAAATCCATTTTGACATCAAATGCACTCGCAATGTCGACTCTATGGATCCCTCTTAAGATGCTGAAGGGAGTATCTTAGGTTTTTTTCAAGGAGAAAGCGCACACCTGTGTCTTCAAGTCATTGTCCCGCTCAAAAGAGATCTCGAATTCATTTCATCATAATTTCATCGGCTTTTCTCCACTACACGGGCCCAAAGATTTCTACTTAGATAACTACTATGTGTTACTTGTTTTTATGCCCTAGAAAACATACAACAATATTTTTGGTGCTAATAAATCACTATTACTAACTGTTTTTTCGATCTTGTTATCCAAATATCTTCACAATATTATCGTATGAATAAATTAAGCATTAACTTTTTTAAATAAAGATTTTTCTAAACGCCTGTCTATCAAGATCTCAGACTTTCTTTTTCGTGCGTTTCTTTGTAGCAAAGACTTCTAAAACTTTTTAACGGTTCATTGATGATGTCAGAAAGTAATAAATCTTTTTCTTTTACTTAAATAAAAATATTTTCAATGAATTAGATAGTCTGCCAAGAAAGTCCTATTTCTATTAAACCTAATTTTATATAATTGTCAGTACCTAATATTTCTTTTAAAATATAATACCTTGAGAATATTTTATATGAAGAATGAGACTTAAGTTAGAATGTGGAAAACATTGCAAAAAAGCTATTGAGATCTTAATTAAGATGTTGACAGATATTTGTATATTTAGGGAATATGTTTACTGCAGTGTGTACTCTTCATAGGGAAAATGTCATCTATAGAAAACTGCTTTGTAGTATGCGAAACGCCCAATTAGACAGTTTTTTTTTGATTCTCATGTGTATGCATTAGGCCACAATCTTACCGTGATAAGTGATAGTAAGGCTAAGGTACTGATCAAATATCAAATTAACTCTCATATATACTTAAAAGGTTGTCTATATGCTCTATGTTATCTGATTAACCTTTAATGTAATAGAACTTCTTTGCTCAACAAATAAGGTTGACATCCAATCAACATCGCATAATATGTTGTAATTTAGTACATCGTATTAATTTTGACCAAAATAGTTGACTGTAAACTAACTACGGCAAAAATAGCAGCTGATTTCATGGCAATTAAAGTGAGGGATTATTAGCTGGTCGATGAGCAACGACCGACGACCGGTCGCTCGCACTGAATTAAGTTAATCACTGTTTATCCGGAACGTATGTATCAACCGAATTATTAAGTACATGCTTACATTGTATTACGTGTTATTGTGTAATATTCCAACATTTCACCTAAAGATTACATCCTAACGGTCGTTACCAATTACCTATTTTCAGTAAGAGATGGATCGCTAATGATCTATCTATCCTTGAATGTCATCTCACAATCATCGATAATTACTATCTTTGTTTTGAAAAGGATGAACAGGGTTCACTATCTGGGCTCCCGATGCGTTCTGTTGCAACGTTTATAAGTCTTTTTTACAAATCTTCTTCATATTTCAATTCATATATGACAATATTGTTCTATATTGGTAGCAATGAATTAAATATATAAAATTATTTAAAAAAAGAACCTAATTAACTACAACATAATGTGTAAAATCATATAAATAATATTAACTAATACAAAATATAAAGGGAATAAAATATACGACTGAATTAAATTATAATTTATATTTTTAAATAAAATAACGTTAATTATTATAACGTACTCTTGATGCGTTAATACAAAATTTTACTCATTTTGATAAACAAATCGATAACCCTTGAAAAGATTTTCGAAACGTAATTAACAGTGACAATGAAATGTCAAATTTATTTTAAATTTCTTTGTAAGAAATAATAAATTCACATCAGTGAGGTTTCTTTAGAAAAAATGTTAATTTCAATTTCTATAAGTATAGTAAGTACTATTTATTATTTTTATACTTACCACTATGGTGGCAAACATGCATACGGCCCACCTGATGGTAAGCGGTTGCCGTAGCCTATTGACGCTTGCAGCACCAGGGCAATCATTCGCGCGTTAGGTTTATTTAATTAGTCATTAAAATACTCACTGCTGATTTATTTAAACGAAATCTTTAAGTATATTCGTAACAACTTAATTTATGATATAACTTAATATATGAGGATATGTTTGACACAATAACGTAGGTACGTTATTTTATAGGTACCTATACTGCACTAGGAGTGTATTTAAAGTAAACTCGATTTTTACTATTAGGCGAATTGACAAATCTGGTATTTTTTTAAAGTGATGTAACAGTCAGATAGCTGAAAATACAAAATTGCGTGGCAAACTTTCACTTTAGCATATAAATAGCTATCTGTAGTAAGCGATATACCTCCTTTCTTCTTTCAAATATTGTTTTAATTTAATACTTACGATGAATTCTCTAACAGTGAAGCGTGTGCTGCTCCGAATTGCTACATAAAGGTAAAGCATAAAGGTGTGAACAATTAAATCGGTTTCTGAACAAAGAATGTCAAGTGTTTCTCCAGAGTGAAACGTTCAGTAAGAAAATGACTGCGGAAGAGCATTTCACGGGCCACAAATTTCCCCGTGAAAACAATCGTAAAATGCTTTTATTACTCAAACATTCGCCATTGATTCACGGCCCGAAATAATAAAAATACTGACTCAATCAACCTACCGAATTTTACGAGCTTTGTAGGTGAGTGGATTTATTGCCCGAACTTCAATAAAGAGATTATTTCATTTACACCTTAACATAAAAATCGACTAAGCCATAATTAATATTTTAGAGCTTTATCAACATTTTGAGATTCAGATGCCAATTTTTTAAACGGTAGTCTGAGTAGCTAACAATAATTTTATCACAAATCCGATTTATCTGTAATATTAATCATATCTATTCATCTAAATTGAGATTAACTGAATTGATATTCTATTAGCAGATAAATATTAGTAAAAATCACACTGTTACTTACTTCAAATCCATTTCTAAAAAAGGATGTAGTTCAATGAAAAATAGCATAGAATTACTTCATAAAAGATACCGTAAAACTAAGAGAGCAACGTATTTGAACGCTCGGAAAAGGTCATTTGACATCATACGGTGGCGGCAGACGTAGGCCGCGCAACTGTCCCTTGCCTCTGTTGTTCATTTTTCTTCCCCTTTTCCGGGGCCAAACGGTAAAGAGAAACTTAATTGGAGGCTTTCCCGCCGACTCGCTGGCTCAATGAAAAATTACGAGCTAAACGAGCACACGCTTGGGAATTTTGCGCTCATTCTGTACGTAGAAAGAAATGCTGCGTCTTTACGCAAGTCCTCCTTAAACTTAGATAAATGTAAGCTGACGAACGTAATTTCAATGAAATATACTGCTCATTAGAAGAGTTAATTTAATTCAGCACTTTTAGCGAATTGTTTGAGGACTTCGCGTTTTGCCGTGCATGTTTCTTAGACATGTCTTTTACTTGATATTTTATTAAATTCCATCGTTTCAAATAATATTTGCACAATTCATATTAAACAATAGATATTGAAAATGTTGTACTAAAATTTGTTTGACTTATGTCGGGTACATACATTTTATAATTTTTAAAAGTGACAGCTTTTAAATAATATAAGTTTGTGACAAAAATTAAATTTTTAATACAAGCTTTTTTTGGTGACTGTGCTTTTTGTTGACTGTACTTGCATTGACTTCTAATAAACTAATGTATGCCGAATATCAAATCAATCCGACCATCTGGAAGTGGGTGAAATTCAAGTTGCAAGATTCCACCGTAACAAACATAGTTACATACATTGCAAGTTAAATAAAAGCTTGTAAAAACGAAAGAATTGTATCTTTTACAAAAATCAACAGAAAAAAACTCGAAACAAAATACAACTAAGTACTCTTAAGCAGTAAGTTAAAGACCAGTCCTAATTGGTTTACCAACCCGATGGCGGATTACGTTGGATATTCATTATTGCGCTTTCGGGATTTCCCTTAGAGGCGCGGGTTGCATAATTCACGTGACTGCGATTAACCCGGATGCATTAGGCACGTTACCTAATGCAATATTGATAATACTATGATTATGCAGCATTTTGTTATAACTAGCTGTTCCCCACGGTTTCACCCGCATTCCCGGTATAAAAGAAAATTGGGGCGGAGACAAATCCAACAAATCAAAAATCATAAAAATCGCTCCAGCCGTTTTTGAGTTTTAAATGGTGTGACTAACCCGATTTTGTTTTTGTATATAGATAGTACTAAAGTAGACAGCTATCTAATATATAAAATTCTTCTGTCACGGGGTGCGTAATCGAACTCCTCCGAAACGGCTCGACCGATTTTGATGAAATTTTTTGTGCTTATCCGGTATCTATGAGAATCGGCCAACATCTATTTTTCATCCCCCTAAATGTTAGGGGTAGGCCACCCCTAAATTTTATTTTTTATTTTTTAGATAAAATGTTTTGTTTTTATTTTTTTATGATACAGCATCAAAAAATACATACAACCCTAAATTTTCAACCCTCTACGATCAACCCCTATTTTATTTATTTATCTTATTTGAGGTTGGGCCAATTAAGCTAGACCTCTAAATTGTATGAGCGCCCATACAACTCAGAGGCCTATCTTAAATGGAGTCAACTATGTATGTATGGACAGAATTTTCAACCCTCTACGATCAACCCCTATTTTATTTATTTATCTTATTTGAGGTTGGGCCAATTAAGCTAGACCTCTAAATTGTATGAGCGCCCATACAACTCAGAGGCCTATCTTAAATGGAGTCAACTATGTATGTATGGACAGCCTTTAATTTTTAACTTTTTTATTTTTTGGATTTTTTCCTTTATTTGTGCTGTAAGTCCATGCTTTTCGCCAAATTTCGTGATTCTAGGTCAACGGGAACTACCATTTTTCCAATAGAAACCACTCTGTCCCCAGCTGTCAAACATTAGACGTCAATCAAAACAAAACAAAGGCGCGTTAGACAGAACGAAATCTGTCGGGGCACCTATTAACATAAAAAAATCAATCTTACTTTGTTTTAGAGAAATAGGGCAGAACAAGGTCTGCTGGGACAGCTAGTAATAATATACTACTCAACCCATACTTTAGTTAAATTAGTGGTTTTTATGTAGATATGTAAAACGTCAATTGATTATTATGACAGAATACTAATTAAAGTACCCATCTATTTGGGACAGACTGCTCCATCTTAAATTATGTCTCCTTTCAGTAAAAGCTTTTATTCAATTTTTTATGTACTTTCCCTCCGTATGGTTTAGCCCTGAGACGCCTCGTATAAAAGTAGAAACTTACTGCCTTAGTGACAGGTCAACCCGCTGGGTCTAGAAAGTCAACTAAAGTTTATAACGACACACCGAATTTAAAAAAAATATCGGTTGACAAAAATTCCAATTTGAACCGGTAAAAAAATGGAATGAACTTTTAATTTTTGATACGATGACAGGAAAGTTATTAAAGGCTTTATAGCCGCAGTCTAGTTATAGATGCACCAAAGATGACAACCTACAGACATTTTAATTAAAGGCTACGGACCCAAAGCTCGGAGGTGAACTGCACTCACTGAAAGAGATCGACTTGATTAAAGTAACGCTATTTACCGACTGTAATTAGTATAGATGTATGACTTGGACACGTATTTTACTGTATCTCAATTAAGGAATTCGAAGTTCCATTAACGTGATTTGATTCGCTGATATCGGTCTTGTGATTTATGAACCTATTTTACACGTGATACGATTAGTGATGACAAAAGGGTGATCTATCCATTTCGATAAAATACTACATTAACTTTATAACATGTATTGTTGCATTATAAAATAGTACCTGATGTTTTCATTTAACAATAGCAGTAGTTTTGTAGATACACTACTAAGCTGTTATTTTTTTTTAAAGATGTTATCTTTTAAACGATTATACCTAGTTGCTAGGAATAGGTAGCTTTAAATTTGCTTGCGCGATTTTTCCAATACAATTTCTGATTTCAAGTTATAACTACAAACATTTTGCCCTTTCTTATGTCACACTGTGTTATCTATGAAAGTGCAAAATAAAACAGTATAGTACATAACAGATTTTATTATCGTATTTATCCCTCAGTTTATACTTATTTACAATTGTTTTTATCACAATTTCACAGTCAATACATATTAATATGTACAAAATGTTATTATACAAATATTCTGACTAGTTCAATTCAAGCTACCTACATAAGGTGTAACATTATTAGCTGAGGTATTTTTAAAGTATTAATGTGTTGATCAAAATAAGTTATATACACCAAGAAACCAGTATCTAACAGCAACTAACAGCCGCCTCAGAGCCGCGCTCAGCCTAGCGCCACAGATAGCGAAATAATAATATGTTCCTAGATTTTTTATTTTACTTTATTAGGTTACCTACACATTCACGCCTTAAAAGGAGCACAGTTAATAATATTAAACCTTATATAGTACATTTATACACAACTCTCAGGACCGGGTATCTCCTCAGCTATAAGATGCTCTCTTCTACTTAACGACATTGTGCCAGATGTTATGGGCTGTTTACTTGACACTGAAGTCCTCGGTGGGGACAATAGCTGTAAAAGGAAAGTAAAGCTGTAGTAGGAAGACACAAGTAGGATTAGATAGGTACCTACTTATGTTTTGAATAACTTTGATAGAACTGCTGACTAGAATTACACAAAAAGAAAATCATAATTATTCCAAAATTCAAATTAGAAGATACAAACGAAATTTTAATTATAATTATAAATAAATCAATAACAAGAACATTTTTTGATATCACAAACTTTACACGGCAAAATCAAATTATATTATGTCTTTAATATTTAATAAATTTACAGATACATTAATAAAAAGAGAAATAAGAAGTTAAATTACTAAAATATTTGATTCATTTAATAGACACGTACTCGACTATTTCACAGTGCTATGTGAAGTGGATAGGCTTTTAGCAGCGCTATAATGTCGACGACTTAATTGAATGTACATTTTAATGAGATAGATAGTTCTTTTTCACGAATTTTTATTAAAGTTCTTGGGAATTTTCGCATTTGCATGTTTTTGCGTGTGTGTGACATAGTATTCAATTATTTTAAACATTTAAACGAAAATAAAGCAGTCCCTTTAAAATTACCCTTACGATCTTCGAATTATAAGTACTATAGATTAATTTTGCCATGTGTGTTATAGAAGCCACGGCAACACATTGCCCATTAATTCATCACGAGCAATGAAATAAGACAGGAAAAAGTATCGCTTACTCGGAATCCCCAATAAAACAAAAATAAGGAGGAAATAAAAGATATAGGAAATAAAGTCTTATCTAATAAAATTTATCTTGTACACGTGTAAGATATTTGTAACACAAAAGTCTCATACTTGCAAAGTTTCATGATGTAATTAAAGGTAAACGTTATACAGTAAGCCTCTTAGACTTAACATA
This sequence comes from Tetheella fluctuosa, assembly GCA_951216915.1. Taxonomy (NCBI): domain Eukaryota; kingdom Metazoa; phylum Arthropoda; class Insecta; order Lepidoptera; family Drepanidae; genus Tetheella; species Tetheella fluctuosa. Next base: position 6,044,158 of record OX578231.1, on the reverse strand, counting down.
ATGATATTTTTTAATTTAAATGTGTATTTTTTGTGTGTCATATTAGAAATTAAATACATAGATAAGTAATGTTTTATCAACTTCAAGAACCATGCTAATAAAGGTATTATTACCATCTACAATTATTTTACTTTTAAGAAAAAAAACTTTATGTATGTATACTCACAGCGCGGGGCTCTTGGTGGCCCGTGTGCGCCGAGCCGCGCTCACTCGGGCCCCACTCGTCACTCACGCGAAGAGTGCCGTTTTTGACAGCCGCCTCCGCACCACACTTCTCATTTGGAGGGCCCCCGTCTAAAGCATCAATATGTTATTTTGCAATTTGATCCTTATATTTTGTATCATTATTTTTATATTTGCTTTTACCTTTTCATCAATTATCCGACTACGCTAGTTATGATATATTTTATCCTTTAAATGTTTTATAACTTTCTACAATATCATTGCCTATTTTAAGCCCTAAAATCAATAGATCTCAAGATACATGTCCTCTTTACTGTATGTCTATAGATACATCATGAAATACAACAGAGAGAAGAATCAATAACTAAGTAGTTATTGCTAAAAGATGTTAAATAGCTTGTTAGATCGCTCGATTTAAGTAAATCAAACGATCTACATATTATTTAAGACAAACGTAACGTGGAGCTTTTGTTGTTTTGTTAAATTTAATTTCAGTAAGTACACCCAGTTTGTGAAACAAATTAACTTAAATTACAATACTAAATTGAACCTTCAAATTGACAAAGTCTATGTTTAAGCATACTGAGAATTAACTGTTAGATACCGAGTAATAAAATGGAACTTAAGTAATAGAATTGAATTGAAAGTAGTAATGAAATCAGGTCTGTTAAATGTTAGGTGAGGTCTAGGTAAATAATTTATTTTCTGATTATACCTGGCGGTGGATTTAAGATGTCTGGTTGGGCTTGCTTAGGAGGTTTTAAGGTGTATGCTACCACGTATTGTCCATCGCCAGCGTTCAATTGCAATTCTGATGATTGTTGTTTTGCCTGTGGCTTTTCCCTGTTTCAGTACAATATTAATTACATTATTGTCATAAAATTTAAAAGTATGAAAAATTATTATTTTAAAGCACTCAAATCGTTCAAATAACTTATTAAAAGTACAAAGATGTTTCTGAGTGACAGCTATTCATAAAACTCTGCACAATTTTGAAACGACGAGTAAAATAAAAAAGTGAATGTTGACTGACAGGTAGCAAAAGCCAGTATTCCCATTCTGCTATTCGTAGCCAGTCGTAGCCTTTCCAAGCTGTGCTACGAATGTGTCGTAGTATGACGTCGGTTACAACCTAGCACTCCTATGTGCATGTTTCTTTGTCGTATAATGATAACATCGAAAGAAAATGTACGAACAATTAACTACTTTTAGCTTTGAGGCTATTTTAAGTACATGATATAAAATAATATGATTATAATGCACATTAATTTATACCTTTATTATTGTTTAGTATAATTACCTTCTCCTCCGTAGAAAAAAGCCAGTAAATATTGCTGCAAATGCACAGGCAATTACTGTGAGGACAATTGCCCAAAAAGCACCTTTCGACACCCCAGCCATGAGATTGTTTCCTCCATCTAGGGCAAATAAACCAATTAATGTTTTTTAATTTTATACTACTAAGTAATAGTAGTCGATTTATCAGCCCAAAAATATCCACTTCGAAATACAAGCTATACATGTTAAAAAATATGAAAGTAAATAACTTTAATATTTTTTAACTGCTTGCTACAAAAAAAACCTGAATATCAATTTGGTCATGAGTGTATTTGATGTAAATTTTTTATGAACGTTTTATAAAATAATTACGAACAATATTCTCAACTGATTTAAATTTAAATTAACTTGATTGCGTTGTTTTACTTTATGTCATCTAATTTCATTTGATTAATTTATTTACAACAAGTATTTACAATCAATGTATAAAATACAAACTATGATATATAGAAAATATATATTTGATTAAGTATGTTTTATTTCGAATGCTTTTTATTTACTGTAACTATTTAGTTTTTTTTTCATATTTCTGCTTGTTCCATATTGTTATAACCGTATTTTATGCATGTGGATGCTACCTATAAGTAATTTGTTACACTCAAGAATGTAATATTAATTTGATGAAACTGATTGTGTAAACAATTGCAGCCTTACTTATAAAAATGCACTAATCATCATCTCAGCAGCTTATTAGCTAATGACTACTTATCTCCTTATTAAGCGGTTCATAATTTTCTTATTGTTGGTTGACCTAATAAAAATAAATAAATAAATGAACCAATTTACAAGTTATAGATTTTAATTTGATAAGCATTTTATATTTTAAAGTGTAATAATTAATTATACTAACTAATTGATTAATTGAGAATTAAAAACCCAATTTTTTTATTAATATTCAATCCAAAAAAAAATCAACATAATTACATAAACTTCTTCGTCGTCACAGAATACCTACTGCAAATTGTATATTTACGTCGAACAATCTAGCAAATTACTCCTTTATTATACATAAATATATTATAACACCAGGTCACCATAAAAATTACCACATTCTTTAAATAAATATTCCGGGACACTATTTCCTCACACACGGCCATCTGACCCCAAACTAAGCAGAGCTTGTGCTATGAAAGCCAGATAACTGATATACTTCATAATTATACTACTTGTTTTGTAAATATATACTTATACAGTACATTTATATACAAATTGTTTTATTAAGTTACTAACATTTCATAAAACTTACCAGTTCTTCTCTCAGGATCTTGGTAAGCAAGTGCGTGTAGCATAATGCGATCTGAACTTCCTTTATCATTTTTTGAATGAACCGAAAGTCGAAGTGCACTACCACTCGACCACAGCACACCAGCCGGTACCAAAAATAGAGCCACGCCATCTGAATATTTGACACTAAAATTAAAACTTAAATAAAATTGATTCATTTAAAGTCTTAGAGGTTCAATAGTTTTACTAACCAGTTTCATTAGATGTTACATTGAATTTGATTCGTCCACTAATAGAATCTAAGGCTTCTAACACAACGAGTTGCGGTAGACCGCCATCATAGCCAGCGACGCAACGAATCACCAGAGCATCTCCAATATCTTCTTTCCCAGAGTCCTCAATCCAATTGGAACCGTTCCCCGCAGACAAAGTACAATTTCGCGGTGGAGAGGGCCGTGCTGTTCAAATCATATTTGTAAATTTGATCAAACCTTTACCATATAAATATTGATTCTATAAAGGAGCCGTCGGCCTATCCAAATGTTTATTTAAATACGATCGAGAAATTTGCTAGTTTCTCAATAGAAAACAAACTCCAAGTCCATATAACTAGTTTTGGGAACTAAGCGGATAATTTCGTCTCTAGACAAAAGCAATTTTAGAAGAACAACAAACAATTCTCTTCGTTCTGCCTTTGATTTTATTTAGTTTTGATATTAATTCGAATTTTAGTTAAGAACTTAAATTTATATGATGAAGACGACTAAACTTAAAATTTTATTATTGAAATATAATCTGAGTTAAGTTGAAAAGTATGTAGAGTATAACGTACCAGCAGGAACAATTTGAAAGACGCAAGGCAGGGCTTGACGACCCACGGTATTGCTTCCTCGACATGTTAACGCCCCATAGTCCCTTTCACTTGCCGGTGTGTAACGTAATTCACTTGTACTGCCATTTATTGTACCTAATTAAAATTATGCTAATAAATATATAATATCTACAATTCAAACCAAAAAAAATTGCATGTGATTATATTTTGTACACCTTAAAATTATATAATTCTCATAACAATCAAGTACCTACATAAATTGAAAAATATAATTGTTTTTGGAGATTTCACAAATGGAGGGAGAAAATAACGTAAGCTCATATAGTTAAGTGCAAGCAGGTCCCAATGTCAATGTATCTTGATTGTTGGGTATTTACAGCATTGAAGCGCTTGAGATTGTTCAATCAGCACCTCATGTCTACGGACACTGTCCTGAATATGTAACGAAGCGGAACATTTACATAAATTGAGACTGTTGCTTGAGTTAAACTTTTAACATGAACATGTCTCTACGACAATCCTTTTTTATACTTTTATTGGGAAAGCTATTTCATCGTATTGCTGTATTATTTTTACCTTTCGATAAGTAACGTGAACCAAATTCATTTTATGATCTATGAATAAAAAGTAACTGGTGTCAAACATCTTTATTTTTTTTTCATAATAACTAGAACTACGTGTTTGAATTGTGCTACATATTTTGAAACAATTATCTTTTTTGATTTATGCACCCACTGTTTTTTTTATGAAAGAATAACTTTATTTATAAAATAATAATAATAATACAATCTTAATATACTATTATGCTAAAATAAATTGAAAAAGTAAACTACTTATAAATAAAAAAAATTGACCAAAATCGCTGCCGAGCGGAAGCGTGACAAAAAGGCTGGAAGCATTGCCAATATACTAAATATTAAGGCGATGAATACATAACACCGACCGTTGTACCTAGGATGTATTTTGATTTATGTACCTATTGTTTTTTTTTATAAAAGAATAACTTTATTTATAACATAATACTCGTAATATAATCTTAAAATAGGGCTAAAATAAAATTAAAAACTACTCATAATAAATAAAAATCCCCAAATCGCTGCCGAGCGGAAGCGTGCCAAAAAGGCTGGCAGCATTGCCAATATACTGAATATTAAGGCAATGAATACATAACACCGCACGTAGGATGTATCTTCTTTACCCACAATTGAAAAACGCTTACCATATCTAGCAGGTGAGACATTGAAGCTCTCTCCGCTGTTGTTGAATTGCCAAAGGAACGTGACATCAGCAGGATCAGCGTGCACCGCGCAGCGCACACGCAGAGCCTCGTCTAGTGCTGCCCCTACAACTTGTGGTGAGTTTTCTCCACATACTGGTGCATCTATATGCATAAATCATCATTAGAAATAGTATTTAACCGTTAAAAGTATTAATAATAACAACTATCAACTGTTAAGCCTTTTATGTGTTTTTTAGATACAATTTTATTTAGTTTTACATACATCTTTATTATATTTTGTTCTATGATCGGTAGTAACTTCAGTAAATTCGACCTTTATAAATGCCATCCTAGAGCCTAAACTGAATAAATGGCTTTGATCACTTTGAAAATAGCATAGCCTAATTCAGTCAATTACATACATATTCTTATAACATTTCACCTAGTGTCCAATTTATATTCAAAATAAAATATAATCATTATGAGTATAAAAGATTTATCTAAAGGGCAATCAGTAAATGGTAATCTAGCTAAACTACTGATAACAACATAAATACATTTTGATTAACAAACATATTTTTTATTAAAATACCTAACCGATATATTTTATATTGAATTGCGCAGTAGGTATATGTTACGATCCTACATACATTACATAAAATATTTTATATGCAAGTTCCTACACGGGCATTACGACTTTATCTGCAATGATATACAGAAACAGTAAAATATCCATTTTAAAAACCCCCAACAGCTAGGTTTCCTGTCATAAAGCGATAAATATAAATCAAACGAGCAATTATTTTGGCAGTTTGGAATTATTTCGTCTTCCCTCTCACGTCGGCAATTAAACGTCGGCCAGTTGGGCGCGGAAGGAAGCACCTCGATGCGCCAATATAGAATTGTACAATAAATCAAATACCGGACACTGTTGATTTACATAGGCCTGCTGTGTTATAATCATGTTTGTACTCGTGGGTATAATGTTGCGATACGACCATGTAATTATTGAATCTTGTATCTATCTACTAGTTTCTGCAAAAGTATTATCCAAGCATAGGTTTCAAAAATTCATATAATATTATGACTTTTTGCTAGGTTTGTCATGCTGAACTTTTACTATAGGATTAACTTTGAAATTACGTGTTTCTGCAACATATTGTCAACATCTAAAAAAATAAAAAATAAATTACATAAATCTTTCAGTGCTAAATTCTTGCCCTAAAGTAATTAACTTTTGCGATGAATCAAACTAATTGAAATCACTCCATACAAAATGAAAACGCCTATAAAGTTTGTATCGTTTCTATAATTTCAAAATTGAACTTTATCAATCAGTAAAATTGGTTTCGAGGGTTCTAAATTATTTTTAGGCTGTGTTTAATTTGTGTTTAAATTGTTATAATCTTGATATTATTTACACAAACCGTTTATGTTATTTGATACTAAAGCTACTAGTAAATTGATAGGAGCGATTATGATTAGTTATGAATGCATAATCAACTAGAATTACATTATTTATGTACACAAGCATTAGGTTAATTGTAAATTTGATTAAACCAGATTAAGAGAAGCTATTTCTTACTTCTGATAATTAATTTACTAATTTGAAATTGTAATTTAACTTAAGAAAAGGTAAAGACCATATAAAGATTAATTACCATCTTATGTTTCACTCTCGCGCCATAAGAACCTTTCAATTGAATTATTCGCATAACGCTTGAGCGCTACAATATCATATTTATTGTACATACTGTATACATATTTTGAAAATGTAGATTTTTTACAATAAGATTTATATTAGTTTGTTTTCGTTTCGTGGTAATTATAGGTAAGGTTACCAACCGCCAGTTTAGCATAAACAAATGTATCCACAGGATTTGAAACAAAATTTATTCAGCGCGGGAAAACTAAAACAAAGCTCTATGAATTAAAGTGAAGCCACGAAACAACAGATTGCGAAGGTTCCCGGGGAATCGCAGTAATATTAGGCAATAATTTTGATGATTTACCGTCGGTACCGCCTTCCCTCAGTGGCAATTACTATGCGGACGGTCGACCACGGAAGGAAGTTGGTACGTCGATCTCGACCGCAATCATTTGAATACTATTCGCAGACACATCAGTATTTATAGGCCAGTAATTCATACTGTGCTTGGTGACGTTTTATGGGATGCCTGCGTCCTGTTTATTCGATGTACGAGTACATTTATTAAGAAGGTTTAGGGATATGCAAATGTTATGTGTAGTAGGCACCTTTATAATTTGCGGTTCTCAAGCAATAAATCCACTGTTTTGTTTTGTGCCAAAAGGCAAAATTTCTGAAGGTTGGCAAACACACCCGCATAAATTCAGTATTACATTTATCGAAAGACCTACATCATGTGGAGTGTCACCAAAATAAACGAACCTAAATATAACAGTGAAATTGTAGTTTTGCTATAAATGGTATAGTATAAGGGATATCGAAAGAGATTCGTTTTCATATCTCTAAAACTATGGTGACAACAAAGGGGCTGTCTTGAGTATCCCCAACGCATAAATGCATTACACATATACATACATAGATATCAATACAATTTTCAATACTCACATTGTACTCTTAAAGTAACCACCTCACTGGAAGTCTCTCCCCTGGCGTTAGTTGCTCTACAGGCGTAGCTGCCAGCTTCCTTCCTAGTCACTTTTTGCAGCACCAGAGAACGCGTGCTGACAATTATGCCTGACGTCATGTTTTGCGTCACCACCCTGTCCTAGATTATATTGTTTATCAGGATGGTGTTGTATCATTCGGGCTCACCCTAACAAGGAATAATTATTCATCGTGTAGCACGAAACATAAAAGTACATAGGTGTGAGGTTGGTGTTTGATTTAATTACTTTTTTATGTCAAAATGCTGATAAGGCTCCTGATGGTATTACTTATCGTCGTTTACGAAGCAAGCTACTGCTACCATCGCCAATGGACATTCGTAATACCCCTGGGATTGCCAATCTGTTGCCGACTTTTTACAATGCCTAGAAGGAAACTGGCTCCCAGGTCATGCTGGTAGATGCTTAGTGACAGATTTTCAACATGAAAGTAGTACCATCATGCTATGACCTCCTCACGATTTTTTTCTTTACCGAAAACTCAAGGTTATCATACGATTAGAACCCACAACCTTCGTCACTGCATTCGATATCACTAACACTATCGCTTCAAAAAACAGTAGTTACTGCAGTAAACTAAGTAATGTAAACTAATTAAATTAGTGTTTACTAATTTAATTAGTTTAAATTATTGAGATTTTTTTTACATTTACGTAGATTTCAAAAAAAAATTTTTTTTACTAAAGACAGATTTGTCAAGTTTAGTCAAAACTGAAAGTAATAAGCTGACAAAGCCAAGAAAGAAACAATAATGATCTATATGGGTTTTTTAAAGTTAGAAGTAATAACCAACACAAAAGGGTTCAACAATAATCATAAATATGGATTTGAAACACTCTGAAATTACCCTACACGGTGATCACAATAAATTGAACATACATACGGTTCCCAAGCGCCTTGATCCTTAGTCTAAATTATCACATAAACTTTGGTTATTTGAAACTTACGTTATGATACCAAGATATCCGATGTTCCCTGGGGTTGGCTCGTACTATGCACTCGAAGTACACGTCGTCGCCCTCTTTGATGTCGTGCGGGTTGAGTGTGCTGCCTAGACTTAGCGACACTAGTGGACTATCTGTGTGAATAACGTGTCGCTCAATCATTTGGATATACTTAATTTATTTTTGTACCTTTTGAAATGATCTAAGTAGGCGATTAGCTGAATGTAAGTGGAATTAGTATTATCTTGACAATGTTGCCAAAAGAAAATCATTTGGAAAACCATAAGCGTATAAAAATCATTAAAATAACAAAGAATAAAGTAGATAATTAGGATTTTCACTTTGAAGTAAGAATTTAAGTTTGTACGTTTTTTTTTTCAAGTATAGGGCAATATGGCTGACGCTAGTAACATCAACAATACTAACATACAACATTTAGTATCAACTGATCATCAATAGTCTTCGTAGGCAAACTGGGGTTGGCGGCGACACACTTCACCGCAACACCATTATCTGTAGGACTGGGACTGAAGACCAGGGTGCTTACCGACCAGGTCTCATTTGAGTGGTCAGTTACCTAAAATGAATACACAATATACATAATATAAAAATTTGATTTGCTTCTCATGCATATATCTATTCATAACACCAAATTCTGCACAGCATGAATTAAATTAATTTTAATAACTGTTTTCGATACCTAATGTACCTAATTATTTTTTTTTGTTCACGCGTAAATCTTAAATAAAAAATCATCAAGCTTTGGTAAAACATTCCTTTTCAACCAAAAGAAATTGAAATCACAGTCATATCTAAAAATACATCAACTCCATGGGGTATCGAAAATTTACCGGATGCTTTATGAGGCTTATCAAACAATCTCTCATAAATGGAAAATACCCCATGTTTACTGGGCCCAAATTTTCCCGATGTTTGGGTTAGGTAGGTACCTTCCATGGACGCATCTACATGAGGTTATTTAAATATCCAATTATTCGGCATTTTATTACATAAAATAACGGTAATATAAACAGAATACAACCTTAATAACAAAAAAATGCTATACGAGGACTGTGATAGGGGCGAACAATTTTCTCTTTTTTCTAACAGATATTTTCCAGTGAATATTTTATAAAATTTGCAACATTTAAAAAAGTGCAGGTTGACACTTTTCAAATGCTGACCTATTGTAAATGGGAATGTTCGTGGAGCAATTAGTTGCGTGGTGAATCAAATTCAATTCCTGACCGCGCGCGGCCAACGAAACGTGCTTAGTTTTTTAAGATAAATTGAAACTATTCATATTTTTCAGGACAGATTCTTCGAAGCTATAAAAGTTGTATAGCTATCATAGCTTAACATATGATATACACCTATGTAACATTTCATAATTATAAAATACATACTTAAGTAATCGGACACGGGAAGAATAAGCAGTATGTATAAGTAGTCTTTTATGTATTGTGTAACTCGATTGAAAAATCGAGTTAAAGATAAGGTAAGAAACAAATAAAAAACTTTATAAAAATAAATCAAGTCATAAAAAAGCCTTACCATATCCCTGTTAAAAATTCTGTTATTTTTGTACCAAGTGATCTGCGCCGGTGGTCTACTACCCTCGGCAATACAGCGCAAAGTTGTCGCAGTGCTTGCAATTAATTGCTGTGGCCGATTCAACAGAGACACGGAGAGGGGAGCAACTGTTAGGGTTAGAATATTTATTATGAGAAAATACCATATCATCATTATTATCAATACTTATAAATGTCCCCACTACTGGGGCTCGAGCCTCTCCTAGCGGGGGGATTAAACCAATATTCGATGACACGGGCTCAGGGCGGATTAGTAGACTTCACATGTCCTAACAACGATGTTTTCATTTACCGAAAAGCCGGTGGTAAAATTTGTACGCTTACCTATGCTTAAAACTTGGAGTTACGGGCTGGTGATTTAAACCTGGACCTTTCTAATCATAAGTAAGCGTGATCACTAGTGAACCACTATACCACAACTTTGATTATTTATAAGTCTAGATAGATAGTCGCCCTACTACAGAAGTAAAGCGAACAGGCCAATATATTTATGCTGGTGTGCGTGAAATTTACATCTTACGCTCGCTTCGCTTCGCTTCGCTTCGCTTCGCTATACTATATGCTGTTTGTCCTAGTGTACGTGAATTAAGAGCGAACAATTGGACGCAATTTTTTCGACGCGTCCACAGTTTCGTCTTTCTATCTAGACATATAAATAAATCATAGCATAACAAATACAATTTATGGGCCTGTTGACATGGAGCTTACATACCCTGACCGCTACGCCACAGGTCGTGGTAAAGAATATTCTAGGATATTTATTAAGTATTTCAAAATCTTTACATATTTAAAAGAATAGTCCAGTACCTAACCATAGCTATTGATCTATATTATAATGCATCAAGTACTTGATGCCAACAATGTGACTTATGATAACTACATATAAACTACTTTAGTTTAGGTACTAAACTTAACAAAAACCAAATAGAAAATAAAGGAATAATATTAAATTTATTAATAACTTAGTATGTAAGAAAATTTGGTAAAACAACAAATATTGTATAAAAGCCCACTCTAATATCTATAGCTATTAAAACCCCTTCTAAAACCTTGTTCGTATGAATCTCAATTATAAGTCTCAGAAGCGGCCTTCTTGACTGTACTTAATTAGACTACTATCTTTACCCTTCAGACGAAGTAAAATTCATTCAAATTACCATCTGGCATAAAAAGGATTAATAAAATCTTTTCCAGGGAAAACTGAGGTAGGTATATTTAATATTCTGTGATTTTTTTCCATCTCGGAAAAGGTAAGAAACGCTAAATTAAATTAGAGTAGAAATATAACCTGTAATAAATATAAGTACCTACCCTAGCATAAATATTTGGAAAATTAAATCCCCTAGTTTGCTGAGATAATTTTTTAGAATCCTAACTAATATTATAAATGCGAAAGTGAGTTTGTTTGTTTGTTACCTTTTCACGCCTAAGCCGCTAAACTGATCGCGATGAAATTTGGTATGCAGATAGTCTATGGTACGGAGAAGAACATAGGCTACTCTTTATACCGGAAAAACATAAGATCCCTGGGGAACGCGGGTGAAACCGCGGGGCGAAATCTAGTTTTATTATAATAACCGGAATTTGATTTCTAGAATAAACTTATCAACAATTTATTTTGACGATTATTATTTATTTTACAATTGTTTTTCAGTTATGAACCTTATAATATCTGAATAAAAGCTATTTAGCATATGACTTACGGTTCATTTCTAGTCTAACAGACTTGTCTTGCGGTGGCACTAGGTTTGTGTTAGCAGCTCGACACTTAAAAGTGGTGTTGAGATCTTCTCTCTTCAAATGCTGCAGCTCTAATCGGTTCACCATCACATGAGTATCTGTCTTAACACCTATGTATTGTGGAGCTGATGTGCCATCTATCCACCATGAAACTATTGGTTCTGGACGACCTGGTAAAAAAACATAACTGTTGTCTACCAACCATACGCCAGTATTTACGTAACTTAGTTGAAATCAGTTTAAATTGATAACCATAAAATCGTTTATTACCTACGTTGTCGAAAATTATTCCATTTACAAATAAAACATTATTTCCCGCACACGGCCATCTGACCCCACACTAAGCAGAGCTTGTACTATGAAGCAATGTTTGCATAATGCAGGTATTAAAACGGAGAAAGTAAACAGTTAAACGTTATTTCAAAGCAAATCAAGTAACGTAATAGCCGCGTAGGTATCCATCATATAACATGAATATAATCAATGAAAACCTTTTGGTTTTTTTGTACTATTATGAATAGGTTTATATGATGAGGCCGATGCCGAAGGTTACTTCCGCACACGCCTTGTTAGGGACTGGATCTCTAATGCAACTGACAGAATATACTGATAGGTAACTGGCGACAGATTTTTTAACCGAGGGTGCTAATTGGCCAGAAGGGTAGGTACCTACTTCAAACTAGCCCTACAGTTGTACTATGGTACTTTCACGATGTTTTATTCCACTAAAAGCTCAAGCTCATTATTTATACGATTCAATCCCGCGACTTTGTCACGATATTCAACGGCACTACCTCGAGCTATCATCGCTATAAACATTAAAATCAGTAGATAATAGCGAGTAAATTTTTACTAAAGGTTGACTGACTTTTATAAAATGATTTCGATTAAAGTCATACGTGAATCAGTATGTCTCTTCAGATCTAAAACTTAAGCCAAAATACGTCTATTTTTAATTCTGTTATTTAAATAAAGTACCACTATGTAGGCCTGTAATTGCAAAGATAAAGAAGACATCAGTGTAAAAAACCTAGGGAACGTTAGTAGATTTTATCTTTTCAACTAAATATCGCAGGCTTATCCCTCCGCGAAGGCCATCAGAGAGGGTAAGCACCACGCGATAAAGCTGTTTGGGTTTTAAATAAAACAACCGAGAAAAACTAATAGCAATCTCCTAGACTAGATCATATTAAATAACAATTTTATCTTGCTATGAAAATATCATCAAAAACATCAATGTGAATCATTATTACTAAGATCGATTTAACTAGAAACGTTACTGCAGATATTTTTAAGCCACATAATTAAGTATGGGCTTGATAACAGGGTCAAAGCCTAAATTCCCCGATGTCCGCCCCGCTGCATCATCACAATTGGTGGGCACACAGGCGAAGATAATCCGTGCGGCGTACTGGCTCGTCGCCAGCCGGCCATACTGCGGACTTTTCAATGAAACCATTCAGATGGAATATCTCTTCAAATGTTTCCATAAAAGAAATCAAGTAATAGAAAAATTTACTGACTGCTTAATGTTTTTGAGATGCTTTCGTATAATTTAATTATTGAAATAATATGTCTATGAATTTATAATAAAAACACATGGAATTAATAAGTGCCATACTTTCTAGAGACGAACTCATAAGAATCTAAATATGTCCCTGTATATGTAACATACGTGCAGAATATGTAAATAGTATTGCAGGTTTGAATTGCAACGGGGTCGTTATCGAAATTAAACTATTAAGCGATGACCCGCGCTTCACACAATACGTAGCCTACACAATTCATAACAATCGATATTCATTTTACTAGATAGATATTCCTGTGATGTTTTCAGAAATATTAAAATCCAATACGATTGAAGTATTGATAAATCTGGGAGCACGGCAGTATTGAAAATATTTCAACTTTTGATGCTGTATAAGAGTGTAAATAAGAGGACTTTGACTTATATAACGTTTTATTATATGTCTTTATATGGTCAATCTAAACATTTATTTCACAAATAATTATAAACATGTGACCACCATTGGCTGAATAACATTAAGGTTGACATAGTATATCATTCACCCATTATTCTTTATTAATAAAGTCACTATATACCAAATTACCTACATTGCATTACCGGTATTATTGTATGGTTTTTATAACCTCACCTTAGTGCCAACTTCTGGTGATCTGAAAATCACTAGCCCTCATTTTCAAATGACTTAAACTAAAAATGTCTAAAGTGGTGGATATTAAGTTATCTGAAATTAAATATTTGACCTGGGATCATCTTAGGCCTCGAGGCTACGCTAAAATTATCCTACTATCCTACTAACATTATAAATGTGAATGTTTGGATGGATGGATGGATGGATGGATGTTTGTTACTCAATCACGCCAGAACGATCAAACGGATCGGAATTTTGCACAGAGTTTTTTTTTTATTTTTATTTGGCACAGAGATAATCTGGAAGAGCACATAGTCTACTTTTTATTTCGGGAAAACATAAGAACCCTCGGGACCGCGGGTGAAACCGCGGGGTGGAAGCTAGTATTATAAATGCGAATGTGAGTTTGTTTGTTTGTTACCTTTTCACGTCTAAACCGCTGAACCGATCGCGATGAAATTTGGTACGCAGATAGCCTATGGTATGGAGAAGGACATGGGCTACTTTTGGAGATATAAATATATACAGATTATAATAGTTTTAATTGTCGTTAATATTAAGTACCTAGATAGTATATAATAATACTTAATGTATTTTGTGTTGTGGGAAATATCTATAATGTTTTTCTAAATCTTTTTATTACTTACCACCTCGTACTTCGCAAACCAGTACTAATGCTGATCCTTCTTCCAGTGGACCAACTATCCCAGACACGTCGGCTCCAGATTTGTCATAAAGCAACATTTGATGTGGGGGTACTGTAAAAGAGTGAGTTATAAAAGTCCACAAAGATAAGCATGTAAAGGTATATTTTTTAATTACTATTGATAACAAATTTAATTAAAAAAAAAAAGCTTTAACGTACAGCTGATGGCTGAATAAAGATTCAGTTTTAGCCAATTCTCCGATATAACGAAACGTTTTCCTTTGCAACATATTATGTAATGTCTTCAAAATAACATATTTCTAAAACTAGTTTTGTAATTAAAAAGCACTTATGTAGTCAGACTAAAGCACCTATCTAAAGAAATGAAGACTGGATTATTTCTAATTTTACCCCAAAGAAATATCAAAATGAGGATGAGAATTGTGAACGATCATAGCGACCCCAATTCTACGTATACTTCATAATGTAGGTGCAGATACGTGCGGCATCATTTGATTATTATTTGACGCCATTAATAGGCGGCCTCCGTTCTCAATGGTAATTGGATATTTTACGATGTTATGAATACGGCTGATTATATAAGTAAGAGCGTTCTTTGTATGAACAGTCCCTTTGCTAACAAAAGGCTCCTTGCAAATTACCTCTCGCCGCGAGCAGCCTAATGGATTTCAATGGAGTTGCATATATGCGATGTAAGCTTACTTTTAAATGCTTTGTTCAGAGCAAAAGAAATTTACTTCCCTCATCTCCTTTGCCAGCGTCTTTCGTCGCCTTGAATAGGGTAATTTCTTTCAAAAGCTCACCGGTAGTTTGTAAGGCATTTTATGTGGCGCTGTTTATATTTTTATGCTTCTCAAACGAAACGTTTGTAACTTATGCGTTTACAAACTTCGTGTTTTGTAAATTATAAAAATAAGATATTTTAAGATTTTGCAATAAGGATAAAATAAAATATAAAGACAGAACTCAAATAGTCATTAAAATAATTTTGAATAATAAGTTTTGTGAAAATGCCAACTTTACGTTGCAATTCTTCTTAACAATATTTGATGATACAATATGAAATAATGACTCCTTGAATCAAATCAAATAAAGCAATTTCGTTCTGTAAATAAATTTCAGTAAAACCAGCAAATAAAGGTGCACGAAATTTATAGCTCTCAGACAATTTGATCTATTCAAATCTAATTTCCTTTTAAATTTAGCCTGTCTCCTGCAGATTTTATCTGTGTCATCGTCGGCGGGCATCGTTTTTATCAGCGGGGTGGCTGAGCAACCTCCAACCTCGGCAATCCCCGCTCGACAGTTCATAATTAAAATGTCTGCGCGATGTCATCACTCGCCAGCCGCGATCCTCCCGTGGTTCATCCGTAATGACTAAATTGATTCCCTCTCGTCGCCTCATAAAACTTCCATTAAGATATAAAAGAAGATTCACTTCAATTAAAAATACAGATTTCTCGTCTCATGTTTTTTTGCTTTTAAGTGGACATTACCAATATTTCAATCACATGGGACTTTGAGACGGCAATAGTTTTGAGGCACATATTTTTATGCTTCGTAATATATGTTTAAATTCATAATCTGGTAGTTAAGGAAGATATTATTTTTAATTTAGGAAATTCAGTATATTCCCTAAGCCTCGGGTAAATTAAAATTCATTAAACAATTATATTTATTTTTTAAAAACAGCATCAAGATGGTTTTTCGATAATAACAAAAAAGTAAAACCAACTTCAAAATGGTTTGCACTAAAAAGTTTGAAGAAAGAAGAAAGAATTTGAGATTCTGGAACAAGTGCTTCTCTTTCCCTGACTTCAAAACGAGTTCTAATATCGTTATTTTATACTTTTTAGTGCAAGCCGTTTTGAAGTTGGTTTTACTTTTTTGTTAAATGTTAATTTTATTTTTCCATTTTTAGTTTCTTATGTGAATTGAATACCTATCAAGATTTGTCTCTGATCGAGGATATGCCTATCAATAATAAAATTGTCGATTATATTGAATAAGATATTTCAATCACGATATTCATGCTCCTTTTCGTTGAGGAATTCCATCATATCTTCAAAGTCCATGATCAGATCATAATAAAATTTATATGGGACCATTTCTGAAGTATAATCTACCAAACAAAAAAAGAATCATCAAAATCGATTCATAATTGGCGGAGTAAAATAAAAAATTACAAAAAAAAACATACAGTCGAATTGAGACCCTCCTCCTTTTTTGAAGTCGGTTAAAAAATGGTGGATTTTTAACCCTAGTCATTTTGAAACTTCATATCACTTAACATGAATGTGACACTCAACAGGTCTTAACATTAGTTACCTACTGGATGGTATTTACAAAATTACATTCTGATTTATTTGTATAAATACAAAACAGGCAATTATCGTTTTGTGTGGAGATGGTTAGCGCGGTAAAGTCCCTTTAATTTTTTACAGCTTTATTTTGACGTACCTATGACAGTAAGTCGTATTTGAAAGTTTCTCGTGGGTGAATTTTTGAAGTCAACTCTGCATCTATAGACACCTTCATCGTCTAGTTGCACAGAGCTGAGTGTGAGTGCTGCGGGGCGAGCAACTGTTGCGAAATATGCTCTCGGTCCGAACGCACCGGGGTCGGACCATTGTAGAGCCTTGTTGAAAGATCGCCCCCGCACGTCAAAGCTGCAACAAAGACCGTCATTTGTAACTAGGTTTCACAAATCAAGTGTATCACTAACAATTTTTGCCTACGTGTGATATTGCTGCAAACTAGTCAACACTCAGGGTGAAACATCTAGATCGCATTGTTACTGTTAACATTTGTCACTGATCACTTATACGATCTACATTTTACATTTTTTATTATAAACAAAAATATCGAGAATTCTAAAACTCTTTTGTGTAAAATTTACGATAAAATACACAAATACAAAAAAAAGGCTTCTTACAATCAGTGTTCCAAAAACACTTGGTCAACGACAAAATTTATTTTCCTTAAAAAAACTGTCAAATTCTAAATAAAAGAACGGACCAGCTCGGTGAAGTTTTTCAATTTCCGGACAGGCAACATTTTCTCAATCTCCCGACCTTCGTCCTAATTTATACAGCAAGAAGCTTTGAGAGAGATGATTTGATTGTACACCCTGCTGTTCCCAGGTAAATTTAACAATTTAAGCACGCTTTTTATGAAGGTATTATCTCCGCAAAGCGTTCGCTCCACCCGGTTATTGCCTTCGAGATACTTATAATTGCAATTTCACGTACCTAACCGTTTGCCTCGGTAAACAGACTTGCCATTTGACTTATTCCAAGTGATATGCTGGATTATATAATTATATGTTAATCATCTTTTTTTTATTTTATACTCAAACTGAATTTTAATATTTAATTATCATTAAATTGGTAGGTACAATATTAAGACGCCACAAATCTAGTATTTACTTTATCTTTATCATATAGCAATTGACTATGCTATGTTTTAAGCACATTTACGAAAAAAGTTTTCCTGTAAATAAATTATTTCTACTCTACTAATTCACGTAGTTATTTTGGCTTGAAATAAAATAATAATAATGAGATTCAAACAAGTTTTTTTTTAAATAAAGAGTAATTCTTAAGATGATTGATAGATTCACATTGGACCTCCGCAAATCGTCAAGTGTGATTTTCATTAACGAACTCGCGTGATGTCTTAAGTGTGTTTCGTTGTAGTTGTGTTCTACACTAATTGGATTGGCTGTACTCGGCTTCCGTTCATCCGTTTAAGGTAGCGCCGAACGGTTCATTAGTCCCGACTTTATGCTCTTAATTAAATACGCATTCATCGCGATAAGAAACTGCCCGATGAGCAATTGGCTTTGGGAGGTGATTCTGTTAGGTAAATATCACAAACTCGACAACCGATGAGCAATTGGCTTTGGGAGGTGATTCTGTTAGGTAAATATCACAAACTCGACGATGAATCTGCACCATCACTATACTCTGACTCTGTCGTTAAGGCGCTGACAACAGCTAAAGTCTCTCTATTGCAACCCAACCTATATTAATCCTACTAAATGTACGGTATTGAAATTTAAATACACGATATTCAAGGATATAAATGACAAATTTATTAATCTCAAAACACGATTTCATTTCATTGCCTCGATAAAAAAAATTGCCAAACACAACTCTGAAAATCAAGGAATTCCCAAATTTATCCTATACATGAATGTATTTTTCGATGTGATATTTTACATTAATATTGTTCGAATAATTAGAAAATGATTTATTTCGTTAGTTTTTGGAATAAGGAATTTATTTGTACATAATTAATTATTTTTATAAATGTCGCTTACGTTATTAATTCGGAGCAGTTAGGGGGAGGAGTCAACATTATGCCACACTCTTCTGTCACGTTACTTGCGTATTTTGCTTTGCCCTCACTCGCATTCCGCGGCGATCCGCGTTGCTAGACGGACCTATACCACTTTTTTTAAAGTTGAAACCGCGCGGTTTCAACTTTATCATCCATAAATGGGTAAAATATCTTTTAAAAAAAATGTGCAATGCCTGATGAATAAAGTAAGGTAGTAAGCAATTTATTTCACAGTGATTGACAATGATAAAAGTAAACAAATACTTGTGTTTGTCAAAGCGTCATATCACTGCCGCTAGATTGCAGTGTAATTTATGAATGTATTCAGCCTATTCACATTATAACTTTTTATCAAATTAAATGACAATATTTGGAGGGAAAATGAATTGCATTACATAACTTTTACAATATGATCTCGTCGTATTATTTCGCATAAAAAAGTATTCAAACTAAAGATTTACTTACCACAAAAAGGGCATAATAACTGATTAATTTTATAATCTTTCATGCATTGGGAATAAAATTTGTCGTGCCGCATCACTGACCGAGAAAGATTCTTATTTTCATCACGTAAGTCATGTCATTGTTAGCTCAGCGGTCCTGATTATAGGTCAAGAACCTAGAACTACTTGGATGTGTGTGTTCAAATCCATGTGATGACACCATGTTTTATAATGAATGTAAAGTACCTGGATGATTGAGTTGTGCTGGTATATAATACTTTTTATTTTGGTAAACAAAAGAAGGAACTTGAAAAAGAGGAAAATTAATAAATGTAACTGGAGACATCATCTGGATACGAACCGCGGACATCTGGTTTAAGGATCGCACGATCTCCCGCCTGAGCTATTAATTACTTATCGAAAGTGGCGAAATTTACTTTCGTATTCTAATGAAAATGTAGCAGTTTCTCATTGATTGAAAACACGGTAAAACGACAAAATGAAACCTAGCTATATATTTTGAATTTTGTACAATTATGAGGCGAATTATTAAGTAAAATCTATATGGGTATCGTTTCCATGGTTTTCGGGGGTGCCGATTACGAATATATAACATATTTCGTGATTCAAGATGGCGGACGCGAATTATTAAATAACATCTATGTATAAGGGTATCGTTTCCATGGTTTTCGGGGGTGCTGATTACGAATATATAACATATTTCGTGATTCAAGATGGTGGACGCGAATTATTAAATAACATCTATGTACATGGGTATCGTTTCCATAGTTTTCGGGGGTGTTGATTACGAATATATAACATATTTCGTGATTCAAGATGGCGGACGCGAATTATTAAATAACATCTATGTATATGGGTATCGTTTCCATGGTTTTCAGGGGTGCCAATTACGAATATATAACATATTTCGAGATTCAAGATGGCGGACGTGAATTTTTAAATAAAATCAATATGGATATCGTTTTCATGGTTTTCAGGGGTGCCGATTACGAATATGGAGTAGTGATATCTCTGCGCGACCTAATTTAACTACTAGCAAACTATTATGTATTAGTATTTTAACGTACTGCCAAAAATTAGAAGACACTTTACAGACAACTTTTACAACGTTTGTTGGAAATAATATTAGAAGTCAATTATATCAACAGCTAAAGAACATTAATTTTAATACAAGACCATGGTCCTGCTTCCCGTCTGAATTTTTATTAAAATTATTTCTACGTATGAGAATTGACTACATCGTCAAATTCAACAATCGCAATCTGAAAATTAGTAAATCCAAATGTTGAAAATACCTTTCAGTTTCGCATTTGTAGTTTTTAAAAGAATAAGTATCTCAGTATTTCTCTCTCTCATTTTTTTATTTTGGTATCCTATTATATTATTAAAGGTCATAAACAATAAAAAATATGTTAGGTATTAGTTCTACATACACATACTACGAATAATGACGAATGTCTACACAAAAGCGGCATTTCGCGTGACTTCAAACGCGATAAACCACTGTATGACTTGTTACGCTGTGGTACTATTGTAAATAATGGTGTGAAAGATGAAAAAGTTACAAAAGTAGGATGAATCATATCGAAAAAGTAATGAAACATAAGTCGCCAACAGGACTCGATCCGTGGACATCTAGTTCAAGGATCGCATGATCTCCCACCTGAGCTATTAATTACTTATTGATAGCGGCGAAATTTACATTTGTATTCTAATGAAATTGTAGCAGTTTCTCATTGATTGAAAACACGGTAAAACGACGTTTTCTAAAAATGAAACCTAGCTATATATTTTGAATTTTGTACATTATTTTCTTCATTCATATTTCTTATTAAAAAACATTTATACATCCACACGGGCGACGCGAATATAAAATGATAAGAGAAGCGGTTTCATTAAAATTAGTAGGTACATACTATTGTAAATAATGGTGTGAAAGATGGAAATAAAATAGAAAAGTTACAAAACTAGGTTAAAATATATTGAGAACTCGGTTATTACTATTTCTTTATAGCTAGTTGTAATTACATATTTATACTATCAATAATAGCGCCATCTAGTTGTGTTAGTTTCATAGATATATTTGTACTTGTTTATTGTTTGGATGATGGCCGAAAAAGTGCACCGTTTTACCGCGTCTTCGTGTGTGGCGCTATGCTGTGCTATACGTGCTATATATATTGGGGATGTAGAGGGGCGTGGCTAAAATTTCAATTTCTCAAGGCCATTTAGCTGTTGTCAGCGCCTTAACTAAGTTAACTAAGCAATCGTGTAAGAAGTCCGCTGTCCAAGACATCGTTGCGCAGTTTCGTCGACGAGTTTTGTTTTAGAGAATGTAAGAGCTATTCAAACTCCACGGACATTGGTTATGGTTAGTACTTAGATATTGTATGTACGTAAGTATATTATTAAAATTAAAACTAAGCGATATTTTTGCTATGAAATATAAACTAAAATATTCTATACAAAGTGTCATAGAAAGGTGTATCACTATTTTCGAAACGTAAGGTTATGAAGCTTATGTGTTGTATTTTACAGCTAAGTAATAAGAACCGGAAACTCAATAGCTGTTGCGGATAAAAACAACATCAAAGTTTTCATGAAAAACTTTTATATTTCCCTCCTTTGTTTGTCTTCTATCTCAGATACAACGTTTTGGTTTACGTAAATATTTCTTGGTGATTAATCAGTCCATATATTCAATAGTGTCTTCAAAAATTCATAAATACGAGTTACCTACAGATTTTTTGTATAAAGATAATGAGCTAAAATATTTTTACAGGTAATTTTATATGTGGTTGCGCCTAAAAATTTATGTTAAAGTTTTTTTTTGTATAGGTAGGCTTGTGTTTGACCACAATCTCACTATGGTAGTGATGATGTGGCCGAAGGTGGAAAGCACACAAAGCCTAGAAGGAACTGACTCTCATATGCAGCTCCCGGAACACACTAATAGGTGTTTGGCGATAGATTTTCAACTTGAGGGTGGTAGCCAGCCAGGCGGGTACTACAAAGTACCCTACCTCCGTGCTATGGTTTCCTCACGATGTTTTCCTTCACCGAAAGCTCAAGCTCATTGTAGGATTCAAACCCACGACCTTCGCCGCGGCGTCAGACGTATGTTTTTAAGACGAGATATTTTTTTACCTTTCTGTCAATTTTTTAGGTAAATCTTCTATTATCTATATAAATAAAAATAGATCGCCGAAATGTTTGTACGCGTTTAACTTCCGACCGATCAACTGCACCAAATTGGATAAATCTTTCTTTTATGTGTTCGTTATTGTCAGGAGAAGGTTTGTATGAAATAAAAAAAAATACCGGGAACGTGGGTGAAACCGCGGGGAACAGCCAGTAAATAATAAATCTTAGGATCTTCTTAACACATGACTAGTTGATCACACACTAATCAGAGCTTGTACTATGGAAGCCAGATAACTGGTAGACTACATTTACATGCTTATAAAAATATTTACAACCAGGCTCAAACAAACAAAAAAATTCACGCACACATATTATGTTTGTCTTGGGTTGGAATAGAACCCACGAACTTTGACTTGGCAACAATCAGGGTATCTAACCTCCACTCCAACTGCCAATGAAACGACTACGCTACGATACGTTACGATGATACACATATTTAGCTATAGATAGTAGGTACCATTGTTGTGCTATCTTTATCCACACTTACAAACCCTCAGATTTAATTTACAAGTACATTACTTACGAAGCGAGTTAAGTCGTTTTCATTTCAAGTCTATACATAATCGACAATTTCATCGTCATAGAAAACCACTTAACTCGCTAATGAATGTGTTTACCTAGACTAAGTGAAAGGAAAAAAAAATATGACAGAACAATGAGTGATAATGAAAGACAAACAAAGCTTTTTTTCGATAAAATTTTGGAATTGACAGGCAATCGAAAGTAATCTTCCAAACGAGTGTTATTTGAGAATCGTCTAGGAATCCTCATTTGAAATGACATAATGACAATACATTATTGACAGTTTGCACAACAGCTTCCTTTATGGAGGTGGCATTATATTTCTAGTGTATCCTAATTTTATGAATAAATTATGTGGGTGACCAGGATACTTGTGTATTTTGTTACGGACAGTACAATTAATTACGAGGTCATCCGACGAGACACGGAGACTCAAATTAATGACGTAGTCGCTTGTTAAGTTACGGATGGTCTCAAATTAGCTACATGGTCTCCCGTCGCGACTCTGAGAGGTGAAGCTTTAGCTACATGAATTTATCTTTGGTTGTAAAGTGCCACTAGTTTATACGTGTACAACAGGTTGAAAATTATGGACACATAAAAAAACATACATAAAATATCATAAAATTTTTCGTATAAAATTTACGTAACGGGACTAAAAGAGCTATATATATGGTGGTTGGATAAACAGAAAGAGGAAAATCGAAACTGAGATAATAATAATAAATATCTGGTTTCTATATTACAAGCTCTGCTTAGTTTGGGATCAGAAGACCGTGTGTGAAGAATGTCCATATTATACATATTTTTTAATTCTGATCCAGACATCTGATATACACTACATAGTATAGGTACTACTTGCAAATACATACTTTTATAGTTACCACCCAGACTCTGAACAAGCAAACATAAGAGATAGATGGGGAGTATGTTATTGGAATATAGTATATGAGCAATAAATATGAATGCAGGGATGATAGATAAAAAAAATAAGCGAATGAAGTTATATTTATTACATAGGACCCGATTACTAGGAACAGGGCAGGAAGATGAAGGTATAACTCTTACTGAGTAAGTAGGACTCATTGGTATAAATATTTTTTACTATGTGACCTACACTGAAAGCTTAAGGAGTAGCTGTTCAATATATTTTGGTTGAGTAAGTATTGTATATTGAACTGATTTTCTAAAAAGTCAATGACAATATGAATAGTTATCAACTATTTATTTATTTATTTAAAAAAATAACGAATCAATTATAATCAAACCAATTATAACCGAGCAACAATTATTTTATGCGTCAAAGTAAGTCGTCATAAGCATATTAATTTAACATTTGTCAAGAAAATTCCTATTCTATTGATATGAAGAAGATTCTCCTTTATTGCCTCAAATATTACACGAGGTACCTTCCAAGCTAAAGATGAAACAATATTTTGCTTTCAAAAATAGAAAATGACGGTACCTTCTCTTCAATAACACGAAAATATATTTAATAAAAACAAATATCCCAGGCCGTATCAAAAGAACGTTTCCTTTGTAAATATTTGTGCAATAATGTTTTTCGTTTTATATGTAATACGATGTACAATTTCATCCGTTCAATACCATGTCACTAGATTATATTTAATTTTATCTTCATTCATTCATTCTCAAGATAATTGATAGCATTTTGTAACTCACCACGTTCCTTTAAGTCTTTTATTATAAACTTTTGATAATGCCTTTTTTTTTTATGATTTATCATTGTAAGTATACTATGAAACCCAAAAAAAAAAAGACGGCTTAAGTATATAGATTGTTTTTTACTGACCTGTATATAGGCTTTCCTCCACTTTTTCTAAACCATAACACCATATAGACACGGTCTTCATTAGCGTCGGGTGTGACGTCACATGGTAAAGATGCTGTCCGCCCTAGCACTGCATCTACATCCACTGTTGAAACTACAACAAAAGAAAAAAAAATATAGGTATTTACCTCCAAATTATGTAAGTTGTATCATCCCACTAATATTATAAATGCAAAAGATTATCTGGATGCTTAATGCAATCGATTGACCGGATTTTGACACGTATAGGTACAACGAGTAGTTAATTAACCAAAAAGGTTACCCCATACCCCTTACTAAAAATATTTTTTTATAATTTATTGCGCACATCTATACTAATATTATAATACTGAAGAGTTTGTTTGGTTGATAGCGTTAACCTCAAGAACTACTAGTTCGAATTGAAAAAATATTTTAGTGTCAGATTGCCCATTTATCGAGAAAGGCTATATGCTACTTTTTATCTCGGGAAAACATAAGATCCTTCGGGAACGCGGGTGAAACCGCAGGTCGGAAGCTAATAATTCAATAAATAAATTATAAGTATCTGCTTTTTTAAACGATTTTTTACTATATTCCTGTTACATGTTCTGTATCATACTCGTAACATATACTATTATTTTATCTAGGAAAAAATATCAAATCCCTCTGGATTCCTGGTTATGCCGCCAGATATAAGCCATATATAGTACTTTTCATTACATATTCTTATACGACATGATATCTATTTCTAATTTCTAATTTTCATATTACATGAAATATTCTGGGACATTCTGGGACATTATTCCTCACACACGGCCATCTGACCCCAAACTAAGCAGAGCTTGTACTATGGAAGCCAGATAACTGATATACTACGTATACTACTTTTCTTTTGTAAATACATACATATATAGATAATTACAACCAGACACAGGACAAACAGACATGTTCATGCACACAAATGTTTGTCCTGAGTGGGAATCGAACCCACAACCTGTGGCGTGATAGATAGGGTATCTTACCAACCACGCCAACCGGCCCGTCAATCTAATCTATTATTATTATGCTGTACATTTTTTAATCTAAAAAATCCAATCCGATTGCGATGAAACTTTGGTGAGTTGTTGAACGCACGACCGCGATGGGTTTTAACAAAGAAAAAATTGTTGTAACGGATATTGCTTAGTTTCCACATAAAATTTTTCCTTTGCTTGGTTTATTATCAGTTCTTTATACAACTAGGGACAGTCGCGGGGTCAGACCATTTACGTTTAGAGTTATTTAAAAAGAACGTTAAAATTAAATTTATTACACTCTAGATAAAAAATAACTCTGAACATAAGACACTTTTCTACGGTTCATAATAAAATAAGGGAACAAAAAGTGAAGGAAGGTATCCCTGGTGTAATACATTTATTCATTACGAAAGTAATTTAATGAAAAGTCAGAAAAGTGTGAGAGGGTTTCTACTTAAAATAAGGTTCCGTATAATTGAAAACTCCATTAGATTTTTCATTATTTTAGTGTTTTCTACTTTAATTAAAAAATATGAGCACAAATTTACGTGTGCCATAAATAGCAGGTAAGTATGTATGAAATACAGTGTTGAATTTTGAGTAAGTGAAATAATTATAGGTACTGTACTAATCACCTGTACTTACTGATCTTATTTTCATATCGGAAATAGTGAAAACTATCTCGTTTTAACTTTTTACCGAAAGATCATTAGGGACGCAACCTCGTCGCGACATTGCTAAAGCGAGTATTTTGGCTCAACTGCCTACAGTTTAGCACCAACATTTATCTCGGCAAAGCTAATTGGTGCTCTCTGTGTTTTTCTCTCGATATTTAAGCACACGTACAGTTACGACCGTAAATATAGGTATACTGGATGAATTTTACGACTTCAAAAATTCACCAGTAATATTCGAAAGTGATTTTCCGTGAATAATATCATAATAATAAATACAATGAAAGTAAGACAATAAAATTTCAATCAATACATTAAGTGAAAATCTCTTTAGAATTTTGCTGTGTATATGTATATGCCCGTGACTATACAAACAAACAAACATAGATATTCAAATATGCCTTATATTTATTTAGCTATCATGAGAACCTATGGGCTGCGAGAATGAATGTCATAGAGCAGTTATTTAAGTCAACTAACAACTCTATCCTCAAATACAGAGAAGTTCTTTCTGTATTACATTCATAGTAAAAATAGAAACTTGACGTCTTGAATAGTAACTTGGCTTCTTGATTTCGTAGCGACATATGAATGATAATAATGCGTACCGCCTGAAGCTACGGGCATTTGTCATTGTTTCCTTACAAAATATGAGCTAACCTAATGGTAATAAGGCTTCCTCCTATCCAGCTTGCGGTATTTTGTTTTTGCACGCTCATCACAGTTTATCGGAACAATTTTCTTTCTTTATGGATTTGTTAGACCACAATCTCACAATGGTACTAAGTGATGATGTGACCGAAGGTGGTAAGCCAAAAAGGCCTTGAGGGGAATTGGCTTTCAAGCGCCAATACACCAGTAGGTGCTTGACGAGAGATATTTATCTTGAGTGTGGTAGCCAACCAAGGTACGCTACTTACCAGTACCATGGCATGATATTTTGATGTCACTACAAGCTGTCGCCTAAACCCATTAAAGAAAGAGTCCTCTTCTAAACATCTGTTGACGCAAAAACTCTTTGATTTGTCAATTTTATAGTAAAGAATAAGTCAGTTTAAATTGTTGTGTGAATTTAACGGTAAGGCGCGTCAATCAACATGTTTTGTATGTACCTACTTGTAAATTGCGTTGCTCAGGTATCCGTTATTGCGTAAAACGTTGAAACTGCCAAGACGAGGCATGCATTATGATAATTTGTGCCGTATCCGTCGGAAGAGGCAACGCTCCGCAAAATGCTCAACGGCACGTGATGCTATGCTGGCCCAAATACTTTTATAATAAACCTGTACCATTGAATTTTATGTGTTTCGAAACACGAAGTGTAAGTGTAATGTGCTGTAGTAAAAACCTATCATACATTATCGACACACGCCTTTTACAAGAAATATTTTTGTTTGTTGCACGACTACCAACAAGTCTAGATATATGCAACCAAATACAACACTTGTTAGAAAATATTATTTAGGATATAGGTTGATGAATTAATTTTAAGATATTCTGGTTAAGTAGAACAATATCACTGCTATCATGGGTATTTACTGCTAGAATTTCAGAACTGAGCTATTGACCTAACATAAGTAAAACAAAGGTGCTTATTACGTAGCACCTACCCTATACAAAATAAGGCATACATACATACATAACGAGTAAGTTGCCGCATCGAATGAGCTAGTTCAAAAACGACTTTGATCACGCGATCATTTTGATTCACGTCTAAAATACGGGAATGAAATTCGATACCTGTCGAATGTTCAACATTTCTAATGTACACTTATAATACCTTGAATGTATGAAATATAGTAGGGATCGTTAGTAGGAAATGCAGAAAATATAGAAAACAAAGACGAATCAATGTTTGTAGATAGTTCAATACCATATTTTAGCCTCAGTGTAGTTTTTTCAGTGATATCAACATACATATTTAATATAATAACCAGCTTAACCATAAAAATATTATGAACTTAAAATACATATTAAACTTCAAATTATAACTTTGATCAGAGTGCTTCAAATACCTTTGTCATCTAATTTGATTGATATAGAATACAAGACAGCTTTCAAATCGAATAACAGGTTTAGCGTTTGGAATCGATTTATTCAATTCGAATCCATCTCACGTGAAGATTCGAAATCGGTCAGCTGGCCCGCAAGGAGCGCTACTCCCTGCGGTATGAAAGTACGTGACTAGACTATATTCGCTCCCTACCTTTGTCCTATGTCACACAATACCGTATATTGAAGATAATCTGAAAAGAATCAAGCGTCGGTATACTATTTTTTGGACAAATATAATTTGTACACTACGTTACTAACTTATTGTGAAAAGTTTGAGTCGAAGAAAAAGAGTCCCTCACTCACTCGGCTTGAGCAACGTGGTAACGTGGCATGATATCGACTAATACAAGGCCCCATAAATGTAGTGGAAAATAAATGCCTACCTATAAATACATTATAACCGACTGTATTTAAAATGTAGTATTTTTAAAATAAATAATTTTGAATTTGATTGCAGCACAAAGGAGAGTATAATGTTTTTCGAGCATAGGCAAGATTAAAAGTTTCTTTGTTTCTCTATGCTATCTTCTATAGTCTATCAAATTAATAGTTTAACAAAAAGGTATCGTAAGGTTTCATTTCGTCTCTGGAGTCTTAAAGGCTGGTGTTAATTGAACCAGTGTTTAAATGTCGTTATATCATTTGTAGCTTCCATCTCTGATATACATACATTTTCTCATCTTTCTTATTATTTACTACTTTTTCTACATGCAATCGGGTTTTGTTTTAGTTAATATAAAATACTTTTGTGACCGTAATAGGCTCCATTATCGAACGAGCACAATGTTACAATGTTGTTGCATTGTCATCAGAATTAAATTACATTACATGAGCAATATCCAGCCCAATCGAATATCGGATAGTAGAAATTTAACTTGGTGTTCTCACGGTAAGCGGTTTTACGGACGTGCCCATTTCAAAAACCAATGTACACCATATTGCTAACAGCATGAAAATTAAATTTGTTAATCTGTGAGCATTATAATAAACAATACAAAGTAAATTATTATTAAATGGGTGTTGCGTACGCGGTACTACGCATGCACCGTACGAACCCACTCTTACATTTCATAAAAATACAAAAGATTACGTTAACCTTCAGTTGCTTTATTTATAAAGAATAACATGTAGGTAGGTACTTATTACATTTATAATTTTTTTGCTTCCGTTCTAGTTTAAGCATCCGCAAAAATAATAATCTACTTTCATTGTAATCGTTACTTTTCATTACTTAATTCTAGAAATAAATAACTTCAAGTAATAAAATAAGTTTACCGTAATTGTTTAATCTAACACTATTTGTGTATAAATATATGTGATTATTATCAAGCCACAGAATTATGTCAAAATACCTGCATGCTATACGTAAAGTTTAATTAAAATCCATTGTTAATTTCAATAAATTCAAAATTTGACCATTAAACAAAAGAGTATAATTATATTAAGAATGTAAAAAAAAAACATTTTACTCATATACGAACTCTTTTCTTTAAGTCTGTCATTGCCGCGTTATCACTCAAGCTTGAGAAGTCCTTTGAAGAGGATTGGGTTGCCATACCTAAAAATAAGAAGAAGACAAAGCATTGACAGTGGTGGCATGTGTGTGTGTGTGTCAAACGCATGGTAGTGTGTGTGATGTTTTTTTTATTAATTTAATATTTCTAATAAATATTATATAAAAATATTCGTTTTCTGCGCTCCTTCTCCATATAAACTTTAACTGTGCACACATACTCCTACGTCCGCGTAATTTTCGTAAAAAAGTATACCAAAGTTTTTGCTTCACGTATTAATCTTATAATAACCTGTAACATAGAAACAATTGAAAATCTGCTTAATGACGTTTATTATACATTGACCCAGTGACCTCACATATAACATTATTATTTCGAATGCGATATTAATATGCGGAACAAGTGATTTAATTTAGTAGCGAATCCCTATTCCGAAAGATTTCGTGACTCCATTATAAAACATGAAACTAATACAATAGCTTTTGTCCTAATTGCACTAATGATGCAAATTAATAAGTGAAATGATAATGAGGTAATACGTAACACGCATAACCAAATTAATTTTATTGTTCGTGTACAGTCGGCTTCATAAACCACTTGGCACAATTACGCTTGGTGGTACCAATTAATGAAGATAATATATAAGGTCCTATTAAATGAAGTACGGTCCTTTTGAGGGATGATAGTATAGGTCATAAGTATTCCGAAAATGATAAAATAAAAATATTCGGTCGTAATTTTAATGAAAAAAACAACCTGAAATTGTACTTCATAAATAAAAGTAATGTATTTTTAAATGCTTTTTTTATAATAAATTGTACACCTGATTATGCTGTTAATGGTTTTAATTAATGCTTAGTAGTGATGAAGTAGGTACAGTTTCAGATTTTTATTTTCAGGGACATTCTTCACACATCTCGTCATCAGTAGGTATTCTGATCCCAAACTAAGCAGAGTATATGAAAAGCTGATAACTAATAAACTACACTGTACTAATTGTAAATAATGATAATATCTATATAGACTCATGTTTAGGCGTAAATATCTATTTAAGTATAAAGAAATAAAGTGATTGTAATTATATAACTTTAGCCAATTTTTTAAATATAAATTTCTGATGTAACAACTTGTAAAGTCAATTATGAACTAAATTATAGTTTTCGTTTTAACTACTTGAAGTGAACAAGTTGCGTATTCAATCAATTGAAAGTTGTTGCTTAGTTAAATCCGATAATATAATACGATATTAGGTCCAAATGTTTGTCACTTCAAACTTGGAAGCTTTATAAAGTTGAATGCTTTAATAAAAAGTCATCCAAGTAACCTCGCTGAGTTGGCTTGCTTTCACTGAAGGTGTACCTACATTTGCATGATTTTAATTAAATTTAAAATCTACTTTGTTCACTGCAATAAATTTAAAAAAGGCTATTTCATAATAGCATGAGGGTTTCTTGAACAATATATTGACCTAAATAAGGAAAAAATGACATTCGTTTTGCGCAGCTTTTCAGCCAGAAAAGTCAAAGAATTCTACAAATAACCACCTATTATTTTCAATTTTAATCAAACGGATGCACTGTAGGCGTAGAAGTATCTCTTTAACAATTTCTTGGAAAATCATATCCATCTCAAATGTCATGTGTACTAGGAGGTATATACGTACGCAAAAATCTAGTGATCTGATTCTAGTTTCGATACCAAAAGCACCGCTAAGCCTATATTAGTCCTTTAGTGATGTGAATGTAGTCTTTGCTCTCGTATTCATATAGGAAGATTGAACAATGTAATTAATTCGGATTTTGATATCCTTGCAGTAATACAAAATCTCCTTTTGTTTCAATTAATTATTTTAAAACCCTTATTGAAGTAGGTAGTAGGTACAGCAAAAATAAAAGTGTAACATTAAATAAAAAATTAAAAGAATAATCTCAGTAAACAACGATGAATGTAGCATCAACACGAACCCCTGATGAAATCTCATGTAAAATGCCACGAGTCAGAGCCAAACGAGTTGCTAAATTAAACCCGTGTAAGTATCGAGTGTGAAATTATAACAGAATTCACAAAGTGACCTGCGGAAGGGTGCGTGCGTGTGCAAAATATTATTTAGTTACATTTTGGGAGACCCCCGTCTGTCACACAGCCATGCTGGGTGGAGCGTTCTGTCATCTGCCCTTAAACAAATTGGGATTTAATCCCCCATGCGTGTTTAACAGTTGGATTACTCGATTAGCTCCATACATTTACGATGTTGCTTTGAAATTTGACATACTTTCATTGACCGGAAAAATCTGACACAATATTACCTACGTTCTTTTTTATTTATCCCGGACGACTGAAAATTTGGAATACTTGTGAGACATTGTTGAATGTAGGTTTTTATATAATATATATTCTGGGACACCATTCCTCACACACGGCCATCTGACCCCAAGCTAAGAAGAGCTTGTGCTATGGAAACCAGATAACTGATATACTATTTTTCTTTCGTAAATATATACTTAATATAGATAACGAGTGCGTATCCTAATACATATTTACTTAACAAATTACATAATAATTGTTGTAGTTGTAAGTTGTTGTTGTATACGTCGAATTCAACGAAATGAAAAAAATAAACAACTTGTTTGGTCAAACAATTGAAAAATTAGCGCCCACTGGGTGCTGTGATAATTTGTAACAAAAGCGTATAAAAAAAAACAACGTTAAAAAGTTGTAACGAAAAAAGCACAAATACCGTAGTCTTTATTCAGAAGCTTTGTGGAAGTTGACGCGAACTCGTTGGAGCAAAGTGGAGCGACTCGAACACCGAGTGTGAAAATGAAAAGCGTTCTTGTTTAGGCTTAAATGCAGACTTGAGACGAAAACACACTAGTAACTTTGCAAAACTAGCAAACAACAATTTATTTCTTTAAATTATCAATTTAAGTTGTCAACGTGCTAGATTTATTTATATTACTTCCATCACGCAATATATTAATTATTTTGATGAAGATTCACTGATACTTCTAAAGATACTTGTTTAAGCGTTAAAACTTAAATTTAAAATCTAACAGACTCAATTTTCAAGTAAGTACATTAGTACTTTTAAGTAGGTACTAAACCATTATTTAATTGCTTGTAAAATTCATTCAAATAGTTATCAGCAGCTCACCCAAAAAAATTGAAAACAACGTGGGTACATAGTACTGTCAGCAACATAAGTAGGTAAGTGAACAGATCCTTACAAATCACATGTATTCTATATCCATATCATAATATTATGGAAAGATAAAGTAAACAAGTGTTTCTAAATGTGTGTCTACAAAAAAAACTACATCATGGATAGTTTTAGTGGGCAGGTGTTTTGTAAAGGATCTGTTCAACTACTTAAGTTGCAGACTGTACTATGTTTACTCGTACACGGGCATGAAAAATTGAGAATTTATATTTAGACTGATTTATTAATCCTATCAAATTACGGAACGGCACTAATTGGCTCGTGAGCATCCACTTTTAGTTTCCAGCACAAACGTTCAACTTTTTGAACAATAGGTACAGATAGCGTTGCCTAAGTTCAATATTTAGGTATTATACGAGCTGTTTTAATTACTCAAACATTTTCATTAAGAGTTTGGTTATTAATTAAACAGTTATCTGTATCGATAGATATATAAGTACTGTACCTACCTATATACTAACAAAGTTTTAGTCGTGTTTTTAATCTCTCTGGAAAGGTGCCTGATAGAGGATAGAGATCACTTTCAGTATAAGTAAGTGAAGTTGTGTGTTATATGACCTTTATCTAAAAAAGTACCTTATTCTAATATATGGATCAAGTAGTTTTTACAATTTTAATATTATTTGTCATTTACCCCTAAAACTACCTAAGATTGACCTACTGTATGATCGTAAAAGATAAAAATGTTGCTAATATAAAATTCGTTTATGTAATGACGTAGGCCAGCCTAAAAATAATAATATGTAATAAAAATATACAACCTCATGAGTGAATAATTTAATCATTTTGTAGTAAATGTGTACAGATATGGGTACCATATATTTGTCTAATGTGCTGTCGCTATCTAGAAGCGGTGGCTGTAAGCAAACTTATGTTTGCATATTAGCTTCAATGTCAGCTGTTTTTTTATCAGTGAGTAAAAAATAAGAGTACTTAATTTAATCGTACTCATTTACTTTGAAATAATTTTGTTCAAAGTTCACCAAATTAAAATAAAATGTTACTGAAGACCGGCCGCATGTGGCTTTGAAAGTTTGCCTGCGTGAAGCAATTAACTCTCGTACTGAGGACGAGCTTCATTTTAATTGTAATCAAAACATCAGAGAATAGTTACAACAGGCCCCTAAACCAAGTTATTGCGTAACTCTTAATTAAATTATGACTTTGTTGGAACCCAACATTTTGAAACAAAACTAAATTAAACATAAATTTAAAATAATTCAGACCACATTATATTTATTGAATGGATATCTACTTTGATAATAATCCATTGTTAAATTTTAAGGTTCCGTAGTCAAACAAGCCTTTATAGTTTCCCTATGTTCGTCTATCTGTCTGTTAGGTCAACCTTAGGTTTTAGACTGTACTAGTACTCGTACATTATACTGACTACGGGACCCTATATTACCTACGTAAGTTCCAACATGCACTTGGCCGGTTTTCTTATGTTTAATCGCCTTGAATTTTAACCTCACTTGTTCCATTGTGCATAGACTCTTTTAACAATTGTTGGGGTTAGAGTGGTTTATTATCATAATGCAAGAGTAAACTTTTTATGTAGAAGATACCGATTCATGCCATTATTTTTTAGAGCTATATGTTATACTCATTATTTTGTTATATTATACATTAGTGCCTACAAATAGATAACATATAAGATATAGCAATCAGGCCATTCAATTGTGGATCTAAAGTAAGGAGCCCATTTATAACTAAGCTAGTAAATTATATAAGAAACTTTTCACACGTAGTTGAAACAAGATTAAACTGATTACTTACTTACTTGTTGAAATTACCAATCAATTGGTAACTAAACTTTAGTCACGATGCTACTTTAATTACAGTATTTTAGTCACTTATCGTCGATATTTGTAGAGCAATACAAGTAATGAAAACATCATCATTTATTACTGTCATTAACAATAGAATAGCGAATTATAGAGCGTAGATGGGGGACCCCTTTATATTGAGAAAATAAATATTTATAGGGCATTCGTTGCCAAAGAGCTACAGGAAACTTACAACATTTTTGGCATTCTATAGAATGTCCAATGAAGCTTATTTTAATTTATTAGAAATACTGTTTTGCGTTTGAGTGCTTGTTCCTCCGCCATTTTGAAAATTTGTCAGTAAACAGTCTATGTGCTATGACTATGATTTTAAATTGTTAGTCGCCATAACTACCGATCGAACAACCCACCCTAAAGGAATTCATAGTATTTGTGTTGTGTATAAAATATACTGAGGGTACCTACAGTGACCTAATTAATTAATAATTTAGATTTATTGAAAATTAATGAAACTATAAGTCTGGTGATATTTAAAATTATGCTGCTAAAATGTTCATATGACCATTTATTCCTCACAATAAATAAATTAAAAAATAAAACAAAATGACAAAGTACGTCGACACAATATCCACTGATTCCCGTGGATTAGGTACTATAATTTTATACTTAAACGAACTTTTAAGGTTACAATAATACATGCCTAATAGTCTTCCCTTCACAATGCAAGTAAACCAACTCAATGTACTTAAATAGGAGTACCAATATAGAAGGTAATATCATATTGCGATATAGAGGTACTGAAATTGGGGTGACGGTGGCCGACCCACCTGCTCACTAAATTCGTTCGAGTAGGCAAATCCAGAAAACCACATATGGCTTGTGAAGTTTCCCGGGGAACCAATTAACCTCTAGAGAGAAACCCCCAAAGGTATTAAACAAAATTGACTCCAATATAATTTTACATTCACTAGGTAGCTAAAATGAGATTCAGCCTAAGATTGCACAAATTTTTCCCTGTGTGTGTAAATCTTAGCCGGTATTGTAAAAATTCAAACTTGCAATTTTTTTAAGTCGACCACGCCTCGTCATTTGCTTGGGTTTGAATAACTTACAATAAGTATGTAGGCACGTTTATTGTGCAGTTAATCGTAAAAATGGACCATAATAATACACTGTTAAAGTTTACAAGGTTTGTTATTGATATTGATATGTTATGAGACCAATTTTTTAATAACATTTAACATTAACAGTATTTGTCATTTAGCCTGTACCAATTTAATATATATAATAAATAAGTAAACACGACGCATATAAGCAATGGTTATTCTAAAAACTATGAGTCTGCTACTCCATATTGCACAATGGGGTAGCCCCAGTAAAACAGGTCACCTATCGGGGAGCCACCCCAATCTACACCTTCGTAGAAAAATGGCTTTTATGTTATACTCAGTCTGGACGCTTCGTAAAGACGTGTGTCATTGACACAGCAATTTCAAAAGATGTATTCGATTTTCTGTCAAAGAGCCGATGTTCAATTGTCTCTATACAGGCGTGCTTGTAATTTTACCTAGCCTCGGGTTGTTAAGGCGCTTGGACGCTCTATTAACTTGTGTAAATTTCTGCGCATCAGATTATAGGAAGCGTTGCTTGAGAGCTGCTATCCATTATATGTTTTACAGAAGCGTGCCTTGGGGTCAGTTCACACCGCACACCGAGACGCGCCGATGCTTGAAGAGGCCAGTTGATTTGCGTTGCGCAGCGCAACGCCACGAGGAGTAGGCATTCGAATTCTCTCACTGAAATGTATTTTTATATTCGTTGTGTAGTAAATAAAGTTCTATATTGTATTGCTATCTTAAAAAGTGCGCGCCGCGTCGCGTCTCAGTGTGAGCTGACCCTTATGCGCTTGCCCATCTCGCGTCCAAAACTCTTGTGTCAAAGAACAAAAGTGGAACGTATTAATTTTAGTTGCTAGATGTCAATGTGCGAGAAAATTAAGAAAGTCATAAAATTATTAAGAATATTGATAAAATTACAATGTATCCTTATGAAACTTGTGAATTGCGTTACTATGTTGCTACTCATTAATATTAGGTAGAGCTTCAACTTTGTTATCGGGCCAATGACCTACCAACGAGTAGTTATAAAAGCCATAATGTGGTATATAACCTCAAGGGCTATTAATGTAATATTGCTTACGTTCCATCCTCCAATAGAATTTCATTTAGCTGCATGGCTGATTTTAATTTACCGCGAATGAAAATTAACTTAAATAATAATGAACTTAGTAAGTATGTAATTTTAAATTTTCATTATAAATTGATCTTCTATTTAAAAATATATTTATATTTTCACCCCCAATATCCCTGAAGAGATGGACAGGGGAAGCAAAACTGAGACCCACATTAGGTACTTCGAAGTTATTTTAAATCCCAATTTGACATCGAGTCGCTGTCTCCTGGGATAAATACCAGACATGTCCAAAAAAAATTGTACCCTACCAAAATCTTCGGGAATCTTCTTTATACTTATATAAAATGGTAAACTGACTGACTGTCGATATATCAACCCACAGCTGGACGTAAACTGCTGGGCCTAGAGACTTGAAATTTTGCACAAAGATACCTTTTACAATGTAGGCATCTACTAAGGAAGGATTTTTGGAAATCCAACTTCTAAGGGGGTAAAATAGAGCTACGCGGGTGGAAGAAGGTGGCTAGTTATTTATATTTTAGTCGATTAAAACCGGTTGGATGCGGTAAAAAGTGGACCGGAAGATGTGGCTATTGCAAAAGGCCGATACCGCAATCTACGGGTTGGCTCGCAAAAGGAACGCGTGTCCCAAAACTACCTACACCTACCTACAAAAAAAATAGAATTCCAGGAATCGCGAGTCAACTTATTAATATGAGTTACAGGTTACACCTACATTAATTTTACATTACCTTAACCATAACTTGAGGTGGTATGTCAATTTTAGTCAAACTCAATAACGGAACATGTTAATACCGTAACCAACTTGAATCAGAATATGTATCATGGAACTAAGTTATACTTGTGTGTAATAGGTAAGTTCAGACGGTCGTTCAGTCACGCACGACCTGCAATCATCCGGAAATCTATGAATTTGCCCTATTACCCTCCTCTTTGTAGGTCTGACCCAACTTTATACGTACAAATGTACTGTATTAAATTATTAATTTTTGCTCAGTAGCAGTAAGAATAGAGGAGATACTACCAACGTATTTTTGTATATTTAATTGAACATCATTATTTAGGAACTATTTATTTTTTATTAGAATTATTTACAATATAAAGTACATAACAAAGAAAAATATTACTAGCCTACTTTTTAACTTCAAAAGAGAGTACCTATATATATAAAAAATGTTATATGTACCAATGATTTGTTAACATACATACGAGTACCATATCAAATAAATTAAAATATTTGTGTTTCTGCCGTCCGTAGGTCTTCTCCTGCTCCCTTGAACATTATAGTATCCTTGACACAGTAGCAAATATATTTCATCTATTTTTTGTTCTACTATAATATATTGATTTATTTAACACTGCCCACGGTTTCACCCGCGATCCTATTTTACCCCCGGAAAATTCTTTCTTAGAAGATGCATAGGCTGTAGGTGTAATAAGGAACCTGTTTGCAAAATTTCATGTTTCTAAACGCTGCGGTTTATTCGGTACGATGATGATGTCAGTCAGTTTCTCCTTTTATATATACAGATAAAAAAATACAAATGCGTAGTGAAACATTGTTTTCCCCAAAGATAATAAAACATTGAACACAAACTAATGTTATGTAAAAATACAAACCACATCGCATGCGACAGAGATTGATACGTTATCTCCCTCACACGCAGCATACAGATACATTTCCCATGTGTTTTTAAAAGGATTCGTTGTAATGGGATTAAATATGAGTCAGTCTCATAATCTGACATATAAAAACTGAGTTTTCAGGCATCACGACAACTCTATGGGTTACAAAAGTATCTGTTATTAGTCTATTAACAAAATGTCCGCAAGATTACATTGATACATGAAGATATTTCTTTTTATTCATAAATATATAAATCTTTAACCGCTTTTTCCATATACGTTATGTTACAAATCCTTTTTTTTCAAATATTTTTCATTATTGGATTACTTGGTTTTCAATCAAAGACCTCTGGAAACCCGTTACTGTATCGATAACAAATGTAAATGAGTCAAAATTATTTTTTTTATTGGCTGTGATGTCCTGAGGATATGAAATTACTGATGGAATCGTCATAAACATCATAATATGATATAATAAAAAATAAAATATATATATAATAAAAAACTGCTTTACAAAAAGATGGTGTGAATGATCTGCGCGGCAGAGCGTAAAGAGAACTTGTCCGAAATCTATTCAATAGTTTATTTTCCAGACGTTCTGTCAATGAAATTTCAATATTTATTGTATAAAATACTCGCTTAAACAGGTTTGAATAACGATAGTCGATCATCATCGTTAATATGTTCAATCAACCATTTCACACCATCCTCGCAAATGTATATTTCATTCTCCGGATAACCCTTGGTCAATAGATGCATTATATATTTAATTTTTGTTTGAAATAGATATGGTACCCGCTTCAATACATCCTTGGCATTATAATTTTGCATGAAATTTATAATATCTTGTGCCTTGTATCTATAACCGAA
Organism: Tetheella fluctuosa; assembly: GCA_951216915.1. Taxonomy (NCBI): domain Eukaryota; kingdom Metazoa; phylum Arthropoda; class Insecta; order Lepidoptera; family Drepanidae; genus Tetheella; species Tetheella fluctuosa. The sequence goes on along the minus strand of OX578231.1, from coordinate 6,004,285 downwards.
ACGTTGAATGGCGTAAATGCTTCCGTCATCCAGCGGGAATACATCGTGTACAAATGGCAATTCATTTCGCATATTCCTCACTCGAGCGTTAATAAAACTTAACACTTCCAACTTATCCTTGAGTTTCAGGGAAAATACATATGCTTTCAGAGCGTGTGCCTCGATCAATCCCAATGATATTTTTTGATCACTTGTCGCATCGTACCATGCCGGAAATATATAATCCAAATTGTTTACAAATGTAGGATTACACCAAACAATTTTCTTTTGATTTTTAAACATGTACTTTTGTACATCAACAATTACAAAATACACATATTTGTGGTCTTTTGTAGAAACACAACGAATCCATTCCATTTTTTTTTCAATTTCAAATGATGGTCAGTCAGGTTTTTGCTTTTTGTTGTAATTATATATTTGTTCGTGGGGTTATTAAAAAAAAGATTTTTTTTCCCGATTGAGATGTCACATGCCATGTTGGTCGAACTACCTTGCCGGACAACATGAAAATAGATATTGATACTTGTACAAGGTAAAAGTTAGATTCAAAGTACTTAATAGTAAGCACATGACTAGTAAGTATAACAGGGTAGATTCAAAGTCTATAATACACTTTGAGAAATTCAACAAGTCTTAAATTTTTTGAGAACTCAAAACTAGCAAGTGTACATGCACAGCCGCACGTACTCACATCTTTTCCAAGAATTTAAATCAAAACAATTCGGTTGTTACTACAACCCCTTTGAACTGGAACTCTGAACTCTGTATTGATAACTCGTCATATAAATACCGGTACGCGCTTACACTTGACATCAAAAATACGACATGTTTTACCCGAGCTGTATCGTCGTCCTAGTCGCCGCGTCCGCGCTCGCGGCACCCGATCAAGCCGCAACGAACCCATCGCCTTATAATTACAATTACAAGTATTGTATTGAAATCAGAACGATGGCGCAGCTGCAATTCACTGTGGAATCGTCAAGGCTACAGCTAGGAAAATGGATAAACGGCCCGAATGATTTCACTCAGGCAGCAAGTCCGACAGGAACACACATCGAGTCGACGTCACCATTGAAAGTCTGCTCAAGCAATCTTGAAAATCAGGAGGGCCTGAAAGGCCAATTCGTTCTGAAACCATTTTCTAACAAACCTAAAATAACATTCACATGGTTGCAGGAGAGATCAGAAGAACCGAAAGAAGGATATACAGTCCATCCCGAGAACAACAACGATTACGTGATAGAAAAGCGCGAGGGCGGTGAATACTCCATATACACCATCCAGAGTGTAAGTTTAGTCAGAGTCACAAATTCAACAACAGAAGAAAAGCCGCGTGTTTAATTCTTCAGTGTACGTACACACACACATATCGAGATGGGAAAAAAAAGGACGAGGACAGTTTAATTCTAAAATATCATGCTAACCAGGTGTCAGAGATAAGTTTTTTACTACCTATTAGTCTTTCGTTATTTTTTTTGTTTTAATATCTTCATATTATGTTCACACACACTTTACTTATTGTAATATATGTATACTTTGTATTTTGTCTGAATATATCTTTTTTCAAATCATCAATGTTTATAATGTTTTTTTTAACTAAGTAGGTAGGTTACCTATAATTCGGGCACTTATGATAACACTGCGAACCCGTCTTATCGCCCCCCAAAGTTTACCAACAAAAAAATGATAAGAGCTGTAATGATACGAAATAAATTTTGAGTAGGTAGGTAATAGTACATTACGTATCGGGGGAGGAAACAGGGTTTTCTCAGACTACATGTGAATTGCCACCCGAGCCGAAGGTGAGGCTACTGTCGAGGCAAGCTTTTTTTTGACACTTGTAGTACTATAGATTACTTTCGTTCCACTTTCTGTACACACAAATTTTCTATAAACTGAAAAAAAAGATGCCACAATTGACAGTATCGTTTGTTGACCTGACACAGATTGCCGAGGCGACAGATCTCGATGAAGAAGGTGGTGGATCGTTACATTATGTTCAACTATATGTATCTGATCATGAACCTAAAAATATAAAATTTAAAATGTATTGTGAAAGTTCGAGTATACTTACATGGCAAATAGGAATTTTGAGACTCGAGGTTGATCCGATTGACGTCGAACTCGAGCAATCGGCCTTTAGCGATGCGAAAGTGATTACACAGACAACATTGGTAGCGCCGTACTGTAAAGTTGTTATATTCTTTTTGAATGTTGATCGGGGAGAAAAGATTTGTAAAAGTGTTGAAGAAATTCCAATGTACGTGCCTGCCGGTGTTAACCCACCCGCATCTCCCATTACCGCCGCCGCTGCTAGATCAAGAATGAAACGCAATCTAATACATCGTGACGAGGAAATTGAAGAAGTCGGAGACGATGCGAGCGCAACAGAGTCAAAAAAAATAAAAATGTCATCACATTTTAAAAAAAATCTTTCAGAAATGAAGGATACAAAGAATATGGAAGTAATAGGAGTATGTCTAATGACTTACGGCGTGGCATCTTCGATTCACAACCTAATCTCTTAGCTTCATGTCTCCACGGTTTACGTCGGTTCATTGGGTTAAAAACATTTGAACGTTACCTTAAACATAATAACCTTGTCTGAGATGGAGGTTTTTTTCCATCAATAAAAAAAATGTTGTATTGTAATATCTTTGTAATTTTTTTTTAATATAAACAAATATTAACAGCAGCACACCACCATGGATCCTATATATAACACTGTACTACATCGGTTCTTTTCATTATACAATGTCGCCGGCAAACCCAACCTGGACAAAATTATGATATCCAAGAATTTATACGTGATTGTAGACGCTCATCGTACTATTGACGCTGTTAATTGTATAGTTAAAAATTTCAGTATTCTATTTATGAAGTATCATCGAAATATAATTCATGTACAGACCACAACTAATACTACTTAAAAAATTGATTTTTTTATTAGCTGTGATGTCCTGAGGATATGAAATTACTTATGCAATCACCATAAGCATCATAATATGAGTATAAACAATAAAAACTGCTTTATGGGATCTCACGAAAAATCAAATATATAATCCAAATTGTTTACAAATGTAGGTAGGATTACACCAAACAATTTTCTTTTGATTTTTAAACATGTACTTTTGTACATCAACAATTACAAAATACACATATTTGTGGTCTTTTGTACAAACACAACGAATCCATTCCATTTTTTTTTCAATTTCAAATTGTAACGTAACGGATTTTAACCCCCCCCCCCCCTTGTCCGTTGCGTTCCCTAAAAGGTACCCCTGATGAAATGAAACAACAATTTACCGCTTCAGAATAATATATTTAATTTGTTTTAAAGTAGAAGTTTATGTAGTATGTGCCCTAGCTTCTCAGAAGGAGAAAGATTGTGGGTGGTTACCTGAGATGAATTGCGCTACAATAAAAATTAATAAATTGAAGGAATTGCATTAAAATTAATTGGACGCCAATAGTGGAAACGGCCACTATACCATGATGTTTAGATTACTGTTATTTAATATATATCCATTACAAAACCATTGTTACTCCTTCCAGCTGTAGGACCCGGTAGGTTCCCGCAGTACAAAAGTAGCAGAAGCAGAACGCATAGAAAAAGTAGTAGAAGAAGTAGTAGACTCATAGTAGCCCAAAAAAAAAACCTCGTAGTATCCCGAAACAAAAAACCTCCTGCAATGGACACAAAGTCCTCAATTACAGTCACATAATAATAAGAGTGTAGATGAGTCGTTTTCAAAATATATGTACTTTTACTACTAAATGTTTGTCCTCATAAAAAAATCTTTAAAAAAATATTATTTCGACTACAATCAATCATTTTTTAAATTCCACATACAAATCTAAGCATAACTGCATATTATTCTTAATAAAAAGCAATGAATTACGATTAAAATCCTAGCATAAATTAAATGTGAAAATTAAGTAACAAAAAAACACCATACATTTTTTAATGTCCCCTAGTTGGACGAGATTCGAAACATATTTTTTAATCAGAATTTTTGTACTAAACTTACTAGTTTTTTGTACCATAATTTAAAAAGCAATGTTTATTTTTTAAGTTGGATGGATAAACTATTTAAATTTACGTTAAATAAACTAAGAATGAACATTTTAAAAAATGTCCCCAACAATCGTAACAACTTTCGTGACACTGATTTACTGACATAATAACCAACTTTTTGTATCACGAAGAGTAGGAATCTAACTTTAATCACTGGCAACATTGGTCATGTCACGAAAACTAACATCACAATGACGCGCCGCCATTTTTTTTATCATTGAGACACGGCAGAAGTTCAGTGTGTGGTGGTGAAAAAATTATCAATACATTTTCGTGACGAGATCTTCTCAACAAAAGTAAATAGATTTTTAAGAATTCACCTACCGCAATTATAATATACTTAAATTATGACAAGTACAATAGATTACGCTTTCAATCTACTAGTAAACGTGATTATGTTTTGTGTAAAAATATTTTTTAGGTTATGTTTTACATGTTAGTGACGAACAATTTCCTGACATTTACTGACGTCAGTAAATTGTAGACGATAAAGGTGTGGTCTCATGTGTAAAGTATGAAAGTAAGGTATTAAAATGAGTTTATATGTAACGAATAAAAATAAAGGAGAGAAACAAATAATACCCGTAAAAGAAGTTGAAACTGAACCTATCATTGGAAATCAGGGTAACTTTCAGGACGAGAAAACCGAGACAAACAAATGGGAAATAAATAATACTGTATTGATCAGATATTACGTTAAAAAAACCTGGAAATATTATATCGGTACAATTGAACAGATTGATAATACTAATAAAAGTTATAAGATTAATTACTTCAAAAGCATCCGTCAAAAAGGTAATTTGAAATTTACAAAGCCAAAAGTTAGCAAGGATGTTGATATAGTACCGCAAGATTGTATTGTAAAAAAAGTTAAATTGATACAAATATCGAAAGAACGTCACGGATTTTATACTAGCCAACGAGGAAGACAATATATATTTTTGACTTGTATTTCTTAATTTTTGTTTTCTAGTTACAGTTGACCCTGTGGTCAATGTAGCAATGCAGCTTTTTTAAATAAAACAATGATTCATTTTGAAAAATATAATAAGGTTTGTTATGTAAACACTAAATCTCACTCACACGCAGCATACAGATACATTTCCCATGTGTTTTTAAAAGGATTCGTTGTAATGGGATTAAATATGAGACTGAATCTGACATATAAAAACTGAGTTTTCAGAACAAATTATATTACTAAGTTTATTACTCGGAAAGTTCTGACCTGACCTAATGACCTTTCATTTTATTTTTAAAACCAAATTTTATTTAATGTAAGAATAAAACTGTTTTATAGCTTGAAAATATGAAGCTGTTTTTACTTAATAACGAAGGTAAAGTTTTAGGGGTACTCTAGGCATTAAATCCGTTAGTTTACGAGTGAATAGCTCCCCGAGTAAAATACAACGTCGCGTTATACCACCTGAGCCTTTGAAATTATGCTGCCACTGCCTTATACATATGTACTAGCCTGCGACAAATAGATTATCAGTATCCAAAACTTATCTGAATAAGGAATAAGCGGTGGTCCCTGATGAATTTTCAAGGTATAAATAGTAGAGATGTACATTTGACTTCCATGTCCACTTCTTTCTCAACGTTCTTGATTATTTAAAGAATATCATATCTTACATAGTTTTTTTGCCTATGATAATATTTGTGCAGTAATAATATTTGTGCAGTAATAATATTTGTCAAAGTGGAATGACAGGTAGTTGTACGGTAATATTGTTTGATAGAGTTTGCTCTGTATAAACAAAGAACAAGTCCAATTATTTATGTTTACTCGCGTCCGAAACGCGCCTCCTTGCGAAATTACAAAGTTTCCGAGACAAATTTTCTAAAATTCTAAAGTGTCTCGCCTTTCCTTCGCCCGTTTTCCCTACACTTGTCTCTAAAACAGTGGAGTTTGTGAGGCGGGTTTAACTTTGTAGCGCCTTAAATATAAATTTCAGAAGTTCGCTTCTCTTCACGAATGAAGTTACGATGTAGCGTCGCAGCTCAAGAAGTTAACGGTAACAGTAAAATTTTAACGTCATATAATCGTAATAATGGATATCTCAGGAGCTAGTCTACCATTTGGTATTAAAAGTCTATATAACTTAAATTAACTCAATAAGTAACCATCGCTTGGATGCCTACATTCAAGTTTGAACCAACTAAAACTCCACAGATTTTAAAATAGGTTATCAGCATCATTGCATTCTAAAAATACATTATATTTGTTACACACACATACGTGTAACAACTATTAGTAAATAGGTACAGTACATATAGGGTACTACCGTGGATCTGTAATGTACCAGCGACGACGGTATGAATTGGCAGCGGTCGAGCAGTGCGAAGCCATGTTGGGCATTAGACGGTACAAGGGATGCTTTGTTCATAAGTTCGGTATTACACCCGGGAAATATAGCCGAAATGTTCACCGAATCGCTATGTACTTCCCTAAGACGCCCAGAGAATTGCGTAAACACCAAACTGTACTGTAGGTACTATATGATACTGTTTACTACATACACACCAAAAACAGGTCTGTTTTGGCATTGAAATATGCGATGTGTCTGTTTTAATCAAGTTTTTATTGTTATACTACTTTAAAAACAATTAAATTTTGAACAACTTATTGTATGAATTCATAAAGATAATTTATCTAAATACATAAAAAAGCGGTATACCACACACTCACTAGCTCACTCACTCACTCACTCATTCACTAATGACAATTTTTCAGGAACTATAAAACCTACTGACTTGAAATTTGGCAGGTATTATACTGTGAATACAGTGAAACTTGGTGTAAATATTATCCTAACAAGATCACTTCACAGCCCACTTCAGGCGCCTGGTGCCAAGGGTAATGGGTGCGGCGGCTGCTCTTGGGCGGCTGCTGACGAACACCGGCGAACCGGGTGCCCTTTGCAGGCGGCTGTACTTGGGGATCGTGCGATCCATGGTGATATACGGAGCTCCCGTATGGGTGGACGCCCTGACAGGGGAATTATCACCCTCGTGTGGAGGCCGCAGAGGGTGATAGTGATCAGAGCGATACGGGGTTATCACACGATCTCCGTCGAAGCAGCTTGTGTGCTGGTGGGTTCCTTGCCTTGGGACCTCGAGGCGAGAACCCTCACGTCAGTATACTTCTGGCGCAAAGAGGCGCTGTTCCAGGGCGAGAGGCCGGCACCACGCGAGGAGGAAGGGTGCAGAGCACAGTTGCGCGCGCTTGCTGTCCAGGAGTGGAAGTGCAGGCTGGAGTACCCTAGTGCGGGTCTGCGGACCATCGAGGCCATCCGTCCAGTGTTGTAGGAGTGGCTGCAGCAGAGGCCCGGCGTGTTAACCTTCCGGTTGACACAGATCCTCTCGGGACACGGATGTTTCGAGAGGTATCTGTGGCATATAGCCGGGAGAGAGCCGAACGCCGAGTGCCAACGCTGTATCGGGTGCCTCGAGGAGGAGGCCCAGCACATGCTAGCATGCCCAACCTAGGCAAGCAAGCGCAGCAAGCTCTACGCCGAAGTGGGGAATGACCTCTCGCTGCCGCGCGTGATAAGCGCTATCATCGGCAGTGAGAAGTCGTGGGGCGCACTCCACTCCTTTTGCGATCGCGTTATGCTCGCATAGGAGGCGGCGGAACGCATCAGGGAGGTAATTACCCCCCTGGCGATCCGCCGCAGGAGAACAAGGCGCCGGAGGGTGGCTTTTGCTCGCCACCTTCCAGCAACCCACGTGAGCCCTAGGGCGGCGGACTCGGGGGAGTCTGCCATCCGTCACAATCGGGCTCGGGTAGATGTGCGTGTGTTCCCGCACGCTACTCAAGGCGAGACTGTGGAGACTAGAGCTCCAGTCTCCACCGTCGACTACGACGACGTCTTCGAAGAGGAGGCCTCCCACCAGGTCGTTGCGACATGGAGCAACACCCCAGGTTTTTAGTCAGTAGGAGTCTGATATAGCCCTGCCACTTCCCCGGGAGTCGCGGGTTATCCATAAGGATTTTCGTGGGTTAATAAAAAAAAAAGGTACCCTACCACCGTGCTATGCTTTCCTCACGATGTTTTCCTTCACCGAAAGCTCAAGCTCATTTTACAAACCCACGACCTTTGCCGCTCGCCGTCCGACGTCACTACCACTGAGTTATCGCACCACGCGTCTAAATATTGCACTATAGATTTAGGTGAATTTTGGTAGAGAGATAACTTGGATCACGGAATGAAACATTGGTCACTTTTGATCCCGAGAACGCGGGTGAGACCGCGTGAACAGCTAGTAAAGTTATATATTACTTGTTGTTTTTTCTGAAGCTTGTGTCAATATTTATTAACAAATTCACAAGCTAAACAAAACATCCAATATTTTCTAATGTAGGTAAATGTTTATTTATTATTTACTCATGGCCTGTATCTATCTATTCTGAACCTTTTTCCTTCGTAATATTTAATTGACAGTAAAAGTTATTTTTTTCAACTACATGGTGAACATAAGCAATCGTAAATGTAGTAAATAGTGGTTATTTACGGCCGTAGCTTGTGCTACGAAATAATAAAAAGAGATAGATGATGGAAAGTAAACAAACAGGTTATTGACTTTATAGGGTCACTTTGATGTCCGTATATCTGCCCGTGCGTCAAGATCCTTTTTCTCAGAAAGGGCTTGGAGATATGTATCAAATTGGAATTAATAACGAATACTTGGTCATTCAAGTTTCTTCTTTAACGGGATAAAAAGATACGACGTTTCAGAACCTTCATATTTCATTGCACTGACTCATAAAAATCTATAAATGGGAAATTACCGGTGATCTACAAATATGAAATTTGGTACGAAGGTCTGATTTTTGGGCATTAAAATTAGCAAAAAAAAACAAATAAAACATATTTAAGCCCCGTACGGAATAATTTTACGAGAAAACCTTATATTTACTGTTAAATTCATACAATTTACTACACTAGCGGCCGTAAAATAAAAGAAAATTATGCTTTACAAGGTGCCAATCCTACTCACACCTAAAATTGACCGTCTTTTATTTCTAAAGTTGGATATAATAATGGATAGGTAGTGTTATAATGTGGAGGACTTATAGCTTATCATGTTGTCTTGACACGTAATGTGGAAGAATGAAAGTCATATTACAAAGATAATGTCAAATAAGAAGCCGTATCAGTAGAAAAGACCGACAAAAGTGTGGATGGATTGTGCGAGAGACAACTGTCTGTCTGTCTGTCTGTCTAGGTTAATAATAAAAGGTATAATGTAACAAAGAACGTTCAAATTACGGCTGATAGAGAGAAATGGAAGAAGAAAACAGGTTATGGTGACTCCATGAGTGTGAAATTAGGGTATAAATAATAAAAAAACTCACCTGAGCCATAAGTATTTGATTACTTATTTGAAATAAAAAGTTAAATTCACAATGGATTTTAGTCATCCAAAGGAATTCAAACGTGCTTCAAAGCTTGGAATGTCAAAGCCAACAGTTCCATGGATTACAAAGTGCGGCTATGTAGGATATACTCGTAGATAGACAAACCGCATTTCTGTTCATGTCTCTGTCCAGCTCAAAGTTAACACCTAATAGTAGCGAGTCCCGTGTGCAACCGCACGGAATTGACTCAAGCTGACTGCATTGCATTACGCACCTCTCATACTATCGCTTGCCATACCGGTAAAGGCCTTGTGTGAATTAGTATGCGCAACTGCAGTTTGTAAACGTAATAGTGATTTTGGGGAGTATTTTATCAATAATACTTAAGTTCTTAAAATCGAAAGAGTATCTATTAAAAAAAATTAAATGATAAATGAAATGGTTTGTTATTTACTTGTTAATCCTTTAAATATTAATATTATAAACACTATAAAAATGAACTAGTAGAAGATAATAGCTACATGTAATGTTACTTTGGATATAATTTACAATGCATTGCAATGAAATAACCTTCTTTGCAATTTTAAATCAAAATAAGTGTTTAGGGAATAAATAACTGAAGCAAATAATACATAAGTACCTACTCAATAGTAAGCAAGGTTCTCAAAGAGAGTACCATTAAAACAGATCCGTCATATAAACACGACTCATGAATTGGTACTGAATTTATTTATTTGAAAACACCAAACAAACGTAGTTAAGTGCGCACTTACTATAACACAACGCGCGCGGTATCCAATATTCAGTCTAATTGTCAATTTTCACCAACAGGAATAGCGGCATATAATTCATACCTGCCTTCCCAATCGGCTTACGATTTCATTAAACTAACATGTTACAGAAAGGTCAAACCATTCTTATAACTTTGATAGGTATAGTAGGTGTTATTTAAGTTTCAAATATTCATCATAACCTTTTATCTTCGCTCTTTTGTTTATCTTCAGTCTCAACGTAAACAACCAGTTGGTACCACCCCTAAGGGATTGATCCCATACAATAAATAAAGTTGTTCAAAAATTTTGTAATATACGAAACAGTGTTCTGAAAGGTGCACTTGAATTTCCCATCTAGACTTTGTGTGCTTACCTTCAGCCAATTCATCACTTACCATAATGAGATTGTAGAACATAAGCCTATTCATTATTAAAAAAAAAAACTTTATTTTAGTTTATGTAGGTACGTGTACGTATAAGATACATTAATAGCATAAATAGGTAGGTAGGTTTTATTGTTCAAGTTTTAAAAATAAAAGGCATTATAAAAAAAAATACAAGACACATTTCTTTCGAACACGATTTATTATTAAATCAAAAGTAACTTAACTAATAGAGAAGTAACGTAACGTAAGTTCGTGACAAAGTTTACTTTGGTTCACTAATGACTAGTCTTACAAGACCATTTACAATTTAACTGATGATTGTTGGTACGTAATTACTAAATGCGCACACCACTAAAATATACCGAGCAAGTTTACCATTTTAACATAAAACTAGCCGTTATTACCACAGCGGGATAACGTTTTAAGGGAAGGGAAATCGTTTAAGCCTCTACCCCTGTGTTGTGCCACCTGAGTCTCTCTAGTATTAGGTAAACAGTAGTAATTTTCGGTGTTTGTTACCATTACTAGACAAGCGGAGTCTGGCCACGTAGCATTGTACTCATATATGAAGGTTTTAGCGTTTTGTCCTTGCAAAAAGTAAAAGCTTTTAACCTTAAAATCTCCTGGCATATATGGTAATATATGTAACTACCCTACTACAACAATATATATATTTGTTATTAAATCGTGTCGAATTTAATTTTGGTAGTTCAATTTCCTGTTTTGTTAAGGCTTCTCTTTTATAAAATAACAAGTATATTCAATTTATATGATGATTAACGGTAATATCAAATTTGTTTGTGCAAAAAAAAACATATTTACGCTTATTATCCCGAAGAAGTAGGCAGAAGTCTCAGTATTGTGTAGTATATTATCCAAACGTAACTTGTGGTCAATAATATTGAATAATTGTCATTAATTGGACGCTTACCAAATCAGCTCGGGTTTGGTAAGTGTCAAAATGATGAACAGAAGATCGTTTCTAACAAAAGAATCTTCAAAACATCAATTAATTAGTAACTTTACTTAGGATCTCAGGCCTATTTATATAAATTTACCAGAATAGAACATAACGTAACTCATAATAATCGACCTCATATTATGAGTTATGAGTAACTCATAACCCAATAATCAAGAACAAACTGCTACCTACTTGTAACTATGCACATCACACAATCTAATTAAGGTCAAGGCACCGAATTTCAAACGAAATTCCGCGTAGTGGGACAAATAAGTGAAGAGAGGGCAAAAAGTGACGCGAAAAGAATGGAGGCATTAGGCAAAAACCTCTATTAAAGCTTGTGACAAACGAGCCGGGGGGATGCTGGTAGTAGTGATTACCTATAGACCTTAGGGATACCCTGGAGGGTAAAGGAATTTCCTACGTAAGGGTAACAGCTTGCCAGGTAAGATTTAGTGCAGGCTAGAGTTAATTTTCTTTCAGGTCGTTAGCGAGTAAAGTAGTAATTGTCCATCTGAAGTATAATAAAGGTACCTTCTAGTCTGATCCCTATTTCTGAAAGCTTACTTGTCTAAAAAGACTACTGCTTTTGTATTTAAAATTACTCATAGTACTTGACTTGTAATCTTTTAATAATTGGGCCCAGGATTAAATAGTAATCATATTTAACTTTTATTCAAGGAGGAAAAGCTGCCAGCCTGCTAGGAACCGTGCCCATCGGTAGAGGGGGCAGCTTCGAGGAAATTTTCTATATGTAGTATAGTATAGTATTTTGTAATTTTATTGTAAACTAGCGGCCCGCCCCGGCTTTGCACGGGTAGCAGAGCTACTTGTAACATTATATTCTCGTATATATTTTTAATAGCTTTCGCCCCGCGGAACCTCCCGCGCTCCCGAGGGTTCTTATGTTTTCCGGGATAAAAAGTAGCCTATGTATTATTCCAGACTATAATCTATCTCTGTGCCAAATTTTAATTCAAATTCGTAAACCCGTTCTGCCGTGAGCCACTCTAGTAGGGAACGTCGCGGTGGCGTCGAACGGTTCACGTATTGCATTTTATATGTAGCTTTCTAACGGTAAAAGAATTTTTAAAATCGGTCGAGTAGTTTTTGAGTTATATCGTTACAAACAAACAAATCTTTCCTCTTTTTATTATTAGTTTAGACATTGACTCCCATCCCCTACCCCAGTGACGCCTACATCGCATTGGTGCTGCCTAGCTAGCCGAGCGGGGTGAGCGGCGACCACGCGACTTTTTTCTAATACTTCATTTTTAAACTCGTGATATCTTTCGAATGGAATGTCCGAATTGAATAATTTAAAAAGTTATATAAAGGTTTTGAAGCAGTCTTGAATATGGAGTAATTTATTTAGATAAGGATTAAAACCAAGGGACAAATAAAGAACCTTTTCTAGCGCCGGCATTTTAATTAATTTTTTAAAATAAAAAAAATACTGTGACATAACTATAATAGCTAGACATATGCTGTCCCGACACTTTTTGTAGATAATGATGTGTTCTGCAAAGTCGTAGTACATTATTTTGTTCTATCATCAATAGGTTTCACAGCGCACGCTATGTAAGGAAATTTTTAGGTCATTTTTTTCACCTCGGGTTACATTATTGGAGTTTTAGTAAGGGTCCCTAATTTTTTTGAAAATATAACATAGCCTATGTTACCCGGGGATAGTGTAGCTTCCCAACGGTGAAAGATTTTTTTAAATCGGTCCAGTAGTTTCGGAACCTATTCAATGCAAACAAACAAACAAATCTTTCCTCTTTGTAATATTAGTATAGATAGTATAGATAAAGCTATAAAAACCTAAATACTTATTGATGCAAAAAATTAAATACTCAGGAAACGCATTTATTTCCAATAAAATCTATCTATATTTATAAAAATGAATTGCTGTTCGTTAGTCTCGCTAAAACTCGAATAATATTATATACTAATATTATATAGCTGAAGAGTTTGTTTGTTTTAACGCGCTAATCCCAGGAACTACTGGTTTGAATTGAAAAAATATTTTTATTTTAGATAGTTCATTTATCGAGGAAGGATATAGGCTCTTTTTACCCCGGGAAAATATATGATCCCTCGGGAACACAGGTGAAACCGTGGGGCGGAAGCTAAAAAGGTGTTGATAGGTTATAAGCACTCAGCAAGCGGCACGTTAAAATGTGGCTAATAAATAAGCCAGGCTTTATCTCTGTGTCGCGTTATCGGCGTCAACGGATGCACTTCTCGTCCCGAATTACGCACCGGCGCCATCTACTTAAAATATTGGTTTGTAGTACATGCTATGTATCAGAGATAGCGCTGTATGTGAAAAAAGATTTTCCCGCTTTTCTGTTGAATTTTTTTGTCTGAATTTTCTTTGCTATAAACGTCACGGAGCCCGAGACCTTTCCAACGAATGCAAAACCGTGGAAATCGGTTCGTGCGTTCTGGAGTTATAGCGTCAGGAAGGAAAACCCGACTTATTTTTATATAGTAGAAGATTATATAGTAGGTACATACATTTCTAAATAAATTATGTTCAGACACGAAGATGATTCAACATTTTGAAAACGATCGATTATTTCAAACTAAACAATGCCTTTTAGAAAGTAATAAAGATATTTTCAGTCTTAAGGCTCCAGTCTCCCTAAAATGTGTTCTTGCGGAATTTATCAGAAAACAAATATTGTTTTTTAGTCAACAGAAAAGCAATAAAAGAAATATATTTTACGTTATTTTAAAGTGTGAGATTTGAAATTTCCAATACATATTTTATTTTTTAATTTGACGCCACTTTTATTAGCTTTGTGAGGCTTTAAACATACCTCTACTTATGTTCCACGCGTAGAGGGTCTCATTCAAGTACACGGCACGAAAAAAATATAACAAAAATAAGAAATGTATTCAGATTACATTTGTCGGAAAATCCTTTACAATAATCTTATCTAGTTACTTTTTTTCAAAATCGTCTCAATTTCTTATTTAAACTGCTTTAGAATGTTATAAATTTCTGAATTTGACCCTTGCAACATATATTTTTTCTATTACAAAGTACTAGTTTAGAGAAATCACACTTTAACCACTCCGAAAGCAACTACTTATCTGTCGAATAAAAAATATATGCATTCAAAAAATAAACAAATTGATGGATTATGTATAGAATAACAAAGGATTGATTTTATAATATGTAATGTATTTAAATAGAAACAGCTTTGTGAAACCAACGACAATGACAGTAAAGAAAGAAAGACAACCAAAGAGAAAAGATTTCATAAATGGCATAGATACTGGCAAGTACTAATACAATATACTTAAATCGGTTGGTTTACAGTTCCAACACCTGCCCTTAAACTAAACGATTTGTAAACCTAGACGAGATACACAATTACAATGTTTATCTTTAGCTAAGCATTTAGTTAATACATCCGCAGGCATATTTTCAGTTGACAAATATTCTAAATTAACAATTTTATCATTCACAATTTGTCTTATAAAATGATGTCTAATATCTATGTGTTTACTACGATTATGATTGATTTGACTATTACAAATTTTCTGTGCTGACTGACTATCATTATACAATGTTACTGATAAGTGTTTGCCCAAGCATTCATAAACAAAACTTTTAATAAATTTAGCTTCCTTTGCTCCTTCACACAATGCCATGTATTCCGCTTCCGTGCTCGACAGAGCCACTGTTCTTTGTTTACGGCTTTCCCATGACACTGCAGAATCACCTATTGTAAACACGTAACCAGTGTAAGAACGTCGATCTAGCTGGTTAGATGCCCAGTCTGCATCTACATATCCTGTAACATTTAATGTAGTTCCCTTTTTATATACAATATTATAATCCATGGTTCCCTTTAAATATCTTAAGACTCGCTTAGCTGCTTTCCAATGTACATCCGAGTGACAATTATTAAACTGGCTCAATAAGCTCGCTGCATGTGCAATGTCAGGCCTAGTACAAACGGCTATATACATAATGCATCCAACAAGACTTCTATACTTTGAATCCACGTCATTTTGGTTTCCCCTTTCAAGTTTAATGCCACATTCTAAGGGTGTATTTACAGGTTTACAGTCAATCATGTTAAATTGCTCTAATACTTTCTGTATATAATTTTTCTGATCAAGAGCAATTTTATTTGGTTCTTGACTTAATCTCATTCCCAATACATGTGTAGCTCGGCCAAGGTCTTTCATTTCAAATTTTCTCATCAGTTCCTCCTTCAGCTTTTTCTTCTCCGGTATACCCTTGCTAAAGATAAGAATATCATCGACATACAGAGCCAATATTGTGAGATTTCCATTGATGTCCGACTTTATGTAAACACATGGCTCACTGAGTGTTTTTCTGAACTGGAGGTCTGTTAAAGCACAATCAATCTTATCATACCAGGCCTTAGATGCCTGTTTAAGTCCATATATTGCTTTATTCAGTTTGAATACATGGTTCTCCTTACCATTTATTTTATATCCATTAGGCTGTTCCATGTACACAGTCTCATGCAATTCTCCATTTAAGAAAGCCGTCTTGACATCCATATGGTCAATGTGCAAGTCCAAGTTGACTGCCAGGGCAATTAATGTACGTATGGTTGAGTATCGTACAACAGGTGAATATGTTTCCTTGTAGTCAATCCTATATTCTTGAGTAAACCCTTTCGCCACAAGACGAGCTTTATAACGAAGTAACTGACCTTCTAATCCAAGTTTCTTCTTAAAAATCCATTTACATTTAACAGCTTTCTTTCCTGCAGGCAGTAATGTCAAGTTCCAAGCTTTGTTCTTTTCAAATGAATTATACTCTTCCTCAATGGCTTTTCTCCAATGGTCTTTATCAGGTCCTGACAATGCTTCTTCTATCGTCTGTGGTTCAACACCGTGACTTGCTGCTGCCATGGCAACTACAGCATTTACAGTTTCTTCAGTGTCTTCGCAATCACTTGACACTCGATCCATAGTCATGTCAGGATTCCATGTGACATCATTGGGGTCATCGCCAAAACTGGAGTCAGAAGTACTCGTATCAGTTAACTCTATAACAGGCGACAGGTTAACATTATCATTTTCACTTGTATTTACATCATCCATTTCATTACTAGTGTCATGTAGCTGACAATCAGTAGTGTGATATTCCTGATTTACGTTTAAATCTTTGTACATTTTTTCTTCTAAAAATTGCACATCTCTAGATTTAATACATTTGGAAGGATTTTCTGGATCAATTAACCTATATCCTTTTGATTCAGTACAATACCCCACAAAAATGTATTGTTTACTTTTTGAATCTAATTTTTTACGTTTTTCAACAGGTATCAGTGCATAGGCTACACAGCCAAATATTCTTAAATTAGATAAATTGACTTTATTACCAGTCCATTTTTCTTCTGGTGTTGTGCCTCTCACTGCCTTACTTGGTGACTTATTCTTAATGAATATTGCTGTATTCAGTGCCTCTGCCCAGAACCTCCGGTCTAGTCCAGCATCTTGCAGCATACATCGCCCTGCCTCCATAATTGTGCGATTGGCCCGCTCTGCCACACCGTTTTGTTGTGGTGAGTAGGGCACGGTTGTCTGGTGTTCGATGCCATGCTCTTGCAGAAATATCTGGAACTGTTTGTTAACATACTCACGACCATTGTCTGTTCTTAGCATTTTTATTTTTAAGTTAGTTTGATTTTCCACCAGGCTTTTGAAAATCTTAAATACAGACAATACTACATCTTTACTTTTAATAAAGTAACCAAATGTCATTCTTGTGAAATCATCTATAAATGTTAACAGATATCTAGCACCACTAAATGAGGAAACTGACATAGGCCCACATAAATCGGAATGTATAAGACCTAGTTTCTCTGTGGCTCTGTTATAAGACTGCCGTGGAAATGGTAGTCTGCTTTGCTTCCCCTCAATACAAGCTACACAGGGAGTATGTTTACTATTAGTGTAATCAATTCCACTAGCCATACCTAGTTTCAGTAACTCCATACTTCGCCTGTTCAGGTGTCCGAGTCTGCGATGCCATAACTCCTGTGATGGGTTCGCTTTACACAAATTCACAGCTTCTGCTCGTTCATTGCCCAAAGCCTGGACCTCTGGCTCAATCAAAGCCACTAATTGAGACGCCGCAGCAAGCTCGCGTTCCTTTGTTGGTTGTTGACTCGCTGTATCCAGTTCATAGACACCATTGACCTTTGTAGCACTGGCAACTGAGATTTTATCACAATAAACGTTACATTTTTGTGTATCAAAATGCACCTCAAGTCCTTTTGAAGCCATTTTTCCAACAGAAATAAGATTTGTTGACAATCCCGGCACGTAAATAACCTCACTTATTTTCGTAGATTGAGTATGTCCTTGTAATAACAATTCCACATCACCATATCCCTCACTATGTATCTTCTGGTTGTTGGCCACTGTCACCAACCGAGGAGTATCCACAACATAATTTTGTAATAAATGTTTGTTGTTTGTCATATGACAAGTCGCGCCGGAATCGACATACCAAGCATTGGAGTTCATGTCCACAGCTAACGCAGTCAACAAAGTTCCGTTCCACGCTTTTTCACATTTTTCACCTCGTTTCTCACTTTTGTTTATTTTGGTCGGACAGTTTTTAGCATAGTGATTCGGTTGTTTACATATGAAGCACTTGACCTTCGTGGAATGTTTATATACCTTTTTCGTAGGCCGGTTTGTAAACATTGCACTTTCTTCCTTCTTATCATTGTCTCTGCGTAAATTTTCTTGTAGTAATTTACTTCTCACTGTTTCACTACACAATTTAATGTTCGAATTTTCCAATGCCATAATGAGCGGGTCGTAATCCGACGGTAAACCGCTTAACAT
Organism: Tetheella fluctuosa; assembly: GCA_951216915.1. Lineage (NCBI taxonomy): Eukaryota > Metazoa > Arthropoda > Insecta > Lepidoptera > Drepanidae > Tetheella > Tetheella fluctuosa. The sequence goes on along the minus strand of OX578231.1, from coordinate 5,985,864 downwards.
TAGTACTGACACAAAATCATCGTCTAATGGGGCGTTTATGTCTCGTAGTTGTTGATCTAGTTCCGTGATCTTCAAGAGATACGCTTCCATATCATTAAATTGTTCCAATTTCAATCCAAACAATGTACGTAAAAGTCCAAGACGTCTACACAGCCCCCTATCTTCATAGGCTGTTTTTAGATTGTTCCAAGCTTCAAACCCCGTGGTTGCATTTCGTACATGGGAAAACGACGATGGCTGCACCATTAAACATATTTTTGCAAGAGCCCGTAGTTGCTTGCGACCATCTTCGACCTTGGGAACACCAGGTTCGGACTCTTCGATGCAGTCCCACAGGTCTTCGTGAATCATGTACATCCGCATCAAAAATTTCCAATTCCCATAATTTGATATACCACTAAGCTTTTCAAAATTGACTGCTATTCCGGAACTCGAAGCTGAAGGCGCCGGCAACGGCAAAGATGGAACCTCGTTTTTCGGCATCTCGTATTTATTTATTTCAACGAAGAAACTATTCACGTACTTTTAATTATCACGTAGTCTGGGCCCATAACCTGATGGATTATGTATAGAATAACAAAGGATTGATTTTATAATATGTAATGTATTTAAATAGAAACAGCTTTGTGAAACCAACGACAATGACAGTAAAGAAAGAAAGACAACCAAAGAGAAAAGATTTCATAGATACTGGCAAGTACTAATACAATATACTTAAATCGGTTGGTTTACAGTTCCAACACAAATAAAACATAAAACGCATCCAAATTCCATTCAATTCCGCTGGGAATTGACAGCGTTCGTTGTGTACTTGGAGCCTTAACGGTTAAATATAAAAAATATGAAATTACACATTAAAACTTAAAGCTTAGGATTACTAAAATTAGTACTACTACTTAATTAAGACTGCAAATACAAATGCTATCTTAATTAGCGTACCTGTAAATGATCTGATCTTAAAGTAAACACCCATGAACGACATAAGTGAACAAACTCGTACATGATAGAAAAGCCTAATCTTTGTGGTCCCTACTCCGAAGTGTCGTTAATAAAACTCCTTGTGAACTTATCTCCCACGAGTGAGATAAAAATATTTTCTTGCCAAAAAAACAAACATTCTAACCGGGAGGGCGAAATTTCTGCACCGTCACGCTCGGAGCCATGTTGCGTTATCAGTTAGACTTTAGGGACATGAACATTTGTTTTATTAAAGTGTCGTGTTGAGACATTTAAATGCATTAGAATTAAATTATTATTCTTATTTTTGTCATCAATTACCAAATTAATAACATAAAAGTGAAATGAATAATTACATGATCAACTTTCCAAATAGACTTCCTACATTACCAATAAAGTAATATTATAAATGTAAAAGTTTGAATGTTTGTGACTCAATCACGCAGAACTGATTTGGATGAAACTAGTCACATAAATAGATGAACCTGAAATAATTTATAAAATACTTTTTATCCCGAAAAAATATAAGATCCCTTGGGAACGCGGGTAAAACCGCGAGGAATCTAGTACTCACATAAAAGGGATATTTATATACGGGCTTATCATAACCCGTATACTGGGTAAAATAGTCGCTAATTAAGTACCGTGTCAGTCGTTATTAAGGTCTTATCTCAGGCTCATATGCCTCATGAATCAATTAGACCGTCGGAGGCTGGGCACGGTCGGTCATTTTAACAAAGAGTTACGATAGACCCAACCAATGTTCTCATAGAATCGAGCAAACGGACAAAGGCGGCTAAAAAACCTGCCCAAAAGGGAAGTAGACGAGGAAAATGTAAGAATATGGGGTAAATGGACTTTATAACCTTCCTTATTGGATTTAGTACTCTATTTGTTTTATTATTGATAAGCAATTTTGATTTGTACTATTCATTGATATGTGAATAGGTATAACATGTTATGTTGGCCCTTTATTTATACTTAATGGTTTTTCAAGTAAAGCTTCATCATGTCATGATTCTTAGGGGAGTAGGCCTCCTGTAGGCTGTAGTAGGCTGTCATCTTGCGGCTGGTGATGATGATGATGACAATTCTGACTATAGATACTAACTACTATATAGACTACAATATTTTTGTACAGAGAGTCCTATTATAGGTACTAGAGTTTAAGAAAAAGTAATAAAAAAACCAACAAGTATTACTATTAATGTTGTTTAAAAAATAGTTTTTTTAATCATAAAATTTATACAAACGACGCAATTATTTTTAATTTCTCATCTTAAATTTTATATTAAGCTAGAAAGTCGTCGACCGACTGCAACCTCACTCAATATTTAACGTTCAAAGCGTTAAGTTTTAAATTCTTAAGCCTGACTCAAGCTTTAACAGATCTATAAAATAATTATAGTTGGAGTGAGCAATAAACCGGAGCGACTCGCACGTGGTACGCAAACGTAATGACTCTAAGAAAATACATACAAATAAACCAACTCGTGTGTACAACATTAAATACTTACATTGTTAAATTATGGAACCTTTGTCAACACAAATGTAAGGTTTTGTTTGAGAACTGAGTGAAATTGTGTTTACTTCTACATCGTGAGCACAAACAGGAAAACCTCCTCAAGGAAAACACCATCGGTTAGGTTAATGACTACAATTGAATTGTTTGTTTATCGACAACGGAAATTGACATTATTGATAAGATATAGAAACTTGGTTATCACAAAGTTATTGACCAGTTTCACTCAGAAAAGTCCGTAATATCAACTCAATATAGTACCGAAATAAAAGACAATTTTTTGTATGTTTTTACCTGGCAAAAACTAAATAAAAGATTTAACCTTTTTTTAAATAACATTTTTTGAAGAAAATGTTATAATACTCATTTATATTTAGGTACAAATACTAAAAAGTCCCCTGTATAGGTAAACAAGTGAAACTTAATATACTGTCAGCCATTGTATGCGGAGCTTTCACAATCGCTTCCGCGTTTGTAGTAGCGGGCGGTACAGTAAACAAAAAAATCGGAATGAGTGTGCAGAAGAAGAAGATTTTGTTGCATTTTTATCTAAATAGGTGAAATGTTTATGTTTCCTACCGAAATCTTTGGTAACCATACTAACATAAATGCGAAAGTTTGTGTGTGTTCCTATGTTTATTAGCATTTCGTAACGGCTGAACGGATTTGGATGAATTTTGCACACATATTGAATATATATTGGAAACACATAGGATACTTTTTATCCCAGAGAAACATGAGATTCTCAACAGGTGAAACTGCGAGACGGAAGCTAGTGATATTATATATTATGGTTATCTATAAGCAATAAAATGTATGTTTTATATTTCAAATAATTTTGAGTTTGTATTTTTAATTTGTATATTAAATAAAATAAATATTTTCATTTTTTTTAAACTTAGCGCTAGGTTAGCGCAAAATTTGAGTGTGCACGTATATAACCTTGAGTTCTTTCTTTATTCAAAAAGCAGCAAACGCTTTCGTCACCGACTGTACTGACATACTTCACTTCGCCATACAAAAGCTTGGAAAATATATTGCTTAATGCGTTGTTCGAGAGCGGTTATTTAATTTAATACAGAGTGGAAAATACATGTTTGATTTACACTCCGCGAATGTTACCAAAATATTAAAATCCTTTCCTTTTTTTAATTAGCCTTTTTGCTGTCAAAAATCGAATGTATTTATTTGGTTTCTCCTTATATATAAATGAAGTATGTATAATTAACATATTATAGTTGTATACACAAAATAGGATTATAGTATGGGTCCTCGGGACTCATTAAAGCATTTATTTAAAGAAATAAATATAATGACTTTGCCTTCACTCTACATTTATGAAAATATTATGTTCATACGTAGAAATATAGGAATGTTTAAAACAAAAGTAGATGTCCATAATATAAATACAAGGCAAAGAGAGAAATTAGTTGTTCCATATTTTAGGTTAGCCAAAGTTAGCAAGTCATTCCTTGGTAATTGCGTTCGTTTTTATAATAAAATACCTAACTCGGTAACCAAGATGACCGATTTTAAATTCAAATTTTACGTAAAGAAGGTTTTGAAGGAAAAGGCTTATTACAAGGTAGCTCAATATATTGAAGATAGGGATGTTTGGAAATAGTTTCACTCTGCACAGGTGCACTTCGCATATTGTTTTTTTTAATTTAATTTTTTTAGTTTTAGCCATTATGTAGCGTATTCGCTATTATTTAATAAGAACTTGTTTGTGTTACATTTTATTATTTACTTGGTATTGGTATTTTTCTTTTTGATTTAATTGTATATTGTATTGTACATTTTGCTGTTATTGAAAAAATATAGCCAATAGTCAGATTATAAAAAAATAAAAAAAATATATATATATATATATAAAAAATGTAACCTTGCTGAGTTTCTTGCCGGTTCTTCTCAGTTGAAGGCTGATTTCCGAATCGGTGGTAGCTTCAGTAAATTCGACCTTCATAAGTGCCCTCCTAGGGCCTAAACTGAATAAATGGCTTTGACTTTGACTTTGACTTTGAGGATGGGAAGTAATTTGTTGATGAAAATAATTTTTAACTAATCGATTCAATTATGTTTACAATAAAATTTAGTAACTCACACACACACATCTAAAACACTTGGCCCAATATTACACCACCAACAATGAATCTTCTTGATGAATAAAAAAACATTAGTTAAAACTCAAACGTATTTCATGAAAACATGCTTAATTAATGTTATGATTTTCATTTTGAGATAACAACATGTGTAACAAGTACTTACTGGATAATGGGGATTTGATTATACCAAAATAATATTTAATGTTACAGTATGTCTCAATTCGACACGTATATTTTTGATTATCTATAAGGTTTTATTTATTATCTATCATTCATTGCGTTCCTGAATGTACCTTTCCTGTCAGACATTACGAATTTCGTACATTCTTAAACAAAGACATTTAGAAAATTAGTCATTTTGGGAAAATGTGATTTTGAGATTCGTTCAATATGAGATCAGTACAATACAAAAATCAGTCCAAACAGACCGGAAGCATGTCAAAGATAGATATCTATATATATAAAATGCTTTGTCCTGAATGACTGAGGATCAACGCACAGCCTAAACTGCTGATCGTAGAGACCTGAAACTTGGAGGGTATGTTCTTTGTATGACGTAAGCATCCGATAAGAAAAGATTTTCCGAAATTCTATCCCTAAGGGGGTGAAAAACGGGGGCAAAGTTTGTATGGGACAACGTGATTCCTTGGTCCAATCTACTTCAAATTTTGCATAATTGAAGACATGTTTCGTATTTTATTGAAACTAACGGGGTTAAAAAAGGGTAGAAAGTTATTTTGGGGGTGATTTGCATCGATGTTGACATCAATACTCCTTAGCGCTTTTGATTTAATTAGTTTGACACATGTTTGAATCAATATTTTTCCGGTCAGATTTATTTGAAACTTATTATAATATTAATATATATATAATATAATAGAGTACTAATATTTGTCAACACAATTAATGAAACACGTCGTCGGTGTTTTTCGAAATAAAAGTCTTATGGAACGGATTTTTTTTTGAATGGAGTAAGGAGGTAGGTAAGTATACAGTTAGTCGGGATCGCGGCTTCTTTTTATGACGTAGGCTTAAACAAAGAATGGATTTTCCATATTCAACCCCTAAGAGGACAAAATAGGGGTTTACGATTGTATGAAAATAAGTTGTTTCCATAAAAAAAAATATTTGGGCTCCTGGCTAGAACTAAGGAAAATGTTTTGTAGAATTAATCGGGGGAAATATATTTATTAAGTATATTTATTAACGACGCAAAAACGATGGGGTGTTATTGTAGACTGTAGTTGGAATACGAATATTGCGTAAATATTGCTCAGAGCAGATTATTAGGGCTATTATTATTATCATCTCTCTTTTTTCACCCGAAAAGGGGTGCAAAAGTGTGTATGGGAAAACACATGTTTGGACGTACGCTTTGTGTATACGGATTGGGGCTTCTTATAACGTAGGGGTGTACTAAGAATTTTAATTATTTTCTGTCTGTCTGTCTCTCTGTCTATCTGTCTGTCTGATTATTTGTTAACACACATCTCCGGAACTACTGAACAGATTTTCATGTAGATTTCACAGGTAGATAGACTGAGATTAATTAATAAAGGAGCAGAATATAGGCTTTATAAATAAAATTGGATGTTGCAAAAAAGTAATCGACATTCAATGATTTTTGGAATTTACTTTTATATCTACTGTTCGAAAGTTATCTAGAACCCGCATGTATCTATATTATTTTTTTACTTGAAATGAAGTGTTTGATGTAGGAAGAGTCAAATTGCAAAGAAACCATTTTTGATTCTTTGTCTGTCTGTCTATCTCTTTGAACACGCTAATCTCCGAAACCGTCGAACGGATTTTCGAGGGTTTTTCACAGTTTAATTAGGCTGAACTTGGCACTTCGAATAAATAGGCTTTGTTTCATCGAAATTGGCTAACGGGGAAAAAAGTTATAGACATTTTATAAAGTCTGCGCGAGCGAAGCCGCGGGCAAAAAGCTAGTATTTCTATATGGGTTGAAAATCTTAGAAAGTATTGTTAAAACAAACAATGAAAAGAAGACTTTAGTGTTACAAACTTAGAACTCATAATGCCAGTCATCTAATTACATATGCCGTGTTACAACGTACATTAAGTAGGTGCTTACTGGCCCTTAAGTAGTCACCACCTGCGTCGTCGGTACAGACTTAAGCGGTAGCAAGAGCCCTTATAAAAGGCGAGACACGATGACAGGACGCCTTGACAATATAATGCTTACTATAAAGTGCGTTCCCGTGACAGAGACATGTATAGATGGGTCATTGACACCTCATTGACACTGTTCCAGAAACGCAATTTAAACACCTGTGTCTATCCTGCGTCTATTAAGTGTTATAAGAACGTTTGAAATCATAACATAAGAGAAGAGAGTTGATAGTGTTGAGACGTATGAATGTTGTGAAATATGAGGGAATGATAGGATTAGAAATGAGTTTTGAGAGGCTTAGAGAGGTGTGTGAAAGTGGTACCCGTAACCGAGTATATACAGCCATAGGCCTACTGGTTCGTGCATGTTATGAAGGGAGATTACAGAGAGAGTCAGTACTTACCAATGAGATAAATGATTTATTTATTTATGCTATAAACTAGCTAAAGTATACTGATATTATCAATTCACCTGCAAAAAGTAGTGGAAAATCAAAATGAAATGAAATTACTTTTACCACGAGACCAATCCTGAAATCTCGAAAAGAAAATAAACTTTACATAATAATATAATGGTCAACCTTGCTCTATTAAAATATTTGAAATATGTTTTCTTCGTGATTTAGAGTTGTTCTCTAAAAGTTGTTAATATTTATAAGTAATACTTCCGCCCCTAAAAGCACTGTAGGTGAATAAAAAATAGCATTGTAATATAGTTATAGTAAAATAAAAGTCTGTATATTCTATCGTAAAATTTACTTAAAACTTTTAATCTCGTTTGTACTGGTACATCATAAAATGACTGAAATTAAGTAGGGTTACTGATTTCCATCGTTCTCTAAAGAACATTTTATTAAACAATGTAAATAAGTTGAATAATGGATAGTGATGACTTGGATAGTGAAGAATTAATGAATATGGAAAAATTATTACCAATTAAGAAAGATCTCGATCGTGAGACCTACATTACGCCGACGATAGTTTAAATCCCAAAGTGACATTTAATGAGCATTGTCACTGTCTCTAAGGTAACCAATCCCGACTCTTAGATAATAATTTCAAAAGAAGAAAACGTTATTTGTATCTTGGGTATATCTTAGAATCTATCCTAAAATCTCCCCCCGGTTTCCAGCTATCGTCTGTTCACAGTTGTTGTGCGGCGCCATATATTAGGTGTGTCTCGAAGTGGCGAGGCACGACTTATGTGGTCAGAACTTGTCTATTTTATTACATAAAACCTTAACATATAGCAAAAGGTAATCGAGGATTAAAAGTTCTAAGTTAAAACAAAAAATGTTGATTCAACAATAAAAAAAAACTATTTTTTTTACTGCAAATTAACCTGTTATGTGCAACTTTAGTGTGAACTCTCCACGGATGTGTACTATATCCTGTAGATTAAAAACTCTTAAGCCAACTATGACCAACGTGTATCCACGCACTAAAAACCATCGCAAATAGTTAAAAAGACATCACAACTCCTGCTAATACTATTTTCTTGGAAACACGTAACTGGCTTAGTGTTATTGTATTAGTTATAGAACATCTTGGTTCATTCTACGAGTAAGCACGTGTCTTGAGAGGTTTCCACAACGAACTAGGGCATCTATTAAGTAAAAATACTTTACACACTTGAAAGACACTTTTTGCTCTATTACTGTTAGTAAGTTCTTAATTCGTAACTTCTTAATATCTAAAATCACTTTGCTAAAATAATAATTACTTTTATAATCTAAGTTATTGTCGTAAATTATACCAATCAGAATTTTTAACGTTACTCAAAAGGTTTTTCCGTCGTTTATATAAAATTTTGCTAAACAGTAATTGAATTTCACCTACTTAAGCGTCGTTGGCGGTAAAAAAAGTTAAGCAACATTACACCGTAAGTTAATATTATTTTAAGTGAAATCTGTCATTAAACGACAACACGATCCTTTAATAATTCATATTTTATTCTACTACGAGGGAAAAATTGTGTTATTCATAGTCCGGATAAATATTTTAACACCGTTTACCTAAATAATTTTAAAATCTGTATACACTGAGACTAGAAAGAATTCAATTCATGTAAAATGTTATAGTTCCAACATACTCTACCTATTTAAAAGCTACATTAAGCTTTAAGAAGCACCAAAAACGATAACATCGATTCAACTCTGGTACCCATAAAATCGAGATCTCGCCAGCAGAATAAGTAAATATTTTTCTAAAGTGAAGCCTTTGCGCTAAAGCCAAGAAATAGTTTTATTGATGTCTTGGTGAACGTCGGCACGGGAATTTACTTTTCATTACGATAGAAGTTTGTATGCGAACAGTTCAACACTCGTTCTGAGGTCACAAGCAAAAAAATATTCGTTTATTAATGTAGTACTCTAATCAAGAACTGGATGGATATCATGAAGGAAGAATTGCTTGACACATAAAATAATAATCTGTACAATATTTTTTTTACACAAAGTTCACATTTCTATTGTTTAATTATTTGCTGGAATTAAAAAGCATTTTATCCTAGCAAAATCAGATTATACAGGTTTTATTGCACGCAATGATACGTCCTATATGTTCGAGAAAATGGTATGCACTAAAAGCAAAACTTTTAGTGCATATCCTTACGGTTTTTATTATCCACAGTACATCATTCTCTGTGATATGTAAATGAACAAGTTTAATTAACTCTACAAATTCAAATTCAGCAAGTAACAAGTTGCACAATTCATAAAATAAAACACCTATTTGCATAAGTTTTTAAATGTATATATAAACTATGTAAATGCAATCGTTGCGATTATTATTTATTTATTTATTTAATCAAAATTAAATTCTACAGCTTTTACAATTACAGATTTCCATTAATTGTTTTTAAATTTCATAGCCTGTTTTACAACATTTTATTTATTCATAACAAATCATTAAATTGTTTAAAAAAATATTATTAATAAAAAAATAATATTTTAGCGTCGTTCGTTAAAGTATTGCAACATCCATGTTGTTTTTTATTTATTTTAGCTGTTTTATTCACATAAATGGAGTGTTGCGTACAGAGAATGTAATTGTACATTGAAATAAAGGAATAGTAACAGAAAAAACGATAAAAAAAAATCCTGAGAAAATTTCCGGTGAAATATGATTCAAAATAAGTTGATTTAACGAATATGCAACGATGATACATCGCAACATGTAACTGCAACCATTATCTACAAGAAAAACTTCAAGTAGATACAGAAAACTTCTCACTCAAGTACAGTTCTTAAATAGACCTTGTCAACCAAGCCAGTAATATTTGCACCGAGCAAACGACCTAACAATTCTTTGATAAAAAAATAAAATAAAACACTAGTCAGTGAGTGTCCACAATAAAGGACAATAAGAGAAAATCACCACAAATTCTCGTCACAAACTGGAGTGGATACACTGTGGTTATAATAAAAAAAATCCCCTTTAGACAATTTTCCATTATCTGGGCGTCCATTGTTAGGATCCTGTGGTCAGCATTTTATGGCTGGACGCAGTGTCGTCGTAACTTCTTATTAAACCGTCGGGGACGCACCGCCTTGCCTTGCCTCTAATTGATTTAGAGTCCTCGCCACCCATGACAGTTCGTTTTCTTTGTTTACTATAAATTTCCGAAAACTTTAAAACTTGATCGCATAATTAAGTGGGCGTTCTGTATTTAAGAAGTCTTCTTTTAGAACGTTCATCAGTATATTTTAACATTAGTAGCTTTTGTTAAACGTGAATTTAACGTGTGTGTTATTTGTCTTTATTGTTATAACCTAGCTATACCACTCTCTAAGTAACAATGCAATTAAGTTTGGATTATATAATGTGATTCTTTTTGGCTGTGAATCTTGTAAAATTAAATAAATAAATAATTTATAAATGTTGTATATTGTTATATTTAGTTTGCTAACTGTGGTATCGAATCGTTGGTTTTGAACCGTTCTTCGAATAAAAAAATATTACATAAACTTAACTCTCCAAGCCTAGGTGTATTGAAGGTGTTAAGACGGGCACATTAATAAATACATTACAAGTGTAGCTATTCTAAGCCCACAACCTCCCATTAATTGATTTAACAGCACGAAACCGGGTATTTAAAGCGCACGACACACGCAACTACCATCATTAAGTCACAAAAATCAGCGACCCGAAATACTACCTTTGAGTTGATTCATGAAAGTTACGACTTTAATATAATAAAGGCCTAAAAAACTTAAGTTAATTTGATAAAAGAGTTTACCATTGGACCAACAAAGGCATTTAAACGCAAAGGAAGCAGAAAACGACGGAAGAAAAATGAATGATTACAGCAAAAAAGGCCATCAAAACGAATGATAAACGAGCTTAATCCGAGCCCCATCCTTGTTTTATTACCGTTGGACGATTGTAAAAACGTATTAGTGGGCGGCACCACTGAAACTGTACGACCGCCCGGCGATCTATGACACTCTACTTGACCTTTTTATAACCAATAGAAGACATTTGCGGTAATTTATTGACCTTTTATTAATCCTCAAATCAAATCAAATCAAATCAATAAACGTTTATTTCTAGGGAGTGAAGGTACACGGCGTGGTTTATTTTTATTGAGATGTCTATGTACATCAATTAAAGAAAGGTTATCTAATAACTAAGGAAAAAACTGTCTATTAATATACATTTATAGAACCGATACACTTTAAAGGGACTTTTCTTGATAATTATTATAATATATTATAATTATGAAAACTATTATATTTTTTGTGTAAGTAACATTTATTTTACATCCATATTTTGTAAAAAAAAAAATTAAAATGTTGAAGTCTGGAATTTTCATTGGTGTAGTTGTTAAAAAAAATTCTTGGTGGCCAGATGTTAAAATAAACAGTTTTTTTATTACTTGCCTGGTTTAACGTAAATATAAGTATACTAAGTGTAAGGTTCCTACTTAAATAGAATTTTAATCAGTGTTTTAAGAGGAAAGGGGCTGTTAAGGAATATAAGCTTACTTATGAAACGTATGTATATAGGTACGTATGTAAAAGAAAGAGCTCATTATGCCGTCTAGGGTTTCTTGCGAGACCCTTATTAAATGGGGAAGCAAGTGGGTACATGAGTATCCTGACAACCTATTCTCCCTTTGGGTTTCTAAGGATGAAGGGCTGGAAGTACCCATCCAGACTCGACTGATCTGATTTCACAATTATAATGAAGTGTAAACTCGTGATATTTTGAATCATACCAAAATTTATACTATTTTTTTTTGTTGGTAGTATTTATTGCACTTGCTACTATACTTTCTAAATTAGAAAAAATATTAAAAGTGAGCTCAAACCTTAAAGTCACTCAGTAAATTAAAATGATGCATCCCCTAAATAGACCTGAGATGATAATAAAGATTATTTAATGCTTATATTACGAATTATAATGAAGAACCTTAATAAAATACACCCAAATGTTGGCGGTACGATAAAATTATCAGGGTTAAAATATTATACACGGAAGCCATAAAGAAAATTGTAATTAAAGAAGATAAGAAGAATTTGTTTGTAAATAAAAAAATACGTGTGGCACTCGGGGACTGCCGCGGTAAAGCTATTGCATAGCATTTTTTATCAACTTATGCAATTATAATTATTTATTTATTTTTTATTTAAGCAGTTTTTTTTTTCTTTGATATAATTTTTTTTTTTTTTTTGGACTGGAACAGAAAGGTGGTGGGTCCAGGAGACCTTCTTCCACCGTTACCCGGACTTTGCGGCGAGCGCTGAGGGCTCTCAACCGCTGCTTAAAACTACATAAATTTAGGGCAACAGTAGCCTGAGGGTGCCCCCTGTGGGGCTCGACCTCGGCTCAGGACGTTGCCTGGGGAATGAGGGAGGACTTAGCATGCAAATAAAATATATTATTTGGGGATCGGTCGGATTGCTAATATGCAGCCCGGGCCGCTTAATCGGGACGAGACTGGGAAGGACGTCGCGACGGTCCTCGCCGGCGAGGACGAAATCTAGGTTGACGATTGCGCATCTGTATCTGTTTGCGGGCTTCTTCAGCCTCGATCTGTGCTAGGGTTATGGCATCGTCTGGTTCGCTGAGGGCGAACCTAGGCCTACGGATGCGGGAGATAAGGGACGGGGTGTATGTGATAGTGTTGACTATCAAGGGATTCGCGTGATGCGCTGCGGTATCAAAATATCGGCGCGAGGCGCGTTTCATGAATTGTTTCATGGTGGGGAGACCTAAGTCAAGGTGGAGGTTTTCATTGCACATGTACCACGGGGCGCCCGTGGCTTTGCGCATGAAGTGGTTTTGAATCACCTGAAGGGTGTGGAGATGTTTGGGAGCAGCGTGAGCGAACACGGTGCTCGCATACGTCATGACTGGACGGATACACGCGGTATAGAGTCTAACCTTGCTTTTTAGGGCAAGTTTAGACCTGGCGTTGATGAGGCAGTGGAGTCGTCCTGCTACAAAGGCGGCGCGCGCGCGAACCGCCCTTATGTGTGCAGCGAAGGATAGGCGATCATCGAGGGTCACACCGAGATATTTGGCTTGCCTCTCCCAAGGGATCGGCTCGCCGAATAGTGTGACTGGGTCGGGGATGGGGGGACGTCTATTTCGGTCGGTTCTATAAAAGAGAACCGCCTGACTCTTGGAGGGGTTGATCTCTATTCTCCATTTCCGGAACCATGCGCCTAGGGCGTTGGCTGCGGTCCGGAGTTTCTTAGAGATCGCGGGCGGGCTTCTGCCTGAGCAGTATACGGCAGTGTCGTCTGTAAAGAGAGCGAACTGCGTATTCTTGACTCTAGGGATGTCGCTCGTGTAGAGCGTGAAGAGCAAGGGAGATAGTACCGAGCCCTGCGGGACACCGGCACTAATGGGGTGAGGTGAGGACAGGACGCCTTCGACCCGATATCGAAAGTGGCGATTCGACAAAAAGTCTCGTAAGATGGTCACGAGTCTCGGTGGCACACCTAGGGTGTAAAGCTTGTAGATCAAGCCTGTGTGCCACACCTTGTCGAATGCCTTTGCGACATCGAAGAAAAGGGCGCCTGTCATGTGACCTTTCTGGTAATGAGAGGAGATGTGTTCAACAATTCTATGGACTTGATGAACACACGAGTGTTTGGGTCGGAACCCAAATTGCTCGTCTGGGAGGAGTTTGTTAGCATCGGCAAATGCTTTAAGGCGGACATAAATGATTCTCTCATAAATCTTGCCCAGTACGTTGAGCAGACTTATGGGACGATAGCTGGAGGGCTGATATTAATAGATACCTATACACCTATATACTTTCTCACAAACAGCATACAGGAGGTGTTAGGTTTTATCGTTACGGAATTTTTTCGTTACGAAATTTCTTAATTCGGTCACCGCGCTCAAAGCCCGAAGCCCTACAATATACAATAGCTTAAAAAATGTTTTTGTTATAACCATGAAATAAGTTATGTTACGTTATGCATATTTGTACGTTACAAGTATTTCTACAGTCCGATAACATAATTTAAAAAGAACATTACAAGATTACAAAATTACATGTATTACAAAATGTAATTTCAAACAACAAGTATTTTTCATAGTGTTGTCATATTTGTAACAAAATAGCCTAAGACATGCTGTATACTCAATTTGAAGTAAGGTAAACGCTGGTAATGTCGACAGTGTCCCAATACTCGTCAGATTGTAAAAAAAGGCCAGTTATTTAATTCTACCAATATCTTACTAAAAGTAACTTATGGCAACATATTTATTATAATATAGTTAGAAAAGCAAAATTTTGAAAAAATTGTAATGGTGTCGGAGAGCTGAGCTATCAAAAGTGAGCCCATTGAAATTTTGTATTTTTTTATGAGTTCAGGTACTGAAAGTGAAATCCGACTTAGCAAGTTAAGTCTCATGTCTTGCTGGATCGTTCGAACGATTGATAATTGTGATTATTTTGTGAAATAGTCAAGTTAATTTTCTAATGATATAACCTATAATAATAAGTTTATTTTAGCATTCTGTATTTTTTTTCGGGCATGACAGTTATTGGTACCTAGTAAACCCTGCTTGTCCCTGTATTCGACAAAATTAGTACTATTTTGACGAAAACTAGGACACGTTTGATAAAATGCATGTAATGTCGACAATGTGTTTTATTTGCCAAATGCAGTTTCAATCGAATTTTTATCTAACGATATCTTTTACGAGGAAATAAATTATTTTCGTTACGAACTTAAAAGTCAAAAGGTTTTCTATACAAGCTTTTTGGTATCAGTTACGAAGTTGGTGAGTTTTCGGTTATTGGCCGTTTTCACATTGATCAAAACCGACACCGACCCGATACCCAAATGTATGAAATTGCTTGTCTGTTACTATCAACCTACCTACCTAACTATACCTACGGTCTCCTCCTCCTCGCGTCGTATTCCTCATTGCTAATCTTTGCACATGGTCTGCGAGGATATAAGTAATGTAGCGATGAGAAGTCCATCCACGTGTACGGCCCGTCGGTTCGATAAAAACTAACGCTGCATGTGCAGTTAACGAGATGCCGCCCCAGACCATTACAGATCCTCCTCCATAGCAAGTTTCCTAGATGCAACACTGAGAATAACGTTCTTCAGGGTGACGATATACTCTCTGACGTCGTCCTCTTCCATGTAGACTCACCCTGATCTCATCAGTGAAGAGTACATTACCCCACTACTCTTACGTCCAATCTCCCTATGCCCTCGAGCAAATTCAAGTCGTGCTCGACGGTGGGTTACCGTTAATGTTGGGCCTGTTGCAGTTCTTTTTGGATTCAGATTCCGTTCAGTAAGCCTCCTTTTGACGGTATCTGAACTTATGACCACTTGGCGTTCGTCACGCAGACTTTGTTGAACTTGAACTGCGTTGTGGCGGCGATTTCGCAGAACAGTAAGTTGGATATAGCGATTCAAAGTCTTCGAGCGACCTCACGTTGCGCAACGCCTGCTTGAAGCAGTGCTACAGCTTGAGCTGCTTCCTGAGGTGTCGTATCCATTATTGACCGAAAAAAGTAGCTAAAATATACGCGTCTGAGACTACTTTTGAGAAAATCGAATCAGAGTTCCAAATTAGCGGGTGGCCCGGTTTATTTGCTGTCCAGTGTAGTTGTAAAATAATTACTGTTTAGTTTGATAGATGTACCAAGATTATAATAAGCATTGAACCTAATTATTTTGATAATTAAGACTTAATTTTGTAAATTATAATTAAAAATATTTACCTCTATTATTTGTTTCATTTAACAAAAAAAG
Organism: Tetheella fluctuosa; assembly: GCA_951216915.1. NCBI lineage: Eukaryota > Metazoa > Arthropoda > Insecta > Lepidoptera > Drepanidae > Tetheella > Tetheella fluctuosa. The sequence goes on along the minus strand of OX578231.1, from coordinate 5,969,899 downwards.
AATGGTTGGGTTCGGTTATTTTAGTCACTCTATGCTGGACTGCAATAAAATACCATTTCAAAATGAAAATAATATGAACTTTACTCTTAAACGAATAGAGTTCAAATTAGTGTTAAAAATTGTAACGTAGTAAAAAACGGGTTTTTAATTATTTAATTTTTATTAAATATTTTTATTTTCATTTGATTATTCAATCGATTAATCGATTTATAAATTAATATTTTTCCTTGATTAATTGTCTGTAGCTTTTTATTATCTATACGGTTCGCAGCCAATTAATCAATAGTTCAAATATTAAGTGTTTCTTTAATTGTTTATCAATTATTATTGAAACATTATATTTGCCTATTGATTTTAATCGATTGATCGATATGTTTCCGAACGCAACTATCTCTTCGAGACTGTTTTATTGTCTGTGGCCTCGGTTGTCCTCGAAGTTACGGCCAGTAGATCAGTCCCATATTTATTTTGGGAATTAGGGAATTAGGGAATCGATTTTGTCGCATATTTGAAAGAAACTGGATTTAATTAATTTATTTTTAGTTCGATTTTTTCAGTCGAATAATCGATTTATTTTATTGTGATCTTGGTTTTGAAGTTGCTGTTTGTAGTTACCGTAGTCATGGAAGTTGCGGCCGGTGAATCAATTTTAGGTTTGGTTCACTAAATAGACTTTAAACTTTAATAAATAAATTAATCTATATATTTTGTTTGTATAAATTGATCGTTTATTCGAATGATTTAGTCAATGGATCGATTCGGTTTTCGGACGAAACTTAGTGTTGTCAGAAAATAAATAAATTTTGGACATTACCTATTTACCCATTATTTTTCAATTTTAGTTGCATATACTATTTTTTATATAGAAATAATTTAATGTTTACATAAAAAACCTTATTAAATTGTTCAAAAATCACGATAAGTTGTTTCTTAGTATTCAAAGTACGTTTCTTACTTTTGTTGTGAGTTCAATCTCGGCAGTTCGTTCCCTTAAAAGGACAATATTATCGCCATATTTTGGGATTATTTTTAACCTCCTAACCCTCGTTGGTGCTCCTTGGATAGGACAAATTGAGTGTTCTTTCGAGTCTCACGACGCGAAGCGTGAGCATACATTTTTTATTCAAGCCTTTTTACCTTTTAATCATGGTGAGTATTACTACAAGTGCTCGAAGTGTTCTCTCCTATTAAGGGTTTCGATCCCTAATTTTGGTGGTTTTTGTTTAAGCTTGGTGCAATCGCATCGGCCGGCCAACGTCGCGTGGCGTGGCATATTTAAGATGACAGCACGTACAATTATAAGCCTCCTTGGTTTTTACCAAGGGACGTTACTTAGTATAAAGGCCTATAAAGGCATATTTGTGTTTAAAATCCAGAATTGTCCAACTTCTTTGGTCAAACTGTAAAAGATCCCATGAGGTCTCATAGGTTAGGTACATGTGGGTTTCTCATGTTGTTATCAAGAAGTTTATTCCCTCAATTTGTTAACTTATTTGCCAGGTTATTGTCGTTAAACCTAAATAAATATTTAATTTCTATAAATTCATGTCCGGGTTAGATTTTCCCATCTACACTCTTACTATTATTATGTGACTGTAATTGAGGACTTTGTGTCCATTACAGGAGGTGTTTTCTTCTACCACGTTTTTTATTCTACCACGTGTTTTATTCTACCACAAGTTTTTCCTACATCGAGTGTTTTATCCTACCACGAGCGTTTTATCCTACCACGAGTTTTTTCTTTCTACCACGAGTTTTTTTATACTGCGGGTTTTCTACTGCGGGGCGATTTGACCGTTTCTGGACAGTCTCCGGAGAGTGCTAGGTGTCTGCGGGAACCCACCGGGTCCTACAGCATGCACCCAGTCGAGGAGGTTTTACAGTAATATAATAATAAATATTTTGGTATAGTGGCCGTTCCCACTATTGGCGTCCAACCTTTTTATGATTAATTTTAAGTAAGAAGTAATGCAATTCATCTCAGGTAACCCACAATCTTTCTCCTTCTGAGAAGCCATGGCATACTAATTTAAATAAATTGTTTAATAAATTATTACTTCAACTACAGTTACTTACTTTATACATTAGAATACATTATACTGAACCGGTAAATTGTTTTTTATTTTTATGAGGGGTACCTTTTAGGGAACGCAACGGACAAGGGTTAAAATCCGTTACGTTACAAAATTGACGAGCTCTGGGACATCCTGACGATAACTACAACAAATCTGTGGGAAACTGGTACAAATGGCTTCCTTTTTTAAAACAATTATTTGATTACATTATTGTTATTACATCCTTGTAATGGTATATTTATTAAAAAGAGTATTAACTGATGTACTCGTCATAAAAAATGTATTTTGCTAAGTTATTTATCTACAACGTGGCAGAACTTTAAACACAGAAAAGTTCTAAATCTGTCGAGTATTGGGCCGTTTACCTTAGCTCTTATTCAATGTAATTTGTTCAAGGCACTATCTAGATTAAAATTTTGTCTAGAAAACTTATTTCTAGATGGTCAATTATTCACAAACAATCAAGTTACAAAGTTAGACCAATATTTCAGTTATAGAGGCAATATTTTCAAGGACCCCCCCGGCACCCAGCCAGTTGGATTGGACTAAAATGTTTTATGATCCGGCCAACACGCAGTTACGTGTCTGAACGCTTGTGGCATGTGGACAGAACTGCGGGGAATGATTTAGGGGCTTTCATTTCACTACAGTTTATTTTGTGCATTCGGATACGGGTCACCAACCCGCAATTGTATTCTTTGAATGTTGTAGGTATTTATTTTGTTTTTGTTTTCAAACGCCGATTGGTCTAAAACTTGTTTTGAACGACAACAGATGGCTCTGTGATAAATTTACAACATAATTGTAATACCTTGATAGGCCTTGGCCCATGATTCAAGTTAAGTCAAAAACTATGCTTCTATCAAATACAGGGACTCGCCCACACATACGCATAAAAACTGAGACTAAACTTTACCTACTGTTGAGCATAGTTTTGACAGCACACGTGCACAAAAAACCTGGCTTCAGTTTGATAATGACAGCGTTTCATCTTAACTTCTTTATTTGTCAGAAGTTAAAATAAGACATGACCTTATAGACCCTTCCCAATAGTAAATAGATAACTTCTTTTATGGTTTCATTTAATAGGTACCAGTGGGTTTTACGAAAAGTGTAGGTACTAATCATATCCAGCCAGATTAAAATGGCTCATTGGCATCGTTATCCTTATTTCCGAAATAAAAAATGATACGTAATAAACACTTAGAAATACATTTTTGAAATAAAAACGTAAGTTTTTAACTAGCAGGTTCATTTCAATAAGCAAGTTAATTGCCTTACAGTAACAGCATCCTCATGCCTTCTAATCGGTATTAAGCGACCTTCCTTGCGATTCCGTTGGCTCTTATTACCTTTACCCTCTTTACCCTCGACTAAACGAAGAAATAAAATCCGCACGAGTTGTTTCAATCACTTAGTAACAAGTGCTAAAAGTTGGAATAATGATGTTCAGAAGCCGGTCGAAAGCTTTCGACCTATTGCCGAAACTTCAGCGGGAAGTTATTTATCTACAACGTGGCAGAACTTTAAACACAGAAAAGTTCTAAATCTGTCGAGTATTGGGCCGTTTACCTTAGCTCTTATTCAATGTAATTTGTTCAAGGCACTATCTAGATTAAAATTTTGTCTAGAAAACTTATTTCTAGATGGTCAATTATTCACAAACAATCAAGTTACAAAGTTAGACCAATATTTCAGTTATAGAGGCAATATTTTCAAGGACCCCCCCGGCACCCAGCCAGTTGGATTGGACTAAAATGTTTTATGATCCGGCCAACACGCAGTTACGTGTCTGAACGCTTGTGGCATGTGGACAGAACTGCGGGGAATGATTTAGGGGCTTTCATTTCACTACAGTTTATTTTGTGCATTCGGATACGGGTCACCAACCCGCAATTGTATTCTTTGAATGTTGTAGGTATTTATTTTGTTTTTGTTTTCAAACGCCGATTGGTCTAAAACTTGTTTTGAACGACAACAGATGGCTCTGTGATAAATTTACAACATAATTGTAATACCTTGATAGGCCTTGGCCCATGATTCAAGTTAAGTCAAAAACTATGCTTCTATCAAATACAGGGACTCGCCCACACATACGCATAAAAACTGAGACTAAACTTTACCTACTGTTGAGCATAGTTTTGACAGCACACGTGCACAAAAAACCTGGCTTCAGTTTGATAATGACAGCGTTTCATCTTAACTTCTTTATTTGTCAGAAGTTAAAATAAGACATGACCTTATAGACCCTTCCCAATAGTAAATAGATAACTTCTTTTATGGTTTCATTTAATAGGTACCAGTGGGTTTTACGAAAAGTGTAGGTACTAATCATATCCAGCCAGATTAAAATGGCTCATTGGCATCGTTATCCTTATTTCCGAAATAAAAAATGATACGTAATAAACACTTAGAAATACATTTTTGAAATAAAAACGTAAGTTTTTAACTAGCAGGTTCATTTCAATAAGCAAGTTAATTGCCTTACAGTAACAGCATCCTCATGCCTTCTAATCGGTATTAAGCGACCTTCCTTGCGATTCCGTTGGCTCTTATTACCTTTACCCTCTTTACCCTCGACTAAACGAAGAAATAAAATCCGCACGAGTTGTTTCAATCACTTAGTAACAAGTGCTAAAAGTTGGAATAATGATGTTCAGAAGCCGGTCGAAAGCTTTCGACCTATTGCCGAAACTTCAGCGGGAATTTGATCCTTGACATTTCAGGATATATTTAAGAGCCACTCTAAAGGACAAGGTGAATCGAGTTTAAATATGATTGTTTATTTATATTCTAGAGGATCCCCATTTTTAATAATAACGTTAGAATACCAAATTTACTTTAATTATAGCCCCTTAGATCGTGAATAATAAAAAAACATTTAAAAAATAAGTGTTGCTTTGAAATCTTTCTTTAAGGCGAAAAAAAAGTGTTTTTTATTATAGTCTCTGTATTTTACTATGAAATGTGACCATTATATAAATAAAATATAAAGGCATTTATATCACAGCTCAATTATACAAAATAAGTACCTCGTACTATACAAATTCAAAAATATAGGTAAGGACATAACCTTTTATTGTATTTGGATTTTTTTCTTAAATTATTGTCGCCACTTATATCAATATCTATCGGTATGTAAAAATATAATATAAACAGCCACCCACACGATAAGTATTTTTTCTGTTAGTGTGGCTGAAAGTCACCAGTAGCTACGAGGCCCTGATTTTGTAGTAAGCAATACATAAAAACTACTAGGTAAATAATACTTCATTTTCAAAAATATTATCAGTAACTTTTCCACTTCTAGGTGGCTCCTCAATCCAAATATTCTGGAGCTACATTTTTATACTTATAACATTTTATACACATACTGGGTTTTTTAGTCACTGACAATACTTGCAGGGATGGAAGTACTCATCAATATGATATTATATTTTATTATTATTATATATGTGAGTTTTTTTTTATATGTAGATTGTAGGTACCTACTCCAAAAATTAATTTTTAATACCTTTCAATTTGTTTTGTAGTTTCAGTTAAATTATAAAATAGATACGTAGTATAGTTGCAGTAACTAGAGTAGTCAGGACGTCAGATACTAATCAATAATTTCAGAGATCCAAAAAACTCCCTCGCAGTTGTAGGTACTCATGATGAAAACGACTGGAACAAAAGATAGGCGGGCCCTCGCTCGTTTGTCAGACCCATATACGTTCATTCGCTTCATTTTGCCTGTAATTTTTTTTACAAACGTTTTGTCGCCGAGCCTGCTACGAGACAAATGCTATGTTCAGGGTATCTGCAATCTACAATTTCACATCTTTCGTAAAATGATGTGTGAGGGATAAAATTCTCTTCTCGAAGGAAACCTAAGATGTTTTGTTTGAGTATTAGACTACGATGAAAAAAAAGAAAAACAGAATATTACAAAGAGAGTTACGAATAGGTCTTTACTTGTAAGGAAAATCTGTAGGCAACTAACTATATATTATTACCTAAATAATGTAACTGTAGTTGTCAGTTTAATATTTGCTTCTCTTCAACATTATTCTGACAATAGTGTTATATAAGTGGGTTAAGCTTCTACATATTCATGTGTATCTTTTTCTTCAAAAAGATATCGTAACAAAGAATACAATGAGTCTCATTCAAGTGATTTAACATAACAAAACCTTTTTAACAAAACAACTTCATCCCTCCAAAGAATGTTAAATAAGAAAATTATTGTGAACAGGTTATTTACGGTTGTAAATCCACATTATCTCTGTTACTTAAATCATCGCCCTCGTTATCAGAGCCATAAATAACGGGCGTTCGTATTATCTGCGAACATAATCGGTGATGTTACGCTGCGTTATTTCCCTTTGCGGTTAAATACACTTCCCTAAAAAAATATTTATTTCTAACGGAGCTAACGGGGGTGGAATCTTACGGATTGTTGGTTTTGAATATAATTTTCTTGGGGAATTTTGTTGGGTTGATTTAAAAAGCTATTGTTTTTATTATGCATATTTGTTCAAAAGATCAATATTATAACCAAGTCTACGGTTGAGGTATGCTATATATGCCTCAGAATCCTTATTTTGATATAGGACTCCCCCATAGATTACGACATTGAACATAGTAGAAATATCATCAAACAGATGTACCTACATAGTATCTGAAACCAAATATATGACTGGTCTACTTTAGCCGACTACTAAGTTTGATGTAGTTTTATGTATTTATTTTGCGTAAGATACGTCGCGCTATAGATATGTAAAGCATTAGCGAAACTTTAGTTTAAGTGCTTTACAGAAAATCTAGTACCAAATGCATTAAGTATAAACTTATGCTTCTTATAAAATTTTGGCACAAATAAAGTTATTAAGTGAACATAAAAAATATTCAGTAATGGCTGTAGCACAACCGCTTGACGCAAGACTTTTCTATTCCACGTAAAAAAAAACGTTTTATTTCTTGAATCAATATTACAGCTGTACCAATACTCATTGCCGAAATATGTGATATTGGCTTATAAATACTCACTACCTAGGTGTACAGATAAAGTAAATCCTCTCCAAACCTACATAATATCTACCATAATAATATGTATTTATTATCTGTCGTTAGAAAATGTAAATAATATTGTTTGCAAAATCCAAGTTTTTTTTTCTTATAACTTAATAAGAAGTTCATTAGCTCTGTTTTTGAAAGTTCATTTTATACATTTTTTTATTCACGCATTATGTGTCACACTTTTGATATTTCAAATATAAATCACTGTGTCGGAAATTACTTCAATAAAGAATAAGACATAATGCATACAGAATTTTAGTCAGAAAGGTTAGTTTATTCATGCTCATTACATTAGTACTTATGTTCTAAGTTGTTATGACCTTATTTTATGGTCATTTGTATAATATGTTTGACTTTCAGAAGGACAAGTTATGAGTCAAACAGTAATAGGCCTATTTGAAGGTCAGCTTTAAAGTACTGCAAGATAAAACGCATTAGATAAAGCAGTTTTAAACATTAATGTTTTTAAACCTCATTTTTAAATATTTTTCATAATTAATAGGCTTGTATTAAACCATAGTAAGTGATGATGTATACAAAGGTGGTAACCACGCAAAACTTAGAAATAAACTGGCTCTCAAATGCAGCTGGAACATACAACTTGGCAACATTTTTTCAGGGCCAGGTTTAGAGCTATCTATAATTAAAATAAAACACACACAATCGAATTGAGAATCTCCTCCTTTTTAGGGTTCCATAGTTTTAAAGTCGCTTAATAAAAATAATGCTCGAAACTGTCATCGTTTCAGTCAGGTTTCGCGCAGGCTGGTAGCGTTTTCTTTTTGGATGACCAAGCTAATGCATTGGGGGAAAAAGCTCACCGCCCACCGGTCTCTTGAAGCCACGTTGAGTTTTGGTAATAATTATATTATGTAGATTTCAACACCCTACTAAACCTACCCCTTTGCCGAAAATTTGTTGCCAAATTGTATGTTGCAGCTGCACTTGAGAGCCAGTTCTTTCTAGGCTTTGTGTGCTTACCATTATTGGCCAAATCATTACTTACCGTGGTGAAATTGTGGTAGAACATAAGCCTATACAAATAAAAAAACATCTCACAATCTAGTAAGACAGCGGCATCTAGTAAACGTACACATCTATATCTATATTCCTCTACCTTTATACATCTATCTATTTATATTTGATTTCCATAATAAAAGCTGTATTTAACGTGAGCCATAGGTATATGAATGAATATACCAGGATAATATTTGTCTATTTATTATCAAGGAAAAGTGTTGATAAGACTATAACTATATCAGTATGTGAAATCAGTATAAAGGCGCAAGGTATTTTCACAGTACACTTTGTTTTCTCGAATGACACGACACCATTGCGTTCGTTACTAGGGGTTGAATACTTTCACCGTAATCAGTTTAGATTAAAATCTTACAAATTCCATTAGGAAAATGGGGCGCAAAAACGCAAGACCGCTTTGTGTGATTGCGGACAAAAGTAATGTAGGTACACATTTGTTTCATCACTAACACTCATTTTATAGAAGGTACTAGCTTCCACCCCGCAGTTTCACCCGCGGTCCCGAGTCCCGAGTGCTCCGATCGCCACCAAACCTTACAGGAATACCCGCGGGGCTAATATGAAGATTGTCTGAAAATTTCATCGCGATCGATTCAGTGATTTCGGAGTCTATAAGGAACATACATACATACTTTCTCTTTTATATATATAGATTTGTGTCTCGGCAGTGGGATGAATTATAAACTATATAAAATTAAGAACTATAAGAATATAAGAAAAATGTACTAGGCTTAAATAAATAAAAATGTGTCTCGTTGCCAAAATAGACAATACTAAAAGCAAAGTGAGTCTCTATGTCTATCTGTTTGTTAGTTTTCACGGCTGATTATAATGGAAATTGCAGAAGCAGAGGAGTAGTTTGGACCACGGATATAAATATAAGATCACGTGTGAATACCATATGGGACAGTAATTATAATAAATTTTATTAATAAAGTTTAAAAATAGAAAACAGACTTTTCAATCAGACATAGTTCAAAACTTCGAAAGTCGAATAGGCATTAATTAACCTTCAACTGATGACTTACTGAAACTTTTGCTCATCTTTAATTTCATAAGATAAATACAAACAGCAAATCTATATGTATGTTTACAAGGTTGACTTTCATTTGCTACTTAATCTACCATATACATAGGTACGCATTGTAAAACTGTTTTTATGTTAGGTCTCTCCTCTGTCGTCACACTCGTGGCAGAGTGGTCGTGGTCGTCATGACAAGGGTGGTGGCAGGCTTCACAATTCGTCGCCAATCCTCTCGTACTCTTGCTTGCCTCGTGTATTCATGGAGTGGACCCTTTAGTGCAGCTTTGACTTGGTCGGTCCAGCGCATTGCATCGCATTATGTTAGGTACCTATGTGATTATTTATAGAATTTACTTTGGCGTTCTCTTTGTAGAACGTTCTAGGTAGAAGTAGACAGGTGGATTATTTCCTTAAGTAGTACAAGAAGCCATACATCACTGTGTAAACTTAGATTAAACTAGTTGATGTCCGCGGCTTTACCCGTGCAAACTTAGTTCTCCTTCGAGACTGCAAGCTTCCGCATGTCTGTAAAATTTCATTTGGTTTCAGTTAAAGCGTGAATGGGGAACATGCAGCAGTTTAAGTAGTTTAAGCATTTCTAGTATTAGTAACCGAGTGATGAACGTGGCTTGTTAACGTAGTCGACATTCACCGTTGGATTAATTGACGAAATTATGATAAGTTTTTTAATTTGTTATTAAATTAATTATGTATCAGATTTTTTGTTGCAATCACTCATGGACGGTTAATAATATTATTTTTGTTGTTGTGTCTAATGTGTAGTAAAAAGTGCTAAAATTGATTTAATTAAATGATGATCGAACTCAAACTCGTACGTTTTATAATTTAGTAACATCTTTAACAACTTAACTATTTCGGTATATACCTAGTCAACATAAATTACATAAGCCCAGTAACACAACAAAACCCGCCATATTACTTTTGGTATATCAATCAATTATATTTTCGCGCATCGCTTCCACAGAGGGGAGCACACCCTCTTTGCCAATCTAAGTTTTATCTCGTATTCGGTGTGGCGTTTCATTAATCTTTTCAACCATACCCGCACTGGCTGTCACCCGAGTCACTGTATAATATCAAGTATCAAAACGAACAAATTCACCAACAAAGGAAACATCGTCGACCCATAAAACACTGTTAATAGAATACAAGAAATCAATCATACGAGCGACGACGGACGAATTGTACACAATTTATGATGATGTTCACGAATTTGTGTTAGCAATGGCAGGGCAGGCCCGTTTTCCCAGGAAGATAACCAGGATAACGCGGCCGCGTTCTGTTCTCATTTGTAACCCCGGGTTTAATGGAACTTTTTTCAGAGCCCTTCACTTTTTCCCCGTCAGTTTTTACCCCACCTTATTTTAATTGTCTTCGCTCCGCAGGAAATAAATATTCTGCGATGGATTTCTGTATAGTTAAGATATTAAAGTAATCTTGAACCTTTGTTGTATTAACAGAGAATGTTAAAACAGCGGTAAGAATTTCCATATCACCAAATTGTTTATGATTGTGTAACATAGGTCAAATGTTAAATATAATTACGTTTCGCTATTTGATTACCGACTGAAATTATTACTTAGACTTTTAGCACCAGCTACAGCATAACGCATGTACTCATATTATAGTCTTTAGCAAATTTATAACAAAACAACGTCGAATTTATCACAGTGCCAAGAAATGTACCATCAACTTTTTTATTTTTCGTACGCGATATAGAGCAGTTCCAAATTTTTATTGTCACTGAATGATGCACGTTCAGAAGCACGTACAAGGCTAATAAAAGTGAATGACTGAATCATAAAAAGGGTTGAATTTATTGATTCACATTGACGATGACTAGGGAACGTTGAAAACACCCCGACCGAGCGTCTCGTCGCCAGCCCCGCGCCGCAGTCTCGCGCCGCCCGCGCCCGCCTCGTGCGAGCGTAAACAATTTACATAATATGATATTATCATCTTCTGTCATGATATTTGGCTCTATACTATTTTCAGTCACTACAAGTATCTATCCTTAGAAATTTATCGGTGCCGGGGGAAAAACGCGCCAGTTTCTTTTATCAACAAAATTGAATTAACTTTTTCGTTATTTGTACATTTGGAGTTACTGATGCTTATCGTAACTTTTCTTGTTATTTTTGTGAGATGTGTTTACTTATTTTCAATTTTTTATTTACCTACTCTTATATTTGCAAAAAGACCAACGACGGTAATACTTAAACGATCGTAGCAGGTCTACGAGTGCTACGAGTTTCGTAGAGCTATTGAATACACGTGAAACAAAATCTCTTGTGAATCGCTTTCAAGTCACACGTGTAAATGAATTGTATGTTCAATTCAGAGAGGGTTATTTTGTAGTCGACGCGAATGGTCTGACGCGTAACCCGATGGCGCTGACGCCATTAAAATGGAATAATGAAACACCTGCGGTTTTCGTCGCTCCCCTACCAAAGCTTTATAATATCTGGAAATGAATTCAAACTATTTATATTAGTTTCGTTTTTACAATAATAGCATTATTTTTACTTTTATTTGTGTTTTCCTGATAGTTTACTAAAAATAAGACCCATAAGATATAAAAAAAAAAACATATAAATAAGATATATTACAGGTGTATTTCAACTAAACGAGTACAATACTAGATTTACGTTATCAATACACGAACAATTATAATTTTTGTACTTTTTTAAAATTAATTATAAAAGGAGGGAAATAAAATGCATAAAGAGAAAAAAAGAAGAGAAATAAATAAAATATTTGATTATAAGTATTTTTAGTTCAAATACTTTATGCTATTTTAATTAAATAAAAAAAATATAAAACGTTCCATAGATATGCTCAGAAAAAAATCGGGAAATGTCGTTGGCTTAAGTTAAGACTCAAAGCGAATATAAAATCCAAGTAGAAAATAAACAGAGAATAAGAAAAATCTTCAATATAACGAACATAATTTTATCACGAGCGTACTACAAAGTATCCTACCACAAGGTTATCTAGTTTCTTCACTATGCTTCCCTTCACCAAAACCTCAAGCTCTACCAAAATACCATGGCTTTCATCTACCACTTAACCTAAAAGCATTCCTTACGCACTAAAAATAAAAGCAGCATACTACACTCGATAGTAGGTTTTACTACTACTGATACCTATCAGTTTTATTCTTATACCGTAGTCTCTTCCAGCTTGAAAAAGTTTACCATTCCACAAGTGAGTCTCGCGTCTCGCCTTGCTTTGTTCTCGGGTGTCCGCATAAAACAAGCGCTGCACAAATAATTATGTGCATACAATTATTTCCTAAGCGTTTGTTCGTGAGCTCGGTTTTGTCTATAACTACGGTATCGTGTGAAGATGCACTTATTTATTAAACGTCGACGTTTTAACAAGCATGTATTTTATTGTTCAGAAGTAAAGATGAGGCATATATTGTTGTCATTTATTAGTATGTTAATAATAATAGCAAAATACTACCTTTGGTAGAGGAAATCGAAATTGAATCTATATAAGGAAGAAATTTTATTATTTCAATAAAGAAATGGCTCCGAAACTCAAATTCAAATGCCAAGGTATTTCGAAGTATGACGAGTCTTTTCTGTGACATCGGGCGCGCTCGGTTCCGTATTCCCCACGTTTTTGACATTGACATAGACCACAATTAACTATACTCTCACACTTCATCTTCACTGGTTCGTAAGCATCAAGTCTACTGCTTACACCAACGTGTAATCCTCGCAAATTGTGTTATTTCAGAGAATATACACAATTTCCAATATATCTTAATTCTTTATTGCAACAAATTCTTATAAAAAATATTATATTGAGAGATACTGGTATTACGGAACATTTAAACTATGTATTTATAAGAACATTATGATTGTATTACATATTAGCAAATAAATTGATTGATTGATTGATTGAACAATAAAGGCATTTCTGTGAAATCTACCAGAAATTTGAAACATTTTTTTACATCATTCCTTTAATAAATAAGGGAAATGTATTTAACATTTTTATTTCATATTAAGCATTCAAAACGTAACGTCATATTATATTCCATGGTAAATTTGTACGGTCGAATCAATTGTAACGTTTATAAATGCAGTCAGGGTCTAAACGAATGAATGAATTTTGAGTTTGAGTTACGCTGTGCCCGATCGTGTCAACACAGACTATGACGTCACGCAATATAAAATCGCTATAATATATTTGTAAATTTTACATTTTTTTTTAAAAGTGGAATCTTAAGCTAAATATAAACATCAAGGTTTATGTTTATATTTAGCTTAACTTTGCAAAAAAAAAAACAACATGCATATTCCCTTTTCAAATTTATGTTATTGAACAATAAAACAAGATGCATAGTCAATTAACAGCTCACAAATGTTCGTAAAATGTAAATTTATGTATGCGTTAATAATAAAATTACACTTCATTCAAATTGTGGCATCGCTTTTTTTTAATCCAATTATGTGAATAAATCAAGTTGCCAAGTATCTGATATATTACGTGTCGGTGTAACACATCGCTTTCTTAAGTCGGGCGTAACTCCAGAGAGCTGTCGAGAGCGCATTGTGTTCCCGTATTAACGACGAACGCACAAAAGACGACGCTCGTATATCAAACTAACGTCACTCCAATGTCTTCCTTCCTCACAGTTACAGTTCCCGGGCCACAAGAAATGGCCTTCCTTTTTTTATTGAGCATTTAGTAGAGAGAAATTATGGCAAGTAAAATTCATAGCGTGCGTCGGGAATCGAGTCAGCCTTATTTGTAGGCTTCAATTTTACCGAGAGCTTGTTTGAATGAAGCTTTCGTACTCGCGAGATAATATATGTTTCTTGGAGCTCTCGGTTACATTTATTCCTTGAACTAACGTTTTTCCTCTTTTATACTCTATTTCGTGATATTTGAATATTGAATTTATTTAGTTTAAATAGTTATAGATATACAAATAACTAGGATCAAGTTTTATAAGTGGACAATAAATAATCATTGTCACCCAAGTGTTGTATAACGCGATTTTAAGTAAAACAATTTTGTCAAAAAGGCAACAAAAGCTCGATTGTTATCCGCCGACTCTGGAAATATTTATTTTCCCCCGAGTACTAAAGTTCATCCTAACTTCGCTAATGACTTCTTTCTGAAGTAGGAACTTTCCTTGGAGCTGAAAGGTTTTTGCTATCTCTTTAAACAATAGTCGTGACTTTTATTGTTTCCAAATTTTCCGGTAGACACTGTATTAATCTTATAATACCATCATCTGTCACCGTACACTGGTAGGTGTTTGTGCATTTAAGAGCCAGTTGCCTTCTAGGCTCTGTAAAGATGGCATCACATTAGCAAACCCCCTGGTTTTGATACTATCCACAGGCGACTCATCAATTACCGTCTGGCTGCTTAGCAATCTTCTGATAAAAAAATGCAGGCATAAAAGTATATAAACAAAATTGGTGTGCGCAAGCAAATTAGTGAGTACAGTCATTGTTGCACTTGTTTTTATGTTGTTTAAGAACTGCTACGTACTTTATAAGACCTACTTACTTTATGTAACGTTTTCTTAAATTCCGTTGCTAGCTTATTATTGTACCAATAAAAACAGAATCTCAAGTTCTCAAAAAGTAATATTATCAAGAATTTGTACAAGATGATCATTCTCATAATGATCCAAAAGTTTACGAACAAATTTCCTTTACGATCGTAATAAAACATGACACATAAAACATCATAAAGTATTCGCTTTAATTTAACGATATCACACAATATACGTTTCCATTCACAATAATATCGTTTGAAAATTTGTTGCGCAAAGAAATGGCCCGTATTTTAACCCCATGTTGGGCGCCATTGTAGGCTAGATTATCTGCAGCAGTCACCAAAGGACACAAAAGGTAGTTTATCAAAGCGCGTCTAACTGGATATCTTCTCTCGTAAGTTCAATTGCTGAGCTTCCATCGAAACTTGGTCTTCTGGCCTAACCCGTATCGGAGCAGATATTAGTAACTTGTATAAAGACCTTAAACTTTTGGGTCCAGTTCAGCAACAATAGAGTTCTGTTTGCAACTATTTGAAATACGACGTTAGTATTTAACTCTGGGCCTTTTATCAATTTAGAGTAATTCATATAATAAGGTACACAAGGTTCTAATAAGAGGAGTCTAATACTGCCTTTCTTTGAATATATTATGATTTTTTTATTTGACTGGACTGCACTGGAATCGCAAGTGTAATGTGAGTTTTCAGACGATTGTATTACGTTTATATGTGACAGTGCACCAAGCTGTCGATTTTAATATAAAATAATAGAGAGCTTCATTGAATCGAATGTTCTCTTATAACACACATCTATTTCAAATTAAATATTATTTGTAAGTTATTTCCGCTTAATGAAATATTTCATTGATTATTCAAAGCGACCAACGAACGTTAAGAAATTTGTGTACAACTTTGTTATTAAATTACTGAAATTGTTTCAATACTACCTTTGACACTGGGAACTTCAAAGATATTTATATTAAAATCTACTCCGATGTCTGCTAATGACAGTCACTTTAATATCTTGAATAACGCAAATAATAGTAACAACATTTTAATTGGTTTTCAAGTTTAATATCAAACTGAAAATGTATTGCATAATTGAGATGCAGACAGTTTGGTTATGGAGGCGACGAAATCGCCTGGTGAATACTTCAAAGAGTGCTTAATTAGCGTTTCAAGAAGAAGTTAATGAGCTGAGTCGACGAGTCGAACACGGAGCACCCCTATTCTGAATTTACATATTCAATTAAGTTTCTATTTCAACATCAAGTTTACTTTAAGTACCATTTAATTAATAATAAGACATCTTAAATGCGATGAATACGAGCCTTTTTCGATTGGGTCAATTTAATTTGATTGAAAACTTATTTAATTAATTTATTCAGCCATTGTTTTTTTGAATAAATAATAATAAATCACTACTAAAAACTTTACAACTTACTATTATTTTTGTACAGTAATTTTTTTGTCACATTGTTCGGGTGCCATTATCATAAATCTGTTATTAAAAATATTATTAAGGGCTTGAAATAGTCTTAATTGATCCTATAACAAATCCAAACAACATCAAGCGCATGATACATACGTAAAGGGCTTTTAAAGAATTCATGTGACCGAGTTGTCTTAGTTTATCGCCATATAACATTGCATATAAAGCAATCATCATCATCATCTCAGCCGCAAGACGTCCACTGCTGAACATAGGCCTCCCCTAAGGATCTCCAATAGGACCGGTCTTGGGCGGCCTGCATCCAGCGCTTTCCCACGACCTTTATAAGGTCGTCCGTCCACCTTGAAAGTGGACGTCCTACGCTGCGCTTGCTGGTCCGTGGTCTCCACTCCAGAACTCTTCGGCCCCATCGGCCATCCGTTCTGCGCACTATGTGCCCTGCCCATTGCCACTTCAACTTGCCAATCCACTGGGCTATGTCGGTGACCCTTGTTCGTCTACGAATCTCCTCATTTCTGATTTGATCGCGTAGAGAAACCTCGAGCATAAAGTCACGAAATATATTTAAAGCTTCTTCTACGTAACGTGAACCCTTTGCATGTGAGTATCCGCTTTCGGATACAACTATCTCCGCTTTGTCCGGGTATTTGCATCCTCGACAGTGAGACCGTTGGCTCTCATATCCGTTTTTACGATGTTCAGTGAACATTCAACTAGTTTACAGGTATGCGACAACGAAATTGTACTGCATGGAACTTTTGGTCAATGTGATAAAAAAAACTGGCCAAGTGCGAGTCGAACTCGCGCACCGAGGATTCCGTACAAACTTATAGGTATGTAAATAGCTCGTTCATCACGGGAATCGTAACGAAAAAATAAATTAGATTGATAGACAACTCAAATTTGCTGTTGGTAAACTGTTGTCCCCATACATCGACATAGTCGCGTCGCGACATCGATCGCGGTAGGTTTTCCAACTGCAAATAAGTTAATAATCGAAAAAAACGAAAAACAAATTTGCTGTCTGTCTGTCTGTCTGGATGGACGGACGGACGGACGGGCGGACGAAAGCTAGCTCCTACCTTAGAGTATACATAAGCAGGCATCTATATGCCTGCGGCGTGCTCTATAGCACGCCTTACTAAGTATGATCCGACAGCACAAGTATGAACCCAGAAGGGTCTCAAAATGGGGATGCGGGAGACGCGAGGAGGGTGCAGACATTTCGTCATGTATGGAAGATCGCTATGAAAGCGCTATACCATAGCTAAGTATAATGTTTAAAGAACTTTATTCTCATAAGAACACATGTTAGATTCACTTACATGAGAAAATTACAATTTATATTATATCTAAGGTTAAACGCGCAGCGTTTACAAACAGTACACAATAAAAAAATCAATATAACATTTGCTTACAATCGGCATAATGGACCGGAGCGATCTGTTACTCTAAAGTTACTTATGTTTACACTAAGGCTTCTACAAAATGACAAATAGGCAATCTGGATTCTGCAAGTGATCCCTCGTGCATCATCTCGCATTGATATAGCTCATACCACAGATACATAATGGGATCATACATTTACAATGTATAAAAACAATATTTAATGTACATATAAATTGAACTTTCTGTGTGTGAGCGCTTTTATCGCAAATTTATACTAAATTTAATTTTGTATTTAACTGTTTGTGGAGTGCAACCGTCATTGATTCACATTAATCACGGTCTGACGTTAATAAGAGTTAATTCCCGCGATATTGCTGCGATGTCGATCCATCATCGAACGCTGCGAGTACAGGATTGATCTGGTTGAAACTGGATTCGATGAATTACTTAATTATAACCTGATTTATTTATACAAGCCAGTTCTTGTTTAATCTTACATTAAGCTCATTTCTACATCGGATTTGATTTCCTGTTTGTTATATTGACTTCCATCGTATAATACTGAATCAATTTAACCTTTTGCTTAGTTTTACTTCCTTATTGCTCTTTGTTAAGCATGGTTTGGCAAAACAATTTTCTTGAGCAGTTATAATTAGCAGTACTTAACTCTTATTTATTTATTCAAAAAAATTGTTTCAAATACAAATTTAATTTAGGTGCAAAAAATTATTACTTTACGTTTTATAAAATTTTATCATAAACTAGTCTGTCACAAACTATTTCGTAAGATGTCAAGTAAAAATATTATAAAAAGCAATCGGACCAGAGCCACTTAAAATGTCCCTAACAATTTTATGAATGTGATTTACGTCGCGCAAATAGAAAATTATTCTTCTAACTATTAATTAAAAAAACACAAGTGGGTGGCGAGTAACAGAACGTTAATACACGGGTGGTACATAAAAATTAATTCCCAAAGGCCGGGGTACACAAATAGCCCTGATAAAATTTATAACAGCTACACGAGGGCAACACTCTGTGCACTGTATAATTTTGTGTACACTGTGCCCGTGGAATGTGCTCGCGAATGGATAATTACGGTAAACGGTCCATTTCTCTTAGGCCGCACGGTGTCCGTCCGTCCTATGTGTTGTTTATACGTGGAACATAGTATGTGACGTGTACTTGATTTATGCTTATAAAGAGACGTCAAACGGTGCGGAACAATCACTGCTTTGCTGTTCATTTTATGGTTGAAACTTGATTGTATTTATACAACCCATTGCACTGGCTACGCACATATTGTAGCCGTAGCGGTCGTAGCGCATCGTAGTGTAGTACTTTTACGATCTTATTCTTATGCGACTCGATAGCATATTATCTCTCATCGTTATTATCTTGCGTTGCCAACTTTTGATATCTTCACTAACGCTACTTAATAGTATTAAAGTTCAACCTCCTTTTATAATAAATTATCAATTTATATATCATTGTAAAAAACAACAATGAATGGATCTAAAAATACCATAAAGTATGTAATCGAAACATTAAGTAAAAATTTTCAATATGCGAATTGCGGCGAAAGTCAAATAAAGCGCTTGAAATGTAAACCAATTTAATTACTGCTGAAAATCCTTTTTGTATTCGAATAAAAGATAATTAATAAATGTATCTTTTGAACAATATGCTTCTAGTTTGCTAACTTTAATCTGAAATTTACCACCACTTATTCAAAGTTTTTGCTATTTATACCTAAGCAAGTATACAATTCATTTTAATGACCACACTGGCACGGTATGATAAGAATAAAATTAAAATAATAGAGTGAGTTTTAATGTTCATCTAATGAAAAATGCTACGTACAGTATTTCTCTTTGTGTCTACAGAGCTATTTACACTATTGCAATAAAACGTTAAAGGGATAGAGATAGTAATCAACCATAGCTAGCCGATATTTGTTATA
The DNA here is from genome assembly GCA_951216915.1 of Tetheella fluctuosa. NCBI lineage: Eukaryota > Metazoa > Arthropoda > Insecta > Lepidoptera > Drepanidae > Tetheella > Tetheella fluctuosa. Next base: position 5,950,346 of record OX578231.1, on the reverse strand, counting down.
ACAAATTGCCTACTACTAATACAATTATTTAATATACCTAAAACAAACAAAAATCCGTCTGAATTTTATTTTTACCAAATATAAGATTTTTTCATTGATTCATGTTTTATTCGAATCTCAGCGTTCGGAGGTTGACCCTCAGAAACGTAAATGTTTTGTGAAAATTATTCTATGAATCGTTCCAAACATGACCAGTAGCTGCCTAACCTATAGTAATTAGGTACCTAAAAAACAAATTCATATTAATAATTTATAAGCAAATACGAAAATACATTTTAGCTTAAAATTTGCTATTTTCAATGTACCAAGTCCGACCAGTTCAGTGAAGTACTAGTTTTTTTTAGTAAGCAATTTCACATTCACAGTTTAATTACGTTGTCAATGATATGGTTGTTTATGTTGCATTAATTAGTTGCCTTGAGTATAAATAGTGAATGTGAACAGAAAATTAAATACTCGTTCATATAGGTCAGTTTTATAGAATGGTATGATATAATTGTATACTGAATGGTTTAACTATTGCTACTCGTAGGTAAAAAGTGTATAGACACCACGAAAATGTACAAAGTGTACAACATTTCTGATCAATTTATTATAATTGAATTTCTTATGTTTGTCTATATCTCTGGCCAATACATACTTTATCCTAATAGAGAGCATATTTAGTATTTAACAAAGCACACTTTATCTGTCAGTATATTAGGTATATTTTAATCGAATAGTTAGATATCTATTAATAACTTCAATAGTGATTCCTAAATTTTTGTTTATCGTTTTGGAATACGCTTCTCTTTCGCGAACCAAGGCGTAAGTAGTATACAATATTAAAATAAACCCAATGTTATTCTATCAGAGTTTGTAATGATCAATGGATCACCATTTCAAAATTCTCATTCATTTAACGCACAGTTAGAACAAATATTTAATTTTTAATCACTAGTGTATACTAATATGCATATATTATATGCCTACATACACAGCTGTATATTAATTAAATAAAAAAAGAGTAAGTTAAAATTAAACTTAATCAAAGCATCGTTAGAATTATTAATACTTAATAGATGTATGATAGAATATTTACAGCTAAAAGACGAAAATTTTAAATGTCTGCAAAGCGTGCAATGTAATTATATGAAGAGGCTTCCATTTAAGTGATTTAAAATCAAAAGTTGTTCAAATGTGTTCTCTTACTACAACCTAAAGATATTCACGACTTATAAACTACTAGCTTTCGCCCCGTGATTTCACCCGCGTTCCCCAGGGATCTTATGTTTTCCCGGGAAAAAAAGTAACTTATGTTCTTCTCCATACTATAGGCTATCTGCATACCAAATTTCATCGCAATCGGTTCAGCGGTTTAAGCGTTTGTTAGGTAACAAACGAACGCACTTTCGCATATATAATATTATTAAAGTTAGGATTAGAATTTTTTAAATCAACATGTCAAGCTAAAATAAGTGTCAGTAAAGCTTAATCGAGAATATTTTGTGACGAAATTAATCTAAGTCGCTCACTAGACTGACTTCTATATGCAATTCAAATATCTTGAAAACTGCCTTTAAAGTAGCTTGTTAGAGTCAATATTGATTAAAAAAACGAACAAATCTGTAGGCGGGGTGCCTACATACTATGAAAGTAGAAAACAAAGCACCTAAAGCAATCGAAGCGCAGCACAGCTAACGTGCCGGCACTGACCTCTGGCGCTGTCCACCCGAAACGATTTTATGTTGAACATACCTATTCTGAATCGATTCACTTTACCATTATTTTTTTAACAGAATCGCTAAATTAATTTATGCATATTGCTAAATGATTACCAAAAAAAACATTTGTTTTACTACTTCTAAGACTCGTCATCCTTCTTGTCTTATTGTCTTTATTTAGCGTCTACTTGGCTCTAAACATGGTTCATATAAAGAATTTCTAATCAATTCTTTATAAGCACCATACCTCTCATCCTTGATCACAAATTATAACTAAAACTTCCTTTTGCCATATGGTTGTTGATATTCACCGTGGTCAAATAAGAATTTTATCATGATTTTCACAATGTTTGAGATTTAAAATTCGAATAGGTGTAACAGCGTGTCTATTACGTAACTTTGTTTGCAATCAGTTTAAAATTGAAATTGGTTAAAAATAGCGCTTTTGCTATGAACAACTTACTTTCTGATCGCTTCTCACATTGTTCGACTACAAATGGAACCATTTTTGACGGTAATATTTCTATTAATTAAGAGATTATTTTCAGCTGAAACTAATGTCAATAAAGTAACGTAAGCCACGTACAAAATAGGACTTACCAGGTGACATGTGACAAAGCGCGGTGACCTACGGAGGCGCCGCAACGTTTTTCAAATGTCACCTCTCGCCTCTAGCCTCTCAACTCAGCTTCAGATTCTTGCATTTGAACTATTTAGACTTTTAGAGCTACTAATTATTTAAACGTCGCACAAGCGTGCCTTTGGAAAATTATTTCTAAAGGTTTTTGATCGTTTATGAAAGAGATATTTTCTTTTATGTCAGAAATGAATTCTATTCAAACGGTAAAATTATTTCAAAATGTATTTTTTTATGAAATAAATATCTTATACTCATTATATTACCCTCAATGAAGTTGTCAGAAATCAAAAGTGAAAAGATATTGAAGTGAAAAGATTAGAAGAAGTCAATGTGGACAGAATAAAGCGATATGTGGAGACGTACCTAAGTTCATCAGCTAGCATATCCTTTCAAAAATAATTGCTGTAACTACTTTTAAATAACCTAATATATGGTTCTGTGGTTCTATAGTAAAAACAACAAATCTACATCTTTTTGAATAATCATTTACCTACATATTTTTAAACACATTATTTGAATATAAAACAAAACGAACGTCAAGTAAAGTTCAAATTGAATACAAATGTTTTGTTATGAAAATTAGAAGAATTTTTCTTTCCATTTTATATGGAAATATTCGAATACGATATGTATACAACAGCTAGTTTATGATAAGAACGCTCGAACCTGAATAAATATGGATTTTCATTATTATAAATGACTGCACGAAATGTACAATATTAAACCATTTAAGTACCATCGCCAATAGCAGTTTTGTCTATCCAACTATGACCGACTGTAACTAGTTAATGCTAGTTACGCCTACCCACATTTAGCCAGTTAAAATGAGCTACACGTGGATTATGCCCCAAGCCGATTGCAATTGGCTACACCTAGTTTTAGCCAGCTTAACTCTAAGCACAGCTGCATTTCGGTTTTAAGCTCTAATATTCGTAACTTTTTAAATAATGCTCCCATATTTAAACACGCAAAATCTTTTTTCCTTTACGTTTGTATGTAAACAGGTTTTAGTAGGAAGTAAAAGACTGGTATATAATTACGCTGACAAATAAAAGGCTTGTTATTATATAGATTAGTTTTTTTCAGGAACAGTATATATTTTAAAATTATCTTGTTAAAAAAAAATAAGCTAGAACCTTTACTACTTAAGTAACTAAGCTAAATATTAGAACAAAATACATAAATGCAAGCAATTAGAGGTAAAAAAATGCGTTTGGATTGCCACCCGTAGGCAGGGTTCCCAAACAGTAGGCTATATTCCCTCGTTAATTTAGTTTATTTAAAAACTGTAGTAAGGTAAATCCAATTCTATAAAATTATTTGACGTCATAATGGTCAATTTGTTTTAATTTAGATTGTTTTTAATTTACGTGTTAAATTTCATTTAGGTACGCTACCGAAACGTGAAATTATAATGAACAACACGCTACATTTTTGTTTTATGTCAACATTTCGGAAAATGTATTGAAATTTTCGGTAATTATTCAACTTTTAGCACGCGGTAGTTCAGTAACGTAAAAACTGGGTCATATTAAGTTGCATCGCCAGAATATGAACTACATAATTACAGGGACGAAAATATGTAATTAATTTACACTAGTTAAACTCGCGTTGTTACGTCAAACAAATATGATTGTGTTGACAATGACCCACTCTACTCTAAACCAGAGCTGACAACTTTATTTAACAATCATAGAAAGTTTGAATGCAACAATTTTTGGGTATGACACTACAACAAAAAGTTACGAAGGATTAATTAGGGTAAAGGGTTATAAATGTCTGATAATTTTGTTAAATGAACAGTCAGAGCTGTTGAAATAGGTTTCGTACCCTTTACGGAGTCGTGAAGGACATAATGTAATACTAAGGCCACGAGGTAGGAACTCATTTGATAGTATCTGGACCCAGTCCGAAAACTGTTTAAGTTGGAATAGATTGTGCAAAGATTTTTATACCCACTACGCAGTCTGATGACGTTCCACATATTTAACCCATTCCAAAGCACAATAAAGCCTTAGATAGATAATATTTATTACTTTATTTTCTTACTAGATTTCCAGTAGTGACTTCACTTGCTTATTTGCTCTAAGCTCACCCCACTAAATAAGTAAGTAATTCTGTACAAACTTTCACACTACTTTTTTCCGTGCTATTTTCAACGTGAGGGTGATAGCCAGTCAGGTAATACCCACTTGGTACCCTAACCATGCTACAGTTTCCTCACGTTGTTTCCTTCACAAAAAGCTCTAGTTTATTTTAGGATTTGAACCCAAAACCTTCGCCATATATATATATATATATATATGCCTTCGGCATATGACGTCACTAACAATAAACTATAATATTAACTTTCTAACTTAAAACAGTATTGAGTGTTGCATGCAGATCTATCTACAACCAAAATTCATGTATCTCAGCCTCAGCTCAGCTGTAAATCCTTAGATAGGTATTTCAATATTATAAATGCGAAAGTGTAAATTGTTGGTTTGTCCTTCTTTTAGCAGCAACGGAACAACCGATCGACGTGTTTTTTTTTATAGAGTTAGTTTATGGACCGGAGTGACATAGGCTACTTTATATCCCAGGAACGCGTTTAAAACTGCGTGGTAGAAGCTAGTTCTAAAATATATTTCTGGAACCAGGTCAGATTTGTTGATATCTCTACTAGTCAATCCGATGAGATATTATTTGAATACATATTTGGAATGCTCAGCGGTATTTCAAGCCCAAACACTTATAACATGAATTAAATAAAGCCTTGTTTCAAGATTCTTTTTGTTTTCTGTATTTTTGAAACCTATGATTTGATTTAGGATGCATAATTTAGAAAAAGGATGCATATAAAGCGTCGATTGTAGCCTGTAGTCACTGTCCATCTACAATACAAAGCTGATATAGCTTATGTTTCAATAGGAAAGGCTGGAAAAGATATTGATATGAAAAGATAATTCAATTCAAGACAAATCTTTTTATAGATAGAAAGGAAGTTTCCAACTGCCGCGTCCAGATTTCCATACATTGCAACGACTCCATATGCTAGGCGCTCTACGAGTTGGCGCCAAGCCAAACAATTACTTTGTCTCATCAAGAGCATTTCTTCCACTGATGGATCTAAAGTGTCTTCTCCTTACATTAATTCTTCTACATATTTCGAAATTGATATTCTAATTTAGTTTAGAAAATGTGTAAAAAAAATGTTTTGAACTACGATGTTAGATTCACGCTTTACACACAAATATTTATTACTCCTCTCGCTTTCGGTATGTTACATAAACATTCCTTGTTAGTTTTCTAGTACCTCAAATCATAAGACTATGTTCAAAATAAAATTTAAACGTTTTTATAGGTCTGGCAATGTCGTAAATACTTTTAGTTTGTAATAAAACGTTTATCTGCAATCGAAATAACCAGTTTCTTTAGTGCCCAAATATTACTTGTATTTATACCTATAGTCTATACTTATGAAAAGTCACAGGCTTGAAAGTCAAACTCATTTATTGAGTTTACGTTCTTGTTCCAAGTGGCTTTGTAACGATAGTCATCAGTCATGCTAGCTTTAGATACTTATTGAGATTGTAACTGTAAGCTTGAAAAAAAAAGCACAAAGTCTTTTGTTCTCTATTTGTAGGGTCAATTTATATAATAATGAGGGCCTAAAAATGCATGATGACTCAAATTATGTGGTAGTTTCCATGCAAAAACACGACAACTTTTATTTTTAGCTATAACGCCAATCTAAATACTCATCTGCTACTAATATTATAAAGCTGAGGAGTTTGTTTGTTTGTTTGGTTGAACGCCCTAATCTCAGGAACAACTGGTTCGAATTGAAAAAATATTTTAGTGTTGGATAGCCCATTTATCGAGAAAGGCTATATGTTACTTTTTATCCCGGGAAAATATAAGATCCCTCGGGAATGCGGGTAAAACCGCGGGGCGGAAGCTAATCTTTAATAATATTATCCAGGGTCAACTATATACCCTTTTGTCAATTCCAAAATTTCAAAAGCAAACAATATTTGTTTGCAAAACCAATTTAAATGCTATTTCAAATACCTGAAAACTGTTCTCGGTTCAGTAAGAGCGCATCTCACGATGTTGATAACGAGAAAACCACAAATATATTGCCCCTGAGGGCTTCTAACATCAATATCAGAATGAGAATTTGAAAATAATTTGAGATCTCAGTGCCTTGTTACTTGATTAAAATCGTAGGATAAACATATTTACATAGGCATTCGCCTATAAACATTGAGGCATTACATTTTTGCATGCAGATACCTTTAGATAAATTTTATGAAAACTTTATGACATTTATTTTCATAAAAAAACAAAGTATTAAAAATATTGAAATAAAATAATTTTACAAAGCTTGAAAGCAGAAAATATTATAACCAAAATACAACTCTTATTAATGTAAAAGCGTCCATAATTACAGTAAACGTGTCATTTTCACCAACCCTTTGAAAACTCGCGCCTTTATTTATTCTAACCTCGCCTAAAATTAAAACGATGACGTATTTACGAAAAATATTTTTGTATTTTTAGAATAGGGTCGTCTCGTCATACCTATTATAGGTACCTATTTGCGAAACAAAGATTATTTTAATCTGGAAAACAGACCTTACTGCTCTCTGATAGGGCGTCCAATCATTTAATTTCACAAGCTAGGTCCTTGTGAAATTCTTCTGAAGTATTCGAAAGCCTTTCTTCTTTCTTTCTATGTTGGCAGGCTATCAACTTCCTGAAATGCGCCGATATAAGAGTAGCCGATAAAACAATATAAGTCCTTCAATAATAGAAATATCTGTATCGATGATACTTGAAAGGGCCTTGACAAAGACAAAGAAATAGTTTGGCGTAACGCCAGCCCTGCTTCCCCTGAAACCTCCACAGTTTGCGACACTAACAGGTATGGAGATAGATGGAAGCGAGCCGATCAAAGATTGCTCTGTTTTAAAACGAGGACAATGCAAAGTTTTGTTGTTCGGACAGATAGCAGCTTCCGAAATAAAAATGTAAATTTGTTCAGCTTTCCTGTGGTTTCCGCTTTCTCTCTACAATTTCTGCTTTTTGAATTCTAGACAAGTATTCGAACAATCAGCCGATTCCAATACCATTCGGTTCTTTGGGCAACCACTGTAATTTGTGAGATTGCGGATAGCGTTTTCGGATAAAGGGTGTTAATTTTGGACCTTGTAACCACTTTCTGACTGTCTCTATAAGTCGAAATTGCTTTATCAACGAGTTTTATATTGCTATGTTAAGTAAATACAAACTTACATATAATTTTAAAATATATTATCTGCAGCTCAAATATTTAGAAAATAGAACAATTACTACTATGGTTAAATGCGCATAAATACAGGTATTTTGTAACTTGCAAGTTTTTTTTTTCACATAGATTTTAAATGTTGATGTTCAAATGACCAAGCTATAATAAAACTTACCTAAATCCTCTGCATCCTCACTCCATTCTCCAGTCCCCACCACGAGCACTGCTGATAATATCGCCAGCACCGCATGGCCCACCAACGACTTCATTACTCCACTAATTTTATACGACATTACTTTTTTTATTTACTACTTAATTTACTTTGGCAACTTTAATTAGACCCGCACATTTCCTACTATTATTTTATTTACAAAGTAATTTTTCTATTAGTAAGTTAGAAACTAGTAATTTAATAAATGAGTCTCATTCAACCCCATTACAGAGACCTTCGACGGCAGTCTATTTATCGATCCGAATTCGATTCTACTGACTTCCGTATTCGTTATCAACAAAAGTTCCTTTATAAATTAAGCTAAAAGTTTTCGGTTAAATCGATTTCATTTCGAATGGAAAATGCGATTTATCGCGATTGGGTTGTTTTCGTTTCTTATTCCTTGTTATCATTATGTTAGAATAGTGTCAGTAATATTGTGACCATTATAACAAGAGTCGCGTGTGGTGTTGTGTCACGCACGGTCGGCTTTCGGGACGCGGTTAAATATCCCGATGAATAATTCAGGACTCTTTTAGCAACGGTGTGCGCTCGAGGACGGAACGGCCACCTGCAACAAAGTACATAGTCCCTCATTTATGTCCAAACACAAGTATATTTAGACATGTCGTTGTACAAATTGGAAGGGAATTTATAATCAGTGTGAAAGTTAGATATACCTATAGTACCTACTATATTTTTCCCTTTGCTGCTACTATGGTTAGTTAAAAGTCGGTAGGTACCATATTATTTGCATATTGTGTACGAGTATTAACATTATTCCTATTTTCAAAGGCGGATAATGGCATTTTATAAAAACAAACAGAGCTGCCATTGAAACAAAATTGGATCCATAAGAAAACCGTAGTTCTATTTCAAAGATCATCGTAGGTATCTAACATTTTATACAATTTCTTGTTGCAATTCACTGCGCTTACGGGAAGACACTCTTCTGTTTGTTTTAAAAGGGAATTCTCGAAGAAAAATTTAACAAAAGCTTTCAAGAAGCAAATCCTTCATCAAAGGCGGCTAAACGATCCGTAGCGGGTGCCGAAGCGCTAATGTAGTTTAGGAGACAACGTGCCCCTATTTCCTACACTTTTACCTACAGGAAACTTGGTTACCTCATATACCTACTACCAACTTGCATTTATAAAAGTTTCGCTAGGGAATACAATATTTTAGATATGAAATATTATAAATAAATAATTAATAAAAAAAAAAACTCAACCCTAAAAATATTTGAATCTGTAAAATTATAGCTGATGATACAAACACGCTTTTAGCATTTTATAAAAGTAATAACAGGTACTTGTTCTGAAATATTATTTTATTGCTTTTGCTCACAGCGACGACATGTAGCTACGACGTTTTTTTAGGATTCCGTATACTGTATAGTGAAAAAAGTCCATTCTTTTATGTCCTAGTTTCACAAATGAAACGCACCAATTGGGTAGTGAAGTGACGTACCTATATATCATTCTCACGTCCAAACAGATATTTCCAGAGATTAGCGCTTTCAAACAAACATTGAAAGACAAAACTATTCAGCATTATCATATTAGTATATAGATAGATATATACTTTATGGAATATTAACAACTAAAAACGATATCAATGCGTAAAAAAGCCTCGCAAATTCACAATTCAAGTGTTTGACCGTAAGAACCCGGAGTTGATGCGCAAGCAACTTAAATTTAATTTTTAACTCTTCGAGCTCTGATTTGGAGCACGACTAGAGGAAATTGTTTGATGTATACAAAGGAAATTGCCTAAAAAAAAGTTGTTTTAACATATTCTCAACGTAAAATAGCAGAGTTTATAGACCTACTTACCATATAATTATATTCAGTATCATATAATAAATCTATGTAATACCTAATGATATCAGATATTAAGAGCCCTATAATATTTTATAGTAACATACAACAATTACTCAGTAAATCTAACATTCTATAGATATATAAATATATTTTACTTTCAATTCTATTTGGAGTCTTTTTCCTTTTCACACTATATGCTTTTACTTTGAATGATGAAATTTTAATAGTAAACCCCGCCAGCAAGACAAAATCTAGTCCTACATCTGAAAGCCAATGCTTCGAATATCGAATATGATTCCAAGTATTCGACGTATTCGTAGAAAAGAAAAAGTGATTGTTACACCTATAAGGCCCAGAATCTAATAATGCTTGCATCCCGGTTGAATAAAGGTGCTTTTTGAAAGGACTGCGCATAAGGAACCTCCATTTTCTGACATGAGTTTTAAAATCACAAAGAGCTAAGCTAATCTCAGGTTTTGACTCACTTTATCTGTTCTAAATTTGAATTATACGTCAAAAATAGGCGGCTAAACGTTATATTTTATAATTTATCTACTTATATGATATATTTTTTACTCTGTATAGAATAGGGTATTACACCAATTTTTGAAAAATGTCTCAATTCGTTCCTAAGGTGCTAATAAGCCACCAAAAATGCATTTCAATTTTACATTTTCAAATGTCGGCAGTAGTTTGATGAAAACGCTGGATGTAACTCTACGGTCATGACGTTATTTGGTATCTTGTAAGTAAATAAATGCGCTGATATTGGTCTCAATTGGACTTATAAAATGTTATAAATTAAAAATGAGCTATTATCCTTTTTATTAGTGTACTGTTCCTGAATGCATAAATACTAGTGTAAAAATAGTTGACACTTTTTAGTATACATACTGTATGACGTCATTATAATGGCGGCTACTGTTTCGCTTGTTTAGAAACAGATTAAAAAAACTGGAAACTTTGAAATTAATTTTAAAATTAATTAAGTTATTTTATGAACTAAAAGTAACATTTTCCGACTGCTTATTGCCTAAGCTATCTAAATTGTACATTTTTAGATTTTTTCTGGTTTTTGATGGAGTAAAATACCCTATTGTAGAATTGTTTAAGAGAGATAAGCATGGCGATATGTCGTTCAAAGAGCAGCTCGACTGGGGAAGTACCTCCACCTTACAGAAAATATCCATAAGCCTCTAGCTCTATATGGCCATATACCAAAATATAAAAACATAATTTTGAATTCCGAACCTCTTATTTTATTATTTTGGTCGGACAAGCAATTAAAAGTCAAACCAAACGTCAAAACTTAATCCGGACGTTTGACAACTTTCAATGTAGGGGACATAGAGCAACTGCATCGCGAAATTAAAGTTTCTTCGTTAGGACGCATAAACACAAGTTGGCAACACAAACAAACAGTTTTACCGGCGTCCGACACTAACCCGCAGAAGACTTGTTTCCATTCTATATTATATTTATTTGTATTCACACTGAATTGAAAAAATGAATGCTATAGCACCTCGATAACATGTTGGATAAATTGTAGGTATACTAAAATAAGAAAACAAAATGATGTCGGTAACTATCTTTTATATACTATATATACCAATATAATAATGATATGCCAAATATAAAAGTATAAAAACTAACCCTCGTCCTAAATCTGTTGATTTTAAATATGTTCATATACTTAGGTATATGAAAATATGTTAAAATAGTTACTAATATAAGTCGTCATTAGGTATAAAGCTTAATTGTGGATTCTATGCATACCATTAAAATAATCATCAACATCATCATCATCATCATCTCAGCCACAAAACGTCCACTGCTAAACATTAAAATAATATAAATAAAAAAAAAAGTTATAATAAGATGCCATTATAATATCAAAAAACATAAATCACGATTCTATAAATCTCATGAAAATTATAAAAAAAATATATTCTTATAAGCTGCCATAAAATAAAAGTTTAATTATGGATTGTATGAATCTCATGTTTTTAATTAAAATGCTCGTAGCAAATGACATTGTACAACGCTGAACTTTCTGAAAACAAATCTTTTAAATTAATAGACTTCAAAGATTTAATTTTAATTAGATAACTAACGAATTCTTATTAATTAAAATCAAGTGCTCATTACCTACTGTTTTTCATTCACTTACCTTGATTTTACCGTTAGTATGATACTTAAAATGGTGATAAAATCGTTAAACATTAATGAAATGAATTTTTAAACAGTAGGTAATCATTATAAGGGATTTAATTTAATTATAAAGTAGTTCCCAGTTAATGTTACATTTGGCTTACAATCCCAACATATTATTTATTATTTCCATTTATTATAATCTAGCCCCTAGGCCTATGAGAAATTCAGCCTTCTCCATAAAATAATGTTTTTCTAAGATTCTAATTAAAAAAGTAAAATTATTCTTATATAAATTCATTTCAACGTAATGACATTTATTATATTGGTATCATAGTAAACATTTGAACTAGTAATTTACTTCTATATGAGGCAACTATACCAATACTACCTCTTACGAAACAGCTGATAACTGTCAAAAACATAATTCATTGTGTATTCAGAAACAATATAATCAAAACTAGTCTGACAGCAGCAAATTAGAGCCACGAAAGTTATGATCGTAAACTACCCTTACTTGTCATGTTTCATAATATACATCTTACTAATAGCTTCCTCACCCCAAAAGCCTGATATATAAAACGTACCTACAATTTTATTCACTTCAGTCCATGTTCACAAACACGTGACATTGAGTCTATTTTTTCATTCTAAGTGATTTCTGAACACGTTATAAGGGTAGCAAAGTTTGGTTATGAAGATTACGTGACAATAGCATGCGTCTGGGTCACGGTAAGTGAATGTACGCGTGTACGAGAACGCGCGGCGCGCCGACGACTGGCCTAGCGTGGCTTGCGTCGACTGGTTTTACCCACCTTCAGTTTAGGGCGGTTCGGAAAGCCTCGGCCGCCCTCGCCTGCCTCCGTCAGGTAAGCACTCGAATCATGAAACTATAAATCTAACGGAGGTGGCTTTTCTGTTGTGGCACTAATCTTTATTTAATTTCGAATGAAGTAGTACCTTCATATATCAGGTTTATTATAAGTAAAGTATCATATTTTTGGCTTTAAGATTAAGATCTTAACATAAAACAGTAAAATTAACTCAATATGTATATACGTACTTCATAATATAAACGTACGTAATTACACTACGAATTGAGAAGCTTATTCGATATGATGCGAGCATGTCCTTACATTAGTAACTCAATGTTACAGTTTCAACTGCCTCGCTCCGTAGGTACATATTAATTACTGGGATCCAAATTAGCGCATTGACCGTACTGAACTCAGAGTTCTCGTTAAACCCTGTCAAAATGCTTTGAAGAAGAAAACCATAATTTTACGCCGTGTTTTGTTAACAAATGTTCTGACATTTGTCGTTTTTGGCAGTCATTAATTTAATTGTGTTAATTTTGTGGTGTCGTTATTGAGTATAATTTATTAAGGAATGAAAATCAAAACTGATTGTTCGAAAAACAAAATTCAAAAAATCTATACTAATATTATAAAGCTGAAGAGTTTCTTTGTTTGTTTGAACGCGCTAATCTCAGGAACTACTGTTTCGATTTGAAAAATTCTTTCAGTGTTGGATAGACAATTTATCGAGAAAGGCTACATTTTACTACTTTTTATCCCAGGAAAACACAAGATCCCTCGGAAACGCGGGAGAAACCGCGTGGAAATGCTAGTCATGTAATATAATGAGATTATGAAACTCGGAGATGTATTTTTCAGAAGCAGCTTATCTAATTTAAAATGAAAAGACATTTCACGCTCCGAAGGTTTCATCATATAATTAGTTGGAATATTGAAACAAAAACGTATTTTTCAAAACCCCCTTATAAAACAGTTCCCTACCAATTTGATGAGCCAGTTGGCTTGGTGGGCAAGATCACGCTACAGGTAATGGGTTTGATTCCCCAAGGACAGACATTTTTTATTTATTTTTTACTTTGTATAGGCTTGTGTTTGACCACAATCTCACTATGGTAAGTGATGATGTAGCCGAAGGTGGTAAGCACACAAAGCCTAGAAGGAACTGGCTCTCAAGTGCAGCTGCCGGAACACACCAATAGGTATTTGGCGACAGATTTTCAACTTGAGGATGGTAGCCAGCCAGGCGGGTACTACAAAGTACCCTACCACCGTGCTATGGTTTCCTCACGATGTTTTCCTTCACCGAAAGCTCAAGTTCATTGTAGGATTCAAACCCACGACCTTCGTCGCGGCGTCCGACGACACTACCACTGAGCTATCATCGCCTTGAGAACATGAACATGTCTGGTTATCCTAAATCTGGGTGTCTATTAAAGTACGTATTTAAAAAAGTGCTATATCAGTCATAGTACAAGCTCTGCTCTGCTTGGGGTCAGATAGCCGAGTGTGAGGAATGTCCCAAGATATTTATATTTTATATTTCATTTGTGACAATAAGTAAATCTACTTAGTTTCGCACTTACCAATATTTATATTACTACTATGCTATATATATATAATTAAATATGTATGAAATTCATCCATAAATAATAAAAGTGGCATAATATCGAATAATGGTATTCATTTTTCTAAACAGAAAGTACAAATTGTATCGAGAGTCGAGACTTATATAATGTGTACTAAGTAATTCATTATCTACAAGCTTATGCTTCGCGGACCTTCGTTTCTGGGATAAAAAGTACCCTGAAGTAACTAAATACCAAATTTCATGAAAATTCGTTCTGTAGTTACGCGTAACTGTGTACGGAGCTGTGTGGTAACAAACATACAAACACATAAACTTTCTCATTTACAACTATTCGTAGGATTTGGTACTCACTTACATACAAAGTGGCAATGAAATTCAGAAGATATACCACACCTAAGATTAAATACGTAACTAGTGAGTATTTAATCATAAATAATAAAATATCGTAAGTCTGGTAAATATGGTGGGAGAATACTTAGTAGCACACAACTGCTTACCACCCTCAAATTAATAATCTTTAAGAAATACTATCAAATATTTGCATTTATAGAGTTCTACATCGGTGGTTATTACAAATTTTGAAGTAGGTCGTCTAATTTAAGCTTAAATTAGTATTTATAAAAAATACATCTTCGCGTAATGGTATTGATAATAAATATACAGACAGACTAGCCTAATTGAGTAAGGACTAAGCAATAAACTTTTACGTTGGACACTATAATTTTTATATCCCTAGAAGCGAGCTATCCCTGTAATTATTTGGCGAAATAACGTTACATCCAATCACGAGTTATTTAGGTAAATCCAGGCTGGTCTAGGGTTACCATATTGCTGAATTTGATTTAGGTACTTAAGTAATATATAAAAGAAATTACTTTAGTAATTGAATTTTTGGTCGCCGTGTGTCCTCTAAGAAAAAAATATTGTTTGTATGTAATGTACCAATTTTATTATACGAATACTAACATAACGTCCAATATAATCCAGTATGAATAAAAAATCTGTATCTGTCTTAATTACTCCATTTTGGTTTAATACGGTCAGTTTTCTATGGAAGGTATTTCATTCTTATAGCGACACACTCAACACACTCTAGACTGCTCGTGTAAGACCCTTTATGCTTTAAGTTTTAACTACTTAACACGATATGTGATGATGTGGTAAGCACATTAATATATTAGCCACTATAAGGAAAAATTACCATTGTATCATATCTGTTTATCTTTCAATGACGCTTTTATGGTAAAATATTAGTTGACAATTTACAAATAAAAATGTGGTAGCCCTACATATCCGGCTCAATAATAATATTCCGGTGGGATATCATCGACCAGCTCCGAGCACATTTCAATTGGCACTATGATTAGCTGTCTGCCACACTAGTGACCACTAATGGCGATATATGAAGATACAATTATCTTTAATACCAACATAGGTAATCTATGAAATAATGATTGACAATGGACCAATAACCAATGGAAAAATGGCTTTCGAGTGACGACCATGTCTATGTTCAGCGGGACGACTTTCCACCAGTTGGATCCACATATGGGTCGCTACGAATCGCTTTATCTTAACAAAATCTAACACTTACCCAAAATATTACCTATAAAATTCTTGTATCAGCTTATTAACGCAAACTGCGCCACTTTAGTGACGCCCCGGACCGACCTCTTATCGATGACCTAAAACGTTTATGAGGAATTCGTGCCGGAGTTAATCTTCTCCGCTTCCGTTATCGATAAACTTAAATTTCATGCCGCGAATTGCTTGATGGAATTTTGCAGTCGATCACCGAGTTCAATTCTCAAATTTATATTATGATAGTGTGGGTAATGAGGGTACTTCTCAACTGATCAGTCGAATAAAGTCTATTTTTCAGGACCTGAAAACTCATAGTTTCATGGTGCTTCTAATGGTGCTACTTTAGTGGTACCACTTAACATAGACAAATATATCAGCGGTGATAAACCGATTAACGAGCGTATAATTACCATTAAAGTTAACACAAAATCGAGAACTTTTACAGCGCCTTGGCAAAATCTCTCCAAGAAATACCAAAAAGGGAGATAACAGTAGTTTTAGTAAAATCGGTCAAACGGACAGCGACGATCATCTTTGACAGGTGGTCGGGAAGTATGAAATCGGCAACAGAAATGAGAGAGGCGAACGTATGCTTCAGTTCTGTAGTGAGGAAAATCTAGCCGTGATGAACACCTGTTTTAAGCAACATATATGCGGCGATACAATCGCCAGATATGTTGGACTTACTTGGGCTTCTTCTGGCGGCCGTTTTAGAAACCAGATAGATTAAGTATATCCTCACCCAGAATCGATGGAAAAGATCAGGTTTTGGAACGCTGGAAACAGTATTGCACAACACTTTATGACACCGGTCAACCTATCACTAGTGGCGCGTAGACAGATTTATCACCGCAGAAAACTGAAATTTTGCAATCAGAGTTCGAACATGCCCTTCAATGTCTCAAGGATAGAAAATCTCCGTACTTAACAACCTATATTCCAAAGGTGTGAGCAGATTCTAAGCATCTGCAACTCTATCTGGAAGACCAGGAGATGGCCTGAAAAGTGGACTGAGACCGTGTTTGTTCCACTTCATAAAAAGGGCTCTACCAAAGACTGCAGCAACTTCAGGACCTTGGCAATTCCACATGATAGCAAGATACTTCTGTACATCATAAACAACGGCTAAAACACTTTCTCGAACCACAAATTCCGGAAGAATAAACAGGTTTTGTTAAAGGCAAAAGCACGCGGAAACAAATCCTGAATGTTCGCCAAATCATTGAGAAGAGCCGGGAATTTAACAGCCCTTTACTGTTGTGTTCCATTGAATACACCAAAGCCTTTGACTGTGTAGAGTGGGACAAGCTGTGGGAGGTTCTAAAGAGCATGGGTACGCCTCAGCATCTTATTGACCTATTCCGTTGTCTCTACAACAACCGCTCTTTCGTCAAAATACACACCGACTGTTCAAATGTGTTCTCCATCCTCATGCATCCTCTCACCTCTCTTATATGTCTCTTATATCTCTTATCATTCGGAAGATACTTAAAGGTTGGGAAAAAGGTTTTGCTGTTGGTGTAAAGCGCATTTTCAATCTGAGGTACGCTGACAAACATTTGGCGACATGAAGGAGATATTACACAGATTGGAAGTGGAAAGTGGCAAATTTGGGCTTGCAATTAATTGACAGAAAACCAAGCTTATGGTGATAGATTGTGCGGGAAAGCTATAGGGTGCCTATAACATCAAAGGCATCTACACTGTGGACAGTTTCGTTTATCTGGGTTCTAATATTAATAATGAAGGTAGCTGAGTACCAGAAATAAAACGACGGATAGCCATGGCTAAAGCTGCTACGACACGCCTCCAGAACATCTGGAAAAATCGTGGTATATGGTATAAAACGAAAGCCCGATTGGCTAGAGCACAAGATTTTCCACTTTTCCTCTATGGAGTCGAGACGTGGACAATCCGAGCAAGAGAAAGACAAAGGATAGACGCTTTCGAAATGTGGTGCTGGAGGCGGATGCTCCGTATTCCATGAACAGCTAAACGCACAAATATCCTTTCCCAACTCGATATCAAGACTCGTTTGTCTACAGTCTGCTTACAGCGTATTTTGACCTATTTCGGCCACATAATGCGAAATAATAGCCTTGAAAACCTGGTCATCGTTGGCAATACCGAAGGAAAGAGAGCACAAGGCCGGTCGCCATCACGATGGTCCAACCAAGTAAAAGAAGCTACGTCCGTAAGCAAATTTCAGCAGGCGGTGATGGCAACTTTGGACCGGAGTAGATGGATGCAGTTTATCCGTTTAAAGGGGTCCAGTGACCACAATCCTCAGTAATGAGAGACCGATTAGAGATGAATATTATGACATATTATTATTTTAATATGTATTTTTTCATAATAATATTGTCTACTAATAATGCCCTGGGATTTGCATTCCCGGTACAAAGAGTTATCTACATCTAGGCTTCAAGCTACGCCTCTTAAAATCTTTTGTATTTTCAGTACTTTTGTTGTGAAGAAAATAGATGGTAAGTAAAGGCAACGAGCGTTTTATTATAGGTATTAGTTAGGAGTAGAGTGACGATCGATTCATTAAAAACATCAAACTCCAAATTTTCGTTAATCATGAGCACCTTCAATCACCATTGATAAAACTCGAAAAAATAAGATAATGCGCAGAAACGAGCTTGTCCTGAAGGCAGTTATGCGGAAAAATGCTCATTTGGCTTACTTATATTACTTCCTCAGACTCGCGCATGGATAACCACTGATACCCAGTCGTTGTTACATTACAAACAAATCTTCGGGGATCGCTCCAAAGACGTTTCTCATTTCGGAAAAAAAATAATCGACTTGTTATTATAGAGTATTTGAAATATTGTTTTTATTTCCTATAATTGAATTACTTGATCACTCGTATTATTTTGTATCGTATTGTGTGTTTAACTTATTGTTGTAGATATACAGGGTTACTTGTAATTCTATACATTCCTTTAAGGGCGTGATAGTAGAGACTGTACGACGAGCTACGAAATGAACCCTATATTGTGTAATACAAATGTTGACCGTTACTGAGATATTTGAAAATTTAGTATTTTCTCAAAAAATCCCGAATTACAACTTTAAAAGTCAAATTAGAAAAAAAATACGCAACATTTTTTTGTTTTTTTGTTTTTGGTACTCACCCAACACGCCAATACTTTTTTAATAAAATGATGAAATTTTGCAATGGCTTCGTGACAATATTTTAAATTTCGTATCACTTTGAATTATTTATTTATTTTCTTATTGATTAAAATGCCAATAAAAAAATTTAATGGAATAAGAAGTATACAAAATCTAACAAAAATTTCTCACCTATTTAGCTATCTAATGAGGTAAGAATGTTAAAAAAAAGCTCTCTACTTCTGAAGAATTACTCTTAGAAACAGAACAGGTCACAATTTAGTAAAATAATATTTATAACTATTTTTACACAAAACGTGTCCATGCACCGACAATGTTGTGATAAGAGATTGCAAATTCCGGTAGGATTTGGGAATGGTCGTGCTCGACTTCCGTGGTATTTTTTTTTCTTTTAATGTTCTCCATTGGTTGTTTTAAGTAGCTACAACTTCTGGGCACACTTAGTTTTTAACCACTTGCAACATTATGAAAACTTCCTACTGGAGGGGAATTGTTTTCTCTGTTAGAGGTCGTACCGCTACAGACGAGGCAACAAATGATTTATCAGCACGATGGATGTCCAGCGCACTTCCAAAGATCTGTGCGGCAGTGGCTAGACGAGTGATTTCCAAACAGATGGATTGGCAGAAGAGGTCCGATCCCGTGGCCGGCAAAAGTCCACGGGTGTAAGATCTGGATCTTACACCCGTGGACTTTTACATCTGGGGGCACATAAAGGCCTTAGTTTACGAGAATCTGACAGGCCCTATATCATCGCAAGAAGTTTTAAGGCAGCGAATAATCGATGCAGCCAGCAATATGAGAAATAATCTCACATCAAGAGTCACTAAGACTGAAATCCGGCGTAGATGTAAAAATGCATAAGAAATAAGGGGGCACAATTTGAACAACATTTATAACATAATCTTAACTTAATATTGTAAATGCGAATGTGAGTTTGTTTGTTTGTCTGTTTGTTACCTTTTCACACCTAAACCACTGAATTGATTACGATGAAATTTGGTTCGCCGATAGCCTATGGTATGGAGAAGAACATGGGAACGCGGGTGTAATCGTGGGGGACAGTTAGTAAAGAAATAATTCTGGGACAGGGACATTATTCCTCACACACGGCCATCTGACCCCAAACTAAGCAGAGCTTGTACTATGGAAGCCAGATAACTGATATACTACATATACTACTTTTCTTTTGTAAATACATCTTAATATATATAAATCTCCTGTCACGATGTTTGTCCGCGATGGATTCCTAAACTACTTAACCAATTTTAAATTAAATTGGCACGCCGTGAGCAGTCTGGTCCAACTTGAGACATAGGATAAACGGCTGGACTGATTTGGATGAAATTTTGTGTATGAGTTGGACAGGACAACGTCTGTTGGGACAGCTAGTACATATATAGATAATTACACCCAGACACAGGACAAACAGACATGTTCATGCACATAAATGTTTGTCCTGAGTGGGAATCGAACCCACGACCTGCGGCGTGATAAATAGGGTATCTTACCAACCACGCCAACCGGCCCTTCTTGCCACGCCAACCGGCCTTGTCACGAAGCCATTGCAAAATTTCATCATTTTATTGGTTTAAGAAAAGTATTGGCATGTTGGGTAGGTACCACTACCAAAAACCAAAAAACAAAAAAAAATGTTGCGTCCTTTTTTTCTAATTTGACTTTAAAGTTGTAATTCAGGATTTTTTGAGAAAATACTAAATTTTCAAATATCTCAGTAACGGTCACATTTGTATCATGCAATATAGGATTCATTTGGTAGCTTACAGTCTCTACTATCACGCCCTTAAAGGAATGTATTGAATTACAAGTAACCCTGTATATACCTTTGAAGAAAAAGTTTAAAAAATAACAAATAAACATTTTGTAGAATGTATATTAATAATAATGTACCTAAATAAAATATTTCCGTTTAATGTTAATAGATTAACAAACAGGCAGACGGTCCACCTGGTGATAAACTAGTCACCACTACCACAATATCTAACAGGGTTTGCCAAAATGTTGCCGACCTTAAAGTGAAGACCTTTTTCCTCTCTTTTTGAAGAACTCCATATTGCATTGTTGAGAGAAAGCCGAAAAGGAGAGCTCATTCCATATAATAATAGGCGGCAATAGCCTGTCCGACTAAATCATTACGTAGACGATCGAGGCAATATGAGAATGAGCTCCACATCGCCGGCGAGAGGTACGATAACACCATTGGCAAAGTTCTTCAGAGCACTCCCTATTATAAAGTGAGCATGTGTCTCTAGGAGCTCGTAAGTGTGTTCGGTATCAACGATTTGAGTGGCCTTGCCTTTATACAGAAGTATGCGAGTCAAGCTTGTAAGTGGGTGCACCTACTTAACATTTTTGGCTTTCATCTACCACAGAGTTAGCATGAGAATACTCAATATAGTGGGCTCCCCCAGTGCTGTCATGCTCATAGCAATGAATGTCGTATATTTCCAACATAAATATTAGCAAAAGCACGCAACTTTGTGGTACGCCAGCATTTATATACTTTCATTGATGCTCCAAATTAGCAAGAAAGCTGGACACCCAAGTGCATAAACCATTGATGTATTTTTTCTGCCGTAACTGTCAAATAAAATACTGTATCAAGGTTATATTCAAATAAGTACCTTTAAAAGTTGTCTTATGATAATTCATTTTAGATAATTTCAAAATAAAATGTATTTGTGGGCAGTCATAATCTAATAAGAGCAGGTATCTATAAAATGTTTAAAAATTCAGAAACTTAACGGTAAATGTATAATGAAGTGAACCTCCTAAATACGGAATTATTAGATGGAATTTACCTCGGGTTGCACTAACAACAAGCTGACGTAATTAGGTTAATCTTCAAAAAGTCGGGATTAAACTAAGTAAAAAGGTTTTAAGATGTTTAATCCTGTTATTAGTCATTCCGTTGTTTCACAGGCGGGCTTCCCGAGTTTCTAGGTTCATTAATACCAAACTGCGGGGAATGGGTTAACACCTTTATGCAAATAGGTGATGTTTGAGTTTCAAATTATATATTATTATGGAGAACATAATCATTTTGTTTTATTTTAAGTTGATAATAGGTCACTGGTAGTGACCTCGAAGGTCGTGGGTTCGAATCCTACAACGAGCTCGACCTTTGGATGCCATAGCACGGTGGTTGGGTACTTTGTAGTACCCACCTGGTTGACTATCACCCTCAAGTCAAAAATCTGTCGTCAAGAACCTAGTGGTGTGTTACAACAGTTGCACTTGTTCCCCCTGGTATTGTTAATGTACATAGGCAACGGTAACTACATACCATCAGCTGGGCCGACTGTCTGCTAGCCCACTGACATAAAAAAAAACATAGCTTTAGGACTAAACTCTCATACTAAAATATATAAGTAGGCAAGAGCAGTCATTGTCTGCAGATGTCTGTATGTCCGACAAAAACCTGTTCCCGTTGCTTTTTGATCTTTTGATGCAATATCAACGCCTACTTGACCAAAATATTTTGTTGTTTTGCTAAACATCAGATTAAATACAACCTTTTATAAATCGATAAAAAGTAGGTACCTGCCTTCACTAACAAACTCTAAACTTCCAGTAAAAGCTTTTTGGAAGAAAAGGTCATGTTTACAAGATAAGGCAAAGTAAAAAAGGTGAGTTCACAATGAAAGTTAATCGAAGCCTCGCCATCCGAGGGTCCGGTCGGTGCGGGCCGCAATTCGGTTGGAAATGAGATAAAGTTGTAGCCAGCAGTTGTGGGTTAATTTACTGACACCACCGCACCACTGTGGCTAACTATTGCCACTCGATGGACTTTAAATGCAATGCCTGATTTAGTGTTGAAAAACAAAAGCCTCAGAAACTTTCACGATTTTTTCTGTCAGAATATTTTTCATATTTTTTTGTCGATGTCATTAGCATAGCAAGATAAAAACATTTCAGCCCTTTATAGATTTTTGCGCACTGCTTCTAGTTCGTCACCATTTGCATCCAGCCCAGATTAGCTACCTTGATGAGGTTTTTGATCTGGCAGGTGGCGTTCTAACTACGCCTATACTTAGACGCATACTCCACTCTAAGACTCGCCTGCTCCATCAACCGTACAACCTTCGCCATGTCAGGGTCGTCATAGTTAATTTCAGATCTAAATATAAAATTTGTGGTTGCTTTCAACAAGCTCTCACTCACTACACAGTATAACAATAATTATAATCTAAGAGAATAATAAATTCAAGAGATTTCCACAAATACTGGATATTTCAAGTAGCCAAGTTTATTATAAAATATATCATCACAGATATAGGCAGATAATCCATGCCCTTAGTGGTAAAAATTGCCAGTCAGTCGAGCGGGTACTACGCGTCTTAGGCCATTCAATTTGTCGCGACCAAGAGACCCTTCTCAATACGTAATTGACACAGGCTTATCCCCAAACTTAGATCCACAATTTGTTCGCATTTCTGTAAATAGTGAGTTGCAATTTAGTCACCACATTTATTTTCATTATAAAACAAGTATCTGAGGTAAAACTAAATGTATGTTTTTACTACTGCAGAAATATTCCAAGAAAAAACAAATACACAAAGCTAAATTTATTACGTTTGCAGTTGTTTTTTACGTTGCTTTATTTAATATTTTGTTAGACTGACTAATCTATATCTATATATATAAAAATGAATCGCCGAAATGTTTGTACGCGTATAACTTCCGAACGACAGCACCAAATTGGATAAATCTTTCTTTTATGTGTTCGTTATTGTCAGGAGGTTTGTATGAAAACAAAATTAAGGTTGGTAAATTTTGAGCTAAGTAGTAAATACACCTAATCGTCAAGTATGCTCCAGACTTAGTCTTAAATTACGACAAGTGCCTATGTCTAAGTAACTACCAGACACACAAGTTACTAGTAGGTGAGGTACCAATCGATTCATACAAATATAATTCTAAATGACATAAAAGTTAATATTATTATATTTATACCTACATAGGTAAACATTTTTCGTATTTTGTGTAACGAGCCAAATAAAATGGCGCATTTCCAATAACTAGAAATTAAATGAATTAACGTAAAAATACCTCGACTCTCCTAATCGCAAAAAGAAAACTCTTACTTAGATAATAATTCACACCCTTGAAAGCTTTCAAAGTTTGTCTACGTTCAGTGTAACTTTGTTTTATAAAGCCATTAGTCATTCTTTTGTTAGCGATTGCGACGGAAATTTTTCACGATGAGACAAATTTTGAGAATAAATTAACCGATGTTGTAATCTTGTGCAATAAAAAAACGAGCAAGGGAAGAGTTTACTTTTATTTAGGAGTGCGCCGCCAGTTGCGTGGCTAAATTAATTTCGCATAACATTTTTGTAGGCCACGCAGACTGTTCATTTATATTACATTAACAAACAGATTGAAAAATTAATGGCGAGCCAATTAATGATTACAATTCCGTGTGCGCTTGAATTGGAAAAACCGATAAACTAAATAACTACCTAGAACATATCATTATATAAAAAAATAATTCAACTGGTGAAAAATGTAAGGTATAATAAAAATTACGTAATAAATAGGTAGGTATAATAAGAAGACAATAATATACGCTTTTTGCAATTAAATATACTTTCCATATACCTAAAAAATAGCACATAATTACGAACGTCATATGTGGTTATTTCCAAGGAGATAGACTGAATAGAATTGAGTCATGTAGCGTGTTTTTGGAGAGGCTATAATATGTCTAACCGCCATAGAACAATGGCAACTTTTGGCAGCAACGCAGTCGCAGTAAGGCCAAGCTGCTAACGCGCTGCAGCACTGCACCTTCCTAATTTGAGATTCAGTCATCAGTCACACTACCGCAACAGCAAAACACGAGAAGCCCTGCTGTGGCCCTGTAAAATCATACTCACAACTGAACCCTAATCCTGCGCGTGTTCCAACTGTCAATCTTAGTTCAATATTACTCGTAAACTAATGAAGTCTATCGGTGATACTTTTTCTTTTAATTTCATATCTTATGCTACATACGTAGGTATAGAGTGTAGACTACACGTGTTCCAACATCCACTTGACCGGTTTATTTTATATTTATTACATAATTTACAATCTCTTTGATGTTGATCTAGATGTCATATACGATATCATGATGGAGACATAATGGGGTCTAGATTTATGGGGTCCTAGATAAAACGGATATCGACAAATTGTCTTCGATCGTAGAAAAGCTACTTTTGTATGGGATTGACATATCAAACACATCTCGACGAGGACTCTATTTACGCCCTTTTGAAGAACCCATGTCTTATCGCTGCGGGATAAATCTCATAGGGTTCATCTATTCTAGGAGTCTAAATGAAAATTAGAGATAATGATAACTAATGATGACTAACTATTGATTACCCAAAGGCAAAGAAATATAGAACTCTGCTTCAATTTATTTTAAAAACATTTTGATAAATGAAGTGTCAACTGGAAAATTCTTTTGTTGTTCATTTTCTCACAAAAATTATTATAAGGCCTCTCAAAAGCGACTCTTTCTGTTAATCTGCCTTCATTAGTCATGCCTTTATATCTGAAGGACAATGTTTAAACAGAATTTAATTCTGAAAAGATCAAATATGTCTAGAAAAATTATGTTACAATTAAAACTGTGGCCATTTGATGATGCATCTAGTTAATTTATTACCTAGGTTAGGTATATGCGTGTATTGATAAAACAAAAATAGAGTAACTTTACGCGCGTAAAAAAATATGCAGGAAGGGGTGTGTATATTTATCCGTTCAATTGTAAAGTACCTACCTATATCAATATTTAAATCTTACAGTGCCCTTTTAATTATGAATAAGGAGGTAACAAGTAGATAAGTTACACAAGCGCAGGAAGCAAAAACACAAATCATAAGATAACGTTGCCCCTTGTAGTGCGGCGCGGAAGTTTCACGAAAATTACAACTTTGTTTTATAAAGTCATTATTCATTCTTTTGTTGGTGTCGGCTTCATTGCAAAATTTTATGAAACGAAAAGAAATTACTTGAACAAATTAAAACGCTTTGTAATAGGAGACTGTTAAAGATTTAAGGTACATTGTAAAGATGAATTACGGTTCTTAATTGATACTAAGAAGCTATACATTTATCCTGCATTTAGCTAAGAAATCCACATTTTATAATATCTTCAAGAGCTGTTGAAAAAAGATTCTCTTATAGTATTACTAGCTTATTTTTATAGCTGCTCCTGGGCCACTTTTAAATCATTTTAAAATTTTCCGATATAAAATTATTTTCTAAATCTCTTAAATTTAAACACGTGAGTCGTTACGAGGTAATTGAATATGAAACATCCCAACTAATTTGATATTTATAATATTTTCCACTTGTTTTTTTTACTATGTATAGGCCTGTGTTTGAGCACAGTCTCACCATGGTAAGTGATTAGTAGCAGAAGGTGGTGTGGAACACACAAAGCCTTGAAGGAATTGGCTCTCAAGTGCAGCTGCCAGAACACATCGATAGTCCTTGGCGACAGATTTTCTACTTGGAGGTGGTAGCCAGCCAGGCGAGTACTACAAAGTATCCTACCACCGTTAAGAGCACTGGTATGTGTAAATTTAGTAAAATAAACATCCATCGAGGGATCTAACAAAATATCCAAAATTAAAAACTGCAAGATGCAAACTACACTAAAAAGCAAAATAGACAAAAACCAACTGAAGAGGCGGGACTTTCAGGCTTTGGGTATTTTGTCCTTAGGTTGAGAGTTGAATTTTTTCTCATTTACAAATGTAATTTAGGTAGGGGTATGTCCCCAAGTACTCTTAAAAGAATATTAATAAATAACAAAAACATTGTAATAGTTTAATTTGTTTATAAGTTGACTCGCGAGTTTTGGGACGCGCGTCCCATTCGCGAGCCAACCGATTATTTATGTTAAAATAACTCTCGATTATATACTTAATCAACAGAGAATATATAATCAGTCTCAAATATTACTCTAGAAGTAGTAACCTATGTTTATTAGTTTTGATAAAGAGATAAGGTGTATGTACAATGTTTCTTAGCAATAAAGACATTTTGTTGTTTGCATGCTGCACCAGCTTGTATTAGGTTGGTACCTTTATTACAAACATGCCTGTATACTTCAGTCTTCTTCAAAAGCAATTAAACTACCTTGTATGTGTTCTAACATAAATATTGTTGACACTATGAACGCACCCTAAAGGCCCTCTCACTAAAATTAAAAGTGAACTTTACAACGAACAACAGAATAGGTTTGACTTAAAACAATGTTCTCGCCAAGCCCGTTGCATCTCATTTACCTTTTCAACTCGACGACACGAGTCCTATACTAGTTCACCAACTACATACTAGTACACGTTTGTTTTGAGTTTCAGTTTTGTAATACAAATATTTAAGCTGCAACACTGAAACGTTGATTGTATTCAACTAAGCATTCGGTCGTCGTAGTTGATCCAATTTAAATTAAGATGTCTTTAAAATAGATATAAGTATACTTGATAATTTAGAATACATGTAAGTACCTGCATATTATTATAGAAAGCTGTTCTATGATTATAATATTATTCGAACAGGAAAATGTAGGTATAAAATTCAATAACAGTACTGGTGTGAGTCAGATTTATACGCGGAGGGTTCCGTACAATAATAATTATTTTTCTTTATTTTGGAAACCAAAAGCGATTCATATACAATCATTTAAAAAAATATACACGTCGTATTCCTTTTGATATTCCATAACTCTAGGGTATTAATAGATCATAATGTCGTCAATTGGCACATGAATTATTTTTGATTTATTTTTTAAGCTTTAATTTTTTATACAAAATAATTCGTATTACGTAAAATAACAATAAAATTTTTCTTAACATTAAATATGAATGAATTATTGGTTTGAATAAAAATGATTCACTCGAACATATAAGTAAAACTTAGATACACACATCGAGAGTCTTGAATAATGTTTATATTATCTTCGAAACTATGTATTTTGTAACACTTGTTCTAAGACTTTTTGTATTATTTTAGAGCTATTGGAGATCCTTAGGGGAGGCCTATGTCCAACAGTGGACGTCTTGCGGCTGAGATGATGATGATGATGGTGAAAGGTATAGCACACTTTTACCTTGCAAATTTGCTATAAAACAACAAAATAATTAAATAATTTTGTTTCGTTCATTCATAGTCATAACTCTTTTACCATTTTATGTTTAACTACTACTGTTACTGTTAATTATAAATTATAGCTTTTTGCGTATAGGCATTTTAGAGAACCTTGAAAATATTCAATTTATTGTGGTTCCTTTTTAGTTTTTGATTTATTGTTTAAATTTTATTTACCATAATGGTAGTAACACATATTTGAGTACGGAATCCCAAAAAACCAGAATATACCCGAAGCAAACTCATAAAAGTTACAATTGACAAAACATGTTAAATGTTCCTTATATTCAGTAACATGCCAATCATACAAACTTTTCCAATACAAATATCGGATATTATGACACGCACTGATAAAATATAAAGCACTGAATATCTTATATCGAAAAAGCGAATCTCATAAACGTTTCCTGAACCTACGTAGGTAATGCTCTGTCAGACAGAATACTTATACCTAAGTCATACATATAGCAATTGGAATAGGTAGCATTAACTACTAATTGAACCATCAACAATCACTCGACTTCAGAGAGAAGGCAACGTACCATGAAGAGGCACATGGTTGGAGCGTAGGCCGTCGCTAAAGCCGTGCTCACGAGGAATGTGGATAGCGGAGTGGGTCGGTACACTACATTATTCGATTTTCGTAAATGTAAATAAGTACTAAAGGCTAGCTTTCGCCCTATGGTTATAGATACCGGTATTAATTAACTTTAAATTTTCCTCAATTTCAAATAGTTATAAATTACATAAACAATATATACCTATTCGTTTTGAAGTACCCCAAATTGCGTGTTTTATTTATTTAATAAAATTACCTACTTAGTATACTGTTGTGGTAAATATCATTAATTTTTCCGGTTACATTTATTATGCTGTCATTTCAAAATTAATATCTGCCCAGTTTTGCGTGCCATCGCGCGGTTTGAACACAGTTTTAGCATAGAGGTTGACTCAAAGGGGTAGAAATATTACCTTCCAAGCAACGACTGTTTTCGCATACGTCAGCGAAGTGGAAGAGTTCACACAATGGACGAGCAGTCGAGCGTCTTGAAGCTCTGATTAAGATAACACCTCGCGCTTTGCGAGCAAATGTTTCTTTCGTCAAAAGACCGGCGTTTCAAAGCGAGGTGCAGAGATGTGTTGACGTTTGAAATGTTATCCCGCGCGTAGACTGGCTGCGGCCTTTCAACCCCGATATATAACACGTGAAGCATGTAAGCTTATCTTTTGACCAAAATCAGTGTTTCATAAATTGAGTGATACAAAAAGGTGTCCTGAATTATTCGTTCAAGGATTTCATGACGCGTTGAAACAACGTTTTATGATATTCTGGAAAATTACACATATGAAAGTGCTTTACCAGTTGTATTTCAGCTCCATTTTGTTCGAATAAAGCATTTCATATAAAACCTTACTTTTTGATGTCACATTAAATGGATAAGCACTTAAAAGTTCGATGGTCATTAAAATTTATAAAACTTGTATGGTAATAATGGTCTCCTCGATCTTCAGTCAAAGCCAAACCAGATTCAAAGCTTTGTGGGGATACACGAATGCTTGTTATGCTTATAAAATTTCAGTGCATGGCATGACTCATGCACAAACTTTTGTGCACATACTGACTTCAGAGCTCAGTGTTCCGCGCTGACGTTTCGTTGATTGAATTAGTACTGACTCTCGAGATGTTTGTTAATTAGGAATTGTTTTTGCAATCTCATAGTCTATTTATTATAAAAGTAAAATAGAATTTACTTATTAGTTAGAATGTTTTTTTAAATGTAATTTTAAAAAAAATATCGGATGTCTATCAACGTTTAGAATAGTAGGTATACTCCGTAACATAAGATACCCTTTGAAGCACTACAAAGTAAACAAACTTTTAACAGAAATTATTTAACTTACCCTTGAACTCCTGAACCTATTCCCCAAGAATGTGATCTTTATACTCCTCACAATATTGACGAAACAACTTAATAACTTTTTTAAAACATCGCTTATCTCCGCGTCGAAATACGTTGTTATAAAAGGGCACAACTCACAGGCATGAAGGACAATTTGTTTAACTTTTCAGCTTACATTAGCCGAGATGAGTTTTCTCGGTTCTCTTATGAAAGTCGCCGGGCCACTTAGCACTACCATAAAAGTTAAATGCCCCATAAATCATAGTGGGCGGAGACAGCAGGGGCCCGCCGCTATAATGAACTGGCTTCTTATTAATAATAACTTGTTGACGGTTGAATCCCTTAAAGCCGAGATATTGCGATCTCTGCCCGATGGTGATCAACTTATCCTCGGGTATCAGACCGTTTTGATTGATAGAATCAATAACACGCCTCGATGACTTTAACTGAAAATCAAATTTTCTGGTTAAGGGTACTAAGTTAACAATAATATTTGGTAGCTGTGTATAATCTTTTATCTTTTGTCTCGTCTTTTTCATATTGCCGCGAACAAAATTTAATCGTATCGTATTGGTATCCAACTCCATCATCCTTCATCGCTCCATAGACACATTCTTCCGAGCACGTTAAATATTCCCGGCAAATTCCTAATTTAAACTCAATATTAATACCATTGAACGGGACAAGTAGTCTACAAACAGCGAATGAAAGCTTCCAATCAGTCAGTAACTGTTTGTCCAGCAAACTCCCGCAGGTCCCAGTTACTGACCGTGCGTAAGTACCTAACTTACTTACGAGTACTTATACTTCAACTAATGTTTGACTAAAGGATTTAACTAGTCTGAATAACTAACTCTAACTGATCCCTGACCCATTTTGTAATTTGCTAGAATATTGAAGAATATAAATGTTGATAAAGATAAATTGTTTGATACTTACATTAGAAGCAATTTCAATTCATTCAAATGGGTTTATGTAATAAATGTTCTTGTAAAAAAAAACATCATCGTGGATGGATTGGGTCCATTTGACACAATGTGGGTAAGTAGTACTAAAGTTTTCTTTTAAACCAATAATGTTAAGCATAAGTAGGTATTTACTATAAAATCTAAGGTTTACCTACAGTGGTTAGTGGCTTTATTGCTTTGTATTAAATTTGGTTTATTTAGTCAAGTAAATAGTAATAATTTACAGTTAGCAAGAAGCGAAGTTGCCTTGTCGGATATCGCGGAATTTCGCTATGTCTCAGATAAACAGAGCTTCCAACCAGCCGTGAGGGCTGATATATTCGCTTCGTAAGTATTTAGAACTGCCTCACTATATATTAAGTGAATACCAAATATATTATTACGTATCAATGTATTGCGCATGAATACACAACGATATTCTGTAGCAATGATAGTACTATTACTTTTCTTTATTGGAAATCTTCTCATCGTTTCTTTTTGCGTTTTGACAATAAGTATTTATCAATAATCATATCGGGACTGCTTTCAGTAAATTTCTTTCATGAAAATGTATTCACAAAGAACTTAGATAACAAACAAATTGTAGTCATGTTCTAAACTAAAAAGAAAGGATCACCTAACACAAAAACGAAACCATTTCCCCTCAAAGTATACTAAAAACTTAAAACGAAGCAAAGACAACGAGTGCTGTAATAACCCTGGACGTGGATTCCACCTGTTTACAGCCACCGTGCTTCCTGGTTAATGGAACACCTTTATGTCCCACTCATCGTTAACACGTATATAAGCACGTTTCGTAGTACCACCGCTATACAAGCAGAATTGGATATTGCTATACGCCAGCTACTGCTTTTGATGTCCATTGTCTGCTTGTAATCCCAGCATCATTGTCAATTTTGATGTACTGTATAACCACAGCGTAACAAGGTATAACTATTTATAATATGACTAAATAACAAAATATGCACAAAGTATTTGACACTAAAGTAGAATCAAGTAGAAAATCTGTCGCCAAACACCTATTGGTGTGTTCCAACAGCTGATAGCCAGTTCTTTCAAGGCTTTGTGTGGTTACCACCTTCGGCCACATCATCACTTAGGTACCACAGTGAGATTGTGGTCAAATACTTTCCTATACAAAGTAAAAAAAAAAGTTTCATTGGGAATGTAGAGGTGCTATTTTCGTACTGAAAGAAAGCATTTCATTATAATTCTTCTTGACCTTCCGATTAGTACCTATAGGTTCGGTTCCAAGCAAGTTCACCGCTTGAAAAAAAATACCTGTGAGCACTTTTTTTTACAAACAGAGTAGTTCTTTTTATTAAAGAAAGCTAAGATGCTGTTTTAAATTATTTTAACAGGAGCATTCAAATAAAAACGGATTAAGTGCAAACCAGACTTTTAGTTATCTTTAGAAAGTTTTTATTTTATCATCACAAGGATAATCTGATGTTACTTGAACTCTAATCTGCTGAAGCCAGTATGATGTCAAAGTTCTTCATTATTTGGACATTAAATTATGTGAAATGATTAAAGTTATGAGGCTGCCTATATTTTTCCTGAGTTATGGAGTTATAAACTTAAAATTGCTGAGGTGTTTAAATGCTACGACTTTTTTTTAATTAGACGAACGATAGTCAGTTTTATTTTATGGTGACCGAAGCATGCATTCAATTTCCCAGTTTAGAATTTCAATGTGAAACCGAAGTCTAAAACGCAAACGTTTATAAATAATGCATGTTGCCAGAAGATTTATATTTTTACTATTAATTTGCAAGGTCTTATTATCAAATTTTCCCGTTCAGGGGAACCAATATTTATGACATTTTAGTTACTTTTACATGCGTTAGATTGTATCTAGTGATGTATGTAGGTACCTACAGCTGGTTTGTCTCAACTACTATATATTTCGTATTTCAGACGCGTTGTATGGATTCACACAAGCGGGGAATCTAAGTAAGTAGGTTTACAAACAGGATGTGAGCGGTCCCACAAATGCGCCGGAGCTAAAGTCAACGTCGGTATTTGTTCTGTGGAACTAACAAATTACAACCGAGATATAGCGGTTACGTTTGAAATATTAAACTTGCTTAACGTTACGATGAAAATCATGACAAAAAGGCACAATTACTCGTAAAGACAAAGTAAAATGGCACAAAGGCGCGCGGGTCGCCGCAAAATAATACCGCACTGAAAATATTTTCGAAGATATTTTTAACTTATTCAATTAGGCATCATCCACCCTTCTTTCGAGACAATGCCGTGGAAGGCTTAGAAAGGTAATTGTTAATTTAATTGCGTAATATTTGGTTTGAAGATATTAACCTGTGACAATTGAAGACCAATTTCGTAGCAATGAACCACATTCTCATTGTCTGATCTGATGATGATCATCCATATGTATGATATTTATGTCTCGATTGATATAGCGTCTTATTTTCAGTCACATATTACATTCTTCTTATTCACATTATCATTGATTTTATTTTACCGTGACAAATAACTCCATACAGGCATTTAAATACATGACAAAACATATATCTTAATACACAAGATTGGTTTTATGCTCATCCTTATTCCAGTCAAGTTTACACCGTAAAGCACTCAGTGCATCCACTGGATAATGGCTCCATCCGTCGTTACGGATTGACGTCTTTATTGCATACTTCTGCTGCAAAACCAACCACCTTTCACCACTGTTAACTCGACCACCACCGTAATTTCAACCGTATCTCTATTAACATTAGTTGTAAAGTCGCAAAAAGGAGTGAAGTTATCACGGCAGAGCTATCTATGCGTTTGGTCCACAGTCGCATTCGTGTAGGATCTCGTGCCGATATCGACTGAAATATGAATATTGTCAGATTAATATTTGAGCAGTCTAGTCATGATTTCTGCAGAATAAGAGCCAGAATGATTCTTAAGAAATGTTTAAGTAGAAAACAATTGACTAAAAATAGATACCTAATAATATTTTAGAGCACCAAGAAAAAATATTTCAGGTTAAAATTTTAAAAAATTACAGTTTTGCTCTTACTTAAATTCACACAACGCTTCACGCAACTGTTTTTACTTAACGACAGAAAATAAGTACTTTAAATTCACATAAAAGTTTCAAAATAGTCGTAGTAAATCTGATTACGTACGGCAGGGAATTGAAATTTAAAGGTACGTTAGTGGGCAAAGCCTGCCGTAAGAGCCTTACGTTAGTAGGCAGGTAGGTACTTAGCGCTGCGCCGCGCCGTAGCCGATGAATTTGAAAAGCTTACGTACGATACTTCTAACTCCAAGCACCCGTTCAAAGAAGTCGCCACCGTAGCAAAGATGTTCTATATTCAAATTATAGATAGGATGATAAGGTTTTTTTATTATTTATTCCGTCAAAATATTGGTAAGCGGCATATTTTTTCAGTAGGTAATGTTTAATTAAGTAATTTTTTTAAATATATTTACAATGTCATATCATGTCATCATCATCATCATCATTTCAGTCGCAAGACGTCCACTGTTGGACATAGGCCTCCCCTAAGGATCTCCAATAGAATAAAAAAGTAATATTATATTTCTAGTAATTTAATTAAATAAGTCTTTTACACTACGACCATTATCTTTCTACATTGCGTCTATCACATTCCAATATATTACAATATTCGCGTAGGTAGGTTTAATAATAGCCATGATTACCTCGCTGAACCTATGGATTAGTGGTCACCAAGCTACGTCCACTCAGACTGATGCTACATCTGCCTGTGGCATATAAGGCTTGTTAACTTTTGATGTTCATATCGCCATTAGTCTGTCGACAAAGCCCTGTGCACTCATTAAATAGGTATGGAGAGTACCTACCTACTGCATCTAGTTTTAACATTATGTTGATTAGCTATTCAACTGCTAAAATAAAACTCAAACTTTTTAATCAAATTCAGCTCAATATAATCGAATATGAATGATTTTTATTTACATATTTACAATTAAAGTAAAAAATACAAACTATGATATATAGAAAACATCCTCAAAAATATATCGAATATTAAATTGAGCATGAGCTTTTGATGTGGTAAAACAACGTGAGGAAACCATAACACAGTTTGTAGTACTCACCCACCACCCTCAAGTTTAAAATTTGTCGCCAAGCACCTGTCGAAGTGTTACGGCAGTTGCATTTGAGAGCCAAAGCTAGTTCTATATAGACTTTGTGAGCTTACCACCTTTGGCCGCATCTTCACTTACCATGATAAAATTATGGTCAAATACAGCATAACCAAAGCAACAAAAATAATGAAATCTCAAACGAATTTCCACCATAACTTATACAAAGACTTGCCACCAACAAAGGCTTTATAAGAAGAATCACTCATTGTAACATTTTCTAGTGTACTTAGAAAACCTTCAAGACATTTAAAAAGTACAACTGTTTACTAATATCCTTATCCTATCCTCTCGCAAAGGATGTTCTTAGAAGTAATTTAAAATTATAAGACCTTTGCGGCTTCTCAAGCGCATTTCACATTTTCCCTTTGCGTGGAGCTTGTTTGCTGGCTTACTATACAACAAAAAAAATTATATCTCTTAAAGCAGTGCTGTTCACAAACTTGAATATGTGCAAATGTGCCTGGACACACTCGAGCTACGTCGCCTCTGACACTTATGTTTTGAACAAAGACCTAACTACATTTTACGTTAGTTGTAACTAATGCAAAATCATGCAATATTATTTTCCGCTTCGGTACTTTTATAGTAATATAGTTAAACAAAAATATAAGAAAATGTTCCAATTCTGGAAGTATATACGTTCATGCATGGGATAAGTTTAAGGTTTGTTTCATAGAACTAGTAAATGATGATGATTTTTCATATTAAATCTCAGACGAAGTTTATGTCTTCAAATAGCACTGAGCCGTAAAAAACATTAAAGTACCGTCAGAAAAAAAGTAGACGAGAGTAAAACGGAACTTCGTTTCTGTGGCTGCGTCGGTACACAGAATTGCATTAGCGCAGCGTCCCCTTGCGTCGGTTAATTTGTTGGTCACTGCTCGTTACCATTTAATTTCGTGCTCCCACTTAGCAGATCGAGGCTCACTTTATGAGATTATCATACAATTACACGTCGGCTTGCGTATAAACGAACCGCTCGATATGAAAAATGTTTGTAGTACTAAATTAGGTTCCTGATAGACTTTAAATATAGGTTTGAGTACATACAAATATACAGGGTAGTTTTGATGTAACAAAATTTAAAATAATTGAATTTTAATAACGATTTACAACGTTTGACATTTTTGAGTCAAGCATGATATTTTTTCTAGTACTTATTACAAACTATGTAGGTAGGTATATATCATTCTTCGAAATCGCACCCTTGCAGCAGATTGTAAACTAAATATAATAAGTATTCTACGGTTTCTGTTTAGAAAAGGTACTAAATAACATTGCATTCCATCGAAACGCAATAATATACATCCGATATAAAAGGTTATATAAGTATTCAGAATTCAGCGTCTTCTGACAATTACTCTACTCCTCGCGTCAGATGCAAACTGCACACATACATCCGGGTGTTATACCTACATATAATACGAGGGATTTCCCGGCTGCATCGCCGGCGACAAAGCAGCCACTTACGTCGCGTCCCGTTTCGACGTCTCACAAAATGCACCGAGAAATCTTCCCAGTTGAAGAATACCACTCCCGCAGCTTGTATGTTTGTGTATCCATTTACTCGCACTGAATAATACCGCGGTAATGGATTTTTTAAGATTACACGGTACACGGAATGGTTACACGGTATGCAGATTTTATGGATTTAAACTCAAACGTTTTAATCATGAACGCAACATGAGACTGTAAATTGAAAAATGAAATGCTCTACTTAATCTACTCCACTTTCTAAATTTAATTTTTAACTGGCTGACTCGCATCCTTAGTATACCTCTTTTTGGGCACGTGTGGAGATGTCTCCATAGACCGATTAGTAGTTCAGTGTAAAGTTGAGGGTACAGGAGCGCATGGTAGAACATCTATGAGATGTACCGACCAAATTAGGGCCGCAATAGGCGGTCTCATTAACGACTGCACCAGAAGGGTAGCAGTTAAGGAAGAATGGCGGCGCGCCCATGACCACTCTATCAAGAGTGAAACTCATAAGAAAAATAAGATTTTTGTATGGTAAAAAGCGTGTTAAAAACGATGTGAAATATCTAACTAACCTCAACAATATAAAGAGATGTATGTATTCACTACTACCCTGTCAATATTGTAAGTTTGTTTTTGCAACAAAGCCTTAACGATTATTGCAAACATACATATCATCCATTAACACAAGTATGTCGTCAAGTATATCGAGTTAATGGATATAGTATCTAGTAATATGTGCAATTTAAAATCAAAACGTTTTATTACCATTGAAGTTCCATTAGTATTCACTATTTTACATTGCCTCAGTCTAAACAGTACATTCAAAACGTAAATGTTTCAGGTGTCTGCAATACAAATTGTTCCTGAAGACATTAAAATGTAAATCCGTTTATACTTAGCTATGCAATGTGCCGGGAGCACTGTCTATGCAAAATGCAAATAATAAATTTATTATACACGCTCTACCTCAACAATATTATCTTGAACGTAGTTTAAGCAATGCAATGAATACCCTTTTAATTACCATAAATACCTACTAATGCAATCTTTAACAGCAAACTCTATCGAATTTTATAACCGTTCGTATAGTTTTAATTTACTTTGAATTATAAAAAGAAATAATGAAGATTCTACGAAAAGTACCACAGATTTATTCATGGGACTGGCAGTAAGCTTTACATATTTTCCAAATATGCTTTTCATTGCTTGTCTATTTTCTTTAAAAAAAATTATTTTATAGTTATGACGCTGGTCAATCAAATGCCCGTTTATAAACGTCCTGCGATAACGTTTTACATAACCTGTATCTTCTGATGGACGTTGTTGATTTATATTTATTTTGACAATTCACCTAATCTAATGTGGCACCATTTTATAGCCGATTAAAAATATTTAGTATTTATCTTTTCTGATAACTAAGCACACTTGCATGAAAATTATGAGAAATATAATTTTGAGCGGCCTAACCTAAATAATATGTACAATTATTTAGTACTTAGGTACGTAGGTATCAATATCATATTTTTATTTCATTAAATCATAGGCACCCCTAGGTACATTAACATGATGAGGCATCGGGAGGTTAACGAATAAAATGCATTTACGGTCTGCTTGATCGTCTATCAGGCTGTTTGTAAACATGCAACGTTTAACAGCCGTCCAGCGACTCA
This sequence comes from Tetheella fluctuosa, assembly GCA_951216915.1. NCBI lineage: Eukaryota > Metazoa > Arthropoda > Insecta > Lepidoptera > Drepanidae > Tetheella > Tetheella fluctuosa. The sequence continues at coordinate 5,912,065 of OX578231.1, read as the reverse complement.
TAAAGCCGTTGCCAAATGAAATGCGTTTACGATTGGCCTGAACGGTTGCCAAGCTGTTTGTAACGCGGCGTCATTTTGTTGGCCGCTTAGGCGGTTTGTAAACAGGCAGTGTTAAACAAATGATTTGCGACACGTAGATAATTAATCATACTTTAATTTATATACAAAAATAGCTATCAAATATATTATATCGGAAACCAGTAAATGTACATCCACACAGAGTGCATCATCTTCTAATCCAGCACTGAAGATTGAACGTAGTCTGAGTGTATGTGGGACGAAATTAGGTAGACGGTTGTATTTGCCTAATGCAATTCCACAGCGCGGCAGTCGCTGGCTACGAAATAAATTGCCGTAAAATAAAGTGGGAGCGACACGTACCGCTCTCGATATCTGTGGTAGCTAACCACTATTTGCTAGGTACACTAATTTGCAGAGACTATTCATAGATTTAAGTTAGGTTATAGTTTTTCTTTTTTCAATTATCAAACTACCAGGGGGGTCTGTTTTTATATTTAAAAATGTAGGTCACTGTAAATAAATGGAATAATAATATCTTGGGACATTCCTGACACATGGCCATCTGATCTCAAACTAAGCAGAGCATGTATTATGGAGACCATACTACATATACATTTACTACTTTTTTTCTAAAAAGATACCTAAATACACCCATACTATAATTATTCTCTTTAAAAAGTTATTTCCGCTTTGTTTCCTTGAAATATAATAAAATATATACTATAACATGTGTGATAAAAAATACACGCGTTCAATTTGGGCGTTTAGCTCAAGTAGAAGTGGTTTATAATTGCATCGTTTTATTGTTTTTTTACTGTACCTACATATTCCAACAAGCATTTTTTATTATTTTATTCTCTTAAAAAGACAGTTGAACATTGCAGTCAGAGGAATTAAAGTGAAAAATACTTTTAAAACGTAAGGTATTTTCGTCACGATTTCTTGAGAAAATTACGAGCGTGGAGATTAAACCGTGCTAGTTGTGAAATTATGACATAGCAGGTGAATTTCATCACCGGTAGTCAATTTCTGTTCATCGACAGTTTTATTAGAAAACTTGATAATATAAAAGCGGCAGAGCGCTCGGTACCTCGATGCAGTTTATTGTTTCACGTGACTGCAAACAAATATAAACCTGAGACTCTTCAGAATGAAAGACGTGACATAAAAGTTTTCCACTTCTTAAATCCAAGTGTCTGCGCGTACTTTGTTGGGTTAATAGCAATTTTACGCCTTTTAGCGAAGTATCTTTTTGCATCATGTGTTTTTATTGCGGGTACTTTTACATACATTTATCTAGGAAGTCATAACGTACATTTTTTATATTTATTTTAATAATTTTCATAGCAATCCCTTCCTTGCATTGTCATTGAGACGAGCTATTTTCTTTCACTAAACACTATAATAATTGAGAAATATTGGTAAGTGAAGTGCAGCATCAGAATGAGATAATATTATATTTTGTGTTGATATTTTCGTCGTTTGGGAAATAGAGCTCAACTATATAAAGCCTTATGGAATTGAAAAGTTAGAATGCCATAGCAGACACGTTCTCTTTTGGAAGGCTCCGTGATTGAGTCAAGAGGATCGAATGATTGAGTAATATCGCCGGAGGAAAGGCGGAGCGTATTTCAAACATCGTTTGTAGTCACGTTTTATAGTAATCCAGTGTCTTGGAAATAGGAAGCGTTGTTCGGCGTGCATTAACCCTTGTTACTTTGACAACGTGGACCCTTCTCAGTTTCCGAATGGTGAGATCTCACAAACGGAACTCCATGCAAATAAAATTTACCAATGCCCCTTTGAGTTTTTCTGTGTGGCAACTAAGTCTGAATATCCCCTTAGCTTTTCGGGTATCGATATCGACTTTATTTATCTCTGTTGCTTTGTGCCCGACCAGACATGTCGTGCCCTCTTTCCTATGAATAAAGATATTCGTGTTACATCACAAATAAAACTCTTGCTATTTCCTTATAGGGGTATACCACTTTGTTGTAACTTTGAGAGAGCGGAGGCAATTTCATGCAGAAAACTCGACCTGCATTCTTATAGGTTTGTACTCATTGGAAATTTCAAACCAAATATTCACATTCAATTTTAAGCACGCGTTGCACAGTGTTATGTACATGGAGCAGGTCTTCGAAACAAAATTAAAAAGCTAATGTGGTGACGTCACTGAGTGTAACTGCCCAAGAAAAACGCGGAATTGTGTAACGCCCGCTTCTACACACGGAGGGTTGTATATTACAGTGAGGTCGCGACTTTATCTGAGTTTCCGCTCGAGCTGCGTTCACTAGCGATAGAGTGAAAATAGTAGCACAATAAAACAGAGCTCGCCGACTATATCGGGGCAGCGAGAGGCCGAGAGCCCACTCCTTATCGGAAAACGGTTACCTTGATTCATTGCGCCTCTATTTACTTACTGATATCTTAGTCGACTGCAACTTGCACTAGACTTATTGAGGTCACGGCTTTGTAATGAAAAGGGATGCTGGGAAATTTAACGTCTTGAAACCTAGAGAGTATATTACCACCTTACAAATACGTAGACTATACGAAGTCTACCTAAAGAGAATGTCTAAAGTTTATATACGTTTCCTAAAAACTATAACCAACAAGGTTTTCTTTTCATTAATGTTTACCCACGAGAAATTACAACTGCACAGTAACAGTCTAAAAATAAGTTGAAAAGATATATCCCAGAACATTTATTTTTAATTTATGAGGTAAGGTACGAAGATATTCTTAAGTGTAACAATTAACATCATTTACTCAAAGTAAAATGTATTTTTTTTATCTATATTTTGCTGATTTTATTTACAAAAAGTTCGTTTGACCACAATCTAAACATAAGTGAAGATATAGCCTAATTTTAGATTAAATAGGTACCTACCAATCTCTTTTTCAGCATTAAATACACTTCGAGATATACATATTAACAGCTACATTTGACAAGGGGGTGTCATTCTTGGACAATCCATGGATTATCTATCCATCCTAGTATATCCATATCCAAGGTGGAGAAAACGGTCGATCATTAAATGAAACGAGAGCTTCATCACGTTGTTTTTAAACCGTATACAAAAAATATTTGAAATCCATTTAGTAGTTTAGCCACAGTAATTAATTTTCGTTTTATCAATTTCACTCATCACATATACGCCTAACAAATTCACAAGGCTAAAGTAGATCGGGCAATTACCCGAGCAAACGCGATGCCCCCATTTCTCTGTCTAGCACGTTATGTGAGACGAAGAAAACGTATCGCCCGCGCCGCGTTTAAGGTCTCGTGACTGTGCGACCGGCAATGGATGACGGCCAGTTGGCGTGGTTGGTTTGGCCTGTTTGTCCTGAGTCTGAGTGTAATTATATATAAAAGTATATATTTACAAAAGAAATGTAGCATATCAGTTATCTGACTTCCATAGCACAAGCTCTGCTTAGTGTGTTAGGAATGCCTCAGAATATTTATTTATTTTGTTTACGTTCCGACGGTATTTACTTTCTTTGAAAATTTAGATCTTTTTATTTTGTTCTAAAATCGTTTTCGACTGTTTTATAGTGCTTTAATGCACTTGTAATGATAGTATTTAAATTCAAAGATCGACTGTTATATCCACCTTGTATCTATAAGTGATCAAAACAAAATGGAAGACAACTGAGTGTACCTAGGTACTACCTGCACAGATAAAGAGTGGGAATATAAATGGCGTCGCCTCTATTCACCTCTCGCTTGCATATCTATCATTGTCTTTACTCACACAATCCAGTATGGACAGATAAACCGCCTTATCCCATTCTTTGTCTGCACGGATAGTACAGTCCATCAGCTAAATGTAGTTCGTATCATCCTCCTTTTATTTTAATCTAAGGTCAAATTTGGCTTTATAAATGTCACTTGGTACTTTGTAATAAAGTACCTATGACTTGTTGTGATTTGTCAAATAACACCATCACAAGTACTTAATAACTAAATGGAAAGTGAGTAATCAATACATCAAGAGCGACAGGAGCCAAATGAAAATGGAAATGGATTCAGGCCAGGAAATGAAAATAGATTTTGAATTGAACGTGCCGAAATCAAACCCGATGCTGAATTTCGGAATAGGGATGTTGGGTGCAGTTAACCCCGAAAATCTTTAGAACAAATAAAATTCAGTCTCATTGATGTGTAGTGTAGTTTATGTCTGTTAATGACAGATAAGACAAAGACTAAAGGACTTTTTGGCAGGAACTTGCAAAGTGACGTTAAATTTTCATGAAATCGTGTGTTTTGATTGACTGAATACCTACTTAATGTCGGTGGCGTTTTGTCCAATGAAATTCAATTCAGTTTTGTGTGCTTACCACCTTCGGCCACATCATGACTTACCATAGTGAGATTGTGGTCAAACACAAGCCTATACTAAGTAAAAAAATAAATGAAATAAACTTTTATTTCTTTCAACATAATGCATGCATGTTATGTACCCTAGCTAATATTTTAACTTCATTGTAGAGTAAACGCAAACATTATATTTTTTTATTCAATACGTGACGGGTGATAGATATGCTAGGTAGTTATTAGTCTTTGTCTAAATTAATTAAAAGTGTACATAACCAAAAAGCGATTACAACAACAAAAAATATAATTACAACTGAGGCTGCCTTATCGCCGGCGTATATACTTTTAGGCTGTCTCAAAAAACCTATGACCACCATTTTACTAAAACCTTTCTGACCTGTGTATGGACATTTATAAAAAAAAAGAGAACCCAAAACAAGCTGATGCACGCCATAAGAAAAATGACATGAACAATAGATACGGTAGATAGATACCTACCCAGAAAAAATATCTTCTTTTCGATCATCAACAGACATTTTTTAGATTTTTTTTTACTCTTTGATCACAATCTCACCATGGTTAGATGAAAGGTAAAGAATGTGGTGAGCCTAGAAGGTACTGGGTCTCAAGTGCAGCTGCCGGAACACACCGGTGGTAGCCAGCCAGGCGGGTACAAAAAGTTCCCTACCACCGTACTATGGTTTCCTGTTTTATGATTTTCTTTCTCCGCAAGATCATTGTAAGATTTGGATCCATGACCTTCGACACGGCAATCGGTGACATTCCAAGAACGGAAGGATTTATATAAATAACCTGAAGCAAATAATAATAATATATATTCTGGAACTATATTCCTCACACACGACCATCTGACCGCAAACTAAGCAGAGCTTGTACTATGGAAGCCAGATAACTGATATAATACATATACTACTTTTGTTTTGTAAATACATACATATATAGACAATTACACACAGACTCAGGACAAACAGACATGTTCATGCACACAAATTTCTGTCTTGAGTGGAAATCGAACCCACGACCTGCGGCGTGACAGATAGGGCATCTTACCAACAACGCCAACCAACCCGTCAAATGTGAGGGCAATGGTATGAGAACATGCAGTCCGAATTCATATAGATAAAGTCTCATGGGATATACTGGATTTTGATTATTAATACGCACACTATTACTTACCAAATAGTATATGAAATTTGCCCCAAATACGGTTTAACGAGAAACAAGTCTCTGTCCCGAGAGTACCCCACAATTGTAGCCGGTTATTGAGTCCGAACTCAATGAGGCGAGCTCATCTCGTTTGCTGGACTCGGAGTAAACGAACCCTACGAAATATTCAATTTTGCTTCCCAGGCGACGAGATTTTTTTACGTTTTATCTGGCGATTGTTTAATGCAAACTAAAGTAGTGTTTTCTATTTTCGATTTGAGTTTTAGAAAAGTGAAAACTATGAGTAGTTTTTATTGACAATAAAAATTAGGTAATTAATTAATATATTACTTTCAGCAATAGGTACTACAAATTTTATCTCGAAATTAAACATGAACATCTTCTTCTTCTTTTAATCGGTCCCTCATTACTGAGGATCGTGGTCACTGGACCCCTTTAAACGGACAAACTGCCTCCATCGACTCCGGTCTAAAGTTGCCATCACCGCCTGCTGAAATTTGCTTACGGACGCAGCTTCTTTTACTTGGTCGGACCATCGTGTTGGCGACCGGCCTCGTGCTCTCTTTCCTTCGGTATTGCCAACGATGATCAGTTTTTCGAGGCTGTTATCTCCCCTTCGCATTATGTGGCCGAAAAAGGTCAAAATACGCTGTAGGCAGACTGTAGACAAACGGGTTTTGATATTGTAACGTAGTAAAAAACGGGTCTTTAGTTATTTAATTTTTATTAAATATTTTTATTTTTCATTCGATTATTTAATCGTTAACCGGTTTATAAATTAATATTTTTCCTTGATTAATTGTCTGTAGCTTTATATTATCTATACGGTTCGCAGCCAATTAATCAATTATCAACTTATTTAATGTTTCTTTAATTTATTTATCAATTATTATTGAAACATTATATTTGGCTATTGATTTTTAATCGATTGATCGATATGTTTCCGAACGTAACTATCTCTTGAGACTGTTTTATTGTCTGTGGCCTCGGTTGTCCTCGAAGTTACAGCCAGTAGATCAGTCCCATATTTATTTGGCATTCATAGGGGAATTAGGGAATCGATTTTGTTCCATATTTGAAGGAAACTGGATTTAATTAATTTATTTTTTTTGTTCATATAAATTGATCGTTTGTTCGAATGATTTGGTCAATGGATCGATTCGGTTTTCGGACGAAACTTTGTGTTGTCAGAGAATAAATAAATTTTGGACATCACCTATTTACCCATTATTTTTCAATTTTAGTTTCATATACTATTTTTTATATAGAAATGATTTAATGTTTACATAGCAAACCTTATTATATTTTTCAAAAGTCACGTTAGGTTGTTTCTATGTATTCAAAGTACGTTTCTTACCTTTGTTGTGAGTTCATTCTCGTCAGATTGTCCCCTTAAAAGGACAATATTCTCGCCATATTCTGGGATTATTTTTAGTTCCTTAACCCTTGGTGGTGCTCCTTGGATAGGACAAATAGTTATTTCTTTCATGTCTCACGATGCGACGCGTGAGCATATATTTTATTTCAAGCCAGTTTAACCTTTGATAATGGTGAGTATTACTACAAGTGCTCGAAGTGTTCCCTTCTATTAAGGGTTTCGATCCCTAATTTTGGTGGTTTTTGTTTAAGCTTGGTGCAATCGCATCGGCCGGCCAACGTCGCGTGGCGTGGCATTCGTTATGACGACAGACGTGAAATTAATTACAAGCCTCCTTGGCTTTTACCAAGGTACGTTACTTACTATTAAGGCATATTTGTATTTAAATCCAGAATTGTCCAACTTCATTGGTCAAACTGTGAAAGATTCCATGAGGTCTCATAGGTTAGGTACATGTGGGTTCCTCATGTTATTATCAAGGAGTATATTCCCTTAATTTGTTAATTTATTTGCCAGGTTATAGTCGTAAACCTAAATAAATATTAATTCATGTTAATATGTCTATAATTCCTGTCGGGGTTAGATTTTCCCATCTACACTCCTATTATTATGTGACTGTAATTAAGGACTTTGTGTCCATTGCAGGAGGTTTTTTCTTTTCCGGGATACTACGAGGGTTTTTTTTTCCCCGGGATACTACGAGGATTTTTGTTTCGGGATACTACGAGTTTTTTTACTACGAGTCTACTACTTCTTCTAATACTACTTTTTCTGCTGCTGCTACTTTTTATACTGCGGGAACCTACCGGGTCCTACAGCTGGAAGGAGTAACAAAGGTTTTATAATAGATATATTAAAATAACATTAATCTGAACATTATGGTATAGTGGCCGTTTCCACTATTGGCGTCCAATTAATTTTAATGAATAACTTAGTAATGCAATTCATCTCAGGTAACCCACAATCTTTCTCCTTCTGAGAAGCTAGGGCATATATTAAATAAACTTCTACTTTAAAACAAATTGATTATACTATTCTGAACCGGTAAATTGTGTTTTATTTTCATCAGGGGTACCTTTTAGGGAACGCAACGGACAAGGGGGGGGGGGTTAAAATCCGTTACGTTACAATATCGAGTTGGGAAAGGATAGACACATTTGTGCGTTTGGCTGTCCATGGAATACGGAGCATCCGCCTCCAGCACTACATTTCGAACGCGTCTATCCTCTGTCTTTCTCTTGCTCGGATTGTCCACGTCTCAACTCCATAGAGGAAAATCGGAAAAACTAGTGCTCTGACCAAACGGGCTTTCGTTTTATAACTTATACCACGATTTTTCCAGATGTTTTGGAGGCGTGTCATAGCATCTTTAGTCATAGCTATCCGTCGTTTTATTTCTGGGACGCAGCTACCTTCATTATTAATATTAGAGCCCAGATAAACTAAACTGTCCACAGTGTCGATGCCTTGGATGTTATAGGCACCCGATAGCTTTCTCGCACGATCTATTACCATAAGCTTGGTTTTCTGCCTATTTATTGCAAGCCCTACTTTGCCACTTTCCACCTCCAATCTGTGTAGTATCTCCTTCATGTCGCCAAAAGTTGTAGCAAGGAGAACGTCGTCAGCGTACCTCAGATTGGAAATGCGCTTTCCACCAACAGCAAAACCCTTTTCCCAGCCCTCAAGTGTTTTCCGAATTATATACTCTCCATACACATTGAAAAGCAGAGGTGAGAGGATGCATCACTGCCTAACGCCTTTCTTGGTGGAGAACGCATTTGAACAGTCGGTGACTATTTTGACGAAAGCGGTTGTTGATGTAGAGGCAACGGACTAGGTCAATAAGATGCTGAGGCGTACCCATGTCCTTTAGAACCTCCCACAGCTTGTCCCACTCCACACAGTCAAAGGCTTTGGTGTAATCAATGAAACACAACAGTACAGGGCTGTTAAATTCCCGGCTCTTCTCAATAATTTGGCGAACATTCAGGATTTGTTCCCGCTTTAACAAAACCCGCTTGTTCTTCTGGAATTTTTGGTTCGAGAAAGTGTTTTAGCCTATTGTTTAAGATGTACAGGAGTATCTTGCTACTGTGTGGAATAAGTGCCAAGGTCCTGTAGTTGCTGCAGTCTTTGGTAGAGCCCTTTTTATGAAGTGGAACAAACATGGACTCAGTCCACTCTTCAGGCCATCTTCTGGTGTTCCAGATAGAATTGCAGATGCTTAGAATCTGCTTCACACCTTTGGAATCTAGGTTTTTAAGTAACTCTGCGGGAATTCTATCTTTACCTGGAGATTTTCTATCTTTTAGACATCGAAGAGCATGTTCGACCTCTGATTGCAAAATTTGGGGTTCCTGTGGTGATAGACCTGTCGGCGCGACACTAGTGATAGGTTGACCGGTGTCATAAAGTGATGCGCAGTAAAACATGAACATAAGCCAACCAAATCGCTCCATCAACAATCAAGAGCCAACAAGTTATAGAAGCCTAAGATCAATAGGTAAGTATGGCTTCGAGCGACTCTACAAAGATTTCCAAGGCTTGCAGCTTTTGAATTCCCTCTTTTATGGCACTCAAAACGTATTAAGTTCTTTCAAACGGAAATCGGAAAAATGACGGCAAGAATGTATTTACCTAGATGCATTTAAACAGAACGCTTTATGCTCATAAATATCTTTATTATAATGCTGAAACCCACATAATTCTAATGACAATTTAAAAATAAAAATGACTAAATAAAGGTTGGTGCCAATTTCAAAATGTTTTAATCAAAACAAAACTCTTTCGTGGCTCCTGCAGTATATCTAAACCCGCAATTTACGAGAGCATTAACAAACGCAAAATTATCGATAGCATCACTTGTCAGCGGGCAACTGATAAACAGATTGAATAACGATTATTATATTTTCTATTTGAATTGAATTATTGAACGATAGAAGCCCGCATCAGACCCGCCTGCGCAGGCCCTGACCGCAGGCCACAGCCTATTTGCAAATACCTCAGCGAAACAATATAAAGACTTCGTCATATTTATCCACTAATGGGCAGCAATACTATTACTATAAAGTTATCGCTATATTAAGCGGATAGTATGGAGACGACCTTTGCAGCTACTCAATCGACTCTAATGCTTTTGGTAGGGTCGGCGACACACTTTCAATACCTCTGGTTGTTGCAGGTGACCATTTAACATGAATTAAAAAATATATATATCTTGATAAGGTGACATATTTTTTGATATGTAAAGCATAAAACTTCCAAGTGCAGCCAGGAGCACTGTCATCTGAATCTCGCAATTGATCCAGCCACCTAAGACGAGCCTCTTAAGGTGTTTTACAAAGTTCTTGGCCATAAGGCCATGGGCGCCAAGAATAGGGATGATGACTGACACATCCAATCCGCTACTTTTTATGTAATGTCAAAACGATAGGTTTATATGGAGCTTTGTATTAATTAAATACATAGTTATGACGTCATAATTATAAAGCATAAAAAAAATTACTTTTTATGGTTAGATTAGTAATTAAAAATCATAAAAAGGATTAATAAAACAATCGTGGTTTCGCCCCTATTTTTAGATGTTTTATACATTGGTTAGTGTTTGATAATTTTGAATACATGCCTGTATTCAAAATATTCCTTATTAATCAATGTCCCAAATGCCATGTGCTACATTAAGATATTTACTTTCTTTATCTTTCTCAGCGTTCATGAGGTTCTCGTCGATCGGTCCCAATATAATGTATGAGTTATTATTATTTCAATAAATATTTAACTAAGTAGTACAGTGCTCAGTATGTTCAAGTCTTTATATGTGAATGAAATCTCTCTACACTGATTCGTTAGCTAATATGCTGTTCAATTTCACCTGTGGTCCCAAGGCAACTAATTCCCAGGACAAAAGTAGTCCATATTTTGTTAATCCAGAGTACATGAGACGTTAATAACATAAACATCCACGCTTCCATAGTTTTAATATCCAATAGAATAGGTAAGAACGATCACATGTTGGACACAGTTAATTCAGCGAATATAATTGCAAAATATATACTGGATGGAACAGAACTGTAACTGACATTACCAAAAATTTCTGAATTGCAGCAAAATTATTAATCGCATTACATTCAAACATTTCCATAATACCTAGTAAGTTTGAATACAATGATATTTTTTTATATCCTCATCTAGCATGCGAATAAAACTATCCTCCCATACTGCCGCAACACGTAATACAAAGTTTTTCATTATTTCACGTCACGTGTGTACTAAAATAAAAACATAAAAACCTCTTCTTCACTTGCGAATTACTAAAAATCTGAGTACATTGTTGTGTAAGGTCCCCGTTGGAATTTGCGAAGCCTTTGTTACGCCCCGTGCAATAAAATATTTCATTACTGTGTGAAACATCCTGGGGCGACGGTGGCGAGCTCCCGCACCGCACCGCGAAGCCGGGGGCATTGGGATGCACTAGCTACTTTTTTCCACGAGTGACGTGCTTGCATTCTGATGCTCTTTAGATATTAATAAAAATATTCGTTATAATCTTTTCCATTTTCATAGCACATTAACAAAGGCCTTTGTTTCAAGATGAAATGATTTTTCAATTTAATTTCTGCTTTGAAAAGTCAATTAGCTGAGAAATTTATATTTTTATTTAGAATTAGGTTATCATTATACACCTATAAACGTTAAAATTAAATTATCCATCTATCAAGGTCAATAATTTAACTAAGCAATACATTTTAAAGAGTCGTATTTTCAAATCTGACCGGCACGTAGAAGCCCTAAATTACAGGAGTGCACACTAAATATCCTGTCAGACCCTATTCATACGCCTCTAAACGCTTACCTATACACGCCACAAAGGGAATCTAGTCGAGTGTGCCTTTGAATGTAGATGTCACGCATTCTGACATGTGTGCAGCATTGTATAGCGTTTCCGTAGTACAATAGTTGTTATCATACGACTGCTCGCAAACTGCCTAATTGTGAGTTCACGTGGAACTTGGCACGATCTCTGCTTCCTTCACACTGTACAAGCCGTATATTTTACATTAAGATTTGCTTCAATTATTTTGGAATTCAATCTGCTATTTTGGATATAACAAATGGTAAGCAATGTTGTGCTTGTGTGTAAAAATAGCATGATCATGCACCTTTAGTATTGCTCCTTCATGTAGTTTAACTCAATGGTAACCTAAGCAGATGAAAAGACTTGAAAAATTGGCATATCATGCGGCCTTTGTAACCTGACAAGAGCGTATTTACAAGTAAATCCAGCCAATAAAGTGGAAGGTAAATTAGAGCTGAATTTCTTATCGATTTATTTCAGTGGAAGCTCCTGCACATCAATCAATCGCAAATGACGTGCAGAAATTGAAAGACTGCTAGGTATCGACGTAAATATTTCAAGATAAGTATATTTTGTTTGATAGATATTTATTTTATTCCGATACTTATCCTTTTTTCTCTTGATTGGTTCAGCTATGTTTTGCTTTCATCAGTTAGTGTACCTTAGTTTCCAAAGCGAACTGATTCACGGGTCTATCTGAAGTCTGATACAATCTGATTTTGCCTAATTAATAACTATAATTAGATCCATTTTCTAATTTATTAATTTCTGATTAATATTATTATGACGGGTCGGTTGGCGTGGTTGGTATGATACCTACCCTATATATCTATTCCCACTCAGGACAAACATTTGTGTGCATGAACATCAAGACTCAGGACAAACAGACGTCCTGAGTCTGTGTGTAATTATCTATATATGTAGGGTATTTACAAAAGAAAAGTAGTATATGTTGTATATCAGTAATCTGGCTTCCATTGTACAAGCTCTGCTTAGTTTGGGGTCAGATGGCCGTGTGTGAGAATACTTATTTATTTAATAACATCAACTTTATATAACTATCTATATGGATGACTAATCTAAATCTGCAAATAGATTGTAAAACATTCAGTACACTTCCGAGTTGTACAAACTTTATAACGACCTAAATTTACTTTTGCAACTGCTCAACTTCGATACTACAGTGTACTGAAGAGTAGTAGGTACCTAAGTAGGCACTCGTAATAATTAGATACTGTAGTGGTTCTATCTGTAACACTTCAACATTCGAGTGTTTGATGTTATTTATTAATTAATAGCATTTGTAAACTTTTGTATTATTAATTTAACTATTTTTTTAAGTTTGTTGAGTCGAATAACATAAAAGTACATATACACTTACCTAATGTCATTTAGGATATAATATATGTATAAAATAAAATACATAAGTAACGTTTATAGCATAAAGATTGCCCTTAAAGTCCCCCTAAATATGTTTCTAAATATTTTCCCAAATACACCGTTTTAGATTATAATTGGTCTAATGTCATATCTGCGGTGGGTCAACAATAGAATTAACAAAAAAAAAGTTAATGATGATGTTATTGCGACAAATATCTATAACGGATCGCCGAGAGGTTGCGACACCACGTGTCGCAGCTGGTCCGTTATCTCTTGGTATTTTATGGGCGTGTATGTGCAGGAATTGCAGAAATAACAATCGCAAGATATGGCAATGACTATATTACAAATTACTAAATCAAAACACTATTAAAATAACGAAGGATTACAAAAGTAAACTTGGATTAAGAGCTAATGGATTTGTGCGTGTGCACCGCGTGGCGACCATCTTAAAAGTGATCGTCGTCACCACTATGACACTCACAACCCCATTCGGTGTTACCCGCTCTGATAAATCATAAATTCCCAAATTAAATAATTAGTCGCATCGACTAAAAAGTCATTTAAATATCACAATAAATCGAGTACATTAATCACGCGCCGTTACGGCCGTCCTGCATCATCACACGTCCTCGTGTGCGTGATTTTCTTCATTCAGATCTATGGACAAATAAACAAACACTTGAATGCTCACTTATCAACTCGGTCATTCTGACCAAATCACCTTAGACTTTAAAAGGAGGCTTATCAAATTAACCTAAGACCAATAGTCACTTAAATGCTAAGACACATTTTACTGACGATATTAGTAAACGGGCCACACAGGCCACACAGGCTACGGAGGCCACACAGGCTATGGATGACACACAGGCTATGGATGCCACACAGGCTATAGATACCACCCAGGCATTGGTTGCCACACAGGCTATGGTTGCCACACAGGCTATGGTTGCCACACAGGCTATGGTTCCCACACAGGCTATGGTTGCCACACAGGCTATGGTTCCCACACAGGCTATGGTTGCCACACAGGCTATGGTTCCCACACAGGCTATGGTTCCCAATCAGGCTATGGTTCCCACACAGGCTATGGTTCCCAATCAGGCTATGGTTGCCACACAGGCCATGGATGCCACACAGGCTTTGGTTGCCACACAGGCTTTGGTTGCCACACAGGCTATAGTTACTACACAAGCTATACACTTACACACCACACAGATTATTTTATTACCACACAGACAATCCAACAAATTATTCACCAGCACCCGCGCCCTTAACGGAATATTCTGACATTATTTGTTGGTGTTTGTAGCTTAGATTTTGGTTCTAGCCTTGTTTTGTTGCACTCCTAATTTTCTACTAACACATAATTGCCTACTTTGAAATTCTTTACTTAAGCTTTGTTTCTGTCAAACCGAGCCTTCTCTATAGAAACACTTTCCTCTATCGCCCGAGCCGCATGCTCTGATTACATCTAGCTAAATATTTGTCTCGTCTGTATTAACGCCAATCAACGGTCATCAGTTGAAGTGATCTAGCAACTTTCCCTATTAAAAGTTCGTGAGGACTTGTCTTAATTGTACTATTTACAGTGCAATCAATTGCAAGTTGAACTTCAGGCAACGCTGCCTGCCATGATTTATGATTGCCTGTTTCGACTACCCTTAACATGTTCTTTAAAGTTGACATAACCCGCCTCGACTGGTACCCGCAGCAATCAGATGTAAATTTATATTGTGCGCTGTAAACAAAACTTGCCTATACCTAACAATGGCACCGTACTTTGGTAGTACTAACCTGGGTATCTACCAGCTAAGCTTTTCCTAATCACCACATTAAAAACAAAATGAAAACTTCTCACCCGGTTTGGTAGGAAATGAGCCCATAGGTGGCTTGATGGTACAGGCATCCACTCGTCGCTCAATTTGGCCGCCATTATAGTCTGCTTCTTTCTTCTTGCACTGCGTTGCAATGTGTCCCTGCTCGCCACAGTAGAAACAGGTAACCGGCGTAGAAGATTTCTTTGAGACATTGCCTGTAGTCTGATCCTGCACCGTTCCCGATCCCACTTCTGATAACGGATCGCCGAGAGGTTGCGACACCACGTGTCGCAGCTGGTCCGTTATCTCTTGGTATTTTATGGGCGTGTATGTGCAGGAATTGCAGAAATAACAATCGCAAGATATGGCAATGACTATATTACAAATTACTAAATCAAAACACTATTAAAATAACGAAGGATTACAAAAGTAAACTTGGATTAAGAGCTAATGGATTTGTGCGTGTGCACCGCGTGGCGACCATCTTAAAAGTGATCGTCGTCACCACTATGACACTCACAACCCCATTCGGTGTTACCCGCTCTGATAAATCATAAATTCCCAAATTAAATAATTAGTCGCATCGACTAAAAAGTCATTTAAATATCACAATAAATCGAGTACATTAATCACGCGCCGTTATCTATAATATAAAATGAATCGCAAAATGTGTTGGTAAGCGCATAACTCAACAACGCCTGGACCAATTTGGCCAATTTTTTTTTTAAATGTTCGTTATTATCAGGAGGTTTTTATGAAAAAAAAAAATACACCGGGAACGTGGGTGAAACCGCGGGGAACAGCTAGTTGCTTATAAAATATTTCAAACGTGGAATACCTATACAAACTTGTGTTTACAGGTTAAATTATACGTTTTATACGTTGCGGATGGCAACAGTCGCGATGCTATCGGATGCACCCGTCAACGAAACACATTAGCGGTGCTCGTTTACATTTATCAGCCAACTAGATGCTAAGTATTCCTCGAGAAGGATAACCCAAGTTAAGCTTATCTTTCGTTGGGTAAAAGACCTAGTTAGGTTTTCACGCAAATCACAACTTGGCGCCATACGTATGCTTGAACCCTTTATATTACTTATCTATTTGAATTATAAGCGCTCTCCTGCTAGCTAGGATTCAAATAAGATTAATGTAACGTAAATTAAATCCTAAATATAATATTTCAGTTTCAGTCAATACAAAATTGATTTCTTAAATCACTTCCAAAAATTCTAACATAAATCATAATAAATAATCAAATATCAAGTGAAATTACACTGTCAAACTCAAGAGTGTCATTTCCACCGTCATAAAACAAGAAAATGGCAACGATGATCCACATCTACATAATTAAATAGGATGCCAGCTGTAAGAAGGGAACTCAGGCCGGGAGTTTTGTGCGTGGCGCGGCGCGGCTCGGTGTGGCGGCGCCATACTCAATTAAATATGCACATCCAGACATTGCGAATGACGCTTACCGATTCCAGGCGAAAGTTTTAAACTTGAGAACCTGTTGAAGACTTGCAAACTACATGGAAATTTGAGACTTGAATTGTTAGATAGAATTGTTGATAACTTTTTTTAAGCGAATTATGTTTAATTCTTGCTTTTCTCGTCACGGCGGTATCGGGAGAAATCAGGATAGCGTGAATTTGAAATTTGGTGAATACATAGACTAATTACAACTCTTTATTACTCAACAAAACCTTTCAACTTTTATATACGAGTATCTAACGACTTCTAGCTAAAAGCCATGTTTTTATTTAGGTACCTACTACTAGCTTTTCACCCACAGCTTATCTCGCGCAAACTTTATCAATTTTCTGTATATTTTTTCCATCTTCTGAAATGGACAAATTAGCCGATAATAAATTTTATGATGTTCTCAACTAAACTTACTTGTGAAAACCCTATTAAACTCTGTTTGGTGGTTTTGGAGATTAGGTACCTGGAGATTAACATGTTTAAATAGACAAACAAATACAGAGACAGACAAAAGAATTCAAATGCTCACTGCATTACATTATTAATTAATTCACATGAATTGGTACCGTATATGGTATTGCTTTGTACAATTTGGAATATAGTACGATGCGCCATCTATGCTACGCTAAAGTCAAAACTTTAAATTTAGTCTTGATGTAAATCTTTAGATTCACATTGTTTTAACTGAGTACCAATAGAATAAGTAAATACTAATCTATTATGATGCTATGCTGATGTCAACAGAAAGAGAAGATGACGTAGAAAATAATCGTAGAAGCATCCATTTTTCAATAACGTTACTAAACAACAGTCTTGATAATTTTTAAATTAGCATAACTTTTTTCAGATTGGATTATCCGATTGCAATAATACATTAAGTATACAGTGCACCAACAAACAGTAATAAAATCTAATGTTAGAAAAGGTTATTTTTATATATAAGATTATTTTATTTACATATTTACAATTAAATTTTAATTAATTTTTATATATTATATTACATTATTTATTTGTGGTACCTACTAATAAAAAAAGAACTTGACTATACTTAAAAATAAATTTACATCCAAGAATTCTCGCGAGAATGCAATAATAAACTTGTACAACTGAAAAAATAGAAAACTACTTCATGGCTCAGTAACACGTTTCTGTATAGAAAATAGTTAATAAAAACATGGCCTTTTACTGGACCCCGTTACTTAAAAGTTGAAGGCTTTTGTAAATAAAAAAACATCAACAACATACTCGTACAACTTGTCAAATCGTCCATTGGAAGGTACAAATATTTTCGAACAATGTTACAAGTCCAAGTGAAGTCATCTCCCTCGACAAATACATCTTAGAAACATACAGCTATAGAGATACTAGAAAGCGCTATAATTATGAAGTAATAATAATTACTCATACTTACCAATTTTATATTATTCAGTAATCGTAAGGTCACGTTATATTATTAAAAGGAAGTGATATTTTTTAAAGGTACGTAGTACCTACCTCTTCATGGTTACATGATTTTTAATTAATTTATTCTTGAAAATGTGTTTTCTTTTGTGTGTTAGAGTGAGCGCATATATTTTAAATTAACTTAAGTTAATATCTATCTCTTGCATTATCAGAATAAACTTTTAATAGCTAATAGGAAAAATATCCGTTGAGACCGATTAGCATAAACTGTTTGTTTCTCTACCGAGTTTACAAGCCCATTATTTTATACGGTTTGTTAAAAGTTTACCAATTTTCCATTAAACTGGAAAAAATAATGGGAACTGCGCATGCATGCCGTGGGGCGTTTCCATTAAGTGCAACGCGTTTCAATAACCTAGACATTAGCAAGTGTACTGATAAAGGTTCCTAAGGGAAATGACATTATAAAAGTATTTGAAACTTCGCATTAACAAATGGTTTCAAAAGACTGAACTAGGTTCATGACTAAAATATAAATATGTCATATCATTTGACTAGGTACAGTCCTTAAACAGATGATCTGAATCATATTAAATATAATTTATTCGCTAAAAGTAGCTCATGATTTTAGTTTGCTGTCATAATACGTGTAAGTCCATTAAAATTTCTAAAATCCCTTAGTGCAAGGATTCCCAGCGACATATACCTACCAATGTATATAATCGGATAAACAATTTGTAGAATATGGTGTTTGTATCGTCTAGCTGATTTATATTTCTTGGAACAGTCCATTGGCTATCTGGACATCTGTTGGCGTTCTGCAGTGTTTGCTTTTCATTTCTCGGAGCAACAAACGCTAGTCTAGAAGAGGATGCGCGCGCAGCGATCGCATTCGCGATAGCTTTGAACTCTTGTAATCGTGATCTACACCCCGTGCTGAGAAAAAGTTACTTCAAGCCCATCTACGCACGCAGTATGTAACTGCACTTTTAGTATTACTAGCAAAAATGTTAAAAAATTACAAGACTTGCTATACGACTATTAAAATAGCTTAGTATAGAAAAGGAAACGATCGCCGTTAAGGCACTACTTTTATAACAATTCGTTCAATAAATGATACGTTAATCACTATTTGACAACCATCAATTATATATAATGAAATAAATATAAGCAAAATAATTATTAATATATTACAAGTATTACAATCGCAAAGTATCACTTAATTTATTCACTACATTTACAATGTCATCTTCTTCATTAAACATTTCTTCAAAATCATTATTAACTTCAGGAGGTGAAGTCTTATCTTTAACTTTTTCTCTTTGAGACCTATCTTTTGTAGCACTTCGATCTTTTGAAATTAAATTTAGCTGATTAGCACAGGAGCATTCTGGTAGTTTACTTGTGTATTTGTAATTATTTACTTCTTGTCCTACTCTTTTAGTTATGCAGCCGTTATAATTACAGTCGACGTGATTTACATTTTCGTTTGTTACTTTTTCTTGTAAATAACCTATGTTATTATTCTCAAATAATTTACGTTCATCTAAATTATTATCTATCTGTTTATGAACGTCACTATTTTTGGGAAAATTGTCATAAGATTCGTTGTTATGGATATTATTATTTCTCACTGGTAGGAATTTTAAAAATCCAAATCGGTTTGATTTCTTTTGATGATATTGTGAATCTGATGATGGTTCAACTTCTGGAAAAACATATGGTTCATAGCTATAAGTTTCATCATTTTGTGAGTGTACATCATTATTATTTTTATAATCGTTTCGAAATTTGGGTTGATCTCCTGCTGGTCTTATTAGCGGTGGTTTTAATAATTCTAAATATTCCCATTGTTTGTAAGAAGTTCTTTCTTCTAAGTTTTCATTATATTCGTACTTCGGTCTATTATAATCCTTATTTATAATCTTGGGATTATTTTTGTTTAACACATAGGGTACAGAGTCTGGAATACCAGTTTCTTTTATTTTGTTATTTGACATTAGGACTCGTTTTGAACTGTCAATATTTTCTGCAGAAAACCTATAAGGCAGGTCATTGAACCGTGCACTGTCTTCCCTTATCATAAAAGATCTATCTTCATTAATACGAGGACTCCAACCATGCATATTAAGACCGAATTCTTGATTTTTGAGTGATGGTTTATATTTTTGATTTAATAAAATGAATGATCTTTCTTTAAGATTATTCTCTTTTTCGTTAGCATTTTCAAACAATGATTCTTCAATAATTTTATTTGCAGTCCTTTCAAGTTGTGTATTATTCTTATTCAAAATTTTGATTTTCATCATCGATAGTATACTCGATTCACTTAATTTCTGTAACCATAAAATTATGGATAGGTACATTATAGAGATGAAGAATTAAATTTTGGAGATAATGTTGAATGTTTTTTTTAGTAATAATATGAAGTTACCTACATTTGAATGCTCCAGTTTAACAATATTTTCTACATCATTATGACGGGAGTTTGTTACTCACCTCTGTAACTCCCGTAGGAACAATAAATCCGGACCCGAGTCCAATATACAAGGAAACTAAAACAACAAATGCATTTCTCATTTTCTACTTCCGTGATATAATAAAACAAATAATAAAAAAGTGAACTCGTATTAAAGAAAACTAGACCAAATATTTTATTTCACTGCACGATGAAACAACTGTGTACCTATCTGAAGCTATGAGATCGAAATACGATGTAATTGTTGATATCAACAATTTACATTGAATTACAAACAAACAGAATAAATAAAAGAAAGGAACAAAGCAAATAATGTTTTTGTTTACTATTTATTTAATAGTTTCAGATGTACAATACATTATTGTATTAATGCCAAGATTACCATATCACATAGCTGCATTGGATTTGCGGTTAAAAACTTTATGTAATTTTGGTCATTGATTGCAAAATTGAATTTTTAAGTTCAATTTTGTCCAAATACAGCCATGATTTCTTGCAACAGGAGATGAATATCGATACCATGGTCAGCAAGGGTTTGGACCTCCGTTTGGAAGACTTCGCTTTCCCAAAGAGCTCCAAAGGTTTCTGACCACTCTTCGCTTTGAAGGTTCTCCATTGTGATTTGGAACTGTTCATCTTCAGATAACTTCTGGTCGAAAAGAGCGGATAACTTATCTTTGGGGAAGACACTGATGGTATCCTTTATGTAGGAGCTAAAGTCGGTGCCACTGGTCGAGTGACGAGCAATTCTGGTCTTGTCAAGGGAGATAAATTCTGAAAATATAGGCCTGTGTTAGACTAGCTAGAATCCTTTCATCCCTAATTTTCATTCTTTATTCCAAGATACAATTTCATGAAAATATGTTCAATTGTTACGGAGCTGATTCAAAGTCAAAGCCTTATTCAGTTTAGACCAAAGTTGAGTGGTGACAAACATCCATACACACAAACTTTCGTAATAATATTAAATGTAGGATAGGTATGTAACCAAAACATTAAAATACCGATCAGAAAGGTTCGATAGACATGGAAAACAGTAATGTAAACTCACCAATCATTTCATTGAGACGGTCGATGAAGAACAAAATATCGATGTTGTCCTTTTCCAGGAACTCGACCACCTGAGAAATAAATTGTTATTTTAAATACAGATGGAGCCATATTCACAATATTCAACATAAAATGTCACCAAAAAGTTTTCAGTATTGGGTAAAACTATTAATTTTAGTTACACTTAACACCATCCTACTGGTGTCCTACAGAGTCGATGTAGTGTTGCTTACTTAAGTATATAATGTACCTACCTATGTTATCATGCTCTGTTTAGGTTGGGAATGAACCCCTAAATAGGTACATGGTGTTTTGAAATAGTATTTAATAATAATAGTTTATTCAACCAAATAGGTTTATAATTATCGGAGATTCAACCAAATATACAATTTATAAAGAGCGTGGAGTCAATAATTAGCTTATTATAGAAGCTAATTAGCTTCTAATTAAAATGATTTTATTATAAATATATATGATAACTACCATTTTGATTTACAACTAGATACTAATAGAAGTATACGTCAATGTGTCAACTTATTTGATTAAACAGTAGGTTTTTACTAAATGTAACAAAAACGAAGTTGATAAAAAAACTTACAGCTTGGAATTCTGGCAGAGTTTCCAACTCGTACACCAAATCCCTGAAGTCCTTTGTTCCTAGATATTCGAAGGACACTAAGAATTCTTCATATTCGAGGTAATGTTCCATCAGGTGCTCGATATCATGACCAGACTCTTGTGTGATGGTATCAAGGAAGTCTTCGAAGTGTTCGTGGAAGAGTTTCTTTGGCTGAGGAGCCGAAAGGCTGAGGCCAACCAGGGCTAATAAGACGATAGCGAACTTCATATTTCCGGAGTCTTCCCTTGCTTAGTGACAATTTGACAAGACCACTGTGTCTTTTTATACTATCATGATAAGACATTTGACATCTTAAGAAAAATGTCATGTGAGATAATTTGCTGTTATCCGAATTTTATCTAGCATGTACCGATCATTTAGGAAGTTTTGGTACTTGAGACGAGTAGGCATTTATGTGGTATCGTAAATCATGAATGCTAAAGGTGATTATAATCCGGGTGTTACGTGAAAGTATTATAGTATTTCTCTATTACTAATCTTTAAAAATTCATTAAGTTCATCGATTTTTTTAGCAAGCAGTTCAGTTTCTACTTCATCATCAGACCCTAGTTGGTTTTATCAACCACTTCGCAATGACGACTTGAAAGAGCCTGACGACTTTTAATCTTTCTTTTTTTTTTCGTAGTTTTTTTTTTTTGCTGATGATATCTAATGATGATGATTATGATTATGATGAAATAAACAATGCAGTAGTCAGACAAATAACTAGCATGTCAAAATTCATAGGTATTTTGTGCAAAAAGAAATAAAAGATACTACCTATTAGCTAACATAATATTATTATGAACAATACGCGCAATCTCTTCGAAACGTTCTCGCATTGTACGGTCGCTAAGAAAACTGTTAAGTGTTTTATAAAAATACTAGCTTCCGCCACGCGAGTGAAACTTGCGTTCCCCAGGGATCTTATGTTTTCCCGGGATAAAAAGTAGCCTATGTCCTTCTCCATACTATAGGCTGTCTGCATACCAAATTTCATCGCGATCGGTTCAGCGGTTTTGGCGTGAAAAGGTAACAAATAAACAAACAGAGATAAGTAACAATAAACGAAATAAGCCGATATCCCATAGTATTACATTATATTATAAATTGTCATAGTATCAAATATCATCTATTTACAAGTACCGAGCTAATTCTATTGAATATCTATTGCAGAGTGGAGATATACTTGCTTATCGCTGGTTCGTAAAATATTGGCACTTGAGACAACTCTCAAATATTTCAGTCAAAGAGTAAAATTTTTAGATATTGTAATCTGGCATTTGAGCAAAACTTTAGATACGAAATCTATTGGAAACCTACTATTATATTACAACAATATTACATACCATACGTTATGTTAGGCGTGCCAATTTAATTAATTTCCTTTTCCTAACTTATATAAAGAATGCACAGAATCTGTCTAGCATTAGTCACGACGTTCCGTATCACGGTATATAATTTTATCATAATAAATCATTAAAGTAATGATCTTAAAATAATGAGGGTAAATTTGAAAATTTATTGACTACCGACACTTGCTATCTAAAATCAGTTCACAGACGCCAAACGTATCCAAGCTATAATTGCGGAGATATTAAAGTTTTAGTTTTTTTTGCTGCTAAAAATGAGTGATAACAAAAATATTTCATCTCAATCATCATCATCATCAATAGAATCCGATCAAAGCAACACTTCTGGCTTTTACATCGACGATGACTCACACCTGAGGCTATCATATTATCAGTACCGAGGAGCCAACGCAGAAATTTCATTTGGTGAGTCATTCAATGGTTCAACGTTCGATCAATCCATCGAACATAATCAAAGCGGCGACACAATCGAAACCAACTTAAGTGAAACATCTGTGCAAGATGACGAAAGACAGAAGCTCAGAGAATATTACATTTCTCAAATCCCAGATCTGCCACACCCGTCATTCACTGTTGCATCAATAATATCTTCGGCATCGAGTAAAATGAACGCCGGTACTGGAATTCAATTCAGATACATGAATCGCATAGAACAAGGCACTAGGGTCCATGGTTCCCCAAAACCTATGGAGTTTGCACCGCAGCGTAGATCCACGATGAACCCAAATGATTTCTCCCGTATATGAAATGATTTGAAGATATTTGCGTATGAAGAATGTTTAAGTATAAGTAAATTAATGTTTTTGATAAATTTGCTGGTTCATTAAATCAATAGTCTTGCGTCTTATTGTGTCATTCACTATAATTACCTACTTATTAGGTACATATGAGACTAAACAGGTAAGTAGAAATTCTTTATTCGTCAATTGGTAGGTATATTTCGTGATAAATAACCTTCTTAAATAGATTTTTGAACAATATTACTTTACAAAATGAATTACATTTACCTACCTTGAAAGTACTAACCAGTGGCCATGGTTAAAATAGAGTCTTATCTACATAAATCGATGGATCAAGTCGGTCGCTATGTCACTTGGCTACGACTTCTACCATCGACAAGACAAACGCATTACGGTCATTAAATAACTTCTACCCGTTGTTACCGCGCAAATAACTTCCCCTTAAACTGAACTAACAGAGAAGTTAATAACATATGCTTCCACACTACTGGTGAAAAACTGAAACCTAAATAAGTTTCCATTAAAAAATTAAAATTTGAATTATGATATTGTGTATTACATTTACTTATTCAACCTTTTGTTTAAGCAAATATAATTTATTAAGTTTTTAACCAACCTTATTTATAGTTAATGAGTATATTACATAGAATTATGTCATTTATATATTTTAATTGTTGAAATTTTGGATAAAGTGTATAACGAGTCATGGCGTGTTGAACTTTAAATAAGAACCTATGATAATAAATAATAAATTAATTCTATTATCAAACAAACTCATGAACACTACTTACTTGCTCAGTTATAATTTAATTTTCATTAAAAAAAAAATGATATCAAGTTTTTTTCATTATAATTTCATAAGCGATCCATATACACATTATGATCATAATATCCAAAACCAAACTTTTTCGTTTGGACCTTCGGCAAACCTGAGAAATCATTCGATTAAGTATTAACTCACAATAGGTCAATGGACTAATCCAAAACAACATTGATTTGTAATATTTCTCATTAAAAAAAAATAACACTAGCTGAAAACGACAGGGAATTGTTTGTGATGCCGCATCAACAAGATGCGAGGGAGAAAAAACATGAAACATATAATTACTGTCGCTAGTGATTTCCCTCGACGACGCGCCGAGCTAGGGCGGTCTATAATGGACTTTTTGCATGACAATAATTATTACTTTTTTTACGAATAAATTAAATGTTCTAAAATGCTTTATATAATTAGACGATCTGTATTATATTAACTAGCTTCCGCGGATTCACGCGCGTTCACGAGGGATCTTATGTTTTCCCGGGATAACAAGTATCCTATACGTTAATCTAGAATATATTCTATTTGAGTGCCAAATATCATCCAAATCAGTTCAATAGTTTTTGCGTGAAAGAGTAACAAACATCCATCCATCCAAACTTTCACATTTATAATACTAGCTTCCGCCCCGCGGTTACACCCGCGGTCCCGAGGGATCTTATGTATTCCCGGGATAAAAAGTAGCCTATGTGTTATTCCAGACTATAATCTATCTCTGTGTCTCATCCAGATCCGTTCAGCCGTTCTGGCGTGATTGAGTAACAAACATCCATCCATCCATCCATCATCCAAACGTTCACATTTATAATATTAGTAGGATAGTAGGA
This sequence comes from Tetheella fluctuosa, assembly GCA_951216915.1. NCBI lineage: Eukaryota > Metazoa > Arthropoda > Insecta > Lepidoptera > Drepanidae > Tetheella > Tetheella fluctuosa. Next base: position 5,886,299 of record OX578231.1, on the reverse strand, counting down.
TTAAGTAGAAATAGTAGCTAGTAGGATAAGTATCTAAAATTAAGTAATTAAGTAATAATTTAATGCTTAAAGGAAAAATTAAGTATATTAACATATTTTATTTGCGAAGGCATCTTAATGATATAAATTAATAAAATAGCATTTAATACTTTAAAAATTGTTCACGTAACATCCAACTCCCAATTTACCTTTTCCGGAATATTCCTCTAGGACCTTTTACAGTAATGAAAAACTCGGTAAAAATAATAGAATCCTAAAACTTCTTCCACTGGGAACACTATTTATAAGGTTTTAACTTAAAACAAACTGTCAAACAAGTAACCCCGGGGAGCAAAGTTTCGAATGGCGCTAAACTTCCTTAACGTGTCTTTATTTCTGATTTTAACGGGACGACATTGTGGACCCAGCTCCCTTTGTGGCAGATTTTACTGCACTATAAATAATGTTGTAGTGTTATAATATCCATAGGTTATAACTGCAGTTTTTTTTATTAAAACACTAGCTTTCACCCCGCGGTTTTATCCGCATTTCCGTGGTATCATTATAATTTTTCATTGTTAAGTAGGTATATAGCAAATTTCATGAAAATCCGTGCGCCGTTACGAAGCTGATTTTTGACAAATATACATATACACACACTTTCGCATATAGGTATAATATTAGTAGGATTAAAATAGTATTCATCACATGTAGGTATAGTAATATAATAACTATATTATTATTATGCTACCCAAAAGCATACCTACCAAACGTTTGAAACCCAAATTGACACCAATGGGAATTCCGCGGAAGCGTGGCCAGAACGCAATCTCCTTATACATCCCGAGGGAAGGAAAACAACACAAAGTGTTGGCCGCGTCCGATCACGGATTAGGCAAATTGACCGTACACATTTGCATAATAAGAATGCAGGTTTAAAAAAGATCGGGCGTCTGGCACAATATTATTAGCATATAGATTGTGTGCGTGGAGCACGACGTAATCAATCAAGTGCCCGTTCCAGGGTTAGTGGATTCAATGGAAGTTGCCCACGCCACGTCACGCCACGCCATCTGCACCTTCCTAATATTTAGTCGATTTTATAATAACCTACTTTACCTTGTAGCTTTGTATGTGGAACTTAATCTGAAATGTTGCATAGGTAGGTACCTACTTGTTATTCTTTTTACCCAAACTCTGAAGGGCAACTAGGATAACTAACCGGTAACAGTTAACTAATTCTTTTGGGAAATATTGTAACTAAGTAGGTACGACTTGCTGGTAGAAAACCCACCTATACCTACTATAATTAAAATATCTAATCTAAATAGTATTAATGCAATATTTTTTCCGCTACTTATTGCTGAGTGCATTGCTATGGCACTACAACCGATGCTTTTATTACAACCTTTAATACCTAGACTAGGTATCTAGGTACCTGAGTATGTAAAATTCATCAATCTTCGGTGAACGTTCCTTAGCACATGAAACACATGAAAATTTCATGAGCCACAGCAGTAGGTATTTGAAATTTAATAAAGGTGCCCCAGAACAGGGTCTACACACATTATGCATATAGATCTAATATCGTTAGGCAGTAGGTAGCTAATGCGGCTCGTCAGTAAACAGATTATAGAAAGTAGAGGCTCAAAAATATAGATACCAAGTATCCGTTATCAAGCACGACTCGACCCTCCATCCACTTTGAGCCTCGCTTTTGATCTTTAAAGAAAAGTGAAGGACCTACCATGCTTGGTAAACATTCATGTTTGTTTTTTAAGTCGGTACCTACCTATGCTAAGTAAATACATCCATGTCTTTCATTGTTATTACTTACCTATTTGGTATTCTCAGCAGTGTTGCCAGAAGGTTACATTTCTTACATTTTTCGTAACTTTTGACCCCCTCGCGTAACATGTAAGTATTTTTTTATTTTAAAGTCAATTTTCGTAACTTTTGAGAACAACGAGATTTGTAATACTAGATTTTTATTGTAAACAGTTTACGAACGCATCCAAATTGAACGCACCTAAAACTGGCGCGTCTAAAAAGTATTTCAAACCATATCACACTCAAAAACGGTTCTGAATGGATCGCGCCATGACAAAATGAAACGTATCCTACGTAACGGATGGATTAAAACTTGATTTTGCTTGAGCATGTGCGCGCACTTGCGAAGTAGGGGACTTCGCAAGTTCGCGCCGTTCGCGGTTTCGTAGCTACTTAGCTAGAAAAAGAAAATAAACAATGCTGATTGTGATTTGTTTTATATCGTTGTGTTATTTTTTGTTGTCGTACATTTATTGTTTATTTTTATTTATTTGGTAAGCAAGTTTAGCGTTAAAGTTCAAATTATCGTGATACGAGCGCCTATCTTAAAGTATTAATAATTACCAATTTATAATGATACTATATTATGAGCGAGCAATTATTTTAGGTGTTTAGGTGCTTTTTGACTCTTTGACCATTCCGAAATTAATCAAAGTTCCGTAAAAGATTTAGGTTCTTATCGTCAAGGCTCGAAGAGCCGTATTATGCTATGTACTACCCATTTGTCAACCAAGTACCTTTTTCAGAAACCTCGGACCGAAAACTTGCAAACGAAAAATTACTATCGTACGTATCTTTTGTAGCAAAAATGTAACATTTTGGGAATCGAAACGTAACTAACGACTCAAGGGCCCTGGCAACACTGATTCTCAGTTTAATATCTAAATCATGTAAGTACCTAAACGCACGGTAACTATGTCAAGTTTTTATATAATACTTGTACCTACAGTTAATTAATTTAATTCTATGCCTTATACATTTTATCCAATTTCAATTCATAGAAACATTTATTCATTAACGAACATTTACGCAAAATTATTCGTAATCCCATTAGTCGTTGATTATCTAAATAATACAATTGGATTTTACTTCCATGTTCTATTTACAAATTCAAAAGCTAACCAACGCAAATTTCTACGCACAAATTCAAATGTCGAGTTTCAAAAGCAGACAAACAACTTCTCCTAGTCTCAACAAACACCACAATTAATCTCACCGTAATTGCCATTTTGTGCAGTCATTAGAAGCACCCCTTTTGTCAATTCATAGACAATGAAATTAGCATAAGGGCGTGAAAATAGCAGCCAGTCGTGCAATTAGCTCATGGCTCCACTCAAAATCGTCGTACCTATTTCCACCTAAATCTAATTAGGTAATTGAAATCATTCGACGATGCGTTCGCAGCGCGATGCGGCAGTAGGTAGGGACTAGCTGCATCGCCAATTAGTTGAGAGTTCGCACCGCTCCGCTCGCAGCTCTCTGCGATGCGATGTGACGATGCCATTTTCGAGGTAAGCTCCATTTACAGACAGGGAATAGCTGCAAGCGTGCGGTCTTGTTCAATCGCCTAATTGACGACTCGAAATTGTCTTCACCACTGCCGGAACGTGAATCTGTCGTAATTCCAGAATGTTACATCAATTTAAAGTTTGATAATGTACCTACTATGTGTTCAGTAACTTGTTTTATTTATTTAGGTACCTATTTGCTTTTGCTACATATCTATTTTCATATTGCTTTTTTAAAAGGTCGTGCTTTTTAATAGTTTAGTAAGCATTCCCAATTTCTCTAGACGAAGTTTATATTTCAAAGGTGCCAACAGTGCCAAGTAGGTATGTCTTGCTAATATGACACTTAACTAAATATTAGGGAAATAAAATAAATAAAAATCTTAAATAACAGCAAAGGCCCTGAAAGTAAGCTCTCCTATATCTCCTTTGGTTTAGATTTTCCCATATCCTGGTTCAATAACAAACTATACTGGGTGATTTTGTTATCACTGGCAATACTTGCAAGGGTGGAAGTACTCATCAAAATGAACAACTTTTATAATGGGACTAACTGTGAAATCATGAAAAAATTATCAGCTGTTCCAAAATAATATGGTTGCTTCATATATTTTGGTCGAGTAGGTATTGAACTTTTGTATGGAACAGCTGATAATTTTTTCATGATTTCACAGTTAGTCCCATTATAAAAGTTGTTCATTTTGATGAGTACTTCCACCCTTGCAAGTATTGCCAGTGATAACAAAATCACCCAGTGTAGGTATCTTCATGATTCGTACTAAGAAATATAACAAATAATGCAGGTACATTCCTGGGTAGTTACTACACTGTTATACCAAACATCTTGTGCGTGGCTGAATCAGATGCAACCATAGGGACAGTATTTCAACCAATGATAAAGTTTGAATCACAGCGATTATTCAATTCCGCACAAATTATTCCAATTGTAGGTTACAACGCTGCTATGACAATCCCCGACCTCCGTGCCGGGAACATTAATGTTATTAAATACCGCATGCCTTCACTGCAATTAAACTAGGCGATAATTCGCAGGCGTTCACCGAACGACTTGATATTACCTTGTACGTCACTAAATGCGAAATGTCTTTAGCGACATCACGGATGTATTAAACGATTAATTCATGTACCTATTATAGGAAGGTGTGTAATTACGCAGCGCCTGTAAGCAAGTGGAGTGTTAATTTGTGCAGTCGGAACTTAACGCGGCGCGGGTGGCATCGGCGGGGTATGTAGTCGTATCGTTACGTTACGTAAAAGCAATGGAGCGGTTGAACGTGTTGCTCCTGTTTTTGGCATCGTTCGACGTGCGAGCCGAGGTGAGCGACAAATTGCGAACAAATTGGAGAATTGGAACAGCTGAATGTTTCGCTCTGTATAAATTCCGTAGTTAGGTACAACTAACAACAGGATTTACTCTGCCACCGGCCCCCATTGACGTAGTGATCTATTTTTTGTCGTTTCACATTTCCCCACCAAGGAATTTGTGGAAAAAATAAAACCAACAGTTGCAAAATGCGAGGAAAATCCGGCGTTGACAAAGGTAGAATGAGTGGTTAAGTAATTATATTGGAATTATTCTTTATGGCTATGATTTTTTAATGTGACCACTTCTTATAAGTACCTACAGGTCTCGTGGATCAATTTAGCAATGGCAGCGTGAGGGATGACTAGGTGCAAGTTAAAGGTTAATGCTTATCTTTGTTTCCGTACTTGAGTAAACCTAAGTAAGCCAGTTGTTTTTATATCAGATGGTACACGATCAAATTATAAGCCTAGAAAAATAATTTCTGAGATCCTAAGTTAACATTCTGACATCTAGTCTAGAACCAATATACCTACGTACTATACCTACTTACATATACTTATGTAATGTATACCGTATTGATTATCCCATAATCACTTTATTATACTTCTCGCTCTACTTATGGAACCGTTGTTGAATAATATTAAAATGACTCCAAAAGATGCTTAGATGTAGCGCTTGCTCTTGCAGGACTATTTGTTTTGAAATTATTACCGGCTCTTCAACCTCCTGAATCGTGCGTTAAAGTCTGACAATTCAGTAAGTGCCTGAAAGTGTGTGAAGTCCTATTTGAATGAATAAACTATTTAATTTCATTTAATTTTAATATACCTACTTAAATAATACATTTTGATTAAGTATACGTAATTTCAGTGCTACATGAAATGCGTGTTTTTGGATTTGGATGGTAAGTAAAAATAAGTTTTTCACCCATAAAACATGCCTACCTAGATACCTTTTTTTATCTCTACTTTTTGGTCCTTTTGTCACCTGTTTTGGCTATAAATAACTCCTAACTTGTGGTTTTTTCCTGGGCTATCAATATAGTTGGTTGAGACAATCGAGTAGGTAATCATTTCATGGAAAATTAGCACGCTATGATAAAAAAAAACTAAGTTGTTTAATTTTATTTCAATGCGAAAACCTTAACTAAAGTTTGACTAATTACTGTGAAAAAAGAATGTACCTAAAAGTATGAACATTAAAGTGACAATATCTCGAAAACCAGAAAACTTTGACTATCTAGCTCCAGTGACACTCTGGCGTGTTATTTTTGGGACATTTTACTAATATCCAGTAGTCAACAGACTAATACCTACGAAGTTCCCATATAATATCCGAAATAATCACAATAATCATTAACCTGTGAGAAATCATAGAAAATACCAGTGTCACTCGCACCACCATAAAATTCAAAGCCTGCGAGGATCAGACCTTCGTTATTTTATAAAAGCTGAAAGTTTATCTGTGTATATCCCCAATACAGGTAAGAACAGAACGATCCCCGACTATGAAGTTTGGATCATGTAGCAATAGAAGTATGCAATTTTAATCTATCCTACCTTATCCATATACTCGGACCGGACATTACCTATCCCATCTGATAAATGAAAGATCTATGTAAAATTTTGATGATTGCCTAATGTTATCCGATATAATTAATTAGGTTCGGTTCCGGATCGGATTGTCTTTGGATTCCTGATTGCGTTATAGTTAGATGGTATTCCTTGTCAGCAAATTTATCAATACACTTATTCAAAAGAATTTGTAGGCTACTTATGGTTATTTTTTGTTTATTACCTACGTTGGACGAATCTACAGGATATTTCCGCTACGATAAAGCGTTAAACCTACTTCCTGACGACATGAAGAGTACCTATAGTGTCTTATGATCTTCATCGCTGTTGGAAGAGAACTGACCCTGAGGTAGGTAAAGCATCTCATTCAGAAGATAATCCAAAGTATAGTACCACACAACCTTCCATCCAAAGATAAAATCACCATAATGGAGAATTTGTAAGAAGATAGATATTGTGAGTTGTAAAATTTAATCGGTATCTACCTATATATCTATATACGTATTAACTTGCACACTACCTACTTGGTTGCAGAGCCTAAATCAATTGAAATATGTAAGTACTTCCATCGAGATTAGTTATCCTACAGTAACCAATATTATGTTACTTTACTAGGTACACCACTAATGCGAAGTACCTTAGCACGTTACCTGGCGAAGTACTACTACCTTACCACCGTGCTATGCTATGGTAGCACGGTGAAACAAATTGAAAATCTGTACCGAAGTAAGTACTCGTTACCGCTGATTTCCAGTAGCTGCATTTGAAAGTGAACATTTCTATCACCACATAGATAAATAAATTATTGTGATTTGTATGTCTTGTGGAAATAACGGTACTCAAATGCGTTGCTATCTTTTGTGTCAGCACTATTTCTTGATGTGATGGATCGACTGTTATCAAAACTGTTAGGTACTTTATTTGTCACAAAACATTACGTCTTCTATTTAAATTCTATAAGGAAAGCAATCAAAACAATGAACATTAATTATTAATACTTTTATTTACAAGTTTACATTTAAATTATGTAAATTGTACACCATATTAACAATGACTTCTTACATACAAGAATCGAACAGTAAAAGGTGCTTTTTATTCAACTTTCATTATTTTATATATTATGATATTATATTTTTCTTCATGTCAGGAATACAAAAAAGTTTGCTTACTTTGTACTTACAATAATAATTGGCTAATATTTTGTTTACCAACAAAAATATATGTGGTACACATACCGCAATAAAAGTAGGCTTTGAATGTATGTGGGCACCGGGAGACAGAAGATGAGAATATTCTTATTTAATCATTTAATATAACCATCATTATAATGATGCGAAGTGCCGGGCCAATGGCCGCAAAAAAACACTTAAGCAAAACTTAAGTCGTGAATTATTGCATAAAATAAATACTAACAGCAATCTCAATATCTATCTTTCACGGGCCTCTTAAGCATTGAAGAATAATTTATACTAGTTGGCAATTATAGGTACTCGTGAGCTTATCTCCTATTCGCCTACACAGATAAGTCCATGAGGCTTCCGTGCAGGCTCAACTATATAAGTGTAATTTGTTCTATGGTAAATAAATATCCTATCAAAAACATAACATGTAAAAAAATGCACGTCTCGCTACGCAGTTCCGTAAAAAGTTGTGAAATGGAATGTAAACCAAGTCGGTTAATTCAGTGCCTACCTAACTATGGGAGCAGCTATCCAATCACTTTGTCATGAATTGATAGTTTGTTAGTTAGCTAACAACATTTTATTATAGTACCATAATATCATTATTTTTCTTTAATAAAATAATCTACATAAAACAAAATCTATCTAATATTAGCGCGGTGTGCTTTTATTTGTTTTAAGTACTTATATGGAGGACTAATGAAATTACTTAGTAGATTATGTTGCTGTGTACATTTGCCAAATCACTTTTAGGCTAAACAATAACGGTTTGCTCAAAATTTGGAGCTTGCGGGTCTGCTAGAAGTATCTTAGAGATTTTGATGATCGGTGAGTCAGTCAGAACTTTGACATGCAATAATTCTATACTTAACTACGTAATTTGGAAATATATCTAGCTATATAATGCCCTCATGGTCACTGAAAATTTAGGCTTCTAGTTTTTTCTACAACGTAGTTACAGGGGGTCAAAAATGGCCCGAATGGTTTCGAGAAAAGGTTAGTACGGCCGTGCCTTTTATTTTCTCGACTTGGCGGGGGCGTTTCCGTGGCCCTAGATATTTAAAAAAAGTGTTTATATCCTCTTTGCTTGTTACATTGTCATAAAAGGCATAGAATTTTTGTAATTCTGACCCACATTTCTCAGGATCAAAACCAAAAATATTATTCAAATAATAATACTTTTGTAACGTCTTAATTTACTACATAACATACTATAAGGCATACATTTAAATGAGACAGCCTAAAGCCTTTAGCCTTATAGCCTTTTTGGGATTAGGCTGCGAACACGCTTCGAATGTTTGATCACTTCACATCACACGTTCATGCCCTAATCCTAGGTAATTTTAAAGCCTCTATACTGGAATCAATTGTACTTAATAAGAAGTATTTAACCAATATCTCCGGAGGCCATTATGTTTTCTCTTTGTGTTTCCATCAGCAGTGTTTGCAACTCAGAGTAGATTCTCTCAAGCATCACTAGTCGGGGTTTTGTATACTGAAATGTGAAATTAAAATAAGTAAATTTGAATATTTAAGTAGGAATAGCTAGATTGCCATTATTATATCACTAGTGCAAATAAATAGCTTTATGCCCATTTCTACTTGACTGTGGCATATAGATTACCACTGCTAAATGAACCTCTCCTACCAAAAAAATATATACGCGTCGACTTGAGAACCTCCTCCGTTTTTTCGTCGGTTAAAAAGGGGTCGATTTAGTATGGTTATTCCACAAGTGCAAATTAGCACCTACCTAAAAGTTACAAGTTCTCTAATAGTGGTTTCCTCAAGTTTAGCTGCACTGTAATAATTATATATGTCAATACATATTTTAAATTTAAATGCTTTTTTTTTTATAAAAAAAATGGCAAGTATCCATTTTCTGTATCTCTTATTTTCATAAAGTGTGTGCCAGTCATATCCTGTGATGAAATGAAATATGAAATGAAATGAAATAATTTGTTCATTCAAATAGGCCTTCACAGGCACTTAAGAATAGTCAGACTCTAACGCACGGTTCGGAAGGTTGCTTTTACTGAGAAGAGCCGGCAAGAAACTCAGCAATTACTCTTTTCAAAGCAAACTTAGACTATTACATAAAATTTATCCTGCAAGAGCGAGCTACACCCAAGCATTGTCGTCATTTAAATATTCATCAACGTTATAGTATGCCTTTTGTACTAAAATAGACTTAACACATTCCTTAAATTTATGTAATGGCAAATTTAAAAGTGCAGGAGCGATCTTATTATAGAAGCGTGTACACAGTCCCAAAAATGAACCTTGCACTTTTTGGAGTCTATAAGCAGAGGTTACAAGTTTATGCTTATTTCTAGTATTAATAGTGTGCATGTCACTTGTTTTTACAAAAAGACTTATATTTTGTTGTACAAATAATATGTTTGCATAAATGTACTGCGATGCTACTGTGAGGATACTAATTTGTTTAAACTTATCTCTGAGGGAAGCTTGAGAACTCAAATTATAAATTGCACGCACCACTCTTTTTTGCAAAATGAAAATAGCTTCTATTTCAGCGGCCTTACCCCAAACCAAAATGCCATAGGACATAACACTATGAAAATAGCTAAAATAAACGAATCGAGCTGTATCTACGTCTATTAGCTGTCTAATTTTTCTAACTGCATAAGCAGCCGAACTAAGCTTCCCCGCGAGACATGATATTTGGGTGCCCCATTGAAGTTTTGAGTCTAAAGTAATCCCTAAAAATACTGTTGACTCAACAAGATTGAGATTCATTATTTAGCACCAAGTAACAGCCTACTTTTTTTACATTGGGTAGTGCAAATTTAATACATTTAGTTTTCTTTGCATTATAAACTAAATTATTAACAGTAAACCAATTTAATACCTGAGCTAATGCACCATTTACATCGTCATAATTGGATTTCAGTCTATCAACACTAAAAAGCAGTGAAATATCGTCAGCAAACAGTACAATTCCACAGGTATTTTTGACATAAAAGGGAAGATCATTTATATAAATTAAAAATAGAAAAGGACCTAAAATAGAGCCCTGCGGCACACCGATATGCACAGGACAACCAGATGATTTAACTCTATTGACATCAACACTTTGAGCTCTTTCCCCAAGATATGACTTCATCAGATCAAGTGCTGCACCCTTGACTCCATAATAATTAAGTTTACGTATGAATGAGTGTTCGGTGATCAACACAATCGAAAGCTTTAGATAAATCACAGAAGACTCCAATAACATTCTGTGACTTCTCCCAAGCGTTAAAAATATTTCTTAAAAGCGCTACCCCAGCGTCAATGGTTGAACGACGTTTTCTAAAACCATACTGCTATGAAGGTAAGAGTTTGTTCCCAATTAAAGTGAGCAATCAATTGCGTTAAAATTATCTTTTCAAATACTTTGCTCAGGGCTGGCAAAATGGAAACTAGCCTATAATTAGTAGGATCACTACGATCTCCCGCTTTGAATAATGGTATAACTTTGCTATGTTTCATTAAATTCGGAAATTGACCAAAATCTACGCATTTGTTAAAAATAAAAGCTAAATGGGGAGCAATGTTATCAATGATACCCTGCTGATGTTGAAAGATCATTGAGCCAGTACAAAGCATTGTTTTAAAACAAATTTAAAATATATAGTATTAGCATACAAGAAATTAAAGTGAAATGGAAGCTGAGTAAAATTTATATTGAAGACAAAAATGACGTGTTATATTCCGCCGGATATTGTTTTTTTTTAACTATATTTTTTTTCGTACTTTTGATTTTTTTATACATATTACATTAAGTACATATTTCTTAATTTTTAATGCATATTCATCCTACTCAAGATTGATTGGAACATACAATTATGCAATAATAGAATAATAAAATCAACAACATTACCTTAAACAAAGGGATCAACTTGATTGATTCCGATTCTTGATTACTAGGCTTGACCAAAACAGTAAGATAATAGAGCACTCTATTCTGAAATTAAAATAATTTTAATTTGTAATTATATTATAGTGGCACATAATCATAATATTATATTTTTAATCATGAAATAAATAAATAAATAAAATGCTTCAATAACTTTAAAATGTTGTAAACTAGATGCAAATATATTCATAGAAAATAGAGAACCTATTAAATAAATAAAAAATGCTCTGGGGTTGAGAGATGAATAACTTTGTAAATTTTTACCATTTTAATAACTTCATTAATAATGACATCATCAATGCTCGACCAGGGAACAAAATTATCTTCTCTGCCGCACACATACTTCACCGAGTTTTGTATACCCACTGTAGGAATTACAAGTAAACTTTCTGAAATTAATAAATCACAATCATTAAAATATGATAATTAGGTATAATAAATAATAGTAAACTAAATAACTACAATTTGTATCTTTACTCCCACATAAAATCAATCTTAACTAAACTAGTCACACTATGGTTGCCGTTTTGACATATGTACTAAAAAGAGACAAACATAGTGAGACATTAGACTTGTGTCAAATCGGCCATCATAGGATTCCGCTAATTAAGGTAGGTACTTTTACTTGTGGTGTGCAAGTGTAATGCAGGAGGATACAGACAGCAGTCTATATTGATTATTATTTTGTACTAAACATTTCAGTCTAAAAGGATTTTTATAATAATAATTGCAAACACTAATTCAAAGTCATTTATTCAGCTTAGGAGCTAGCTAGAAGAGCACAAGTTGACTTGCCTATTTAGATCTCAATTCTTTATCTGCAAAGCCGACAGTCCTGCACTTCTTTTATACAGAGCTTGGGCCCTTTTCCACATATAATATATTGGTGGATAATCATTACAAAGAACCAACATATATTTAATTTCTTTATGGTCTTAGGCTATCCATGTTTATAAGCGTAAAAAATAGACAATTTAAGATGCCTTTATCTTAATTTTTTTAGGTAATTCAATGAATAATGACAATTTTAGCTTACTTACCAGATTGAACGCTGTGTGTTATCCAAAAGAAAACTAAAAACGATAACACTATAATTATAACTAATATTGCTGTGAGGCTAATCCTCACATATATTAATGCTATAATATTGAATAGTATCGCAAGAAAGAGCGAAAGCTTAGGCCATGACGACTTGTTTTCTTTGTTTTTGTACGATATCGTAAAGATCCTGGAATTGGGCGAATCTTTCCGTCTCTCAACGTTTAATGTTAGTTTCACACCATTAACATTTTCAATCTCCAATATGCTATCCCTAGGCATTTTAACAAAGTATTTATCTCAGGAAATTAATATAAACAAAGCATGTTTAGCTTGAGAAGAAAATAAATTGTTTTGTATATAATAATTTGACATAAAGTACCGGTATGTATTTTTTTTTTTTTTTTTGTTTTGTTTATGGCTTTGCGTCGATTGCATTAGCCAAAGACAAAGTTAGGGAAAACAAAGATATAAAAATAAAATTAAAATGCGAGGAATTTGGTAAAGGAAAAGGATTGGTTTATAATTATACTATAATAAAATACTTATTTACAATACATATTGGAACAATTATAGTTTGATATCATTATTATCAATAAATCTGGCTATTATTTTATATACATCTGGATCGTTATAATATAATAAACAAATAATAGAAGTAGGAAATGGAATACGGATCGACAGGAGTTCAGAAATAAAAGCAGACCTATTAAACAATGCACAGGAAAAAAATATGTGGTTCAAGTCTCCGTACTCCCCACAGGAGCACATAGGATCAGCAACAATTTTAAATTTGAACAAATGTGCTGGGGTACAAACATGTCCCAAACGGAGCCTGCATAAAACTGAAGTGATTCTCTTGCTTAACTGAAGATTGCTAAACCACGGCTTACGTGGAATAGACTCTTGTATTAATCGATAATATTTCCCTTTGGTAGCACCATCAACCCAGAGTTCATTCCACGCATCATGTAAATATAGTTCAGGCAGAGAAACCAAGTCATGACAATAATTAGTATACGGACATACATCTCCGACATGAATAGCCTCGTTAGCCAACCGATCAGCAATTTCATTACCAGAAATGCCCACATGGCTTGGAACCCAAGCCAAAACGACTCTATAACCCCTTGATGAGCATAAGTATAAAAGTTGTCTAATTTCAAAGACAATAGGAGGCTGTTTATGAGACTTGAATGGAAATCTTTGTAAAGATTGTAAGGAACTCAGCGAATCACAAAAGATTATAGCTTTTGATAGCTTCAATAGAAGGACATACTCAATGGCCTTAAAAAGACCATAGCATTCACCGGTATATACGCTAGATTCGGGAGGTAACTTTATTTTTTGAACAATTTTATATTGTGAATGGTAAACCCCAACGCCAACACAGCTAGTATTAGAAAGTTTAGACGCATCAGTAAAGATTTGATCCCAACCAGGCCAGTCATTGTCAATAATGCGTCTAAATTCGACATTTTGATTAGTATCACTCTTTGATATTCTTATACTGTATTCGATTCGTGGTGGTACAATAAGGGTATTGAAGTCGTGACAAAACAAGGGTAATTGATTACCTTGATAAATTGGAGCTTCTATTTTTTTTTTTTTACGAAGACTTTTAACAAGACAGGGCGTGTCCTTATGTGTCCAATAGTTTGAAGAATCTACCTCTTCAGCTAGTTCTTTTATTTTAGAATGTAATGGATGACATTTCAGTTGCAAGCTACGGAAGTAGTAGCGATCACTTAGGTACTGTCTTCTTAACGATAAAGGAGGTTCACAGCACTCCACTTGAAGACAATTTATTGGGCTAGATTTCATCGCCCCTGTAATGATCCTCAAAGCCTTCGATTGTATGCCATCTAGTTTTTTGAAAGCACCCACATTTCCCGGATGTAACAAAAATGTTCCGTAATCCAACACACTTCTTATCAGGGCATTATATAAAAGCCTCATGGTAAAAGGATGTGCTCCCCACCAAACACCAGAAAGACATCGCAAAATGTTTAAATTCCGCTCACACCTTTTCAAAATATAGTCACAATGAGGAACCCCAGTTAACTTTGAATCCAATATAACTCCCAAAAACTTTGCCTGGTCTTTGACCGGTAAAAACATATCTCCATACGCAACATTAACCTCTGGCAATTTCCGCTTTCTAGTAAATAATACAACAGAACTTTTTGTTGGTGATAGGGCAAGACCGTTGTTATCTAGCCAGGCCTTTAACTCCGCCAAAGCCATTGTTAGAGACTCACAAATATCATCAGTATTGGACCCAGAAACATAAAGAAGCAAGTCATCTGCGTATTGGAGCACAGTGGCATATCTAATAATAGAACACTCTAAATCATACGTGTATAAGTTATACAATAAGGGACTAAGCACGGAACCTTGAGGCAATCCCTTCCAGATTGTTCGACATATGCATGTACTGCCACTTAAACCTACTGGATATTTGATAAATCTTTCATATAAAATATTTACAATAAAATTAACTAAAAGGATTGGCACATTTAATAACATTAGCTTTTGTTGGAGGATTGAAATATTTACGTTATCATAAGCAGCACTGATATCTAAAAAGGTTGCAACCAGAGAATCATTTCTCGAAAACGCTAAACGTATATCTGTGGTGAGAATGGCTATGCTGTCAAAAGTGCATTTACCTTTCCTAAAACCAAACTGAGTTATTTTAAACTTCAAATGTCCTTCTCTTACTTCCGTTTTTACTGGGGAAGCTATTGCTATTTTGGAAGCAATAATGTATGTAAAGTCGCACAACTTTATCCAATCTGTTATTTTCTCAGATTCCCAAAGTTGTCTTCAGTCCATTCTTTCTAATCCTTTCCGCACCAAATCTAATCATCTTATCGTTCTAAAAATTAGAGAAGCATTATATGATTGTTTTGTTCTTGGTTTGAATGTGGTTATTGTATGGATTCCTAGTCATTGTGGCATTCGTGGTAATGAGACTGTTGACTCATGTGCTAGGTGTGCTATTCGTGATGGCTCTCTTCAGTACTCAGATATATTTGCTGCGGATATAGGTAGTCTAGCAAAGCCTCGTATGGAGGGATCTTGGAGTAAGTTATGGCAAATTTCTCGTCATGTAAAAGGTCGATACTATGGTGACATTCAACCGTTTATCCCGAAGATTCCTTGGTTCTTTAAATTTCGGGAACTGAATAAACCAATTACTTCCACAATATGTCGTCTTCGTTTAGGTCATGCATCTACTCCTGTCCATTTACACAAAATCAGAGTAAAGGATCATTCTCTATGTGAATGTGGTCTTGATGAGGGAAATACTAACCATTTATTTTTTGAGTGCCCCAGGTTACAGTTGTCTCTTTATGATATTCTCCCTCCAGAAATTCCCCGTCCAATTAATTTTAAATGTTTACTATCATATATTGATTCTCCCTTTATATTGATTTTGTCCTACTTTTTAAATACTAATAAGTTAAGATTTTAGTCTCCTTATATATATATATATATATAATAATTCAGCTTTAATTCCTCCTCTTATCAAAACTAACAAAATTTTCTTGTAAAAGAATCCCCTTCGTTTATCTTTAACTAACGTGACATTGGCGGAATTGTGCTATTGGCTTCAGTCGCCATTCTATCAAGAAGAAGAAGAAGAAACCAAACTGAGTATTTGATAATAAGTTATTGTGCTCTAAAAACCATTCCAGGCGATTTTTAACTAAATGCTCTGCAATTTTAGCCAGTACAGAAGACAAAGCAATTGGCCGATATGATGACGGATCTGAACTCGTTTTATTTGGCTTCAATAATAGGATCAAAGTTTGCGTTCGCCAAGATTTGGGAATGTTACCGGAGAACATAACAGTGTTTATTAGAGAAAGATAATAATTAAGACCATTATTATCAAGATTTGACAAAAATGAATATGGTATACCATCTTCGCCTGGCGCCGAGTCCTTAACATACGAAAGAATACCTTTCAGCTCGTACAGAGTGAAGGGAGAATTAAGATCTATATCTTTGTCATTACTATTTGTTAAAGGTGCTGGTACTGAAGATGGAATCGAAACATAATTTTCTGGAACAAAAGGAGGAGCTAAATGATCCATGATCTGCTCGGCAAGAGTGGGATTAATATTATTTTGTTGTGTGTCATTGAAAGCGGATCTATACCTTCTAATATTCTGCCACACAATAGACGGTTTAATATTAGGGCATAGTGTTGCACAGAAACGCCGCCAGCCATCAAACTTCTTTCTTTTAAGTAGATCCTTGGTAATATTTGCAACCTGGATATAATTAATAAAGTTACTGTCAGACATGAGATTACAGTATTGTCTTTCTGCCTCTTTCCTTTGCTTAACTGCAATAGTACACTCTTCATCCCACCATGGTGGAGAAGGTATCTTACTAGGTCTACAACTCTTCAAAGGGAAGGTTTCATTAGCTGCCTCAATCAATATTTTAGCTAACATCTCAGAGCATATGGATGCATTTTCATGACATACTTTAGGCATTTCCAACACCATCTGCTCAACCCTCCTCTTAAAAACACCCCAGTCACCATTTTCCAATTTATATTTCATTCGTGGTATCTTTAACTGCCTCGGGGGTTTCTTAAAAGGAAAAGTGATTAATAATGGGAAATGATCACTACCATATGTAGATGCCATAGGGCTCCAAGAAAGGCAGGATGCAAGATCAGGTGTACAAATGGATAAATCTGGGGCACTGGGTTCTTCCCTTGGGCCACCAGGTCGTGTTGGTAAACCAGTATTCAAAATACATAGGTTATGAGAATCAAGAAGATCCAAGAGCTGGTCTCCATAGTAAGAAGAAGAAGAGTAACCCCAACTCTGGTGGCGAGCATTGAAATCCCCCATGCAGACCAAGGGTTTTGGTAAAAAATTTAATATATTGTTAATTTCATTAAAAATATCAATACTAGGTCGAGGATAATATACAGACACATAACATACACTATTTACAACAGCAGCAACAATAGACAAATTATTGCTGTGGGCGGGAATGGCTAAAGGAGTAAAAGAAAGACAGTTATTTATGAGCAGAGCAGCTCCACCATAACCATCATGTCTGTCATCCCTGAGGCAGGAAAATCCTGTGACTTTAAATACTGAATCTGGTTTCAACCATGTTTCCTGAAGACAGATAACAAATGGTTCGTATTTATTAATTATATAGATTAGTTCAGTTTTCTTGTTATTAATACTCTGGCAATTCCACTGAATTGCTGTGGCTTTGGCTAGACCCATTGTGATTGTTTGAAATTTGATATAAAGCATCAATAACTGTTGCAACGTTGGACGGTGATATTAGGCTTGATTGTGATAATAATTGAATGAGTACTTTTATAATATCAGATATTTTTATGTTTTCATTATTGTTGTTTACTATTGGTTTTGATTTAGATAATTCAGGGTCTTTAATTATTTCAGCATGGGCATCCCGGTCATACCCCTTGGAGAATCTAGGGGGTGTCCTAGGTTTCAAAAAAACAGTTTTTTTGTAAGATTGTGAAAGAGCATTTGAATTGGATTGAGGAATCGATTGATGCTGAGAAGAATGAGTAATGTTGGGGGATGAAGATGGAGTTGTCAATAGTAAGGCATCAGAATATGACATCTTAGATACCGGTGGATGTAGCTTAACAGCTTCCATATATGAGATACAACTCTTGCTCATTGTCTCTTTAATACCCTTTTGTCTATTAAATTCTAAACACTTTCTACTTGTGGCTTGGTGAAGGCCTTTACATAAACAGCAAAAATAATCATCTTCTTCAATATTACAGTTATCCCCAGAGTGCCCTTGACCACACTTGAAATATCTTGGTGTGGACCTACATTGATTTTTAACATGACCAAACCTGCAACAGTTATAACACTGCACAGTTGGATAAATATATAAGTCAACTGGTAAGGCTGTGTAACACATGAACACACGTGTTGGAAGTACCTGTCCATCAAATGTTACAACAATGGTACCTGTATTTTCAAATTGTTTGTTACTGTTAACCATAATCTTTTTTTTAATTCGTCTCACTTTAATAATCGCTCCACACCCGATTGGTACATTAATGTTTGCCATTACATCATCATCTGACCAATCTGTGGGTACACCCCTTATGACTCCCATACGTGTTACATTAAAAGTTGGAATAAAAGCTTTATATATTCCTAATGCAAGGTTTTGATTGGACAAGAAAACATTAGCATCTTGAAAGTTTGAGAATGCCAAACTTATGCGATTTCTGCCTATCCGCTTTAGGCTACCATTCACAATACCCTTAATTTCATTGTTTCTCAGGAAACGCCCGAAGGTGACAGGATGCAAGGTTGTAGTATCGTTAGAAGTGGACATTTCTTTTTGAACGTGAACCACATAAGGTGAAACATCTGAGGACTGATAAATGGTGCGACCAACTGGCACATGAGTTGAATTGTTGTGAATTTTATTAGAATTGTCATGACTATTCAGTGCAGCTACTGACTGTGACTCAACAAGGCGAGGACTTGAACCAGTGAACTTATTATCAAGCTCTTTATCTTTTAATAAACATTGACAATCAGACGGCTTTTCCCTTTTATCTCCATGTCTCCTTTTTCTTTTATGGCATGACCCACACACGATTTTGGCATTAACTTTTTTGCGCTTTAATTTATTTGGGTCGGAAATAGAACAATCTGTGTCCATGGAGGACTCCAGCACATCAATTAATATTTCCATGGGTGATTGTGAAGGAAATGTCCCTCCAGGATCGTCGGGCGGATCGCCCATCTTAAGAAGTTATAAACTTACTCACCAATAATACGGCAAATTATTCACTAATAGACAGAATATACAATAAATAACTAGAAAGTACCACTAAAACTACAAATACCAATCCTTTACACCTATTTAAATATAATTTTAAATTCTACAAGAAAAACCGCGTTTGAACTTTACGAAGTTTCCCGCCCTTTTTCTACCGGTATGTAGGTATGTATGGTATTTGACATTGACAGATATATCTGGGGTGGATGGTGTTGCCAAGCAAGAATTCTAAAAATACGGTGTCGTACGTAGCGTAGGTAATCATAATACGGCATTTCGGAGAAAAATACAATAAAAGTTAAAATAAAAATGTAATATTATTTTACTGCACAATTAAATTGAATTGTTTTTTCATCTTTTTAGGAATCTTCTTTTAATCTTATTTTCTGTAGAACTATCTTCAGACATTATTTTCAAGATTATAAATGTCACAAAACAAAATAATAATGTACCTTAACAATTTAAGTGACACCTTAATCACCTTATTCACATTAAAACTTCCAAATTGAAATCGGTTTTATTTTATGTTAAAAATAATTTAATTTAAGTAATTTTTAGTTTCTTATTAGGGTGAACTATACACTGTTTACCCTCTAAAACCATACAGGCGTGATGTTATGTTATGGAATGGTGAAAACAATACATGGACATTCGATCACAGCGATCGCGGGTCATTTTCTGTTTGTTATTGAAGAGTTCCATTGTCTATCTCCGAAGATCTTCATCAGATCCTAATATATTACACCTACATTAAAACCTTCCCTAAAGAAATATGCATTTAAATAACGAAAACACCATCCAAATAGGATCAGTAGTTTTTGAGAAAATCGAAAAATTACCTACCTAGAATCTAGCGGCATAGCGACACTGAACCAAAGAGGATTAAATGCACTGAACCGCGAAACTTATTGTAGCTGATGTATGACAACCTTTATCCATAAAATTATCGCACATCATTCTGTAGTCTTGGTAATGCATCCAAGTAGGTATGTAGTAGGCACGTATTGAATTGTAGGTAACCATAACAACTCATCGTACAAATAAACGTCATACTTCTCAGTTTTATTGCACTAAGTACGTACTATTATAGGTAGTAAATTAAGAATATTAGTTTACCTACAGAGGTATATTTATTTTACCTACTTGTCTTGTAAAGGAACATGGATAGTAATGCTTGGGTGTTTGATTCACTTGTAGGCTTTCTTCACGGACCTGTGTGGAATGTACCTCTACAAACATTCATTGAAGAAAAATCTTTGCGTACGTATCCTAAACATTACCTACTTACCATAATGTTACTGAAGATTTCGGATGTGGATGTTTTCGTTTGATGAAGGTATTACAGATGTAGGTATTTTGTATTCTATATAATTAATAGGGGAATATAATATTGAAGACCTAATTGACCCATCAGAGCCCTGCCTAAACCAAATATATAGATATATTTAGGTGCCTAACTGCCTTCGTAATCAAGCTTTTTCTTATAGTAAATAGCGAAAATCAAGTGTACTTCATTTCACTTTGTATAACTTTTATGAGGTAGGAAGTAACGATAATTTTTATAACAGCTTTTGAACCGACGGACAATGGAGAAGTTCTCGATAGACCAGAGTACAAGAAGATTCACGATGAATACCGTAACTTAGTGAGTAAAGTACCCAAATAATTTACAATTTATTAGTCTTACTTTCAATTTTCATTATGATTGAACAATTTAGTTGTTAGTATGTGAACTGAACCGCTGATTATCAGGATACTTGCGATATTGACATCGAATGGCAAAATTCATGGGATCGAATCCTAGAATAAGCTCGAAGTTTCGGTGTATGACAACGTGAGGAAACTATAGCACGGTGGTAGCACGTGGTAGGGTACTTGTGCCCAGATAGGCTAGCTACTTCCTTCAAAATAGAAATGTCGCCTTATCACTGGTGTTCCAGCAGCTGCACTTGAGTCTGTTACTTCATTTAATTCGAAATTTAAATTACCATATTAAAAATGTTGGTGTGCAGGTGGACGTAATGCTGGGCTCCTTTATGGACGACATCGGTATCACTGTTGACCAGTTCGAAGCAGCATGCAAGCTTTCAGCCAGGGATCTGGCAGGTCTACCAGCCCACTTCCACCGCCGTTTGTTCGAGCAAATCTGGGCTGCTAATGACTATGAAATGTTCGTTAAAATGATGACGCACAAGAACGTTGAATTGCAGCTTCAGGTATTATCTACTAACTTGTCTATTAAGTACCATTTCAGTAACAAAGTAACCGTACCAACTTATCATGTTCTTCAACATCTTTTGCAGGCTTTAGATTTAATAGAGCAGCGTTACGGTACAATGCCTAATATATTTTCGGCTGGGCCTGAAGATTTGGATTCATCGCGTAGTGACGTAAGCGAGGAGTGGCCAGATAATGATGACGTCATGACTGAAATTAAAAAGTAAGAAGATTATATTTTTACCGAATATAAAACATATTTCAAAAAACTTTAAAGAGTACCTAATCTGTGTTTTAGATTACAACTAGAAGAATTTGAAGGAAACGATGGAGTTAATGTTCCACCAGAAGAAGTTGTAGCCGAAAAGCAAACTCTCCTGTCCAAATTGCACTGCTTTGAAAAAAAAGAAATTACTATCGAGAAAAAGCTGCCACCAATACCTACACCTGAAGAAAACACGTCTATAATAGAACTGCCGAAACCGCCTCCTAAGAAAATTGAGGTATCTATTATAATTTTTAACCATCTAATATGGGGATACAATATTGTAAATGCATTTTCCAATACAAGTTTTGCTTAAAAATCAGCAAAGCGACACACATTTAATTTTTGACTAGGTAAGTGAGGAAGACGTGCGCGCTCGTCAAGAGTATCTGAAGCAACAGCGTGATAAATTACTTGCGCTGAAGAAGCAAGTGCGCGAACGAAGACTTGATGCCGCTGACACTGGAACGGAATCAGGAGGTAACATTTATATTGAACGTCATATATTTTTACTTGTATGCCATACCAACGTTCTCTGAGCATTTTATTTTATCAGATGTATTTTACATGCACTTTATGGATCACCATGAAAATGTGGTATCAACGCGCATCGCACATTTTCAGTCAAATCATCACTATGATGAAATTGTGTTCAGGACGCAAGCCTTTTCAGATAGAAAAAGAGTTTTATTTTACAACTAACAGGTGGTGAAGGTTCCCATTCCAGTGTAGCTAGGCCTCGGTCAGCCCGCATGGCACATGCTGCGTTGAAAGGCGCCGCGCCCGCGCCCCCACCTGACGCAATGCAGCTGCGCAGGGCTCTCGCAGCTAAACTGAAGAATGAAGTGGTCGATACCAGCCTTTGAACAGTGTTATTACTCCAATATTATGCCTGCTCTATTTATTAATTTATTTAATAACTGAATAATAATTCAATAATAAATTATAATTTGTTGAAAATGCATTTTGTTATGGAACAGGAGATTCAAATAATAAACAACATCATTTCATATTACCTTATATTTATATTGCTTACTTAACTAGTGACATCATAATAATAGCATTATAGTAAGCTTATTTATTTTACACAAATTGCCAATAGGTAAATCTATTTTAATTTAAATCTGTGTATAAATTAGTTTATGATGGTCATCCACCTAGACAGATAAAAAATAGTCATCATTAGTCTACATTCACCTAGAACTTCGTATTCTTTTAACGGGGAAGGGAAGTTATTTCAAGGAATATATATATGTATAGTATAAATCTAATTGACAGCTCGATGCTATTAGTCTATTATACACGTGGATTTTGGCAGATTTCAAAATAAAATTATTACATAAAACGTTATATATTTACAATATATTCTGACAAATTCATTCCACGTATGTAATAATTAAATTCGCCTCGCATTAACTGTGCAATTTACGAATGCCTATAATAAGAATGGAAGCGGCTTGAGCCTTGTGTACCGATGCTCAAGTGTGACCATCATAGTATTATTATGTTAGGAGACCGAGGCGGTAATGCATTTGTATAAAACGTTATAACGTTTGCATATCCTTACACAGAGATCAATATTTCCATTTTCAGATACATATTAAAATTTGATATGTATTTTTGGAGACAATACGGTCAGGACAGTAATTTGAAACGGTTAGGTATTAAAACTGAATAGGAAATACTTGCATTTGTGCATGTTTTTGTTTGATGAAAGGAATTCACAGCTCCTAAGCTGTGAATGGTAGGTATTATCTTATTGACATGAAAATATAATTAAGATTTTTTTACTACGGCTGTGTTTCACCACAATCTCACCACAGTAAATGATGTTGTGGTAAGTACACAAAGCCTAGAAGTAACTGGCACTCAATTGCGGTTGCTGGAACCCAGTGTTTCCAGCACAAACCCACAATCTCATGGTAAATGACGATGCGGCCGAAGTTGGTAATCACGCATAGCCTATAAGGAACTGGTTCTCAAGTGCAGCTACTGGAACACACCGGCAGATGTTTGGCGACAGATTTTCAACATGAGCCTGACAAGCGGGTACTACAAAGTACCCTACCACCGTGCTATGGTTTCTTCACGATGTTTTCCTTCACCGAAAGCTCAAGCTCATTGTAGGTTTGGAACCCACCACCTACGCGTCACGGCATTCAACGTCACTACTACTGAGCTATCATCGCTTTAAAATATATTATTATAAACCGACAGAAATGAATAAAAATATTAAATTTGTAAAATAATTTAATAAATAAACGATAATACGTCTTATTATTTGTCAGTGATATTTATTTATACACGTAACTTTTTTGTTATCCTTTGTAATAAAACGATAGTGGAAAGTAGTGAATTAAAATGTATCCTTATAATAATATTAGGATTGGCATTATTTATATGCAAAAAAACCTAATATAAAACATTCATAGCATTTCCTTGACCAGGAGTTCGTCTAAATTGTACCTGTATTTTATACTCATGCATGACTGTGCTTTTCTGGTAAATACACCATTGTATAAAATATAATATTGGCCCACATCGTCAAATTTAAATACCATATTACTGGCGACATACGATCATGCAAGCATTATAAATTCATTTTAAACATTGTAATCACCAGATTAAGTATATTTTACAAAATCTAATATTATTTACAAAATACGAACGATAAAACTAGAAGTTTTACAGTAATAAAATAAAATGAATCTTAATCAGATACTTTTATCACATACACATTACTTTTGCAGTGTAAAAAGAAGCTACAAACAATCATAAGCAAAGACAGTAAACATTATTTGTTGAAAGTACAGAAGTTTAATACTGATATCCTCAGGACGCATTTATTTCCTTAGTACTTTACACTGTAACGTTGCTACTCACAATTTGTTTTTATTTTTTAGTATGGCAGCAATATAGATTTAGCGTCCGACGTCCGTTTCATAAAACTTGCATCTAGAGTTGTACCAAAGCATAGGGATCAATTTGTTGGTTATTGTTGTGATGTCTTATTTTTAATTAATATTAGTAAAGAGTACTTTATTTCGTTGTTCGTATCTTTAAGTGAGTATAATTTAATATGTGAATACTGTTCAGTGAGGTCAAACGAAACCTAAGGACCATGTGACTTTAGTAGTTAACTCCAGTATTAAGTAATATGAATCTTCACTACATAAGTATTTACCTTCGTTATGTATTACAAATTATAAACTAAATGCTTTATGAAATGGATCGGAGGCTATATAAGAACCTACCAGTGGTTTAATTCACAATATTTTTGTGTTAAAGCAAAGTTTGAATTACAAAGCAAAAAAGATAGGACATACAAAATCATACAAATCTGGGTCCCATACAATTAAGTTAACCACTCGCATATAGGTATAAGGCGTTATAATGTTACTATAAAAAAGGCAATTCAATTATTCGATAAAATTAAACAAAAATTGATGAAATAGAAAGATTTAGCTGCCAACTAGTGTTTGATATAGGGTTTAGTCGTTTTTTTTAAAGAATTTTAAATGGTACATAACCAGGACTGTGCAGTCGTTATCCAGATAAATATGAACGACGTTCTGAAGACGCAATAGAAGAGGATA
This sequence comes from Tetheella fluctuosa, assembly GCA_951216915.1. Taxonomy (NCBI): domain Eukaryota; kingdom Metazoa; phylum Arthropoda; class Insecta; order Lepidoptera; family Drepanidae; genus Tetheella; species Tetheella fluctuosa. The sequence goes on along the minus strand of OX578231.1, from coordinate 5,861,031 downwards.
AAAATAAAGTGAAAATAAAACTATTCTCTACTCTCAACAAAAGTTGAGCTCCAAAGAAAAGATTATTATAAAAAGAAATATATACGAGAACAATAATGACTAACTGACCTGAAGACAATCTATTTTACTTTTATTCATCTCTAAGAAGCTCAACTTATAAGAAGGAATGCAAAATATTGTGCAAATAAATAAAGTTTTTTCCTGAACTATGCTACATTCTCAAAAGACTAACTTTCTACTAAACTAAATCCTTTGAAAAGCTCAAAAAATAGAAGATAAAATGCGAGGCATAGATAGCGTTACCAGCACACGCCGTAAATATAAACAAAATGTCATACAGACCTATGTTGTGGGGATAAAAAAAATATGCTCGTTATTTCGGAATTTCAAAGTTATTTATGTTATATTGGAACTAGGAGGTTTTGGCATAGTATGGCCAAAAAATGTGATCTGACCCAGTGTGCTGGTAGTGCCTCTAGTGGTAAACATTGGCAGTTTTATCTCCTATTGATTATAATTATTTTTAGATACTACAATGTGACAATACTACCATTATTAAAAATGAAACTCATATATTTTAATTTCAGGATTGTATTTATCCTGTGTAATGATTTGTGATAATTTTATATTCTAGTGAGTAGCAATTCCACAGCACAAATTTGTTGGTTTTTTTTTTATTAAAAAAAATTGGTCTTGTGATCTTTCATTAATTATTTTTTATAAATACGTACATTTTTACACTTTCATATCTCATTCACGGTGTTTATTTTTTCTCGCTATTTATTTTATTATTATAAGAAGTTTCATTCCAACTCATATTTTCTTTGTACTTTTTGTGATTACGATCCTTGACAAAGTAACCTAACCGTTAAAATTAGTTCACATTTAAATATACCTCGTAACCAATATTTTGTTCTACTTTCTGATGCCATCTGAAATAATTACTCTACAATGTATGAAGAACTTCATACGCTAACTATAAAAAGTCGAACACTCACGTGTCAGGACTTTATATTATTTACAAATAATGGACATAATCTGGCTAGAGGTTCTTTACAGCCTAGCGGTTTAACTATATAGTGGAGAGCTGACGATTGTGTGTCGATGATAAATGCCATTACATAAGATGGGAAGTTACTTCATAGTCCAGAGGCATGCATGCGTCCGACACTAAAATGCAATCAAGGGATGGCAGTGAAATATTTATTTAAAAGTATCTAAGGGTCACAAAAACACATCCCATTCTTCGAGACGACTCGACATCCACTACAGTTCATTTTGACGTCACACGCTCGCCTCTGGAAAATCAAAACATTCCAAACGGCAACAAAACAAGTCGGGTCCTCCACGGAGACTCGATTAATTTAAGGAGATAGCGTCACACGACCGGTATAATCATAAGGCCCGAGCGACGGTCGCACGCGCGAACCATTACAACCATCTCGATGAAATAAAGGAGTCGTCGTTACCGTCGGTAGAGCTAAAAGAGCATAGCGTATAAATATTCCTTACGGCATTCCATCGTGTCACTGTCACTGGGGTGCACTCTGCACTGCACAGCTTGGCGAGACGGCGCAGGCGAGCTCGTTATATTCCTTGAAAGAGTCGAGAGGGGTGGCACTACGCCAGCCGCGGCCGCTTGGCGTCGCGTTCCTCCACGGTACTGTTCCCCCCTTCTTCCTCCTCGTCAGAGTCACCATCGTAGTCCACGAGACCCTGTCACATTGCATACTTTGTACTTATATTCATAATTCAGTTATCATTAGTCAAAACATTAGCACCATGATATAAGTTAAGCGTTATGTAATAATAAATCCAATTAGTAGATACAATATAGACGTACCGGGCGGGGGTCGAAACTGGTACCATGGTCAAAATACTGACATAAGAATGTTAGCACCATGATAAAATCTGTTGAGAACGGAAGCTACCAATGTTCCTTATATACTGACTTTACTGGCCATTTTTAGAGAAAACTCACATTTACTGACCAGTTACAATTACTCCTATGAACATAAACAATAATACTGATAATGATAATAGAGTATCAGTTTTCTGGCTCAAGAGGCAAGAAAGGGGAAAAATAAACATTAACAAAACAACTATTTTGAATGGTTTTCTAAATTTAGTTGAGCTACATGATTTTACACATAATTCAACTTTGGTTTGAAATTATTTACACTACTCTGGAGTTACTCCCATACATAACTTTGTAATTTTAATTGGCATGTATGATTAATAATTTATTTATTAGATGGCTTTAGGGATATTTTCTACAAATAATAGAAGCTCAAGCATTAGCTAGATGGCACACAATAACTTTATTCTTAAGACAATACCAAAAATTTTACTGTTTCAATTTATTAGTTTCAATTTTCGGTATTGTAAGCATTTCTCACTGTGCACTTACGGCCCCTGCCCCATACAGCAGGGGGATTTTGTTATGGTGGACTTATTTGAAAACCCGAATCAAAGTAATATATAAATTAATAATAATTTTTTTTGCACTTATATGAAATCCAATATTAAGTGACCTTACCAATTGTAACAAGTATAGACATTACTTGTCAAAGTATATAAATAATATGCAAATCTCTCTTTCTCTATGATTCCAGGGCCTATAGTCATGGTATACCATTATCTTTCTGTCAATGCTCGCCCTGCAATATCATTCTTTGACGCAGGGCATTGTACATGACTTTTCTATGATTACTATCAATTCTTTCATTTTCGTTTCTCTTGGTGTTAATGCAAAAATGATCATGTCTATAGGCGCTGGTCAGCATAAATCGACGTTATCCCAGGCGAAGCGAGTAGAGTAGAGATTTGAGGGAACTAAAAGTTTACCTTATTGAGTAATCTGGGCGAGGATACCTGAACGTCAGTGTGCGGCGGCTTGCTGGGCGATGTGGTGCTCAGTAGCACCCTGCTCGGCCCGTTCACAGTCTCCGTGCTCGAGCACACTTTCTTCTCGACTATTTTACCTGAAATTAAATAGCAATAATAATACTATTTTTTAATATATTTCTAAAGGCTTTTTAGACAATACTTTGAACACTTCTATTTCAAATAAAGTAAAAAATATTTTATATAGTTTCATTCAAAAACTAATGTCACAGACTGCTACAAATCAAAAGTCAAGACCTAAAAGTTAATAATGACACATGATGTCAATATTGGGAAAGGCATGCTTAGCACAAGAAATGAACATCTGTAAGCTGATGATGATGATGAATGATTTGATCGAGTAGTGTTAATGCCCACCAACCGTGAGTAACAAGTAATATAAGGTTGTCAGAAGTTGAACGGTAGACTAACCGATGGCATCGAGCGCATGATGCGCGTGCGCGTGCGGATGAGGGTGCGGGTGCGGGTGGGGGTGCGGCGGCGCGGCCTCGAGCGGCGCCTCGTCGTCGAGCTCGTCGTCGTCGTTGAACCACATCTCCTCCTCGTCGTCCGGCGCGCGCGCCTCGCGCCGATACCGCGTGCGCAGCAGAGACGGCACCACTGACTCCGTCACGCCTACGCTCCCGCTCACTGAAATTAATTTATTTAAAGTCCATCCCAATCCCAATTATCTGGTTTCCGTAGTACAAAGCTTGGCTAAGTTTGGGATCAGATAGTTGTGAGGAGAATGCCCAAGGATATTTATATATTTTATCTATAAAATCATGTGCAAAATTAGGAATGTAGTCACACTTATACATCAATCTGCATACTATAACTAATTATGATTTATATGAAACATTTTGATAAGACTGCTTCTAACTCTTTTCAAACTAATTAGAAGACATATATAATACATACCTCTATCCCTTTCCTTCAGTTTGTCTTGATGTTGATCATACCGTGTTTTCAAAGCTTTGAATGTCTGTACATATTCAACATCCTCCAAGATCTTTCCATATGTTTCAACAACATGTGAACAAAGTGACTTGATGTCCTCCAGTTTTATGAACTCGAATAATTCTAATATAGCCGAGTCTAGTAAGTTGTACCTAAAACACAAATTTATTCAGATTATAGGTATGTCTCATAAACAGACATAAAACTTTTTTTCAAAGATTCATATCTCCATAAATCAGCTAATTCATAGGCGAAGAACAATTTATAGTGTACAGAATGGTTTAAGCGTGAAGAGGTAACAAACAGAGTTACTTTCGTATTTATAATATTATAATGGATGAGTTACCTAAAATTACCTGAACTTTTTATCACAAATTGGGACCAAAAAGAAACAACTTTCTGAACTTTTCAAGTAATTGTGTTTATAAGACAGTAAAAAATTGTATAACTCCAGACCATTTAATTTGGTAACACATACCTGCCGTTATTTCTAAGGAAAGCATCAATGACTGGTGCAAATAGATTTCCCTTGATGATGTATCGGTTGTAGTACTCATCCTTGAGCGCGATGATTTTTCGCATGAATCTCAAGGCGCCAAGCACCAGGAAAGTGTGAGTCGATCTCATCAACACCAGAATACGACGGAGGAGATCCTGAATATGAATATTAAATTAGAGACAATTCATATGAAAATAAATTAGATTTTTATTGATACAACTTTTAAATAACAGTACAACTGCTGTGTGTGTAAGCGCCTTGAGCAAGGGGATTGTTAGTTGTGACTTCAGATGCCTATTTGGTAAAAGACATGGCCATAAGAAAATTTATTATATGTGTAATGATAGTAGATTTGAATCACAGGTATATGTAGCTAAATACTTCATGCAATCAGTTCATCTTCAACAGTTTTAGCATAATAATATTGTTGTTTACTCCATCAATGTTTTTCTTAATATGTATAGGACTGTATTTTACATCACTATCACTTTTTAAGTTATAATGTGGTCGAAGGTGGTAAGCACATAAAGCCTAGAAGGAATTCGTTCGAATTCGTTCTCAAATGCAGCTGCTAAAACACACCATCCTTGGCAAGCATGGTAACCAGCCAGTTGGGTAATACAAAGTACCCTACCACTGTGTTATGCTTTCCTCACGATGTTTTGTTTTCCACTACCGATAGGTCAAGCTCATTGTATATATTTGAGTTGATTGAAACTCAAACCAATTTTCGGTGGAAGTTTGCACGGTAATGTACATCATATATTTTTTTTAGTTTTATCATTCTCTTATTTTAAAGTTACAGGGGGGGACACATTTGGAAGTGTCTCTAACGCAAACTATTCAGTTTAGAAAAAAAAATATATATTTAATAATATCATTTTAGAAGACCTATCCATAGATACCCCACACGTATGGGTTTGATGAAAAAAGAATTTTGAGTTTTAGTTCTACGTATGAAAATCTTAATGCGGTTCACAGAATATATCTACTTACAAAATTTCTTATAGTTTCGGAAAAAAGTAGCTGTGACATACGGACGGACAGACAGACAGGCAGAAATGACAAATCCATAAGGGTTCCGTTTTTTTGCCATTTGGCTACGGAACCCTAAAAATGAGGTAAATAACCTATTTTTTTTATCCATCACAAAACAATTAATGACTTTTGAAAAAAAATACTATCTCTCTTATGTATTAATATGCCAAAAATAATTATACTACAGGAACTTACAATTGAAGTTAAGATGTTTGCTAACCTTATTCAATATACAGGTCTTGATATGGTATGTGTGATGCTCAACACAGAAAGCGAGAAGCTCTAGCACGAGCCCCAGTAGCTGCACTGTGTGGTAATCCTCTTTTAATGGTTTCTCACCGGTTGTGTTCTCCAATAGAGGGGCTGAAGAATAAGAGAATCATATTATTAATTAAATTAAATTTATTTGGAATGGCACTAAAATATCCCTGCTTAGTTACACATTTTAACATAATTGACGATTCTCTTGTATGTTAGATTTGTTGGTTGAAGGGTTCAATATGTATTTAAAAAAAATCATGAATCATTTTCAACAATGATAGTTAGTTTATTCAATACTAGCTTTTCCCCCGCAGCATCGCATATATCTTTTTTCTGTCATCTGATTTCAATAAAATAAAGCCTTATCTATAATATATTGTTCTAAGCAAAATTTTATTTGCTTGTGAAAACTCCATTAAAATGCATTTGAACAAATAGACAAAATAAATTTTCTCAATTAATGAGTATTTAAATTAATCTATCGTATTTCCATCCACTAATTAGAATATACGATCCGCCATCTAAAATCAACACTTTAAATTCAAAGTCCTGCTGGAAAACTTGAAATTCATGTTGATCTTTTAAATGAGTACCTACCAATAGAATAGGTAAATACCAATCTATTATAATCCTATACTGATATTAAGAAAATTTATGTAAGAGAAGTCTCGATATTCAATAACATACTCCAATAGTCTTACTTTAACATTTTAAAACAATCATAACTTTAAGATTGGATTGTCTTTTAACTATATTCTATTATATAATTTGATATTTATTTATTTTGGTTTATTTGTGATGTTTCATTATAAACGTAAATTATACACATGAATAAAATACTCAAAGTTTTTTTTTGTCACTCCACAGATCTATGAATGATAAAATACTGGCTGAAGGTTCAAGATCAAAAACTTCAACACAACACATACCTATAAGTGTTTGTATACTATGTTTATAGAAATAGTTTAGAAAGTCAGCTTTTTCACTCTTGTTGACTGATGCAAGCATACTCTCCGGATCAAGGAGTATACGTAGTACACCCATTAGCTGGACTGCTCCACCCAGCTCAGGATCTCGATCCCGGAGCATCTGTTCTATCACTATATTCAACAGCATTTGCTCCTGAAAATCAAAATGTGGTTAGTATATGAAATGAAATGGAAATATTTTTTATTCAAATAGGCCTTCACAAGCACTTATGAATAGTCTGACTCTAACACTCGGTTCGGAAGGTTGCTTTTACTGAGAAGAGCCGGCAAGAAACTCAGCAATTACTCTTTTCAAAACCAACTCAGATTTATTACATTAAATTATTTATCTAGTCTCACTGACAATATATGTGTGTTATAACAAAAAAGAAAAGAAACAAAATGATGAGTGACATAGTCAATAAATAGATAGCAAATTTAAGCAGACCAGCCCCCACAAGCAGCACCTATAGATTTGTTGTTATTAAGTAACATATGTGTTATTATGGTTTTATTTATGACATACCTCTTCAGTGTTATTTGCTTGCTGCACTGTATAATCTCTCACCACAGAGGGTGAAAACTCCACAATATAGGTTAAAATGTCTATAGATGCAATCTTAGTTTTCTGATCATCTATACCTAACGTGATTTCTAATGCCGGCAGGATTCCCAGTGAAACTAATGTCTTATAGAATGCATCTTTATCTTGGGGTTGTAGATTTTGAGAAAAATTACAAAATTCCTTCAAAAACAGAACAAGGTCCCGCCTTTTGGAATCAGGAGTCTTAACATCCATAAGTAACTTAAATAAATCTGTTAGAAACTTCTCATCTTCCTCTATGAGCTTTACTATTTCTACCTTATTAAAAAATATAAAACTGGATAATGTGGTCAGTAGATTATCCTCAAACACTGTGGGTGGGGGTAAAACAATGTCTTGGATGTATTGTACTCTATATGTTTGATGAATTTTTGCCAATAAATCTTGATTTTTTATTGGAATGGCCTCACGAAACTTTGCTAACTCTTGAAGATACTCTCTGTGCTTTTTGGGTTGAGGCAAGCCTGGATCATACTCAAGACAACCCACAACATCAAAAATTGTGTCATCAGCAAACATTGTGTCAAATAAGGGGTTTTTGTTGAGAAGAAATATACTTTTGAATATCTCATAGAGATGGTGCAATCCTTCAATGTTTTCAATATCTTCACACATGTGGAACAGGCTTAATAGTTTCTTGATGTAGTGTTGGCTCTCCAGGGCAGCTGCAAGTTTGTCTTTCCGTGCTGATGACACCAAACAGCTGTTTACCAATTCGCTGATATCCTCCAAGCGACCCATTTCACATGCTGGTAACTCCACCGGCTGTACACTGTCAGACATCTCATCAAATCGTTCATCTTCTGATTCTTCAACAATATCTTGTGTTATTTCTACTGATGGATCTTTTCCTTGTACCTAATAGAAAAAAATAGTTAAAAAGTAGAGTAGTATGCATGCAGTAACAATTTTATTGTATCATGTAATACAAAGACTACTTTTGTGCTGTAGATTGAGGTCAAACATTATAACTAATAATATCCCATTTTAAGAGAAAAAAAATGTATAACTAAATAAATACAGCATAATATTATTCTAATAAGAATATACTTGTGTTTGAAAATACCATGACTGTATAATGAATAGCAAATTCATCAAATAAACATTATGTATAAGATATAAAAAAGTTTTTACCTGACAAATTTTTTCCCATATTTCATCGCAGCCTGCTTTTTCTTGAAAACTTAATGCTAAATCAAAGTTGTCACCTTCTGACCATACAATCAATGTGTCCTGTTGCTTCTGATAGGCTGTATCTGGCTGTATTTTACTCTCCAAGAGGAGTGAACCATCTGATTCTGCTCTCACTAATAGGGATGTGCCTTTCAATCTTTCCACATAACATGAGGAAACATGCCCTGTCCCTCTATCATCCCACTGCCGGTCAGCATTCAGAGCGTAAAGCTTAACTCTTCGTCTAGTGTCTGTCATGATAGTCAACGCTCTTAGAACTATGTACTCAAATAAAGAATCAATTATTATGGCGCTAATGTAATGCACCCGAGTAATAAATTATTTAACTCCCATTTGTATAAAAACATGTGCACTTCTGAAACAAAAACAACACATTTTAGCTTGAACCAAAGTACTATGTTCACGTACATAATTACCGTAATTACAATCCATCTTGATCTTGATTTTGTATAAAACACACCTAAAGGCTAGACGATGGCACCGTAAAACTTATTCCGACATCTAAACCGACTAGAAGATCATACGTTCTCGTCTAATTACAATTTATACAGTGGAATAGTCATTAGAATTATCGGAAATCACAAACAAAACAATACAAATTGTAAAATTTATATACGTGGTTAAAACTTTTCTTATTTTTAAGAACCATATAGAAGTTTCATCTTAATAGGTTTAAATTTCTCAAACAAAACAATATTTACCGGAATTAACATTACAGAATCGTCAAATTGACGTACCTTCAAAATAGTACAACATCTAATATCGCCATATTGGATTCACAACAACGCTTCAAATACGGGGTTCTCAAATCAAACTAAAAAACGCGGGATATTTAAATAAAACTTGGCAGCTAAGTGTTATTCATTTAATTATGGTACTTAGCTCAGTGATAAAATAAGATACTTAGATGTAGCCGCAAAAAAAGATTGTCTTTATATTTCTTACAACTTTTATACAAAAATAATAAATAAAAAGAAAATACATTTCATCCATAGACTAACTATAGACTATGGGTATGTTCCGCAGGCTGATTACGTTAAACTTAGCAATAAGCAAATATCGCGCAGCTATCGCGCGATTGATTGCTATACGTCAATAATATTCGAATTATGTATGAGATCGTTTGCTGATCGTTGGAATGTACTTATCGCGACGACACTAGCGCCAATAGCGATTTAGTAGCAATAACTGGAAATAGTTATAATGTCTTATGTCAAACATGTGTAAACAAACTTTTTACTTTAAATGTTAAAATACTTTTAAATGTGATTCGAATTCCTCAAAAAATAGCGTGACGTTCCTTCCAATATGTTTAAGTGGTTTAGGCAAATCTGGCGATAGATGGAAAAGAGTGAGCTTCTTCCCGTATCCATATGTACCTTTAGTTTTATTGTAAAGTTCAGATTTTTTATTTGATTCAATAATTTTGATTATTATGTACTTATTCAATCAATTATAATAGGTATACTTTTATTGTTATAGTATTGGCTGACCTGAAACATAAAACAAAGGCAAGGCTAGCTAAGCGGAGGCAGGATGTTTCGGGTACTGGTGGTGGTCCAAGCAGCCAAGACGATGTTTCATAGATTGACAAGAAAGTCTTGGCTATCTTCGGGGAATAAGCTGTATTTAGAGATGTCCAGCACAGAGTTCCTGTATTTGTAAGTTATTTATTAATCGAATAAGTTATTTATTATTAAATATGTAAAGGTTGCTCTTACACTTCAATGTAAGTAAATTTCTAGTATAATATTGTGAAAATAATTTTAAAGTTTTTTTTTTAAAACCTCTTAAGGTGCATGTTTATAACTAAAGTATATTTTTCAGAAGTTAGGAGTGCTGTGAGTCGACCAGCTCTCAATAGACCTCGCCTCAGACTAGTAAGTAAGCATTAATTTAGAGACTTTAACAAAACTACTGTAATAAATGCAAAAAATTGTTATCAACTAAATATTTTTTCTTTCAGGTGCCTAGAGACCCCGAATCGAACCTGAATGGGTGATCCATTTGGAGTCTAAAAGGGCCAAAATTAGGTACTTCACTTAAGTCTTCAATAAACTAGAATAAAAATCTATCTTATCTGAATCATCTCCTAGTAATTTTAGAAATTAACATTATTATTCATAATACAGTACCCAATACAAGGACAATTATAAAAAAAAAGTAATTTCATTCAAATGTACGTAGCAATCGAAGAGCAATTTGCGATAGACTAAAACAATCAATGAAAAGGTTGTCGCTATTTGACAGTTTTAAATGCTTGCTTTTTGCAGCAACGCGATACGTTGCTGTAAAAAACGATTCGTAATACCAAAACCTCGTAAGCCTATACAAAAGAATGCACATTTTAGTTTACCGATTGTTCCATCGAGGCAGCACTGTCGCTAGTTTGCTATGGCTTTATTATCGCCGATACATAATAGGAATTTGCAATACAACAGCAAATATTGCGCAATTTTTGCTATCGCTTGGCTTTTGCAAGATAGGTAATCAGCCTGCCAATATACACTCCGAGCTAGGGATGCACCGATCCGATCCGATCATTTGGAAAATCGGATCGAAAGCCATACGACCTGATGATTTTTGGATCGGATCGAGACCATACGATTTTTTGGCGGATCGATACAAAACTTTGAAGATTGGATCGCTTGGATCGTATGATTTGAAAGGTGGTTTACTTACATTAACTACTCACGATTTTGTTAGGATCGAACTTGATCTTTTGTTTACGTTTCGTTCCAAACTTGGCGGCGGCGTCTTTTGCGGGTAGATAATTATACTGACTGTGTAGGTAAGTAAGAAAACATAGGTAGGAGTTATAATGTATGGTTTGATTCGTTTCTATATGTTATTGTCTCTGAGTATCTCAGATATGCGGACGTTTTGTTTGATAAAACTTTTGGTCAAATAATGCCTCCTATAAAATCTAATGTGTGGAGTCAGTGTATAAAGATGCCTGAGGGCGGAAAATGTAAATAATGTTTGACTGTTGTAAAAACGAAAGGAAATACGCCAAATTAATAATAAAATATGGGGTTGTTTCTTATAGTTGTCAGTATTTATAAGCGCAGTCTTTGTTTTTTTTTTTTAATAGTAAATATCAAAAAATAATTGTGTCTTGCTTATTTGCATCCGATCCGGATCGATTTCCTTGATATCGGATCGACGACATGCGATCCAATCCGCGGATTGGATCAACGCATTACGATCCGATCCGATTCTTAAAATCGGATCAATGATCTGGATCGCGCATCCCTACTGCGAGCACTGTAAGGTGTGACGTAAATTTATTTAGTATACCGAGAAGCCGTTCTTTCATAGTTAGCTATACTAGGTACTGTTTAAAACAGAACGCAGTCCAGAATACTGTTGATCACGTGGTCAAAGCACTGCACAGACGACTAAGGGATACTACGTAGCACTGAGAGCACCTTACATACCGTTAATCATAACTTGTCGCCTCGTTTTAAAGTTGGTAACCCTGTTATTCAATTATGTTGTTGTCACATTATATTGTCAATCAATTGGGCCAACATAAAGGCTAGGGGACAAGTTATGATGAACGGACTGTACCTCAAAAACACCGGGGCTCACAGTACAAAAATGGCGGCGTTTATGACGTCATTATGTTTCCCTAGGATACTACGGCAGTATACTGTCAGTCCATAACGAAACGAATTTCTTCCCAGTAAGAGTACTGAACAGTGCTCCCAGTGTATATCGGTACATACCCATATGAACCTTTTTGTTTCTGGTTGGTAACATAGTGATAGTAAGTAATGTGGTTATTACACTTATCCTAGTTAGGACGCCGATTTAGGATGGCCTTTTAAAGGTGGATGTGCCCTATCCGCGCCGCACTCGCCACTAGCGCCATACGCATTGAACTTTATGACGTCATCCGCGCGCGCTAATGTAATCCGTATATTTTTCTAAAATGCAGCGAGTGCGGTGCGTACGGCGTGAATAGGTGCGCGGGGTTGCATACTATTTCATACAAAGATATAAAATGCGATTACTTCGGGGCACTTCCATAACTTAACTTTTGGTGTTAAAGTTGATACAAATTTCATAATTACTAATCCAATTTTTTTAAGTACTTTAGAGTTATAAATCATAAAAAACAGAACAACTCTACTACATTTTTAATCAACCTTATAATATGTAGGCTGTGGTTGAACCTGATTTGTTATTTTCATCGATCTGGGGCGTAGATCTGTGGCTATTTGCGAGCTCAAATTATGTCCCTAGATTATTATAATAACATTGTGTTTATTTATTAACGGACTTTAAAATAAAAATCCGGCCAAGTGCGAGTCGGACTCGCGCACCGAGGGTTCCGTACAAGCTTCGTCCATCGTTCATCCATCACGGGAAATGCACAATTTTATTTATTTACCTTATTTGAGGTTGGTGCCAATTAAGCTAGACCTCTAAACTGTATGAGCGCCGATACAACTCAGAGATCTTTATTAATTGGCGTAACTATGTATGTATGTATGGGGTACCCTTTAATTTTCAACTTTTTTATTTTTTAGAACTTTTCCTTTATTGGTGCTGTAAGACCTTGCTTTTCGCCAATTTTTTTTAATATTTGAGTTGATTGAATGAAAGGTAAATTGCGGTTTACGATTTATGACGTATTGAAAAAAAACTACTTACTAGATCTCGTTCAAACCAATTTTCGGTGCAAGTTTGCATGGTAGTGTACATCATATATTTTTTTTAGTTTTATCATTCTCTTATTTTAGAAGTTACAGGGGGGGGGGACACATTTTACAACTTTGGAAGTGTTTCTCGCGCAAACTATTCAGTTTAAAATCAATGATATTAGAAACCTCAATATCATTTTTATAGACCTATCCATAGATAACCCACACTTATGGGTTTGATGAAAAAAAAATTTAGAGTTTTGGTTCTAAGTATGGGGAACCCCCAAAATTTATTGTTTTTTTTCTATTTTTGTGTGAAATCTTAATGCGGTTCACAAAATACATCTACTTACCAAGTTTCAACAGTATAGTTCTTATAGTTTCGGAAAAAAGTGGCTGTGACATACGGACGGACAGACAGACAGACATGACGAATCTATAAGGGTTCCGTTTTTTGCCATTTGGCTACGGAACCCTAAAAAGGAAGGTTCTCTATTCAACCCGTATGTATGTATGTATGCTTATATGTCGCAATTTTCTCAAAAACTACTGATCCGATTTGGAAGGGGTTTTCGTTATTAAATGCATAGTTTTTCAGGTAAGGTTTAAGTGTATAACTAGCTTTTCCGCGCGGTTTCACCCGCGTTTCCGGGATACAATATAGCCTATGTTACTCGGTGAAGATGTAGCTTTCTAACGGTGAAAGAATTTTTAAAATCTGTCCAGTACTTTTGAGCCAATTCGTTACAAACATACTTACATACAAATCTTTCCTCTTTATAATATTAATACAGATGTATTAGGATCTCATAAAGATCTTTGGAGATAGACAATGGAACTCTTCAATAACAAGCAGCAAATGACCCGCGATCGTTGTGATCGAATGTATATGTTTGGGGAACCGTGAGACGTATAAATTAAACAAGCGTTGTAGAATGACACTTATAATAATAATACTTAATAGTTCCACCTTTACACATCAAGTCAGTAATCTAAGTCTAGAAAAGGAAAGGCAGTTACAAAATCCTAGTCTTATCGCGTAGTAAACCAGAGTCTAACCATAGCCGACCAAATCCTCTGTCTCTTGTCTGTGCGCTAGAGTTGGCCCACAGACTATCAATATTTGGTGCGGCCTGTAGACGCCACACCACCCCCCCACGGAGAAAAGAAACCCGGTGAAAGAAAGAAAAAGTTAAATGATAATATAAAAATATTTTAGGTGGAAGAATACAAAAAGTTATCAAGGAGCTAATCAAAATTTTTGAACTTAACTCGTCTGCCGGACCGAGTAGTATATTGTTTGTCAGCTGCAGCAGATGGCTGGGGCTGAGGACGACGGTCGGCAGGAGCTAATGGTCCCTGAGGCTGTGCAGGAGAAATAACTGGGGCAGGAATCTGGTAGGGTGCAGAATGCTCAACAAAAACAGGCTTGACTCTGTCAATGCTCACTGCAACTCTCTTGCCCTTGATGTTGAGAGTAAGCGTCTTACCATCATCAGCTCGCTCCAAAATCTCATAAGGACCCGAATACGGAGGCTGCAATGAGCGCCGGACAGTATCGTCCCGCAGAAAAACATGTGTAGCCGTTGCGAGGTCCTTGTAAATAAATGAGGCCGGCTGACTGTGTCGTGAGGCGGGAACAGGTCGAGTCTTCGACATCTTGTCCCTGAGCTGGACGACGAAGTCAGCAGGGTCTTCGACTTTATTAGGATGAGGGGCTGCAACCAAGAGTTCACCAGGGAGCCTTATGGGTTCCCCGTAAACCATTTCAGCAGCGGTTGATTTTAAGTCTTCCTTGAAAGCAGAACGCATGCCTAGCAAGACAAGAGGAAGTGCTCGCACCCAAGAGTCACCATGGCACATAAGAGCGGCTTTGAGCTGACGATGGACACGCTCGATCATTCCGTTAGCACATGGATGATAGGAAGTCGTCCTTATGCGCTTGGTGGCGAACTGGTCCATAAGTCGGCGAAACAAATCAGACTCAAATTGAGCGCCTTGGTCAGTTGTAATGACCGTAGGAACGCCGAAACGAGAGACCCACTCCCTAGTGAAGGTGTCAGCGACTTCGTCGGCAGTGATCGACCGCATAGGCCAGACTTCAGGCCATCTGGTCGCTCTGTCTATAGCCGTGAGGCAGTAACGAAATTCGTTATAGACAGGCAGTGGTCCGACGATGTCGATGTGGACATGCATGAATCGACCAGATGGTTGGTCGAAGTTGCCCAGGGGAGCAGAATTATGCCTCGATACCTTGCTTCGCTGACACGCTTCACAAGAGCGCGCCCAGTCTCTGCAGTCCTTCCTAATGGAAGGCCAGACATAACGGTCTGTTACGAGACGCGTGGAAGCTCGCGCGCCAGGGTGACTCAAACTATGCAGTTTGGTAAACACCGCTCGGCGGAAAGACGAGGTCAGGAAAGGACGTGACTTCCCAGTTGAGACGTCACAATAGATCGAGATGGTGGTGCCCGGAATAATGACCTTGGTCAGCTTCAAGCTACTACCACTTTTCAGCAGGTCGGCTAACTCCTCATCAGTTTCCTGTGCTTCGGCGAGAGCTTCAAAGTTCTGTTCCAGCGCAATAGCCTCAATCCGTGACATTGTATCAGCGACGACATTGTCCTCGCCTTTAATATATTTAATGTCAGTCGTGAATTGGCTGATGAAAGACAGTTGGTTTAATTGTGCTGGGGGAAGCTTTTCACGGCGCTGTACGAAAGCGTACAGTAATGGCTTGTGATCAGTGAAGATGGTGGCATGCTGAACTTCTAATATATGACGGAAGTGCTGTACGCTTTCGTACACCGCCAGAAGTTCTCTATAGTAAGCTGGCCACTGTGACTGCTGAGGAGTCAGCTTCCTACTGAAAAACGCCAGTGGGAACCATTTGCCATCAACCTGTTGTTCCAACGAGGATCCGATATGGACGCTTGAAGCATCAGTGAACAAACCTAACGGTGCGTTGTTTGTTGGATGTTGGAGCAACGTAGCGTCCGACAGGCTCTGCTTACAAGCGTCAAATTGTTTCAACAGCTCGGGCGTCCATGGGAATGGTTTTGGACCCTTGCTGTTGGTAGCAACCAAGGCATCGATGAGTGGCGCCTGGAACTGAGCGGCATGCGGCACAAATCGGCGATAATAGTTGAGCATGCCAAGAAAACGACGCATGCCTTGCACCGTTTTAGGAGGGGGAAAATCCAGGAGAGTTTGGATTCGCTCCTGTGGTGGTTTGGTGCCGTTTGCATCGATGTGGTAACCCAAGAAGACAACCTCACTAGCCCCGAGGATGCACTTGGATGAATTGACCACAACACCATAATCCAGCAAGCGATTGAAGAGGATCCGCAGATGTTCCTTATGTTGGGTCTGGTCTGCTGAGAAGACCAGAATGTCATCAACATAAGGAAAACAGAAATCGAGACCCCGTGTGACCTCATCGATGAAGCGCTGAAAGGTTTGACCTGCGTTGCGCAACCCGAAGGTCATGAATGGAAATTCGAAGAGGCCAAACGGAGTAACGATAGCCGTCTTAGCAATGTCCTCTTCAAATACTGGGATCTGGTGGTATGCCTTTATAAGGTCGATCGTGCTGAACACAGTGGCGCCAGTGAGGTTGTGTGCGAAATCGTTGATGTGCCGCACTGGATAGCGATCCGGGACAGTTCTGGCGTTCAGGGCGCGGTAATCGCCACATGGACGCCAGGTGTTGTCCTTTTTCGGCGTCATGTGCAATGGTGATGACCATGCACTCTTGGAAGGTCTTGCAGTACCACATCGTATCATGTCCTCGAATTCCCTCTTCGCAGAAATTAATTTCTGTGAAGCGAGGCGGCGAGGACGGCAACAGACCGGAGGACCATCTACTGTCTTTATATAGTGCACAGTATTGTGCTTTATGATCCTTGGGAGACCAGGTGGTTTTGTGATGTCAGGAAACTCGGCAAGAACTTCTGCAAAAATTGAATTTCCGGAGATGACCTTGACACTTAAATGGTCAATGCTGGCTGCTGAGGCATGACAGGACATACCAGTGATACCATCTACCAACCTCATGCGATGGCAGTCTGGTAAGAGGTTGTAGTATGCCAGGAAGTCAGCCCCGATGATAGCCTTCTTGACATCGGCAGCCACAAATAGCCAAGTAAAATCTCGGCGCAGTCCCAGATCGAGGGTAAGATTAATGGTACCGAAGGTCCTAATCTTAGTGCCATTTGCTGCAATGAGCTCATAGTCAGTAGATTGCCTACGACTTGGGAGCCAATGAAAAGGGAAACAGCATAAGTCAGAGCCGGTATCAATCAGGAACTGGCGCTTAGTAGTCTGATCGGTAACAAAGAGGCGGCGGCTGCGAGAGTGACAATCAGCTGCCGCTGACACTAATTGCCGTTCTGGTTTTCCGACGTCCAGTTGCACGGCTTAGTGCATTTGCTTGCCTTGGTACCAAATTTGGTATGGTACCAACAGCGCTTGGTCACGGCCGATGTGGGCGTTGCACTGCGACCGCGTGAACCCGGAGAACGGCTTCGAGATTGGCGGCGCTGACGTACAGTAGTCTGCAGTGCGGCTACCTGATTTGTCAGGTCCTCGATTCGCCGCATTAATTCACCAAGCATTGGCATAGGGACACTAGATGTAGCAGCGCAAACATTTGATGGGCCAGGCGAGAGCTCGGTAATTTTGTCGGCCAGTTCGGCCACTTTGTCTAGGCCAAGGTCTGCTTGTGCAGCTAGGATGGCCTGCACCTGCTGGGGTAGTCGCCGTAGCCACAACTGCCGAAGGATGTTCTCATCTGTGAGGGCTGATCCAGCGAGAGAGCGGAGGTGTCGGAGAAACTGGGACGGCTTGCGGTCCCCAAGTTCCTCGTCACTGATGAGCTGTCTCACCCTTTGCTCCTCAGAGGTTGAGAGGCGTCGAGTCAGTTCTTCTTTGAGCTTCGTATATTGACCTTCTTTAGGGGGCCGAGTAATAATATCTTCGACCTCGCCAGCTATACGCTGATCAAGTTGGCCAATAACGTAATTGTACTTGGTAGCATCTGTGGTGATGCCAGATAGCTGGAACTGTGCCTCCGCCTGGGCAAACCACACAGCGGGCTTGTCAGGCCAGAACGGGGGCAATTTCACAGTCACTTTATGCACTTGAACATTCTCCACCCCAACCGAATGGGATGTCTGCAACCCTAATCGCTCCTGTAGAGCAGCATTTTCAGCGAGGAGCTGTTTTAATTGAGCCTGCATTTCTTCAGCCATGATAAATAGTGTAAAAGAAATGAGAAAACAATGATAATATAAGCGATAGCAGAAAATGAAAAAAAGAATTAAATTATTCCCGGAGTGCAATATAGAATAAGGTTAGAGTGGCGGGCAAGGTGCTATAGTGTCCACAGAATTATTAATGATTGTGCAAATATACACACCAAGGACTGTATACATGCAATGTTTGAAACCAAATTAGCCGGACAATACACAGAAATAATAGAAATTAAGTTTTAACAGTACACAGTTATTATGTAAAAAAAAAAATGTTAAATTAAATATCTAATAATTTCCAAATAAACCACTTATTACCAAGGGCAACATATGCATAAAAAGAAAGATCATTCACTAAATAACATCAAATAAAAAACACATGCAACATTTCTTCACGTTCAACCAAAATAAAAGTTTCAAACAAAATAAATATAAGAAAAGTCACAAAGAAAGCAAGTTAGGTATAAAATATAGTTATTTCAGGTATTTGAGAAACATATGAAAGATGTTATGTTATATTATTATTTAAGTATGCATAGTAAATGGAAATTAAATCAACTATTTTGACAAATTATGTATAGTCAGCGGGTTAAACATAGTAAAGACAATGTAGTATTGTAAAAATGAGTCTTTTTCACTGTAAAAGTTATTTGGTATTACTTTCTCTGTGGACGGTGGAGATAGTGAAAAAAGAAAACAGTACCTTTAGGTCCAAAGCGGGATGAATGTATGCACTATCACTATATTCACAAAACACACGACATGCAAGATGTATTATGCACCCAGACACAAATGCAGGAAAAGCAGGGCTTAGTAAGTACTGCAACCGGCATGCAGTGCTTTGTTTGGCCACACAACCACATGCAGGGGCAGGGGGCCCTCGCACAAGACTCCAACGTGCAAAGGGCGCTGGCGCGGCAAGGTGATGGAGCTGGTTAGAAGCTCGTTGGCGCGCACAGGAAAGCCAAGAAAAAGGAGCGCCGTGGCCAATTGACGCAGGGGCGAAACTCCAGGCGGGCTTATACACTGCCCAAGTCCAAGCCAAAGATAGACTCAGATAATTATGTTATCAGAAGATTAGGTATGTATATCGAGTTCCGATGCGCGACCGACTGGTCTAAACTATGATGAATAGAATGGCGGTCAGGGCGTGTACTTTTTCGAACTCGGAAGTCACCTATAAATGTTCTAAGTTCGGAGGTCACCACTTTGGGGAACCGTGAGACGTATAAATTAAACAAGCGTTGTAGAATGACACTTATAATAATAATACTTAATAGTTCCACCTTTACACATCAAGTCAGTAATCTAAGTCTAGAAAAGGAAAGGCAGTTACAAAATCCTAGTCTTATCGCGTAGTAACCAGCCGACCAAATCCTCTGTCTCTTGTCTGTGCGCTAGAGTTGGCCCACAGACTATCAATATTTGGTGCGGCCTGTAGACGCCACATATGTATTGTTTTCACCATTCCATAACATAAAATCACGTCTGTACGGTTTTAGGGGGTAAACAGATGTGTACAGTACACCCTCATAGGAAATTAAAAATGGAAATATGAAACTTTTTTTTAACAAAAAATAAACCCGACTTCAAAGTAAATTTATATTTAATCGATTTGAAATAAGTTAACACCATATAAACTCTAAAATTACCATTATAGCTTGATGAAACAACGCTAGACTTGTTTCAATAAACAATAGATATCATTGAAATAACACGCTGTCAATTTGATCTTAATCGCAAATTCAAGTCTATCGATAAATATCTTTCTACCAGTGTTTTCAGCTGCAATGGAGTTTTTATTGTAAGCGATGGATTTCGAATTCAATTTGATTGCAACAAAAGTTATATAATCGTTCTACAGATCATCTCCCTTATTTAGAACCATTCGGTAGCAATTCCGATCGGAAAGGACATTTTATTTAGTTAAATATAGGCTGATGCTGTGTTAGTCGAAGAATAAATTTACTGCAATTGTGTACCAATTGACTGCGTCATCCCAAATGGAAGTCTAAATGAGAATATAGAAGCTGTCCTATTCAGTAGACTCAATCGGTTTGTCTACCCGATCGGGACTGCAACCGAGCAGGTCTGAATAACCCCGCATATAGGTAAAAACTTGTGTTGCTATCAACTAGACCCAATGATTATTTGTTTGAGTAGTCCAGTGTCCAGTGAATAAGAATATATATAGTCTGTGATTTTTTTTTGGCTGCCATTTGCTTTGTTCTGTCAGTCCACTTGATGTTATTGAAAGATTTTTGTTTTATTCGTTACTGCCTCAAGTTTCATACAATTTATTATTTTGAATTTTAGTTGTTAAGCCAAATTATTAAAATTCATTCTAAAAACAAAATGTGCCGGGAATTAAATATGCGATAATGTGAGCCATGTTTCCTAATCTGCCAATAAATCAATGATATAATACTGATTATGAATCAGATAAAATTCCCTAAATTATCTTAAAAAGCGTGTTGGTGCATAACAGCCATGAATTAATCTATGCTTACAGGAAAATGCTAAGAAATTAATATTAATTAATGTTTGACAGATGTCATGATTGTCATATTCAAAGAATCTTATCTCCCAACAAAAATCATAATATTTTGTGTTTTTGCCTAATTTAGTAAATTGTAAAATGTGATAACTTCGTCATCCAACAAAAACACATTTAACATTCCAGTATGAAGCAGAGGGACCAAATTGAATTTAATGCAATCCCTGGTATCAGAGATATTTGTAATAACAAGTTGTAAAATGAATGTAGTACTATGTCTTATTTGAGTACTTCGGAAAATGTGGGGTGAGTAGTGTCCTCTTAAATTATATAGTTATTTTATAAATAC
This sequence comes from Tetheella fluctuosa, assembly GCA_951216915.1. Lineage (NCBI taxonomy): Eukaryota > Metazoa > Arthropoda > Insecta > Lepidoptera > Drepanidae > Tetheella > Tetheella fluctuosa. Next base: position 5,839,871 of record OX578231.1, on the reverse strand, counting down.
TACCTCAGTACCTTTATAAATACTGAAGACAATTTTAAAATGTACTAAAAAGTTTTAAATGCACACCATTGACATGCCTGCTGGTAAGTAATAAATTAGATTTCTCTATAAATGATTTATTGAGAAAATGACAATAAATATCCTAATCTAACCAATAAAGCATGTAGACTCTTATACTCAGTGGCGTAATTTGCCTTAAATGGGCCCTGGATCAAAATTTGTTGGGGGGCCCCTTAGTTAAGTCAGCTAAACAGATTTTGGTTACTCTCAAAAATGTAAAATCATTACAAATTACCCAGCATTCAACATTTACAGGGCCATTACTGCGCACATATGACCACATTGATCATATATGAGGAGTGAATCCATATGATATTGTATGAATAGTATCTTAATTTATCCCGGCAAGTAGGGCCTAAGAGTTTAAGTGAGATGATGGATAACATTTTACAAATTTTTGCTTACATACACATACCATACCTTATAGCCCGGGGCCTCATATCATTGATACGACAGTAGCTATCCCCCTAATTATACTATAATTATGTACATTGTTCTTTACAGTTTCAGCGGAATTCCACAAAATATATCCGATGCAAGCTGTGCATCACAGTATAAGATGGCAGTTGAGGGTGTGTCGGGTGGCTGCAGTGAAGTGAACATGTTCTTACATGACAACTCTGGTGATGAACAGAATTACATAACTCATCTCAATGACAATTTTTATACCAAATTTAAAATAGATCCTAACGAATTGTATACATTTCATGATTCTGATGTAATAGCCAGTGAAATAACTGTCAGCCATACAGAAGACTCTTTTATATTCCCCGACACTGTTGACATAAAGGGAAAGCTATTGGACAGTCCAAGTAAGGAACTAGATCTCATTGGTGCATTCACAAATGGAGACATCAAACATGAAATCACAAAGGAGGTGGTTTCTAATGGTCACTATACCATTAACTCCAAGCCTTGTGTTGTAGAAACTTGTAAAGATAAGAAAAGTACAACTTCACATACCAAAGCTCCAAAAACTAAAACTCAAAGTCAGGTTAAAGAGCCTGGTAGATTGGAAAACTTTACTGATATTCAACGGCCAAGTGTGCATAGCCCGAAAAGTCAGACAGCCACTGCATCATCTCCTTCTATCAAAAACAGTATTAATAGTGTTAACACAAACAATACGAACCCCACACCATCGTCATCATCACCATCAACATCTGGAAAACAATCTGGGGTTGAGACATTTCTAGATGTCTTTAAGAGAGAGCAAGGTTTAGTTGAAAATTCTATGGTCACTGTTAAAACTGAGTCACCTGCTCCACCTGTTCACAAAATTCCAGCATCACCTCCAAAAAAAGCATCCTCAGGTAATTTTTCTACTTAATTAGTCAAGCCATATTTTATAAATGTGCCTTGTAAAATATTGCTTGTTATAATAATTTCATTTCCTTCCTCATATTCATTAAAACAAATTTAATAAACATAAATATGTACATGGCAGATATATGAATTAAGAAATAATTTATCACTCTGTAGGTAAAACTCCAGCACAATCTAAAGCTCGTCGTGGGCGGGGGCCTGCAGTCCATGAGGCTTTACAACGGATACCTACTCAAAGTCGCGCCATACCACTGCCAATTACTGCATGGCACGCACCTGGTGACAATTTATTCTCATGTGGCCCATTGAATGACAAACAATCAAATACCTTCAGGTTTATGGAGAGCAGCAGCAGTGATGACGATATTATGCCTGACTTTGGTAACTATTTGGTTTAATTGTCTGTGATTTAATTTGATTTTATATGCTCATCTTACATTAGTAAGTATACAGCTAGGCATGAGAGCCAGTTTTCTTTTATACTCTGTGTGCTTGCTATCCACAGCCACATCATCACTTACCTCAGATAATGTGGTAGAATGTAAGTTTTTCCATATTAATATAAATAAAACATTATTTGAAATACCTTACTTAATTAATATTATGAATGAATAAATAAAATAAATAAATAAATATTCTGGGACATTAAATAACCTCTTTGGTGAAAGGAAGTTAGCCTTTATTGAATACATTCTTTTGTGTGAATGGGTTGGGTTGACTAATGAATGCCACATTAATCATCTACTATGCTATAATGTGCTATGATGATTCATGAAAAAAAAAACTGGGGCATAATCTCAACAACAATAAACTTGTTATTATATATTTGCCATAACACCCCCTTTTCATGGTGTGTTTAAAATCCCGTTTTTTTAGGAAAGTTTAATCAAAACAATAGCGTAGCATAATACTGATATTTTATATTATACTGAAGTCATCCATAAACGATTGCTCGTAAACGTGTAAAGCCTACATACATACTGGTGATACTTTTCCTTTATTTATGATAATACTGAATATTTATAAATTTTTAGAAGTCGGTATTATATGAATGAACTCCAAAAGGATGCTAAATTGTACTCAATACCCAAATATAATGAAATGTGCGGTCGGGGGACCGCCCGCCAGGAACGAAGTTCAACAAAAACTTTTTTATATACTTGACTTACTTTTTTTATTATTTTAAGGCGATGATAGCTCAGTGGTAGTGACGTCGGACGCCGCGGCGAAGGTCGTGGGTTCGAATCCTACAATGAGCTGAGCTTTCGGTGAAGGAAAACATCGTGAGGAAACCATAGCACGGTGGTAGGGTACTTTGTAGTACCTACCCGCCTGGCTGGCTACCACCCTCAAGTTGAAAATCTGTCGCCAAACACCTATGGTGTGTTCCGGCAGCTGCACTTGAGAGCCAGATCCTTCTAGGCTTTGTGTGCTTACCACCTTCGGTCACATCATCACCTACCATAGTGAGATTGTGGTCAAACACAAGCCTATACAAAGTAAAAAAAAAAAAAACTTGATGCAGTTTCCAATTCTTGAATCAAAATTGCACAAATTGCAATAATCAGACAATGTAGGTAAATACAATTCACACACACTCGTAATATAATAGAAATAAACAGATAGAGAGGGAGAAAATCGCGTCTTTTATACCTACAAGTCACACACACACACACACACACGTAGGTATATAACGCTTTTTCGTTATGTGACCATTTCTGCCAGTCAACTCCTACCGCAAAGCCCCGTAAAGGAACTTCGTTCCAATATTTTTTATGCAATGGAAAACTTTATGTAGCATGCCCAAGATTATTAAACGCTTACCTAGGGAACTGCAAACAAAATATACACAAAATATTAAAACGATAAAGTCACATATACATTTTTTAGTGTACCTCACACTAAAACTAAATCTTCATAGATGTATAACTGAATTTCTATTGGTCCACCAAGTATAATGAACATGACCAGAATCTGTCTTTGACTATGGAACTCTAAAAATGAGGTAGTTGGCTAACTCAAACCTCATTTATTACGTTGTTATGAGTAAAATAATAGGGTGTTATCAATTATTGTTTACTAATAAAATATATATCACAGTATGTTGATAAGCATACGTTTTAACGTGACTACACATGCTCGCCCCAGTGTACAATGACATGTGAGTCAAACGGATGACTTTTATTTTTTCGTGTCGCCGCCGTCGCATTGGCTTTAATTAAGTCCTAATGGATTATTTGTAGTATTAATGGGCCTCAATTATTTGGTTTTTTAATTTGCTGATTCACTTGGCTTGGCTTACTAGAATCTGGCACATTCAGGTGATTCAGTAAAACAAACTATAGGTTTTACAGATTAAGGTATGGTGTGTCTAAACATACAAAACATAACCCTTCCTTTTGGCTTTGCCGTAGTAGGGTATAACTATAATTAAAACTTTGTCAAGCATAGCATTGAAACCAATTTATTGGACTATTGGCTTCTTGTTTTTTTGGTTAAGTGCTTTTCGATGGATTGTAGAGCGAATATCCTTTAGCGTGACGGCAGTGGAGTCCATAAAGATTAGGTAAGATATGTACTATTATGTATAGAATCAGGATGCGGCGATGTATGCGTAGAGGAAGCAGCGGCGGAATCTCGTGGCGCGAGACTAGCGTTGAGACGCGCGGCGCTCCGGCGGCACGTGGCGCGGGCACACACCGCCCTGAGGCTTGCTACCGACTACAGGGATAAACGGACGCTGGCCACTGTTATCAAGGTAAAAATAACAATTAAAAATAGTTTATTTTATTAATCCTCATGAGAACACTGCAAATAAAATTGTATACATTCAGCTCAGATTTTGTTAAAAACAAGCCTACCTGTAGTAAGAAAATGTGTATTTTTACAGAAACAACTAACCGCACAAGGTCCTCAATGTCGTCTTCCAACACAAACAGTGAACCACTTGTTGGCGACGCGAGGTATGCCCGCTGTTCTAACGGCGCAAGAGAGGAGGCGACTGAGGTGTGTTGCTATGCATTAAATCTTAAATGTATGCGTATGTACATTTATATTGTTGTTTTTTTTTTATTGTTTAACGTTTTCATCCCTCTACTATTTTCATGGTAATGGCTCAGTTTAGTTTTTTTGTCTCAGAAGTAATGATTTTAATATTTCAAGATCCTTGTTTACGTCAGGTGATGGTTGGTCCCCTGCGTCTAGATCCTTTTGTTCCACAAGGAGGTAGTCAATTACAACGTACTATAGGCAATATAGAAATGTATTTAAATAAAATCTATTTTATAGGAGATTAAAGGCTCATTATTTTTTTTAAATATAGAGAAACCGGTTGGTCCGGCGGCGAGAGTGGTTCAACAGAGCACACGACAGGAGGAGCATGCGTCGAAGACAGGTGCACCCAGCCCCCTCTACCCTGCGCCCGGTACTGTCTCTCGCACGTGACACTTGCAGCAGAACAACGGCTTTATGCAGCGTGTGCCGCGGTGTTCGCAGGTGGAGCGCGCTGCAAGCAGCCGCTGCTACCACTGCAGGATCAGACGCCGCTATGCGCTGAGCACGCGTGGAAACGGGTGAGCGTCACTTGTTTATTCAGCTGTCTCACTTGTGCGCGACACTCGAAGCAGAACAGCTGCTTTATGCAGCGTGGGTCTCAGCGTTAGCAGTTTATCATTATATTGGACAAGTATTACATCCATAGAACAAGAGCTCTGCTTAGTTTGGAATCATATAGCCATGTGTGTGGAATGTTTGAGGATATAATTTTGTTTAAGATGGGGCATTGTTGTACCAGCAACATAATAAGAGGACATAAAATATTACCTACCTAATAATTTATTAATCTGATTTTCAATTTTCCATTATCATAATATCTTTCAAAGTATAATAATAAGCAACATGGCCCTAATTGTCATGTATATCTTGTTTAGGACAACTACGACAAGCTAAGTCGTGATTTTCGGCCTAAGAAGGCAGTCCGCAAGCGGGCGGGGCCCCCGCCGCCGCGGGCCCCGCGCCGCGCCAAGCGTCGCCGCCGCGGCGTGCCCAAGCACCGGCCCGGCCCGCCCGGCCTGCCCGAACAACCGCCCTCGCATCAACAATCCCTATCAGGTATTACCATATCACCTCATATCATAAAGGTCGATTAATCGGGACTTAACCGGCAAGACCGGCATTTTGTCAAGTTGTCTTGCTTAAAATATATGGCTATTCTTTCTCTATCATAGAGAGTACCTACCGTCCTAGATAATTTTCTGTTTTTGCTGGCAGTCGAAATGATCTATCAGATTGTTGCATTTTTTTAAATTGATATTTTTACCAAATCGAGTATGAGGATTTAATGTGTTTATAGACATTAGATTATATAAATGCATTAACGATTAACCCATTGGTACCCAAATAATATTGTGTTCGATTTGTTTTTAGAAATCAACGTGTGTTCGAACTCTTCCACGTACGATAGTTCAGAAGATGCAGGGATGGGAGCGCTCAGTGAAAACGAATACATCGCAAATAACTCACATGAACTAGGTAATACGCAGGCCTTTATAAACTAACAAATATTAAATCTGGACCGATTTTGTCTCTTCTAGACTTTGTGTACTTACCACTTTCGGCCATATCATCACCAAAAAGAAACGTATTATTATAACTAGAATATTTTTCTAAAAACTTTGACGAAAGGCGTCACCGGCCAATATTTGTATGTTGTAATACGCATAATATAGGGTGCCGTAGTCAGTATGAGGTGGTGGTTTAAAACCTAAACGTAATTTTGTAAAACCTACATAGAGGTGGTACTTTCCATTTAAATCCATGGTATAGGGGCCATCCATAAATTACGTCACATGAATTTCATGATTTTTTACCCCTCCCCGTCCTTGTCATAGTCGGTCACATTTGTGAGACTCCCCCTCCCTTTATTTTACTCACTAAAACCACCACCGTATACCTTCGCTGCCACGTGGCCAGGGCTACGTGTCTGCCGCGTGCCCCGCCGGCACGCTCTTTCGAGCCCTCCTAGTGTGACGTCACATAATTTTAGCAATTTTACATCTCGAAATGATTAAATTAAAGCAGCAGTTCCAAAATTAGTTTTATTTCCATTTTTTTTTATAAAATCAACATCCTACAAACTTATGTTTATATAGATAGAGAAGGAAATATTTTTCGGTTTTAACAGTTCAATTTTATGGATGGCCTCATATCCTACTACTGTGTTTTTATTTATTTTTAAAATACCTTTTTAATGATATCCCACTCGGTTTGATACGCGAACAAAAATAATAAACTGCGAGATAATGCCTACATATCAATTTTTTTTGTGTTTCTAGAAGTAGAAGTTGGACACGTCCCACCTGATGATATACTAGATCCAGCTGTTCTAAGCCAGATACCGGATGAAGCTTTTACGGAATTTTTTAATCAAGGTAAATATGTGACAGTTTTGTATTGTCCTTTGTATGAGGCAGACATATAACATAACTAATAACAAGCTGAACTGAATATTTTATGCGTCAAAGGACGTCAAAATGTGTGGAAAAATTTACAGATGATTATCAAGTAGATCGTCTGTAGGCTTACCAAACTTTTGACTTAAAAAAATCTTTTGAAGCCAAGCCATATGGCAATAAGAGTATACTAACATAATTATTTCAACTGCTTAGCTAACGGATCGATCTCATCGCTTCCATGGTTAATGTTATATGACTACTACCTTGCCAGTTTTATATTGCTTCTAAGCGTGAATCGTTGAACCTTGCAGCAGAAGGCGGAGCCCCATTCGCGGAGAGCTCGGAGTTGGCGGCGGCGCTGGAGGCGGTGCTGGAGGAGCGCGCCCTCGACAACATCGCCGACTGCGTGTTCACGCACGAGCCGCATCCGCACCACCCGCACCACCCGCACCATCCGCACCATCCACACGACCAGCTCAAGAATAAGGTACACATAAAGGTGCATTCGTAACAGATATTTTTTTACCTAACTAGTTTAAAAATATATTTTTTTTTATTTCATCGGCTCATGGAAAAATCCATATACTCGTCTCCCCAGGTACTCTAATTTTATTTCTATATGTGAATGCAGCATCACTAAATAGTATAAAACAAAGTCGCTATCTACTTCTGTCTGTTTCTCCGCTTACTTTAAAACCACGTAAAGGATTTTGATACGGTTTTCACTAATAGAAAGAGCGAAAATCGAGGAAGGTTTGTGCATATCAATTGCATCCGTGCGAAGCCCGCTAGTATAGAAATAAAACTATATAGAATATTTTTATATGCTCTATTATTTTAAACTAAAACTATTGATTTTTGATTATTGCATATTATATTTTCTCGCTCTCGAATACGCTTTGCTCTCTTGTTGTACAAAGAACTATTTTATACTTAATTAGCAGATTCAACTTAAAAATTAAAGAAAATGATTATTCGTTTATGAATTAGCTTGCACAGAAATAAATGATTTAGCCACTCATAACGTAGCATGGTTTGCGTGGTTGCCATACAGCACAATTGTGATTAGAGTGAGATAGCACGAGTCTCTTACGAAAATACCGTTCTTGTTGCTTTACGTTTAGATATGAAATACAACAACAAGAGGCTCGTGCTATCTCGCTCTAATCACTTAATGCCGTCAGCGTTAACAATTTATCTATTTTTATATTTCAGATGAAAGTTCAATCTTCAGTGCCCATGGAAATGTCTTCAAGCGCGCCCTCATAACACAGTAATATTTCCCTTATTGTTTTAAGCTAAAATAAACTATGTACTATAATACTTAGGAACAAATTCGATATTCGTAGTCTCAAGAGTTGAAATATTTTTCTTCATGCTTTAATTTTTGTATGTGTGTACGTGTAGAGAACATGTAAGTGTGAATTAAATTGTGGAAAGGTGTTTGGAAATGTAGGAAATTGTAACTGGAGTGGAGCTGATCAAATTTGATAAATTATGTCAAAAATGCTCATAAAAATATACTTAGGTGACTAAAACTTCTCGTAAACTGTAGAATCAAAATCACAATCTGGTTTCGTGAGTTATAGTAAATTTGTAGGGCAACAGATAACTAATATACTTTATCTTTAAGGTAATAGAGTAGAAATTTCTTTAATCGTGAAATGATATTAAAATGGGTAAAACGTATGTTACTTCCTCGGTAAAGAGTATTTTTGTCTGAAGTTCGCGAGCAATAAATTATTAAATATCAAGCTTCAGGCGACATCTTCAATATTTTTTCGAATGTAAGTGTCGAATTTTTTTGGACAGCATTTGATAGGCAATCAGTCTTCAATTTATTGTTGTAATAGATTAGGTTAGAGAATTGTTATGACGTAGAAAGTGTGTCGTGTTGTGAGATGGAATGTTGTTTTGTGCACGTCTCGGTAGTTGGACAAGAGCGCCCATGCTTGAAGCTGATTCGTTTATGAGCAAGTCTATGAATGTTGCTTTTCTTTGAGGTTTTTTTTATTGCTTTTTGGATACTAAATGCTCTCAAATTAGCATCTAATCTGTTCCATGTCTCATTGATAGAGATATTAAAACGTTTGAACTTTTGTTTATGGATTCACCATGCTGATTTAGCGCGGTGTTTTTGGTACTTGTAGTACTCATCTGACTACTTTACCCACCAAATTAAAACCTCAAAAACTTAATACTGTCGCCAGGCACCTACATTTGAGAGCTAGTTCCCTTCTATGCCTTGTATTCTTTGATTTATCTAGGTGAGATTGTACTCTTCGTTGTAAAAAAATAAATATAAAACCATCAGGAATCAGAATGGTCAAGAATGTTGAAATGTTATTCCTGGGCCGTGTTTTTAATTATTCCCTGTACCCTAGCAGAGGTAACTTGAAAAACGTCCCAAACTACTTATAAAAAAAACAGAATTCCAGGAACTGCGATTCGAGTTATTAAGACTCAGCATGGGCGTATTAAATGGTTTAAAGTAGACTTTGCTCTTCTAGAAGGCCTCATCCACTTTAGTTTAATCCACACTGATCATAATAATGATATGCGTCAGTCTCATTCCATCAGGCTGACATGGATGACAGTAGCGTATCTAGAGCCCCCCTCTAGATACTAATGGGGGCGGGGGGGGGCTAATGACGTACTTTACATGGATGGGGTCCTTTAGTTGAAGTTTCGATAAATAGTCGGAGGACCGGTCTAGTTGAATTGAACAGAACAAACCATGTATTCGTGTGTGAAACTAATTAAGGGCGCATGTGGGAGTTCGTTAGTTTATTTTCAAAGGTCAGTTTTGCTAACTTGGCAGATAACTACAGAACAAAGTATACAGCATTTTGTTTCTATACTATTTTGAAAGTTGGTAATGCTTGGGTCGAATCGCGTTCATACGGCCCAGCATAAAAATACGTTATGTATTTGTGTTACAAATATAGATTTCTTTAGTTTTAAATTCGAGTGTCGAATTTGTACTGTCTAATAATATATAAATGGGGAAAACAACTAAGTGAAAGGAATATCAAATAATGCTATTTATAATATTGCACACATTGCTCACAAACTTCAGCATTTAGAAATGAATTGAGTAATTCAATAATAGTTCTGCCAGTTAGCATATTAAAACGACTCGTAATTATTAAAAAGTTTAATATTGTCCATGGTAAGGAATTTTAATGTAATGACCCGAAGCAATATAAGATAGTCGAAAAATAATGCATAGTATAACTAACTGTCGTTGAAACCAATACATAAATATGAATAGCTGTTAGATACAGAACCAAATAAATAAATATTTTTGTAAAATTTGTTATGTTCCTAAATATATCTTTTGTGATTATTGATGGCTGAAACGAAAATGAGGATAATGATTTTGGTATAAAATTGAAATCATTGGTAATCTTATCTCAAAGGAACTACACCGTAAGTACATGCGAGAAAACCAACATATAGATTTGTTTATTTTTTTACAAAACAATATTTAAAATGTAGAAAATATAATCTTGCCTTTAAATAGGCTTATTCTTTTTTCTTTGTGTTCATTGAAAATGTGCTTCCAAATAATGTCTATAATATCTACATAAAAAAGTTGTAAAACAGATAATAAATAAAACCTTGTAAAAATGCCAGATATGATATTAATTTTAACTCCCTTGAATAAGAGTCTAAAATTGCAAGACTAGTTAAATTATACCGAAACATGTACAAAATTGTAAGACAATAGTTTAATCAGTGAACGCATAAAAAAGAAGAGTCTTTTTCGGACTTCTCTATAATTTTACATAATTCAATATTAATAATAATGAATGTAAATTTAGCCTTTAGTTGATATAATTTGTTTTGAAACAGTATACAAAATTAAATTAAATAAGTTTTCGGAACTATACTAGAACAAATTGTTACTCATAATAGAATGCAATAACGATGTTTATAGTTGTTATTGTTAGTAAAAGCACTCAAAGAGCACATGAACGCGATAGCCGAGTCGCACTTGAGGCGATGTGTATGTGATTGTTATTCAAAATAATAAATTAAAAAAAAAAAAAAAGTTATTACGCAGATGATACTTAGTAACAGATACCAAATTAGATTGAATAGTTTCGCAAACTAATTTGATTTAACCTTATATTTATTACAATATATTCCATGGAATTAGAATACATTGTCGAGTGTTAGAGATATTTGTATATTTAAGTGTAATTTTGAGTTAATCGACTATTCGCTAGTATAGGATTTTGGAGTGCGAGGCGATGAGCCATGTCGTTATACATACTAGCAACCTCGAACTTCAAATAACGATGAAGCTCCTTTCACTCAGTGATACATTTTCATACTCAAATTCACTGCAGGGATCTTTATTTCTGGAGATTCATGCTGACGCCTAACATAGATGCCTTACATTTAAATGTTACTTTATGTTACATTCATATTCCGTGTCCATATTTTTGTATAATCCTGCAATTTTATTATGATGAAAATGTATCTCTTGAAATGCGCTTATAGAACCATTCAATACATTAGGTACATGGCGACATCTCCTAGCACAGACAGACTGTAGTATATAAAATATCGGATACGCTTAATTCTCCATATGCGGTACCTGCACTTTCGTTTTATATCAATATACAAATTACTATAGAGTTAGAAGTTTACTTGTAATAAGTGTATGTATGTATTTTTATGTGCTAGTTATTTATTGTGTATACTTTTTGTAGATCAATTCGAATTGACTGCTCTTAGGGAGATTAACTTTAATGTAAGTAAATAATTTTGCACCTTTAGTTTAAGGTTTATAATGTAGATAAAGCGCATGCGTCAGCAAATTTTAGCTAATCGAATCCACGTGAAATGATTAACGCCTACCATGTGATAAATAAGTAGGTTCATTAGTATCGTTTTAAAGGTTAAGTTTTGCATCGTCAGTGCGTCATTTATTTTGTTGGCGAAAGTATTTTGATGTCGTGCAAATTAAGAATATTTAAGAATATGTCATGAAAAGAGTTGTTCAGTAGATATAGATTAGTTAAAGAATGGCTTTCGTTCTTCTATTCGTTTATTATTCGACTTTCAATGCGAATGTATCTTCAATATCAATTTACTCACGCCTTAGTGAGTATCTTTTTATGTCGAAAATTAACCGTATGCAGATGTGGTCGGATTCGTTCTTGTTATTTTTCGTCAACATTTGAATGTAATTTCAAAGAAAATCTATAATTTATTGTCCAAAAATAGCTAATCGTGTGTAAAAATGATCAATTTTAAATTTAAAATAAAACCGAAATCGACACGTGTGAATCCGACTAGACAGGTAGATGCGTTGGGTTTAATGCCACATACTGTATGTCCAGTTCTTGGTAAGATTGTATTAGTCGCGCGGTGCGTCTATGCATATAAAATATACATCTATTTCAGCATTTCGTATGCTCCGAAATTAAGATAATCTAAATAATTTTGGGAAGCTGTGGTGACACACTAGCTAAAGAACACTGTTGGTTATATTCTGTAGAACTTACTTATCATCTATTTTTTGTACTTTCTTGTTTTATCTTATCAGTCTTACTACCAAAATCTGGAATTCGTCTTCTAATTGTTTATAGTCTTTCTGTTTCTGTCACATAAAATCTGGAATTACCAGTTAATTATAAAACTATTTAGTTTTTCATATAAATTGTATTAATTTGTATAAGTTCCAGTCGCAATGAATGATACATACCATCTTATTTAACTATCTATTTTACTTTTGTGTATGTTAATCATAAATATTACAAAAATAGTTGTAGAAAACGTAAAATTGCAATTGTCAGTCGCATCTCTTTAAAAAATGAATGTTAAATTTATAGATGGTTTGGATTGTAAATGGATGTTTAATAAAAAAAAAGGTTGTAAATTATATAGGTATCGATGTCCTAGCAGTTCGCGAGATGTGGTAAAGTGTTAAATGTTTGTGTTGCAGACATTGATATGAATTTGGACATTACACGCAATGTTTGTATTGAAGCTGCTGCGCGTAGAACCTTAAATCACGATAGGGCGTTTGCTTTAGCAAAAAAAATGGCATTATTGTCGGTAAATTGCAGAATGTCTAAATTTATTAATTGTCTGTGACAAATAAGTTGGATAACTGCTACCTCTTTAAATGCCTGAAATTGTTTACAGTTATTTGTCCAATGCGTGTAACAATGGTGATTTTAAAAAAAGTTAAATAAACGTGAAGAAATTTTGACTCTTACACATTATTTCCATCAATCATAGTTATGAATAGAAATAACTCAAATATATCTAAAAACCTCTTTTACCTTTACATGTTATGCCTTTGGTACAACATTTGGTACAAAAGTAGAAAGAGTCACGTAGGCAGGATAGGTACATGAACTCAAAAATTACCTGCAGCTACATAACAAGTACAGATATACGGTTATCTACTATTTCATACCATTAGTATGTAAGTATGATAGATGTACCTTGAACCAATTAGCCGTAGGTACCTTATACCTTCCTATATTATTTATTTTAGGGTTCCGTTCTTCCTAATTGAAAAGGAATTTTTTAGAATTATTTTGTCCGTGTTTCATGGTTTTTTTTAAATTAGAAGCTTCTAGAAACTACTTCAATCTCAATCAAGTTGAAATTAATGTAGAATACTAAAATCTATAACTTCATTTTATTTATTTATTTATTAAAGAAAACCAACAGCGTTACATAGAATTAAATAAACATTGAATTACTTAAAACATATGGCTAATAATAGGTTTCCCTAAACACTATCAATAAGAATATATAGTCACAAAAGTCCGAATCGGTGTAGAATGTAATTTATACTGTACTTAAATTACAAAATAAAAATGTGATGTACTTACAAAAAAGACACATATGCCTTTAAAAAAAAAATATATATATATATATATTCATATTTGTCCATGTATTGAAGTCAAGCATCGAATGGAAGAAAAATTTCATATTAGAATCTGAAATGTACCACTTAATTTTAACAAAAATAATTCAGTAAGAGTAGGACGATGACGTACATGTACCATGTAAAATAAATAAAAGAATATATATACATATATATATATTTAGGAACCTTGCCTATCGACAGGAGCGAGGGCTTTGAGGATGTTTTCCACATATCATCTTAATATATAAAAATCCAGTGTCATATGTATGTTCCCAGTGAACTCTTCACCAAGTCAACCGATTTCGATGAAAGTTGGCATTTTATGTGTAATTCGGTCTAACTTGAGATATAGGATAGTTTATATTTCGATTAATGGTCTTAATAATTTATAATTAACAATAAACTGATTCTTAAATCAGATTTTTTACAGAAAATGTCGGACCATCTATTGTGAACTTCTCATAGATGGCGCCACGTCGTAAGTTTCATAAGTCTCAAACAGATGGCGCCTTAAATCAGATTTTTTACAGAAAACTGTCGGACCATTTATTGTGAACTTCTCATAGATGGCGCCACGTTGGAATTCGAAATTTCTTTTTCAACAACACGTAGTGCAATGTGATATTTTGATCGATCTATAACGTAACATCGCTTTTTCTGGATTATTTCTCATTTAATTTCATGTGCTCTATATAATTCTGAATATTCCTTTTCAACTACTAAATTGCAGTTTCATTAATACAACAAAATATATGAACAAAAAAATTAAAATACAACAATATTTATTCTTTTTTAAAAATTGTAAGCATAGGTTAGTTTTCCCTGATTTCGATTAATGGTCTTAATAATTTATAATTAACAATAAACTGATTGTCAATGTTGATGTTTGTTATTAATCGTAAGTTTCATAAGTCTCAAACAGATGGCGCCTTAAAACAGATTTTTTACAGAAAACTGTCGGACCATCTATTGTGAACTTCTCATAGAGTGGTGCAATGTGATATATACGTATTTTTTTTGTGTTTGATGAAGTCTAAGGTTTTTATGGAGAGAAAAAAAGTAAATAAGAGGAAAATAGTAAAAACAACAATTTTCTTTACCAATACAAAGCACTCTGTCCCCAGCTGTCAAACATTAGACTTCAATCAAAACAAAACAAAGGCGCGTTAGACAGAACGAAATCTGTCGGAGCAGCTATTAACATAAAAAAAACAATGTTAGTTTGTTTTAGAGAAATAGGGCAGAACAAGGTCTGCCGGGACAGCTATAGTTTATATTTTATACATTGATTGTAAATACTTGTTGTAAATAAATGAAACTATTGTTATGTCATGAGCAATATAAAAGAAAATAACACTAAAAGTTCTTACAAAC
Organism: Tetheella fluctuosa; assembly: GCA_951216915.1. Classification (NCBI taxonomy): domain Eukaryota; kingdom Metazoa; phylum Arthropoda; class Insecta; order Lepidoptera; family Drepanidae; genus Tetheella; species Tetheella fluctuosa. The sequence continues at coordinate 5,824,754 of OX578231.1, read as the reverse complement.
GTGCCTGCTTAATTATTTTAAGAATATGATTCCTAAACGATTGTTTAGAATATGTGAAGAGATCGACGTCACTGAATGCAGTATTGTAATTACGAGCAATACGCATGAGAACCGAGTTGCTGGCGTAGTTGGTTGAGCATTGTGGAACATACAACAAAGGCGTATGGCGAGAACGGCGCCTTGGGGTACAAAATGAGAGTCCCGCCAAAAGCTCCGGGCTGTCCACGCGTCCATTAAATATGTCATGCAAAAAGCACATGTCTAAGACGCTACGTCTTTCTTAAAGAGTTAAGAGACCATGGCTATCATAATATGAGTCAGAAGACACACGTAGTCGGAAATTCAGATGGTTAACAAATTTCATTTGAATACGCTCTAGACGGTCGATATAAGTTTTGTATTGACAAGACCATACTGGGCACGCGTATTCCAGTGCACTGCGTACGTAGGCATTGTAAACTGCTTTAATTGCACTTATATTACTAAAAGGCTTACAAATACGTAGAACAAATCCCAAGCATTTATATGCTTTATCACTGACATAGTCAATGTGATCCGATAGTAAAAGCTTGTAATCGAAAACCACTCCCAAATCTTTAACTGAATCGGTTCTACTAATTGGAATATTATTGAAATGGTATACAAACTTAATGGGATTCTTTTTGCGCGTGTATGTTATCAATTGACATTTATTTATATTAACAGTGATACGATTATCCTTGTAATATCTAGTCAAGGCATTTAAATCCAACTAAATAATCGCAATCAATTAATTTGCTGATTTTCATAAATATTTTTTTGTCGTCTGCATACATTAAATGATTGGCATGTTTAAAGCAGTCCACAATGTCAAATAGATCTGTTCATAAGGGTAGAAGTTAGTCCAAAGAAATATATTTTCTTCTGTGCAGTCTATTTGCCTCCGCCACTGAATAAAAATCTATTTGAGCACTTTTTGGACAACTTTAACCGCGTTTCCGATAACATGGAAAATGTATGCCTCGTCGGCGACTTCAATATGGGCTGTATTTCATGGCACTATGCTAATAACAACGACAACTACTGCCAGCCTACACTACATCACAATTCGTCATTGGCTCAATTACTACTAGACTTCATCTCTCTTAGCAACCTAAAGCAACATAACAACGTACCTAACAAAACAAATAGAATTTTAGACTTGGTTCTGAGCAACTTGGATAACGCGACTGTAAGTAAATCCCAAAACACGTTAGTAAACATTGATCCACATCATATACCGCTAGAAATAAACATACGACTACTAAACGTATCATTAAAAAGTAACCACACTTTAAGACACAACTTTTACAAAGCTGATTACAATAAGATTAATTCTAAACTGGCCGAAGTGAATTGGCAAAGTGAGTTCACTCAATGCCAAAGTGTAAATGAAATGGTTTCGAGATTTTACACAATTTTGAATAATGTAATAGATGAATATGTTCCTAGATCTAAACTTGCTCGTGGCAGGCATCCACCTTGGTTTAACAAACAATTAATTAATCTTACAAAGGAAAAAAACAAGTAACTACATAAATTCAGAGTCTTTAAAAATCCCTTGGACGAAATATCATTGGGCATTTTAAACAAAAGGTGTAAAAAGTTAGCAATTACGTGCTACAATAATTATATCGATAAAGTTGAAGACAGTATTAGAATAAACCCTAAATTCTTTTATACCATGAAGGACAAACGCAACAATATAATCCAAATACCTGGAAACATGACTTTAAACAACATCAGGGTATCTGACGGTCCAGGAATATGTAATTTGTTTGCATCATATTTCTCTTCTACATTTGCTCAGTTTTCTTCACAAGCAACTTTGCGCACCAGTTCAGTTTACTGTATGAACACAATTGGAAACTTACAAATTCCATATGAGAGCATTTGCAAGCAATTGCGAAGGCTTGACATTCATAAGGGCGCGGGGCCAGACGGAATACCGCCATATTTTATTTCAAAATGTGCTCAAGCTTTAGGTTTGCCGCTTTATATTATTATTAATAATTCATTAGCAACTGGTATCTTCCCGGCCCTTTGGAAGGTTGCAAAAGTGGTTCCTATTCACAAAACCGGCAGTAAGGAACAGATTTCTAACTATAGGCCTATATCAATTTTGACAGTTTTTGCCAAAACTTTTGAAGCTTTAATTTACCCTTGCTTAAAAAATCATACCCGACACATTTTCATAAACGAACAACATGGCTTCATCGAATCCCGCTCTACAAATACTAACCTCATCACTTATCTTAATGAATTAACAGATGCAGTTGATTCTGGAAACCAAATTAGTGCAGTTTATATGGACTTTGCCAAGGCGTTCGATAAAGTTAGCCATAAAATATTACTGAACAAGTTAGATTTATATGGTATTTGTGGTCCCCTTTTAAAATGGTTTCAGTTCTACCTAACAGATAGAACGCAATATGTCGTAGTAAAAGGTTTTCAATCTAACATCTACATTGCTACGTCCGGAGTTCCTCAGGGCTCGCATTTGGGTCCCTGGCTTTTCAACCTGATTATAAACGATATAGTCTCATCCATCAAATACAGTAGCGCTTACCTTTTTGCTGACGATTTAAAATTATGCAAAACTATAGCAGATCCACTAGACTGCGATCTGCTACAAAAGGACCTTGATTCAATAAGTAGTTGGTGCGCTATTAACAATATGTCCTTAAATACTAACAAATGCTACACTATTACGTTTACTCGCAAACACAACGACATAAAGAGACAGTATGAGATTGATGGGATTATTCTACAGGAAAAAAAAGAGTCAAGAGACTTGGGAGTGATTTTCGACTCCAAATTGACTTTCATACCCCATCTTGACAACATCATCAGCAAATCTTCAAAGATGCTCGGCTTTATCATGCGTAACGGTAGATTATTCCGCAATCCTGCCACGAAAATTGCCATTTATAACACATACGTACGGAGTCATCTTGAATACTGCTCTGTAGTTTGGTCACCTCAGTACAATGTACACAGTTTGAGAATTGAGCGAGTTCAGAAGCGATTCTTAAGATACTTGGCATTTTCATTTAGGCTGCACAAGCAACTACCATCCTCTAACGACAAATTGAGACACTTTGGAATGGATAGTTTGTCATGCCGCAGACAAGTACAGGACATGACCTTTCTGTATAAAGTTTTAAATAGTGAAATTGACTGTCCATCACTGCTGGAGATATACAAATTTCGCGTTCCACGTCGGGTGCCTAGACACGCACAAGTCAATGCGGGATTGTTGCAACCGCCAACTGCCAGAACCAATTTAAAACAATTTTCTCCCATAGCTCGCTTGTCGAAAGTTTACAACGCAATTTGCGGTGAAGTGGATGTGTTTGGTGATAAGCTATCCACATTCAAAAAAGTTGTTTTGGAGTTGTTGAGACGCAGGGATTGTGTTTAGTATTCTTTTGTTATATATATACATATATATTATAAACTTTCCTTTTTTTCTTTTCAATATTAACTAGTGTTACCTCATGATGCATGCTGTGACATCTTGAAATGTTGTGCATTTAATTGATTTTTAAATAATGTTAACTTAAGATGAAATAATGTAACAACTACAGATTGTCCTAAATAAATAAATAAATAGATACGCATTGTAGAATAGTGGTCCCAGGTGGCAACCCTGTGGAACACCAGTAGGTATATTAATAAAATCAGACCTAAACCCGCCGACTACGATTTTCCAAGTATGACTCAATCCACCTCAGTAGGTCTCCGTGAATCCCCAAACTATGTAGTTTGTTTAGCAAGATGACGTGGTCTACACGATCGAAGGCTTTTTCGAAGTCAGTGTAGATCACGTCAACCTGCCCGCCGCCATCCATATTATGTAATACATAATTGCTAAAACATGACAGATTAGTAACTGTCGATCGACGCTGAAGAAACCCGTGCTGCCTATTTGACATACCTTTAAATATAATTGGATAGATAACCCGATATACATTCTTTTCAAACACCTTAGCTAACGTGTTTAGTATGGATATTCCCCTATAATTTTCCACTTTAGTTTTAGAACCCTTTTTATGTAACGGTAAAATATGGGCTTTTTTCCACACATTAGGAAATATTCCTTCTCCTAAAGATCTGTTAAAAATTGTTGTGATTGGTTCAGCCAAAGACTTAGCGCAATTTTTCCAAAAAAGAGGCGGAATACCGTCATTTCTTAGAAGTATCCAAGATATTTAGAGATGTTAATGTGGCGGATACAGGTAGGTATATGAAAATTGGAGATGGACTCTGAGCAGGCATCAACAATCACAGATGTAGAATGTGACAAGGGAACACCAAAAACTCTTTTAAAAAAATTACTAAAGGCGTTGCAAATTTCTTCACCACCCAAGTGGCTGATATTACCGAACGTGAGTGTTTTAGGGTAATTAGAGCCACCACGCATAGCTTTAACGTAGGACCAAAACAACTTGGGTCGAGCTTTTATAGATGTTTCCATATCCGAAGTGTATTTATTAAAGCAAGCTTCTTGTACTCGGTGTTGTCTGGCACGTAACAACGAAACAAATTCATCGTAATCAAGAAGATTATGAAACTTTTGCCAACGCGAATGAGCTTTAGAATTTTCTTTAATAATTTTGATTAAACCTTTACTATACCATACCGGATAAGAACGATGTCCGGAAGATCGGAAATAAGGTACAAATTTATCAATTGACTCATAATTATATTATAAAAAATATCCATAGCATCATCGATCGAACCAGTATTTAATAGCATGTGCCAGCCAACATCTCCGAAGTGCTTATTTAGGCTATCGTAATCACCTTTTCTAAAATTACGGCGGGGGACACCAGCCTCAGTAAGTGGTAAGACGGCAAGATCAAGTACATCTATAGAAAATGAAGGGTGAGGACGATCCTCCTTAACGAGTGGCATCGAACATTCGTTAATTACGAGTGGTAAGTTAGAAAAAGCTTAGACAGCTTCATTCATACTGCTTTATATATATCAAGTTTCTAGCGTAGTGCAATAAAATTAGGTGTCCAAGTTTTCTACCATCTAGAAATTTGGCACTAAGAGAGGTTTTTGCCAAAAGTGAAAGGAGTAAATCTGGAAATTATTAATCTCAATTCCTTGCGGAATAGTTACAATTTGCGGTAGGTAAGTGCAGCAGGGCCAACTTTGAATACCTATCTATCTTAAGACTACCTATCGGGGGCTGGTATGAGCACGTATGAGTGTCATAAACTTAGCAGCCAGCATATGAACCATTATTTCGTCACATTGTCATATGATTGTAAAGCAAGTTGATTACTATAAAACCTGCCAAGTGCGTGTTGGAACACGCGCAGTATAGGGTTCCGTAGTATGATCTAAAACTTAAAACAATATTTTAAGGTATGTTTTAATTAAAAACGACAAGCACAACATCTCTGTTACTTATTATATTCCATTGATTGGTCGTAAACTAGTAAAGCCTACATTAGTGAGGAATACCTAATGTCCCAGTTTTTTCATTTATTTATTATGTTAAGACTACTGTTCTTTTTTCAGATTTTTAGAAGTCTCCCAACCCTAACAAAAATGATTAATTTAAAGCTTGATATTTCGTAAACGAATCATAAAAACTATCGCCGGTTCGAGTCACGGTAAAGAGGGAAATATTTTGTATTTTTTTAAAATGTACTAATAATAAGCATTTCTCTGTCTCAGGAATTCTTCTCGTTAGAGTAAAAGTGTTCTGTAAGGCACAGCTACAAGTCTGCCTAGGTCTTATCGCTATCACATATTGGTATGAAATACGTCTTCTTTCGCCGTTTCGGTTCTAACGTGATGCATGTATACAGAATGATTTTTTAGTCACTAGACATACTTGCAAGGGTTGAAGTACTCGTCAATATGAACAACTTTTATTACGAGACCAACTCTGATATCGCAAAAAATAAAATGGTTCCTTCATACATTTTGGTCGAGTAGGTATTGAACTTTTGTATGGACAGCTGATAATTTTTTATGATCTCGAGAGTTACTCCCATGATAAAAGTTGTTCATATTGATGAGTACTTCACCCCTGCAAGTATGTCCAGTGACTAAAAAATCACCCAGTATAAACTTGTTAAATGCAAATTAGTTTCAAATAGGTACTTACATATCCTGTTCCTGGTACTGACAACTTATGCAGACTAACCAGCATACAAATGTGATGTCGAAAGGAGTATTTTCTTGTGGTTGGCACCTAATCTATGGGATTGGTAGGAGGAGTGAAGAGTGAGAGATAAAAAAATTACTTAGTTCGTTTGCGTGGACTATAGAAAAAAGTCAATACTTAGTAGGTATTATTTTCCCGCGTTAAAACATGTTAACGTTATGTAGTACTTTACCCCGATAACTAATAATCCTAACTATCATATCCTTCCTAACTTATTATCCTAATCCTAACTAATAGGTAGGTACCTATTATAAATGCGAAAGTGAGTTTGTTTGTTTGTTTATTACATTTTCACGCGAAAACCCCTGAACTGATCGCGATGAAATTTGGTATGCGGATAGCCTATGGTATGAAGGTGTAACGTAACGGATTTTAACCCCCCCCCCCCTTGTCCGTTGCGTTCCCTAAAAGGTACCCCTGATGAAAATAAAACACAATTTACCGGTTCAGAATAGTATAATCAATTTGTTTTAAAGTAGAAGTTTATTTAATATATGCCCTAGCTTCTCAGAAGGAGAAAGATTGTGGGTTACCTGAGATGAATTGCATTACTAAGTTATTCATTAAAATTAATTGGACGCCAATAGTGGAAACGGCCACTATACCATAATGTTCAGATTAATGTTATTTAAATATCTATTATAAAACCTTTGTTACTCCTTCCAGCTGTAGGACCCGGTAGGTTCCCGCAGTATAAAAAGTAGCAGCAGCAGAACGCGTAGAAAAAGTAGTATAAGAAGTATTAGAAGAAGTAGTAGACTCGTAGTAAAAAAACCTCGTAGTATCCCGGAAAAGAAAAACCCTCGTAGTATCCCGGAAAAGAAAAACCCTCGTAGTATCCCGGAAAAGAAAAAACCTTCGTAGTATCCCGGGAAAGAAAAACCTCCTGCAATGGACACAAAGTCCTCAATTACAGTCACATAATAATAGGAGTGTAGATGGGAAAATCTAACCCCCCACATGAATTTATAGACATATTAACATGAATTAATATTTATTTAGGTTTAACGACTATAACCTGGCAAATAAATTAACAAATTAAGGGAATATACTCCTTGATAATAACATGAGGAACCCACATGTACCTAACCTATGAGACCTCATGGAATCTTTCACAGTTTGACCAATGAAGTTGGACAATTCTGGATTTAAACACAAATATGCCTTAATAGTAAGTAACGTACCTTGGTAAAAGCCAAGGAGGCTTGTAATTAATTTCACGTCTGTCGTCATAACGAATGCCACGCCACGCGACGTTGGCCGGCCGATGCGATTGCACCAAGCTTAAACAAAAACCACCAAAATTAGGGATCGAAACCCTTAATAGAAGACAACACTTCGAGCACTTGTAGTAATACTCACCATTATCAAAGGGTAAACTGGCTTGAAATAAAATATATGCTCACGCGTCGCATCGTGAGACATGAAAGAAATAACTCTTTGTCCTATCCAAGGAGCACCACCAAGGGTTAAGGAACTAAAAATAATCCCAGAATATGGCGAGAATATTGTCCTTTTAAGGGGACAATCTGCCGAGATCGAACTCACAACAAAGGTAAGAAACGTACTTTGAATACTTAGAAACAACCTAACGTGACGTTTGAAAAATATAATAAGGTTTGTTATGCAAACATTAAATCATTTCTATCTAAAAAAATAGTATATGAAACTAAAATTGAAAAATAATGGGTAAATAGGTGATGTCCAAAATTTATTTATTCTCTGACAACACCAAGTTTCGTCCGAAAACCGAATCGATCCATTGACCAAATCATTCGAACAAACGATCAATTTATATGAACAAAATATATATATTAATTTATTTATGCAATTTTAAAGTTTATTTAGTGAACCAAACATAAAATTGATTCACCGGCCGCAACTTCCATGACTACGGTAACTACAGACAGCAAATCAACCTCAAAACCAAGATCATAATAAAATTAATCGATTATTCGACTGAAAAAATCGAACTAAAAATAAATTAATTAAATCCAGTTTCTTTCAAATATGCGACAAAATCGATTCCCTAATTTCCCTATGAATGCCAAATAAATATGGGACTGATCTACTGGCCGTAACTTCGAGGACAACCGAGGCCACAGACAATAAAACAGTCTCAAGAGATAGTTACGTTCGGAAACATATCGATCAATCGATTAAAAATCAATAAGCAAATACTATGTTTCAATAATAATTGATAAACAATTAAAAAAACACTTAATATTTGAACTATTTATTAATTGGCTGCGAACCGTATAGATAATAGAAAGCTACAGACAATTAATCAAGGAAAAATATTAATTTATAAACCGATTAATCGATTAAATAATCGAATGAAAATAAAAATATTTAATAAAAATGAAATAATTAAAGACCCGTTTTTTACTACGTTACACGACCCCCCCTGTCGGAAGAATTTTGCGTGAATAAACGCAAAATTCAAGCTGGTCCTCCAGCTTGAAAACCATAACGACAACCAAAAGAAAACGATTCTTCAATCTAAATAATAAGTTTAAGATAACGGGACTAAACCCCAAGTAAATAAACAGATACAACGATAAAGACATTGTAAACGAACGATAATCAAGACCAATAGAAGTAATCTTAAACCGGTAAACACAAGAGCTAGCGAAATATCAACCCTAATGATAAAAAAAAAATATTTAAGGCAAAACTAAATGGTAATACTATTGAACTTGGAAATAAAATAATTTAACACCACCAAACCGAACCCACGAACACAAAGAATAATTCCAAGTTGGAGATTCAATACTCCCACAACTTGACATAAGTAATAAAATGTAGTAATAAATTGGTAAGGTAAGAAAATATACCAAGTAATAATAGGAAACCTAGTAAAAAAAGTAGTAAGAATACATATTGTAAGTATTAATGCCTTTCCATAAACAATCGATATCTAAATTAACCAACTATCAGGACTATACCGCACAGTATGTATATGTAATAAAGTGATAAGACTCAAACCTAAACTCATAATATAAATACCCTCCCCATAATTCAATTACATTAATACTTACTTATACTTACACAAATTACATTAATATACTATAACAGAATATAAATAACATAATATAATACACTAAATATTTAATATATAATCATATTTATTAGATAGTTTTAGGGCTTAAGTTTAAAGAGGTAACCAACCGCCTCTAGTAGAATGGCTTATTTATTTAAGGTAGGAGTTACCACCCGCTCCTGCAATATAGTACAATACATAAATATTTCATATAATTATTATAATAATAAATATAATAATGGATGTAATATAATCAATCACTCTTGATACTATGAGAGACAATCATCAGCGATAACTCACATTATAATGCTGTGGTTACGCATCAGAGACCATGCAAATGCATGTTACCCCTTAAAGTGAACTAAGTATTGATTTGAAAACCGATTTTAAATTTTAGATGATCAAATGGTTAAAGGGCTTATGTTTAAAGAGGTAACCAACCGCCTCTGGACTATGGCTTAAATTTTAAAGAGGTTATCATCCGCCTCTAGTATAAGGCTTATTTATTTGATATAGGAGTTACTAACCGCTCCTAACCCACTATATTTACCTACCCAGTGGTTACTAGCCAAACAAAGTAAATCCAAAACTAAACATCCCTTTAAATAAATAAATAAAAAAAATTATAACACTTATATACCATACATAATTATGTAATTTCAATAAGTAAATAAAATTACTAAATATGAATACTAAAATATATATATATAGCCCCATAACTACATTTATTAATCCATCCATCAAGCGATCCACAACCCAAAAATAAACCAAACGCCAGGACTAATGTTCTACAAACCAAAAATATCCTACAGGTCCGAGCTATAACACGTAGGGGAATAGTATGTTAAAATATAACTTAAATGAAATGTAGTAAATAAGCATGTAACTACTTAGTAGTGTTATATGCAACACTAAATTGTACAGTGGTAAACTGACAAAATGGTTGCAGACAACATGTTATCAAAACATCAGTACGTTTTGAAAATTTTATAAAGTGACTTCTGTTTACAAGAGATTTTGGGTACGTTATACAAAATCTCTTCAGAATTCAACGTAAGAAATTTGGCGACGCGACGTTCGACACCACGTACAACATAAGAAATCCGAGTCAGATTATCAAACCAACCCGGAAGTAAAAAGTAACAGAACAGAAGCGCGAGAGTCATTAGCGGTAGGTATGTGAGTAGTATCATAACAACCGTGAAACAAGCTCCCACCTTCAACACAACATCACACGAGACGGAACCCTAATTAGAAATAGGTATATATTTAGTCTAAGAACTTAAACCAAGATAAAAGAACGATTATCATTGTAATAGTAAGAACACTACCATCGAAAAGTTTTAATAAGTAGAAAAGAATAATAATAATAATAGTAGTAAGAATACGCAAGCAAGATAATACTTACGTCATCAGAACTGTACTGCCGAACCTCGTGAATGAACTCATCCTAGTGTAAAGCTTGAAAAGTTATAATAAATTCCTCCATATTAAAAAAAATGTTAAGTAAGCACAGAACCAAAAGAATTACTTTAGAAAATAAAGTTAAGTAAAAGTAAAGTTAAGTAAGGGTACTGTTATCTAACTGTAAGGTTAAATAACAATAATGTCAAACAATATGATACACAGTTAAATAACTGTAAAGTTAAGTAAATACGCCTGATACACACAGCAATAGGCACCGATAATTGTACAGCCAGCTTAAGCTTAAAAGAAGCATCTCAAACAATGGAAAAAAAGAAAAACTTTAGGAAAAAAAAATATTTTTAATTGTTATGCAAAAAATAATATGTGAAAATGCAAAATGCATGGTTATGATATGCGGCTGAAGAATTATTTATAAAGCTATCAAAAGTAGAAATTGAAAAAAGTTTAAGCCCAAGATGTAAAACTCAAAAATTATTTTAATTCTAAAAGTATTAAGATTAAAAGTATGAAAGTAAGCTGTAATAATAGTAAAGGATATGTGTGTACCAGATGTAGCAGATATTTAATTATCAATGGCCGAATATTCATGATAAAGCATCAAGCAGCAAAAGCTAAGCAAATTTAATCCCGCACTGTTTTGCAAGTCATCTCAAGTTTTAACAATAATATGTAGTAGAAGTATTTAAATTATAATTTTTAACATAATAGTTTGCATAGAAGAAATTCACAGATCCGCAATACACTTAAGCTAAGAACACAGTTCCACAGTAACATAAGTATGAATAATAGTAATAGTAGTGGTAGTAACAGTAATGGTAGTAGTAACAAGTGTAATACAATTTTTGACACATTTAAATTAACATGACAATCATCTCAGGTAACCTGGCCCCACGTTGGGCGCCACTGTAACGTAACGGATTTTAACCCCCCCCCCCCTTGTCCGTTGCGTTCCCTAAAAGGTACCCCTGATGAAAATAAAACACAATTTACCGGTTCAGAATAGTATAATCAATTTGTTTTAAAGTAGAAGTTTATTTAATATATGCCCTAGCTTCTCAGAAGGAGAAAGATTGTGGGTTACCTGAGATGAATTGCATTACTAAGTTATTCATTAAAATTAATTGGACGCCAATAGTGGAAACGGCCACTATACCATAATGTTCAGATTAATGTTATTTAAATATCTATTATAAAACCTTTGTTACTCCTTCCAGCTGTAGGACCCGGTAGGTTCCCGCAGTATAAAAAGTAGCAGCAGCAGAACGCGTAGAAAAAGTAGTATAAGAAGTATTAGAAGAAGTAGTAGACTCGTAGTAAAAAAAACCTCGTAGTATCCCGGAAAAGAAAAACCCTCGTAGTATCCCGGAAAAGAAAAACCCTCGTAGTATCCCGGAAAAGAAAAAACCTTCGTAGTATCCCGGGAAAGAAAAACCTCCTGCAATGGACACAAAGTCCTCAATTACAGTCACATAATAATAGGAGTGTAGATGGGAAAATCTAACCCCCCACATGAATTTATAGACATATTAACATGAATTAATATTTATTTAGGTTTAACGACTATAACCTGGCAAATAAATTAACAAATTAAGGGAATATACTCCTTGATAATAACATGAGGAACCCACATGTACCTAACCTATGAGACCTCATGGAATCTTTCACAGTTTGACCAATGAAGTTGGACAATTCTGGATTTAAACACAAATATGCCTTAATAGTAAGTAACGTACCTTGGTAAAAGCCAAGGAGGCTTGTAATTAATTTCACGTCTGTCGTCATAACGAATGCCACGCCACGCGACGTTGGCCGGCCGATGCGATTGCACCAAGCTTAAACAAAAACCACCAAAATTAGGGATCGAAACCCTTAATAGAAGACAACACTTCGAGCACTTGTAGTAATACTCACCATTATCAAAGGGTAAACTGGCTTGAAATAAAATATATGCTCACGCGTCGCATCGTGAGACATGAAAGAAATAACTCTTTGTCCTATCCAAGGAGCACCACCAAGGGTTAAGGAACTAAAAATAATCCCAGAATATGGCGAGAATATTGTCCTTTTAAGGGGACAATCTGCCGAGATCGAACTCACAACAAAGGTAAGAAACGTACTTTGAATACTTAGAAACAACCTAACGTGACGTTTGAAAAATATAATAAGGTTTGTTATGCAAACATTAAATCATTTATATCTAAAAAAATAGTATATGAAACTAAAATTGAAAAATAATGGGTAAATAGGTGATGTCCAAAATTTATTTATTCTCTGACAACACCAAGTTTCGTCCGAAAACCGAATCGATCCATTGACCAAATCATTCGAACAAACGATCAATTTATATGAACAAAATATATATATTAATTTATTTATGCAATTTTAAAGTTTATTTAGTGAACCAAACATAAAATTGATTCACCGGCCGCAACTTCCATGACTACGGTAACTACAGACAGCAAATCAACCTCAAAACCAAGATCATAATAAAATTAATCGATTATTCGACTGAAAAAATCGAACTAAAAATAAATTAATTAAATCCAGTTTCTTTCAAATATGCGACAAAATCGATTCCCTAATTTCCCTATGAATGCCAAATAAATATGGGACTGATCTACTGGCCGTAACTTCGAGGACAACCGAGGCCACAGACAATAAAACAGTCTCAAGAGATAGTTACGTTCGGAAACATATCGATCAATCGATTAAAAATCAATAAGCAAATACTATGTTTCAATAATAATTGATAAACAATTAAAAAAACACTTAATATTTGAACTATTTATTAATTGGCTGCGAACCGTATAGATAATAGAAAGCTACAGACAATTAATCAAGGAAAAATATTAATTTATAAACCGATTAATCGATTAAATAATCGAATGAAAATAAAAATATTTAATAAAAATGAAATAATTAAAGACCCGTTTTTTACTACGTTACAAAGGTCATAGGCTACTTTTTATCCCGGGAATACATAAGATCCCTGTCATTATCAATTCTGAGGTGCTATGAAGGACCAAATACCACTATTCTATATAAACCTGCTTTTGCTCGTTTGATTAGGTATTGATTCAAAATATAGAGGTATTTACCAACCAAGACTAAGGACCGAGTCTTTACCGACCTGTTACACCACCTTCTAGGGGTAGGTAGTCAAAAGATAATACGCGTTTAACTATTACTACTTCAAACACATTTTTTTTTAAAGTTTGGAGTGAATCGAACCAGGTAATCAAATTTTCGGAACAAACTTTACCACCCTGTTTAATTAACCCCCTTAGGGGTTGGTTTTCAAAAAATCTAGTTTACCCTTACGTTACAATGGAACAATTTCACTAAACTTCATGGTTCTATAAGCAGTGGCATAAGCTCTACGTTGATTGAGTTCATTGGGTGACATTATAAAAAACGCTTAGTACCTACCTAGATAGGCCTTACGCCAGGATGCAGCAGGATATAACGTGATAATAAGCGTTTACTAACGTCAATTAACTATACCCAGGGTACAGAGTGCAGACAATCTTTACCTTTGGCCTTCTCTTAAATTAAAAGGCAACTAACTTCCACGTATTATATAATAGCCTACTTATGTCTTTCTTGATAAGAGTCAATGTTAAATAAAACGCAAAAAAGGTATTACATATCATATATTTCAATGTAAACAGCGTTTTATTTGTTTAAATGTATATCAATAAAACATGTATGTATTTCCCTTTAACTAATTTATCTGTAGATACCTAATAGTGAACTGTTCTCTTCGAACTTGTATCCATTGAACTGTAATTAGACAGTTTTCTCTTCGAAGTCAAACGACTAGTGTGTGGCCTCCACTCTGAAACCATAAAAGTCAAAGAGTCGCACATAATATCATAAAAAGTAATAGATATCTAATTAAGGACAAAAATATGAATAAGTAAAAAAGATTAGCAGCATAGACTGGTTGCATGCCACTGAGGCACCTGAGGTAACAGGTTCGTGCAACAGCACCAATCATCATCCTAAAAAAGTGGTATGTATGAAAACGTGTGCAATTACGACAGTTTTTATACACGTGCGCGCTGATGAATGTTAGTTGGCTCGCGTCCCACAAATGCACCTGATGAAGGCAATGCAAATTTATTTCTGTCATAATGAGCGGTGACGCAAAAATGCAGGTTATGACGTCATGCGCTGTTAAAAAAACAAAAGATGTTTCTAATATTTTGCTGTGGTCCTTTTTGGCTAATAGTACTACTTATAAAATTTAAACAGGTATATTAAGAACAGTTTTCAAAAATAATTTACATTTGTCTAAGTAGACTTAGGTTTAAAGATCTTTATTCCCAAAAAGAATATTATACAATATTCGCTTATATGAGAACATAATTAATCTAAGTTTTTTTTTCGTATAGTGAGTAAAATGAAAATATTTAAAGAAAATAAATACTTATATGTATAAGAAAAATTGTGATAAAAAGTAACAACCAAACTAAAAATAATTTTCTCTTACAAAAATATTGAGTTTATGTTTAAAACTGTTTATTGACTCCACTTCTCTAATGATTGTGGCAATTTGTTATAGAACTGTGCTCCTTCATACATAGACTTCGACATGATTACAAAGAAACATAAGTACAAAAAGTAGCCATGTCAACTTGTTACATTTCTAAAGTTATAAAATGTTACATGATATGCATAATAGAATGATAATAACTGCAGCAGGTTTCATAATAGTTTTGTTCAAGGTTCTGGTTGATGTTCAGGTTCTCATGTCATTCTCTGTTGTTGAATTAGGGTGCACGCAGGAGCAGTGTCGATAGTGGCTGTTGTAATCAAGCAAACAACCAGCTAACCACACTGCCAACGCGGTCTACCCTATAGTCGTCCTCTTAACACTCCATATTCAGAATCTTCATCGTCGCTAGCTAGCATAGCTCGTCATTATGGGAAGTCCAAACTCGAGACAAAATTACTTACTTATATCCATGTGTGTTCCGCTTCGTCAATCACGATAGAGCTAGGCCCCCTTTTCATTATTGTGTGCTTGTTGATACCTAACTAATAAGAGGAAATAAGAAATTCGTAGTCACAATGATACCTATTTTCCTAAGATGCTCCGTTTGATTTCTTGATAGTTACTGAATCCAGGAACCATTCAATTAAACATAATCCGTCTAGTGTTTTCAAGTATGTTTGTGATGAATAAGTATATTTTGTACATGGTTGGTGAGTATCAGAAAATATTGAGTAAAGTTACCTTCTTCATTAAAATTAGACGTCATAGCATTAACAATAAAATATTTTCCACAGGTATCATATATAAGTACCTAAGTAGGTAGCTTTCAACAGAAGTCATGTATAAGTATACATGACTTCTGTTGAAAGCTCTGTTCTCGTGACGTAAGCTGAAACTCTTGCGAGTTTGTAGGTACTATTTTCTTCATTAGAATTAATTTCATATCGTCTTATAGGAATCTGGTACTGCAACCGCTGTGCATGTTGAAATCTGAAAAAAAAGTATAAATAAATTTATCTAATTGTCATGTCATGTTGCGCTTGACCACAATTTCACCATGGTAAGTGGTGATGTAATCGAAAGTGGTAAGCACACAAAGTAGAAGTACTGGCACTCAATTGCAGCTGTTGGAACACACAGGTGCCTATAGAGACTGACTTTCAACTTGAGGGTGGTAGTCACCCAGGCGGGTACAGTCAGCGGCAAAAGTATCTTGGCACTTTAGTACCGTGTCACATTACACAATTCATAATTTTCATACAATCTGTCAAGAAAATGTCAATAGATTATTATGAAAGGGTAGGGAAACTAAAATGCCAAGCTACTTATGCTGCTGACTGTACTATAAAGATCCTTACCACCGTGCTATGTTTTTCTCACGATGTTTTCTTTCACCGAAAAGCCCATTATAGGATTCAAAACCCGTCCAAATAAAACTAAACTTGTATGAAAATTGAGAGAATCTTTTATTTACAGTGAGAGCAGACCCAAAAGTAGATGATCACTTAAGTACCCTTTCATAATAATCTATTGACATTCTCTTGATAATTTGTATGAAAACTGTGAATTTCGTAATATGTATAACACGATACCATAGAGATCATACACTTTTGAGGCTGAACTGAAAATGTAGGTACACATTAATTCATTTATGGTTTTTGGACCATTGTTATTGATTGGTAACCATATCATAGACTAAAGAAACTTATAAGTACGAAATAATAAGTCACTGGGAAGTGCCTGAATTTTACTTTAAAGATCTGAATATCCTGTTTATTTGATTCCATCAAAAGATATGGGACCCCTGGTTCGTGTTTTGTACGAGAGACCCCCTCTTGCCGCACAAATAACGATCAACGATCACCGTAGGGTTTTAACCGGTACGAGGCTGGCATAACCTGCACGTCCCGGGGTAGTCGGGTATCTTACTACAATTTCCACTCGAAAAATATTTAAAAACCGGCCAAGTGCGAGTCGGACTCGCGCACGAAGGGTTCCGTACCATTATCTATAAAAATGGCAAAAAAATGCGTTTGTTGTATGGGAGCCCTCCTTAAATATTTATTTTATTTTGTTTTTAGTATCTGTTGTTATAGCGGCAACAGAAATACATAATATGTGAAATTTTCAACTGTCTAGCTATCGCGGTTCTTGAGATACAGCCTGGTGACAGACAGACGTACGGACAGACAGCTAAGTCTTAGTAATAGGTTCCCGTTTAGAACCCTAAAAAAGGTTCTATAGTAACGATAACTACTGAACTTATGAAATGATTTCAGGAACATAATATAAAAGTTTTACTATGTCAAGTTATCTTGTCTGCAAATTTAAAAAAAATATTTACTTTGGTTTCAGTAATGGTTTTCATACATAGGTGTAATCCGCTGTTAAGTTCTTGAAATAACTACTTCGTAGCAAATCGTAGCACCAAATACTATGGAAAATCAATGTCATGCTAAAATAGTGCTCTTCGTGAAGTATAACAATTTTAAGCCATTTTATGAGTATCTTTACACACTGCAGTCATTTTTTCTACAGCTACTCCACTCTACGTAATACTCTACGCTCTTGGTTTTGAATTATTGAATGTTATCTACTCTATATTTTAAGTCTATGTTGATTTAAATTATTCAGTAAACATTAGTCAATTGGATATTCCAAAGATATTTATTCGTAGCATCTCGTAGAACTCGTAGACCTCTCCCAAGGACGAAAAAATGGAGTCGGAATTCTACGCACGCAGAGATATTTTTTTTGCTATACGCAGTGCAGATCAAACATGAAATTACTTTTGTCCGTTTGTGTATTGGTTTGCGCACAGCAATGACCGATTGATAAGAGTAAGTCAATGATAACCGCCTACATAGGTATATTTCGAATGTATGAAATTTAATTCTGCTATCCTTTATTATAATACCAGAGATCGTCCTTGGGTTTGCACGGGTGTTTGCACTTAGTGAAAACTGTATCAAAATCCGTGGCGTGGTTTAAAATAAGTAAGCGGAGAAACAGAATAAGGCAGATAGCGACCTTATTTTATATACTATTAAAAGCTTTTATTTAGAAATAATAATAGTGTTTAGTTCGTAACTAGGAAGAACACATAGGTATAAGTAGTAATACCTACGAGGAATTACTACATACTTTTTGTTTATATAAATAAACCATAGGTCGCCGTAAGCCGATTTCACCGTCCATTTTGTATACAGAGTGATTTAATCGAATATCACTGATATCTATGGTACATACTATAAATAGTAGTACCGTACCAATACCACTATTCTAGCTAGTAATAAGGCTTTTATCAATATTAATATATGAAATACGTATGTAGGTATAGGTAGTATATTATATTAATCGATTGCATATAATGTGATGTCGGCCATGATGATGACTGTGGGTGTGTGGAAATACCATTTACGTGATGATGTACCCTGTATATACAATACATGTGCCATTTTAATGAGGTGTATGTTAATCAGACGCATTGTTTATGGATTAGTGATGCACTTTTATACGTTTCCTTGCAGTTCTTTGTTTGATATATTCTAAACTTGAATCCATATTTCTGAGAAAAACTTATTTGTTATTTTACTCCTACAAATAGGTATTTCGTATAAAGCATTGATGGCTTCTTGATCAATTTCGAAACTGTGTAGACTATATTAATTTTATTAATTAAGTATATGTTGCTGACTTCACTTAGGTACATACATACACATTAGAAAGTACTGAACCTTATGAGTTTGACATCCATGTTAATTTACAACCTATATCAGAACATCCCGATGAATGAATTAGTGAAAGTTGTTTGTCTCTGTCTTTGTAATGCATCTACTCCTTTGGATGCTGCCTCGCCTTTTGATGCTGATTGGGTAAATCAGTAAAATTTTGAGGTGAAAATAATTTGATTTGAGTTTATGTCAAATCATTGGCGTACCTATGTTATATATAAGTAACCGAATCCCTTTACAATTTTTGACGTCCTGTGCCTATTTTACCCTGACTAATGTTGGAGTTCATACTTGGTACATTGCATCGTATTTTCTTCCATATTATAAAATTGAGTACCATCCGGATTGAAAGTTTGGTACTCAACATACTGCCTTATTATTTAATTTGTAGTATTAGTACATTAATATTTTGCAACGACCTGTTTCGAACGAAAAACTTCAAGTAATTTGTAGTTATCAATATAATCAATTAATGGCTTTTTGGAAAATATTAATGTCTATTTCACTAAACAATTTAGGAGACTCTTAAACATGTCAATTTGATAAATCTGCATGAAAATCTATCAATTTTTGTCTATCTAAATCTCTGTCTGTCTGTCTAAATCTATAAAACTTTCTTAAGTCTCTTAATTGATCACTTAATGAAAATGGGTATTAGTTTACCTACATAATACCTAACACTATATTTTAACTCTTAATGTGAATTCGACGTTCTAAGAGTTTTCTTGAATATCTACGCAAGTGTCCCTATTTCTCAGTATATAAGGTGTTAAAAAAATTAACTTTAAACATTTTACGAGGTTGCTCGCTATCGAAAAATAAATATTTTTTTTGAACGATTTAAATTTTTCTCAAAAATAAAGTATAGTTTGTAAAACTATTTTTATACACACTGTACGCGGGGCTGCGCTTGCAGCTCGGCGGATGGCGCCAGCGACACACTTCTCTCCCCTGCGCCTAGTACGGTGCGCATATTAAAATATTTACGCGTAATGAAAATAATTGCAGATCTTTACAGTACCTTTTTTTTATATATTTCTTCGTGATTATTTATTGAATATCATTTTAAACAACTCCTTAAATTTCTTAAAGTGAATTTTTTAACACCTTATATAATAGTTTATAGGTTATGTTGGCCTGAACGATATTTTCTATAAAACCTATTTTAACTTGGTGAATTACCTATTTGTAACTAAGCTATCTAAGTTACATTGGTATATTTCCAAAGAAGTATGATATGATAATATATAAGTCTATATAGGGTATATAGGTATACAAATGTAAAAAAAAAAGAAATGTCTTCTTGACTAACCCTAAAAATATATTTCTAAATCACGCACTTAGCAATGATTTTCATTTTTTTTATAATGAACTCTATCTTTCTACTTATAGGTATATACTATTAATAATAATAATAATAAAGTAATAATAATAATAATGTATGAACTGTGGTATGAATATGAATTAATAGTTACTAGTGCATCTCTCTATCTATTATTTGATACTTATATCCATTAACTTATCAGTATAACCTTTTCAATATCTCAGTTGAATATGCATTTATCAACTAGAATGCTTTATTACTAGGTAGTTATTCATTATTCTACTCTCGGAAGAAAAAAACAACACAAACACTAACCAAACTAATTTAAAAAAAAAATAATTAAAAAGTATGTTTCAAAAACTAAGTGTTGAATGATCCCTTTGTATAGCTTCAAATTGTGATTTGATTACTATTTATATTATAATATATTAATTATTATATTACTTAATATAATCAAATTTGAAAATCGCTCTTATCCTCACATAGTGTAGAGAAATAAATAATTCGTGGGATGTAATAATTTTATTATCGTGTCGAGAGCCTGTCTGAAGGTACCTACATAATATCCTTTAAATCAGTATTTCTTTAATTACTTACGAGTATAAATAGACCTATGATATGACTTGCAGTACCCTGAGTGTAATGAATTGACGCAAGTAAACGTTTGTGTTTATTAAAATTTAGAGAGAAATTAGTTCCATGAGTATTCCGCGAGAGGCGTTGCGCCAATTTCTTTAGAGAAATGACGTAAACCCTAACGTGATAGTATGTGTATACTATCGTCAATTCTTTACACACTGGGTACTGAAGCAAACTCGCAACCAAATCATGTTTTGTTTGTCTACGATCAAATTTTACATACTACGTGCGGTGCAGCTTATGATGATTATGGTGATGTTGAATCAGCTCTGGAAATTATCATCTCGAGGTCCGATGAGCTGTGTGTGACAGCATGCATGATGATAGAACAAAATAGATTCAGATTCTAGACCTAAGATTCAGGTTTATATTTTTCATTCAATGGTAGAGAAGGTATGCAATCAGTAATATGTAGAAGAAAGGGCATCATCCTTAGGTAGAAGTAATAAAAGGTCAAAATTTTATCATGAGGACATTTTCATTCCATCAATTTGTATTATTTTTGAAAGGTTGTAAATAAAAAATGAAACAACAAAAACAAAATGGTTTATTTTACAAAATATAAACAAAATAGTTATAAACATACAATAATAATTTGCATAAATGAAACCTATTTCATTACTTATTTATCTAGGTTGAAAAATAAAGGTGTGAACACAATAGTAAAATGAGATTACGATGCAAGGCTATGTGTAAGGCTTCCCCGGGACTGAGTGGCCTGATTGCTGGTCTTGACCTACTAACAATGCTTAGGCTTACCTATTTATCAACTGAGTTTCATACTTATATACTAGTATCATCTTTAGTTATGCAAAGTAATTAGCAGTAAAGTATCGTCAATGTTATTTATTGGAATCCTATTTTGGTTCAATGTCGTTTATTTAATTTGCGTAATTTAATTTCAAGTTTGATATGGTTGTAAAAAATATCTCTTTCTTTACTCTTTTTTGACTTCCAGGGAATCTCATAAGATTTTAAGTATACATTTTTATTTTATTGTTTACGGTATCTCTTCTACGCATTAGAATCAGACTAACTTTGCCACGTATGTATTAACGCTTTGTAGAGCGGAAACAGAAAACGTTGAAAAATTCAGTTTCCGAGGTTCTTTGTATGAGTTGGCTTATCTTTTGATTTGTTGTGTTCTGTGAAAATTACATCACAATAACCTAACTATTACGGTTAATAAAATACAGCCCTGTGATGGAAAGATAGACGGAATATGTAATATGCACTCTTTGACAACGAAACCCTAAATATGTATGTGGATTGAAAATGTCTTTATTTAGGTTTATCGTGTGATGAAAGATGCGTACGTGATGATTTCTATCACATATCTATGTACTTTAGGTATTAAAGAAAATTCCACTCCCATGGTTTAGATAGTGGAGTCTAAGGATTGTGTCAGATCGATATTTTATCGATGATAATTTTTTTGTAAAATGTTTGTACTTATATCTAAAATATTGAAATTATAAATAGGTAATTCTAATATTGTCGATTTTAAGTTGGTACCTACTTTTAATTTATAAAAATAGTAGATCATAAAAAAATCTAATGAGTAGCCACAGATCGTGGGTTCGATTCCCACTAAGAACAGGACAGACATTTGTGTGCATGAAAAATGTATGTAAGTAATATCTATAATAAGTATATATTTATAAAAGAAAGTAGAATGTATTTATATCTGTTATCTCGTTTTCATAGAACAAGCATGTGTGAGGAATGTCCCAGGATATATAATAAAATCTGTAATATGTGTTTGAAGTAAATTGGTTTATTAGTAGTAGAATAAAAAATAAACAACATTTAGAAATTCCCACAGTAGCGATAGAAAATAGAAATCTGTATAAGCGTAATTGCACCGGAATAAGAATTGGTATCATGTAATTAGAAACTAGAACGGAAACTATCAAAAACCGGTTTTGTAATGCAACGCTGCACAATGAAAATTAATTATTAGTAGATGACTAGTACCAAAGATACTAAATTATTCGGAGCTGATTAAAAAGATATGGAGGCCTAATTAAGTCTCAAATATAGTCATTAATTAATTTAGAATGTCATTTTTTGGTTTTCTATCCATTCATCGTTGTTGATGAAATCTACGTAAGTATTAGATTTATCTTCTTATATAAAATATTAATCTCGTGTCACGGTGTTTGTGGTCGAACTCCTCAGAAACGGCTCTACCGATTTTTATGTTTTTTTTTATGTAGGTATATTTTGTAGGTCTGAGAATAGGTCGTAAAGTATATTTTATACCGCTACCGGGTGAAACCGTGTGGGGCAGCTAGTAAAAATATATAAATTATCATAAATTGACAATTTGCTAGTATTGAAATAGCTCAGTAGCTGCGTTGCAACGCCACTTGACTAGTTTTATCTCACTCATATCATCGTTTTCCTCGTTCCATCTGTGATATGCTATATGCTTGTTTGTTACCTACTTAACCATCGGTATCCATTTAAAATGCATTGCAAAACGTTATTTTTAGATCGGATTTTATTTCATCCAAGTACACCTACATACATTATAGGAAAAATTCATTGGTGTAGGCTTCATACTAACTATCATAATAATGCTTATTATGTACGTTAAAAAAACGAATTCTGTACATATTATTCCGTTAAAGTATTAAGATTTTGTAGATTACATAGACTTTCGTTATTAAATTGCTATAATATATTTTCTTATATTACGTTGTTTTTGAAATAACATTTTTATTACATACAAACAAATTAGATATTTTTTCTAATGTGTGATACATTACATATTTCCCTGTTTAGTCCAAAGGGTATAAGCTATGACTACAAAGTGTAGCTAACCGTGTTGGCAATTGTACCAGTAACTGGGTAAGATCTCCAAGGCCACCCGAGAATAGTGCAGATCTATGAATACGAGAACGCAACATTGTTTGTTGCTATTTCAAAGTGCCTCTAATTATACCGCGCCCAATATTTTGCTAAAACCGTGAGGAATAACAGCTGACAACCGACAAATAAGTACGCATTCATTATTGTGGCATTAGGTACCTACTGCTTAATTTATACCAACCTTCCTCGCTTATAAAACGTAGTGAATGAAAATAAATATGCACTACGCAACAATCTATTGGATCATTATAATAGAATGCTGCATTTTATTTGTGACTAAATACAAAAAAGCATATTTTGAATAAGATTTTGAATTTAATATAATAATATGTATTAACATTTATTCTACTACTGAAAATATGCTCGTGTTTAATTAGGTCAGTCAATTATGGCATTTATTGAAGTAATCTATATATAAGTAGAGCGAGAAATAAAATTGTATCTAGTGTGCACCTAATAAAAAAATGTAAATCCCTTGTAACAAACAGGCACCAGCAATGGTAGCCGCGGTAGAGCTGACGGTAATTACTGTCGAAGGCTATACGAGGGAACTACAGTCACAATGGCTTCCTACCGTCATTACTTTGTTTGCATGTAATAAATAGCAGGTTACTTTGTTATATGAAAATTTGGTAGACTTCGTGTTTGATAATCAGTGATATTGACTAATACCAAGATATAGTATAAAACTATTTATGTGAACAATCAGTCAATTTAATTAATTCAGTAAAATCGTGGAGAAAACTGCTAAAACGTATTGTATAGTCAACTCTAATAGTAAATAGATTCATGAAACTGATATTATATAAATAATAATTTTGAAATAAAACAAATATTCACGAAGAAAGCTGTAATAAAAAATAAACACAGAAATAAGACGCTCATAACATAATTGATAATTCCACAAGAACATTTAGTAACCAAATATAAATTAAATTAAAATACATACTTAAATACTAATTAATACTCCACAAAACCAATAAAGAACACATAAACAAAATACGAAGGTACCTTGGTATATAAAGCATAATACATCAAAAATATAAAACATTGACTTCCGTATGAGATTTTATATTAATCCAATGTAGACAATTAAGTGGGAAACCATTTGAGTACATAATATCTCATACAGAAGTTTAAAACATAAATAAACAAAATTATTATAATTAAAGAAATAAATAAGTGAAGTTTATAAAATAGTTCAAAAGGTTTAAGCACTTTAATGTTCATTACAGTTCAAAGAACTAGGTAAGTTTGATATTCCGTGTGGCAGATCAGGAGCGTTGCTACACACCCCGGAGTGTCGTACCAGATAGTGCATTTACAGTGTCAACTTTGCCATAACGCAAACTTGTAACGTGCTTTGCAAACGCACTCCTGGCACGAACTCCGAGGCGTAATCAAAACGTCGATATCGATAAATTCACAAATGGTGAGTGGCGCATCACTATACCGTCTGTGCACAAATTACGGAACGTCTTTGCCGTTTTTATCACTACTTAGTGTCCCCATACAAGATAATATTGGCACTTAATGTTTATAAAAGCATTGGAAAATTGTGTGTCGAAGCGTTTGTTAGTGCACTAGCATCGAGGTTAGTAAAAACAAGTGGTAAGTTAATCATTATGAATGATGCTCACGTTACTGCGTAGATATTACGTATGGTGCATCAACATTCGTGTTAGTTTTGCAGAATATCTATTAGGGAGGGATTGTTATGGTACCTAATTATTATTCTTTAAACCAAAGCATTCTGTTGTTTCATCATCTGATTGACACCACTAGCCTTGCTAAGGATGTTGATGGTGACATGGTCGTAACAAGATAAGACGCAATATGGAAAGCACAAATAACTATATAATATGATAAACATAGCCCGCAATCAATACTATCTGTTTCACTATGAGCATTTTTATCTTACTGGAAAATGCTATCAATCTAAAAATATTTTCAAACAATGATTATGAGAGTTATTCAAATAAATTAAGCTTGATATCCCACGGTAGTTTGGAAAGCTTTGTGCGTTTTTTAAATATTCAAAATGAAAGTGTGGAGAGAAAGTGTGACATTTAAATAATGACTCGTGATAAAAACCAGACATCTCTGTAAGTATACGTTAATAAATGCTATTATAAAAGGAATTTTAGTATTGAATATCACATTAAAGTTGAATAAATTATAGACCCTACGCCGGATTTATTTTACCGAGCAAACTTTTAAATTTGTGATTGTTCCTAACAATATAGGTACGCTAAAGCGTTATTAAACAAAGAAAACACTAAATAACACAGGCCTAGAAGGAAACCGAATTTTTATTTTATTCTATTATAATATTTTTCATTATCTGTCCTACGTTTTTATCTAGCATAGTTATAAAATTCATTGGTAGGTAGGTGGAAGTTTCCTTAGTTGCATTAATTAACCTGACATACATTCTCGTTTGACGTACGCTATGTATGTGTTTCCGTTCAATTTATGTGTATATTATGTACATGTGTTAGCTTATTAAAGCCGGTTAAATGTCGCTTCATCAGCTGCGGCGCAGATCAAGGTAATCGTTTGTTCAATGCCTACGCGAGCTACTTGCTAAATTGTTTCTGGTACATGTTTCCATTGATTGAAGGAAGCTTCATGAAAGCAATTTTGCAATTGGAAAATGATTTTTTTTAATAAATTTAATTGTATGTTAATATATTGTTGTTTCATTTTCAAGTTCATTAAGTTTTTATTTTATTATTAAAGTTTTCAAAATAAAACAAAATTTACAATTTAAGAATAACCAATAAATTTCAGATTTCATGTGAAAAGAATTTCTACTTACAGACTTACTCTGAGGTAATTATTATTTATTTCATGTTAAAGATTGAAGTTACGTTGCATGTAAAAAATATTATGCAGTTGGCACATTTAATTGCATGATTAGTTTTCCTATTATGACGTAATAGTACAATGGAAACAAGACCTTGTCACTTGACACGTGTATCGTTCTATTATATGTAGTAGGTACCTAGTATAGTTTATCTATTTGTCATACCCACTAGCCTACTCAAGAATCTATGCAACTTATGTATGTATGTATGTACAGTACCGATAAAATTATCTGAATAAACATGAAGAATGAAGTAAAGTTTGCATTGATATTATGCAATGCGCCATATGCAATAGTTAAAATAGAATATATAATGCCTTAATACACTAGTCGAATATTCGTGAGGCCTTATCAATATTTTGTTGCTCTAGTTTTCTAAGTACTGACTATTGCTGATTGTGCTATGTAATTCGAAGATTGTACGAAAATTACCTATGATATAATATTAAATTGCGGCGTATGTAAAAACGGAATTAAATTACTTAAAAATAAATTACTTACTACTGTCAGTATACTTAAGTACACGGTCTAACTTAACGTAACCGGACGAACTTTTTGCTCTGTACCGATGTTGTGTTTGAATAAAGTAAATTAATTGATAAGTTTCTTTAATTAACAGCCATTAGTTTATTGTGATGTATCATTTCCTCATTATTCTTTATTAGAATCGATTCATAGAGACCAATGTTTATATTCTCGTATATGTATCGGAATTAACCACTCGAATAATTTTATATTTATATATTATAGGTACTATGTATTTACTACCACTGGGTAGTCTTGAGCTTTTGGTGAAGGAAAGCATCGTGAGGAAACCATAGCATGGTGGTAGCTGGCAGCTGCACTAAAGAGCCTGGGGGGCTAAAAAGGAAGCTCGAGCAATATTGCTAATGCAATTAAATTTTCCGAATATACGGCAGATTAATCAATACCAAATCTTTTAATGAATTAAACTGTATATATGTGACTATTTGTAGTGACTATTTTACATAATAAAACATATTGAAATAAATATGATCTGCCGATAAATCGAAATATGAACAGCATTAGCAATATTGCTTGGGCGGCCTTTTTAGAGGGCCTATTCCTTCTAGGCTTTGTGTACTTAACACCATCGGCCACATCTTGAGATAGTGCATGGTCAAATACAAGCTTTCGGTGGACAGTCTTTTTTCTATATTATTTCTAATAAAACTTAATGAAGCCATGTTTTTTTCAAAACTAGACTTATTTTTCACATTGTCATATAAGTTGAACATCTTACCGAGTGTATAATTATTACGGGTATTTGATAGCAATTCAGAGTAAAATGATTGTATAGTCAATAGAGTCTAGTTTAGCTTAGCAAAAATGGGAAACAAAGGTGAGCCGACGCAAGTGGGTCATACTGGTGGCCTTGCGCTGGCTTCGCTCAGAGACCGACGTACTCCCCCATCCACAGTGAAGCAATCATTGTAATTGAAAACATAATAACTTGGACATCATTTATATTGTATATATATGTCATAGTTAAAGTAAAATCTGCATAACGTCAGTGCAATTACAAATCCATATCCATCAATTTCAGATTATTTTGTTTTTTGTTAGAATTGCTGAGCTAAAAAATACCCATGTAAATTTTTTAGATTTTATTTACTATGATGATTAAAATAGATTTGAGATTATAAGGACCAATTTACAAAGCTTCAAGTATAGTATATATCTATGGAACTAAGCGATGATAAAGTATTTTGAGAAATTTAAAAATCATTTATGAATTATTTAGAACGGTAAATCCCATTGGGTGGCAGACAAGGTGGGCGGCTAGTGTAGTAGTTAGGTACAGCTTTAATACAGAACGCCTACGCCGAGCATGCGCTCGCGCAGATCGGTGCACCACTGACGTAATAGCATGCAACTGGCTTATTGCACATTACTTACTCACGCGTGATTATATCGTCACTTCTTTTTATAAGCTGTGCATGCACTAGTGCAAAAGAGATAAATTTCACATTGATTTTGCTTCTTTTAGTTCTCTAATAGCGTTTTTCCGAGGCAGTATCGTACAGACCTTCGCCCTTTAAAGCATGTCTTTAATCTAAGAAGTGAATGTAACTCGAATGTAACTCGTTTGCAGCGGCCTAACGTTATGTCACGACAATCCATCGGCTCGAAAGTGCATCGATGTAATCGCAGAATTGGCTGAACGTGAGCAGAACAGTCGTCCAAGAAAGTAGGACAATAAATTGTTAGCTCTCATGCGCTAGATAAGCTGCATTGTGCAATTGTGCCGAGCATGGGACTATAGGCATACATGATAAATGTGTCTGCTTATTGTCACACTATTAATATGTCCTTGGATACTGGGCTGTAATAGAATGAACATCATCGTACGATGAGAATGCAAATGTCATGTTACGATAAATTTTGAATGATAAATGAGCTTGAGAACGTGTGAGAATGCGATGGTGGTGGTTACTTTTACTAAGTGCATACGTACAAGTGGGTGCGCACGAGTTATTTATCGGCTCGCAGGCGAACGGCCCGAGGAAGCCTCCACGGTCCACCGAACACTTTCCCTCTCGAGGCAACATCGCACCCGCCGGACAGTAATGCAATTACAAACATTTTATAATCGATACTCGAAACTGGGCAATTTTCGCAACACGAGGTCTATGCATGCCATGACGTGGCGGAGCCCAGATTTCGTTTCTAAAATGAAAGCACTTGTCAGGCAGGCGGTAACGTTGAGAGTGGAAAAATTATCTCGGGCTTTAACGGGTGCCGTCAGACGCGTCGTTAGAGCGGTTAATTTCACAAATATTTCACACACTGACATTTCTATTTTCATAGATATAGGTGCCACACGCGCGGAACTGAATAACAGGTTGAACTAAAGTGCGACTGCTGCCTGCTTTACAGATACCCATGGACTTGTTAACATTCCATGCAAATGAAAATATCAATTAAAGTTTCCATCGAATGTCATTATACTAAACATATAAAATACAATAGGTATTAATGTATTGTAAGCGTAGGATTAGCATGCGGAGCGTTACGAGTTATTGGATTATGAGGGTTGTACTGGTGATGTGCATCATGATGCTGCACGTGCCAAGCTATGTAAGTATGTACAGAATTCATAGGGGTTGGTCTGCGGCTCCCGAGCCGAGGTCGTGGCCCGTGTAATTATCTAGTTTAAAATAATCCCGCTGTAGGCGTAGGACTTGCGCAACACAATTCCAACGTTCTAGAAGCGACACTGACACGACACTTGGGGCACTTCACTGGAGTTCGCGGGGCGTGCAGAGGCCGCGCGCGCGGCCGCACCACTGCGGCGCGTTCCACTTTTCCTTCCGGCGGGCGGCGGAGCGCGAGCAGCCGCGAGTTGGCAGCGGCACGCCTTGCATAACTGACGGTTTCGCAAAACAGTCGGTGCAGCGCGCGGCCCGGCTTGAAATACGTGCCCGCTCTGCCAACGCGAACGGGGCCGTCGACGCGCTGCGGGCCATGGTTGACGCAACCGTACCGCACTGCCGTCGTAGAGCCCGGTGCGCTCACCTCGCCATCTCGCCAACTCTACCCGACACCGCCGGCTAACCTGCCACCCCACCACATTTCTCCATCTGATTTCACGCATATCACTTTCGCCCATGTGTGAGCTCGCTTTTTATCCTGAGCGCATCCATGTTCCACTTTGTAAGATCCGTTCATTGTGTTAACTCACTAGAGAGCGTATATGTTCGCGATTGGACAGAGCAGGAACGGATTACAGAGCGAGGATCGCGGAGCACGCGAGCAGTGTAGATAAGAGCGCGCGCGCCGCCCGCCAGATGCATCGGTAACTAGGCCACCACGCACTCTGCCATCTGCTTACATGATTGCACTCTATTTAGATCGTGGAATCGGAAAATACAATACGTTTTTTTAATTTTATTCTATTATATCGATTTATAAATACTACGTATCTGATCGGATTAAAATAAGAACTAGGGTATCCTAATAGTGTATAGTCGTTGACCGTCGTGAGTAAGGCTCGTATGTCGGCTACAATATTGTCGCGAGCGGGCCTCGAACGCTACAAATAGACGCTCCATTTCGACGGCCAACTCACGGCGACACGCGAAACACTGCAGACCTACACGTTTGAATTTTATATCCAGGTTGAGACGAATAACGACTAGCCATCAGGTAAAACAGCGATAAGTTTTACGATCTACAAACTAATGGTTCGAACTTCTCTTCATTTCCCAGCAAGATTGTTAGTGTAATGTGGAACTTCTGATTTATATCTCATCACAACGCTTTATACAGGTACATAGATAATTATTTTATATTTATTCCATCTAGTTGCAAACCAAATTAATGTGATCAAATCTCACAATTTTGTGACCAATACATTATGGATTAATAACGCGGTTTTTTTTTTTAAAGATGAGATTCTTTCTTCAGGGCGACCTCGCTGCTGTCAGTTCGTTCGACGGTGAACTAATAAATAATATTTTAGTGTTTAGCGGGTTTACGCTTGTACTATGCGGCCTCAAGGCCGGCTGACTCACGCGCCTGTCTAAACCTCGAGCTATGAAACTGACTCATTGACACGTGTGCTCACTGAACACTGCATGTACATAATGATGACAGGAAAACAGCTGGCACCTCTCTTCGATAGTATTTATAGGGTTAATTTGTATTGCATTGATGCAACTCTATGTTTTGATTTGCGAAAGAATGGTATTTATGGTACCGATTTACCGTAAAAGAATTTTAAATAACTATTTAAAAAACGAAACTTTATATTATAATTACTAATCCCCGGCGTTTTTTTCTATGTCATAAACCAACATGGGCGTGCGTACAACTCATAAAATTTCATCGCAATCGGATGAATGGTATAGGAACGCATACGGTACAAACAGACACATCATATTAACTGGATCTCCCCTGATGAAGCTATTATTTGTTTGTAATTTTTTCCGGGAAATAAAAAAATGACAGATTTTAAGACGGTATAGTCATCCATTTTATTGCATGTATGAAATCTACATCAATGGTGAACTCAAGCATAAATTTGAAATATTTGTGGATTACTTACTTTGATTAAATTACATGATTATATTATGGTTTACTTTTAAATAATTTGTTATATATTTTGAAAATTAAATCATTTTCACTTAGTTTTTATTATTTTTTAATTCTTTATAAAAAAAAAATTCTTAACTGGAAGCCACTACACATGTAATTTTTCTACGAATTTTGGAATATAATAATAATAAATAATAAATGTTTTATTGCCAGAACAGATTTACAATTTATAATAAATAACAAGTTGGTATACATAAGTGAGGTAGCTTATTTGTCTCTAGTTGCTTACAAGGCCCAAACTAAGCATGAAAACATGCTTGTATCTTGGGACTCGGAGTGCGATAATTTACAGCTTCAAGTTTAACAAAAAGACTGATTATGTTATAATATATGACACTTGACAATAAAACAAAACGAAAAATAATGGTCTAAAGTCGACAGGAATACCATATTTATGGCAATGTTTGTGGGGGGGGGAGGCGAAGTATGTGTATTTGTGTGAGGGTGTGTATGTGGGAATATGTGTTTGAGCTTATGTGTGTATATATACCAAACGTGTGTGAAGTTATGTGTGTGATGGTATATGTTATGTGAGTAGAATTGGTGAGTGGTGAGGAATATACTACTATATACTCAGACACTTAATTTAATTAAATATGCTGTACATTTTAAGTTTAATTATACCTAATGATTATACGAATAAGCAGTTGTATAATGCTATCACAATAATAATATCATCATAATACATCATATGTCATATTTGATGATTGCGAAGAAGAACAACTGTCAGCTAAATCAGAGTGGTCAGTAAAGTCTGTTCAGAAATACAATTTTGTCATCCATTTGGCAGTGGCTCAGAGTAAACAGCAGCCCATTAATTAGCTAGTGTAATGCATCGACCTACTAACTCAGGTGCTATAATTTTGCCTGGGGCTTGGTGGAGCTAGGTAGGTTATATTTCTGTGCATCTGGGATAGAAAATAAACCCCTATCTTCTTGAACTAAACTCGTATTAATAAACTTTTTTTTTTTCAAATGAATTCAACTTGGAGCAAGTCACTACTATCAAACGATATTATATTGTACAATGCTTAGTGAAATGTAGGCTCTATCGATTGAAGTAGCGACCTTAAAGCGTCCTCAGTGAATTATTAAGTGAACACTATCTTTGGAGTGGTAAGAGTGTTGTGGAAAGAAAGTTTTGCTTTTATTTATTCGTGTGAAGAGAATAGATACACTTAGTGGGTAACGTCCACCTACGTAATGCTATTAATTTTTTTAAATATCGGTTAACGGAAAAATATTTATACAAGCACGTCTAGGATTATTTCTAATTCTAGTACTACGTTCGGACTATATGTTCGGTGTGCGCCGAGGGAACTTTCATTTTTATTATAGTTATATGCCGTAATGGCAGGTGGCAGATAGCACAAAAATGATATTTTATAAATTAAAAAAAAAAAATTAATAATTTATAGTTTTTTTTTAAGCTAATGCTTACTCAAATAACTGTAAGATTTAAAAATGTGTGAAGGTCTCACACGCAATCGACATTCTTGTAATGCACAATTCATTATTAAGTACACTGCATAAATTGCAGGAAACGAAACTAACAGGTATGCAGAAATAAGAGGCGATTAGTTGATTATTGAATGTCTATTAGCAATAATGTCGATTTCCTGTGATCGCGCGAGCGTTCAGGCGGGCGGGACGCGGGGTGGGCGGGTCTTACGCGGGGCGGGCGGGTAGAAGGGGGAGGGTAGCTGGCACTATGCCCAGGGACGTTTCCTAGGTACCCTAGGACGCACTGCGGTCAGGGTTAGGTCAAACTATCCATAGCTACCTATCAAGGGCGCAGGGTGGAAAAATCAATAAAGCCATTTGAAACATTAGTTTTGGATTCAATTTAAATCGTCGTCGATTTTATTAGATTAGCATGCTATTGGGAGCGGCCGTATGTAATACAATATGTTTTGGTATTACAATACATAATGCGCGAAAATCAGACAAGCGTTGCGCTACATTGAATAACAAAAGACGTTCGATGATCTCATTTCAATTTGTTGATGAAAATATGCGTTCAATGTGTGTATGTTGTTTGATAGTAATTAAAAATGTTTTTTTTTTGATAAACTGAGGTGTTTTCAGCGGCCTTGTTTGCCACATGCAGTTGGCAGGGCGCCCGTGTTCTACGATATGAGTACCTACGGCGTAGCACTTGACTGTAGACATTCCCCACCGGCCTACTTAAAGTAACAATGATCAAGGGCACTAGTGATTACTTTCGTAATTTAGTGGGTGATATATTAAGCATAATTATATAATTTAAACGTTTGGCTCGCGAATAGGACGCGCATCCCAAAACAACATACAAAACCATTTTATTGTAGGAATCGCGAGTCAAGTCATTGATGTTATATTGTACCTAATTCAAGTATTCGTGAGTAACTGTATATATGTAATCACGCGAGCATACTCTCAAACATCATACGACGACGTCACAAATAAATTCCCGTTCGCGTAAACTTTCTACGGATTTGCGAAAACTTTACAAAAAAAAGGTACTAATGACATCGCGTGTCGCGTCGAGGCGTATCGTGAATTACAATGGCCGGCTGCGAGACGATCACCGACGTTACGACATGGTTTAGAAAGTCGAGCCACGGTCAATGGTCTCGGTAGCGAAAGTTTCGAACGTGCGCGAGTGTGTGCCGGCCTTTACATGCGTACCATGTTTGTTTCGCAACCGGGCATGGTGCGAGCGCAAGCGCAGGCCTCAGATTTACACCGTATGCACGCACCGATTGAGAAGAAAGTGACAGTGAAATGTCAATTTCTTTTCTGTAAATCTTATCTCAACGTTTGTTCGATGAAAAATTACACATTTTTTAGTTTAATTTCTACTTTTAATAATTTTGAGTTAATTATCCATTATGAGTAATAATATAATAAAATTATTTTAATTATTTACTTAACTAGCAATTATAGATTTATGTTCGCTGTTAATGATCTTATTTATCAAAACATTGTTACGATAATAGAATATTATACTAATCAATTCAGAAGATTTCTAATAAATAATTAAATAATACACTTAATAAAAAAAAAATGAAAAAGATGAAAATTTCTACAACTACTAAAACAAAGACATTTGAACTAAGCAACATAAAGAATCACGAAGCACTAAACTAATTTTTAATCACCTGATTCCAGATTTCCTGCACCAAGATATTTGAAAGTTAACGAAATTCAAACAAGTGTGATCGCGAACGATGGAAGTTTAGTACTGGGTTGGGTAAATTCTAGGTAATCGATATGACCTTTTCGTACCTAAGGTTCCCCGGGAATCCCGGATGCACCTGCGCTGTTAGCTCGTAAATTATTGCATTGTCCCCCACCTCCCCTCAACAATAAGGCCGCGCGGCCGGCCTCCACAGATGTAGGTACCGTAGCGTATGCACCAATTGAGATGAAAGTGATAGTGATGTCAAATTTATATTAACGTATGCTCGATGAAAAATAACACATTTTTTTTGTTAAATTTTAGTAAATTTTTGCTTTTTTTAATTTTCAGTTTATTATACAACTATTTTTATTATTTAGGTACTTAATGAACTAGCAATGATAGATTTATGTTCGTTGTAAATTTTCTTATTTATCAATCCATTGTGACCATGACAATAATATACTAAATGGGGTAAATCCCCTTCCACTTCCATTCAAAATATTTCTAATAAACTATTGCCTAAGTAATAGACACTTAATAAGATAAGATCTACGATCTAAGTTACACTAAATAAATTAATAGAAAAGAAGAGAATTCGCACAACTAATTATAACAAAGACGTTTGAACTAAGCAACACAAAGAATCACCAAGCACTAAACAAAATTTCAATCACCTGATTCCATATTTCTTGCACCAAGATATTTGAAAGCTAACGAAAACCGAAACGAAGTGTGATCGCGAGGGATGCAAGTTGGGAACTGGGTTGGGTAAATTCTAGGCAATCGATATAACACTTCGTACCTAAGGTCCCTGGAAATCCCGGATGCACCTGCGCTGTTAGCTCGTAAATTATTGCATTCTCCCCCACCTCCCCCATCTCCCCTCAACATCCCGACCTCGGCCTCCCCCTGCAGCCCTACTTTCGCAGCTACCGGCGAATGGCGACCTTCATAGCTGCATCCCTGGCCGAATGCCAGATGGTGCATATCTCAACGAGATGTGTGGCTTGTGCCATCCTAGAACACATTTTTTAAATGAACTAGGATAAACGATTCTGTATATTTTTTGGTATTTTCTTTGTATATATCCATGACAAGGGGCATTAGTAATGACGACTGCAGTAATACTATAGTTTTGATGACGTTTCAGATTGAACAAGATATAAGTTGTTAATCAGTCAGTACTTATAAATACTGAAGGATGAGGGTGCGGTAGAGGGGTGAAGTACATTAGATCGATTCAATTTATTGGCCCTTGGTCCGGACACTCATTGTTATAGAAATCATACAATTAGCTTTTTCTATTCATCGCTCAATGACCTATATCGATAATACCCTCCTCCTAACACTGATCAAATACGTTGCCACACATTATGTACCAATATTATCATTGTATCTGATCGCTAATATATTTTTTGACACATAGCTAACGTCAAAAGCAATCTTGGAGACTGGTTAACTGCTACAAATCGCTGTAGCAGCGGAATGTGAACGGTGAAAGTAGACGCGTCCGCTATTAAGAAAAAGAGTTTTCCACGCGGTTTCACCTGGCGAGAGCGCGACTTGTGCAACAGGTGCGATGGCACGAACAACGTCAGATACACGAGACACTAGTGATTAGACGATGCACAGTTTGTAAATGAAATGTTGAATTAGTGGCAGAGTACACGGTGGCGGTTGTAGTGCCGATGCAAGTGGTAACGGAGCGCGCGCGCTATCGGAGGCGCGGCGAGTGACTGTGGCCGAGCAGTTGCACCGAAATAACTGCTCGATGCAGCCCGGCCGCTCGATGCAAGCCCTCTCCCCACCCCGCGGCTCCAGGTCATGGCTGCTGGTCGCCATTATAATGTTAGAAGCCTGTAGCAAGCCTCTATCGATCCAGATGTGCCGAGGTTCCAGATACCGACCTTGAATTAGGAACCTTCGTTGCTGGGGCGGATTATTTAGTTGCGGGAGTAACAAAGTAACAGAAAACGAGCACTTTCCGAGGGATCATTTTCATTATGATAGAAAAATAAGTCCTTTGCTTGTATCATTGTATCTTTGCGTGGAAGTTGTGTAGGCTTTTACAAAAGACGTACATTCAACGAGTAACAAAGTGATTAGTATTCCCAAGGCTCAACATAGAATGGGGGCGTAGTGTACCTAGCGATGTCAAGGAGAGGCCACTCCAGGCTTGTCTTCAGCTTTGCCTGGCCTGACGCCAAGGTTGGACATCCTAGGAATTGCCTCAATGCTTTTGGTAGGAGCAGCATTATACATTTGTAAGACTTAAGATTTATTAAATATAGAAACAGGATATTTTAGAGATTGGAATTGCAGTATAATAATCATGGCCTTTACTACAACATATTATATCAAAAAATGTTTTAGATATCAGATTGTAATAGATCAAAGTGAATAATCTTACAACACCGGCATGCCCTTGCCCATTATACATTAGATATTTGTGCAATGTAGGGATGTGCCAGGGGCAGTTGGCATATAAGCGTTGGCGATGCGCGGCTACAGCCCAGCCAAAGATATTTAGACTTGAAGGCGCCAACACGAACTCTTTTTATGGCACTGTATTAAGGTTTGATGGAATGGAAGCAATAATAGATATGTATTTGATTTTGAATAGGAAGTCTGAGTAACACAAGATGGCTGAAAATAGTGACGCGTAAGCGGAAATTTGGTTATTGGCAGGGAATAGGATAGTTTATAAACTATTTATATAAGTGCATACCTATTAGACACTATATTATATAGAAAATATATATAATACTATATTAGAAATATCCTCACAATAAAAAATATGATAAGTGCAAATATGTCAATGTGAACAAAATAAGATACATTAGTTTTTTCAGAAAGTTTCTCAACATGTAACAATTTCAAGCAAATAAATCAGTGCCAGACACTCTCCACTCACCGAATTGCCTAATATTTCTTATATACCGTACATATTAAATACAAACCAAGTAGTTTACAAGCATGAATACAGTCTGTCATTGCGATAACCGGTTTGTAGCAACTACTGGAAAAACTTGTACAGAGATCCACGAAAGTAACAAGATTGCACGTAGAACCTGAGTCTGTTATTAAAAACACGCTGAACTAATAGAAAACGGAAAATGTAAACAACGATTATTTCGCTTATCAAAAAAAATATTTAAAATGGTTGTAAAAGGCTTATTTCTCAATAACATACCAATAATTTATAAATCCACTAACTTTAGGATTGTTATGAAAAAGTTGAAATATAATATATGAGCTCTATAAAATTCACAATATATAATACCTAACTACATTATGTTTTTCATTAAAATAATATTTTGATATATTATGAACAGCTAACTGTTCAAATGCCTTATCCGTGTAAATTCGCTGGATAATTTTCAAATAGGAACGGTTTCGCGGTTTGTTATTTAATTTCTGGCAAACTGGTTGGCTCAAGGTTTTCCGGGAAGCACTGGCCAGGGCCGGAAAATCTAGGACGCTCCGGGACGTGTCGAGGTAAACGCAAAGGTCACAGAGTTCGGTTACTTGGAAAGCCGGAATCCCGGGAGAGAGCTGAATATTTTGAGGTTACTAGTTTGTTGGAAATTTTATTGATCGATAAAAAAAACTGGTACCAGTCCGAAAATGGTAAGACAAGCTACAGGCTGTTGTGCGATTCACTTATTAATGCTCTGACTTTGCCAGCTCATGAGCATGCATGAGCCAGCGTCACACTCATTGTATGATATTTAAAATGTTTAATATTATTCCCTTAGAAAAATCATCAATGTCCATCATGATGAAATGAATCTACAAGGAGGATTTTTTTGTTAAAAAGGAAAGGTATGTAATAAAAGATTTAATTTAAAACAAACCCGATATAACGCCACCTTTTTTACAATATCTTTTCAAAAATAATTACCTACGGCAGGATTATAATCCAGTTCTTTGTCATATATTCGTCAGTCATCTTTCCCTTACGTAACACGGCACACCCAATATCTGAAACAAACATGCGCAATAGCCTGCAATATTCTAGGTATTCCCGGGAGAGCTGGGCGGGTCTGGACCTCTGTAAAGGTCAATTGAATTAATGACCTGCGCGTTGGCGACGTAACACAGATGCAACAGGATTTATCAATTCTCGGGATGGATGTGCATTACCGGAACATGGGTGTGGCTTTTATTTAAGTCAGTTGTTATAAAAATGGTGCAATGTGACATGTTCTGACTAATAAAGGTGGAATTTCGATTGGGAATGGGTTAATTATACCTACATGACAAACCCACCGAAGACTGTATTATTGTCCATTTATTAACAAAAATAAATCCTCGAAAGATATCCGAGTCTTAATATAAATGTCTTATTTATTATATAGGTGACATGACTAGTTCTCCTAGCTCTATTTTTATTTACTCTATTAACTTCCTATAATTAACGTAACGCATTGGTAAACTTATTTAGAAATCAAGCGCGAATTAATTATCATAAATATTTAAAATTATGAATTAGTGTTATCTACTTATGCAAATTAGTTTACACAGTGTTTTTAGATTGATTTGAGAAACAAAGGCCATTGACCCTATTTTTATTATGCATAATAAATCAGTGGCATATTTATTTCGATTGTTCTGAAACAAAAAATGATGCCCTGTGCTAATCGATCTAATACAGAAGTACTTTGTGTCATGAATTTCATATTTTACTTTAAATTTTTTTGTTTACAAATATAGAGGGCTAAGGCTCTTTGTTTTTTAACTACACAACCACAGTGTATAAATGTAATTTATTTACATAATTATAATGTGGTTAATATATAATTTAGCAATATGAATAAGTGCTGTGTTAAGATAAAGAGAGAGCGAGCAATGAACTTCTGAAATAATTTATTTAACAACCTCGCAAGTTTCATTTCCAGTTTTACACACTTACTTGTATGTACTATACGCATTTTTTTATAATTCAAGATAATAATATGTTATGGCTTTTCGTAAAATGTCCAATAGAACCATATATGACTGGGTATAATTGACAATGGGGCCAAAGGCAGGGGATTGAGGGCCAGTCTCACGGTTACTGATGTATTTCTGATAGCTTCACAGGACGTCTCATTCTATTTATATGAAAATAAAGAGTCTGCATTATTAGATATCAGTCAGAATAGCCACCCGGGACTTATTGGCATCGTGCGTGAGTGAGGCCCATAGGTACTTTTTCTTTTTCTTACAATTTTATATAATTATTCTAATCATTACCGCTCGAGGACATAAAAAAGTAGGCATAAACAAAGATAGGGATCACATGCGAGACAGATTGCAGCTTATGAGTATATTTACAAAAGTCATGACCTGCCACAAGAAACTTAAATTATTATGCATTTTGAATAACAATGAATTAGTATGTTAAAGTTTTACACGATTATTCGTACCAGGTATTACCTTGGTTTATTTTAAAATAAGTAATAAAATGGTAAAATTAATAATAAATAATCGAAACACAAAGATGAAAAATAAGATAGGTACCTAGTTCCTTATTATTTGTTAATTCATTTTGTTTACATTACATTCAGTACAGAAAAATTAAACAATTTTATATTTACATGAGGTACTTGATGACATAACAGTTCTAAGATAGGTACCTACCTAGCTGGTTGCATTTAAATAGGTTAGAGCAGGGCTTCCTAAACTGTGCGTCGCGACGCCCTGGGGCGTCGCAGCATTATCCCAGGGGCGCGTCGTGTGCCAGTTGCAGTAATATAGAATAAGTATAGGTCAAAAATAGACGTAGAGAAAGAAATGAGAGTGGCAATTTCCAAACTGGAGCTATGCTCAGAAAAGCAAGCATATCCTTCTCATTAGCAGCCAGCCAATAGTAAAATTAATTTCTCTTTCCATTTTTATGCTTTTGGTTTGGTTTTGTTCTTATTTTCTAATAAAAAATATTATATGAATGTCCAAATAGAGTTTTTCTGATAACCGTTTATTAGGCTAGCATTAAAACTGGTGGGTATTTTGGCCCTAGTTGAGGGGTGGTCGTAAAAAAATAGCAAATTCTCAAGGGCGTCACAGCACTGTACAAATTGGGAAGCCCTGGGTTAGAGAGTATATTCCTATATAGACGCGAAACATTACATTACATAGGTACATTATAAATGTACAGAAATCACACAAAATACTAGCTGTTTAACAAATATGTAATTGATACGTTATTTATTTATTAGTTTACTAAGTATCATCAGTAGAATTAATCCTCATGGAATATACATCGTGTATTTTGTGCCAAAACTGTAAAAAAAATCTATTTTTTAACACTTCTTTTTGGAGAATAGTAATGTTAATAAATACATTATAGGCTACGAAGAAATAAATTTATTCGTAGATTATAGGTAATATCTTTGTAACTATATTTTATTTTCTATCTAAAAATCATCGATCTTTGGTGTAAGTATAACGTTGTTGTAAACAATTATTATTATAGCTGTGTGTGTTTTTTTTTAGATTCTAATCTTCCAATAAGTTCTTACGTAGAAAAAAGAACATAGAAAGCCTCCTAATATGCTAAGTTAGGCTAATTGGTTGAATTTCGCCAATTTTACAAAATAAAACTGTATTCACTCGTCCACAAAGATGTCGCACATAAAGTCTTTAAAACTACGAGGAAAAGTAAGATTCGAATGTAAACGTCGGAGCAGTTATCAAGCGACTTTCCCTCACGCCAAATAAAAGTGCGGCACGCTAGGTGCGCGTGCGACGGTAACCGTACGCACATACATCCGCAAAATCATCGAAACATACCGAATTAATTACTCCTCATTCTAAACGCACACGTGTACTGTGTAGTGACGTGATTATGTATGTTTTTTCACTTGAAATGTTATTTGGAAAGAAATAGCGACTGAATGTTAAACTTACCAACACGATGTTATTTATGTACCTACTTAGTTCTCATACTAAAGTTCAACAATAAATAAGCAATTCTCTAAGCTAGTTTCACAAATCATCATGACTTATCACGGTGAAATTGTATTCAAACACAAACAATATTAATTAAAAAAACCTTGTGCTACGAATCTTGTATGATCCCATTCATTATCTTCGTACAATCGTGGTGTTACTCATATTGATTATTATTATTACATAGTTTAATTGCAATTGATTGATTTGGTGATCAGAAACAATAATTTTAAGGTTCTTTTTATATTTTTCCCAGATGGTCTTCAACAATATTTATAACTAGCTTCCGCCCCGCGGTTTCACCCGCGTTCCCGAGGGATCTTGTGTTTTCCCGGGATAAAAAGTAGCCTTTCTCGATAAAAGGGCTATCTAACACTGAAAGAATTTTTCAAATCGAACCAGTAGCTCCTGAGATTAGCGCGTTCAAACAAACAATCAAAATAACTCTTCAGCTTTATAATATTACATAGATTTCTGACTATGGGTGTAGTAGGTACCTTTTTAATATAAATTTTAATTGACTCTCAATCTTAATTAAATTCAAGTAAGTAATTTAACTAACTGGTCGTGTCTCAACACTTCTTAATGTATTACATACTGTCATAAAATATAAAGCGTTTATTCCTGACCACGAACACATTAAAATTATGAAGTAAACATTTTCTTTTATGTTTGTAATTGAAGGTTTCGTCAAATGTCTAACAAAAATATTTTTTAATTTTGTTAGCATTATAGTGGGTTATTTGAATAATTTTATCAATTTTTAGCAACCAATTTAACACGTGCAGGGAACTTTATGTCGAATTTAAAATATGTACCTACTGAATGTTTATAATATTTTAAGACGATGATTTTTTAAGCTTATATCACATAAGTACGATGTCATACCTACACCAAAACCAACATCCCGAAATTCATAAAAGCATAAAATTATTCGCCGTGTGAAATCGTAGACTCTTCTCTTCTCTTCTTTACTTGGTTGCTGAGAAGACAATCGTGTGGGAGAACTAGAGAACAACTGAGATACCACCAGCTGTGTTCACTCCGCCCTAATTCTCGAGAGAGCACAGCGTGGCACCCGGTCGTTCGATAGTCCCTATCTTCTTTCGTAATTTATTTTCTTCATCTTCTGGTTTCGTTCTTCAAAGAAAGCGCCCTCTATGTTGTCACGTACAAAACAAGTATTTTCCAAGAGAACACGAGCTAGGTTCCACGCGCAACGTTCGTTCGACGAGTTGACAACAGATGGCACTGTTGTACAATCATTTCAGTCCTTTGTTTATTCTGTTTTCATCTGAAAAATTTATGGCTGAAAATGTTTGCTTTCCTTTATGCGTAACAGTGCCATCTGTTGTCAACTGTGTCAAGTCTTTTTTTTCAGTTGAAACTAGATAAGTATAAAAAAGTATAATAATCTATATACATATTAAATTCTCGTATCATAGTCTGCAAACTCGTCCGAAACGACTCGATCGATTCTTATGATTTTTTTTGTGTATTTCTGTAGGTCTGAGAATCGGTCATAGGCTATTTTTTATACCGCTACCCGGATGAAACCGTGGGGGGCAGCCAGTAAAAACAAAGAATGTTTTTTTTTATGAGAATTGATTCATTTGGAAATATTTTATATATTCATATTTTAATTTCGCGGACCGCGGTATTGGATTTGGTCTGAAATCTGAATGTGATCAAATCCGTAATAAAAAAAACCTTTAGGTATATTAGTTAACCTTTACCTTAACCCCGTAGGACCTTTTATTCCAGCTACTATTTTTCACCAATGGTTAAAAGGTTAATGGTTTTAATAAGGTTAACATTTTCCAGCACCACTATCGTTAATTA
The DNA here is from genome assembly GCA_951216915.1 of Tetheella fluctuosa. Taxonomy (NCBI): domain Eukaryota; kingdom Metazoa; phylum Arthropoda; class Insecta; order Lepidoptera; family Drepanidae; genus Tetheella; species Tetheella fluctuosa. Next base: position 5,781,063 of record OX578231.1, on the reverse strand, counting down.
ATGATATTACCTATTATTTACTTTTCAATCTATAAATACTATAGTTATACTAATACTCTATTTTATAGTAATACATTAAATTGTGGTATAGGTAGGTACATTATTGCAGTTTATCAATAATAAAATAGGTATAAATAAGAATGTAAATAAAATATATTGAGTAAATAATTAAATACGTACAAGTAACTTTCATGACGTCATTGTCACATTAAATTGTATGAAAAAGCAAAGCGTAACCCTTAAATAGGTGGTAAGCATGACTAATGTCGGTAAAGGGAAGCCGGTCGAAGGGTCCCGCCCCGCCCGCCATGCTTCTCCTTCCCGCCCCCAGTCAGCCACGTGCCGACCTTGACCTTGAGACGCACACATACATCACTGAGTGCACTTGACGAACACTCGCAAGTTTCGCCCACATCACCCTCGGTCTTCATGGAACTTACGAAAGCTATGAACTTGAGTTATCTTTTTGATCCAAAGACTCAATGTCACGGATGTAAAAAAAAGACGGATGGAACCACCTCTCATTGCGAGTGAAGCATACAAATGGCCGCCGTCTATTGATGTGTGCGAGCCATGTGGTGCTGCCAGATGAATATCACTTTGCCCACTTTTTCAGATCAATGAGAATAAATCATGTTATCAAAACATAAGTTGAAACTTACCTATCTAGTCAATAAATAGATAAGAATAAGTAAATTTTGCACAAACAAATTTGTGCAATGGCCAGTTTAATATTAATTACTAATATTTTTTTGGTATTTTCTAATCGCAAAAAGCTAAATGATTTTACATTCATTGAAGTTACTTATTATTATTCCTTTCTACGACAAAATAATTGAAATGAACCACATTATTTGTATTACGTACGTTACTTGAACAGTTAGTGCTATAAAAAGAAGATTATTTACCAAGGTTCACAGCGTGAGCAGTCACACCATAATAATTTATAATATATTTCTTGCGCACGCGCACTAGTGCACGATATATCAATATGCATTACGTAGTTATTTACACGTGTGGGCGTTAAAATTATCATTATCAAAGTCCGATAACAGAGCGATTGTTTAACCCTTCAATTAATACATATTATTACAATGTTTCCTCCTGTACCTAGGTACTATGTTTAAAATAATTTATAATTAACTTGTATGACGTCACTCTGGATTAAATAATTCATAACACTAATAGAAAGGCTCTTCTTCTATGTTACTTAGCCACCTACTCAGGAATTAAACGCGCAGATGGATGTCAAAATATTGATTAACATTTGCTTCGAAAAACAATCATCAGACGAGCTACCTTGTTGATAAACACAAATTTAGTCTAAAATCATAATATTGTTTTACTGACACAAAAAATTGTCCTGACAACAAAACATAAAAATAGATACTATGCAATTAAATATTTTGGATAAAGCTACCATTTATGCTAGTTTGATCCTACTGATGATGTATTATGATTATTATATGAATTATGACTTGTAACGAATATTTAATAAACTTTTGAATTAAAATTTTAATAAGTATGTATATATATAGTATATGGAGGATATAGGTTGTAGGAGGATACTGAATAAATGAATAAATATTCTGGGAAATTTCTAACACACTACCAACTGATCCCAAACATGGAAATGGCTAAGTCAATTTGTGTGGTTTCTACTATATTAAGAACTCTTTTAAGGGAGATCACGAATATAATATAATTAATTGTGTAGAACATTTTAAGACCCAAAATATTAAAGAAAGATTATTCGAAAAAACTCTACAAATTATGGCAATATAACTATTATAACAAGGGTCAACTTTCGTCACGAAAAAAACCATTTGAAATACAAATTTATATTTTTGTGTAATGTAAAGAGACCATTTTTTTTATCCAACTGTCTGTCTAGAGATATAATGTTATGTGTGTGTGTCAGTTTTAACACGCTAATCCTCGAAACTACTTATTAGATTTTAATGGGGTTTTCATAAGTAAATCAAGATTGGTTTGGGGCTTTATTTTATCGAAATCGGCTGACGGAAAAAATACAGGAGTTTAATCAAATCTGTGCGTAAAAAAACCGCGGGCGCAAAGCTGGTAAAAATATGAATAGTACCTAAACTAATAGTTTCGTAGAGGCTCTACAAATTACAGAAATTATTAGCAAATATTATTGATACTCTAATATATGTAAACATAAGGCAGTGTGTTTTTAAAAAAAGCAGACAACACGCAACTATCAGTTTGGTAAGGCGTTCATTTGCCAAGTTTAGGCCAAAGTTCAGCTAACCGTGTAAGGCTTGGCTCAGTTATAGATTTCAAATCTTTTTAGGGCGAAGAATTTGGCCAGTTTTTACATTTGTCTATTGAGGGATTAATTCATAACGAATTTAATATAATTATGTCGAGCTAAGACAAATAAATAAATAAGTAAATAAAATATAAAACTTACCTCGATAATACGTTTTCCATTTGGCCTTTGACGCTGTACCTGGAAATAATGCATTTATTGTTAAAATGAAATAATATTATGGCAATTTTTCTTTACTTCATTTAATACCTTAAAACCGGCTGTGTTAAATATAACTGCACACTATTATTTAATAAAATGAATAAAATAAAATTATATGCCTTATAATTTTCTGTAACCACCCTTTAGCCATTTCAAAATCCAGCGGTTTGACGCCAAAATATAACGTGACACTTATATTCCTGATGGATTCTACACAAGCACAATACTAGTTGTCTGTCAGTAACAAAGTACGGAATCATTACTTTGGGTTATTCAATAAGTGTTACTAATTGGGAATTCCCACATGTTTTTCCAGCTGTCATTTAATTGTGTTCGACAAGAGCTTCGATTTATTTTAGTTATCCGCTGTGATAGAAACATCATGTAGGTATTAGGTAAGTACCTGATTTCATAGCTTAATTTGAGTTTAGATGACTGTGCGTGAAGAAATGACTCAGGTTATTTATTTATCTGTGGTACAAAAGGATGAGATACAATCGTAAAATTTTTATTTATATTGTTCTTTTTTTTCTCTCAATACTATGTACATATTATTATGTAATACAGAATCAATGTTTTCTTTGTTTTTTAATCTACATGGTGTATTTTGGTCGCAAAACGGAGGGAATATGTTTTATTTACAATTTATATTTAAAGTAGATTTTTTTGTTTTATTGTTCACAGTAATCAAACCAAACTTCTCGATTAAAAATAATAATTATATATTTGGAACGTAATCTTAAAAATGTTCATGCTGCTATTCCTAACCCTAACCCACTCACTATATTCGGTGAATATTTTGATATATATTTTTGGATCCTATATGGGTTTGTCAAACTGAATAAGTTTTACTATGAGACCAACATTGAAATTTTGAAAAAAAATCTGTAAAAACTTTGGTACTTACTAAAGGTTGCTCAACCAAAATTTATGATTTTTTCGATTTTGGTGTTGCTTCCATAGTAAAAGCTGATAACCCTATATAGGTTTTTACAAGATGCCATCTCAAAATATCCACCCAGTACAGTAGGAAAAGGGTGGCTATAAAAAAGTTTGTCGAATCTCAATATTACAGAAAACTACACAGTTGAAACTGTGGGCTACGGGGCACAACTAGCTAACTTGATACAAGGATGTAGAGATATAGAGTAAATACCCTGCAATAGTATTACCTACAGTCGGTACATGTAAGTACATACCTAACTACTAATAGCAAATAGCTCGCACAATAATTTCTGTCATCGAAATATCACTTAAATGTTGATGCTTTGTTCTATATTTGAAATATTGACAACAGCTAGTTGTTTGATGATCATGAATATAATAGTGACTGTATTGTCGGTAACAGTCCACATACCGGCATCCTTGAGGTGATCTCTAGTGCGGAAAACAAGAGCTGACTCATTTGCGTGACGTAGGACGCTGTTCAGTCTTATATTATGTTACATACACACATAACTAACTACCTCGTATTGGTATTATTAAAACTTTGATGTCATTATGTAATTTATCTACTGTACATAAATATGTAATTATGGCTGTTTTTTTATCCTGTGTTATTTGTTCTATCAATTCCATATCAATTAGGGTTGATAATAAATAATGGTTTACAGGAATATTTGATTTAAAAGAATTCATCCACTTACATCTCTCACCCCTATATAATCAACTGTTTCATATAAAATCCTAGGTTGGAAGAAAGTGCTCTGTCATTTATCATACCAACTGAAAGCAAATTCCATTTCTAAAAATAACTGGCGTGATCGGCACGGGCTGTAGGTTTTGCGTCATCTGCCCACGCCGGGTGAGGCTGGGGTAGGAAGGACACGCATGCGCAGGTCGCCCACGCTGAATAATGTCAAAGGGCAATCCCGGGACTGCTTGGATACCTAGGATCCGATACGCAGGCTAAATTGATCTATGCTTCCAAATATAGGTCATTCAAATGTCATCTCCTGTACGAAAGGGCAGCATGTAATTAACATGCAAGTAGGCCTCAGTCATGTCATAAGTATTTAATGCTGAAAGAAGTGATGGTTATTTATATAATGAGAATTTTATTTGTGGAAATCAGTTGACATTGATTAGATATATGTTTAATGTTTCAATTATGAAATCTATCAGGTAATGTCACAATTATATGTACCTACCTACCTACCAATTTTATGATACTTTTTATATCATAAAAAACCTACGACGTGACATACGAACGGACAGACAGACAGACACGACGAATCTATAAGGGTTTCGTTTTTTGACATTTGGCTACGGAACCCTAAAAATGCTTTTTACGCAGTCAGGTATAAGTAAATTTCTTTTACTAACTTGTTTTGTACTTTCCTGGCTAATCTTATACGTCATCTTTAAAACTATCACTTGATTGTTGTGATTTATAATGCTGATAATGTTGAGGTAAGTATAAACAGGTAAAACAAAAATGGTAAGTGATGATGTTGCCCATGTTGGTGAGCACACAAAATACAAGAAATGTTGCTTGAGACAGAACTTTGAAGCCAGCTATGAGAGTACTACACAGTATTCTACCACCGCTCTATGGTTACCTCACGATGTTCCCTTCATCGAAAGCTCAAGCTCATTGCAGAATTCAAACCCACGACCTACGCCATGCAGCTATTATTGCCTTAAAATCGGTGGTCCATTCAGCATAGGTTGCTTAAAATGGTGTCATTGTTTTTTGGGTACCACTATGTCTTCTTTATATAATATATTTTTTGTGCCTCTGTGTACTTACGATTATTGCCAAAGTACAAACCATTTTCGATAGTACATATGAGTAAAATGAAGTAGCTACTTAGTCAGCAATTTTAATTGACTACACTGAATCAATTGTGGTACTTAATGAATAATATGAGACGTATACGAGCCGAGTATCAGAACTGATATCTGATACTCCTCATACTTGCGGCATTAAGAACAACAATGAACTTTTAGCTATATTGTATAACAAGGTACGAGTACGAGTGTATGATGGTGAATCATTTGATGATCGAGTGCTATAAATTTTAAGCTATTTTAAATTGAATATAACATAACATTAATAAATACAGATCGTGGCGAAAAGCGTGAAAAAATACCTCACGTTTTTTAGATAATTAGGAAAATTTATCAACAAGTTCTGAAGATCTGTCTTGTCTGTTGATTTATGATCTTGATTCAGAAGGATCAAATCCGTCTGAACAATCGCTGATAAAATCAGGGCTTTCCTGTTACTTCGGCTCTAAAAAAATCGGTGTACAAAAAAAAACATCTAATGTTTCTACAATTAGAATCTTGATTGATTTATATTAAATTAATGACTTTATTCTGAAGAATATAAGCATAGGTACGCCTGACCATAAGGTGTAATTATGAATCAATTGATTCAACATAATTAATTACCCATAAACAAGACCCAATGGGGTGGTGACAAGATTAAACAAAAAGTGAGCGTTAGTTATTCATTCGGCTATAATATTAACCTAGCTATAATATCCTTTGGTAAAGAAAGGCTTACTCACTCAATGACTCAAATACTTTTTTATTTATTACTATGAATAATTTAGGCCGGCTTTTGAAGGTGTCCTACACAACCTTCACCAGAATATTGATCAATACCTCGTTCAGTGTCATCAATATGTAATAATGAATAGGAGAAAATGAGAACATATAAATATTTTAGTTGCCTGAATCTATTAGAACCTGCACATTTTGGTTAGACTGTTAAGAGGTATGAATTACCTGTTTTCACCCAATTTTAAACTGATTAATTTGATATACCTACAGAGAATGTTTTAATAGATGGCCAAACGGAATACTTTATGTTTTATCTCTGACTTATTATAAAATAATGTATTGTTGTATATAATGTAGAACTAAATTCATATCGATAGGATCGATCTAATAAAAAATATATCGGGAGAATTCAGGTGTTGTAATCGTTAGGTTGAATAATGTTGCATTCGCTGCATCACTGAAAAATATCAAAGAGAAACATAAGAATCTACAAAACTGAAGAAAACAATGATAAATATTGATTTATTTTAAGCCTGAATTTACAATGATTCACATATTTTACAAAATAAGCAAGAGCTGATTATGATGTAAAATAAAACACCATATTTACAAAAATGCAACATAAAGAAACGAGGAACATACCAAAGATTGATGTATTTGCTATCGTATGTAGGTTACCTTACTGTCCCCCATAAACATAGGGAGCTCAGAGGGAAGTATCGTTTAAAAGCGGGTCAGTAGTGAGCAGCTGGTCAAGGCAGTTGGTATTGCATATTATATAAATATATAGGTCTGTAAGGCATCCTTTTGTAACATTATCAAGTGCTGTTAGATGCTAATGTAAGTGAGCAATTATTGTCCAACAGAGTTTGAAACTTAAAACGTAGATAGGAAACTAAGATTGTGTCAAAATATTGACTTTTTGTATAAATATCTTATTCCATTATAATATTTTCTATTTCAATCCTCTAATTTAATCGTATAAGATTTTTGCTAATATTTGAAAAGTACTTATTTATTGTGTGACATAATATTCATACAAGTTTATTTATTACAAAATAAAGCAACCAAAGAGCTAAAGAAACAACTGAAAAGTAAGGTCATATCAACTAAATTAATTTAAAAGTAAACAAAACGATAAATAAAATGAATGTGCAAAACTTAACTAAGTAATCAGTTATACATATCATTTTAATTACATTAGTCCACGCGAAGTTCTAATTTTCTGTTTGAGGTGTGGGTTTTAAATTCACGTTTTAGTTGATACCCTAACCTCAATTTATAATCCCATTTTAAAGCTGTGTACTGTATTATTAATGTACGTACTTTTACTAAATTTAGTAACTTTACGTCTGTTCCGTTTTATGTAGGAATTGTTGGTGTACCTTTAAATAAAATAAATAAATAAAATATCATCATTGATATTGGAGTCGATGTGCTTTTGGGACCTCGTGATGAGAGGGGGACTAATAACAATGGATGTTATTTACCTCATGATTTAGATTCCATTTTATAACCATATAGCTTTGAGGATGTTTTCTATATACCATAGTTTGTATTTTATACATTGATTGTAAATATGATTACCATATAACCCATTGTCTAGATGTATGTGGTTAGACCACAGTTACCATATTGTGCTCATTAAAATTTCAATGGTAAGTACTACATTTATTTTGTTCAGGTTGATGTGTCGTGATCGTGAAACTGATTTTAATCTTTATTGTATAAATACCTTGTCTGATGAAACTGCATAGAACACCGAGACTTGCGGTGAATTTTAATGCATTATTTTTTATTTATTGTTATTACACATACATACATGTTGGAACTGCAATATTATTTATTATACATTTCCACCAGTGCAGTGCAGTGGATGAAATTCTTACAAAGCAAAATAAGAAAAATCACTTTATAAGGAACTTAATGAGAATGTAAACTCCATACCCACTTGTAAAGACAAAATCTTATGTCGTAAAGATGAACAAGCACGATAGGAACAATTTAACATTCCCATCCAGTCGTGTACCTAGGGGAACATCTGACGAACGCATACAAAGGTCACATTCCCGTCGGTTGCCATTACGACTCCATAAAACGTTCTGTTTTAAATTGCAAGCAAACGTGCAGACGAGTAAAACAGAAATAAATAAGCAAGTCTGCGCTGGCAGCGCTGTTGCTAGGCGTGCTCAAGGTCTGCGCGACCCTGGCCGTGCCCCCCGCGCCCCTCTGCCGCGCATGTGCATCGCGCAAGCTGCATTTGCCAGACGCACACATACACAAGCTTCGCACACATCGCGAGAACCACCACTCTTACAAACTGTATCAGTATGCTACACGTGTAAGCTTAGAAAGGATCTGCACTAGTGAGCGTGTCGTGTATACGATGTCTGATTAATGATGGTGGATATTCTTAGTTCTGTACATAGTACATAAGTATCTATAGAATCACTCGTGTGTGAGTGTATGCACGTCGTGTGAGCTCCATTTGTACTAAATGTGGAAACTGCCAGCTTACGTGACATCTTTGGTATGTATCTTCCGTATTAAACTGATTCATGCTATGAATTTGAGAGGATATGAATTTTACACTATCCATAAATTTATATATCACTATGACATAAATGTTTCTATAAATTTTGGAAATCTATTCTATGGTTGCAAACGAATTTCTAAAAAGCATCGAAATAAAATTGAGCATTACTATATTGGTGTGTGTTTGGGAAAGCCTACCTATTTTTAAAATGCTTTGATTGACCACGGAGATTTAAAAACTAAGTAAAAATCTTGATCACACAATTTATCAAGCACATGTTTTCTTGGAATATCGAGGTTAGATAATGTGTGCCCGAATTGATATGGATGATGCATGTAAGATTATAATAATACTGAAGAAGAATAATAACGCTACAGATTGTAAAATACCTGCATTTCACATCTACTTTGTAGAGTTTGGCCAAAATTATGACGTTAGTATAATGTATTGTTTCATAGCAACTCGTATTGTTTCATGATGCAACGTCATTGTTTTAGTTTTAAAAATTGTATATGTTACTATTCTTATCCTTATTACTAACTCACGAAGAGTCTAGTTTTGGTAGATATTCAGTATAAAAAATCTGTTCTTGATTGAATGTTCGCAGTGATATTGAATAATTTGTAGGTTACCTAATAGCTTTAATAGCTAGGTATATATATTAATTATGTCCGCCATGCTCTGCAATTTAGTGGGCATGATAGTGAGCGCGGCACGACGAGACACGTGTCGCAACGACACACGCTTTGGCAAACCCACAAACCTCATTGTTTATTTATTAAAGATGTAGATATCACGCCGTTGTCACGTGCTTTGTAGACCGAACTTATCCTTAATGTAAATACAATGTATTTCTCTCAAGACTTTGCTTTTAACACTATGTTGTGCCAAAAATGTCTAATGGTGCCTCCCCACTTGGCTATGCGTATTGGCGTATTCGCCGTATTTGACGCATAACTCCCATATGTGGAGGGTCTATTCGCCAAATATTCGGGCATATTTGTCTATGTGGCGAATAAGCAAATAACAAACTCGCGTATCCGTACGCCTGTCGGTTTTTCAAGGCACATCAAAGGAGACAAATAGGCAAATACGCAAATATACCGTCCACACATTGTCGGTATTCACTAGCGCACGATTTGTCAACCAGTTCGGACGGACGAGTTTGTCTCAATTTTCTTTATTTGGTTTCATTATTTTGTTTCAATAGGCGGAATCAAAAACTACTGATCCGATTTGGATGGGGTTTTCGCTATTAAAGATCAGGGAAGGTTTTAGTGTATGATACATTAGGATCTGCTATGTATTCTGTACCTAAGTTCTACTCCTGACTCGAACTCCTGATTACTGAGTTTTACGAGTGAGACTGATAATAGTCGCTGCGTGAATTCACCGTCAAGTTTTAGTACAGAATAACATAGCTGATGAAGATCTTCGGAGATAGACAATGGAACTCTTCAATGACAAACAGCAAATGACCCGCGATCGCTGTGATCGAATGTCTATGTATTGTTTTCATCATTCCATAACATAAAATCACGCCTGTACGGTTTTAGGGGGTAAACAGATGTACATAGCACACCCTCAAAAGAAACAAAAAAATTAAAAGATGGTATCAAAAAGGTTAGGCCATGCATCTACTCCTGTCCATTTACACAAAATCAGAGTAAAGGATCACTCTCTCTGTGAATGTGGTCTTGATGAGTGAAACGTGCAACGTCCATGTTGTACATGAACAAATTACTCTCTGACTGGTATAGCAAACATGTTTGTCGTTTTGGTATTTGGCTCCATGTGTGGACGGTCGTATCGCCTATTTGCCTATACGTCATATATATGCCATATACTGTCAAATACCTATCACGAATACGCATAGCCAAGTGGGGAGGCACCATAAGAATAAATATCTTCACAAACTTTTGCTACCATTTTCAGTAGTTAAGGTTCTGAGGATTGTATTTGCCCTCTTTCCTAATTTATCTCTATCGATGGTTGTTTTATTTTAAATGAACTTTTTACATGGAACAGATAATCAGTTGGATAGTAGATAGCTCACTATCAGTGTTATTACACGTATTAGTCATTAATAACTAATAATAATATTATATATGTAAAAAGTATTTTTTGTGTAAAGATAAACGTCTCGTTGACATTATTGTATCGCTAATAACGCAGTGTTGTAAATAAACAAATGGTCGGCCATTTTTATCCGCCATGTTGTTGACGAGACGTCAATGTGACGCGGTTGTCCATCAGCTGATAGCGATATCAAGTAGCGTCGTACAATACCTACATAAAGTTGCGAACGTTTTCTGTAAATTGTTTCAAAGTCAGTATCTGCCGAGCCCACGATATGGACACGAATATCAGTATATAAAACACAAACTTAATCAATAAATGCTTCACAGCGCTCGATTTGCATATGATCGATACTTGCACGAGTCGATCTGGTTTTAGATCCACAATAGTGAACAATAAAATAGGTTTTGTATTGAATAGCACGTTTTGTTTTGGAATTCAAATGCCAATCTGAACGTTTTCTTCAATAATACTGCGAAAGTTTAATTAGTCACTACTTGTACGCAGCTAGTGGTTCGGAGAACTGTTCTTTTCTAGTATTTTAATATTCATTACTTTATTACTCAATTATTCATTTAATTTCCTATTTTATTATAAGTAGAAATATTTTCACTACATCATATATTTTTTTTTTAATCAGAGGCAACACATCTCCAAATAAGTAAACTGTAGGCAGGTTATATTGACTATACTTGTTACCAACCTAAAGGTATGTTGGTATTGGTAGTAAAATATATCTTGATGATTATCTAAAAAATGTGTAACCAGTGTGCGAAGTGCAAGTAGCTATAGATGATATGATAATGATGGTGACGGAGACAGGCGTGGTATTATTATTTCTTAGGTTATTGTTATTCAGGCTTCGCGAGCGCGGGTTCAAGGCGAAACATCCATGTGGGAGGCCCCCTTAGCTCATGTGTATTCTAATGCTCTATTAGTCTACCACTAACTCATATGGGTGTCGAAAAATTTATAAAGAAATATTTGAATTTGAATATCTGTACTAATATTATAATGCTGAAAAGTTTGTTTGTTTGTTTGAATGCTGGAACTACTGGTTCGATTTGAAAAATTATTTCAGTGTTGGATAGCCCATTTATCGAGGAAGGCAACTTTTTATCCCAGGAAAACACAAGATCCCTCGGGAACGCGGGTGGAACCGCGGGGCGGAAGCTAGTATTTGAATAAAGTTACCTAGTATTCATTGAACTCGTAAAGATAATTTAATCATAGATAAAATGCTGTATTAACGATTCAAAACTTTGACTAGAATTTAGCCATTCTTCATTCACAAAAAATATTTCCATCAGTCAACATCGAATGACGTCATTGCTGTTTTTGTGCGGTATTGTATGCTTATGATTATTCACATACCCTTTAACTATGTTTTGTGAAAAGCATACGATTTTATATTGTAAGCAAGAGTATTAGAGCAAGTATTTCATTGAAGGCATAGTACAAGTATTATGATTATTAGGCATACGCTGCAAATAAGAAAAAGTGAAAAACGTTTCAAAATAATAGCACAGAATTGACCATAATTTGTTAAGATGACGCCGCGTTAAGCTTAAAAATCTGAAATTTTACGTGCTGCGTCCCGCTCCCTACTATAGCGACCTCTCATAGAAAACCCGCGTAAACGGAACGGGCGTATGCGACAAAATGGTTTTTATTGTTTAGTTTAAAAACTACAAATATATTTCATAAAACCTAAGTACAATTTATAGTATCAGTTTCAATTAATATATCTAGAAATTTTGGAACCTCAAATCGATCCTCAATGCCGGTAAAATTGGAATCTCTTATTTTAATGAGGACTTTTCGATTAATTTATTTTGTGTTATAAAAGTTAACCAATCGTGTTATGCAACGTACAAAATAAAGTCAAAGACATGATGAATTCTTACAATAAATTTCAGTTCGTTCGCTTCAGTCATTGTTGAGAAAAATCGGAATGCAACCAAAATCTTCAAGGCGTCGCCTTAAAATAAAGATATTGACGAACTCTGTATTATTTTAGTAGTATCTTGTTTATTTATTCAAATGATGTTACAAATAATTATTTTTTATAGTGTAGATTTTGGATATTAACTGTCACCGTTATTTTTTTATAATAGCTTTCTCAGCTTTCTTTCAGAAATGAAATAATGTGCTGTTTATAAAATTCCTAGGTAAAATGTCACTCTCCGGTCCAAAATCTCGTCGATGCTGTGCTACGTTCCTGCGTGAAAGAAGGATAAAGCTACAATTTTTTTTTGACATATAATAGTATATAATAAGTTTTTCTGCTCGTGCATTAGTTTCATTCAACGTAAAACACGTCATTTGAGCAATCATCACAGAATATTTCTTCAAACTTTGTACAGCTGCCAAATCATATACACAAAATTACATGTGTATAATTATATCTCCAGTAATAGTCACTATTGTATAAGTGAAAAATCAACATGCATAACAATGTTGTCGTCATAAATTCTTCACGTCTATTTCTTGTGGCCAAATGTTGGTACCTATATAATATGCGATCCAGTTTTAATTTCATAAATAATGATCAATTTATTCTTTTGTGAGCAGTTTTTATCCGAAGTAACCTACCAAAGCTAGAATCGACATCGGCTGGGATCACCCGATTACCTTGAACTCATGCGTTCGACATTTTTTGCGAGCTAACGCCACAACAGGATACGTAGCGCTATGCCGGCCCTTTTGTGTTTTAGTTACTTGATGCCCTTGATGGATCTAAGAAATTTTTGGAGCCATTTTTCATGCGGAATTTGCCCTATGGTGCCCTTCACAAATAATTTAAAATTCTCCAAGACAGTTTGTGGTGTGGTTGGGTAACAAAAAGATCAAAACCTTTGGGCAACATATAAAAACTACGAAGTTTGTATATTTCGTTTAAAACCTTTTATGAATTAGACCTAAGACTGAGGAAATTAAATCACCTATATGATAAGTATCTACTAAATAACAACTTCACATCGTGGTGATAAGGTAGAAGAAGCCTCGAGTTAAATTGAGTCATGTAGAGGACACATGAGTTACTTAGGTAATATTGACTGTCTAATGTCTAGAACAAATATGGCCGGTAAATATACGTAATCTGATTCTCCAGAATCCTTCCGATCAAATAATACGAATATCAAATATAATTTAATATTAAATTTATGTATCATTGTAAACACAAAATATTCATCGATAATGAGACAGCGTGGTGATGGTAAAAGACTCACTTACAATTTTTATTGTTTTGAGTGGTAGTATAACATTCTATTGCATGGAAGGATGGAATGATGTTGAACTAATATCATAGAGGTGGTAGGAAAATAGAGGTCATGTAAGAATATTATAAATTATAGGTAAGTAACTTAGAACTTACTGTGGAACATGCTTCACTCGACGAAATGTTGCATAATGGTATACGGCAGCGTGGCACCGATGCGATTGTGTGATTAGCACATGAGGTGTTCAGCGCAGTAATTCTGACACGTCGCGGAACTATACATTGCCTTATAACCTGCACACCGCTGATATGCACTCGGATTCACAATGGTTCACCTGAAAATATCAACAAAAGCCAATGAGTTCGGCCGGCCGCGTACATTTGCAAAATTGATCAATTTTTTCACGCTTCCGGGCCGCGAACGACGCGACGCTTGAAATCGGTTTCTATGTTACGGTAACTGTAATTATTTGTCAGGTGATCCATTGGAACGCGTTGAGTGAGGAAATTTGCGATGCGGTGTGTAGCGCGATCGTCGGTGAGGCACTGACGGCTTGCCGGCTGCTTACCGCCGGCCGCTCCTGCATTGCGGCGCGCAGCCGCACTCGCGCGCGCATGACCTTGGCATTGAACTTGGCAATGGGCCGCGCGCGTCGGGGAGTGCGGCTGCGGGCGCGGGGTGGGGTGCCGACGGGGGATGGTGATGCACCGGCAGCTGCACCGCCCCTCACCCGCCGTCGTTCCGTCATCGTGACTGCGCCCTGCCCTGCCCTGCCTAGCCCGTGCCCAACCGATTCACTCAACATTATGTACTTACCTACTGGACAAGTTAGTCCCCGCCATAATCTTGCAACGATCCCCTTACTTTTGACGTTCTCATAGATGGAATAGGTATCCTACAGAGGTTTATTTTTAAAATATTTAATTGCTACACGATACAAATTTTGAAATTGTTCAAATTACATCTCTAATCAGATCATCAATTCCTAATGAAAATTATGATTTCAAGAGGAATTATAAAATAATAATTTTAATTAAGTATGTATAACTTAAATGTGGTTTTATTATGTAGCAACTATTTTTTTTTATACTTTTATGGGTATGTGTCTGACCACAATCTCACCATATTGATAAAAACAGGCTTGGATATATTAAGTAGTATGATTTCCACGAGCCGCGAATCGCTCGAGGCACATCTGATGTAATACTGTTTGTCCACAAAAACTAGTCGCACTTGAGCGTCTCGTTACCAGCCAACTTTAACGTCCGTCATGTTTTCTTCGGTCATTAATTTATAACTATTTTCCTTTATCGTGTTAATTGTAATTACGTTCGATTTGGTATCCTAGGTTACTAAACCTAATAACCTTTTTTTTTAAACGTTGCTTAATTCCGTATTGGCTAGAATTTGTGGTAGGTACTATCTAACAAAGTGAGTTATCTGATGGGTGACGTGACATCCTACACGTGCCGGGAGATGTCGGGTGGTGGTAGCTGGGGGGGGGGGAGGGGGATGCTTGGGGAGTCAGGTTGGCTACAGATCGATCCTGTGCGCGCGCACACTTCCCGCGAACACCGAGTCTGCGTCGCTATAGCCTGCGAGTACCATCCCGCTCCCAGGCACTAACTTATCTAACACTAGAAGTCTACATTGTATACTAAGCTATGTATAATTTTTAGAATACGTACTTGAATGTAAAAAAAATAAAATTCACGAGTATTTTTCAGTGACGTATAAGTTGTAGGTAAATTTAACGTTACATTTATGCAATTTGAGTTTCATAACACCTACCTATTTTGGCAGATCTTTATTTAGCGAACCTTTTTAACTTTTACATTTGAATGGTTTCCGTTCAAACTTCCTCAGAAGTTACATACAGAGTTGACGTGATTCGGATAATGGTAGCCGGTTACCGTCTCAACTTATTTATAAATCTAATATCCGGTGCGACAATACAATAGAAACGAAGAGCGAGGACGTGCGCATCTTTGGTTTGAAAACTACCTAACTATTCATTAAAAATGTAAGAGTTGATACATGAACAATGGATATGGTCGATGTAAATATAGTCTACTCTCGATAATTTGACACTCGTTAATTTGGATCTCGCGATAATTTGATATTGTTTCCCAGTCCCTAGAAAAATACTCGATAAATTGAATAAAATCAATATTAATTGGTTCCCTCGGTAATTTGAAGTTAGAAGGAATAGTATCTTGTCTGCCAACATGCAATAATTTGAAGTCCGGGCTTCGCTACTCTCTATAATTTGAAATGTTAATGCTCATATTAACGATGACATCAGTGTCCACGGTAGCTCTAACCGATGCCGAACTGTTGAATTTGGCCCCTCAGGATGAGGGCGAGGAAGAAAACGAAGAAGAACAACCGCCAATTCCTGTCACATTGAGCGAGGTAAGGAGATCTCTGACTACACTACGCTTCTACGGCCTCAGAACCGAAACAAGTCACGATTTCTTCGCAGCTCTCACCACTAAATTCATTGGACAATGATAGACTGTCGCTCACTCAATAGAAAATTACAAACTTCTTTTTAAAATAGAATAATTGTAAAAAATGTTTGAAATAATATATCACGAATTTTGATCAAACTCTTGTTTACTTGATTTTTTTCCTCCTTACCTCTTGGTTATCTGTTATTTTGAACTCTTGGCAATTTGATTTTTTTCTCTGGTCCCTTGAGTGTCAAATTATCGAGAGTCGACTGTACCTACGAAATACAATTCTATCACTATTTGATAAAGGCTTTTGAATTTCCTTTTCGCAGACGCAAATGTAATAAAATAACTAAGCTCCGTTGGTGTAGGGAATATTGTATTATCTTTCCTTTCAAGAACTAAACGTTTAACCTTTCCAGCATTTCTATATAAAGGTTAAAGGTTGAAGTAACTCTGTGGCACGAGGAACATTAAATAACTTACCAGCAACGCTGTACGTACTATATTCAAGATTATGGAACTAGCCATATCTACTATGAATAGGTGATTTATTTAATTTATTTAGAAAAAGTATTTACAATAATAGTATAAAATACAAATTATAATTTATGGATTTTTTTCTCAAAGCTCCCGCTGCTGCCGATGGGCAAGGTTCCCAACAGACTGGCAGTGTTCCCTTGTTGTATGGCCAAGCTAATGCGTTGGCGGAAAAAGCTCCCAACCCGTATTTTATTAATTAAACATACAGAATTCACATTGGTGTACGTGTAAGATCATATTAATAAAATGTTGGTATTATTTTATCTTTTTTTTTTGTATCGGTTAGTATTTGCTTTGTGAATATGTAAGGATGTGATTTTGTTACAAATAATTGAATAAGCAACAATTATTCAAGTAACATAAGGTACTTCCTCTGGAACCGGCATCCCCAGACTAACAAATATTTTAATTTACTTTTACCATAGACAGGTTTGTGTTTGACCATAATCTCGCCGTGGTAAGTGATGATTTTCTCAAATGTCTACTCTATAGGACTCACAAATTTTACCACGGTATTTCAATAGGAGGCAGTACTGCTTTGAGACACGCACGGGTTTGTTACGCTAACAGCATTTCCAAATCCGTGTTCAATTTAAGGCACGCGTCCTCCAATCGTGCATGGGTTTGCAATCCAGAGATACTCATTTTAATAGTTTATTTCTCACCATATGCAATTATATAAAGTATTTAAAAATATACTAGAGAGAGGTACAAAAAGAAAAGTTTTGTACAATTACATTCCCAACGTATACATTATGCCAATAATTGTGGTGGTTGCGGGTGATAACAGGATACAGACTCTATCCTCTGAACTAGGCAAAAGCTATCTCAGGAAATAGCTCTCAGCCATGAACATTTGAAATATACCTAATACTTATACCGCAGGAATAATTAAAACTAACGAAACGAAGTATCTTTGCAAAATGAATATTTTTGCATTTAAATTATACTTTTCATAAATAAACTCCAGTTCAAGAATGGTTGATTAAATTATATCAAATATGATCATAAAATAACTAAAGGAGATATTATTTTCAGACGTCCATTGGAAAATTATTTATAGAATCAGCTGCAATTTTCATTTGTTCAGTGCATCCATTTTATTGATTGGGTCAATTAATTTTTACTTATCGAACAAACACGTACCTTTACATTAATTGAGCTTCGAATGAGTGTATAGAAACATAGTTCCGCACTTTCAATGCCAACTCAAATATGCATATTTTATTAATTATGTCTAAAACATAGCCAAGGCACTATGAAATCTAATATATAAAATTCTCGTGTCACAGTGTTTGTCTGCAAACTCCGCCGAAACGGCTCGACCGATTCTTATTTTTTTTTGTGTTTATTCGGTAGGTCTGAGAATCGGTCGTCGGCTATTTTTTTTATACCACTACGCGGGTGAACCGCGGGGGACAGCTAGTAATTATATAATATTACCCGAACATTTTGATTATTAATTAAACAAGTCCTTAAAAATGTTCGATTCTCTTAGATAATCCCCCCTCGACCATACCATAACTTAACACAGAGGAATAGTTATGAGGACACGTACAAATGTAAGCTTTTACAATTTAAAAAAGGTTATTTTTTTATGGTCGTGAGTAAAAATATTAATCTACTAGACGTAGAGTAAATGCTACGAAATGGCTACGAAAGTGTTACGAAATCTTTTTCATTCTATTAAATTACTGTACGCTGTTTAATTCTATATAAAAACATTTTGTAACCTAATACAAAATACCTCAATAACCACATTCTTAAAGTTACTATATTCATAGACTTCTATTCAATACAGAAATGTCTAAAAGAAATATGTATGTATCTCTAAAATATATCCCTAATAAAATTAAAAATAATAACATAAGCAGATGATACGGTGATACATGTACAAGGGCCTGACTAGTCGAAAACACGTCAGCATGTAGAATCTTCCCTGCAAGTTATTATAGAATGAGTTTTAGAGTGCTCAGCGCTCATACATTGTGAAATAAATACCCTTATTCAGACACAACCTCTCAAATACGCCATATAATAATGAACATTCGGAACTTACACGCCCTAATTTTAGCAAATAAAAGGTAGGTCTGTCAGTTTGTGAGGTAGAATCAGTCCACTTTGAGGAACTCCATTTAGATACAATAGGTTAAATAACGAACACTACATTTATCCACATACCTCACAAAAATACGTAGTGTACTGTACTGTACTGTGTATTGTATCGTACGCTCCGTGCAATTTCTTTACGATTTTATTTTTATTTTTAGAAAACCATTTTTTTAACGTTGTATGATTTATTATTATAAATTATTACAAACTCCTGGCGTCAATTGGTACTTACCTACTTAAGGGTCCGTTCACATAGACCGGTATCGGACATCCTCTTGTCACAAAAGATTTGAAATGTAAAAATAAACCTTATATAAATGTCCTAAAATTTAATTTTAAATACGGTCAAAATATGCTCTGCTCTCCGAACCGGTCTGTGTGAACGGACCCTAAAGCACCCTCATAACAAAATATAACCACCACTTTCTCAAAAAAATGGTTTACCTGTTTTAGTTCCAATCTAAATAGGAACACTCCTACATTATTTATATTTAAATCTAAAAATCTTGGAAAATTACAATAGCTTCTATCATGTAGGTACCCTGTCGATATAAGGCAAATAAGATCTTGTGAATTACTGCCAATACCTTACATACTTATGACGAGTAAAGATTTAATCTAAGCCCGGACCTTCAGACTCAATATTGCCTTATTACGTTTCAGCGGTTACCGCACGTCATCACTGGTTAGGGTTACCATTATGTTTAAAACTGAAAAGACCCGTCTTTTGTTGTAATTTCCTATAATCCCGCATTGCCGGTAATTTATTTGATGTCTATCACTGGATCTAAGTTAACTCTGTATTAATAGTAGATGGATATCTTATTTTTGCTCTTATAATCATTTTGTGTTAATATTTAGAAGTACTTTTTAATAATTACTTACATATCTGAAAAAGTTTGTCTTGTCAGGACAAATCCAGACTGTGGAAACCCTATAGCTGGCAGGGTGTGGGCGCCCTTGTCCTTGTAGCGCGACGTAGAGGCTAGAGGCAATCGATAGGCGCGCGCTCAACCTCAGCTGGGCCGCCCGGCGCGGCGCGGCCCGGCGCGGCGCGGCGCGGCGCCCAGCCTTATGTAAGTAAACATTTGCTAACTCCAAAATTTCATTGCGATTATGCAATCGTTGATACAATCATAATTTATTAGATTGTGATATTGTATTTCGTACTGTGTATAATATTTTTTTGTATGAATTTGGAAAATGATTTCAATGTGAATTTAAATTACTAAAATTAAGATTTTTCTACGAAAGTATATGTTGGTAAGTAGGTATATCAATTAATATTTATTTGATATTAAATATTGCTGATGAAATTTTTGCATAGTAGGTACCTATACAATTCCAGAATACTTAATTAATAAGAAAATTTGTTTGTGTATAAGAAAGAAAAAGTAGGTAAGTATATAATTATTATAAAGAAAAATAATTACAAATTTTCAGTTTTTGGAAACTAAACCAAGTTATTAATAATTTGAGTCGCAATTTCTGTTTTTTTATAGGTATGTAGTTTTGGGACGCGAGTCCTATTCGCAAGTATAATTTAATTTAATATTGCAGTTCTAAAGACTCAAGCCTCTGATTCATTATTGATATAATGATAACAGGTGGACAAGAAGTCACTACAGTCACTAGAAAAGGTTAAAACCATTACTTTTATGTGGTATGTCAGCAACTCAACAGTGATGATTATGCTGACTTATTAAGTATTTTTGAAAATGATGTTTGTTTATTTGACTTATTATGATTTTACTAAAGATATAAATGAAGCTTGATTTTATAAAGAATTAATTGATTTAGATGAATTAATTATAAGTTCGAATAGAATATAAGAGAAAGAAAAGGAAGAAAATAAAAGGAAGAAATATCAATCATTGCATGACATGTTTAACGAAAGCTTTCGAAAAATCGCAAAAGGTGTGTGAGGAATAAACTGTACCCAATTTTACATATTTCAAATAACAAGGTACCTATGTTGTACCAGTAACCATAAATATATGGATAGAAGTTAAGAAAACTTCAATAAATTATATAATCTCGTTACTCAGCCCGTAAATAATATGTATTGCATATTACATAAAAACGGAAATAAGTACCAAACAAATTACTTACAATCTAATAGGTACTAATGAAACTACCAAGTGGTGTCAAGAAAATATTATAATAGGTAGTACATTCTCAGATATTTGAAGGAACGTTTTTTTAGACACTTTTTTATCTGTGGGCGTCAGCATGTTGAGATCGGTCGATAGAGGGGTACTAGATGTGCCGCCTACGTATTCTCTCTCGCCACCCGGACCACCCCGCAGCTTCCCCTGACCTAAATAGAGGGGGTGAGGCACACGCACATGCGTATTACACACACACACACACCCATCACAGATAAAGGTAAATAAACACGATCTATTCATGATGGATGCACACAGCTTTGTTATGTATGTGTATGCGTCCAATAGAGATAGAATTCCCAACAATACTATATGACGTAGATAAAGGCCGCTCTCAAGGAATGATTATATCTAAATCAAATAAATAAGCTATGCATTCAAATATTTTTGTTTGATTGTGGTTAGGTACGATTCGATTCGAATCATAAAAAAACGCAGGTAATAAATTTCATACATTTTGTTACCTAAGTATTTAATTTTATAATCAAAAAGAGAGAAATATAAACCAGCAATGAGGACTAAAACATGTATGTAAGTAGAACTATCGATATATTTTTAACCGACTTTAAAAATAATTTTTTTATTTGAAAAGGTATACCTTTCATATTCTTCTATTCTAGATTGGTCCCATTTTTATCAAAATTCAGTTCTGACGATGGAATCCTGAGGAGTTGAGGGAACTCCTGAATTATTATAGGCATATACATAGTGATTTTGGTATTTTCAGTAACAAACCAAGCATTTGCATTCAGAAAGTATCATTTAGTGATGTGAAACTGATGAAGAAGACCATAGACGACCACCGGAACTTCTCAATGATCCTACCTATTTCTGGGGATAACTACTTTGTTTACGAAATGATTTTAATATTTTTTTTTGCATTGGATTTAGTATAGCGTCAAAATGATTCCATTTAAATTTCATTAGTATTGGACAGTGGACTCCGAAGATATACCAGATAGGAATTGTGTAGTGATTGAGGTATAGTTAGGTATATGACAATTCCATTACCTACGAGGAGGTACCTGACTATGATCAAGGACTTGTTGAACTGGAGTGGACTTGGACTAGGAATGCATACAACGGAACTCCTTAATGACAAACAGCTCGAACGTGTAAATTCAGTACCAATGGATATTATCTCATGGCATAAAGTTGAACATTATAAAGAGTATCATTTCTGGCAATGCTCTTTGACGAAAAAGTCTGTGTGGCCTACTTAATAATTTATTTGATTCTAAATTAGACAGTGCTATTCTTTCAAAGGTTTTTATACGATTGACAGCTAAATACATACACAGGCCTTTAGGGTTTTTTTATTTCCAAGATCTATAACAGCTTCATCAAGTGTAGTGTAACCTGTGCATCAACCTTGTAACTTGTGCACCGTGACGGCCCAACTCTTACGGACTTTCATTCATATTTTTTCAATATTTCTGTTTCTGTACGGTTCTGTTTTATTCCGTTTCATCTAGCCGTCGTTTCCGCATTCGAAAAGCTGCCTTACTAGCTCTACCCATATTCGTAACTTAAAAGGGTTAAATAAAAATAATTTATAAATTAAAAAAAACCGACTTCAAAAATCGAAAAGCATAAAATAAATATTTCCTTTCTACATCATTTTGAAGTCGGTGCCAAGTAAAACATTAAAATTACTAAGGATAACACAAAACAACAACAACAAAATATTACCTATAACGAAAAAATATTAAAACCAATCATTCACACTTACTCGAAATATTATCAAAAATAAATTAACCTAAAGACAACAATAATATGACAACTTAACTAAATTTAGTATGTGTTTATAGATACTACTTAACTATAAAAAAGAAAACTCGCTGAAACAAACATATCAAGAAAGTAACCTGAAGACCATGTAATTTTTATGTTTTACTTGGCACCGACTTCAAAATTATATATATTATATATACCTAGTAGGTTTAATAGATTTTTGTTTTGTTGCATAAGGTAGTACCTAAGTATCTACATAGTCATAAAATATTTAACTTTTTTATATTTCACTATTATTCGCATTAATGGTTTTATAAATAGATTTGAATAATATTAGATTCAAAATAGAGTTTGAACAAAAAACATTTACCTATTTGATTTATTGTAACTTTTACAAATAGTAAAAGTTACAATAAATCATGATAGAAGCTATAGTTTACTGTGTAAACGGTTATAGCGTAAGCTTAGTAGGGGACCTTATTATGTCTAGAGTCTTTTGGGTACCGAACCCTAAAAAATGTTGAACGGAATAGCGATTTGAATACCTAAGCTAAGCTTAATAAATAAAAAATAATTAGAGAATTTTTGTATGTCAGTATTAGGCCTTACATATAAAATAATGGCGTTTTGTCAAACTGGCCACTTTCGGTGTTATTACAAAACGTGGTCTAAGTTTAGTACCTGGTTTAAACTTGGATTAATCCATGGTCCAAAATAATTCTTATTACAAAACGTAGTTTATCTCTAAACCGTGGTTTATCTGTGGTACTAAAGTTAAACCATCGATACCCCTAGTTTATCTTCGGACTAAACTGACAAACGTCACAAACGTCAAATTATTATTACTATTATTTTGTGATTAAAAGTGAAAAATGAATATTAATAGCATTGATCTAATTGATCTTGAGGACATTCACGATTTGGAGTTATTAGGTATACCCCGTAGACCGAACAGACTAACCGTAAACTACTACAAGTAAACCCTCTTGTTGTGTGACGAAGACTACAAATACAAATACCTACCGGTTCACAAAACCTTTCGGCATGAAAATAGTGGACTTGGTAAAAGAAGAAATATCCCCCGATCCCCGAGGATGACCAATATCCCCTGAATTTCAAGTGGTTTGCGCGTGACGAAGCTGGGCTCGCCATGAAGTAAGTGCTTACAGCCTGGTTTGCTAATAGTACAACAATGATGACGTATAAAGTCTTAATGTATTATTATTGTTTTATGAATAGATTCAAGATGATACAGCTGATTTGCATGGTGTGTCTCAACCAGTTCTGAACCAAACAACTATGCAAAAAAGTAGCATGGATGTCCCACAGGTTTATCGCTACTTGAACAAGAGGATGCAATGAGAAAATATCATATTCGTACGAGAAAATATTGATAATACAGTTCGTGGAAATGTGAGGAGAAGGCTGTTCATTGAAACTTATTTGCATTGATTATTTATATACTTAATTATTATCGTTGTTCATTCAATAAAGCTTGAGTGTGGACTACTGTGAAACTATTTTCGTGTATTTTGATTGTATCTTGATTTTTTGTGAAGTTTCATTGTGTGCCCTTCTAAATAAACAAATAAAGAAGATAAAGAATATTGCAGTTTTTTATTTCAATACAAACTTTATCTTCTGTTGATCCATTTTATTTTATTATTTACCTAGTTAAATTACTATAGAGCAGTACGTGATATTGTTAGTCGATAGCAGAATACACGATCAAAGACTGCTATTGATTGCATATCTATATGAATGAAAAACGGTCACATAAATAAATATAATAATAATTATAGTGTGATGCCGAGTTGGATTTGTATAAACTTTGCCTTAGTTAAGGTTTCGTATTACGCGCCAAAATGTTATTCCGTTACGCGCTACAGATGTAGCTAAGTAATATATACATACATATATTTAACGTGAATTAAACGCCAAAAAAATTATATTTCGTTGTAAATTAAGTCATTTTGAAAAATATTTTTCAAAACGTAACTATTAAAGCTTTATCATCATATTAAACTATATTTAAAATATTTATCGTTTATAGGATAAATTAGCACGATAGGTAATTGAACGTTACGAACGAATGACCCCAGATTGAATGAATGATTTCTCTAGATAAGCTGTGGATATTACTTAGACCATGGTCTAACTGCGGTACTAACAGATCCTCGATTAGTCTGCGTTTTGTAATATGCTCAACTTTTATTCCTAGTACTAAAGTTAATACCGTAACAAACCTGGACTACTTAGTCCTGGTTTAAACTAGGGTTTATATAGTTTTTTGTAATAACACCGTTTGATTTCAAATATCTGGCGTTTGGTAAGGAATTCCAAATTCAAATTTAGGCTTGTGTATTTGTGTTTTGAATTTAGCGATTCATTTGTTTTCGCGCAATTTGATTTCTTTGACATCGTTCTGTTCACAAAATGGAAAACTTAAAATATCGGGTTATTTACGAATACGAGTTACACCGTAGCACCAGCGCTGCAGAAATAGCTCTAAGGATTAATGATGTGTATGGGAAAGCTACCAAAAACACGTAAAAGAAAACACGGTACGTTTCTGGTTCCAACGTTTTCGTTCTGGAATTTTTGACCTACAGTACAAACCCCGTGGATGGCCGGAGATCCTAGTTGACAATGAAGAATTAAAAGTGATCGTGGAAGCAGATCCTTCGCAAACCACGTCAGAGCTAGCGGTAGGCTTCGGTGTGAGTGATTCAACATTTTTAATTCACTTGAAACAAATTGGAAAAGTGAAAAAGCTTGAAAAATGGGTATCGCATGAATTGAGTGAAGAAAAACCAATAAACACAAATCGAGTGCTGCGTTACATTACTCAACCGTCCCAATAACGAGGGGATTTTGAATCGTAACGTTACTTGTGATGAAAAATGGATCCTGTACTAACCAGGAGAACTGGCCTAATCCTGCCCCAAGCGAAAATTGAGTCAGAAAAATGTACTGGTAAGTGCATCTGGTGGACCATTGCTGGTGTCATCGACTACAGCTTCCTAAGAAATGGCCAGACGATTACGGCAGATCTGTATTGTCAACAATTGCAAACCATGATGGAAAAGCTAGCCGTTAAACAACCAAGACTGGTCAATTGCTCTAGGCCACTGCTGCTTCAGGACAACGCTAGACCACACACTACACAACAGACGGTCGCTAAATTAGAGGAGCTGCGATTGGAGTGTCTCCGACACCCACCGTACTCCCCGGACTTTGCTTCAACAGATTACCACTTTTTCCGGAATTTGGACAACTTCTTGCAAGAAAAAAAAATTCAATTCCGATGAGGCTATCAAAACCGCCTTCAAAGATTTTATTGATTCTCGCTCCCTCAATTTTATCAGCAAAGGAATCAACTACCGATAAAATGGCGAAAGTGCATAGATAACAATGGTTACCTTGATTCATTAATTAAAATAATTTCATTTTAAAACAATCATTTTGCTTTTTCCATACAAAACGCAAATTATATGTATCAAGATAGAATAGCTAAAAGTATCAAGTAGAGAGATTTAAGTGAGCCTCTCCGTGAAGGAAGTAAAAAAATAGTTTCTAACATTATTGGAATAAAAAGATGCCATAATCATGTATTTGTAACTATTAGGATAAATCCCGAGGTGGTCCTATATTAATTATATTATGATCTGACTATGGAATTTGAAGAGCACAATATCACGATTGAAATATTTCATCATTTTTTTATTTCATCTGCTAAGCATTTTCCCAGCTCATATCAGGGTCCGCTTCTCCACGTTGGCCCACATGTCTGACTTCAGAAAATCTTTGTAGCCCTATAGGACGATCTCATCTCATATCTACTTGATCAAGACGTAATCACTTCACTTCACTTGTGATGCTAAATATAAGTACCTACTTACATTTATTTATAAGTATTATGTCAACTAGGCATGTAGGTACATATATCCGGCATAATGTTCCAGAGTAACTTTACGTACATACTATACTTGTTACTATGTGTACCTTTGTAAGCTATGGTGAGTATGAATATCCGCATAAGCCTATTTTTTATTTTATTGTACGACGTGAGTATCAAATAGTATCAAAGAACCGAATCAATAATCTATGATTCTTAATTATATTACCGAGGAATAAAGCTCATGTCACATGCATAAAAGTATGGGAGAAAGTGATAGAAAGACGACTGAGAGCGGAAAGTGAGCTCACTCTAAACCAATTCGGGCTTATGTTTGATCGGGGAACTACGGACGCCATATTTGCACTGCGCCATTTGTGTGAAGCGCGCACATAAGATGCAGGTCTATCGACCTTAAGAAGGCTACAACCGAGTTCCCCGAGAGGTTTTATTGGCATTGAAAGGGAAAGGTTTCCCAGGGAAATGCTTGCAGCTGATCCATGCTATGTATAGTAGGTACAATACAAACGTCCGGGCTGCGGCTGGGTCTACCAATAAGTTCGATGTGCCAGTCAGTTTACACCAAGGATTGGCACTGAGCTCAGTTGTCTTCCTACTGAGAATGAAATGTCAAAAGCAGGCTGGTGAAATGGCAGCAAAAGCTGGAGAGTGGCTTAAAAATCAGCAGCAGTCATTTCGGCAGTTTCTCTACTTTTGCGTCTCTTTCAATTGATGGTGTGTCACTACTAGTTTGCTCAAACTCAGTTCACTTTAGCAGAGCGATGGCAATATTGACCGTAACATAATGTAGAGGATCAACTCAGGTTTAGCGAAATGGCGACAGGACACATGAACAACTAATAATCTACGGATGCCCCTGGAAATTTATAAGTCCGTGATATGATTTGTCTTAATGTAGGGTTCAGAATGTTGGGCAGAAAAGGGGACGGATGAAAGACGATTGCATGCAGCTGCATTGAGAATGTTCAGATGAATGTGTGGAGTGACAATGATGGATAAGATTAGGAACGAGTACACACAACAACATCCGTGTATGTAGATGACAAGGAAGTTTGAAAGTAGCGCCAGTGATTGAAAAATTCAGATTGAATCGTTTGTATGGACATGTTATCAGGAGCAATGAATGCCATTCTCATTAAAAGAGTTAAGAATATGAAAGTGTATGGATATATGGGAAGAGGAAGGCCGAAAAAGAGATGGGTGGATTGTATAAAACATGATGAGCAAGAAAGAAGTGAGTGCAGATATCACAGGAAGATGATGTTGACTTAATTAATATTATAAAGCTGAGGAGTTTTTTGTATGTTTGAACGTACTAATCTCAGGATTTTTTTGCGTTAGATAGCCCGTCTGTTGGTTAAGGAGGATATTTTTAATCCAGGAAACGCAAATGATGGGGGAGATAGTTAATTGTGAAATTCATATAAATATTACATTTTAACTTCAATTTCTTTGTTACAACATGTAGTTAGACAGAATAATTTTACATGTATCCTATACATGTAAAATTATCCATAATATCATAAAATGTTGATCTCAAAACATCAACAAAGCTGTTTGTTCAGACGATTAGCGTTCAAAGCGATGACGTGAGACATGTAAGAACTGCGCAAGGTGAGGTGACCAATTTCGCGTAATGAAGAAACCATTTTGCTCGCACGTACCTTAGTTAACTACTCAACCGCTAGTTCAGTCAGTTCACATACTTAGTTATTTACGAGGCCCAAAATAGCAAAGTTCCTATAATTTGTACATATTTATCGGCAAAAACACGCACACTGACATACGTATACCTAATAGAAACCGTGATTACAAACATCATACAACAGATCGATTCGTGTGTTTCCGTCGGAGTATGCTGGATTTAATTAATTAATCAAATTACCTTGCTTGATGGGTTGTTGGTTTGCTCAGGGATCAGGATAAAGGAGAACTCGCGTCGTTAAACTGCGCATTTGTCCCTCAAAAATGGTTTCCAGAAGAGGGCGCGCGAGAGGAACTAGCCGACGCGGCGGTGCGCGGCAGAATCGCGCGGCCTCGACCTTGGCCGTCAAACCCGCGCATGCGCCCCGCGTCGCCCCCCAATGCCCCCCGCCAATTATGTCATTATATGCCGCCGATTGCGCCGCTGTTGTGTTGCCAAACACAGTCGCGCTCTGCTGGAGATGGACCCAGGATTTTAATAAGACCATGTTTTTAACGGCCCGGATGCTGCGCTCAGGTTAATGTAGACTTTGAACTGAATATACACTAATAGCGCTATGAAAAAAACGTCACTACATTTTTAGATAGGTCTTTTTCTCAAGTATTAAAATATATAGTTATAAATATTTATAGTTACTAAGTACCTACCCAAATTAAGACACCCCGTCCAGATGCCTTATATAAGAGTAAATAACTGTGTATGAAGGAGCCATGAAAACCATGATATAACTTGGTTGTTACAAGCTAGCTAACGTTGACGTCAGTAAATTCTTTCAGTTACGTCATTCATTTACAGACCTACGTCATGAGAATACAGTCTTATTGAATAGATGTTTTCAGTCTAGCATGTAAATCAAAAAGACGTCAAGAGGGCTAATATTTGCGATACCTTGACTTTTACCTACATTATTAACAAAATACTCTTATGATAATATATTTGAAAAAAGTCGGTTAAAAAGAAAGGAATGTCATATAGTTTTCTTATTGTTTTTTAAATTTACCTACTTGTTTATTTCCCTGAAAGTGTGTAAAATAAATATAAATGATTTTACATACATTTGCCTGTATAAAAATGGTCATAAATGACTATATGACATCTGCCTGTAACAGTATACCTTATAAGGAAAAATGGAACCCTCATAAGATCTCTCTCGATTCCCTCCGTGTCACAGTGGTTTATCTCAATAAGAAAAAAAAAACAAATAATCTAAAATATTGTGTATTGAGCCGTATATTTTAAATTGTGTTCGAAAGTTAAATTTTTAACAGGAGGAACCTAAAGCTGTACACCTTTGAACCTAAATTATAATTTCTTCATAATCGGAATGGGATGATCATCATGATTCCATATACCGTTTTGATTATCTGGTACATAGGAAAAAAAGATAGACCAATGGTGAACGATGTGATAACTACAAGGGTTTTATTAATAATTTGAGTTACGGAACCTTAAAAAAATACTAATATCAAATAAGTCATAGGTACCTACTACAAACAATACAATTTATAATTTATTTGTATACAAAATTATAACATAAAGAAAGAAGTAAGTGCTAATCTCTACATGATGATTGCTAAAACGTTGATGAAATGAAGTGTATGTATACTTAGTATTATCAAAGAGCTCCATATAATTATTGTATAGCAGCATTTGATTATCATTTATTATTATTAAGTTAATTAATTCCTGATACTTCAATTAAAAATAAATATCTCATTGGAATATAAATGCAAAATAAAATCATAGAGGAAAGATTTCTATTTCTTATTCTGTGAATAAAATACTCAATACTTGGTTTAAATTATTTTTTATTATTTAATGATTTTGAAGTCGGCCAATGTTTGAATATAGGAAAAATATAGTTTTAAGTTGGTAAAAACATGTTGTACTACATCTCACAATAGGTAGTTTACAAAAGTACGGTTGTAAGGAATTTTGTAGGGTAGGTAACTTAAATGCCTGGCTGAATTTTGTCACCAAGAAGTGGATTATTGGTGACAAAAGTATTAGTGGTAATATTACCCAAAAGCTGCACTTGAGATCCATTTCACTTCTAGGTTTTCTGTACTTACCACTTTTGGCCACATCAAGTGATGATGATTTGCATGTAGAGATTGTGATAAAACATAAACCTATCTTTCGTAAAAAGGGTTAAACTTTTAGGGTTCCAAAATCAAACCAGGATCCCTTATACTTGAACTTTCGGTGATGGAAACATCGTGAAGAAACCAAGCACGGTGGTAGGGTACTTTGTAGTACCTGCCAATTTGACTACCACCCTCAAGTTTAAAAAATCTATCGCTAATCAGGGTGCTCCGGCAACCTTTTAAGCTCTGTGCGATTCTTGGCAAACACAAATCTGTCCCAAATAAAAAAAACGTGAAAAACTAAATACTGAAATTTGAGGAACTAACGCCATTTATTGAAACATATGTGTAGAATAAGAAATAGAAATCTTTCCTCTATGATTTTATTTTGCATTTATATTCCAATGAGATATTTATTTTTAATTGAAGTATCAGGAATTAATTAACTTAATAATAATAAATGATAATCAAATGCTGCTATACAATAATTATATGGAGCTCTTTGATAATACTAAGTATACATACCTATATACTTACTTCACGTATAATATATGTATACTGATTGCATCTCTAGATCGTATGGTGTACAATTGTAGATAGAGTCCAAACATTTTCATAATTAAAGATCTTGCAACTTCACTTTTTTAGACAATATTGATTTTTTCATATATTTTTAGAAACACCTGAGAGACCTCCTCACTATGCGTGCCGTCTCCAGGAGCATTGCCTTCTGAATTTGGCCCTTGATCCAGCCGCCTAACGCGGGCCTCTTGAGGTATTTATTGAGGCTATTGGCCATACGACCTAAATAATGAAAACGTTTAATTTAATAAAAAGGTACTTGACTTCATTTCATCAACGTTTTAGCAATCATCATGTAGAGATTAGCACTTACTTCTTTCTTTCTGTTATAATTTTGTATACAAATAAATTATAAATTGTATTGTATGTAGTAGGTACCTATGAATTATTTGATATTAGTATTTTTTAAGGTTCCGTAACTCAAATTATTAAATAAAACCTTTGTAGTTATCACATCGTTCACCATTGGTCTATCTTTTTTTCCTATGTACCAGATAATCAAAACGGTATATGGAATCATGATGATCATCCCATTCCGATTATGAAGAAATTATAATTTAGGTTCAAAGGTGTACAGCTTTAGGTTCCTCCTGTTAAAAATTTAACTTTCGAACACGAACTAACGCCATTTATTGAAACATATGTTTCAAACATTAATTGGAAAGTTGGCGTGTAAATAGCCAATTCTGGATTTAAAATTTATATTAATTGACCAATGCCTAAAATTATGGCAGATCGCAGTTTACTCGAAAAGAAAATATTCAATCGATACACCCTCAAATGCCAAACATCGGTGCGGAGAAAGAACGAAGGCCTACGACCTGTAAATCCTTCAGGTGCACCTGCAACCCTTTCAAGAGGGAATCACGTCACAGGCTGATGGGTGATGGGTGGGTGATCTTCGCCGGCCGGCACAATCGTATCTTTCTTCCGAATATTTCTTCCGCTTTATAATAGATTTATGTACATTTTTATGCAGCGTATTTTCTACGGATTATTTTATTTTATTCAGACTGATCAGCAACGTCACAGAGACATAACTGTTTTTTTTTATATCGAAATCAATTTCTTCCTTTTTATAAAGGAGACATCGTCCACCAATAAATATGTAAGACGAGCCCGATCTGATGACGACGCCATCTATCAGAGGCATTAGGCAACCCAAATTCATTATCAGATCGTGTGCATTCTGTAGGCTTTATACTTAAAGCTTCTGCATGATATTTAGAATCAAGAAGGCGTATCAATCAAATCAAAAATTAAATTTATTATAATAGATGTTCCGCAATTTTGGCAAACATTTATTTCCTACAAACAGTATAAGGCTATAAGCACCATGAATGAAATTAGGTCTCAATAATTTGAAAATACAACCTTTTTCTATTAGTAGCGACATCTATGGAATGCTACTAACATCGACTATATTACATGCTATGTTCTATGGTTTCATCATTTGAGCGTTTAGGTGTTGCCAAATATATTATGTAGAGGGCGCTTCATTCGTTTCATGAGAGATTACAACAAAAACTCATCGAAGTCTCGGAAGATCGCTAAGTGGACGATTTTCCGCCAAGGCATTAGCTTGGCCATCGAAAGAGAAAACGCTAGCCGTCCGGCAATAACGGTAGGGGTTATGGGAGGTATAGTTATGAGTAAAAAAATAAATTAGTTTAAAAATAAGGGCTATTCGTTACTATATATATATTACGTTTGCCTTCAGTACCCAGAGTGAAAATAATTTACGTCGGCATTGGCAACCGCAACTATCGCGCTTGTGTACCTATATATTTCTCTACAGCAGTTAGCACAGCGCCTCTCGCGGAATACTCTTGGTACTAATTTCTCTACCATATAAGTACATTTGTAAATACAACATAATAGTAGCATAAATTTATTGAATATTATATTTTAGAAGTTAAACATGTTGTAGACGGCATATTGCTCTGTAAATAACCGCTGCTGCCAGATATCGTACTACCACTTATGTTTGGTGGTAGATTGAATTTATTTTCGTCGTCCTTCGAAATTTTTTGGTTCCTGCAAACAAAATTTATCACTAATTATATAGAACTATAATTTATCGAAAACAAAAAAAAATAATTTGTCTCTTTCAGTAGTGTTTTTTTTTAATATGTGACGATTGAATATATCCAAACAATGGGATGACGTATTTAATCCTACTAATATTATTAATGTTAAAGTTTGTATGTTCGTCACTCAATCACGCATAAACGGCTGAATAGCTTTAACTTAGCACATACATAGATTATCCCCTAAAATAACATATAGGGTACTTGTTACCCCAGGAAAAGATATATTTTTTTATGTCACAAGGCAGACAAGCAGTAGTAGAACTCTTAGTGCAGAGTTCTCCCGGGGAACTACTACCACCATATCTAATTCCGCCGTGAAATAGTAGTGCACTTGTATTACTGTGTTTCGGTTAGGAAGGTATGGGAGCCGGAGAAATTACAGGCATAGGAGACTTAACAACTTCATATCTCAAAGGCAACGCATGAGTGATACCCCTGACAGGGAAAATATAATATTGTATTTTCTTTGTCCCTTGGTACTATGAGCGTCTATAGGCTACGCAGGTGGGCCGTAAGCTTGTTTTCCACTATAAAAAAAAAGCAGGCAGACGATTCACCTGATAGTAAGTAGCTACCGTCGCCAATGGACATTAACCATATACCAGAGGGATTGTCAATGTGTTGTCGACCTTTATAAAGCCTAGAACCGCGGGGCAGAAACTAGTATTTAATAACGGCGTGTTTCTTCCATAGTGACATAGTGAACGCCAATACTTACTTAGATCTTAAACATAAAGCAAGGATATTGTTGGCAGGTGCTTCTGCAATGAGCCAGAGAAGAAGAGCGGCCACGCATCCCCAGAATATTACACCAGCAGTAGTATTTATCTGTAATATAAAATTATTTTGTAAATCTTATGGTGATATAAAAATAAAGTAAATCTAATTTCTTGTTTCATAAAATTCTTCCAATAAACAAACTAAAACCAACCAAAATAAAACAAATATGGATATAGTTAAAAAACTCAGGCACTAATTTTATTTAAATTTTAATTTTCTTATGTGTTTTAAACAATAAATATCCTGAGACATTCCTCACACGCGGCCATCTGATCCCTAACTAACTTGTTCTATGGAAACCAGATAATTGATATACTATAAATACTACTTTTTCTAAATTAATACTAATCTAGATAATTACACCCAGACTCAGGACAAACAGACAATATAAGTGGGAATCATAGTTCAACCCACGACCTACGACGTGACAGATATCTTACCTTCTAAGCCAACTGGCCTGACCTTGTATTATTTACATTTATCGCCTCGATAATCCATATAACATTCGGTGTGAAACCGGAAAACCTGGGTTCGATTCCCGGGTCAGGCAAATTACAGTAAAATTTACGTTTCTTTGTTTCTGTATCATAACATGTAGCTCGGAATTTTTACTTACAATTTCAAAATAATCGTTGTGTTGTGGATTCCTGGTAACGAAGATATTACGTGTGATAATGGTTGCGTGCGTCAAATATAAGCCGTACGAGAGGCGGCTAAGAGGCACCCAGGTGTACCAGCTTAAGAATCCCTTCACCAGAGCTGAAAAAAAAAAGTTTTAAATTCACTCATATAATAAAAAGCCTCATTTCCCCTTATTCAGATGCATTAGGTTGCCATTCCGATCGGAAAGGACGATTTTATTTCGTTAAATTTAGGCTGATGCTGTGTTAATCGCAGATTATTTTGTCGCGATCATATACGAATCGATTGTCTCAATCTAAATGGAAGTTTGAAATGAGGAAATAGGAGCCATCCTATTCAGTAGACTACTCAATCGGTTTGTCTACTCGATTGGGACCGCAACCGTAAGGGGGACTATCATCCTTCATAAATATAAAATATCGATAAAAATATGAATGCATATTATATCGGTGTAAGGATAGGAAAATAATGGAATGGAATACATTTAATTGTATACATACACCACATGATAGAACATAACAAACAAACAAAAATAGTAAAATGGTAAATATTGTGGCCTTATATCTTAAGCGATTTGTTCCAGATAACCATTGGGTAATAAGAAAGAAATTTATAAGGCTTATATAGAAAAAACAAATATGCAGCAAATAAATAAAATATAATAATAACAACAATAACAGCATTAAAAAAATAAGGAACATAGAAAAAAAATTAAGATATATAAACATATTGTTAAGAAATTATCATTATGAAGAAATTCGCATATAGATTGTTGCTTGTTATGTGCTTTAGCTTTTTAGGCGTTCGTTCTACACATAATACTTACGCACGTGTCCAATAGAGCAGCAAAACACAAGCAGAGCTACTGCACATGCCCAGGCCGGCCTATTTAGCGATGCGTATACCGCACCCTCTAGCGGATGATATGAACGCCACTGGAAAGCGCTGCCACACACCATTACCACCAGCATTATTATCAATGCTGAACACGTGCCTATCACTGACCATTTCTGAAATAGTTAATGTAATTTAATGCACTTTCTTTGCTATGAGAATTAATGGCTACAAAATGTGCTACGAGCATTATTTTAGTGCAAAACAAAGACTTGTTTATACCCAGTCTGTTACCTTCAGTTTAGTTATTTCATTGATTTTTGTTTCTTCTATTGTATTCGATGACAATTTTACTACTAGGTACTATGATACAATTATCGCTATAGCAATGCGTAAATAATGATAAAAAATACCTCACGCAAGTCATACAAAAGACATCAACGTGGTTAATATTTTGATAATGAAACCTGGCGTTTACCTTGGATATCTTTTTCGGTTCATCAGGCTTATAGTAGTTAATGAAAATGTAACCACTGAAGAAGCCAACGAGGTAGGCCGCGTAACGAGTATGACTCTTCACGTAGGTTAAGTGAAAGTCCTTACTAGCACGAGGATTTGCCACAAACCTGGAAGAATTAAAGTATTTGTTGACACAAGTTTTATTTCATTTTTTATTTTATAAATACTGTTTATATTATTTTAGGTTTAATAATTTCAGTAGGTACTCTGTGATGGAAAAATATCTTTCACCATAAAACAAGTTGATATAAGAGAACTGAACACACAATCACATTCGCTTTTTATATCTCACTAAAATGTTACCACAAAATTATGTCCATGTATGTAGCTTCAACTTCTGAAAAACTTTAAACTGAGGGAGCACTAAGAATTTATGTATTAAATTATATGTATAAAATTATTTAAGTTGCCCTAATAAAATAAAATAAAATCTAAGATTTAACATATCGAGCTATAGGAAACATCACCTTTATAATTATTATTTATTATTGTCTGAACGGTTCATTAAATTGAGATCTAATAATGAAAGGTTACAGCTTGCAAACAATAACAATGGCACATAATTGCAAAACAATAAGGATGATATCATGGAAATTATGCAAACTGAAGTAGTGACAATGAACGGAAACGTAGTAGTTGGAAACTCATAAAGTCTGGATGAATACGGAAGTCAGAATAAACAGCTTTTATGTAAATTGCAGCATCGATTCAAGTAAAACTGACGTATGAGATTTATACTCCCTAGCTTTCGCCCCGCGGTTTCACCCGCGTTCCCGAGGGACCCTTCTCCATACCATAGGCTATCTGCGTACCAAATTTAATCGCGATCGGTTCAGCGGTTTAGGCGTAAGGTAACAAATAAACTCACTTTCGCATTTATAATATTAGTTAGGATTAGGATTTATCAATAAATTAATGAAATAGTATTTTATGTTAGGTACCTATTATGAATTATTAAGAGAACTATTTCATTGTATTGATGTGACCTTTTTCCATTTGCATTCTCATCATACCTCAATGATCACTGGCTATGTGTATTATTTCCAAAATAAGAACACGACCTCCTTTGCTTTTTTCTTCATTTTGGAGAAAGAAAGAAGAAGATTTTTTTTAAGTGATTATATTTGTACTTCTATCCATTACAATTTATTATTTTTTAATTACTTATTATAGTTATGAACGAATATGATGTGTATACTTTTTGTAATGTCAAACCATCTGATGAATCAATAATAAAAAGCATCTGAAGCTGTACATCACCCGTTTCTTCACACACCCAATTGAGTTATTTATTTTCGATTATCCAACGGCGAGGACTATGAGGTCTACATCAATATAGTCAGTACTAGCCACTTTATGAGCACGTTGTTCAAAAATATTCAAATATGGGCATTAACAGGGTATATAAAAGTAAAAAATATATTTAGATGTAGTTAGTTAGTAGGTACCTACTCATTTCCATTTTGTTTATTCTAAAATTTAAGTAGATAATTTTTTTGAGCTTAACTTTGAAATTGAATATGCATGAAATAAATATAAAAAAATGAATGTCTTTCATATTTATTATTTGTGAAGTGATTTAAAGCATAAATATCTGACATAGTAAAGAGATAAACAATATAATAGTGAATAAGTACTAGAACAATGAAGCCTGGCAGACATGCAATCTTCGAGATTGATGATTATATGGAAAAATCATTGTTATTTTTCCATGAGCAAATGACCTGTATACGTTTAACCTCGTTTTTACGCAATTTATGTTTATTTTTTATTTTGCCATATTAAAATTGACTTTATGCTCTTTTGATATAGGTATCTCAGAAAAGAAAATTTTATACAAAAAAGTAAAATTTATAATATATATATTTATTTATTTTTATTTCCCTTTTTAATTGTAAATATCTAGACACGTGTGTAAATATTATTTAGTAAGATTTGTATCAATTTCATCGCTATAAAATATATATTGATTATTAAATTACCATAATTATATAATAATAATTATATTTATAATATTTATTTTTTAAAGAATATAACTGATTTATGAGAAAATTGGGAAAAATTCAAGAGAATTTAAGACGACTGTCTTATATATGAGTATTTTTTTATATTACAAATTTCGTGCTAGAGGTACTGAAGTTACCACCGGTTCGGAAGTCAGCCTCAACCAGCAAAAAACTCAGCAAGGTTACATTTTTTATAAATATTTATTTTTATTTTTTTGCATAAATACAAAAAATAAATAAAAAAAAACAACCCCACAAACATAAAAATAACTATCAATAACACAATAACTATCCACACAATTGTACATGCTTAGTAAATCAAATAGTTACTTACTCAACATTGAACAGCTGTACAGCTGGTAGTTCATACAAGTATGTGATGACTCCTGGTAGAATTATAGAGGCGACGGTGACAGCGACTGCACAGAACAAGCCGAGCCGGGGGAAACGTTTGTAAAGCCAGTATAATATAACGGTGATCACGAAGAAATGGAAGTCACAAGGGATGTACCAGGATATTATTAGGCACTGAAAATAAAGTTAATGAAATTAGTGTTAAAAAAAAAAATGCTTTACTTTACTTATTTTTAAGAGCGCGGACGCTCAAGTTCTGGAGTAAGCTTCTCGCGGTGAATTATAGGAAGAACAGCATGGGGTTTGTTGTAAGAAGGGTCGGATCGTGAGTGATGACCTGTTGTTGAAAGCGTTTGTAGGCCACGGAAAGCGGTTTCCGGTTACCAGCAGGTGTATGTTTTTTTCTCAAGTAAGCGGTATAAAAACAATTATACAAATATCAAAGATGTCATTCACACGAGAAGGTAGACTGATAAGTAGATACTTTCTGTGTAAATTTTTAAATATTCTGAATATAGAAATATTAGTATTCTACGTTATTGTAAGGTATATCGTTCTATGAACTTACAATATTCTCAGTGTCGATATAATTCTGCAACATCAGTAAGTTTATCCACCAGTTCTTTGTGCATTGCTTCGTGTCTTCAGCTATGGCTCTATTCCAGAGAGGACCTGACCCCGTGTATGGGTATACTGCACAAATATAGAATATAACTACCGCTAATGCAATCACAAGTCTGAAAACAAACGTTTTTTTTATTAAAGGTAATATTTTCTGTGACTATTTAGTTACAAAATTTATATTTATAAACATTACGTTTACTTAATTTACAGGAAATTGTATTTTTAATTTTATACTAATGTACCTATGTGTTTGTAATTTTGAATGAGGTATATATATAGTTAGTTAAAACAATAGGTTAATAAATAATGATGGTAGGTATATGTAAAATAATAAGATCGAATTCTTACCTAATATATCTCTTAAAAATTAACAAGAGAGGATTGGGGAACTGTTTCTGTGTGGCAATATAGGTAGCAGTTAGGAATCCAGAGAGAAGGAAGAATGTGTCTACGAAAAGATCATCATGAAGCATCAGCAAACCAAGTGGAGATTGAACATCCTGAAACCCAACATCACAAATATTTAAGAGAGGCTAATTAATTCATTACCCTGTAAAATACCTTCAAACCTAAGATATAATGATATCTTTGCCCTTCGAAACTACACTTCTGATCAAAAAAATCGAAACACCTCTGAAGTTTGTTTTTGAATGAGTTTTATGTTTTTTTTTCACATAAAAAAAAAGTAATAATGCCAGTTAATTGCGGATATTATAAGGTACTTATCTTTTAACAAATATTAATGTTACAAATTAAAATCAAACTCCTTTAACTAATCGTGTTTTTTTCAACAGGTAGGTATGTTTTTTTCCAAAATTTTTTGTAAACTTTTTGAAACGAAAACGTAAAACAAAAAAATGTATATAAAAAGTGTATTCAGTATCTTGTATTTCCTGCCCGGGCTGTAATGTCTGAATCCATGCGGTTCGGTTTCTAAAATTTTTCAAATTCTTCTAATGGCAAAAAATATATCTGTCGAAAAATTCACGATAGTTAAACAAATTTAATTTTAATTATAAACATTAATATTCGTTAAACAATACCTTATAATATTCGCAATTATCTGGCATTATTACATTTTTTTTTTTGATGTAAAAAAACCATAAAACTCATTTAAAACCAAACTTCAGAGGTTTTGTTGCAGTACCGTTTCAATTTTTCTGATGAGAAGTATATTTTGTTATAAATAAGTATATCAAAGATTTTTAAGATCGAAAGCAAAATTCTTACTTGATCTATTTTAAATCTATCGCTAATTGGTCCAGCGTTCGATATAGCAATTTGATGATCCAGTACAATAAAACATATCGATATGAAACGTATCCCATAAAATACTTCTAAACCTTCCTTTTTCATTTTCAGAAGATTTTTTGCATTCTCTTTGAGGCAAAAAGCCTTTATAAAATTAGAGTCTGCAACAAGTAATTACATTCAGTATACATTCAATTTATTCAGTTTACAACTGAATATAAGTGACAAAAATAAGGTTTGTTATAAATTGGATACTTACGGAATTTATTAGGGTCCAACTCTTTGTTCCGATTATTTAAGTAAGTGCACACTAAAGCAAACAATATCAAC
Organism: Tetheella fluctuosa; assembly: GCA_951216915.1. Taxonomy (NCBI): domain Eukaryota; kingdom Metazoa; phylum Arthropoda; class Insecta; order Lepidoptera; family Drepanidae; genus Tetheella; species Tetheella fluctuosa. The sequence continues at coordinate 5,740,475 of OX578231.1, read as the reverse complement.
AACCCCATGATTCCGCTGCAATAAAAAACTATAAGTTAAAGCTTTATTCGTATATATTGCATAGATAAGGATAATTTAAGTAAACCGGCTCTAAAAATAACAAAAAAGCTTCATAAAATTTAGATTAAATATGTAAAAAATAAAACAATAGGATAATTATAATTATCACTAAAATAATCATCATATACTTATTTAAATAATTTAACCAACTAAGTACTCTTACAAGTTACAAGCGCATTTAAATATGGCAAGATATCGCAGGTGCATCGATATTGCTCTAAAATTAAATTAAATTATTTTAGAATCAGTATTTTTTTGTTATTAAATTACATCCATTTTGTATTGTCTTTTTATTTGCATGTTAAAAGTAAGCACTTTTAATTAGTTATACATAAAAGATTTTATTTTCTAATTGGTGTATACATACAGGGTTTTTTGTAATTCACCGACAGTGCTTTAGGGAGTGGAAGTACTCATCAATATGAACAACTTTTACCATGGGACCAACCCACGAAAAAAAAATATAACTTCTCATAATAAGATCAACCTTGCTCAATCAAAGTGTTTGGTCCCATAGTAAAAGTTGTTCATATTGATGAGTACTTCCTCCCCCTAAAGCACTGTCGGTGAATTACGAATAACCCTGTATACTTAATTTGTATTTTCATAATATATGAAAAAAAATAGTTCCTAATCAGTATACTGTATCTAGAAATGTAAAAAAGTGCAACGCTTTAAAACTGAGTCAGTAAGTTAGTACCTACCTATTAAGATGAAATAAAGAAAAAATACTTACAAAAAAGTGAAAAACAGCGCATCAAACTCCCTATGATTTTCATTCATCTGACAGGGTTCTGATATGGTAATGTTAGCCCTCATGCCAGCGGCGCCGAGGTGGCTGCGGGCCAGCATCACGCTCAGCAACCGTTCTATGCTGGTCGGGGAGCAGACAGCTGGTGCGCACGCACCCCATGTCAAAGAGTTGAGGGCACGGGAATTTGGTGGGTGGTACTGGTTTGAGATTTATAGTTTTAGTTATTTGATAACCATAGAATAGAATACAACAAATAACAAAACTACAGTAGTAATTATAACTACCTATAAGTACTAGATAACTCAATATAATAGTTTCTATATTTTGTAGTAAATTAAAATGGTAGGTTCAAAATAATTTTAGATGAAATATTATGAAATATCTTAAATCATTGTTTATTAATACTTAATCTATTTATTACCTCAATAAAATCCAAAGCAGATTGATAAGGGTAGAAACGTTCGTGTGTACGTTTCCGCACAGCCATATCAGTTCTTTCAAGTACTATTTCAGCTAAGCAGTACTTTGTTTTCAATTGTTGATAAGTGGACCACGGTGCATTCATACATTCGTCAAAATTTCCCAATTGATATCGATTTCCGAATAACAAGCCTTGTGGTTGTGATGCTTGGGAATCCCACTCTGTTCAAGAAAAAATATATTTTTTATTTATTCGAGCACCTCGACTTTTTAACATCACTTTTAAGTATTTATAAAAAATACACTTACCCCAAACCGACCAAAGAGTAAAATTCTGCAAACTGCGAAGTAAAAGTAAAATTTGATTTAAACAAGGCTCCTCTTCAGTTGTCCAATTTTGATTATTCAGTGTAAACAACACATCTTCGAGATGTACTCGTTTGGTATTTAATGATTTCGTTGAATTAATTTTCTTAAAATACATTTCTTTGAGAGAATCATTTCGAGTATTGTTTTCTTCAGGAAACTGTGTAGTTATTTCAATATTCTTTACTCTTTGTGTCACGTGACATTTTGTTAAAACTATTAAACTTAGTATGATTAATGTGTAATTCATTTTTAGACATCTGTCTACGTTTCAAGAGTCAGTCTGTCTATAACTGAAGAGGTATTACGAAGATGTTTTGTTTTAAGTGAATAAATTGCATAATCTATGTCAGGCTGTCTATTAATAATTCAGTAATTAGTCAGTCTATTGTGGGGAAATTTTCCCAGGCGTGTGCACTTTTATCCTTTAATTTATCCTCTTCTATTTATTTCTTTATTTTAATTTAATAGATATAATTATTTTCTTTCACAAAGTACAGTAGGTACTCTGTTATCGAGTTCCAGCTGATTATTTAAATAAATCTCCTATCCAGACATATAAACTTGTTATGTTCTCCATTAAAAGGATGTATTTGAAGTAGACGGATAAAAAGGTTTTTTTTGAGAACAACTACTGTGTATTAACATTGTCGGAAAACCTTATGGTAGGCCGACTCCAATGGCATATCCACCCTAAACAAAAAAACAATACGGCTTCATGCCGCAAAGAGGCACCGAGGACGCCCTCTATGACCTAGTAGAGCACATACAGGAAGACGTGAAGAGGAAAAACATCGTCCTCGTTATCTCTCTGGACATAGAGGGTGCCTTCGACAATGCATGGTGGCCAGCTCTCAAACAACAACTAAAGAGGAAAAATTGTCCAAAAAACCTCTACAAGCTGGTATGCTCATACCTCAATGACTGGAAAATCAAGTTCAACTATGCCAGATGCCAAATTGTACAGCTTTCTAGTAATCAGCGTGGCAATGCTGCTTGCCTTTTTGGCACACTTCGGCTCGGCAGCGATTTGGGGCAAATTTTTTATTTACAAGTAAGTAGTTTTTAATTTTATTTCAGTAGGTATATATTAAGGTTATTTTATTATTATTTATTGTTAGATAAAAGTAAATAGTATCTATGTATAAATAAATATTATAGTAATATTAATAAAATTTTGTAAAATTTGTTAAACTAACCCTATTAGGGGTTCGGTCTTTTTTCTTCGAAGATACAGATCCCTGAAAGGAAAGGTATATGAAAGCTCCATTATCCAAAGCTTCAAAATTGATTTATTGGTACGATTAGAGGTACTTTTGAGTTTGAATTTGAGCGCGTTATTAGGGTGTAAATCTTCATTATTGAGATATCCTTACATTTAATAAAAAATAATATGATTGCTATAAAAAAAATCCAAATTGTAATCAAAATATGAGTTTAATGAAAATTAACATACATAATTCAGTTCACATTTGCTTCAAAAATTCTTCAAGCGCTATCTAGCGGATGAGTACAGAATCACTCACCCTCATTCCACACGTAACCCTAAGGAGAGGTATTTCGGGTTGGGGTTCGAGCGTCTATTCTAGTCGAATGAGTTGCTGTATTATTAACTCATTCTGTTTTAAGATGGCGCCAAAGCGCACGAATGAAGAATATACTTACCTACTTCCATGTAGTGAGGAAACCATAAGCAAATAGTAGGATTCTTTGTAATACTGTTTATAGGTCTGTTGATGTATGTTGCAGTTTAAGTGTATTATGGACCGGTAATAGAGTCAATTTGTAATATTATAATAGTAGATTATGCACCAAGGAGATGAAGCAGTGTCTTATGTCACGGGTGGCATATTGTACCCTGACCGTAACGAGGGAAGTCTAGTTAACTCCCCAATGTAGCGAGACAGTTTAAACTTAACTCGCGACGGGTTCAAGCCACCCACAACGAAGACAGGCTTTATCCTCGAGGTGCTCTACTTTTTACCACTGTAATTTCCTTTTTACCATTGCCACTCGAAAAAGGGCATTTTATTCATCGATAACAGTGAATAAAACTTTCCTTTAGTCACTAAGTGAAAAAAAAAACATTTTGAATTTGGAACAAGCACGAATATACGAATTATGTACAAAAATAAATAAAAAGTGCTGAAAGTCCGTACTGGCTGGCTATATGGAGCTATTCCATAGAGCTATAAAATTAAATTCTCTTAATAAATACTATACTAGTTTTATTTTCTCGCAGTAAATGGTAAAAAGTAGAGTACACAACTCGAGGAAAAAATAATTCATCTCAGTCCTTGTATTCCTCGCTCCGCTTAGGATTCTAATCTTGAATACCTCGCTACGCTCCGGATTCTATTCTAGAATCCTTCGCTGCTCTCGGGATTCAACTTAGTCCCTCGAATTAAATTCCCTTTTTTTTCACTTGTTGTATAATCTACTTGACATATGCATTGTACTACGCATTGACACAAAAATGTCATCGAGCAATAGTGCTCAAATCAGATGCTTTAGAGAATATTAGAGAGAATACCGCAAAAATCAAAAGATACGAAAAGCCTATATGGATTTGAATCAATGGAGAACAACAAAAGGAGCCAAGGTTGTGTACGAATCCATCCTATTAGTTTATTTTCAACACTTAGCATCAGCTCGAAAGCCAAGCAGCCTATGGTGTAACCTGTGTGTGGTATCTTATGTAGCCCTTATTGTCTCGCATTGGGTATGAGAAATAGAGTATTCACCTCGAGGATAAAGCCTGTCTTCGTCTTGGGAGGTTTGAACCCCTCGCTTCACTCAGGACTCTACATAACTCCCTCGATACGCTCAGGGTCCATTATGCCGCTCGTAACGTAAGACACTACTTTATTCCCTTTATCTACTATTACCAAGGTCTAATCTGAATAACTAATCTAATTTAACTGTATATTGTATTGTACATTTTGCTGTTATTGAAAAAATATAGCCAATAGTCAGATTATTAAAAAAAAATCCTAAAAAATGTAACCTTGCTGAGTTTCTTGCCGGTTCTTCTCAGTTGAAGGCTGATTTCCGAACCGGTGGTAACTTCAGTAAATTCGACCTTCATAAGTACCCTCCTAGGGCCTAAACTGAATAAATGGCTTTGACTTTGACTTTGAATAGGGGACTGATGATGATGATGATGAATCTGAATAGACAACTTTGAGTTTTGAGTCGTCTACCTAATGTTATGTTTTAGCAGACCACCAGCAATCTCAGCGTAATTTTATTTTATGTTTGCTTCACTTCGATCGGGCCTCCTACGGCACCTCACTAGTTTTTAATTTTAGTTATTACATTGGGGGCTAGGCTTTTGATTGACCACGATCTTCCGGTGCTTAATAACGATGTGGTTTAAGTAATAAATAAGCTAGGAAAAATGTCTTCATCGCTACGGGTGCACGGCGCTGGGCGTTCAACGTTCGTCCCTTCCACAACCCTTGGATTGACCGTGGTCTCTAGCAACTGAGAGAAGTATTATTTACAGGTAGGTAAATACTCGTACTAGTCTAAAATTCAATTGTTGGACTTTATGTGTATGGTGGATGGAATTTATGTATTTTCAACCAAATAATATGCAACAAGTAATAAAATGAACCAGGATATAAAATAGATTCAGGTCTGTTTCAATAAATAAAAAAAATATACTTTTATCAAATAACATAATTTTCTTCAAATGTCTGTCTTGATAATGTACCTACCTACGTATTGAACTAATCTTGAATAATATATGATTTTAGTGAGACGTAGCCATTTATAAAGTAATTAATGGTATTAGTAATTATAGAAGCGCTCGTGGCGTAGCTTGATTAGCCGTTCTTAACCGGTTGGCAAAGTTAAGCAACGTCCAGTCCGGCCGGTATCTGGATGGGTGACCGCCTAGTGGTATTTCATCTTGAGCGTTTCCGTGCTTCGGAAGGCACGTAAAACCGTTGATCCAGGTTATCACTTAATTGTGATAGTCGTTAAGCTAGTTGGAGACCTCCTAGGTGGCCTGACTACTCCAACAGTAGGTTGACCACTAGCCTACCTCCACCAATCCGCAGTGGGCGCGCGTGGCGGAGTATTTGCCCTTTCCCCTTTCACCCTTATTCGTGAAAGGAGGCCTGTGCTCAGCAGTGGGCAGATATAGGCTGTAATTACTAATGGTATGAGAGCAAACAGGATTTTTTGGTTATGATTGATAAATAAAACAAACACATTATTATTATTGCAATAATTTATACAATTATAAGTTTCTGATAAATTACACATTATAACTACACATTCGTCTATATTTTATTAAGTTTAATTAATAATTATATATTAGTAATATAAATTTAAGTGCAATCTACAAATTCATGCTAAGGTACGAGGGTGCATACGTTCTATATATTTATATAATTAATTGAAGGTATTATAGTGCTTTTTTACATAATAGATAAACATTCAGTGCAATACCATCTCGTAATAATAAAATAAAATAAAAATGTTTCCGAAAATTATAAAATATGTGGGTATACCTATATAAATGCTGTTGACAAACAATTAAGACGTTATTTTACCTGTTTAGAGAACCAAAAGGGTAAAATATGATGTAAGTAATCTAAAAACTAAAAAAAAACACTGATTGTAAATAGTGAAAGAGTTCAATTTGAAAAAATAAAGATGATATGAAAACAAACAATAAAAATACAATAAAAGTGCTGTAGTAAAAATGAACTAAATTACATCTTATATCAATTAAATTAGCGTTTTCATATTTACATTATCTTTGGAACGCGTTGCTAAGAACACACTGACTAGATTCCACTCGATAGAGATATATGTTTAATATAATATCTCTTACTATAAATAACTAAATGTCTATAATTTCTATAAATAATTCGATTTTATCGTAAAATCTATACATAGTAAAATATTCTAAATATCTATTTTCTTACTAATAAAATAACTTTTTGAAACGAACCTCAGTAGAATTAGCATGTTTATACATAATAAAATAATTTAGTTTTCTGATTGTCTAATTGTTAAATACTGAATAGAATGTAAGTATATACAGACTGGTTTTGTGTTGATTCAACAAACTAGCAGGGGTGAAGTATTCTCTAATAGAATAATATACGAACGATATCTTAATAGTTAAAGTTGTTCATATCACTCTGTATACGAAATAATTTTGACTGAAATATTAATAAACGTATGTTTTACAAACAAAAGTTTTTATTTTATTATCCAAAGGAATAGGTCACCGCAATCGATAAAAGTGGAATAAATGTGTCCTTTTACATTTTTATTTATTTAGCGACATTAAAAACGTTATTAAACAAAAATAAATAAATAGGAAAATGACTAGTTCGAATAATATGACTAGAATAATTAATATTGATGAGATCGATACTGTTACTAGCATTAAATTTACTTATAAAAAAATATTGACTAGAAAATAACTCTCAAAGACTAGATTATTTGGTTTTGACTAGAAAATGAAGATTTAATAAAAAATATAATACGAAAAAAAGAATTGTAGCCAATATTTTGATTTGGCCTTATTGGTAATGTACTCTAAAAACGGCGATAATACTCACCATATGCTACGTAATTATTTCAGCGGGGTGAGGAGTATAGTTACTACCTATTAGTACCTACCTCTCTGCTTATGGCTCTAGGTGTTGTACGAATTAAAATATTTACTTACAGTAATGTTTAAAATTAAATGTTGACTAGATACAAGTAAGAAAATTATAAATGACTAGATGAAAAGTTTTGTATTAATTAATAAGACTAGAAATTGATTAGATACAGTTGACAGGTGAGACCAAATGAAATTAGTTTCCCAATTAAATATTATTTTTAAAATCGACTAGAATGAAAATAGATCGTTTCAATTTGTATATAATTTAAAACAATGAAAATATAATATTTTACTGACTAGACTTTGGTTCCTTAATTTTTAAATATCAAATTTTAATAGAATGTTGATAACTAGAAAATGACTAGATAACTAAACGACTAGAAAAAATACTAATAAACCTATAAATAAAACGCAGTCGGGTAACTAATTTGCGTTAACCGTACACGCCAAGTCAATAAATGTTTTTACTACGCGCTAACGCAGATTCAAGACAATGTAAATGACTAACAACACGACTTATCTATTGTCTTTAACAAAGGTAAACAAGATTATAATTGGCTGTATTTAACTTGTTGAAATAAATTAAAAAATGAATTTGAACGAGGTATTTGAACGGCCTAATCGCGACCTACCTCAATGCCAATGTATAACGAATGCTGAAAAAATTATAAGACGGTAGCCAACTAGCTAACGTTGCATCTAAAAATATGCTCTAGTATATCGATTGCGATGACCCTTCGCTTTACTGAATGTATCACTTATATAACCAATTGAGTCTTGGAAATATATCTTATAAATATGTCGTATGTATTTGACGGATAACACAATATTAATAATATAGTTATGCGAATGGATTGTGCAATTAAATGTTATATTAAAGCGCGATTGCATCCCCTTACACGGTACATTACGGTATAATTAATAATGCATAAATGTCGTTGGGTTCACTAAAAGTGCTATTATTATATTAAAATCTGAGAGTCATAAAGACACTTAATATATTATAATAAATCTACTCTATTGTTATTTATATCTAATATTATAATCAATTAAAACAAAATAACTAAACTACAAAATCACGTGATATGTTTGACAATACACGCGATAGATCATTTGGAATGTCGCTGTAGGAGATCAAATATACAATATTATTATTATACAGTGATTATATAACATAATTATAACTAGATATAGACGAATGAAACTAATTCCTAAAATAATAAATATGAATACTAGGTACAAAATTAAACTGTGTATTGTTTTGGTATAAAAATGCATTTCCAAGTACGAGTACTACGTAATTCAAAAGTTTGATTGCTTATTTTGGTAGCGTATCGAAAAACAACAACAGATTTTAAAATAAATATAAAACGTACACAGATTAATAAATTATTAAGTAGAAAACTGTACAGTATTCTAACAATAAAATGTCTTCCATGATAATTATGATATGTTCAAAACGATCTTACCTTACCCAGTGCTCCATCTAAGAGAAGTACATATGCGTGGAATCGTGTGCGTAGGGTGTGGTGTACGGATATAGGGTGTTAGTGACAGGAGTGAAAGTTGGGAACCGCGGCACGGGCCGCAGCACGCGTCGTCAGTCACCCGGCCCAACGACACCTTCGTCTTCAGACCCCGTGACGTCAAGGCTTCGAGAATCTTCCGACGAGCAAGATGATGCGCAGCGAGTATGTATTCCATCCCAGTTCATATCTTGTTGGGGAGGTGGGATTTTGTTCCAGAATGTATTGAAGTTGTTGTCGCGTATTGTTTCCTAGAGATGAGAGTTTATTAGTTTCGAATTAGATATTTTAATATTATTTATTATTATTTATATATGTATTTCTCAATGCCATAGGCTACCTTTGTGATAAATTTTATTTTTTTATAACTACTTTCTGCGCTGTAGTTTTAAATGCGTTCTTAGTGTCCTATAGTTTATTAGAGGTTTCATTAAAATCACTCATTTATGCGAGATTGAGACAACACATATCCAAACATTGACATTTATTATAATAGTTCTTTTGTGTACGATTAAAGAATAAATAGTTCGTAATCTTGATAAGAACAATGTCATAAAAGACAAATGTGATTTATGATGAAAAATACTTATTTTTTACTATGGATGGACTTGTGTTTGACCACAATCTCAGCATGGTAAGTGATGATGTAGCCGAAGGTGGTAAACACATAAAACCTAGAATGGAACTGGCTTCAAGTACCGAAACACACCGGTTAGTTTTTGGTGACAAATTTAACTTACCGGCTGATAAGCAGGATACTCGGCGTGGACCTGGTGGAATGCGGATGGTTCTTTCTCTGGTTCAGCATCAGGTTGTTCATGAGCTAAGAGATGTTTTCGGAGGTAGGCTTGTCTTCGAAAAAGCTTGCCACATCGCTGGCAAGGGAAACGACCGGCTTCTGAAGATGGGGTTTGACGTTTAGTAGCGCCTAAGACTCGAGGCTTATGCCAGCGACGATGGGACGCTAGATTTGCTGGGCAGTTGAATACCTAAATAAGAAATAATTATTAAATTAAAATATTCTTAAACAGTTTTATTTTGCCAAAGCATCTGTAAGGACTGTTACGTAATTTGATAATACTTTCTGCTAAAGAAAATATTAGAGGTTTAGATTTCAATTTAAAAAAAAATGGTATTTATAAACAAACTCTTATCCTTTGTGATAAGTTTAACTATCGAAACATTAACGCTATCGCACGGATCGGCTCAATTACACTAATAATTTCCCGCCACGCATCACGTGACGTATCAATTAACAAACAAAAGTGTAAACATTTGAACATTTTGCCGCCGCTTCCCATGGAAACATGCCAAGTGTTCACAGTTAAACAACTCACCCTCGTTATTATTCGTTCCCATGCCTACAAAAGGTGAGTGATGGACTCTATGAATTATATCTCACAGGTTATAGTGTAAATTGTGATTAAATAATTTTCTTTAATTTGGGGTGTCATCTCATATATTGAAAGGGCTGCAGATATTTTTCATCGTACGGCCTATTATACGACGGCAGTGTATGAGAAAATAATCATATCAAAACATAATTTCGTTCATTGAGCATATATACAGGGTTACTGAATGTATCGAATTACCAGTAACCCTGTATAACTCATAATAATTATGTAATGAAAATTTTATTATCTTTTAGACTTTGTAAAAAGTTCGCCCTTTGGTATGTGGTCACTGTCAAAGTTACTGCTGAACAGATCAAATATTACAAAATACCTACACTTTGACTCATCCATGATAATTTATAGGATAAGTTAAGCTACTTATGCTTCTGATGGTACTATCAGGTGGACCGTTCCCCTGACAGCCTTTTAACATAAAAAAATTTAAAAGTGAATTCTATAATTAAATATGGTAAATCTTACCTTATCGCATTCAGGACATCTATATTCAATATGCACAATTCTGGAGCATCGATGCTGCGCCAAAGCAAAAGCATCTCCATACAGTCTACGGCACAGCCTACATATGTATCGACCGAGACGGTTCTCTATTGTTGCAATCAAAGCTTTTGCCTCATCTGTTATATCCACCACGTTGAATGCTGGATCTATGTCTCCCTATGAAAAATATATTTGTTTATTATTAGACTTACTTTTGAATTATTATACTTTTTCATCGCACCTATTATTAAATAATTCTATATCATTATAATAATTTTTATTGCGGCAAAATTAAGCTTTTTATATCTGATTTTAAAGAAATAGTATCGTGATAAATGTATTGAAATGGCGATTTATTTCGTAGTTAATGTCCCTCAAGCACACCCCCTGCGGTAAGCGTTCTGGTTCACCCTTATAGCTGTTATTAGCACAGAAACATAACACAATACGCGATTTCATACTCGTTTAATTGCTGGACCGATAAGGAAAGTCACCCCGCAAACTACTGTAATGGTATGGTAAGAACGTCTAATTAATAGTTCCTGTGCAACTTTGCCATTTATTTTTGATAAATATCTGACTGTTGCTTTGTTTGCAGCTGTAATTTCTTTAAACGTATTTTTTTATTTAATATATTAATTTACCTTCCGAACCACGAGCGTTTCATCCTCAGCCAAATCGCGTATGATAGTTCCAGAGACCGGAGATGTTTTGTCTTCATCAAACATCAATCTTCGTACGGCTTTACTTTTCTTCATAGGTTGTGTGATTTTTGGTGATTTCTTTGGACGTTCTTCTACATCTTTTATTTCAACAATTTCTGGTGAGCTTCTTTCACTTTTTGATAGGGTTTCTGGATCAACTGGTAAACAAGTCTTTAATTCATCAAAAAATTGCTTTGTGAATTTTAATTTCTTAGCTTCGGGACTGTCGCTGTCATTTGAGTGCTCATCCTCAATTTTCCGCTTATCTACGTCTGTTTTGTTTTCTGTATCTATTTTATCATCAGAATCTTCAAAATGTCGAAATATTTTAGGTGATTTTTGACTTTTAGTGTCATCAGCAGATTTACGTTTCTGAGGGGGTGGGGGAGTACACGGAGGTGTGATTGGTGTAGTAGATTTAAGAGAAAGATCCAGAGGCACCAGAGGTTCGTGGTAATAGGCTAAATATTGTTGAAGAAGAGTGGGATGCTGCTGAGGAATAAGATCATGGAGATAATTGCTGGAGATCCGAATGGGAGGTGCTGCATACTGTTGGTAAAATCGCGAGTTTGTAAGTCGGTGAAAATGTGGTAAAGCCGCTTCCATGTTCACTCTTGAAGACACCGTTTGTTGATAATGATAGAGTTCATTGTATGAAACACCTTCCTAATCTTTGTTTGACTTCATAATTCAATAATAATTAATTTTGTTTTGCCTGCAACAATTATATTATAGGAATAAGAACATTTTCTCTTGAGTGATTGAAAACGCAATAAAGTAATGAAAAAGAAAATAATTTCACAAATGTGACAACAAGGAAATACGATAAAAGCCGCCCGTCGCGTTGATTCAATAGTGGTCAAGTGGTCTATTTCATTGATTGTAACGACGTACTCCTCCAACATCATGGATTGCTCTTTTCTCTCCTTTTTTACTATCTTAATGTTTTACAAATACTTATTTTTGATACTATTTTTGCAACTAAGTACTTTAGCTATTTTTGATTTTAATTTATTTACTTTTCTCTAAAAGTCTATAAGTCGTAATTTGCGCCTGAAACGTATGGCAAAATATGTATGTATCAATTTTGCATTCAAAACTTTATAGAACTATACATTGTTTCTTTAATTGGAAATGTTCGTTATTTTTTTATAAGGAAAACATACGGTTTCATCTAGTTTTAAAAGAATAATTAAGTAATATATACAATAAACTTTGGATTTTTTTAAGAGAACTGTATTTGCCTACTGTCTGTGCATGTTTGTTTAAAATAAATAAATAAAAAAACCATTGCCATACGCGTCAAACGCTAATCATAAAATTACGTCTTATAGGCGCTTAAAATTGACTTTATAAATTAAAATGCGAAAAAAACCGTAAAAAAATAAAATCAGACATATCCACCTTAATAACACGTAAGTGAAGATACTGTGTTATTAAATTAAATTAAAATACATTTAACGTTACAATATTTGCTTTGTAAGTATTACACATACTTACACAAAACAAAACAAAATGCAATACTAAAACCATTAACGAATATACTGACCATTGCACAAAAAAAAAAAATTGCCTTTAACGCAATAAAATATATCTACGACATATGTCTGGCTAACACGCTTGGTGCATGCGGCAAGCTCATTTGAAGTAATTTCTACATATTTATATTATTTTTCTAAATAACAAAGTTGCAGCTTATAGCAAAAATCATTTTAACACAATAACAGTTATAATACGGTAAAATTATGGCATGCAAAATAATATAAAGAGAAGCTTAATGTTGAATTAACGTAAATAACAAATATTAAATTGACAATTTCCATTAATTTAAAGTATATTTTTTTCTGTAAACCATCGCAATATCTTGTAAAATCCTAAGTTATGAATAAAATGAAGTAAGTTTGTTTATTGATGACTAAACCATTAAATTAACTGTATACATTTGATTAAATTGATTTTAGTTTATTTAAAAATACCTTTTAAATCAATCTAATATAGTAATAATAATAAGATATTTTACCGCATTTGGAATAAAATATATTGAATTCAACTGCTTTTCGATGGAGGAATCAAGTCAATTTCATCACATTTTACTTCAATTTAAGGGAGGTGAGCCTCCAGCGAGATTACTTGTGATAGGCTCTAAATGTCAACAACGTAATCCACGATAGCTAGTAGCCAATCAACGAGGGGTTGTTGGGAAATAGTTGAGCCATGTTGTCTAATTACTGTCGCCGAGATCGCGGCTCCCACGCTCGCCGTCCCTCCGGCTCCGTGAGCCCTCACAACCCTCCCGAGCCTTTAATGCGTTCTGTCATTCGGTTTTGAATAAATACCATAAACAAACTATGTGAATAGCCAAATTATACATATTTACCCTTTGCAAACGTTTAAATTTTTTGAAGAGTGAATAAAAATAACTTTTAATTTGTTGTTATTAATAAACTATAAGCATTTACACCTTTACCAATAGAATGTTATTAAACTAAAATAATGGCTAATCAATCATGTATTTATTGACCAACTTACTGCTTTTAAATATAATTTAAGTGGTATTCAAATAATATTATAAAACAAAATATAATTAAGCAGCCGCTAGAATATAAAATTGATATACAATTATGTATTTACTATTCAATGCTAAAAACGATATGTACTATCCCCTTTATAATTATGTTTTAAGTTGTCAATAAATATTTAATTAACGTAGCACCACAGTGTTACAATTGTACTTCTAATATTCAAAGATAGGATAAGAAATATAGAGCCTTTAGTATAATAATTACAGTGTGACGTGATCGGGTTTCAATAATACTTTAATTCGAAGAGGTGGGTAATTATAATAAAATTATTGTTAACAAGTCCATTAAATAATAAATAATGTAGCCATTGTTTTAAGCTTGTTATGTACCTACATATAAAATTGTATATAATAGTGTCTGAAAAACATGTAATTAATTTAAATTTGCTTTTATAATTACATGTTTTTCAGACACTTTTATATAAAATTAAAACTAATAAGTCTTACAATTTAGCAACGCTGCCTATTAAATATCACTCTCTACCTGTTCAAATAAATTAAGCAAGCTATAATAAATGCAAGGTAGTTAATAATTTGCAAATTAGTGGATCGCACGCTAGCTACGAGTTTCGTAGCAACTTTCGTAGCGAAATAAGATACACCACGCATCACTTCAAAATATAACCTCTGTCCGGCTTCTTGAAACTTTGACTGACTACCGGCCGGAGTATAACTAAGTTTTACATATTGTTTTATGAACTAGCTTTTGGCCGGTTTTACTCGCGATCCTCAAGGATTTAATATGTTACGGAATAAAGAGTATAATATATTTTATTCCAGGATATGATCTATGCATTTGCTAAACATTTAATCTTAATCAATTCACACACAACTCAAACTTACACATAAATAATAATAGCTTTCCGCCATGCGGTTTCACCCGCGATCCCCTATTGTACCTCTTTAGGGGTTGAATTTCGGAAAATCCTTCGTACATAAAGATATCCTCTAAATTTCACAGTTGTATGACTTTCTTTCAAGCCTTTTTTGTTTATATATACAGATTAGTTGAATTGATATAATATATGTTGAGGATAAGATTGTATTTGAATAACAAAAAACAATTAACCAGATAATAAATATATATAATAAACCTTAAATGAGATTTTTCTAAGGTAAGTTTATACAAATTATTTTAAATTTAAAGGTAACAGCTAGAGAGAACCTATAATTTATCTAGCCTTTGGAACATCGGATTTAATTTTGAAATAAAATAATTCATATTAAAATAAGAATAAAATATTACAATTACATGCATGTGCATTTATTTAAAATGAGGCGTAAAATCTTATATACAAAAACTTTTAAAAATAAAAGTCAGACTATCTTTCGCGCGCAATCAAAATCGCAATCTCAAAATAAAGCCGGTTCGTGCAAAGGGCGTTACTATGACAAGAAAACTAAGGTAAGTGACTCATACCTGTGCCTGGTCCTCTGCTGACTCAGCCGGCGACACCCCTGGATACGCACCGCAAAAAACTTTTTTAAAAATTATAATTGTAATTTTTAGTTTTAAATGTTATTTGATTGAAACTTTTTGTAGAGTTCAAGATTATGTTTAATTTTAAAGTTTGTGAGTTCGTGTGGTTGATCGGTGGATAGGGGTGCGCGGTGTCCGCACGACAGAGCGGTCGGGACAGGACTGACGGGTTGGATGGAGCAGGGTGCGCGCCCTGGCGCGTGCGATGCCACGGGCCGTACCCCGTCACGCTCTTATAGGGTGTGCGGAAAAATATTAAACAACAAATATAATTTTATCAAGTATTCTTTGTTGAAATATAAATATAATATTGTCATTCTGATAAAGTGATAGCTATTATATTATAGTGATACATAGTTATTACTTTAGAGATTCATGTAAAAGTCATATGTAATTTAAAATCCTGCTTTGTTAGCATAAGTTTGAAGCTTTGATATGGAATTGAAAAAAAAAATATAATAGTAAGTAATATTGAAATAAAATATATGAACTTACAAGAAGTTATTCATAAAATTTAAATATTTTTTTGTTCCAAATCAATTGTTTTTTCATACCTTTGCTTTTTACCATCTTGCGTTTCAAACTCCACTCTGTATAGTATCAACTGAACCGTATCCGCATAATGTCTCGCCTGGACCCCCATACACGCGCCACAAGTGTTTACTAGAGTTTTTACAAACCTTTGTGTAGGTAACTTAGTGCACGGTGACATTCAGATAGTAGATAAAGCCCGCATCTTGTGTGGTACCTTGTTACGTCTCACTTAGTTATCACTTCATTAAAACGTAAATTCTACCAAAATATTGAAAGATTTTGCGAATTGCGTTCGAATGTTTATAGTATCGTTTAGGTGGTATCATGAACTTGTCAATTATTCAAGGTTTATTTTTTGTTACGTGATTATTGCGTAACTATATGGCTGTATAGTCAATGGTTTCGTATTGGTATGTATTATCTTGTAAATTTCAACCAAGTTGAGGTATAAAGAGTGAACTATGTACATTAAATTAAACAAAAACAGTAATAAATGAACCAAAAAAAGATTAAACCAAAACCAATCCTAAAGTTATTTGTTCTGTACATGCATCCCGTTTGCGTTAACAATCTCATAATTAACTAAATAAACTCATCCCAAAACAAAGTTTAAGTGCGAAAGGAGACACAGAGATGTCTCTGTTTGGGCGGATCTAGTCATGCCCGCCCAGCCACGCCGCCCAATCCTGTTGCGCCCCGCCCACCACGCCGCCTAGCGATGAGAGAAAATAATTGAATGTAATTGAATCACGGCGGAGTATTCAATGTATTAAATTAGCGCTTCAGAGGCCTGTAATCAATGCAATTGTTTCGAATTTTCAAAGCTGTTGGTCTAATAGTGCAAGCGCGCCTTGTGAGTGGGACTATGCGCAATAAGCAGGCTTATATTTTTTATAGGGTTTTCGTACAAACTGTTTTATATTTTACAAACTATTCCCCAGTTTCACCCCATAAAAAGTGGCCTATATATCTTAGGGATCCAAATTAATCTTTTGTAAATTTTCATTGATGAGATTGATTGATCAAAATATGTTGAAAAAAAATTATTTTATAATTGAGCCGCTTAGCGTGGATGGTAATATATTATACCAGTCACGCCACAGATCGTGGGTTTGATTCTCTCTCAGGGCAGACATTTGTGTGCACAAAGATGTTTGATTGTCCCGAGTCTGGGTGTAATTTATCTGCAAGTATACATATATTTAAAAGTTGTTGTAGTATAACAGTTATCTGGTCTCCCTAGTACCTACAAGCTCTGCTTAATTTAGGATCCGACTCGTGTGTACACTCGCGCTATTATAATATTTATTGAAAAAATATATTTTTTACAGTCTAATGCCTATGCCTTTTTTTTACGAGTACTTCGGTTAGTTAGAGAAACATAAATCTAAGTACATTTGCAGGTAATTAACTATTCAATCGGATCGAACCTACCTAAAATGCCATGTGTTCATTAGTGTTCAAAAATTATACTATAATGTAGCCGTACCGTGGTAAGATCGTCTTCAAATCCCCTTTAAGCGTCCGGCTCAGCGCATGCGCGACAACGACCTACTTAAACCACTCTATAAAATTTTATTACAAGCACGAAATCCTTATTGCCTAAGCTTGAAGGTATATAATTGATGAAATTAATAAAACTTAGGTGGTAAACAAACACAGCCGGAACCACGAAGCCCCACTCACGCACGCGTCGCCCGGAAGCCCTGCGCCCGCGCATCCTATCCTAGGTACCTACTACCGGTATCACTTACTTCCACTGTTGAGTGGACAGTGTAATTAAATAAGTGTACTTAGAGCTGTATTTATTACCATGGAATATATTCTGCAAGTAAAAATCATCTTATACTCACATGAAGATTTAATATCATTTTGGGGCTTAATTTAAGTACTTAAGTAAAGCTCCCTACTCTAGTACCTTTGATGATAAACAAATATTATAACGAAAGCATATCACAGTGACACATATATTACTTTGTAGTGCTCTGGAAGAACATCACCCTCAAGATGGAAATCTGTCGTCATGAACAACCGGTTCATAAGGCTGCACTTGAGAGTCAATTCCTCCATGGTTTGGTGTGCTTACCACCTTTATTCAAATTCACCATTTACTCACTATTTAACATCTTTATAGCAGTTAAACTAAGCTAGATCAAGACACACAAAGTACCTTTGTTATTCAGTATTCTAATTTTCAATTGCTCTATAATCGAAGATTTTTGAAAACTTCAACACTTGTTAATTGGTCACATAAAACGGAATAACTATATTTTTATCCCGCTTACATTTTCTACTAACAACCTATGTCGATTTAGAGCTACTTCTAGAAACTTTTTATTTGCTAATTAGTCCGTAATATGTCTACCTACATGAAATTTTTAGATTCAATTAATAATGAGCTAATTTTATAACAATACAACACACTGTGTGAAAACAAACATACGTTTATCAATCAACCCTAAAATCCTATGGGAAAACGTGCAGGTAAATCCGTCACGCCAATTGATGGCACTCCGTACTTATGAGAGGTATATAGTCATGGTGTAGGTACTTAATGAGTTCACAGCGTTTTCCCATAGTTAGTTCACACGCTGATAGTTTAGGTAAATTGGTCTATCTACAGGGAAGCAATTTAAAATATAGCTAGGTAAATAGAAATAAGACACTTATCGTTGTAAAGAAAAATAAACTTTAAAAATAAAAATATTGTTTCAGTCGGTAACTTATTCGAAATTACATAAAGGTTTACTTTAGGTAAAGAATTTATAGAATTTTATTCCCCAGTGTCAGTGAATTACTAAATATCAATAATTTATTAAACAAAGTAAAAGCTCCTAAATCAAATAAATCACGTTAATAGTAAAACTGTGCCATTACTATATTATTGATGTTGTCAATAGCTTTATAACAAACCTAATTTTAATATTAGAAAATTTAAAAGAATCTAGGAACAAATACTAAACTGATTTATTACATGTAAATGAAAATTTCACACCCCTATAACTTGTAACCTAAAAGGAACAATTTCTCTATTTCAAATCCTATATCAATATCCTTTAAAATTCACAGTATTACCAACAAAAATGCTCTATTCAATGTAAGCTAAGAGCAGCCTACAATGACTACACGGGTAGTTGATTACGTCACTAAAACAAAGCGTTGTGGACGTGGGAACATGATGATGGCAGTCGGAAGGATGTATGCGCTCGAGTGCCGTGTAGTGGTAGTGTACACCTTTTGTAATTGTTTCCTTTTTGTTCACCTTTTAATGGGAACATAATGAGGTTTTATTGAGTGACGGTGAGAATATGCGTAGTTGGTTATTCTGATGGCTGTTCTATGGTACTTGATATTAATGAAAAATAAATGTAACCTTTTTTTACTTTGTATAGGCTTTTGTTTGACTATAATCCCACTATGGTAAGTGATGATGTAGCGAAGATGTTAACCACATAAAGCCTGAAAGGAATAGGCTCTCAAGTGCTCTGCTGGAACACACCAGTTGATACTTGGCGACAGATTTTCAATATGAGGGTGGGAGCCAGCCAGGCGACTAGATAGGGATCCAAACAACCTACATAAAAATATATCTATTAGGTATAAATATTCTGGGTCATTCGAATCAAAAGTCAAAGAATTATTATTACACCAGTTTCAAGTGATGATAATCTATACTATAATATAATAAAGCTGAAGAGTATTTTTTTTATTTATTTGAACGCGCTAATCTCTGGAACTACCAGTTGTACTTATTTGAAAAATGTTCCTTTTGACTAATAAAAAAATGGGTATACTATGGGTACTGTTTATTAGCTGCAATAATAAACTGTGTGTTTGTAAATATAAATAAACTATATCAAATTAAGCATCGCAGAGTGCTTGCTCTTAAAAATATAACTACGGCGTAATAATTCTTCCTAAAATATAATCGTAAATCATGATTAATTCGTGTCATATCTAGAAACGCACCAAAATTGTTTTAATCGTACTGTTTGCGATAAAGCCATATATTTTACCGTTATATCGAATTTCGGTATTGATTCGGACAACACCGTGAAAATCAGTGTAGAGGGTGCGTGTACGCCGCCCCGCACCGACCAATCACGAACCTCCATATGACAGATGCGCGCGCAATAGCATTGTTGTCCGCCGTATTGTTTGTCGGGATAAAAGTTAGGGTGGCATGCGTGTGAGAACAAACATGTGAGCTTAACATTACTGCACTATCGTAAAAAAAAACGTTTAATTATGATACTTACTATTTCGCAGCCGTTAGACATAAAAAATCTAATCGAAAAAAAGAAAACAGCAAATAGTTATTATATTATTTAAAAATAACGAAAATTAAAGTTGCTATACATATGTTATAACCATGTTATGTATTAGACGACTTGTTCTTGTTATCATTGTTCTTTACTAATAGGTACATCAAATAAATATATATAATAAAATGAGAAAATATATTATGTAGAAATATTGTTTTCAATTACTTTCCTAGAATATCCTTCTGAGGGTCGCGACCTTCGTGGATGATTATCTCATGGGATTATGATTGCCATCTGATTCTGTCAATTTCTTTAGAATATCTTTATCGCCATTTGGCCAAAGTACTCAAATATTAGCCCGATACAGGTTGTCGAGGATCTGTGGGTGATATTAAGTACAATTTAAATACATGGGTTCGTTTGGTGTGCTGTCAAAGGAATCTGCAGCAACTTCCTTCATCACCACATTTCAAACACGTCTATGAATTATGTCTCGGAACCGTATAAAAATACAGAGAACACCAAAGATGTTTTTCAATGTTGCAACTATAATATAATTTCTATTCAAAGGAATAAATTTTACAACTATCAACTTGAAATACCCCTTCATAGGGTACGTAAAATTAAAAAAAATGTTTATCAGTATATGGTCGCCAGGGTAACGCACCCTCGCCCTGTGGTGGCCCGTGCCTGTGCCATCCTGCAGGTGTGCTATGGGATTTAATCAACTGATTGTGACTGACAGACACACACACCTACACTATAGGTAGGTACATTACTAAAATACGTGGGGTGATGGGGTAACAATAGTAAAGAGAATTACTATTATTATTATTTAAAATATTGTATGCAGATGTGCATTACCTGAATATGTAGCAGCTAATTGGAAGATTTGGAAGTCCAGAGATGGAATCCACCTTTCAAAAAAATTCTTTTGATTACTAACTACCACAGATGTAACTAAATTTAAGAAGCTTATGTTAAACGAAAAATAATAAATGTATTTTTTTTAGTTAGCAGCTAAATAATCATTAAGGTTAAGTCAACTGAGTGCGTAGAAGCACAGTCATAAAAATAATTCATATAAACATGAATAAGTTTCTTTCATCCGACCCCCTCGCGAAAAATTCGGCATAATAGTGAAGCAATTTACGAAACTCATAGTCGATTGGTCGCAGAAAAAATAAAAAGCTGTGATCACGTGTAAACGTCCACCATGACAGCGTAGAAACGTAGCACGGTGCAGCGCGCACGCGTGGCTGGCACGCGCCGTACGCGCATTCAGCTATGCACCTTGCTACGGTCCGCAAAAAAGTACGATACGTACACAATAAATAAAGTATTTTTTATTTAGTGGTTTAGTACCTACTATACAAATTTTAGCACTTATTGCGGTAATTTCCAATTCCATTAGACAGTTAGGATATGACTTGGACTACGTACTAGCCGGCAATGTGAAGAAGTTGAAGAAGAAGTGTAACATTTGAGGATTGTTGTATTTGAAGTTAATGTCAAGCACAACTATTTACAAGTAGACACAGTCTATTCATTCGTAACCATAAAATGGTGGATCAATTTCTTTACGCCCATGTGGTATGAATATGCATAAATTTAACTCAAATAGAATTGCATGATATCAACATATACTTATGTAATTAGTTATCATTTCTATGAAATGTAATTAATGCCACTCATAATAAAGAACGTGTTAATAAATGTTTGTTATCTATACTATTATTATAAAGCTGAAGAGTTTTTTTGTTTGTTTGAACGCGCTTATCTCAAGAGCTACTGATTCGATTTGAAAAATTATTTCAGTGTTGGATAGCCCATTTTTATCGAGGAAGGATATAGGCTACTTTTTATCCCGGGAAAACACAAGATCTCTCGGGAACGCGAGTGAAACCATGCGGAAAAGCTAGTTTTTAATAAACTATTTTTCAATTTTGATTTTTTTTTGTTGCAATCTGTACCCTATTAAGAATTTTCAACAAAGCACTGGATTAATTTATTGTATTTTTGGGCGCACGGTCTCTCTCTAAAGGGGGTGCAAAGCTCACCTACGTATGAGTGTTGATGTAAGCTCGGCATGTGACCCAATATCCTTTTTACATTATTTTACGATGCAGAAAATAATACCTCACGATATTGATTTCATTGTCCGTTATATTTAGTAACTATCTTTCACTTCGCAACCAACCGCTTATCCACAACTAAATGCTTCTCAAAACTGCTGCGCCTTTGGTTTCGCCGCTTGTCGCCACCTTCTTCATGATTTTTCTGATGAAAGAATGAATGAATGAAAGAAAAACCTTTATTTAGACTCAAACAATAACAACAGTATAATTACTTAAACACACATTACACACGATTAAAGCTGTCTGAGGGCAAAATGGCTCTTATTTCAGCTTATACTGCAGCGCTGGTTTTCAACTAGGGTCAAAATCCACTGTTAATCGCGGCAAAGACATGACGATACTTATTACCAATTTGAATCAGCTTTCATTAAATAGAAATATGAAATCAGATTTATTTCCATATGGCGAGCATCAATTCAATCAATTTTATTTGACATCATTAAGATGCATGTCTCATTTTGGTCCAAATTATGCCCGTAAATTAAAATTCAAATACAATTCATGAAATGTACATTGCCCTCATCATTGTAAGAAATGGTTAGTTGTGAAGATAAATAGCGTCACAAAGCTGGCTGACAGTTGAAAAGTGGCAACGAGTTCGTTTGAGCAGCTGCGCTCGCGCTGCGCCCGCTCTGCTGTGATACGGGCAGGTGTACGTGCGCGCGCGACTATACTGAGCTAGTGAAACGTTAGGATATATGCTTTACTTTGACCTTAATTATATTATTTTGAATAAATCTTTCTTGAATTAAATCAAAAACAAAAACTAAATCTTGATTTACGATTTTTTTAGAATTTATGTTTAAAGATTGTTTGCAAATCAATTTTATTATACTTAATACAAAGGTCTGCAGAATCAGTTGGTCCAGGATTTGCGAAAAATCTTAGCCAGAGGATGTATGATCAACAAAAGCAATATTTTATATAGGTATTCAAGATATTTAATTACTTAAAATAGATTCATAGATTTATTTATTTATTTAATCATATTTACAAAATCTACAGCTTTTAAACTAATATTTATGTTGTTAATTTGCCAATTACAAAGTTCCAATTATCCTTAAATTTAGTTTTACGTCAAGTAAGTGATTAAGCGAAGTAGAGCACAATAGATGACGAATCATACAAGCAAAAACCCATAGCGCACCATGTTTTGTAGAACCACTACACTTATCTGTGGATCCAGTGGACCGAGCGAAATGCGGGCCCTCCACCTTTATTCTTTTTGCCATTCAAACAGTGTGTATAAGTAAGTGTATGTACGAATTTTAGAATACATTAATTTTTTAATGATTATATGAAGGTAAATTATCTTTCTTTAAACGGATAATTCTCAGTGTATTATAAAACTTAAGCGTAAAAACTTAAGGTTTATGAGGACGGCATTTAAAAATTATGATTTTTGCTGTTATTTTGCGAATAACAAAAATAATTAAAACTTGTTAATAGCTATAGTTTGAATAATATGAAGTAGTGGGTATTTCCTATTCATGTAACTCAATACTGTTGTGTACTCCCCTTGTACTCATGTACTCATGCTTTCGTGCACTCCTACTTGAAACGTTTTTTGGTTTCCTATTATGGTGCTAAAAAAAATATTATATTAAATCAAAATTGATTCGCTTCCAATACAGGCACTATATAGGCTGCATTTAGTGTAGAATTAAATGGCCATGTAATATTTAAAATGCAACTGTTTATGTGTGTTTTTTGCGTGGATGTTTGTGTCCCAATTACCCCGCAATTACTGATTGGATTTGGATAAAATTTAACGCAGATATATCAAATCCAGGAATAAAATATAAGTAACTTTTTATCCCGGAGAAATATTAAATCTCTCGGGAGCAAGGGTAACAGCGCGGCGGAAGTACTATACTGGAAACTCATAAAAAATATGTGTACATATATAAAATCTATATATATAAAAGAGAAAGTAGGTGTGTATGTTCCTTATAGACTCCGAAACCGCTGAACCGATCGCGATGAAATTTTCAAACAAACTTTATATTAGCCCCGCGGTTTGGTGGCGATCTCCTGTAAGGTTTGGTGGCGATCGGAGCACTCGGGACCGCGGGTGAAACCGCGGAGCGGAAGCTAGTATTATATAAAGAAAACATCAAGAAATTATCTTACGAAAAAGATTTGTGACTCTTTATAAATTAAAAAACGAATTAGTAAGTAATAAAAATAAAAAAACCACCTGTGTTTTCAAATAACAACATGATCCATTCATAGAGTAATCTATAAGCTGTAATATCCTTTCCTTACTCCCCTAATTTTCTCGAAGCATGCCCTCATAATTTGAAAGCACAAAGTACAAGGGTGCAACAGGTGCTATCGCCTTGACCTGTTTCTTGAGGCGCGCGATACCACTATATTACCGGTGCCTTAACACTTGCTACCACACGTGGGGTTAAGTGTTTCCAGAAGTGATTTTTTTTTAATCTTCTACTCCATTTTTTTATTAAGATTTTACTTCTTTTTAAGACAATTAATCCAGAATACTGGTGATTTCATACTTTTAATTATTGGAAGCATTCGTTCATGAGTTAATTCTGCGTGTTTTTTAAATGAATCTGATCATTTACATACCTACTAGACAAACCAAATAAGGGTCATTTTATAAGATACAAGGTACAGTCACGAGCATAAATATATGTTGATACACTTAGCAAAATTCAAAAATGATTTGCTCTTAAAAGATTAATGGAAATTTTATGGTGTAACGAACATAGTATGCGAACCAATATTATTATAATTTAAGCTGCAAACGTTATTTCAAGAGAAAATAGCTTACTAATTACACTGAGTGAATATTTATCCTCGTGACTGTACCTAAAAAATAATAAAGATATAGATATCGAGTAAATTTTTATCACAAGTGTTCAAGTAGAACACTTAAACTACCTATTTTCAAAGACTGATTTGAAAAGGATGGGAATAAGACAAAATGGTATTCTAGATAAATAAACTTACTACTACTAATTTAATAAACGCGAAAGTTTGTTTGTGTTACTCAATCACGCAGTGAAATTCGAGACATCAATGATCTTACTCTGGAATAAGATATAAGATGTTTCTCATCCCAAAAAAACAGATCCGCTGTGCGTGTGGGTAAAACCGCGGGGTGGAATAAATTAAGTGTAGTGAATGTGTGAAGTTAAGAAAATATTCTGAAATTCAGAATATTTTCTTAACTTTTGAATACCTATTGAGATACACCAAGATCATGGTTAGCAATAAACAAGTCTCGTCTTGTTTCAGTATCAGGTTTACTTGAGCTTTAGATGAATCTTCAAAGTTTGAAGAGCTTCCCTCTTGCTTGGACTAGACGTAAGGTCTGCTCAATATTAAACTTTATAATTAAAACCTTACAAGTGTTTGAGTAATGAAACGAATAGTTAGGCACATCTTGATTTTGTTATTAAAATTACCTAGAAATTAAAACGTTTTATTTCTAAACTTGCTTCCGCCCCGCGGTTTCACCCGCGTTCCCAAGGGATCTTGTGTTATCCCGGGATAAAAAGTATAAGCTTATAGCCTTCCTCGATAAATGGGCTATCCAACACTGAAATAATTTTTCAAATCGAACCAGTAGTTCCTGAGATTAGCGCGTTCAAACAAACAAACAAACTCTTCAGCTTTATAATATTAGTATAGATTTATCTAGATAGCTATATCACTATCGATATGTATAAATAGAAAGGGGATAAAATGAACTACAGTTGCTACCGTTACTAAATCAATTTTTATAAAAAATCTAACTTTCTCCGCAAAAAAGCTTACTTCCGACCCCGGACCTTGCCCCATTGAACATCTGACGAGGTGAATGAATCCTTAATATTAGGGTGCTTACCGAATGATATAAAATGTAGTCCGCTTGTAAAGTTGCGAGCAAACAATTACATTCCGGCACATCTGTCGGAGTTTAGACAATCACGATACGTCACGCGATTTTAACTACGACGCAACAATCTTGATCTGCTTCCAAAGAAGCTTAAATCATATGAGGTTAGTTAACTGTTATTTTATGACCTCACTAGCTACCGACCCGCGGTTTTACCCGTGTTTCCCAGGCATATAATTTTTCTGAAAACGGGAAACGAAGTTTTTCCTATGTTTTGACTCCAGGGTATTTGTACAAGTACAAGTACCAAGTTTTATTTAAATCTGTTCAATGACTACGACGTGAATGTTGAATAAACATACACAAAAACTTTTATATTATTAGTAGGAAAGTATGTTTCAACTTAACATTTGTTTTTTACTTCTTATGAAAATGTTCATTCCTTTATACATCAATTCCTTGAAAAATTTTGGAATTTGTAATGACAATTTTTTTTTGAATCATATTATCTTGAAACTCTAGTTTCGTGAACGCAATGAAATATTTTACCAAACATACCAACTTACTTTTAAGTTGATGACGGCTTAGAGGTACTGAAATCTTGGCGTAGCCGACAATATTTGAGAGCAAGTTCCATTCTTTTTATATACCACCTTCGGGCATATCATCACTTAGCAAATGTGATTGAGGCCAAAAACAATTCTATATAATATCTTGAAAAACCCTATGATACCAACCTTAAAAAATATTAAAAATAAATTAAAAACCATCAAGTATGGTCATTCCAGAGTATAGACGGCGCGACAGCTGCGGTGCACGGTGGCACGCACCCGCCACGCATTCATACGGTAATGCGCCGCCTTTTAATTACGAACGCTGATAAATCTGCGCACGCGCGTGCCGTGCCGCTGTTGTGGACACTGCCTTATGCTGTAATAATACTAATCATTTATTATATGGTCCATGAGTCCTTTTATTTGCTTTAGTTCTTTGGCTATCTATGGAAAATCTTAAAAACATTCTCATGTTTCTAAAAATGTCTGCAACAATTACCTATAACTTGCGTATTATTTGCGTATTTGCTTGTCAAATGTAATCCATGAATTAATTAATTAATACGGATACAACGTTTTGCATCCTCATTTACAATGCGGACAGCAAAGGACTGGAACTTGTTTCCGATGGCTTCTGTGTTTCTTGACCCCTACAACCTAGTGGTCTTCAAGGCCTGGGTGAATAGGCTTCTTTTGGCTAAGTGTGCTCCATCTTCGGCTGCGTCATCGTCTTTTAAGGCCAAGTCAGTGGCTAAACGCTAGCCCATTTACGATAATGAAAAATGTAACAAACTATATAATGTGAATTTTATGTATTTTTTTTATATCTACTACCTACATAAGAACCAGTACATAACTAAAAGTTAAGTAAGTAAAATACATCGAAACGACAACGATATCCTATTAATATTATAAATGCGAAAGTTTGTATGTTTGGATGTTTGTGACTCAATGACGCATAAAGGGCTGAATGGATTTGAATGTAACTGGCACCTAGATAGATCCATACCCTGGAATAACATATAGGGTACTTTTTAACCCAGGAAAACAAAAGATCCCTCGAGAACACAGATGAAACCGCGGGGCAGAAGCTTATTGTCTAAATTTATTTTCTCTCCCTCGAATTAGACTTCATTTGACGCTGATTCGCTAGCGAATAATCTATTCGTCGAAGCCATTCTTATGGCCTCTAGTTTTCTTTAGCGAATTTTATTTTGTAACCTCAACTAGATTGGTAATTTGAGTCTTACGAACAAGAAAAAGTCACAGAGTGCCACATCTGGCGTATAAGGTGTTCGATTATATTCGTTGAATTTTGGTGTGAAATGGCGTATTGTCGTGGTCCAGTCATCCAAGAATTGATGTTACACATATTTGATACATGCCGTCAAAACATATGATTAGCTACAATAGTACCTACCAACCTAACAGTGATACATTTTTATATAATTTCACGCGGGCATTCTTTTTACAAAATTCCCTTTTTGAATGTATAATAAAACTAATTTTCAGTGCAAAATATTATTGAAAACTGGTTAAATAGATATTTCCAATATAAGCGTTTCATGTCTGATGATTATTGGAAAAGGAACAAAATAATTAAATATAATTACCGGGCATGAATCAAACCTGGTATTTAGGGGAGTCGCCATTTTCCACAGCGCAGCGGTCGAGCCACACGTGTGCTAATAACCTGTGACATTCCACTCATTATTACCCCACATTGTTAACAGTTCGTACATGCAATGTATTGATTGTATCTCTTTATAATACACCGATGACAACATGTATTCATTTTTATAAATTAGTAACAAAAATTGTTCTCTATTGCAATGAGAGGCAATGAAAATCATTTTACAAAAAAAATAAGTTACAATTTAAATTATGTACGTAAGTACGTATTTCTTTATTTACCTCATAGTTTATGAGTCATTTTACAGTGGGTAGGCTTATGTTCTACTGGAATCTTATCGTTCATTACCATTTGGTGGTTACCAATTACCTGATGATTGTGTAACAATAACTACTAATAATAACTTTAATTCATAAAATTATTACAAAATGTTCGATCAATAAATTGCCGTTTAATAGAAACCGAACATCTGTCCTTAATGAAACCATTAAATTATTTGATAGTAATCGGGAGGGTCTGTAGGCATCATTTCATTCAAATAACATATTGTTTCCAAAAATATAACTATTAACAATACTTTTTTAATGTTAAGTGACGATGTGGTCGAGAGCGAAAAAGGAACTGGCTCTCAAATGCAGCTGCTGGAATACACCATTAGGCAAGGATCTAACAGTGTGACAGATTTTCTTGATTCCCTAATTAAATATTACTTCAAAATTCACACAGAATGGCTGCAAATAAAATAGGTGTTAGCTTGTTAGGCTCAGACAGTTCAACATCTTTCAATTATGACTAACTTTTCTAAGCTATCTTATAATATATTTTATTTTATCACCAACTAGCTTTTCCGCGCGGTTTCATCCGCGTTCCCGAGGGATCTTGTGTTTTCTCGGGATAAAAAGTAGCCTATAGCCTTCCTCGACAAATGGGCTATCCAACACTGAAAGAATTTAATCAAATCGAACCCGTAGTTCCTGAGATTAACGCGTTCAAACAAACAAAACCTTCAGCTTTATAATACACTTCTCATCAGAAAAATGCGGTACAAATTCTTCTTAAAGGGGGAAAACATACCTATTGAACAAAACACGATATTTAAACAATTTTAATTTTAAACATTAATATTCGTTAATGCGGATATTATAAGGTATCGTACCTTATAATATCCGCAATTAATTGGCATTATTACTATTTTTGTTTAATATAAAAAAAAAACATAAAACTCATTCAAAACCTTCAGAGGTGTTTCGATTTTTTTGATGAGAAGTGTATTAGTATATAGATATTACTTCACTTTCTTGGTTATATGGTGACGCGTTTTATAACATTGTTTCATTTCGTAGCTACAAGATAAACGTATCATTTGTTTTACTGAACTTGATCAAAGCTAGTTTGTTCAAATAAGATGTCAAGAACAGCAAATGGACAGTCAAGAGGTTGAATCAATGCACTACAAAAAGATTTCATATACTCACCACAAATTTGAGATCGATGGGAAAAAATGTCTTTATAAATCTAGTAGGACGGAGCGCCCGGACTATGAAAGCTATTAGTTTAAATCCCCCGTGACTTGTGGGTAGGTTGAGCAGACTTCTGGTTCAAAGAAGGATATTGAAAACACTTATAAGAATAAGACCCTAGATTAAGTATCATTTTTATGCGCTGTTCCTAATTTGTATTCTGCGGCTGTGCCTTATTTAATAAATAAATAAAATTAAAGTGTTTGATTTGTATAAATAAGGTAAGATACATGTAGATTGATCCGAAGCGTTATTTACGTCGTAAAGTTAACAATTGTTAATAAAAATACGATAGAGGTTTGCAATACTATAAGATTCTATTTACAAAAAGACCACTATTTATATAATTAAAATAGCTCGACTTGAACGTAAAAATATAGTGTTCGACTTTTTATTATAGACCCTATCTAATTGAAAAAAACATAACTTAAAGTGAAATAATGTTACTTTTTATGCGCATATTCAATTCCATAGTTACCCTAGTGGTCCGGAGATTGTAAAAGTATAAAGTCTTGTGTACACTAGCGGCGAAACTCAACGTCCAGTTGCTTTATTTTGGTTCTACATGCAAGGGCTGTAAGGGGCTTCTTTCAGTATAGACGTGAACAAAGGATTATTAATTATATTTTGTTGTTAGATATAGCATGAAATCTGAGTCATGTTTCTAACGTAGGCTTGCGTTTGACCACAACATACAGAGCTGGTACCTAAATGATGATGTGTGGCTTTGAGTGATGGTTTTAGACATACATATACGATGAAATATTAATACTGTAAAATCTTTGTTAAAATTCCCAAACATTCAATTCGTTATAATTCCAGATCATGCTATGTAGTTATCATATATCCAGCTCGTAAAATCGATTAAAAACAAACCATAAAGTCCGTTGATTTCCATAGAAACTGTACATACAAGGTGACAGCATTCACACACTGCCGGAAGCGGAGCAAGCTGCAAAGTGGCCTCCGCCCCCGTCACAATGTATGCAGAGAGAACAAAATGTATCTATCAAACAATTTTATTTTACCCTCTATTTACAATTTGCCATTGGATTTAGGTCTTTATTTCTCTTATATACGAAAATTATTTGAATATTTGATTGCAATGGTAATGTTGGTATTGTCTAGGGGTGTCAATGTGACGTCAGCATATTGAGTAAAGTTCCGCTGGCACTCTATTACACCACCAAACGTTTGCACGCATGATTGCATCCTGAAAGGTGCCCGAAAGTAAAATATTTTATGTTTAGATAACGTTCATATGGGATGCTATCGTTACGCAATTATTCACCGTTAAGTATCTATTTCCAATTTAAATTAGAAAGTAAAATGAATCTCTAGGTTTTATTTTGTGATTTTTTTAAGCATATTTATGTTTAACGTTCATACGGAATGTTATCGGTACACTATCATACATCGTTATCCAATTTCATTTAAAAGGTAAAATTAATAGGTAATCTGTTTTATTTTATGATGTCTTAAGCATAAGACAATAATCTAAAGGTCATTTTAAAGAAGTTATCAATATTATTATTTTATATGCCTGTTTGTCTGTAACGTATCCTTTTTACTATAACATTCATCCGATTGCAATGAAAACTTTGTCGGGTTGTTGCGGGCACGCTAGTAAAGCTTTCTGAGAAAAAAAAACACTACAATTTTATTATAGACGTATTTTTAGTTTAAGGTTCATTTATATCTACCATCATATGCTCTAGTCGGTAATGTAGACCTTATACAACGTTCAGGTAATTGTGTAATTCTTAAAGGTACCTCATGGCTGTAAAGTGGTCATGGAAACATCATGTGATTTCTCTACTGGCATAACGTATTCCATGGCCGCCATTTTAATAAAAAGAAAACCTAGCTTATAACCATTGTATGGCATAGATAAGTGGATAGATACCTCGCAGCAATATTCTATAACACAATAAATAAAACGTATGGGTGACACTGCGGAGCGGAAAGCTAATTAATATAAATATTACTGATCTTAAGTTATCATAAGTTCCATAAAGGTTGCCTTCTTCAATATAAACTAAGGGTTCTGGAATATGAACTGCTACATCTGTAGCAGTTAAATATTGATTTCATGAAATTGTTAGCTATCGTAGAACGTTTACATACAGTTAATGTATGAATAGAAATATTAATACGTTTGTGATAGACTCGATACCCATTCTCATCTTTTCATTTTGTTCAAAATTATTTCTATAATTTTTTTTACCTTCAATATATGCTAGAGATAAAATATTTGTGTGTATATTTCCATGATATAACTGTCGGCGAGGGTGAGTGAGCTTGAGGCGAGCATTATAGTGTTGTGTTACGTTATTACCTGCACTAAATGCATATTTTCCCCTGAGGCAACATTGCTTGCACATCAATATCCAACTATAATTAAAATTGAATATATGCAAATCCCACGAATAGGATTATATTTTATATACATACCTACATTTTCATTAAATGCAATATAACGTTTTTCTTGTTAACAACAACAAAACTATTACTTAAGCATAAGGACTAAAGATGAATTCTTTTTATATTTCTTAAATCCGTACAACTTGCAGTTCTATAAAAATAAGTTAAGATTCAGAACGTGAAAAAGTGATCTTTTTTACTTATATCAATAAAACAACAGGCGCCTTGATATCTCTTGATATACGCTAACTAATTGTTATTTAGCTGTGGAGGTCGACTTTATTATTGAAAGGCGTAGATAATTAAATTAAGCCAGTTTCTTTGACGCCGTGCCCGGCTAATATTTTTATTAAGGGTTCTACAGCACAAGGCGAACTTACTAGAGCGTAGACTTTTGGATAAAAAGCGATATCGACAAAAATACATACATTTTTAAATTCCGTATACAGAGGGTCCAAACGGAGCCCTATTTCGGCATTTCTGTCCAACAGTCTTGTTTTTAACTCCTAAGCCAAGAACAATTGCTTGGGTACAAGAAATAAGCATAAACTATTATTATTTCTGGTGTAGATAAAGTATAAAAATTTAATATTAAGATTTGACATAGTGTACAATTGAATTAGTTTTAGTTATAGTAAAAATACACCATAGTGGTAAAATTATATATTTTATTGATATAATATAACTGATACTTGACACTATGGCACATAGAAAAGACCATAAAGATTGCTGTGGTCTAAAAACCGAATAAATTTACTTAAATTACAATGTGAAGGTCGTCTACATTTTATTAACTTTATCGATATCTATAACACCGCCGGATGGTACAGCGCTTTTTTCCGATGAGAAGGTGATAATGCTCAAGTTTGAGCTAGCCGTAATTACGAACACGCGCCTCCCGAGCCCGAGCCGAGCCCGAGCCGACCGGCTCCGCTCCGTTTCATAATTGAACCAATTATGTGGAAGCAATAAACAAGGCATAATTAAGTCGAGCACTTTTGACAATTTATTATGAAAACCGTTTAATGAGGCAAATAATAATTAAATTATTAAAATTAAATTTCTTGAAAAATTAAGGTAAATGTCTGTAGGGTATTGTACCTGTGTGTTATATTATATTTATTTATATAATTATGGGAAACTAATATTAAGTAGTTATAGTCGCAGTATTTAAAAATAAAAATATGGTTAAAAGGTATTACCTAATAAGTTTCCACAAAAATTGTATATAAGTTAGGCGGATGGCCTGTTAATTTCAATCAACGTTTACAATGTTATGGCCTCATACAAAGCAAGCATAATAATGTTTTCGATTAGTTTTGACCCAAAATAAATTGGTACGAAACCGATGTGAGTTGATTTCACCGATCAAGTTTATACTTGGATGGTCCATCTTTAGCGGACCCTTTAATGTAACTTTCTTATTAAGTACTAATAATGGTACTAACTTGCAAAAAATAACTATTTAACTATTATGAGTGTGGTTTTTTAATGGAAATTTTATATCAGAGGCATGTTAGAAAATGGATTTTATTTGTGTTATACGAAACGAAATATCCCAAATAATATGAATATCAAGCGGAGAAATACTTTATACTTATACCGTAAAAACATACAGTGGTCTATCGTCATTCGGCATTCGTCAATGCTGCATTGTGTCCCAAGCGAGTGTATGGCAGCTTGGGCTCTCTACCGCCCTCTCTCAAGCAAGCCTCGCACGATTGCTCTGTCTAGCTAGACGCACAGTCAAACGGACACGTCTTCAATTTGGCCACAAATAACCTGCTTAAAAACAATTACATAATCTTAATCTATCTATATTAATAAAAATCAATTACCGAATGTACGTATGCGCATTACTTCAGAAAGGCTGCAACTACTTGTTTACCTATTTATATTTTTTGATTTTATTGTTATGTTTGTAATTGTCAGGACAAAATTTGTACGAAAGAAAATTTAATATACGAAAAATTGTACGGAAAAGGATGTTTGTTCGTATTTTATATTATGCTGCCATACCGCTCATCCGATTGCGATAAAACTTCGTCAACTTATAGCTTACACTTGCGTGAAAGTTATAGGCATACTACAATTAACTTACAGTAGATGGCGCGCGTGTCGTACCGGTAAATGTATTTGATAGAGCATTTCTGCTACCATATTTTCTTTCCTTTCGAAATTGACAATTCACAATCGGAATTCAAATTTCAAACGCGCCCGCCGGGTACTAAGTAACTGGTTTACTTAAATACGAACGAATTGTATGCAACTAACTAGTAGTGTCGTATGATACGATACGATAATCGACAGTTATACAGTGACAACTTAAAGGTTGTCACTTCAAAAAATTTCTAATATCAGAAGTGGGATAGAAACTTCAGGTTTCAATGTTACGAAAATCGTGATTTAACTATACTAAATGCTGCGAACGTAACCATAGCGCGATTCAGCGTCAGTTCAGCGGCATCTGTTGATAAAAAATGGAACTTCACTTTAAAGTATTAGACTAGCTTCAGTTTTAATTTCCTTCACTCTTCAAAGCATCAATTTGAGAATAATAATATAAATTACCTACCACATCTCCCGAACATCCTCTAGCTAACCACTAGGTAGGTGTTATTTATTTTTCGCCCCGGCAACCGAACGGAAAGTAGGCCGAAAAAACTAAGACCCATTTAGGTATAGGTAAGACATATCCCATCAAAAACATAACATGTAAAAAAATGCACAAGTCTCGCAACGCAGTTCTTCTGCCGTAAAAAGTTGTGAAATCGAATGTAAACTAAGTCGGTTAATTCAGCACCTACCTATCCATGGGAGCAGCTATCCAACCACTTTGTCATAAATTGATACATTGTTAGTTAGCTAACAACATTTTATTATAGTAACCAAAATATCGTTTTTTTTTTTTTTTAGGTAATAAATAGTGTGACTTGGCAAATGCACACAGCAACATAATCTTCTAAGTAATTTAAATAGTCCTCTATATAGGTACTTTCAAACATATAAAACAATATTTCAAGCACAAAGCGCTAATATTAAATAGGTTTTGTTTAATGTAGATACCTTTGCCGTGCGTGTGCAATAGGCTAAACAATAACTGTATTACATATTTAGAGCTTGTGGGTCTGCTAGAAGTATCTTAGAAATTTTGATGATCGGTGAGTCATGCAGTCAGTGACAAATTAACAAAATCAAGGAACTTTGACTTGCAATAATTCTTAAACTACTGGTTCAAATTGAATGTAATTTAGAAATATATCTAGCTATGTAATGCCCTCTTGGTCACTGAAAATTTAGGCTTCTAGTTTTTTCCACAACGATGTTACAGGGGGTCGAAAATGGCCCGAATGGCTTCGAGAAAAGGATGCCGTGCCTTGACTTGACAGATATTGGTTCTTTTACCCATTTAAATGAGATATTTATATAATTTATTGTACGGATAAGCTTAGCTATCCAACGTGGAAATGCAGCCAGCATTCTGGGCACGCTCCCATTTGGTGACGGTCTTCCTTTTTAGTTGTAATTGTTTATATTTTTATAATGTATAGGTAATTATTTTTTTTATTATTATTATCTAATAAATAGTATAACGATATAAAAAAATAATATTATTTATACATATTGATTTTTTGAGTCTACCAATCGCTGCAGTTATTTATTAGATAAGTTTGTCATATTACTAAAGGAATAGGAAAAAATCCAAGTCAAAGTTCAGTCATGCTAATAAACTGAGACTGCAGTTTGTAATTATCGTCGTCTACATTCTATTAACTTCATGATAATCCAGAAAAAAAAACTTTATCGATATCTATAACACCGCCGGATGGTACAGCGCTTTTTTCCGGTGCAAAGGTGATAATGCTCAAGTTTGAGCTAGCCGTAATTACGAACACGCGCCTCCCGAGCCCGAGCCGAGCCCGAGCCCACCGGCTCCGCGCCGTTTCATATTTGAACCAATTATGTGGAAGCAATAAACAAGGCATAATTAACTCGAGAACTTTTGACAATTTATTATGAAAATCGTTTAATGAGGCAAATAATAATTTAATTATTAAAATTAAATTTCTTGAAAAAATTAAGATAAATGTCTGTAGGGTATTGTACCTGTGTGTTATATTATATTTATTTATATAATTAAGGGAAACTAATATTAAGTAGTTATAGTCGCAGTATTTAAAAATAAAAATATGGTTAAAAGGTATTATTACCTAATAAGTTTCCACAAAAATTGTATATAAGTTAGGCGGATGGCCTGTTAATTTCAATCAACGTTTACAATGTTATGGCCTCATACAAAGCAAGCATAATAATGTTTTCGATTAGTTTTGGCCCAAAATAAATTGGTACGAAACCGATGTGAGTTGATTTCACCGATCAAGTTTATACTTGGATGGTCCATGCTTAAACAATTTTACATTGAAAAATTAATATGTTTATTTGTTTGTCTGTTTATCAGTCACGACATACAAATGATTATTCATGTGGTTTTGAAAATACCCGCTTGGACGTGCGAGGACATGATGTGAAGTAGCTATCCTAAAACTACTAATACATAATTTGTTTTGAAGTGACCTTTATCGGTAAAGGAAAACACTGTTTTTAAAGCCAATCAATCATTTTTTTTAATTCTAAAACAACCATCTTCGGTGAATTGCATAAAGTTTATGTTAGTTCTACCTAATTGGATGTACCTAAATGTCAACTTACTGAACCAACTAGTTTCAAGTGAACGTTTCCATATGACGTAACTCACGCTACTCATGTTTATATAGAGTTTATGAAGGTGAAAATCAGTCTACCGATTTATAAAATGAGAATTATTAATTAAATACTTAATAATTAACATATACACATTTACATATTTACAATTAAAGTAAAAAATACAAACTATGATATATAGAAAACATCCTCAAAGCCCTCGCTGCTGTCGATAGGCAAGGTTCCAAACAGGCTGGCAGCGTTCCCTTTTTGGATGGCCAAGCTTATGCGTTGGCGGAAAAAGCTCCCAGCCCGTCGGTCTCCCGAAGCCTCGATGACCTTGGATGATAAAATCCGAGCAAATCGGCGAGCCTCGAACCCCCATGGACCCATGGTTTCAACTGCGAATGGCATGAACGAAAAATTAGAACCAAGACAAGCGTATTTTTTAAATTTGGATTTTTCAGCACCGGTCGCAGCCGCCCCAGCGACTTTACAAGTCGCCAGTAAGTGGGAAGGCGCAAGTGTATCTACACAAGTGGCATCCCACACCAGCGGCTTGCCAACACTCCACGGGATCAAAGTCATACCATCCGGCCTCTTGCCATCGTCACGCGCAATTCCGACTGGTTCTAGTACAGAAGGCACGTTGGCAACAACAAGAGCCCTACGGATAATATCATTAAGAGCCGCGTGGCGTGAAAAACGGCCGGCGCTTAAAGAGCATGAAAGCCCATGGTGGCCGAGCTCGTTGACAAAGTCTCCGCAGCGGCAGCGATGAGGATGATTGGTCCTGGAACCAAGACGGAGACAAATGCATAAACTTAAAGTGATTCGGTCTAACAAAGTACCGATGTTTGTAGATGGAATGGCTTGCAACCAGAGACCCGATTCCTTCTCAGAGACAGCTAACAAGCGTGCGCGGTCCGAATTTGAAGAAAAATTGGAAAATAGATTTTGCCAAGTTTTTTCGTATAGAGGCTTGTCCCACTCTCTCTGACAGTGACTTAAGGTTAGCGACGGAATATTTGTGCCTGGACAAGCTGCCTGCCAGGTATTTCTGGCATCGGATAGGTGAGAAACCTCAACGGATCCAATAGATGGGTCCAAAACAGATCCAACGAGGTCGCCCACACTATATACCGACGACAGAAATGCCGGCAGTGAAATGTCTGAAATTTTCCGCACTCCTAGACCACCATAACACACGGGAAGGGTGGCCTGAGACCACACTTTGTTTTCATTAAAACAACAATTTAGGATTTTAGCCAGAGAAATCTTAATCATGTTATCTAACGTATTTAATAATTGATCAAACTTAAACAAATGGGTACATCGGAGTAAATAAGTAAACTTAGGCACAAATAGACATAATCTTTTAATAAAAAATGCATAATGCGCATTGATTTCAAATAGCCGACTAGATGAGTCGTTAAAATTTTGAATCCTTTGCTCAAAGAAACCAGGAATAGATTCGTCTAAGACAGGGGCACCAAGAAGTAGAAGTGACTCCTTTGATAGTAATTTAATGTTAGGTGCCAAATCATTAAAATTTTGAATAATTTTATTTCTATCAATTAGTTTATTACCTACTGGTAAAAGCAAAAAGTATTTTCCGAAAAAAATAGATTTTATATTGTCTTAATTTAATTTACTATGATAAAAATCGAATAAAATACTTATTTCAGAATAATCATAATCATTTATTTCGAAAAAGTTATTGCAGTAGGTACATTATTATTATTATAAAATAGGTTGTTTCGTACTAGTATCTACAATCAAGTGGGTGATGTTACTATCCTCCTAGCTAGGTTATTGAATAACCTGTATTAAGGAAAAACAGTCCCTTACCTACCTTTGTTTTAACTATAATGTTGAGTGATGCTTATACAAAATACATTTTTTATATTAAATAAATTGCAGCTAAGTTAATCTAAATAAAACTGTCGCCTGCGGGTTTCCACACGAATGCCTTTACACGGTTGAATGTTAATTACCCACTCAATACTTAATAGTTTCTAAGTGAAAGAAAAAATAGCACAAAATGTTTTATAGACTATGGCAGAGTATAAAGTTGGTACAAATAGGTAGTATTGCTATATTTTTTTAAAGGGATTTTGATCTGCTATTCACATTCAGAAGCCTATAAAGGGCTAGTTTTAATTGTTTAGCAAAACATATACGGATACTTATATGGATAATTTGAGATATCATATTTTCGAAACCAATGTTGGGTTTATAATAACTTTTAGTATGAGACTAACTCTGAAATTCCGAAAAGAAATTCAAACTCTTCACACAGACTATAAATATTGCTCGATCAAATGTATGACTTCCCAAATTATCCACCCAATCCAATCTAAGGGATTGGATAATACCTACTGTATACCTAATGCATTTCGACAACATATTTTATTTTTATCATTATTTTTAATAGTCTGTAGTGTTTTATTTGAATGAAGGAAAGAATGAAAAATATGTTATTACTACTAATAAATCCTAATAGAATTAAAATAACCATCATTCATGTTTTTGATTAGTAAATAGCTGTGCAAAATAGAAACAAAAGTGTACCGCTACTACACCTCTACGCAATTCGTAGTGAGCGTCCGTCGGGTGAAGGGCGACGAGACGCGACGCGTCGAGTGCCGTGATTCCTTCCGTTAGCAAAACACACTCCAACAAAATTGAAAGCTAAATGCTGAATAAAGTTATTTGCCATGAATGCCTCCGGGCACAAATTTCAATTATTGCCGCATCCGAATAGTTTCGTAGGGGGGGCATGGTGCACGCGGTACATTCGAGTTCAACGATATGATTGTATTTCTTTTTCCATTTTGTATAAAAACAAGAAAATAAATAATAAAATATTATTTTTTAAATTCACATGAAATTCTTAAATCTTAATTTCATTAAAAGATTTAAACGTGAGTATCAGTTATTCATGTATTTTTCTTTATTTATATGGCACTTACATAAAATGTACATTTTAATCATTGTACTTACATGAAAAGTACGATAAAATTAATTTATTTGCCAAAATACTTTGATTTGTAATTGTATTAATATTTGTATCTGCAATTTGTCGACAATCACTCTCGTGTTACAGTTTATGAATTTCATAGTGTACGAAAACATGTCTTTCCCACACTGGACGCGTATATTGAAAGTATACAAGAACAGTACGCACAGGTTGGGACTGCTCACGTATAGTTTTAAATTCTATTAAGCATTTTTTCAAACTACACATGGTTATTACGCTTTTATCGTGTATATTTTCCAATTACGTACACTTACGTTTTGTGCGTGAAATTTACTGCACTATTTACCATTGCGGACTAATCGTGTATATTTCTAAGCGCTACGCAGTCGACGTACTTAGAATCTATACGCAAATAGCTTCAAGGTTAGCTACCTTTTTGATTTGTTGCTTTGTCTTTTATTCACAAGAATCTGTCATCTTTTTATTCTTTTCATAACTATTGCATCATTCGACACGTGCCATTGTCGTCGTTGAATATAGAGGGTTTTCATGCAGTTAAAAAAAACCAAACTAACCTAATATAAAGTATCCGAGTCGTTTCTGAATAGGAAGAGATTTTAGAAGTTTATATGTAAATCTTTT
Source organism: Tetheella fluctuosa (assembly GCA_951216915.1). Classification (NCBI taxonomy): domain Eukaryota; kingdom Metazoa; phylum Arthropoda; class Insecta; order Lepidoptera; family Drepanidae; genus Tetheella; species Tetheella fluctuosa. The sequence continues at coordinate 5,699,816 of OX578231.1, read as the reverse complement.
TATATGCTTGACATTATCTAACTTTCTGAGCTTGTATACTTTACAAACACTTGTTACACGTTTACATTCTAAATCTATACAATGTCAGAACATGTTGGTTCTAGCCTTGTATATTCTATTAACTAATTCACTGAGTCAGTGTCAGATACAGAAGTATACGCGACCATTATGCAGAAATCGTGTATATTTACAAAAACTTTATTTTTTTTACACATTCTGAAACCGTACAGTGTAAGAACACTATGAATGCGTGCTGGCCTTGTATACTTTCTATATACGCGACGGCGCATGGCTCCTCACCCATCTCTCATATAATATGTCTCATACTGTAACAAATACTTTTAAAACCTATGGTATTGATATTTACCAATTTTTAATGTTTCTTCCATAAAAAACTTCAGCTTACGACTGTACTGCACAGTGGGCGTATTCATCTCATAAAGGGGTCAAAATATTTTATTAGCTTTGCGATTTTAACTGCGTAGCGGGGGCGCCAACTAGATTAGAGACTCCGAGTGCCCGAGGCGAAGTGCGACAAATCGAGTGTTACTTCAACAGATCGACACTACCCTTTCAAAACCAACCTAAACATACACATGGGTTAAAAGTCGCATAAACTTTATGTTATTGGAGTAAGGTTTGATTTTTTTTTAAAAGGATTTGCCAAGTGTAATTATTGGGTTGTTTTTATTTTGAAGTTACCTCTTCAATAATATTTTCCCACATTGGTTGATGAAATAGTATGCTATGCATATTACAAATATTAATGATAAATACATCATAAAATTTATCTTGTTGTTAAATAATAAACTACCTTATATAATATTTAGTATTGTTATCTTAATACCTTTTTATTAAACATTAACTTATCTAAAATGTGGAACTCTCTTGCGGCTGGACTTAATAAGCTTCTTCTAGGCAAACTCCCTATGGCCTCATCGTGGTCCTTAAATGTTCGGTTCCGTGCCCAAAAGCTAGCCTATTTAATTAAAAAAAATCCAGTAGTGATATTTTTAGTTTTCTAAATCGATCTCAATATATAGAGATTAAAAAATCAAATGTAACTAGTATTATTCCATGTGAAAATGGTTTTACACTAGGGATGTAGCTAAATACCGGCTATTTATATTCCACTGTGACATATTCACCCATCAATTCTTCAATCTGTAAAGTAAAACGAATCACATTAAATATTCATGAATATCTCCCCCATGTCTGTCAAGAGATCATCTTTAGCGAACCCTTTAATGTAACTTTCTTATTAAGTACTAATAATGGTACTAACTTGTAAAAAATAACTATTTAACTATTATGAGTGTGGTTTTTTAATGGAAATTTTATATCAGAGGCATGTTAGAAAATGGATTTTATTTGTGTTATACGAAACGAAATATCCCAAATAATATGAATATCAAGCGGAGAAATACTTTATACTTATACCACAGCGTAAAAACATACAGTGGTCTATCGTCATTCGGCATTCGTCAATGCTGCATTGTGTCCCAAGCGAGTATGGCAGCTTGGGCTCGCTACCGCCCTCTCTCACCCCGCAAGCCTCGCACGATTGCTCTGTCTAGCTAGACGCACAGTCAAACGGACACGTCTTCAATTTGGCCACAAATAACCTGCTTAAAAACAATTACATAATCTTAATCTATCTATATTAATAAACATCAATTACCGAATGTATGTATGCGCATTACCTACTTCAGAAAGGCTGCAACTACTTGTTTACCTATTTATATTTTTTGATTTTATTGTTGTTTGTAATTGTCAGGACAAAATTTGTACGAAAGAAAATATACGAAAAATTGTACGGAAAAGGATGTTTGTTCGTATTTTATATTATGCTGCCATACCGCTCATTCGATTGCAATAAAACTTCATCAACTTATAGCTTACACTTGCGTGAAAGTTATAGGCATACTACAATTAACTTACAGTAGATGGCGCGCGTGTCGTACCGGTAAATGTATTTGATAGAGCATTTCTGCTACAATATTTTCTTTCCTTTCGAAATTGACAATTCACAATCAGAATTCAAATTTCAAACGATATTTCCACAATTATTTCTTCTGCGGCAGCACCGCGCCCGCCGGGTATCAGCTACTAAGTAACTGGTTTACTTACATACGAACTTGTATGCAACTAACTAGTAGTGTCGTATGATACCATACGATAATTGACAGTTATACAGTGACAACTTAAAGGTTGTCACTTCAAAAAATTTCTATTATCAGAAGTGGGATAGAAACTTCAAGTTTCAATGTTAAGAAAATCGTGATTTAACTATACTAAATGCTGCGAACGTAACCATAGCGCGATTCAGCGTCAGTTCAGCGGCATCTGTTGATAAAAAATGGAACTTCACTTTAAAGTATTAGACTAGCTTCAGTTTTAATTTCCTTCACTCTACAAAGCATCAATTTGAGAATAATAATATAAATTACCTACCACATTTCCCGAACATCCTCTAGCTAACCACTAGGTAGGTGTTATTTATTTTTCGCCCCGGCAACCGAACGGAGAGTAGGCCGAAAAAACTAAGACCCATTTAGGTATAGGTAAGATATATCCCATCAAAAACATAACATGTAAAAAAATGCACAAGTCTCGCAACGCAGTTCTTCTGCCGTAAAAAGTTGTAAAATCGAATGTAAACTAAGTCGGTTAATTCAGCACCTACCTATCCATGGGAGCAGCTATCCAACCACTTTGTCATAAATTGATACATTTTTAGTTAGATAACAACATTTTATTATAGTAACCAAAATATCATTTTTTTTTTATTTCTTTAGGTAATAAATAGTGACTTGGCAAATGCACACAGCAACATAATCTACTAAGTAATTTAAATAGTCCTCTATATAGGTACTTTCAAACATATAAAAGCACAAAGCGCTAATATTAGATAGGTTTTGTTTAATGTACATTCCTTTGCCGTGCGTGTGCAATAGGCTAAACAATAACTGTATTACATATTTAGAGCTTGTGGGTCTGCTAGAAGTACCTTAGAAATTTTGATGATCGGTGAGTCATGCAGTCAGTGACAAATTAACAAAATCAAGGAACTTTGAATGCCCTCTTGGTCACTGAAAATTTAGGCTTCTAGTTTTTTCCACAACGATGTTACAGGGGGTCGAAAATGGCCCGAATGGCTTCGAGAAAAGGATGCCATGCCTTGACTTGAAAGATATTGGTTTTTTACCCATTTAAATGAGATATTTATATAATTTATTTTACGGATAAGCTTAGCTATCCAACGTGGAAATGCAGCCAGCATTCTGGGCACGCTCCCATTTGGTGACGGTCTTCCTTTTTAGTTGTAATTGTTTATATTTTTATAATGTGTAGGTAATTTTTTTTAAATTATTATTATCTAATAAATAGTATAACGATATAAAAAAAAAATATTATTTATACATATTGATTTTTTGAGTCTACCAATCACTGCAGTTATTTATTAGATAAGTTTGTCATATTACTTAAGGAATAGGAAAAAATCCAAGTCAAAGTTCAGTCATGCTAATAAACTGAGACAGCAGTTTGTAATTATAATTAAATACCTACCTCAGAATCGCAGTTGCAATTTAAAAATCATTATAACTTGCGTTTTGGCGAACTATACATTAAAATAATGAATATAATCACGAATAGGTTGAACTTATTTATTTTGTATAATAGTGCTACTAAAGGTCAAATTGCGTGGTTGATGTTTATTTAGTATTGTGCTTCAAAAACTAAATAATACTAGATTTCTTGAGATATTGTAGGATTCTGACAGGTCAATTACTTTCCTAAGCAATCCAATCCATGGTTTTACCCGCTTTGCAGAGGGATCTTATCCTTTTCTAAGATCAAAAGTATCCAGGTCTATTATACACTATCTATTTAAGTTTCATATCAACATTATGACGTAATTGAGTAACAAACGTAGTTTCACGTAAAAGTTTCACTTAATAATTTTGTAGGATGATGACATATTATTATGTAATTACTTTTTGTTTTGCCAATCCAAAATTATGTTTGTGCTGAAGACGTCATTTCAGCAGATTTTTTTTAACCTCCATGAATACAATTCTTATTTCCCATAGCATTGTCTATTACATAACCATCAGCTAAAAAGAAATAACTAAATAAAATAACTTACTTAGAAAATATTTGAAATGGTAAATAAGAATGATGTCAAGCGCAAATGATAATTATAGGGTCTGACATTCACAACAATGGTGCACAGCGCAGCGCACCGCGTCACAGACAGCCCTCGATCGCTAATGATTGTACTCGTTACCTCGTGAAATTATATATTTTAATATAATACTTGGATATTTTATTGACAGCAGTCTCAAAATATTTTAGAGGGATAAACAACAAGAGATGGTTGTGTAAAAAAATAAGCTTTGCTACTTTTTTGCTCTGCATTTAGTGTAAATCAATAGGAATCGTTTATATTTAGGTAAAAGGAAAATTCAATTCAAGGAACTCAGTTTTCGAAGAAACTGTTTATGAATAATATATTTCCTTCTGCATTTAGTGTGAAAGTATGCTGAGAGGCAGACGATGTAGATTACTTACACTAGTCAAAAACATAACTTTCATACGCTCCTCCCATAGTACATCAGGATCATTGATATGAATATACATAAACTTATTGATAATTCTCTTGAAATCATCTGAATCTCTCTACATCTTATAAATGCAACGTATACCTATTTACTAACTTCATCATACATCGACTAAGGAATTTCGAATGTATAATTCGAGTTCTCAAATCGAATCACACATTCGATTGCGTAGAATGGTACCAACAATGCCGCCACGGCATCACTGTGTCGCATCGATTCAATCAATGTGACCGTAACGTGCTGCGAACTGAGAGGCTTAAGCTTCTGTAGGTGTTCGGCAGACGCTCCGACGCATCCTCTGGGATTCCACCTCGTTTTCTCAACGTTATACTTGAAAAATTCAATGTACAACAGCGACGCGTCGAAATACGAGTAACATAGACTGAATATCTGTGACAAAAGCTCATTATAAGCTCACACGTTGGTATCAGAAGTATGTGCAGAAATATAAAAGCGGAAAAATAATACGGATTTGTAAGAACGTATGGTATGAGAAATTTAAAATAGATGCCTTGAATTAACACAAAATCATTTATTCAAACCGATTCCATATTTTTAGACCTCACATCCTGAGACTTCAAAAATTCCTAAAGGAGTTATATGATCTCAAAGGAATAAAGACGCATACCTAGTAAGTAGCGGATGAACATTAAAAACATAATAAAAAAATCTGTTCCCATCACGCAAATAGGCCATCTCAACCCTAAACAAAATGTTTTGATGTAAACGGGGAAAGAATGCTTCGCGGATCTCCCCTGATAGTTATTTGATATGATTTATTCATACGAAGAGCGTTCTGCGTAGCACACCACGTCAAATGGAAGTTTATTTAATAGAAAATACTTTCCGAAATCTATTTATAAAGCCATTATGGCCGCTTTTTTATTTTAAAGCTGTTCCTGACGCGCGCGCTCTTATTATGCAAATAAGGCGGGGGTCGCACTTTCGGTAAGAGATGTTTATCAAACTAACTATAATGTTTGCTCGTATTTTTATTGTAAAATTAAATTTTATAACTGGATGGATGACAGTACATTTAGTATTGATACAGCTTTTCTGATTGCCAATTTTCATCTTCAATTTCAGAGATGTCCCCTGCTGAAAATATTCCTCGTTGATTTCTACTACGAAATGTCTAGTAGCCTAACTAACCAGGTAACCATGATTTTTATGAGTTACCTATCTTCTTAAAGTTATCCTGATCTACGTTACCAATATTCTCATGGGGTATTATTACTGAATTATTTTATGTATGAGGCATAAAATGCTGTACCACTACGACTTGATATAATACAAAGCTTTTGGTATTACTTCAAATTCAAAACTTCTAAAAACACTCGCTATTATCAATGCTTAAAGGACAAAGGATAGGGTCCCGTCGGCTGATAAAGTATGCACAATACGCCCACGTAATCTCTGAGTGGAGGATTGTGAAATCCGCCCCGCCCCATTACCACAAGCGGCTTACATCTGACATACCTACATTATATACCTACGAGTATATAGTTTACGTAATAAAGCCTCATTAATAACGTTAATGTTGTAATTACACTTTCATGTTAGTTTCATAGAGAGGCATTCGGTAATTTCACAACGATACATGCGTTACGTTTTGGAAACTAAGGAATTTCTTTGGATATCTACTCGTATATGTAATGATAAATTCCATTCTCACCACATAGTTTCATACGTGAAATATTATAGATTTGAATAATTACAATCATTAATTACAGAGTAAAGATACCTTTTATTACAAGTTGAAAGCAAGTAGGTATTATAATGATCGACTTGGTCAAATAATACATATTATTATTATCCTATGGCCAGATGACAACAAGAATTATTTTTCAATACTACTAGTATGGATAAACCGGCGACCGGCTTTTTTCGTTTAACTTACTAGATGCCGTCTAAGATGGCCTATATTATTCTGTCTACGTAAATATCAATACATTGTTGAGACATTTCCAATTATAATGCCACGCGTTCGAAGATAAAAAGTTCCCACTGCAAAGCCAACAACAAAAAATGCACTACCGCTATGCCACTCAAAGCACATGAATAATTATTTCCATAATTCTGAAATACTCCGTAATGCCCTTGTCCGGGATGAAGGAGCGAGGGATGTGGCCGTATGTGCCGGGAGCTGAGTGCCACATGCATATTTGATGCGTACTTTAATGCTCAGACGGCCGCACCGTGCCGCAGTAAGCGGATTGTCAGCACCACTAAATGGTGGCACTCGCTTTGTTGCTTGTTTACTAATGCAATGGAGTTTTGGCTCGCCTGGTGCTATGCTTAATTTAAAAATACCCTAATAGTTACATAGCTATTTGTAAAATAATAACATTATTTTCTAAACATTATTATCCATCTACTTATCTCAATATTTGATTTTGTACCATATTGTCACGATGTAGGAGCGATGTAAATTTTCGTTTCATAGAATTCGTGTTTATTTTTTAATAACCCCAAATATTTGTCTACTATTTATATTTATATATAACAACTAAAACATTTATTCACTTGCAATGGATTTTGGATTACGAATAATTAAATATAAAATCGTTGAACATAATAATTACTATTAACTTTAAAAAAAACGAATGCCCTTGAATTCCCATTTGAAAATAATACCTACACATGGCCAGTAACCATTGAAGTATAATGAGAATGGAAGATGGTTGCATCGTTAGAATGTCAGTGTTTGTCTTAGCGCTTCAGAGATATCTGCTACCGAATCAATGAATTAAGATTTAATTTAATTAAATAATAATTTCAGCAAATAACTTTAATATGGACACGTCTCATAAATAGCTTTCCTATAAGTACCTAGTAATGCGAAATTAGCCGAGACGGTGTGAGCTCTCGCAAGAATGTCCCACTTTATTAGATTCCATAAGCCCTATTCATCGTTTTTTCGCCCTCTCACGGAGGGAACCTTTGAAACGGCATCAGTACGTATTAGTGAATAATGCGATCGAATCATTCGATCTCGCGTATTAGGCGCGGTTGGGCCAATGATAATAGGCTGCCAGTATTAGGCGATTACACTTGCATGTGGCCAACAAACTTTCTTACCGACCTAAAACTGTGTGAATAATTAATTCATAATTATAATCTTGGAATATATGAATTTATCGAATACATGAATTTTATTACATATTTTTTACAAATAAACTTGGTAGCTGAAATGGTATCTTTTATATATTTTTTTCTTTCACGCTTGATAAATCTATGATCCTGCTATCATACCATAGCAACAAATTACACCAAACAGTTAGAGCTCTTATATATTTTTTTACTTTGAATAGGCTTATCCTAGAGAAGGATGTTAAACCTAAGCCTCGTTTCTTTAAAAACTTTGAGAATCTCTTGCACAAAAACCGAAATATCAAAAAATGTTTGTGCGATCACCTGTATGATTCCATTAAGAATTACAGGGGATTATAGCAAAGCTGGCATACAATACGACATAAGATACCGATTCTGCTCTATTTGTTGAGCAAAAGTATTATTCCAGTATAGTAACTCTACTCGTACCTACACAATTAATCTATGAGTTGTGTGACGATATCAAAGTGTTTTTTCTTTCTCTTACAGAAGATGAAGTAAAAAAACCGTATTGATTAATTTTCAATTTATTTAATCTTGTTTTTTTTTTATTGCGCTACTTTTAATTAGCATGTACAAAACAAAAACAACCTTAACTAACTACATATGTCAATATTTATTTATATAAAGTACTAGCTGTTCACCGCGGTTAAGCAAAGAAACAGTAAAAAAGAAATAATCGGGATAAAAACGATCATTTAAGTTGGAAATAAATCACACATTTAGAAAAAAAAAAAATACTTTGAGATCGGATAATCTATCCTAATCCTAACTATCCAAATCCTAACTTAATTTAATATTATAAATTCGAAAGTAAGTTTGCTTGTTACCTTTTCACGCTTAAACCGCTGAACCGATCGCGATGAAATTTAGTATGCAGATAGCCTGTGGTATGGAGAAAGACATAAAAGTAAGTGTCTATAAAAATAACTAGAAAATATTATAGTTCAGTGTTTTATGTGTGTGTGTGTGTGTGTGTGTGTCTTTATCAAATACGTTCCGTAATCAAATAACTTTTTCAATAAAATATATCCCCACAGGCTTTGTGAAGACACTCACATACATTGGCAAAGCAAAAGTTAAGCCCTAAATATCGTGGTTCTCTTCCAATAAGCCTTCCTTTGTGCGAGGTAATCTCGCGCAGCGCGCGTGGTTCATTCTGTCGGTGACCACGACAAGACTCGAAAATTACTAGAGGCTTTATATGGGCACCTATAATGCTATTGTCATTGCTAACCGCTACACAAAATGCTTATTGATTACCTATCCCAAAAAAAAAAAAAACCATAAGTATCTATTATTTTTATATATTAGTCACAATTTTCGCACAAGCGAAATTCAAAAGATTTTGAATTCTTGATCAAATTAGATTGTGCAATAAAATATTATCGTTATCTGCTATAAATGCATATTTGCTCTTATTGATAGCATATCATTATGCTTATTCGTCTTTAATATAGTTTATATCTAAATTAAAATAAATCATCCTACTATGTATAGAGTTTGACTGATTCTCGGCTGAAACGAGGCGAAGCGAGAGCGCCCACCGATTTCCATGGAATTTTTCCATTACGTCGACAAATTGAACGCCCGCCTTCATAATGTAGAGTCGGGCTCGAGCCACACTTTATTATTTATTTCACGACTTAAAGATAGTTTCTTGTCCCAGGATTATTATTTTTAAACGTAATGGCCTTCTAGCTTTAAAAAAAATAGTAGTCAATAATATTCTTAGTGATTATTTGGCAGAAACATTTACCAAAATATTCTTTTTTACCGTGCTTAATAAAAGTGACTTCCTTAAAAAAATCTCATTTGTGATTTTATACATAGTTTTCTTAGTTGAACTTTCAACAAAAAAACATAGATACATAATTGTATTTTATAAATAGACGTGGAATTGGAGGATTACAATGGACCATATTGGATTGCTTGTAAAAACAAACCAACCAGAAAAGGTAATTTTCATACTAGGCATTTTTGAAACTGTAAATTATAACTGAGAAACAACATTCAAGTAACATTAAATTGCGAAATTCACTGAACATAGTGTATTGGACATTCGTAGGAATATTCAAGTTTTCCTTTGAGGTGTGTGTAGCAAGCGGTCACCGTGATGGCACAAAGGACTGGACAGTAACGATGCGGTTTTCTACAAACACTTGTACGCACGACTGTCACCATTTTAATGGTTGTATTGTTCTCGTTAGAAAAGTGGACTTACTTCAGGTGTCTAACTATATTTTATATATTAAATATAAATATGCATAATATGTGTTAGTTAGGTTATTCAAACTATCTGGGAGCGACATTTTTTTTTGTATTGTTTAGACACATAGTTCATTAGATTTGTACCCCGAGTGTAAACAATAGAGGTTATGGTTAACGCTTAATATGATGTTTGCGACATTTCTCTATCTATAGGAATTGCACAGCGCCTCTCGCGCAATACTCATGGAACTAATTTAACGCAAAAGCGATAGTAATCCGTTACTAAAGTCAATTCTTTACACTCAGGGTCTGGTCATAGGTAGAAAATAATGCAGAGTAGACACTTGTTTGTTCCCACCTCATTGTTCTTTGTCAGTGAGAAGCTATTAACCTTGACCGTATCTGGCACGTGTAAGATGCTAATACTTTACTAGATATTTTTTTCTGTATTCCTTTTTTACCTTGATATACTTATTATTTTTTGTTTATTTTGTCTTGTGAATACAAAAATTTTGGGATAAGTTTACAAAAAAAGTTAATTGTTAATATATTTTTTTACATAGAAATAAAGGCCCGTTATCGGGGAAGGGGATTTTGATGCTTGTCACCTGCCGCAAGCGAGCGTTCGGTCTCACAGTGTCACTAAACATAAGATAATAATATAATCTGCGAAATTCTGTTCCCTTGGCCATCGATTTTACCTCATCCAGACAGTTTTAGGTGAGGTACAAATATTGAATAATAGAGTTGTGGAGAAGCTAACCCTCGTGGATTGTTCAGTATAGGTTTACTTTTTGTAATTTTAGTGCTGAACACCCTCAATCATTTAAATAGCACATACAGCTGTTGTTGCGTTTTATTTGACGTTTTTGAGTCTTCATTAATTATGCGATATTTAAAGTAGATAGTGTCCGTCATGTGATGGCATATTTTATAACTTCGTAAACTATCTTATCTTTAAAACTTAGATATCGTGAAAATAATACCTAAGTACTTATTTCATAATAATTATTTATTACTTCTGTAATAAACTACATATACAATACATACAATACACACATGTTTTAGTTATTTACCCAATTATGAACCGGTGGTAACTTCAGGAGCTTCGACGTTCATAAGTGCCCTTCTAGGGCCTTAGCTGAATAAATGACTTTGACTTTGACTTATGCCTTTTGCGGTCGAGACATGGGTTCGGGGGGGTCCGAAGATTGCCGATTCGCTTAGGTTTTATGATCAAACTCATCGAGGCTTCAGGCAACGCATTAGCTTGGCCATCTAAAGAGGAAACAATGACAGTCTGCTGGAAAACATGAGGAAATTTTCTAAATATTATAGATTGTATTTTGCATTTTTGTTGTATCTAAAAATAACAATAAGTACCTACTTAATGATAAAGTGCGACTAGAGATATGTTTGATAAAAATTACTAAACCAATTAAAATTATCTCCGTGAAGTATGAGATAATACAATTTGTACAATTTAATTTATCAATAAATTATTTTTTGAATATAGAAAAACGTTGCCGTATTATTTTATTTATAAGATCAACTTACGTCTTTCTTACAGGCAGAATGGGCCCAAGATTTATAAACAAAAAGACTGAACTGAACAAAAGATTACTAATAAAATAATACTCATATTCACAGATACCTTTACTAGAAACAAAGGTGGAATTTAATTTAAGTAACATATTAATTAATTATGTTTAATATACATGTGTTTAAAGATATAGTATTTAAATCACGTGACTCCAATATAGCTTCAGCAATTCATATGAAATTCTGTGTTAATTTTGACGACCTCATATTGATAACCGACATCATGCGCCCTAGCACAAAGCAAGCCAAATTCACACACTTTCATTAAAATAAGAATTTTAACTGAATGAAATAAGGTATAATATTGTATAACAAGCTAATGTTGTATAACGTGTATGAACATTCGATTACACACGCCACTGGTCAAGTATTTATCAATTAATCGTAAATTTAATAGAGCGAGCATCCCTGTCGTCGTATTAAGGGCGCATTCCATTTAAATTTGCCACTTGGATGTATTCACACAAAATTAATATGCTTAGAGCAGAATATATTAGATGGCAAGTATTTTTATTTAATTTCTTAGATTTACTTCAATGTACCTACCTATAGCATCTGTGCTGGTTTGTAAAAGGAGTAAGCTTATAAAAAAAACATCGAACATATAATCTCCTCCTTTTTTGGAGTTGGGTAAAAATGCGAATGTAATCATGCGATAATTACAGAATGGATTTGGGTTAAAATTGGTCCATGATTACATTATAAAATACCTTACTATAAGATACTTTTATCTCGCGATAGGTAACTGCAGTTTGGAAGCTAGTAACACAAAATATATTTTTACAAAATTTCAAATGATGTAGTTATGATTTAAAACGGGTTCCTTTTGCAATGTTAAAACGAGAAAACTTCATTATAGATTGAATTTCGATATGTATGAGTGAATGGGCGTTGATTCGTGAGACCTTCTAAATTCGTCTGGCTAATCTACGGGAGGGTTCGACCATAATATAGTATAACAAAAATCAACACATGTTTTGGCCACGAGTAAAATCCGTAATTTTATAAATAATATTTAAGTATACTAAATTCATCTGTATATATGAAGGTAAGTCTTAACTGACTGATTGATTGATTGAGAGTGGTTCACAGAGCCTCAAATATTATAGAACCATTCTAGAACTATTAATTTTAAAGGATATTTCCTTTTGTACCGAAATACAATCCTTAAGTGGTAATATAGGGAATCGTAGATGAAACCATGTGGCGGAAAGCTAGTTTGCAATATGCAACTAACTTATACCAACAATCTTAAGCCTACGAATGTTAGAATATATTCCTAATCCTGGTAGGTATACTATACTGCAGCGGTCTAGTCTCGATACCAAGATGCTGAGGTTTACTTACCTCGAAGACAACCAGCATTGCCATTAACCCTGGCAATTGCGCCCTATTTAAATATATAATCCAAAAATAAAAAAATCGTATTCAAATAGATAGATTGATAGATAACCAAAAGGAAAACAGAAAACAAATTGCCAAAGGATCTTAAAAATTTTAATATACTACCAATGTATTTCGCAACCTCTGCCCGAATTCTTTTTCACGGTCAATTTTAAATATAATACAGTTGTCGGCGACGAATGGGCCCTTGCGAATCTAATTTGCACCTCTTTGGACAATCATAGAGAGGGCTCTACACTGTCAATGCAATCATTTTGTATGGAATTTTCAGTGAGCGGGAAGATTTTGAACATTGCTGCATAAAATGCATGTAAATCAACTTTTAATATGTATCCTAACTAATATTATTAATGCGAAAGTGAGTTTATTTGTTTGTTAGTTACCTTTTCACGCTTAAACCGCTGAACTGATCGCGATGAAATTTGGTATGCAGATAGCCTATGGTACGGAGAAGAACATAGGCTACTTTTTATCCCGGGAAAATATAAGATCCCGGGGAACACGGGTGAAACCGCGGGGCGGAAGCTAGTATAGTCATATTTAATTTTAATTTCATATAGCATTCAATTGTGTGTATCGTTTTTAAATATTGAACACAGATATAGTTCACCGAAAAACCTGTTATTGGCTTCTTGATAAACATTTATATTTTTAGCCTGTAGGTATTGTAATAGCTGTTGAGTATTGATCTTCTCATCCTAACTTTTATATAATATTATAAATGCGAAAGTGAGTTCGTTTGTTACCTTTTCACGCTTAAACCGCTGAACCGATCGCGATGAAATTTTGTATGCAGGTAGCCTATGGTATGGAGAAGAACATAGGCTACTTTTTATCCCGGGAAAACATAAGATCCCCGGGGGCCGCGGGTGAAACCGCGGGGCGGAAGCTAGTAAAAAATAATCCTTACTTAATATTATAAACGCGAAAGTTTGTATGTATGGATGTATGGATGTTTATTACTCTTTCACGCAAAAACTATTTAACGGATTTTGACGAAATTTGGTTTGTCCAATACCTACATGGTAGCTGACACCCTGGATTAACACATAGGCTACTTTTTATCCCGGGAGAACATAAGATCCCTCGGAACGCGGGTGAAACCGCGGGGCGGAAGCTAGTATATAATAATTAGTTAGCATAAAACTGTAATTTAACAATGCATGTTGAAACAATTTTATCAAATAATCAAGATTCTTTTCGTGAACACAATAATCAAGTTATCGTTTTTTTATTGGCAGTAAATAAAGACATTTTATATTTAATAAAAAAGAGCATTATTTCACAGTAATCGTGCTTCTATGTTAATAATAAGAATATTATATTGCTTATATTTATTATCATTTTGTATTTCACAAAAAGTCACTGAGATTGCCATAATTAGTAGCCTATATAGTGTCCGTGAAACTAACTCACTCTAATAGAACAAAATGGTATAAAATTGGTAGAATAAAATACTTAAAATATATAAAACAATGTTTAATTGTATGATGATATAAATGAACCTTATTTTAAAGCAAAAAAGCTTATTTTTATATGATATTCTGAAACATTATATAGAACAACAGAAAGTAAAATAGATGTATTGTAAAAAAATATATACAATAAATATTTTTGACAAAAAAAATGTTATATAATTGTGCTTTATTTTCAGGATCGTCATGTATGTGTGATTGGTGCCGGCATTTCAGGACTATGCTCAGCAAGATATTTAAAGGAAAATGGTGTAAACTTTATAGTTCTTGAAGCCACTAGGTATGTTGGAGGCACTTGGCGATATGATCCTCGAGTTGGAACTGATGAAAATGGTCTGCCGTTGCATACCAGCATGTATAAACATCTAAGGTATAAATGTTTACATATAAGTATTAGAAGAGTATTTTTATAGGCAACACGTAACAATACAGGAATATTTGAGCCTTATAGGCTTTATAAAGGTCGGTAAAACAACCTCAACCCCCTCTGCAACCCCTCTGGCATTGCTAATGGCATTCTGACATAAAAATAATACTTTCTCGGGCAAATATATTCTTATAAGTAGGTATACTGTATAGATATTATTATTTATTTATTTAAAATTAACAGACATGCTATATCTGTTAATTTTAAATCTATAATACTGGCTAGTGCAGAACAAAATAAGAATACACTGAATTGCGATTCCTGTTTTTTTTTTCAAGATAAAACAAAAGGGGGATAAATATAATGACCCCCAAAAAGAACGTTGTGACCATAACCTCCATTACCCAAATGTAGTAAATTGATCACCAAATTTAGTAAATGATCACCAAATCGCGATTACTTTTATAATATGTGAAAACATTGTAAATCTCCTCCTATTCAGAAACGACCCGGATACTTCAGGTTAGGTTAATCATATTTTGATGTGTTAACAAAGTATACAGTTTATACCGGGGTGAAACTGCGGGGCGGAAGCATGTTTAGTTTTTATTTATACACAAATATTAATACTAGCTAGTCTCCGCTGTTTCACCCGCACTCCCTAGATAAATAAATAGCCTATAACCTTCCTCAAGAATTGGGCTATTAAATGAAAAAATATTTTTTCCGACTGGTATAATAATTATTACGGCCTATATCTGCCCACTGCTGACCGCAGGCCTCCATTCACGAAAAAGGGTGAAAGGCGAATGAGCAAATACTCCACCACGCGTACCCACTGCGGATTGGTGGAGGTAGGCTAGTGGTCAACTTACTATTGGAATTGTCTCCAAATAGCTTAACGACTATCACACGGGACCAACGGCTAATAAAGCTACTCCACGAGCGCTTCAAGCTACGCCACGCACGAGCGTTTCAAGCTTGTATCAAATAGATAACAGTAACAACTGTCATTCCAGAACTAACTTGGCGGCGCCAGCCATGGTGTTCAGGGGATTTCCAGTACCTAAAGATATGCCTGCGTTCCCTAGTTGGAAGGTTTAT
Source organism: Tetheella fluctuosa (assembly GCA_951216915.1). Taxonomy (NCBI): domain Eukaryota; kingdom Metazoa; phylum Arthropoda; class Insecta; order Lepidoptera; family Drepanidae; genus Tetheella; species Tetheella fluctuosa. The sequence goes on along the minus strand of OX578231.1, from coordinate 5,683,914 downwards.
TATGAGTACATAAAATCATATGCCAAACATTTCAAACTGGAAGACGATATAAAAGTAAAGTATCTTTACAAATATTTATCCCTAGGTATATTTATAATACTGAAGACGCCTTTTTTAAATTTAATTACAAAGGCTTGCATTTAACTATTTACACCCTCACTGTAGGAAGTAATCATGTGATCACTTATCCACAAAGCTATAAATCCCAGGATACGCCAGAAGGTGCTTGGCGACAGACGACTAGAAGTTTATAAATACTACAAAGTATCCTACGATTGTGTTATGGTTTTATCCCAATGTTTTCTACAAAAACTCATGCACATTGTGTATATCGAACCATTGAGCTCCGCCACCATCATCGTCTAATCATTGGATCCTTTCAGTTACAATCTCCCGGTTTTATAAATGATTATCAATTAAATTCTAGTTCCTGCATTTAGTAACATCAGTAACAAAGAAACAAAATAAATGGAGAGTGCAACACAAATATATACCTAGTGGGGAACAACTTGAGGAGGAATATGATTACGTTTTAATTGCAAGTGGCCATTTTAACAAACCTAGATGGCCCTATATTCCTGGAGCAAGTACTTTTAAAGGTATTTGATGGATTTATCTTCATCAGTGATCATGTACTTTTGCTTCTACACACATGTGTTATTACATTAATACATACAAAATTAATTTATTAATTTTTGAAACTTACAGGAAAAATAATTCACAGTCATGACTACAGACAACCGGAGATATTCAAAAAGCGACGGGTTTTGGTAATTGGAGTAGGACCTTCTGGATTAGACATTGCTATAGAAGTAGCAACAGTAAGTCGGACCTTGGTGCATAGCCATCATTTTAAGGCTAATATTAAAACGCCATTTCCGCCTCACTATATTATTAAGCCTGATGTAAAAGAATTTAAAGAGAATAGTGTGGTGTTTGTTGATGGTTCTTTTGAAGACATTGACGATGTTATTTATTGCACAGGTGAGATAATCAATAATAATTAAGCTTTAGGTATATTAAAGATTATCCTATTGAGGTTGAATCACGAACGACTAATGTTTGATGGGCGTCAATCTCAGGTTTAAAAAAATAATGTAAGTACTTACTTATGGCCGATCCATACATAGACATTTTTAAGTATGCCTCGAGATTAACTTGAATGGGCGTAGCAATCTATACTAGATACATTAATTTGTTATAATATCTATACTAATATCACAGCGTAAAAACATACAGTGGTCTATCGCGTTTGAAGTCACACGAAATGTCGCTTTGTATAGGCATTCGTCATTGCTGCATTGTGTCCCAAACGAGTGTATGGAAGCTTAGGCTCGCTACCACCCCTCTCTCACCCCGCAAGCCCCACACGGTTGCTCTGTCTAGACGTGTCCGTTGGCCAACTGTAAGAGTTACAAAGACTGTGCTAATATTATAAAGCTGAAGAGTTTGTTTGTTTGTTTGAACGCGCTAATCTCAAGAACTACTGGTTTGAATTGAAAATTTTTTTTAGTGTTGGATAGCCCATTTATCGAGGAAGGCTATAGGCTACTTTTTATCCCGGGAAAACAAAAGATCCCATGTTTTAAAAACAGTAAATAATAAGTGAATAGTATTTTCTTGGCAGGTATAGGTAGGTACCTATATGTCACCATTTGAGAATGGAGATAACATTTTGATCTTTGGAAAATACCAAGTAATACTTATAGGCAATTTAATAAAAACCCATCGTTTTCCGTTTACATGGGTTGATTAAATTTAATTCTCGAATTAAATGGAAAACAATAATTTTGGATCATGTTTCATTAAATTTTAGCAACCTTCAATTGCAGGCTATGAATATAATTTCCCGTTCCTGGACACATCAAGTGAGGTAACAATACACCCACGATACGTCACGCCACTTCACAAGTCCATAATAAATATCAATCAGCCCACTATGATGTTCATAGGCCTAATGAAATGTGCCTGCAATGTTATTACAATTGATGCGCAGGTTAGTAATAAATAGGTTTCTGAACTCGTAATGGTGTTAGGATACTTGATAGTCTTAAGTAATTTCCGTTGAATGAAAACGTCATAGTAGTAAATATAATGCAGTATCCTGGGTACTGTATGTCCTTTGGTCTTTGAGCACACCGTAAAAAAATCTCACTAATCCATCTAATGTTAGAAAATATTTTGTTAAAAAAATGTTTTTTTTTTGCATTTATACAATAACTTATTAAAACATTTTTTAAAACTAGTAGGTCCTACGGTGCATAAAACTATTTTGGTCTAGGTTAAGGTAGATCAAAATTATTTGTTTGTTTCAGATTAGATACATTACAGCTTTAATAAAAGGCAATTTCTCATTACCTTCCCAGAAAGAGATGTATGAAGAACTGCAAAATGCGATGATCCAAATTAAATCCGAAGGAAGACCGCTTTCTGATATACACTATTTAGGAAAATTTGAAGTATTGTACTTACTGTAATAGTTATCTGTATTAAGAAGGTTTCTGATTAATTATAATATAATTAATTATTTTGTATACAGGATGAATACTATGCTGCCTTGACAGAAGAGTCTGGAATTACCAGAGTGCCACCAGTTATGACCAAGATTCGATTGCTAGATTTTGAAAAGAAGCTCGAAAACCTGTATACATATCGCGACTATGTATATACGATAGTAGACAATGAGACATTTACTAGAAATTTTGACCCTTTTCTATCGGGTAGCTATGAAACAAATATGTGAACTGATAGCTTTTAACCTGCAAATACCCAATGCTATTTTAAGATAACATGATAAAAAACCCCCAACTTTACATAAAAGATAAGTAATTAATAACTGCAGTCCAATTTTTCATTAGTTAAAAAGTACGAGCACGCAACGTAGGCTGTTTCGCACTCATTATATATAGTACGGTACTTACACATTTCACACTGGCACTGAGTCTCGTACAATCATAATCTTTATTTACCACAGTAATATTTGAAGATATAAAATACGCAATATATAAATGTAAATAAACTAGATAATTCTATATAATAAGGTTAATGTCAATAAGTAGTGTGGTGAACTTGTGACGAGCGGTCGCACCCTAAGCGACGTAGTAGTCGTGCATTTATATTTTAGAACTGTTTATTTAAAGTGTTCCTATAATGAATAGAAATTATTTAATTATTTTTTTAGTGTGCTTTCTATTATGTTTTATTAATTGTTATGTCCAAAAGGTAAGTCAATATACCTACAATTTTATATAAATATAAATATTTATGATAATAAAACATATACAATATTTATTTATTACAGAGTTTGTTAAATCTATACAATACGACTACATAATATTATAATGAACATGTGTTTGAAAGATAATAAATAAAATTAATGAATTGGTGTCTGTGTTAGGTATTATTGTTAAAACTGCAATGCCACGAGCATGTTGATATTCGATAGTCGAATATTGTCATCATAATTTTTGTCATTTTAACTTTTTTCTAAAATTATAAATGATCGAGACTTCATGATAGAGGCTTTACAAGCGGTTGACGGACCTAACTTGTGGACCTAACTGTGAATAAAAGGTCGTGGTTTAATTCCAGTTGCGTGAACCATCGTATCTTAAGCTATAAATAACAGCCTTGAATTATTTAGTCTCTATCGTTCAAAACCACATCTATACATACATTTACTAATAAGTAACTAAAAAATATTATACACATTATATAATACCAAGCCACGCAAATGGTTTTCCAAAAAAAGTTTTTATGTATGAGACACTGGCTAGTTATAATTTATGTTGAAAACACGATATTGACATGTTAAAATACGAACATTTCTATTTCAAAATTTCCCTCCACATTTTTTACGAGCTAATTTGAACTATCGTGTCTAAATGAAAAACCGGGCAAGTGCGAGTCGGACTCGCGCACCGAGGGTTCCGTACAAACTTCTTCCATTGTTCGTCCACCAAGGGAAATGCACAATTTTATTTATTTACCTTATTTGAGGTTAGTGCCAATTAAGCTAGACCTCTAAATTGTATGAGCGCCGATACAACTCAGAGATCTTTATTAATTGGCGTAACTATGTATGTATGGGGACACCCTTTAATTTTCAACTTTTTAATTTTTTTAGAATTTTTCCTTTATTTGTGCTGTAAGACCTTGCTTTTTGCCAATTTTTTTTTTTATATTTGAGTTGTTTTAATGAATGGTAAATTGCGGTTTACGATTTATGACGTATTAAAAAAAAAACTACTAATTAGATCTCGTTCAAACCAATTTTCGGTGGAAGTTTGCATGGTAATGTACATCATATATTTTTTTTAGTTTTATAATTCTCTTATTTTAGAAGTTACAGGGGGGGGACACACATTTTACCACTTTGGATGTGTCTCTCGCGCAAACTATTCAGTTTAGGAAAAAATTATGTTAGAAACCTCAATATCATTTTTAAAGACCTATCCATAGACACCCCACACTTATTGGTTGGATGAAAAAAAAAAAGAGTTTCAGTTCTAAGTATGGGGAACCCCCTTAATTTATTGTTTTTTTTTCTATTTTTGTGTGAAAATCTTAATGCGGTTCACAGAATACATCTCCTTACCAAGTTTCAACAATATAGCTCTTATAGTTTCGGAAAAAAGTGGCTGTGGCATACGGACGGACAGACAGACGAACGGACAGACAGACAGACAGACATGACGAGTCTATAAGGGTTCCGTTTTTTGTCATTTGCCTACTGAACCCTAAAAATGGATCCGCGTCGGGTACGTTGTCGCACGATGATATTTTACCGCCTAAAACTGGACGAATCGTATGATCGCAAAATTATAAATAACTAGCTTCCGCCCCGCGGGTTCACCAACGATCCCTTATTATTAAGTTTTTTGAAATTGTCAAATTCTCTGCGCAATCTTTCCATATGAACCTTCTACAAAGTATTAGAAAACTTAAAAAAAAAGATAATAGAAATCGGTCTCAAGTTATGACGTGACCAAGGGAAAGAGGGATTCATTAGATATGTGGGTAAGAAAGTGTGAGTTTTTGTACTATGTATTAATCTATTGGGGAATTAGTAACCGCACACCTAATGATCTACATGTACACCAAATTAATGATTGCACTACTAATTAACTGAGTATCAAAACTTGTACCTACAACAAAAATGTTACAACAAAAATATTAATTACATATCAAAAATACTAACTGTACATCAAAAATAACAAATGCGTAATAATAATAAACGAAGCACGATAGTCTAAAATATAAATTCTAAAATCTCTTCCTATTCAGAAACGACACGGATACTTTAGGTTAGGTTATTTTTTTTTCTTTAAATATTACAGACGTTAAGTTTCATTTATTTAGATATCCAAATTTAGATGCGTAAACAGTATTTTTGATGTACGTATAGTACTTATAATTATGTTGGGAAAAAAAAACAAATTTTGATGTGCGTTTAACTTCCATTCATATGAGAATGGAAGTGTAAATACTACCCATAGATTTATTGTGCGCTAGTTATTATTAGATTATGCATTCATAAAAAAAGCTCCACTATTAAATAAATAGCAATGCGTCACGAGCATAAATTGTTGCTAGGATTATAATATTTTAAGATAACTATTTTGCTGTGCAATCAGTATTTTTGATTAGGATTAGGATTTTTTTTAATACAAAAGGAAGATTTTGGATTTGCAGTTTAATACTACCCTAATCTATTTAGTCACTTTTATGTATTACGTCTGTAATGTAGGTATTTTTTGAATAATGCTTTAGTACCTACAATGTCACACATCCACAGAGTCAAATTCCTTACTTATCTAATAATATACGCAATGTCCTATTATTATTATTAAAGAATTGAAAATGTAATTAGTGTGACTAAGCTGTGCATGAAATAAATAAACATTACTATATAGAGATTCTCAGTAGTAATCACAGAATTAATCGCACCGGGGTTTATCCAATATGAAAATTAAAAGCACGTAAGTATAATATGTGGAACAAAGAAGAAGGAAAATTGCAAAATATCGTTAAAAAAGCCATGTGAGATAACTTCCATTCATATGAGAATGGAAGTTATTTATAACTAGCTAATAAAAGAGGATGAAAAAGAGAAAACACACACTGGGGGCATCCGGGGGTCAGTTAAAATGCTTCTTTTTTTATTTACCATCGCAGTTAATCATCAAGGTTTCGTCGGACAGGCAAACAGACAGACAAACATTGATTTTGTTTAATATATAGATAGATATGTACTGACAGGTTGTTGTCGATTGTGCAAATATTGGGTACCTACATTGTTAAAATTGGCAAAAATTGGTTCTACGCAAAAAAAACAATAACAGCCAAATTACGTGATATTGTTTAGAACAAGTTTAGCACAGGTTTAGGTTCAAGTTTAAGCTCTGAGATTTAAAGGTTACTACAATACATTCGTTTGAGTTTAATTTTGCTATTATTTTCTGGGGTTTTGGAGTCCCCATTATTACGTTAAATGTTTATTTGTTCATTTTTTTTTAAATAATAATAGTTTCTTAATTTTATGCATAAATGTATTTTTTTTATTTAGTTGATATGTAAATTAACTTATTATTCTACATGAGTCAAGTCCCAACAATCGACTGTGTTATTGGAAATATCCATGTGACCTACGACAAGGATATTTTTTTTGGATTTTTGATAAGGCATCATTTTTTAAATCTCAAGACTTGACGACGTTCTATTACTGTAGACCTAAAATACACATTTACGTTCAGTATCATCTTGGGAAATTTAATCAGGCATCAGGTTTTACAAAGCAAACTTCCTTGAGGGGATATCAAAAGATGCTCGAAAAGTTTCGTGCACCTGATTAGTGAATGGCTCGTTTTCCTTTCAACTTGGCTGTCAAACTAGCTGTAGGTACTCTTTAATTACATAACATAATAAGTACCTAACTAATCGTGAATATAGTATTCATATCATTTTTATAAGTGAGACCTTTGACATTCTAGAGCAACTGATGAACGAAACACAAATAATGGTGCTCAGCTAGAGATAAGTTATCATAACTCTTGATTGTAATGTGACTCAGCATTTATGAGTTTCATTCTCAGCTTGAAACGGTATAGGACTGATGAATCGAAGGCTAGTCACCGCGAATTCGCAGACAGATACAAACATGCCGTTTGTTTTCATTTAAATAAGTGCATCCATTGTTTAATTAAACCAAGTTGAGAGAAGATTACCTACAAATGGTTAGTTATTGAACAAAAGTTTATGTGATTTCATACGTGAATTTTAAAACGATAGTAAGAAAGAAGAGATTCAGAAGCATTCAAAAACAATAAACACAATTGCATAATAATACGCAACACAATAGTTATCAGTATTATTTACACGGATTATTTATAGTTTATCTATATATGGTTATATGTTTTAATAATAACAAATAAGTTGTAGAAATGTAGATACATATAAGAACAATGTTAATAGATCATAATAAAAACCTAAACATGACTTAACGAGAGCGTTTACGGAGTTTGTTAAATAAACTTTTACCACAGAGTTATAATTTAAATAAATAAAATTTATTAATTATTTATTATTTACTCACTGAGTCATAAATAAAAATCATGAATAAGTAATTTAATTAATGTATAAAATCTGGCGCTTCCATTTTTTTAATTGATTACACTAAAGCTCGTCAATAGCAACTCTAAACGAAAATAAAAACATTTCACAAACAGAAGAGAAAATGATAGGTAGGTAGTACTTAACTATTTTGTCTTTGTCTATTTATAATTATACTAGCTGTTTCCCGTGGGTTCACTCGCATTCCCGAAATAAAAAAGTAGCCTATAACCTTTCTCAAGAATTGGACTATCAAATGCAAAAAGAATATTTCAAATCCGACTGTAGTTTTTTAGTGTTGTAGTTCCAGAGATTAGCGCCTTTTAACAAATAAACCTTTTAACAAATAAATAAAAATCTTCTCGTTTATTAGGGTATAGACAGATAATAGTAAATGCATAAATATTAAGTTACAAGCCAAAATTGCTACGTTATATTTTTTATTAGTGCGATCCATAGTATTTTTTTATTTAATCCTTACTATTACTGGTAGGAACCAGTAAGTAGTAAGGATACTATTCCATGTCCACGAAAGAAAAAAAAATGTATGCCCATCTGCATATTTTAAAATTAATATCGACTGATATAGACTGAGACTTTATAGTTTAGGATATTCTTATTTGAATTCCGAGGATATGTAAAAGAAACTGCGTCTTCGGCGTACTGCTATTTACTTAAATCAAAAACATAGCATGTAAAAAAATGCACAAGCCTCGCAACGCAGTTCTTCTGCCGTAAAAATATGTGAAAGCAGCTATCCAACGATACCATAAAATGTAAAATAAAAAAAGGAATATTGATATTATGGTTACTAAAATAAAATGTTGTTAGCTAACTAACAAGGTATCAATTTATGACTAAGTGGTTGGATAGCTGCTCCCATAGATAGATAGTACTGAATTAACCGACTTCTTGTAGCTTGCGTTGGGAAAAAATATGTAATTGGACACCATACTATTTTCTGCATATCTACCTCACTTATGCGTTTATTTTGTCAGGCACAACCTAAAAAACGAGTATGTGTAATCGGAGCTGGCATAGCGGGAATATCTTCTGCAAGGTACTTGAAGGAGGAGGGGATTAGCTTCACCGTTTTAGAAGCCACAAGATTTGCCGGAGGCACTTGGCGATATGATCCAAGAGTTGGCACTGATGAAAATGGCTTGCCATTGCATACCAGCATGTATAAACATTTAAGGTATTTAGTTATTTTATTTATACCCAAAATTATACCAATGTACTTATTATAATGCATTGGTATCCATGTTGAATGTTTTCTTATCTGCTTGACGTATCTACATACTGCGTTTTCGGAGACTGTTACAAATAAATATTTAGCATTGAAATTATTATCGTGTTAGTTGCTGCATGCATTTTACATTAATGAAACAGTCATCGGTTATTTAATGCGATTATGTATAGATACTGTAATAATAGTGTTCTTTAACAATAATATTTTTGATATAAAATAAGTTTATCACTGAAACGAATAGATGGCACCACTTGTATATTCAAATTTCTTTATTTATTTTTGAAAATGTTTCCCAATATTTTAAATCATTATCAAATAAAATGTTTTATTTATCATATAAAAATGCTACTTATGTTATTATTTATTGCAGAACTAATTTACCGAAACCAACAATGGAGCTGAGGGGATTTCCATTGGCCGATGAATTACCATCATTTCCCACTTGGGAATCGTATTACGAATACTTACAAGCATATGTTAATCATTTTGATATTAAAAAGCACATACAGGTATGCACATTTGCTAATTGTCCCTTACATTAATTAGTAGCTATGAAACCTGTTCACGTACCTACCTACAACAAATCAACAACTAAATTCAATTATTAAGTTTACCAGTGTATAAAAAAATATGTTCACAGTTCCTCCATAACGTACTATCTGTAAGGAGGGTAGGAAATGTGTGGAAAGTACGACATGAGTACATTCCCACTGGAGAAGTGTTTAATGAAGATTACGACTTCGTTATAGTGGGAACTGGTCACTACAGCAAACCAAACATGCCTAATATCGTTGGCGAAGATATTTTCAAAGGTAATAAAAATAAATACATAATTTATTTATCTGTAGCATTATGAGTTCATATACGTAAAATTTAGAACAATGATGTAAAGCTTCTATAAGTATTTTTTGTTAGGGTCGCGTGTCCCCTAACTCCCACAAAAACCAAAAATTATTCATGTAAGCTTTATTCATTTAGCAATAGTCGATGGAAGACTTCAATACCAATATTAAACAATGACAGAAAACGTAAAATAGAAGTTGCGCTTATAGTTTTTGATTATACTTATTAATTAATGTTCAGTTTTAGGTTTTAGGCTACATTCATACCCTATTACCAAACTTATAGTCAACCACCGACTGGGAGATAGTTTACTGCTTTTCCATTCAACTTTTTGTTTACATCGACCGACGCTATTTGTCGCAATGACCCTGATGACAGGGCAGCCTTTGCTCTCTTTTGAGAATACAATAACATAATTTAAAAAAAAAAAGTTAATACGTAGACCGAGTATTACGAGTATAACTACTATGTCTGTATATAGGTTTTATGAAATATATTAGTAGTTTTTAAATTAAACAATAAAAACCATTTTGTCGCATACGCCCTTTCCGTTTACGCGGGTTTTCTACGAGAGGTCGCTATAGTAGGGAGCGGGACGCAGCACGTTGAATTTCAGATTTTTAAGCTTAAAGGTGTGTGACCCACACGGTGATTTTTTTTTTTTTTTTGGACTGGAACAGGAAGGTGCTGGGTCCAGGGGACCTTCTTCCACCGTTACGCGGACTTTTGCGGTGAGCGCTGAGGGCTCTCAACCGCTACTTAAAACTAAAAACTAAAACTAAATAAATTTTGGGCAACGGTAGCCTGAGGGTGCCCCCTGTGGGGCTCGACCTCGGCTCAGGACGTTGCCTGGGGACTGAGGGAGGGCTTAGCATGCAAATATAATTATTTGGGGATCGGTCGGATTGCTAATATGCAGCTCGGGCCGCTTAATCGGGACGAGACTGGGAAGGACGTCGCGACGGTCCTCGCCGGCGAGGACGAAATCTAGGTTGACGATTTCGCATTTGTATTTGTTTGCGGGCTTCTTCGGCCTCGATCTGCGCTAGGGTAATGGCATCGTCTGGTTCGCTGAGGGCGAGCCTAGGCCTACGGATGCGGGAAATAAGGGACGGGGTGTATGTGATAGTGTTGACTATCAAGGGATTCGCGTGGTGTGCTGCGGTATCAAAATATCGGCGCGACGCGCGTTTTATAAATTGTTTGATTGTAGGGAGACCTAAGTCAAGGTGGAGGTTTTCATTGCGCATGTACCACGGGGCGCCCGTGGCTTTGCGCATGAAACGGTTTTGAATCACCTGAAGGGTGTGGAGATGTTTGGGAGCAGCGTGAGCGAACACGGTGCTCGCATACGTCATGACTGGACGGATACACGCGGTATAGAGTCTAACCTTGCTTTTTAGGGCAAGTTTAGACCGGGCGTTGATCATGCAGTGGAGTCGTCCTGCCACAAAGGCGGCGCGCGCGCGAACCGCCCTTATGTGTGCAGCGAAGGATAGGCGATCATCGAGGGTCACACCGAGATATTTGGCTTGCCTCTCCCAAGGGATCGGCTCGCCGAATAGTGTGACTGGGTCGGGGATGGGGGGACGTCTTTTTCGGTCGGTTCTATAAAAGAGAACCGCCTGACTCTTGGAGGGGTTGATCTCTATTCTCCATTTCCGGAACCATGCGCCTAGGGCGTTGGCTGCGGTCTGGAGTTTCTTAGAGATCGCGGGCGGGCTTTTGCCTGAGCAATATACGGCAGTGTCGTCTGCAAAGAGAGCGAACTGCGTATTCCTGACTCTAGGGATGTCGCTCGTGTAGAGCGTGAAGAGCAAGGGAGATAGTACCGAGCCCTGCGGGACACCGGCACTAATGGGGTGTGGTGAGGACAGGACGCCTTCGACCCGATATCGAAAGAGGCGATTCGACAGAAAGTCTCGTAAGATGGTCACGAGTCTCGGTGGCACACCTAGGGTGTAAAGCTTGTAGATCAAGCCTGTGTGCCACACCTTGTCGAATGCCTTTGCGACATCGAAGAAAAGGGCGCCTGTCATGTGACCTCTCTGGTAACTTGTGGAGATGTGTTCAACAATTCTATGGACTTGATGAACACACGAGTGTTTGGGTCGGAACCCAAATTGCTCGTCTGGGAGGAGTTTGTTAGCATCGGCAAATGCTTTAAGGCGGACATAAATGATTCTCTCATAAATCTTGCCCAGTACGTTGAGCAGACTTATGGGACGATAACTGGAGGGCTCGGACTTGGGTTTGCCGGGCTTGTGGATCCCAATCACGTGGGCTTCTTTCCACTGGTGTGGGAAAATATTATTTGACAGGGCGGCATTGAAGATGGCCGTCAATAACATGATAAGGGAGGCTGGGAAGAGTTTGATCACTCTGTTGGTGATCTTGTCCGAGCCCGGGGCCTTGCGAGGGTGTAACTTCCCGATGATCGCTTTCACCTCGTCATGGGTCGCGGGTGGAAGTGGGTCGTCATTTGTGTTGACGTCATTGGCGACGTCGTCAGTCGGGGGAGCGGGAGGAGGTAACGGAAGAGCGGTCCTCCGTTCTACTTCGGCTGTGATTGTCTCCAAATGACGCGGGTCAATAGGGAGAGAACTGGGCGTACATTGAGCCTCCAGGCTTTCGGCGAGGCATTCGGTCTTTTCCACGTCTTCAAAGGCGGGAGGAAGATTGGGTCGCTTTTAGGGAGGCATTGGAACTACTGTGTCCTTTGTAAGGGCACGAGACAGTTGCCAAAAGGCTTGGTGGGAGGGCTTGATTTCGCTGAGGGTCTGGCCCCAGCGATTCTCGCGAAACTCTGCGATGCGTGCCTTGACGGCGCGTTCGAGAGCTCGTAATTGGACACGATTTTGCTCTGAGGGAGCTCTATCGTAGGCGCGAATGGCGGCTTTCTTCTCCCTCAGCAGGTCACGTATGTCGTCGGGCAAGTGCCAGCGTCGGTCATCCTCCGCTGGTACTGTCCGAGAGCAATCGCTAACTAACGATTGCACGTGACTTGTGAGTGAGTCGATAGCGCCTACAGCGTCGTCGGCGGTGACTAGGCTGTCAGGGATACGGTCTAGATGGACGGACGAGGTCGCCTTGAGGCTTTCGCCTAATTTGTCCCAGTCCGTCACGACCTTGGTGCGAGAGGGTTGACCTGAATCTGGGGGACCTACGCGCGGTGTAAACTCTAGGATTACAGGTCGGTGGTCCGATTGGAGCTCGTGTAGCACTGCTAAGTCATGCAAACATCCCTCCGAGGAGGAGGAAGAGAACGACTGGCCGGTCGTCGCGGCAGGCGCAGGCGGAGAGGGCGGTTCGGATTCCGCAGGAGAGGGCGGGGCGGAGGGTTCCGCGGGAGAGGGAGGGGCGGAGTGTTCCGCGGTTGATTCCGCGGGAGAGGGAGGCGGGGAGAATTCCGCGGTTGGTTCCGCGGAATCCGGGGTGGAGTTCACGGACATCCTTGACGATGACCGTGAAGTGGGAGCGGGTCGGGGAGGAAGAAATGATTGCCCGTAACGCTCGACGAGGAAATCCCAGGACTCGTCGTCCTGGAGAATCTCGACCAGCGTCAGGGGTAGGTGGTCGTTCTGGCTGGCCATGATGGCCAGCCAGAGGGAGCTATTCTAATTCGGCAATCTACCGTGGTTTCGGACGCGGGGCGTTCCTGAGTAAAAGAAACCACAAGAAACCTCAGGCGATCGCCCTAATCTAACCTACTATCTCGCCCCGGGTGGATGGGCCCGGGGGTGTGTGTTACACTCCCAACCGGGATAGGTCGGGAGGTGAGTAGGCCCTAGGGTGTGCCCTAAGCTTGTCTCCCGCTGCCAATCTTATTGTGCAGCGGGTTCCTAAGTCCCTGCCTAACGACAACTGGGGTTGACTAGGGAAGCCCCCAAGGCCAACTGGTCCAGTCCCGTCCGGGTTGGCGTTTTCCTTAAGGGAAACCGCGAGCGCCCGGGTCACGCTCGAACCAGCTTAGTTATCACCGTAAGGTATCCACTGGTTCACCACAAGTAAATGTCTGTGGTTTTTCGAGCGCGATGTCGAAAGAACAAATATGCGTTTGGAGACTCTAAACTGAAAAGTTCCGAGTCAACAAACTGATAAGGTCGGTTCTGCGAAAGGCCAGGTATAAATACCAGAGCGCTTCCGAGAATCGGGTCGGGGTGGCGGGCGGAGCACAATAGACCGTACGGGGTACGTCTGTACTGTGCGGCGGCTCGGAGCGAAGTCCTCCCCACACGGTGAAGATACGATAATATTTTATATTAAGATATATGAGACAGTGCTATACCAGCGAAAGAGAAGGAACGTAGGTAGGTAAGAGGTAGGTCGTTGCTTCTCTTTTCATAGTATAATGCTTTCTCATGATCTTAAGATAAAATATTATAGTATCTTCGCCGTGTGTGACCTCTTAACGCGGCGTCACCTTAAGCCGTTTTCAAGAACGTGATACGAATATTGCTCATTTAATACAATAGTATATAACAGATAATTTTCCTATTGAAGAACTCGTCTCATATTAAAAGTAGATCATATATATTTACCCTGTAAACAATGTGATTTATATTACATGCTTCTATTTTGCAAACGGCAGACCATTTCTACCGTAAGACAATGCAATGTGCACAGTGCACATTTTCGCATATTAATCAACTATTATAGCCTACGTAAATTAAACACCTATCTACAACCCTTTAAGAACGCAAGGTAAGTACCTACCTTACACAATGGGTACTAATAATATTCAATTCGTACATAAATTATTTATACCTACGTCAAAGATTAAATTATTCATTTGATGTGACATACCTAGCGTACCAATTAATGAGATGACCACCCATCTTCATAATATTTTCCATAACTGTCACTGTAGTGACTCTGTATGTGTGTACCTGTACTATAAATAGACCATGGCTTACTTGTCTTTTTCTTTTGAATATCTATCTATATATATCATTATAATTCAAACTATTTCATTATAATTTTATAAACTTTGTTATTTGTAAATAAATAGTTACATAAATTAAATAAAAAAAGAACAAAGTCCTATAAAAATATGCCTTGCTGAGTTTCTTGCCGGAGTATTCTCAGTCCAAGTGTATTCCGAACCGGTGGTAGAATCAATTGTAACGTTCATAAGTGCCTTATTAGGGCCTAAACTGAATAAATGATTTAGAGTTTGAGTTTGAGTTTATATATATAAAAAACAATTACCGTCCGTTAGTCTCGTAGAAACTAGAAAATGGCTCGATCAATTTATTTTTCGTATTGTTCGCTTCAATACTGGGGTGGTGTAGAAAAAAGAAAATTAGGAAAAACCCAAAGGAACAGCCGAAAACTTGAAAAAATCGTAATTTTGTAACTAAAACTGTACACGATGTGGCCAATATCATTTAGTATCATAATATAAGAAAGAAAAACTTATAAATTAACCTTTTCATTATTATTTCTTAATCTATTAACAAAAACTAGACCAGTCTAACAAATGGTCAGCTAACTTTTTGTTGATAATAATATCATCATTATATTCAGCCAATGGTAAGAAAGTCCAACTGCTAAAGATTCTACATTCCAACTCCTATATTTTTATTTTTAGGTTCAATAATCCACAGTCACGACTATCGAGTACCAGACCCTTACAGAGGGCGCCGTGTCTTGATAGTTGGTGCTGGACCATCCGGAATGGATATCGCTATCGATGTGGGAAATATCAGCCAGAGCCTGGTTCATAGTCAACACTCGAGGGTAACTTTCCAAACGAAATTTCCATCGCATTTCAAGAAGAAACCAGATGTTAAGGAGCTAACTGAAACTGGAGCTCTGTTTGTTGATGGAACTTTTGAAGAGGTTGACGATATTATTTATTGTACAGGTAATGTTATCTTATATAGACTTTGCTGTCATTTAAAGGATCATTGCATACTAAACTTTATGGGGATTTGATTATCTTTCGATGTAATTTTTAATTTGTAATTTGTATGTGTATGTACCTATGTATTATAGCAGAGTTTGGTCTCTTTTTGTCAGTTAAAGTTTCACACTTTTATTTCTAGGTGTACCTATTATTACTCAGGATCGAGTTAATCCTTATGCACGAAGAATAGCACGTTTCTAAGAATCAATGTTTTTTCTGAATAAATTCTGCCATGACACATTTTACGAAGACGTGAAATAGAAATACCTATCGCTATCAACTCTACTAAATCGTTTCTTACTAATCGTTTTTGTTTGCCAGATCTACATATTTTAGTATCGAAGTTTTTCCTTTTACAGAGCCCATTAAACTTATTATTTTTCTAAACAATACTTAATTGGTACAACATCATGTTCATTTTCAGGTTTCTTAATGGACTACCCATTCCTGGACGAATCAAGTGGGCTGACCATCGATCCTCGCAGCGTGGTGCCCCTGCACAAATACATGGTGAACATCAACCAGCCAACTATGGTCATTTTGGGTCTCGTGGTTCGCGCCTGCTTAGTCGTCGCTTTAGATGCTCAGGTAAAACACTCTACACTAGGTGTAGTTTTTTTTCGCTGTTCTAGGTAGATACTTTCAATTGTTACATTTCCTTTGATTTTTGGTTTATTTTAACGAAAAATATAATAAGCATAACAATACTTATCTCATATTCAATATTATTTTTAGTTATAATAATGGAAGCAATTTTCAAAACACATTAATCTTTTGTTGTCAATTTAACTTCTCGCTTAATATTCTCGAAGTAGGAAGTAGGCAGAGAAACCCCTTTGTCACAGAAATGTAATATATGTATAGGTATACCTATCTAGTTTCTTCTGTTTCCCAAATAATTCTTATACAGAAATGTCGTAAACGCAATCGTGATTGTAGCATTTGCTAACAGCAAAAACTCGCACTAGACACTCTTGATCTCAAACTAAGTGAGACGCTTATGTAAGAAGAATTTCTCAAGAATTAATTTAATATTAAAAACATCTAATTTTATTTTGGAACTCTTTTTTCCAGGCTCGGTATGCAACAGCCCTAGTAAAAGGCAACTTCACATTACCGTCTCACGATGAAATGATGCAGGAGTGGCAGAAACGAGCTGACAAGATTCGATCTAAAGGTCTACCAATGTCTTTCATACACACAGTGGCAAATAAAGAGGTAAACTATGGAGACTACATTTTGAATGAGGGGAAAACGCGGGAATATTATATTTAATTTCCTTGGAATGGGAATGACTGCCTGTATAATGCTCATTTATTATGTATGGAACTAGTAATCACTGACGAAGTTACGAATTATAAAATGTGTTATTAATGTAGGCATACCATTAATATATAATGAACTAGCCAGAAGGTATATAACGATTATAATAGTTTAAACAAAATGCCCTTTTACGATAATTTTTTAACTGTTTCGTGTTCTACTCAAGTAATACCTGCGAATTTCTTGAAATGGCTTCTTAGCTGAAGCCATAGATGATTTTATAGTTCCTGTAATTATATAACTAACCTTAGATAGTTTTCAAAAATAACCCATCTCAAAATTTCCATCCAGTATATGAACCTCCGTAAATAATAGTACATTAATAAATAATATATACCTATAATATAACTAAACTACACGTCAACTAGGTAGATACTAGTTGACATAACATAACATGATTGTTCTGTTTTAGGATCAATACTATGCCGATTTGTCCACCGAGTCCGGTATAGAAAGAGTGCCTCCAGTCATGTTCAAGATCCGAGCCACGGATATCGAAGCTAAGTTGGAAAACTTATATACTTATAGAGACTACGTTTACACTGTTATAGATAATGAACATTTCATAAAATCGAAAGAGCAGAAACCCTTTAACTGTAGTAGAGAAGATAATAGTTTAACACTATGATATGTACATAGAGATCTTAGGGATTTAATATGAATTGTTGATAAAATTTATGGTTCTTCAATAGATAATAATTTGAACACTTAATTGATTTATTTTTGCTATAATACCTGCATGATTAAGCCGAAAATAATGAATTTTGTAACCGTCTGTTTTATTTTGATCAAATACTTAAAATTTTCATGTTAAATATGACTATAATTTTACTGTAAAATTTATTACACAAAATAAAAAAGCGAATATGTGATTATTATAAAATATATTTGTACTTATTATTTTCTTATTCCTACAAATGGTAACAACGATATTAACAAACTACAAATAGAATACCACAGTCATTTTGTTAACTGTTAGGTCTTTTGTTCGTTTGCGCATTAGTTTGCGCACGGCAATAAATGATTGACAAGTAACTTGCAATGTCAAAGATCCTTGTAATGGGATAGTCGCATTTCCTTGTTTGATATGCTAATTCTGATATCCTTTACAATACTTAGTAAATTTAAAATTTGTATAGTATAGTATATATTATATTAAAATTTTAATTTAAGTTTAGTTCAGTAAGTAGTATTTCAAATTTATTTTCTTTAAATTATATCTTCAAATATTTAAAGTAAAAAATGTTATTTTTTTAGTATAAAAATGAAAATTATAAAAAAAATAACATAACCAGTTACTTATATAATAACAATGATAAATAAAATATAGGTAATAACTAAGTATTTTATTTCCAATACTGTCGGGCTACCGCTGAAAATGGTAGTGAACTTTCATTCATTGCATTTGGCGCCTATTTTCTGGAATTCTGTTTTAATAATGGAATA
This sequence comes from Tetheella fluctuosa, assembly GCA_951216915.1. NCBI lineage: Eukaryota > Metazoa > Arthropoda > Insecta > Lepidoptera > Drepanidae > Tetheella > Tetheella fluctuosa. Next base: position 5,665,528 of record OX578231.1, on the reverse strand, counting down.
CGCGAATATCAATCAAGTCTATTGGGAAATTCACTGAGCCTTCCGATGCCCTGCGGGGGTTCTCTAAATACGGACACGTAGCACCGCTAACAATACTCGTAGTTAGAGATATTAATTGAAATTATACAAATGGCAATTGAATTGAATAAACCAAAAAATTGCAATCAACTTAATTATTATATGGCAATTTTTCACAAATCATTATCTCATTAGAATTGTCATTTAAATAATTAAACTATATTATAAAACCTCAGGAATTTATAGGTTAGATAATGTTTGAAATAGCAAGTAAGTACTTGACTAACAAACATACACATCAAAATAATAATTATAATCCACGACAACTTTTACATTCAAAACAAGCTAATCCTTTCACCCTTTGTCATTAACGCTATTTATAAAGCAATTACGTTTAAGAAAATCTTTTAATTCCTATTAATCTTCAATGTCACATGGATAATCTTTCCTGGGATTGTACCATCTCTCATAATGATGATCATCGATGACTTTATAATCGTAATCTCTGTAGTTGAGTAAGTCATCTAAACGGTTCATTGCGTTGAAGTCCCTTATCTCTGACAATACTGGTGGTACTCGAATAACAGCAGCCTCATCAGTTAGATTAGCAAAGTATTTATCCTGTAATATAAAAAACAATATTTTTTTCATATGGTATTTTTTTTGCTAATTTGGATCACCTTATCTTTAATAATTTCTGCAATACAATATATAAATGCAAATGCGATAGGAGCCTTTCCAAACGTCAATTTATTTACACTAAGTGTACAGAAGGTAAAAAAAATTTTTTTTTTCCAGATTTTATTTTACCATTTTGTCAGCGTGATTAATATGTATATCCATACCAAATTCTTCCAGTACTAAGAGTCTCTGAGCTAAGCTGCGGACAGACAGACAGATGGACATGGCGAAACTATAACTATAAATTCCTTGTTGACTACGGAACCCTAAAAAGCTAACATTATCCTCATCTTATACATGATTTAAGAAATATACTGGGTCCAGTACTAGCACCAATCAACACTTACCATAGCTTGACCAACGACATTGACGTCAACAATCTTCATACCCCTCGTTTGAAGTGTGTGAACGTGGTCCAACCAACTCCTGAGCATGTCCTCTTGTGAGGGCAGTTTGAATTTATCTGCAGCCAGTGCTGCTGCGTAATGACCCTGTAGATACATAAAAAATAATCCTGTCAAAGCAAAATTAACGCTTGGCTAAGGCTGTGGGTTTGAAGTTACAATGAAAAGAGTAATTGTTGAGATTTTCGACGGCTCTTCTCAGCAAAAGCAACCTTCCGAACCGAGCGTTAAAGCGTCAATTATTAATAAGTGCTTGTGAAGGCCTATTTGAATAAAAAATATTTTCATTTTCATTCAATGTGTTGAACTTTTTCTTTACAATAGATAAGCTTGTTTGACCTCAATTGCACTATAAATAAATAAGAAATACACACAAAGCCTAGGAGAAAAATCATAAATACAGCTCCCGGAACACACCGGTACACACTTAGCAGTTAAATATAGCCCATGTTACTGAGGGATAATGTAGCATTCTAATGGTGAAAGAATTTTTGAAATCGGTCGGTTTTTGAGTTTATTACAAAAAAAAATACAAAAATACAAATCTTTACTCTTTATAAAGTATATAAGTATAGGTATGAAGTATAACAGTATGATATAATACATTCTTGTATTTCACGTTATTTACCTGTGTTTGTAACAATCTAGTAGTGGTTCCCTTAGCTATACCAATAAACGCCATACTGGGGCGTTTTATATTTACAATTTGTTGATACAGTGGCAGAACGAACTTATTTGATGTTGTTACTCCTGCATTCTGATCAAGGAACGGAAAACTGTAGCTGAACCCTGAAATAGGCAATATATTATAACTTGAGGACTTGGGAATAACAAACATGAACGAATATATATTTTACTACGGTTTTATAAAACAAAAAATATTAATACCTACGTGTACCTATTAGTATTAGTCTTTCGTGAAATGAAAAGTAATTCTACAAGTCTTTCAACGTTAGCAAAGAAAGTAAAAGACACTTTCGATCGAAATTTATAGTTTTAAACGAGGAATAATGTGTTAGATGTGCTATAGCTCGATCGTGTTACGATAATTCTTAAGATGATTCTACTATTATAGTTACGAGAAATCTACTTGTATATGTATAGGCTCTAAGTTGCTCTAACAAGAAAAAGTCTGCAAAAAATTTAAATTTAAAATAAATAATAAATATTCTGGGACATTATTCGTCACACACGGCCATCTGACCCCAAACTAAGCAGAGCTTGTGCTATGGAAGCCAGATAACTGATATACTACATATACTACTTTTCTTTTGTAAATACATACATAATATATAACTAGTTTCCATCCCGCGGTTTCACCTGCGTTCCCGAGGGATCTTGTGTTCTCCCGGGATATAAATTAGCCTATGTCCTTCTCCATACCATGGCTATCTGCGTACCAAATTTCATCGCGATCGGTTTAGCAGTTTAGGCGTGATAAGGTAACAAACAAACAAACTCACTTTCGCATTTATAATATTAGTTAGGAAGTTACGATAACAAAAGGAATCCAAGTACGTATTAGACGTATTTCCTTAAAGATTTTTGACACTTGTGTTAGAAAAGTTTCGATAGAGCTTTACCTGTGCAATAAATAACTATATCAATCTCTTCAAAAGTGTCATCTTGGAATATCGCTCCATTAGTTGTGTAGGTTTTGATATCAGGCTTCTTTATATAAGTCTTTGCGAAGTTAGGCTGGTTATAAACGAGATGGTGGCTATGGACCAGCTTGGCGGTGACATTTGACAAATGTATGGCAAGGTCAAGGCCAGAGGCGCCAGCTCCAACTATCATCACTCTGCGGTTTCTGTAGTCTTCTGGGTCTTTGTAGTCGTGACTATGGATGATTTTACCTGAAACAAATACAAGTAGGTAAATTGCAGCTTTATCTATAGAATGGGATCAAAATCATCAGATGAACAAATAACAAATTCAACATCAATATTTGCTGCTACGCCCAAGCTACACATAATCTTGTATTCTCCAAATCAGCCATCAATTCAAGTCTTTTTTCACTCCACTGTGAAATAATGTTTATTTGGACTCCAAACTTACCTTTAAAACTCTCCTTTCCCTCGATATTAGGTATAACAGGTTTATTATATTGGCCGATAGCTATTGCAACGAAATCGCAAACCTCTGTGTGGTTCACGCTCGTGTCAACCTTCGTATACGTCAGGTTCCAGTGGTCTCCCGCCCATTTCACCGACGTGATCAGACTTTGGAACTGTAATGTTAAAGATTTCAATTGTATGTAGTAAGAAATACACATGTTTTTGACGTTGAATAATAGTATCTAGGTAGAGCTAAGGTATTCTTTAAGTGACTGCTTCCAAACAGAATCTTATTCTAATTTTAATTTACTATCGTTAAAACATTATATAACCTATAACCTTACTTAATTATCGGGCAATCTGACACAATCATAATTTTTCATTTAAGCAAACCTCAGAATTGTTTTGTTCCTATGTTGTTATTTTATGATATTAAACTTGATTTAATTGTCGGTCTCAGAAACTGTACCTATATGCAATCTCAGAAACAAGTTTAAGAACCAACAACTTTATAATAATAGCATTTAAGTTTGGCCGGTTTCAACTCTCACAGATTGTCGGCAAAATGTAACATTATATTTTTTCATGTTTGTTTGCAATTTGATGTAAATATTAAATAACTTTCGGTATATGTTCGTATAGCTACATCTTCTTGTTATAATTATTACCCAACTATCTTATAAGAAGTATTGCCTTAATCGCCTCAAATTGCGTCACTTGACTGACACTTTCTTTTTAAGTCAAGCAGTAATAAAATGTGTAACATAATATAACAAGTTCTTGTATTTATTATTATCAAGTTTTAATAAGTGCCAAAAAGTGAAATCATAACTGCTTCTTCGACCGACGGAAATATAAACCTATAGATAAAAGGTACTCTAAAATGGTTGACATATTTAATATGCAAAAAGTTTGCGTTAATTCAATATGTCGTGTGCGCCGAAATAAAATCTTGATGCTTCATCTAAAAAGTGATTTTCGGTGAGCCGTCTCATGTCAATCTAGAATAATTTTATCGTTATTTTATTACTTAAATAGTTTATCTACTAACAACATAGAGATCAAAGTAGTTCGAAAGAAATTGATTTTATTTTGATTTACAATAATTCATATAGGCTTAGTATCCAATATATTTTTTATCATTAAATTAATTTATTATTTATTTATAAGTAGTTTGTTTTTTATTATTTATTTAATTAATTTTAGTTTAGGTACAACAGATTTGTATAAAAATCAATATTGATTAACCAAATTTTGCTGAAATTTGATCTTGACATTAACTTGCATAAAAGTAGCATATAAAATATACTTAGTATGTTACGTATACAATTTAATCATCCACCAAACACGAAGATAGATCTCAACCACTGCATAACTATCAATAATATTTATCAAAATTTCTCATTAGCGAACAAGTTTCCTTAAAAGCCATGATTCACGACGGCTCACTGGTTCCGGTATAACGACTCGATTATACGATTGGCTTTGTCTTCAATTATGTTGTTTTTATAGCTAAATCACGCGTACTATTTATAGACTGCATAGATTCAAAAACCATAATTACAGATGTTCCCATAGATGGAATGAAATGTGTGAGATCACAATTGTAAGGATTATTAACTGAGATTATTTTTCTAGTCACGTCACGTTAGATTGCATGGCCGCCGTTACGGTGTGAGTAAACATATTTACGTAAACTTGTTTAAGCTTTATGTTCTACATATTAAATTATAAACTTGCATCAACGTCTTTTGAAATGATTAAACATGCAGTGGTTTTAGATATTCAATAGATGTTATATTATTCTAAACTAGCTATGCCCGCGGCTCCACCCGTATGGTTATTTTTGTCTCTAACTTTTTACTCATAATCAAGGAACCTCTTAGGTAGGTACCTATTTAAGTACCTAACTATGAAAACCGCACCACAATTCGGGAAGTAATTCAAAAATACGTTGCATTTTATAATACGTATGGTTGGGATTATGTCTACATAACAATGAAAAATGGTATAGATATAGAACAGTTCCTAATTGTCTTTTGGAACTGCTATTTCTTTAAACGCTAAACCGTCTAAACCGTCTCCTTCTCCCCGAACTAAGTCAAATCTATCTTATAAAATCTTAACTTACTTGAACATACTTCACAAGGTCGAATTTTTTTGCAAAGTTCTTGAGATATTTGTAAAAGCAAATTCCCGTAGGATAAGATGGTGTACCTTCTGGGAACGTGAAACCTGCATATTCCATAGTTTGTCGTGGAGTGTTGGTTCTGTAAATACAATGATACGATATTATACTAGATATATTTTATCATTAAATGCAAGAAGGTTTCAAAATTGTGTTTTATTTCTTAGCGAAGGCCGCCCATTATAATAAAAAAAAATACATTATAATTCATATAGGTCTCCGTATAATTCATTTGAAGTATTTCTTGTTGTTTTTTTTAAATTATTTTTGGTGTACAATATAGAGTTATCTATCTCTTAAACTAGAGAGAGGTTATTCTAAACATAACGAGTATATAAATATGTAGTTCCCAGTATGTACCTAACATCTATTAACAAGTTATTGCAAATGTGTTCATGATGATTTTCTCAATGTGACCCTATGACTGAGTTTTTAAATAAATGTCATACAAATATACATATTAATTTCTTGGTAATCTGCAATGTATAGATCCGTATTACATTTGCATAGGCAATGCCAAAGCATATACATTCATACACCATAATTATTTCTAGGCATTACGCCTGCAGTCTATTTTTTCCAAAGTAATAAATTTATTTTCCTGCTATCATAATATCTACTCCGACATTTCTTTACATGTACATATTATGTATACCTACCCGGCATACTATGTGTAATATATGTTACAAGTCATCTAACTGACCCCAATTGAGTCATCGAATTAGGTATTTATGAAATTTTACAATCACAAGATCGTTTTGTAATATTTTAAGAAATCATAAAAAATCAGCATCCAATTTATATATCTTTTGGGATATTTTACATTTAAAATATATAGCCTCAATCATTTATCTGAGCCTCTGAATTAGTCATTGGAAGACCTACAAAAACCGGTAGGTATATGGCGGTCATTCTTGAGTTATTTTTTTCGTTCATATTTATAATAGACCGGACACCAAGCTGTCCTAAAAAATCTAATTATCTCCGTAAATATCCTTGATTCCACCGATAAGTAAGCAGCTTATTCATTAGGTACTATTTAGCGACGACGGAGGTTAAATTAATAGTTTCTCAGTTGTTGTTTTTTTTCAGATTGAGATTGAACTGGGCAATAGATTAGCTCGTCTTCGTTAATTAAAGAGATGTCTAATTGGCCAATGGCAATTATAAAAAAATGAGTCTAACCTGAGGTTCTTGTACATATGAGTGAATAATGGTAGTCCATCTTCATCAGTCCCAACGTGCGGGTCAAATCGCCATGTACCTCCTATGTGCTTAGTCGCCTCGAATACTGTGAAGTTAACTCCATACTGCTGCATGTACCGTGCGGTACCCAGTCCTGTGTACCCAGCACCGATCACGCATGCGCGCTTTGTGGGATTTGGCTGGAATCAAAGGGAAACTATATCTATAGAATACTCGAAGATACTTGCTATCGAAGCGAAGTTAAGACTTGCTCCCATCCATCAACGGGGTAGACGTCAAATCTACAGAAATTACCACCGCTTCGGAAGTCGCCTTCAACTGAGAAGAACCGACAACAAACTTTTTATTTTTTGGACAGCCTGACACAATGTTGGAGGGGATATAAGGCTTTTTTCCTTTTTAACTTCGTTCCTGGCGGGAGTCTGACACGATTTTTCCCATCTGTCCCGTTGACTGGACAGGAGCGCCAAGGTGGATAGGAGCAAGTCGAAGTTTAGTTACTTTTTCTATGAAAGTGAGGTTTCGCGATGCGTAGAACTAGCTGCTAGGCTGCCAAAGTATACCTCCCTATTCTAGCAAAGTTAGCTGAACTTTTTATTAAACATCTTCTGAGTAATTTTTCTTGTAATATATTATGTAAGTCCAAATAGATATATCTAAATTATCAACAACAATCTGACCAACAGCGCCTAAATATTAATTAATTCTACTCTATATATGGTACTTTCTTTGACAATGTTTTATTTATTAACCGACTTTTTAAAAAAACGAGGAGGTTCTCAATTCAGTTGTATTTTTTTTAGTGGATGTATACTCATTACTCCGTCATTTATGAAACGATTTTAAAATTTCTTTTTTTATTTGAAAGGGTATACCTCCAGTTTGGTCCCATTATTATCAAAATTCAGTTCTGACGATGGAGTCCTGAGGAATTGAGGGAACTCCTCAAATATTACAGGCATATACATAATGATTTTGGTATTTACGGTAACAAATCAAGCATTTGCATTCAGAAAATATCATTTGGTGATGTGAAACTGATGAAGAAGACCATTGAAGATCACCGGAATTTCTCAATGATCCTACCTATTTCTGGGGATAACTTCTTTGTTTACGAACCGATTTTAATAAATTCTTTTGCATTGGATTTAGTATAGCGTCAAAATGGTTCCATTTAAATTTCATTGGTATTAGGCAGTGGACTCCGAAGATATACCAGATAGGAATTGTGTAGTGATTGAGGTATAGTTAGGCTTATGACAATTTTATTACGAGGAGGTACCTAACTATGATCAAGGACGTGTTAGACTGGACTGGACTTGGACTAAGAATGTATACAACGGAACTCCTTAATGACAAACAGCTCGAACGTGCAAATTCAGTACTACCCAGTATTACCTCATGGCAAAATTTAAAGGCGAACATTATAAAGAGTATCATTTAGAATCAATTGTAAACGTTCATAAGTGCCTTACTAGGGCCTAAACTGAATAAATGATTTTGAGTTTGATTTCTGGCAATGCTCTGTGACGAAAGAGTCTGTGTGGCCTATTTAATAATTTATTTGATTTTAAATTAGACAGTGCTATTCCTTCAAAGGTTTTTACACGACTGATAGCTAAATACATACACATTTAGGGTTTAGGCCTTTAGGGTTTTTTTTCTTTCCAAGATCTATAACAGCTGTAACTTGTGCACCGTAACGGCCCAACTCTTACGGACTTTCGTTCATATTTTTTCAATATTTCTGCTTCTGTATGGTTCTGTTTTATTCCATTTCATCTAGCCGTCGTTTCCGCATTCGAAAAGCTGCCTTACTAGGTCTACCCATATTCGTAACTTAAAAGTGTTAAATAAAAATAATTTGTAAATAAAATAAAAACCGACTTCAAAAACTGAAAAGCATAAAATAAATATTTTCTTTCTACATCATTTTGAAGTCGGTGCCAAGTAAAACATTAAATTTACTAAAGATAGCACAAAACACAAAACAACAACAACAATAACAAAAAATCACACTAACTCAAAATATTATCAAAAATAAATTAACCTAAAGATAACAACAACAACTTAACTAAATTTAGTATGTGTTTATAGATCAATATTCTGGGACTACTTAACTAAAAAGAAAACTCGCTGAAACAAAACAAATCAAGAAAGTAATTTTTATGTTTTACTTGGCACCGACTTCAAAATGATGTAGAAAGAAAATATTTATATTATGCTTTTCAGTTTTTGAAGTCGGTTTTTATTTGATTCATAATTCATTGTAAATTTGTAGAAACATTATAATGTCCTTTAAATTTTATATATTTATTTAATTAATGTATTTTAGCAATTTGTGTTTCATACACTAATGGCTTTCAGACGTTAACTTATTGAGGGTACCGCTGAAAATCTCCTCATTTTGATAGCACATTTTATTCTATTTTTGTTTAATATTTAAGCACTCAATTTATCTTTTAAATAAAAACTATGGCTAGGATAAGGTAGACGCTTTGCCATCTAAAAAGGAAACTCTACCAGCCAGAAGAGAATCATGCCCAACGGCAGCGGCAGCAGCCTCGAAGATTTCCTATATATTATTCATTTTTGTATTTTATTGTAAATATAGTATGTATTGGTATCTTAAAAAAAATATATATATATATGTTTCCGGAAAATAACAAGAACCGCAAATTTATAAATTTTCTAGGAAATTTATAAACCTTCGTAAGATTGTAAACAAGAGATAAATTGTATTATTTTCGCCCATATTTTCGCAAATTGATAAACTTACCGAACTCACGCGTAAAATAAGAAGTACTTAAGCAATAACCAAACGCCATGTGCGCCCTGATTGGTTGAATAAGTCACGTGTTCCTCCGCGAGTTTATGAATTTTCTAGGAAATTTATAAACATACCTAATCTAACCTAACCTTTATCCGTTAGTTTATAAATTTACCACAACACGTCACCAATTGATAAATTTGCGAAAATGTGGACGTAAAATGATAATTAATCTCTCATTTACAATCCTACGAAGGTTTATAAATTTCCTATAAAATTTATTAATTTGCGGTTTTTGTTATTCTCCGGTGACATATATTTTATATTATATTTAATCTGCCTTCATGCAGGTTAATGACCAACACTAATTACTCTCGTTATCGGCATAGTGTGCCCTAATCGTGGGATAATCCTATGCTTAACCTACAGGCCGATTGAGGTAGGTACTTATGTTGAACTCAACAGATACAAACTTACAAAACTGGAACCGCTACTGGCACAATTCTACAGATGGTAGTGACGACTACGTCAGTAGTGGTTACCACCTTCAGCGACATCACTTGGTGAGATTGTGGACACAAGCATATCCATGGTAAAATAAGAATTAGTAGGTACAAAAAGCGTATTATATGCCAAGTTTTAATACTGCGGATTCCATGATTTATTTAACCCATTAAGAAAAACTGTTATTCGATCTGTTTTTTTTTTCTATTAACATTTTACCGGTACGGACCCTGGAAGTGCCGATTTTGACTTGCACTTAGCCAGTATTTTTACGTGAAGCGTTTTTACTCTACTGACTACTACGCTACCTACTGAAATGATAAAAACTAAATTACTTAATTAAACTTTGGTTTTTGCGACCACTTATTGTATTGCTAAGGACCACTTTTGGAGCAAAATAATTCTTGTTTGTTGCTTGACTCAGAATAACTGGTATTTATTTAATTTTACGTTTTTGTAAATTTTCCTTACGCATACATAAAGGTTATTTGTGACGATTGAGATAAATGGTGAATCAACGGTCATAAGACCTTTATTTAAAACAAATTCATATGAATAACAAGGTACGAAACAACCAAAGATCATGATGGAATATACAAAGTATGGATATTTTAATTATTATATATTAATAATAAATTTTCATTGAATACGTTGCAATAAAGTAAAATAAACACTAAACCTCCTGTAAAATAACTAATTAGATACTTCACCTATAAAAAATCTCTCTATGTCCGTGATAGTAAGTTGTGTATGTGTTAAATTTACTTATTTACATGCTGTAAAGCAATACTATGACCGTTTAACCCTATTTTTGCCTTGCATAATGCGGGTTGCGCGCGCGCATGACATATGCCGCGAGCATGTAAATCGCATTATTTTATAAATTGGTACCTAAATAATGATTGTTTTGTTAATCTTTTAAAACATTGGGTATTTCCATTTCCATTATTTCCAATTCTTAAGTAGGTAATTAGTTATTTTAAGATGTGAGACGTGTGTATTTAGTTAATCCGTCAATACAAAAAATACCACAAAGGCGTTCTTTAAACTCAATTAGGCCTTAAGCAGAAGGTTCAAGGATGATTTGATGAACTTTAACTGAAGAATTTAAATAAATTACATAGAAAAATTAAGAAAGATTGAGTATTCATTGGCATTGTAAACAAATCGACAACTTTTCTAAATCCTTGTTTGCTTTTGGCATAGATTAGTATTGTGCCTAATGACTCTTTAAATAGTTTAGGTTTACTTAGATAATAATATGGTGAACGGGATAGCCTTGTAAGCACCAATATTACATATTATTTGAATTGAACGGCAGGATTATATTACTATAAGTATCCATGCCGATATCAAGGACACTTAGAGAAACGGTCTTAAAGTGTACCTTGTATTTACTGTGTACTAAATTAATACATACCAATCAGATAATTAATTATATCAACTTTTAATTTAGAAACAAAAAATAAACTAATTTAAGACAGCCACTGCCAAGTGCAACTGCCGGAATACATCAGTGAGGGTGGTAGCCAGCCAGTTAGGTACTATAAAGTTCATTGTAGGGTTCAAACCCACGACCTTCTCCGTGGCATCCGACTTTACTGACACAGTAGATATTATAGGCACTGAGCTATAATCACGTTTGTTCGAATCACAAATATTTCACAGTCTGACACTCGTTTAATATATTATGCGAATTAACATGTTTCTTGTGGATAAGATCTCGATGGTCTAGATAGAATATATAATCCTACTAGCTTCTAGCGCGGTTTTACTCGTGTTCTGATTTGATTAACATCCACTTTACTTTTTCAATATAAGTAGCTAGTAGGATTGTAAGCTAGTAGGATTATATATTCTATCTAGACCATCGAGATCTTATCCACAAGAAACATGTTAATTCGCATAATATATTAAACGAGTGTCAGACTGTGAAATAAACAACGTCTGTCCCATAACAGGTCGTCAGCTGTTATCAGCAGACCATTAATCATTGGAACTTAGAAAGCTATTACGAAAGGTGTCACAACCCATACAAAGCGGTCTGTATTTGGATAACGTATAGTAATTAGCCGCAATCGTCGACGCTGATACATAAGCCAAGTTTGTTGTTTTTGATAATAACGCTCCGTGGTTTCAAACGCGATTAAAAAAAAAAAACCGTTAACTTTTCCGATGTTTGATGAACAAATCCAACAAATCAAAGATCAATCCATAAATATCGGTCGAGCCGTTCTTGAGTTATAAATAGTGTAACTAACCCGACCCGATTATATTAAAATTAGTATAGATATGAAAACAAGAATCTCCTGAATACTATGTTACATACTTGTACCTCATAGAGCAAAAAAATATGACAGATATGTTTATAATGGAACGTGTTTTCTATTCAAACAGGAAAACGTAATTGCAAAAGTAACTTATATATAAATGGAACTAGGAAGTTGGACTGAACTAGCCATTAGGCAGTGACGGATTTAGGTAAAGGCTGCAGCATTTGAGGGGCCCCAAAATTTAAAAGATTGCAAAAATTTTAGAGGGACCTGAATCCAAGTATTTTTCCTGATCTCTTAATTAAGTCTTTGATTAAGTTTTTCGTAAAATGTGAGATTGAATTTTACTATTTTTTCTCTCACTGTTAAACTGTGGAAAACTATGATATGGAAGAAATCGATTAATTCAATAATTATTATATAAATATATATTACAAAAAAAAATTCATATCAGCCTAGGACGCCATCGCCATCAAATCTGCCACTGCCATTAGGTATGAAATAATAATGAGTCTGACAGCGTTTCCTACATTATTGAATCCACTTTCTCACATTACACATTTTCCAATTAGAAAAGGTGGCTTATTAAATACAAGCATCTCGGTTCTCTTCCCTCGGTTATACCCGTGTTCCCGAGATATCTTATATTTTCCTGGGATATACGTAAAGTATTCGCGAGGAAACCATGGCACGGTGGTAGGGTAGGTACTTTGGTACCCGCCTGGCTGGCTACCACCCTCAAGTTGAAAATCTCTCGCCAAAATACCTATCTATTGGTGTTCCGGCAGCTGCACTTGAGAGCCAGTTCCTTCTGAGCTTTGTGTGCTTCGGCCACATCATCACTTACCATAGTGAGATTGTAAACACACGCCTATAAAAAGTGAAAAAAAAACAATATGTTTTTCACTGGTATAATCTATCCATGTGCCAAGTTTCATCCAAATCATTTTTTCACATTTATAATGAAAGTAGGATCGTGATACCTATGCATTAAAAAAATATTACCTACCTACTACTAGAAGTTATAATTTTTTTAATCTTTTAACACTTTTAGTAAGATGTAAAGGATGACCTTACAAAAAAAGATGCAATTTCCAAAAATAGTCATCGTTCAATATGTCGTGGTCAACGACTTCCATATAAAATCAGTCAAGGATTTCCGGTGATAATTCAACTTATAGGATGCATCTGACATTTTCCCATAACAACAATTCGCGATTGTATTCAGAGATCATTATTTTCGTCCGTGACACGACTGTCCAGTACTCGGGCTTATTTCCATTGTTCATCATTTATAATCCGGTATCCAATATAATAACACCAATTACGTGTACTCAGACCTACCCGATATGTACACAAAATTTAATAAAAATCGGTCGAGCCGTTTCTGAGGAGTATTGTAACTAACATTGTGACACGAGAATTTTATATATAAGATTATGTGATTTTATTAATATCCTATTCATTACTATCAGTTTTTCACAGTATTATTATGTTTACTCAATGTATAGCAAAGGCAGTACTGCAATTTTTGCAATTTTCAAAGAAAAGTAGTATATGTAGTATATCAGTTATCTGGCTTCCATAGTACAAGCTCTGCTTAGTTTGGGGTCAGATGGCCGTGTGTGAGGAAAAATGTCCCAGAATATATATTTTTTATTTATTATTTGAGATACAATTGAAAGCCGTATAGTCCTGTCTTGGCATCATCGGTAGGTACATAATTGTCATATCATAATATGTAGGATATTATAGTGAGAACTATTCCATATGTTATAAATAAAGCGGAAATAAATCCAAAGCGCGTTGAACTCTTTTATTTAAGAAAAATCAATCGTGTCAAAGTAACCATTGTACGTGTAGTTGTTTAAGTTTTTTGAAGCCTTTAATGTAATCGAAACTTAAAGAGATAAGAGTCTTTAATAAGTAATCTACTCTCTATACCATTGTCCAACCCAACTGCACTATTTGTCTGTACTAACCCTACGACATTGTCGCTATATCTCATGTCTGTAGTATTGGCCCTAAAATCAATAACAAAAACGTCTTTTTTACTATGGATTGTTTGAGTTTGACCAAGCTTAGCATGGTAAATGATGTGGCCGAAAGTGGTAAGCACACAAACCTTAGAAGGAACTCGCTCCCAAATGCTGGTACACACCGGTAGGTGTTTGGTGACAGATTTTCAACATAAGAGTGGTAGCCAGCCAGGCCAGTACCACAAAGTACCATAACACCGTGCTATAGTTTCCTCACGATGTTTTTCTTCTCCAAAAGTTCAAGCTCATTGTAAGATTCGAACCCACGTCCTTCGTCACTTAATTTGACGTCACTACCACTGCTCACCACCATCATGTAATATCGCGTAATGTCGTGTTTTACTATGGAAATGAACGCTTAGCCGCTGCAATCTATAGCATGTAGCATAAAAGCGACAATGCAGGCTGGCCGGTTGCGAAACACTTCCCGTATTCTCAAGCTGTATTTTCCGCACTCCACGCACGAAATGTGCCATTTTACCAACATTCACTCGCGATTATAATCACTAAAATATTACAATAATTCATTCTTTAGTATTGTATTAAACATAATTAAAGGAAAAGTTTGTTTAATTGACTTAAATTATATATAACAATTATTACGTTCAGTAACCATAATACGTAACGAATGAGTAAAATTACGAACGAATCAGTTCGCGTAAATAAATTAAATAGATTGTATGTACATAATAAAGAATTACTGAATAATATTGAATATAATTGCGTTATTTAAAATTTATATACCTAAGTATTGTGTTATCTTTTGCATAATTAAAAATTAACTGATGCAGAAAAAACTTTCTTAGTCCGATAGTACTGCGAGAAAGATAAATTAGTCTAAAATAAGCTTAACTTAAAACAATACATATTCAAAAATTAAGGAAAATTAAATAAATATACATCTTTTTTTAAATGTCCATAGGGAATCAAAATTATTCTTTTTAAATCAAAAAAACCTACCACACTCAATCCATCGGTGGCTTCCAAAATAAAGTTCAACAAACATAGAACAGAAACACACGACCACAAACGATATTCCATTATTAAGTTTTATGTTTTAAATGCACCATAAACAAATCTATTAAAATATACGTAAACTTTAATTGTTTTACGGACACGGACGTGCGGCTTGGTCTGCTTTGACTGAGTGAAGAGACGACTAATGAGCAAGCTGAGGTGCTCACTCTCAGTAGGGCTGAAGTAGGGACCTGCTAGGCGACCTTGACGTTCAGGACTAGGGCTGACTCACTTACTTTTAAAAATCTTGAGCTAACGTTAGTTATATCACATGAACCGATTTGAATTATTCATTCAAATACTTTTGTTGACTTTGAAGATATGATGAAATTATTCAATGGTTAAGAGCATAAGTTACGCGATTGACATATTTTATTATTACCTAATGCTTTATTCTATTATATTATTTAATGCTTTTTAGAGAAACCTATCCCAGGGTCAGTTAAATGTATGTTTTTTTAGTTAAGTATATCAGATGATAATATTAATAAATGTATTAATTTAAGTAAATGGTCGACCCTAACGAAGTCCTACTGACTCATAAAATATACTTATCCTTATCGCTTCAGTAACCGATAGACTATCGGTTTAATACTCGGCTAGAAACTGGAGGTCCTAGGTTCGATTCCAAGATCGAACAAGGTACTAATGTACGTTTATTTATTTATAAATGAATTATCTGTTGCCCGGGATTGGTAATGTTCCCCAGAGAAGGCGACAATACACATCACATGCCACGGGGACTTAAAATATTTTCGGTGAAATGTGGGTTACAGTTTAGAGACTTCTGCTCTGCCTACCTCTTCGGAGATAATAGGCGTGAAGATACATATATTTCTTATCTCATCTATCTTCTATATAATAAATCTGTAGAACAAGCGAGTCTATACATTTTTTTTTTTACCAAAAATGGAGTGTGAGTGATGTGGAAGAGTAACAGAATGCAAAGAGATTTTTTTCTTGTCAGTATGTTTGAACACGCTAATCTTCGATACCACTGAACGGATTTTCATGGAATTTTCACAGGATGGCGGCGTGGCTTGACGCTTCGAACAGGTAGGCTTTATTCCATCGAAATCGGGTGAAGAGAAGAAAAGATATATTTAAAATAAAGTCGGCGCAAGCGAAGCCGCGAGCAAAAGTCTAGTCAATAATTAATCAATAAATTTGTGAATAAAAAAATTCAAGTCACGATATTTATTGATGATAACAACGTTACCTAATCATAATATGAAGAACATAAAGGCTCTATATCACTACATAGTATAAAACAAAGTCGCACCCGCTGTCTGTCCCTATGTATGCTTAGATCTTTAAAACTACGCAACGGATTTTGATGTGATTTTTTTTAATAGATAGAGTAATTTAAGAGAAAGGTTTTAATATATAATTTGTCTTCTATCCGTGCGAAGCCGGGGCGGGTCGCTAGTTTATTTATAAAAAAACATTAAATCTATACTAATATCACAGTCTATGTAACTCTTACAGTCGGCCAACGGACACGTCTAGACGGAGCAATCGTGCGGGGCTTGCGGGGTGAGAGAGGGGCGATAGCGAGCCCAAGCTGACATACACTCGCTTGGGAGACAATGCAGCAATGACGAATGCCTATACAAAGCGGCATTTCGCATGACTTCAAACGCGATAGACCACTGTATGTAATTACGCTGTGCTAATATTATAAAGCTGAAGAGTTTGTTTGGATAGCCCATTTATCGATGAAGTCTATGTAGGCTACTTTTTATCCCGGGAAAACACAAGATCCCTCGGGAACGCGGGTGTAACCGCGCGGAAAAGCTAGTAAATAAATAAGTAGGTACCTATGCTATCTATTATATACCATAGCGTAGTCAGACTGAACCCATAGGTACTTACAAACTCGAATGAATTTACTTACATACAAAAGACACTAGAGTACCTATGTTCTTAAGTAATTACTTTCTCCCTGACGAGGCTTACCATTGGGTTTTCACTTTCTTCTTGGTGCATATCTTGACAATGCAAATCTTCAATCGAAAGGTTCATTATGTTCATAATATATTTTAAACATGAAGCATTAAGAACTATATTATGCAGTACAAGTTATCAAAATTGTATTATTCTTTGCCTTATATGACTGTCTTTTTCTTACTTATATTTTTATGAATACTTATAAGGTCATTAAGTATTAGGTATACATACCTCAAAAGGACCGTACTTCACGTATACGTAAACTAGCCAAGAATCAATCAGATTTTTTGAATATTCCCGCTCAAAAGCCTGCACATCGCCAAGACGGGCGGCCCTGTGTGTCCCCACGTCCAGTTACAATTCAGTTTTGTTAAAATAGTTCTTTTTAGGGTTCCGTACCCAAAGGGTAAAAACGGGACCCTATTACTAAGACTTCGCTATCTGTCCGTCCGTCTGTCCATCCGTCCGTCCGTCCGTCTGTCTGTCTCCAGGCTGTATCTCAAGAACCGCTATAGCTAGAGAGTTGAAATTTTCATAAATTATGTATTTCTGCTGCCGCTATAACAACAAATACTAAAAACAAAATAAATATTTAAGGGGGGCTCTCATACAAGAAACGCGATTTTTTTGCCCTTTTATTTGTTTTGTGGTAGTTTCCGTTGACCTAGAATCACGGAATTTGGCAAAAAGCAAGGTCTTACAACACAAATAAAGGAAAAAATCCAAAATATAAAAAAGTTGAAAATCAAAGGGTGTCCCCATACATACATAGTAACTCCAATTAATAAAGACCTTCGAGTTGTATGGGCGATGATACAATTTAGAGGTCTAGTTTAATTGGCAATAACCTCAAATAAGTTAAATAAATAAAATTGTGCGTGATGAACGAACGATGGACGAAGTTTGTACGGAACCCTCGGTGCGCGAGTCCGACTCGCACTTGGCTGGTTTTTTTTTAGCAGGACACGAAGGTGGTGGGTCCAGGGGACCATCGACCACCCTTACACGGACAAAGTTAAAATAGCTCAAATAGGTTAATAACACAGGTCTGCGATGAAAAAGTTTTATGAATAATTTCATCTCAAACATGTAGATGTTGGTCTATATATAGCAAATTATAATGTTTTTTTAACGTATCACGTCACATTATTTTTGCATATAAAATATTTATTTAGATAAATTTTTAATCACCTATAAAAACTTAGGCTGTAATATGAGTCTTAAAATTCATTTTTTGAAGTCTCACATTGATAGTTTCACAGTGAAGAATAAGGTGAACGGTTCCATCAAGATGTAAAAGAGATGGAAAGAAGATATCAAGGTAGTTGACACGTTAATATGATGGCGGACTATTGAGGGATGATACATAGAGATGAAATAAGAATTAATAAGCGAAAACACACAAAACGCAGAGTTTTTACAAAAAGACAATGTTATTGTTAATTGTTTTCTTAATGTATACTTATTGTTGTATTTTTATAGGTACAGACTCAATAAAACAACAAAATTTTCGTAAATTATTCTCATTCATTTTGTTAAATGTGGTAAATGTGACGTAGTATATATCATATGAATACCGTTTTTGATTACTTTTAAGACAATTACAACAAATATTAACAAAGAAAAAAACTTATCGAAAAATAAAATTCGCAGGCCTGTGTAATTTATACTCTTTTTGAACATCCTTTTGTTCGTTTGAACATCGTGTTGATAGACTTAAATCCAATTATGACGATGTAAACGGCGCATTAGCTCAGGTATTGAATTGGTTTACTGTTAATAATCTAAAAAAACTAAATGTATTAAATTTGCATTACCCAACGTAAAAAAAGTAGGCGGTAATTTAATGTTAAATAATGAAGCTCTAAATCTTGTTGAGTCAACAGTATTTTTAGGGATTACTTTAGACTCAAAGCTTCAATGGGGCTCCCAAATTTCATCAGTTGCGGCAAAACTCAGTTCGGCAGCTTATGCAGTTAGAAAAATAAGACAGCTTACAGATGTAGATACAGCTCGATTAGTATATTTTAGTTATTTTCATAGTGTCATGTCCTATGGCATTTTACTTTGGGGTAAAGCTGCTGATATAGAAACAATTTTTATTTTACAAAAGAGGGCAGTGCGAGCTATTTATAACTTGGGCTCTCGAACTTCCCTCAGAGATAAGTTTAAAGAAACTGGCATACTCACAGTTGCATCTCAATATATATTTGCAAATATATTATTTGTGCATCAAAATATTAGTCTTTTTTCGAAAAAAGTGATGTGCACTCTATCAATACTAGAAATAAGCACAAACTTGTAACCTCTGCCTATAGACTCCCGAAAGTGCAAGGTTCATTTCTAGAACTAAGTACACGCATCTATAACAGAATCCCTACTTCAATTTTAAATTTGCCTTTGCAAAAATTTAAGGAACGGATTAAAGCTGTATTAGTAGAAAATGCTTATAATACCTACTGTAAATGATTATTTCAAAGACTCTAATGCTTGGTACATTTGTTTCTTTTGTGTACTATATTGTTATTATTTTGATTTATAAACCTGTTAATAGTGTGATAACATATTGTGTTATAATTCGTATTTCTTGAAATAGTTTTTCTTTGTATTATTTGTAGTAAGCTTAAGTTAGTCATGCTCACTTTGGGGTCTTTGCTTGCGGCGGCGTCGTGTGGCTGGTCACTCACTTCCCTATAATATGTGCGAGGAGGGCGATGGCTGCCACATGCGTCATACTTGTGAACAGGTGCTGCTTGTGGGGGCTGGTCTGCTTAAGTTTGCAATCCATTTGTTTACTAAGTTACTCATAATTTTGATATATTTTTTCCTTACTGTCATATAACACACACATATTGTCAGTGAGACTAGATAAATAATTTGATGTAATGAATCTGAGTTGGTTTTGAAAAGAGTAATTGCCGAGTTTCTTGCCGGCTCTTCTCAGTAAAAGCAACCTTCCGAACCGTGCGTTAGAGTCAGACTATTCATAAGTGCTCGTGAAGGCCTATTTGAATAAAAAATATTTTCATTTTCATTTTACTTGTTTGTTTGATAGCTGTGTTTCATCCGATCGATCCCGTGAATCGGTCTCAGACACTAGAAAATCAAGATTAGTTTTTTTTTAATTTGATCAGAATGCAACTATGAAATTATTAAACATAAGAGTTGGAATTGGAAACCCGAACAATGGATGCATTCTAAGAATATATAGAAATAAGGTTAAGGTAAGTAGTTAGTGAAATACATAATAATTCACTTCAATTTGTGTTTTAAATAAATGCTCAGGAGAAAATATTTTGAAAAGTGCCTAATTTAGGGAAATTTCACGAGGAGTCCGGGGAAAATCAAAATCAGAGGGTAACAAGACTGACTTTGACATTCGAGACCATTGAATGTCAAAAACAGATGACTTTATGTCAAATTGTCAAATCCCATTACAATAATACAACTTCTTTTGTATTAATTTATTTATTTATTAACAGTTAAAAGTATAACGAAGAGCTAAAGTATTTCAAATGTCTCATGGAACAGAAGATGAATTTTCAGACTTCAAGGTATGCTATTTAGGAACTAATAACCTCAAAACAAGTAAACCTTTGTTTTATTTACGTACAATATGTTTCAGATACCGCCGGTGTTTGAAGATCTGAACGAACGAATGAAAGACTATCTGCTGAAACCCGAACGGTTATCAATACACAGTTGGGAGCGATCGCAGACTCACTGGCATCGCGAAACAAACGTCGATTCTTTGTATATAAACGATGATGATGATTTCGGTCCTGATACCACACTCGAGGTAAGCTAGGCAACAAAAATATGTTTCAAAAAGTAAAGTTAGAACATTACCAATAAGTTAAGATTAAAAAAACATCTAATACCTTTAAACGAGCAATTCTTGTATATATATATATATATATATATATATAGGTATATGTATAATCTGAATCTCGGAAACGGCTCCAATGATTTTCATGAAATTTAGTATGCAGGGGGTTTCGAGAGCGATAAATCGATCTAGCTATGTTTCAATTTTAGAAAACGTAAAAAAAAATAATACCTCGAGTAGCTCGATGACCGCATCCAGGTACTAAGTAATTAAATGTGTTATTTTATAATTAAGATTCAAAGCTTTCCCTTTTTTTTTAAACAGGTAATCAGAGACTCTATAACAGGTAAAATTGTCGGGCTAGAAGAAGTAAACATACCTATTGAAGATGACGAAGACTGTCTGTCAATGTCCCGAGCTCCATTGCCCCCTAGCATGGCCACAAGAGGCACTACTACTCAGAGCCCATTTTTGCCTGCTGGCTTCGAAGAGGAATTGGAAAAGATGTTGGATAACGCCTTACAGGCAGGCCAGATCACTGTGGATTTTGAGAATGATGAGTCTGGGAAATTTTTGGGTGAAGGTTTGTATATATTTTTTGTAGCAGTTTCAGCCAAATTTTATTACTGATATTTGATTAATTATTCTCTAAAACCATCATCTGAAAAAGCATCTAGACAATGATGAATTGATTCATAGGAAAGTAGATTTTAGAAGAATGAGTTGCAAATGATGGTTTGATAGATAAATAAATATTTTTATTTTTATATAAATATTTTTGGGACATTATTCCTCACACATGGCCATCTGACCCCAAACTAAGCAGAGCTTGTGCTATGGAAAGAAATCTAATAAAGCCAATCATTAAGGATATGAAAAATATCTATTGGCAAACTGTTATTAATATTATTGACAGCTGACTAGACTGACGAGAAATATATATATAATACAATCTTATTAAACATTATTGTAATTATTTTAATGATCTTAAGAATATTGCATGAAGCTAAATATAATTATTTGCTTATAGACATCCTAACCACAGCACCTGGGTGTAAAGACAGTGTGCTGTTTGCCAATGATGGCTACACTCTGCTCAATCAGACAAACACGGAACCAGAAAAGAAGAATAATGATAAAGAAGACATTGATAAGAACATCAAAATCAATTTAGAAGAAGTTGTTTATAATAATACACATTTAGTAGGTAAATAACACTATTATATAAAATATGTAAAATGTATCATTCATTCACACAAACTCCACCCTGAGGTTTTAGTGGTTGTTCCAAATTTATTCAGCCACTAGGGGTGGTCGACAAACATACACACACATTTATAGTATTAGTTTATCATAGTTGCTGACTATATAATGTTATTTTATATACCCATAGACCTCTGGAAAGATGAAGATCAACTGCAGAAAAAACCAATGAAACCAACACAAAAAATAGAGTTCCAAACAGACAGTGAAAATGACAATTTTCTTGAAGATACCATAATCAAACCACCAGTTGAACTACCAGAGTTACCTATATTAAACATCACCAGTGCAACAGTGAGGCCTGGTGTTACGTCCACGGAATGGGCCGAGATGATAGATGTGTCTCAACCAGTGCTGAATTTTAGAGAGCAAATAAAAGACATGGCTCACGATTTTCCATTTGAATTGGATACATTCCAGAAACAGGTAGGTAATATTACAAAATACAAACTTTCCTATAAGAAAGTGATTTCTAGTAAACTGGATATTTAAAATATCTTTAATACTATATAAAGTAAACGCAATTTATTTGACTATAAACTTTTCAATAAGCAGGTAGTGGTCAATATGTAGAAAGTCAGTCCAACAACAGTCAACATCCTATTGATAAATTTCATAATATATACATTTTTCAGGCTATCATAAAACTAGAGGAAGGCCACCATGTATTCGTAGCCGCGCACACGTCTGCCGGTAAAACCGTCGTAGCTGAATATGCTATTGCCATGTCTAGGAGGAATTGCACCAGGTAATTTTCACGACCACGGCATTTGCTAAGTTCATTGTCCTAACGCACATTGATTATACTGCTCTTATACAAATTTCAAAGATATTCACCCCTTTCATTTTAGTTTGAACCAGTGAGCTTACAAATGCTAGAGTAGCAACGCCTTACAAACATTTCTAGAGAAATACGTTGCCACTTGCGAGTTCAAAAGACGTAGCTTTGAAAACCATGTTAGTCGCATTTCTTCTACCGTCAAACTAATTACTTCAAAACAAGACAGGAACAACACTTGACATTAAGCTGAGAACTATGGCAGATGTGAATACAGGCATATATAAAGTGGCAACGCGTCGAGGCCGTAAACAGCTAATCTAGTTACGATAGTAAAATATAAGATCATTGGTTTGAATACTTTTATTGCACTTATTCCTCAGAGCAATATACACATCTCCCATCAAAGCGCTATCAAATCAAAAGTATAATGACTTCAACAAGCAGTTTGGTGAAGTAGGCCTCCTGACTGGAGACTTGCAGATCAACGCAAAGGCGTCCTGTCTCGTGATGACCACGGAGATATTGCGTTCCATGTTGTACTGCGGCTCTGACGTCACCAGGGACCTTGAGTTTGTTATATTCGACGAGGTTCACTACATTAATAATGCGGAGGTAAATATTTGTCAATTTGTGTCTTTTTTTTTTTTTTTTTTTTTTTTTTTTTACTTTGTATAGGCTTGTGTTTGACCACAATCTCACTTTGGTAGGTGATGATGTGGCCGAAGGTGGTAAGCACACAAAGCCTAGAAGGATCTGGCTCTCAAGTGCAGCTGCCGGAACACACCAATAGGTGTTTGGCGACAGATTTTCAACTTGAGGGTGGTAGCCAGCCAGGCGGGTACTACAAAGTACCCTACCACCGTACTATGGTTTCCTCACGATGTTTTCCTTCACCGAAAGCTCAAGCTCATTGTCTTGTAATATGTATATAGATTATCACTCAGTAGCTTTCGTTTCATGAAACGAAAACTCGTAAATCGTAGTCGTCCACTCAACATTTCTAATCCATAATAGTTACCCTACCAAGAAGGGTAACATAGCTATTGAATTCTTCAAAACTCTAGTTAAACACAATCCTTCTTAACGTAAATAAAAATATATTTATAATTTTTAATATCAACAGCGGGGCTACGTTTGGGAGGAGGTGCTTATATTGCTGCCAGCTCACGTAAGCATAGTGATGTTGAGCGCGACTGTACCAAACACGCTGCAATTCGCCGACTGGGTCGGACGCACTAAGAAACGGAAAGTGTACGTAGTTTCGACGCTCAAGCGACCAGTGCCGCTTTGTCATTATCTTTACACAGGTTTGTTACAAATTTATTACAAGCTTAAGTTTAATTGATACGCATTATTCCATCTCTAAATATACAGAAAGAACCTTTATCTTAAAAAAAAACCAAAACAAGTTTTTGAAATTCTTTGTCTAAGTTAGTTTTAACATGTTTCAGGATCTGGAGGAAAATCAAAGCATGAAAGATTCTTAGTACTGGACCAAGAAGGAAACTTCCAATTGAGAGGTTACAATGAAGCTGTAGCAGCTAAGAAAGCCAGGGAGAATGATTATAAAAAGAACTTTGGACCTAAAGGTAAACTATTTATGGTTGAAAATTGGTTATACTTTTTAAACATACCTGCAAAAAATTTTATACTCGTTACTATGGTTTACTAACGGGTATTTCTTATATCTAAACAGGTGGTAAACAATTTATGAATCCAAAAGCAGAACAGACAATGTGGGTGGCTTTCATTGATCATTTGAAACAAAAGGATAAACTTCCTGTGGTCGCTTTCACACTGTCTCGAAACAGGTAATACTAATTTGAATTCACTCTTGCTGTCTCGTTAACAATCCCATAACCCTATTTGCCTCTTGCTCACACATTTATGTCGTATTTTATTTGACTAATTCTTAATTATTTCAGGTGTGATCAGAATGCAGAAAATCTAATGTCTGTAGACTTGACTACTGCTAAAGAGAAGGGCCACATTAGATCCTTCTTCCAGAGATGCCTTCAAAGGCTTAAAGAGCCTGACAGAAGATTACCACAAGTATGCTGAATTACTTTGCCGTGTAATAAATTATTTTCAACACATTTGCTCAAAAAATGCATTTACGAAGCCTGTATACATTGTTCGAAAGTTAAAAATTACGCACCATACAACGGAACGTGCGGTAAAATAGGTACTCTCACCTAAGTACCTATTTTACCGCATACCCCGTTGTATAGCACCGTGCGTATTCTTCACGGTTTTTTTTAATTTCCATAAAAATATAAGAATTCCACCAAGGAGTTTCACATTACGAGAATAAATAAGGTGATTGATTGAACCTCTTTAGAAGCGCTTTTGCTCAATACGTTTGTCTCACTTTAATACTATTGAGTAAATTAGACGAAAGATGTAGTTCTAATTTTCACCACGTGGATGTGGCGCCATTCGCAAATTCGCGTCATTTTCATATTAGAAATGTCAAAGAAAGTTTCTTTCATTACATATTGTACTGTTTTCTCGCAACTGCGTTGAAAAACATTGTATGACACACGTGCAGAAATTGGTATTTACAAACTCGTGACTATGGTAAGCCCTCGACCTCGTCTCGGGCTTACATTCGTCTACTCGTTTGTAAAAACCAACTTACCGCACTAGTATCATAAATAACTATTTCCGCATTATACCGCAGCCAAATAACTTATAGTTGTGTTCCTGCGCGTGAGTAAGGTCGCCAGAGCTCATCGGGAAAGGGGGAAGGGTCGGCAACGCGTGAGTGATACCCCTGGTGTTGCAAGCGTTCATAGGCTACGGTAACTTACCATCAGGCTTACCATCAGGAGGGCTGTATGCTTCTTTGCCGACAATGGCGACAATTTAGAGCGATGATAGCTCAGTGGTAGTGACGTCTGATGCCGCAGCGAAGATCGTGGGTTCGAATCCTACAATGAGCTTGAGCTTCCGGTGAAGGAAAACATCGTGAGGAAACCATAGCACGGTGGTAGGGTACTTTGTAGTACCCGCTTGGCTGGCTACCACCTTCTGTCGCCAAACACCTAATGGTGTGTTCCGGCAGCTGCACTTGAGAGCCAGTTTCTTCTGGGCTTTTTGTGCTTACCACCTTCGGCCACATCATCACTTACCATAGTGAGATTGTGGTCAAACACAAGCTTATACAAAGTTAAAAAAAAATGTTGTATAAAAAAAATCAAATAATAATGGTTTTTTTTTTCTAGGTGATAAGATTGCAAAGGGTTTTAGAAAATGGTATTGGTGTCCACCACAGTGGTATATTACCATTGCTTAAAGAAATTGTTGAAATGCTCTTCCAGTCTGGATATGTAAGTATTAACCTAGTGATTAAAAGATAAGTTTCAATAACTTTTGGTGTAAAAAAAAAATGACACACTGTATTATTATATATAGTTTGTGGATAACGGTTTTTTTTTAAATTAATATAGGTAAAAATTCTATTCGCAACTGAGACATTTGCCATGGGTGTGAACATGCCGGCGCGTACTGTAGTATTCGACGAGACGACCAAATTCGATGGACTACAGAATAGAACTTTAGCTCCAGCTGAGTATATACAGATGGCAGGGAGAGCAGGAAGGCGAGGTAACCTTTAACATATAAATATGAAGCTACTAGCTTACGCCCCGCGGTTTCACCCGCGTTCCCGAGGGATCTTATGTTTTCCCGGGATAAAAAGTATCATAATGTAGTAAATGTTTTAATCCAGAATATATTCTATCTGCGTGCCAAATTTCATCCAAATACTTTCAGTAGTTTTTGTGTGAAAGAGTAACAAACATCCAGACATCCATCCTCACAAACTTTCACATTTATAATATTAGTCTTATAGCACAAGTAAAGAAATAAATCCGAAAACCGTTTTTTTTGTTTGTTTTACGATTATAAACTTAATTTGCAATTGGTAAACTGACCGCGGCTTATGTCGATGTATGTGAACAGTTTTCTAACGACAAAGTTAAGTCTGTCCCTCAATCCATATCTCGGTGCGCGAGTCCGACTCGCACTTGGCCGGTTTTCTTTTTTTTTAATAGTTCACAATAATTTTGTTCCTCTTTATTTAAAACAAAATATCAGTGTTAGTGGAACAGGTATACACTACCGATAATAAAACAGTGAGTGTAGACCGGGACACCCATAAAAAAGTTATGGTGAATAAAAGTTCACATAGGGCAAAAATAAAAGTCTCGAAAAATAACGATATTGCAAGACAGGGTTAGTACTCACCCTTATCGTTTAGCAAACGTTCTTCCTAACACTCTGTATAATCAATGCTCATCAAAATATTGGTTAATTCTTCAGGTCTGGATGACACAGGAACCGTAATAATACTTTGCAAAGAAGGTGTTCCCGATCTAGTGACGCTAAAGGGTATGATGATGGGGATCCCGCAGAAGCTCTCATCGCAGTTCAGGCTCACATACGCTATGATACTTAGTTTGTTACGGTAATAATCATTTATTTATTTTAATTTTGTAGATACTTATGGCTGCCTGTCCAGCGAAGCGGAGCGAGGAAAATGTAACCAATAAAATTGCTCGTAACTCAAGTCGGCATGGCAGTGGCGCGGTGTCGCATCATTTTTAAGGCGATGATAACACAGTGGTCGGATGTCGTGTCGTAGATTGTTGGTTCGAATCCTACAATGAGCTTGAGCTTTCGGTGAAGGAAAACATAGTGAGGAAACCATAGTATGGTGATAGGGTACTTTATAGTACCCGCCTAGCAGGCAGTTGCAGTTGAGAGCCAGTTGCCTTCTAGGCTTTATAAAGGTCGTCAACAGGTTGGCAACCCCACTGGTATAGCTTTATATTACTCCCAAAAGTTAGGTACATTCCGATTAAATAAATCATCAATTTCAATGTGTATACCGTAACTCCAGAGCAGCAACAGTATCAGTAGAAGGCATGATGCAGCGATCATTCCGCGAGTTCAGCCAGATATGCCAAGCGGATAACTACAGGAAACAGCTTCAACTTGCCGAGAAGGAATATTCAGTGAAATGCAGTACACCGCTCGCTTCGCACCTTGCACCGTTAGCAACGTTCTATGACAGCGCTGCAGCTTACATTGATGTCTTAAATGAAATCATGCCCATTTTGTTGAGCCAGCCTAAAGTGGCTAAAGAGTTGGTATCTGGGAAGATACTGATCCTGTCTGCAGGGCCTTATATTAATCAACTTGGGGTATATTTGAATGGCAATGGTGAGGATTTGAATTTTATTTTTGCCAATTATAATTATGTATACTACGGTTTTTAACAAAGCTTTTAATTCTTTTACATGCCCGTTGACGTGGAGATTGCGTACCCTGACTACCTCGTGCTGTCGTGGGTTCGATTCCCACTTGTCGCTTGAACATGTCTGTATTTCTGTCTGGGTGTAAATATCTTTATGTATGCATTTACAATTTACATTTATATCAGTTCTGGTTTCTATAGTAGCTCTGCCTAGTTTGGTTCTAGTTTAAAAAAAACCCAGCATATTTCAATATAAGCTAATATTAATATCATATAAAAGGTTATGTTTTCTTTCAGGTCCCCGTCAGACACCATACAAGGTTCTTCTATTGAATACAGCTAAACAAGACAGCACCAAATATAGTTTTGATATTGATGACAACTGGTATAGAATGCTCAGCTTTTCGGCAATGTACGATTCTATAGGTAATCAACCACTTTTATTTTAGGATAGACTTGAATTTGAATATGATTTTACTATGTGAGTGACGCCGGCCAGCAGTAGTAAGCGCGCTTCATATAAAGAAGTGTCAGGAAGTGCCAAATACACCTATTTATCTAAAGATTTGATATAAAATATTTCAACAAGTTGTTTTTTTGCCGTAGGTACTGAAGAAAGCACCCTAGATCATACAATACAGTGTGTAGCACCGAAAAATATAATTGCTATCACGAAAATGAATCTTAAAATCGATGCCAATATTATTATACAAGATTGGGAAAAGAGACAGATGCCTCGGTAAGCTGCAACTGTTTCTCAAACTTTTTATTTATATAATCAACTAGTATTGACTCAGAAACATAAAAGCCGATTTGCTATGTTATTGATGGTCGGATGACACCCATCTCTTTCTAAAATGCGCGTGCTTAGAGTGATAACAGATCAGCTTCAACTTCGATTCCGAAAGCATTACACAATTGCCCTTGGGAACATCCTCCTGTCAGGCATCTAAATCTGTCATAACTACTTGTTTGAAATATCTATGAATCTTGCTTCCCATTGCATCTGTCGATAAGATCAAGACATAAATAGACAATTGGACTTATTTCTGGTCTATCCACAGGTTCAAAGATGCGCCAGTAGGGACTAGCTGCGCTAGTGCAGTGCAAGAGCTATCTCGGTTGTCACACGCAGTTAGTACGGGAGCTACTACCCTAGAGCGAATTAGTCTCACTCAGTCCTTATCTATCACAACTGGGGAGATACTGCACTCTTTGGACAAAATGAAGAAGCACATGGTAAGATACTATCATTCTTGATCATGTTATGTTCTGTGAATTAAAAATAAATGGTATGAATAAAGTATAGAATCCCTATGAACCTAAAGTACCAGTAATGATGTTGCTCGTCATCTTTCTTTTTTATTATTTGGGCTAACAAACAATGAACACAATAAATATAATATAACTTCTTATTAACTTCTGTCTAACGCAAATTCTGGTTCATTACTTGTTGTACACCCCTTATAGGCAGAGCATAGGTATCTCTTTTGCACAATCGTGTTTTTATGTAAAACAAATGGTCACTAGAAGTGCGTGACTAGACGCAACATTACAAAACAATATCATCTCTCTGCCCCACGTGCTAACCACTCACACACAAATGTAGGTGCCAGTAATCATTCTGTACAAGCATTCGTTTACTGAACCGTAAGTACCGACAAGTAATGAAACAGTGTAATGACATTGGGTGATGAATGCCACGCCCTCTTCTTAAATATTGTAAATAACTATTCTATGTAATTTTATCTTTTTGTTATCAACCATCATTAGGTACATTGTAATAATTTGCAAGCAAATGCAATTTATCAATATGTATTTAAACGCACATACGCGTGTTCATATCGTGTACCTTTATATTTCAGAGCGAAATAGAAGCTCAAAAGAAATGCACTGACATAGCAAACTTTAATGCTGAATTTGCGATAGTATACGAACGAAAGCAAACGGAGAGAAAGCGAGACAAATATAAGCGTCTGCTCTCTTTCGAGAACCTGGCTCTCTATCCGGACTATCAAAGACGCCTGTTGGTCTTGCGTGAACTGAACTATATTGATGAACATGATAGTGTTATACTTAAAGGTATCCATATCGTTGCTTACAAACACATATGTTGCATATTTACCATCAAGCTAAGTTAGCTAAGTTTCAAAAGGCCTACCTAAGCATAAGTATAATCTGCCATACCCATACCCTTCTAGCGATAAACCCCGAGTTCATCCATGTAAATGGACTTCATATTTTATTAAATCAAAACTGATAGTTTTAATAATCTCTATCAAATATGTCACAGGTCGCGTAGCATGCGGTATGGGAACAAACGAACTAATAATATCCGAGCTGGTATTCCGTAACGTGTTCACTGATAAGACTCCAGCAGAGATAGCTGCGTTACTCAGTTGCTTCGTTTTCCAAGCGAGGACCCAAGTGGAACAACCGCTCACTGACAAACTGGCCGAAGGTGTCAAGGCCATTGAAGTTATTGACCAGGAGTTGACTAGTATCGAGTCAAAGTATATGGTAACATATTTTTTTATGGTATTTTTTGTGCAGTTTAGTTAGTTTAATTTTTTGGAGTATTTCAATAATGTTATTTTCAATTTCGCAGGTAATCTGTTGTACAAGTCTTTGAAAGATAAAGATTTGGACAAAGCTGTATCCTAATTGCAATTTTTGTTTTTGTTTAAAAGTTCATTCTACGTATGTAAGTAGGTAATAACTCCATGATAATTTTTAGGTAGGACAATTCGAAGGCCAAGCAGAGAGATTGAACTTCGGCCTTGTAAGGGTAGTATATGAGTGGGCACTTGAAAAGCCATTTGCTGAGATTATGGACTTGACGGATGTGCAGGAGGGCATAATAGTGAGGTGTATCCAACAGTTGCATGAGGTAACTATGATTGATTTTAATTTGATAATATTGTCTATGGCATCAACACCACCACATTTAAATGTAAGCACTAATTTACAAATAGTTTTATATATCTTTGCTATCTGTCCCCCACGGTTATACCCGTGTTCCCGGGATAAAAAGAAGCCTATGTATATTCTCTCCATGTTATAGACTACCCACGTGCTAAATTTCGTCACGATTGGTTGTGCCGTTGATGCGTCAAAAGACAAAGAAACTCTTTTTCGCATTTATAATAATAAAAATATAATAATTATTATATGGTATAGTATGATTGCATTTGTTAAGATATAAAAATTATATTCCAAAGTCTCTTTTTAAGTGTCGTACTGTGTACGGAAGAACAAGACGGACACACAATAACTATTATTTATTTTACAGTTACTAATTGACGTCAAAGATGCTGCAGTAGCTATTGGTGATCCCAAACTCCAAGCGAAGATGATGGAAGCTTCCACAGCGATTAAGAGAGACATTGTGTTTGCAGCCAGTTTGTACACTACAGGGAAGGAAACAGTCATTGTATGAACAAGCAATATTGTACCTTATTGCAGAGTACACATGATGCTGGTTGATTTGGTCGACAACTGGAATGACTTTACACAGATAGAATCCTAGCTTCCATCTGCGGTTTCACCCGCGATCTCGGGAGATAAAGTATCCTATGTTTTATTCTAAGACCTACATTACTTTTATACCAAATTCAACGAAAATCCGTTCAGTAGTTAAGATTAGTTTCTTAGTATCTTTAATAAGACTAGTATTTCGGTTTTATTTATCGTGGCTCACACATTTTATGTTCAGTATGGAAGCCTTAAGGCCTGTCACAGAAATCGACGATTAAATCAACCTGAATAAAATCTAAATTAAATACCCGATCTCAGTTATCTGCATTATTTATTATATGGATAAGCAGTATTTTTGTAAATAACAATTTTATTCATTCTATATAATAAACATAAATTGTATTGTATATGTAATACTGTGCTCTATGTAAGTTAATCATTTCAATGGTGAAATACAATTTATAATTTAAGTATCTGGGGGCTTACTCCCGACAGCTTCGAGTTCTAAATCAATCGAATTTGATTCGATTCCAATGCTTATCCGTACTCTTGAATTCGACACTAGCGCAAGATCGAGCGGTGGCTCTAATTGGAACTAACTTCGATCGTAATATTCGTTAGGATCGAATAATCCGTACTCCCCACTCTCGATGACAGCTGATATCGAGTCGCAGGATCGAAACTAAATGTCAAATTACACGATAGCAAAATAGCTACATTGTTAGGTTCGAGTGAGATTGTTTATTGTGATATTACTTCAAATTCGTTGCTATTATGGCTCGCATTGCATTGTTTTTCAATGTTCTTGAAGAAGCGAACCGTATGGACATACGTGTGAGAAGGAATATGCAAAGAATGAGTCGTTATAACACACGGGCTATGGAGATGTATTATGAAGAATTTCGGAGAAATTATCGTTTGTCGAAGCAACAGTCTACTCCGTAAAATGTAAATCCGTCTTTCGTTTTGACTGAAACCTACACAAAACACGAATAAAATGCATATTCAATACTTATTATGGCTTTTATTTTTTCTTTTGATACAATATAAGTACCTAATATAATTTAAAAAAATAACTAGTGATAATATGTAGATAACCCCGCTAGCTCTTCATGAATAGTGCATGGTGGGGTAGTTTTTTTCTTTGAAACACTTTTTCCATACACAAGACCGCTGGAATCTCCAACGAGTACATGTATTGTATTGATTTTCCGGGTTCCTACTCTCTCTCTCTCTCCTCGGTATTCAATCTCACATGGTGGTGGGATGCCCATTAGGCTACTCTCTGACCGGGATCAGCTTCTCTTACTGCTCCCTGCCATATAGCCCTAAATATCTCGGGTATCAGTTTCGGAGACGATGCATCTTCCAACTTTACATTCATCCATCTGGTTTTGGGTCATAAACAAACTAGAGGCAGTTGCAGGGTCTTGTTACCAATGTATTCAGGGTCGTCTTCTGAGGGAATTTGAACATCACAGCCTTATAATATTATAAAACTGTCTGCGGTATAGCGTTCATTTACAAACATTTACAAGAGATAGTCCACTCCCCCATACCAAGCTAAAGAACATCACGCTACTACTGCTTTTAAGTTAATATAATAATTTATCATTATGTATTGTTATTTCAAATTAAGCTATCGTAATTTAGTAAAAAAAATACATTTTATATGTAACAAAATATCATTCATATAATGATCATATGACGTATGACATTTGACAGAGACTAGTCAGTTTTTTTTTAAAGATTATTTATATTGTCGATTCTTACTCAAAATTTACATTAAAATTCAATTTTCGTTCATTAATGGCTAAAAATGTAAGTTTATAAATATTTTGATTTAACGAGCTTGTTTAAAAAAATGTTTGTAACATTTATCGCACTGTCCGTAATTTAAATATTCAACCACATAAAAGAATTTAATCAAAGACAAATAGCACTTGATGATGACGTAGTCAACCGGATACACTTAACGACGCTAATAATACTCGAACGTAACTCGATCTACGTTTACGATTCGAATTGGTTCGGGAGTACGGTTTTGGATCAAGTTCAAATCAGAAACGAATACAAATCAAAAACAAAATCAAATTCGAATCAATTTCGGGAGTAAGCCTCCTGGTTTGAAAAGTTCGAAGAAGAATGACGAAATACATACTTAATAATGATTTCAAAGCCCAAAATTATGTATACTACTTACGTAGTAACAGCATTTTCATTTTGTTATTATTTTTTTATACCATGATCATGACGTTAGCAACAAAGATGTTTTTATAGTACTTACTTACCTAATAAAAAAAAACATTTACTTTATTATTTATTTTCCATAACCTTATTGCAGAACCAAACCAGTGTTAAGACCAAAGTAGATATTAAGCCTAAGAAATAATAATACGATTCTCAATTAATCGAATTCAAAAAATAAGATGGATAAATAAAAATATATCATAGAAGAAATTCTCCAAAAAGGTTGGAGCAGCCCAATGAACCATCCCTATCTCGATCTATAAAAAAAGAAATATCTATCAGCACTAGATACCTGCCTAGTCAGTTTTCTAATTACAACAATAAATAATAAGAAGGTTACGGTTTTATGTTTTGTTAAAAATTGTTTTATTTTTCCATTTTTAGTTCCTTGGGTGTACTACACAAATCTGTTTACCACCTAAAACCGTAAAGGCGTGATGTTATGTTATGGAATGTTGAAAACAATACGTATACATTCGATCACAGCTATCGCGGGTTATTTGTTGTTTGTTGCTGAAGAATTACATTGTCTATCTCCGAAGATCTTGATCAGATCCTAATATATTATACACTAATAAAATATACATTTAATAACGAAAACCCCATCCAAATCGGATCAGTTTTTGAGAAAATCGCGGACATACATACATACGGGTCGAATAGAGA
Source organism: Tetheella fluctuosa (assembly GCA_951216915.1). Classification (NCBI taxonomy): domain Eukaryota; kingdom Metazoa; phylum Arthropoda; class Insecta; order Lepidoptera; family Drepanidae; genus Tetheella; species Tetheella fluctuosa. The sequence continues at coordinate 5,630,892 of OX578231.1, read as the reverse complement.
ACCTTCCTTTTTTGAAATCGGTTCAAAAGGTTGTCATGATTGTCTGAAGTGGTACAATAAAGGCAAGTACCTCAGTACATACCTACAATTATTTTCGTGCCTATTAAGGAACGAAAAATTAAATTGGACGTAAGAGCTAATTTCGACATTTTGGTTGGACAGTGAACGTGTTTAGTTGAATTTTCAAAGCTTTGTAAGTCCTAAATAAATAAATAAATCGATGGCTCATTGCTTTTTTATTTTACCCACACAATCGCTCATTGAATACGTCCATGTACAATACTAGTATGTTTTTTTTACGTCCACAAACAAAGTAAGAACCCATTATGTATGAAAACTGAACAGTGCAGCATATTTATTACTTTATAATTTGTGCAGACTGCAGTGCAAGGAACAAAATACTCTTACCAGTAACCCACGTGTGTGTACATATATAGTGTATTATCTATGGTGTGTACTGTATGGCACGAACGTCTCGTTCCAACCAAAAATAATTGAACGTGTTTCACTCGGAACCAACGATTTTTTTTTTTACAGATTTTTTATAAGGTATATACGTTATTTTTTATTTTTTTGTTAAATAAACTTATTTCGTTATTCTTCAATAAACTACTAAATAGGTACGTTACGTGTAAAGAAACTTTTTATTGTTGTGATGACGTCGGCAAATTGCACATGTCAAATTCAGTCTAATCATGAGAAAATCTGTGAAAAGGAATACATCATCTGTGAAAACCAAGTGAAAAGCAAAGAGTGTAATAACCGCTACGTTAGAGTGAAAAGAAACGTATCTTCCTACCGATTAGGATTTTTCATTGGGGATTCTCGATGACTTGTGTAAATTCAATGTTGATTTGATTTGTTGATGACGATACAATATTGGTGTTCTGCGAACGTGTAGTGTGTAACAACTATTCTCATGTGGCCGTCAAAGCTAAAAGACATTCCGTGTTGAATTTTTCCTTGAACATAATTTCATCGTAAATCATTGAAGATGATTCAGGACGACGAGTACGAGTTGTTGGTGACGACCCCGGAGCGGATAAAGGCTCTGGGGTTCAAGCCTCAAAAGGAGATACTAACCAATCACATCTTACCATATGCCGATGAGCTGGACGAGGAATCGACCAGGTTCCTGGAGCAAGTGAAGACGAACCTGGCTAAGGCAGTCATGCTGCGCGAAATGAAGCCAGCTTGTGGTGTCTGGTCATCTAGATTATTGAAGTAATTATACTTGTCATTGTTTACTTCCTTTTCCTAAGTATTTGAAAAACTTTCACTAGCTCTTTGCTCCTTACTGTCTGTTACCTTTTCACACCTATACCTCTGAACCAATCACAATGAAATTTCTTACACAGATAGTCTATGGTATGGACAGCTAGTAAACTTTAAAGGTTGACAAAAGCTTTTTGTTCCTAAAAAAAATAATTGCCTATACTCATCCAAAAGTAACTCATGAAATCTAAATAATAATACTAATAAGTACCACTGGTATTATAAAATCCAACATAATAGCTTAATTATCTACCCTTTTATCTATTAGGAATGTTTTATCACAGACAGAGCTCATATATGGTCAAGTGTTTCAATTCTGGTATTTTGGCAATGTGCATTTTATTAATAGATTAGTCAGAACAGACAAACAGTATTTCTTTGTTTATTTTACTGAGAAACCATTTTTATGAAGCAGTAATCCAGCATGGCTAATATACTTATAGGTATACCTAATGTATCTTACAAAGTTTCCTAACATAAAAAATAAATGATTATAAACTGTTTATTATAATAAATTAAGTAAGTGACATCTTTGAAAATAAATTTTTAGAATACCAAACATTAACAAGTTTTTAAACTGCTGTTGTCTGTCAAGATTTATTACCAAATATTATGATACATACTTCAATTGAATGCCCCTTGGTCTTGATTCTGTCGACTTAATTAAAATATTACTTGAATAAGATATAATTAAGCAAATCTCTAAATAGTATGTAACTAAGTCACTATCCGCATAGTTACTTCACATAGTTCTTCTAAACTGTACCATGGATTTTGATACAGTTTTCACTATAATTTATTAATTTATAGAGTTTCTTCCATCTGCAATTCTATTGTATATTATGACTTTTGCTACTAGTTTTGATAACTGATTTTAGATACAGTTGGTCTGTTAACTTAACAGGGTATCATGCCCGTATTTGTTCATATTTAGCTCGGAAATGCATTGCATGCAGTTTCATTCATGGTATAAAATATAGCCTATTACCAAGTTTAATCCTGTCACTGCAAATTTCCATCAAAATGAATTTGGTAATATAGCCATGAAAATGTAACTATTAGACTCAGTGAGCTTACAAATACTAGAGCTACACCTACCAACATTTCTCAGAAATGCATAGCCACTTGAGTTCAAAAGATGTAGCTTTGAAAACCATGTTAGTCTCATTTCTTCTACCGTCAAACTAATTACGTCAAAACAAGACAGGGACACTTGACATCAAGCTGGGAAGTATGGTAATATAAAGTGGCAATGCGTCGCTGCCGTAAACAGCTAATCTAGTTATGATAATAAAATTGATTAGACTTATTTCACATAAATGATATTAGTTAGGATCTACTACCCACTATATTATTAAACAAGCTTGTAACCACTCAATAATGTAATATGTAATAGGCATCCCTCTAGTAATTTATTGATAAATATTTGTTTCAGTTCAGTGTTAACCTTTGGCAACATAATCTAATTCTGAAATACACTGGCCATTACCCAGAGCTTCCTGAAAACTACACCTGGCCTTTATCTAACTAATACAACTCCATTCTCTAATAATTATGCAATGCATTTATTGCAATAATCATTTATTTTTAGACTGATTATTATTTTCTATACAAATAAATAATATTTAAGTGTCTGTTTGTAATGTCAAAATAACATATTTCTTTAAATAATAAAGTAAGTAAAGAAAGTAAACAGAACTTATAACATTTTTTTTTTTTTTAATTTGGTCTGTATGTTTGTTCTGGCTTATCTCTGAAACGACTGACCGATTTATTAATGTCAAAATACAATAGAATATACAATGCCATCATTGAAAAATAAAAATATTCCTACTTTATTTCATCACCTTTCTTTAATATTGTAACTACTGTACTTTTATCACATACATGATACTTTCAAAGTATTAATGTCTAAAATATTTAGAATAAAAGTGATAGCGACAAAGTCTCTTCTTGATTGATAGCCACAATCCTACTTGCGTTTGAGGGTCATGGTTTCTGTAAAGTAGAACAGTAGTTCACAGTACAAAAGTATATTTGAAAAATCTGCCTCTAGATTTGAAAAATCTGCCTCTAGATTTGAAACAAATCTACTACAAAAAATGACAGTTTTTAGATACCTACAAGTGAAGCTAAATTAAACAAACATGACCTTCTTGGGTACTAACAAGTAAAATGCAATACAATATCTAAAGGACTTCTAACTAATCAATTAAAAATAATTTTAACTAAACATACAAAAAGTTTGATTAAAATTAAGTATGAGATAGGAAATTCGGAGATTTTCTTTGTTTGGTAAGACACTACTCCTTCATGTATGGAAATAATGGAAATATGTACATTAAATTTGTTCAATTTACTTTTTTTAAAGGTACATAAGGATATATGGATTAAAGTTTGGGAAGGAAGACCATCTAGCCCTCATAAAATTGGCATTTGAACTAGTTCTCATTCCTGATCTTGAACCATGTAAGGTTCATAAGTTTGCCACTATGTTTATACTGCTTACCAAGTAAGTATACAATATTACTATCTAATATTGATAATAATAATTATAGTTATTTTTATATTATGTATAGGCCTGTGTATGACCACAATCTCAGCGTGGTAAGTGATGATGTGGCCGAAGGTGGTAACTAGAAGAAAATGGCTTTCAAGTGCATCTGCCAGGACAAACATTCAACTTGAGGGTGGTAGCTACCGAGAGATCAAGCTCATTGTAGGATTCGAACACACGATCTTTGTCACGGCATTTGACGTCATTACCACTGAGCTATCATCGACTTATAACCAGAAGTACTTCATCATCATCATCATCTCAGCCGCAAGACGTCCACTGCTGGACATAGGCCTCCCCTAGGGATCTCCAATGAGACCGGTCTTAGGCAGCCTGCATCCTGCTTTTTCAGAAGTACTTAATTGTGTGTCATGAGGCTATATGAACATTATAAAATAATAGAGAGTATACTGTTAAGGAGGAATCACTAAAATTGTTCCTATTACTAAAGCCAAGATATATTTAAATATTGGCAATAATACACCTTTTAACTGTATTGGCAATGCTCGAATATTGCAATATTAAACTAATTAATATTTTCAGGAAGAGGCAATTGATTTCACCTGATGAACTTACACTGCCTTGGCGCCCCCTATATGAAATGGGAAAGAAGATATTTGACTCAAATGCAACACAGATTGGAATGTATCATTACCTAAAGTAAGTATCACAGGATAAATATAGATCTTGATTAACAAACTACCTAAATAATACTGTACGGTCGGCAATACAAGTAGCTGAACTAATCTGAAATTACTGTACACTATAACTAGGTATCCATAATATGGACATAAACAGGTGTTTTTGTAAATGTGTCTACAATATTCTACATGCTATGCATTTCTACAACATGGATAGTTTTAGTGTACAGGCGGTTTGTAAATCTAGATAAGACATAACATAAGAGAATATTCCAGTATGCATGTGAATCAAATATTGCTTTTGTATGTAAATTTCATATAAATTGTATGATGTCCAGTTCTTACTAAAGCTAGCTCTTCGCATGGGAGAATATTAAATACATAGCGTGTAGGTATTTGATGTAGTGTAATTATATGAACGCAAGATGATGCAAGCTCGATCTATTCTTACAGTTATTTTATTTAACGCATGTAAATAGAATATTTAACATGATGCAGTGTTATATTATTCTTTCTAATATTTATGCATTCGAATACTATTAGTTTACTTTACCAGCAGTGGGTGGATGTGGGCTTATTACAATACAATACGAAATCAACGAATAACTAGGTGTAACAAACAGATTAGTTTTACCTACAAGCTAGTTGTAGTAAAATTCTGCAGAAAAGTATAAGACGCCCGCATACGTCATAATTGGTAGCAGACTTTTTGGCAGAATGAAAATAACACTTAAATCCTATACTACTAAGGCCAACGACATATAAAATGCCAGCCTTATAAAGAAAAGAGGAAAAAATCAATCGTTGTAAGAAAAAGTAGGACAGCGAGGTAATCGTTCGGTCTTGAGTCGAGCCTACAAAAGCAGCTATCTCCCTTAGCATTGAATTTATAATTCTTATAACATATTATTATAAACATGTATGTTCAGGCCAAACGATTCTGGCAATCAAGGAGGCGGTATGCTCGATATGATAAGAAAGTTCATATCTGGCAACGGGCTCAGTGACGCCTTACACCTGTTGGGCTTCGCGAGTCAGGACGAAAATGAACTACCCACGTAATAAAACAATAATGTAAACCTGGGATATGCTTATATTCGCACATTCGGTGGCAGACGGGATGGGCTCATAATTCATCAGTGTAAATGTTACCCAGTCATATTTTCCTCCTTAGATCTTTTGAAATTAAAACCATTATTACTATGCCAAAATATGGTGCCCGGATTGCATGTTAATTATATTGGAATTCGGTAAATAGCTTCTGATTATATTTTTGTTTTCAGTTCATTGGAAGGATCTTACATATCAATGTTGAAATGTGCGAGACCGTAAGTAGCTCATATTATTTTTTTAAATATCATCTCGGTTTAAAAAAAATCAATGAGATGATGCAATATTACAGATACTTCGATGTGAACGCAACCAAAGAAATAATGGAAGAATTTCTGCCACAAATTAATCCATGGTCTACAGAGACCCACATGATTGTAATGGTGATGACAGGGCTGCCGGTGTCTCTTCCCGCTTGTCATGCAGCTAAGGGCCACGAACTGTGGTTCGATGAGCTAATAACTCTTTGGGACACCTGCTACAACTCTCAATGTGGAATTTCAGTAAGTTTTTTCAGGCCTATATATCGATACCTTAGTTCACACTCGTACTACAATTTTTACTTTTTTATTGTATATATTATGTACATATATAGAAAACAAAAAATAGTTTATTTTTCTTTACCCAATTACTTTCGGTAGAACAGATTTTAAATAGCCAAATTTTACAGGACTTAATGATGCTTTTCGCTGGAATTGCGAAGCGTAATCCCGGTACAATCGATTGGACGCCACATGTACCAAAAATGTTTACTCGATTCCTTCACGCTTTGAATCTTCCTGTCAGTTATAAAGATATGCAAATAACTAGGAACCATTCTCTTGGTGAGTATAAATCAAACACTGATTTATGTGCCACTCATTTTAATTTTTTTACAAATTATAATATTTATTTCCGAAGACACGAAACACGTAGCTTCATGGATCGTATGGACCATATGCCCCGGTGGCATAGTGTTGAAGCACCTTCGCAGCTTTCTTGCGGTTATAGAAAGCTACTTGCATAGTGCCAACTCCGGTAGATGGTCGTACAGGCTCAGGGATCTGCTGAGAAAACTCGCTAGAGAATTCCTAAACAGGTGAATTGAATTTGTTTATCATGTCATATTTCAAGCAAAATTTTGGAAAAAAATATTTATTTGTCATCACTATTTTAGGGTTCGGCGAGAACGTGAAAAGAGATTTACAGAAACCTGGGAAAACCAAACACCCGAGGCATACAAGCTTCAAGATCGAGACATCACAGAATTCGTGGACATTGTCCTAGAACCCACTCTCCAAGCTGTTTATAGTCGGAGTGGTTCACTGGATATATCTTTAGCTTTGCAGAACTTGGCAACTCTCAGGCCAGCCATTGTAGTCCCTGCATTGTTGGATAGACTGAGGACTTCCCTGACGTCATTGACAGAGCCTCACAGAGTGACTGCGGGCATGTCCGCTGTTGCGGCCGTCGCCAGGCCGATGCTTCGTGGAGCCGACGCGGGATTCCCCGAAGGCCAGATGCATGTCGTATCCTTCCTATTAGCCGTCCTCCCCGGACTCGATCCTAACGATATCAAAAAGACTTTAATCTCCCTGCATTTCATATTAATCTTCAGTTGGATGGTGCCTTTTATAGATTGCAGTTCCGCTCCTGAGTATTGGCCAGATCTGACAGAACAAGAGCGTCAAGTATGTGCATCGACAGCTCAGATGGAAGATTTTGTTCTCTTATTTTTGGACAAACTGTTCATTATTATTGAGTCGAGTGTAATGGAACACGTAAGATTGGACACGAAAGAATCCGACGCTGTTCGGAGTAAAACTGATGCTATTTTAGAAACTTCCATATCTTCCGCTGCAACTGCCGTGCTAATGCAGTGTTCGCCGAAAATATTCAATGAAGCGTTGAAGAAATTTAAATCTTTTGCAACAGAGTCCACGTTTGAAACGAACGTATCTGGAAGTATGGTTGGCGTTTTGCTGCGCGTTTTTGCCCGAATTAATTCGGAAGCAACTTTAGCTGCATTCTTGCCTAAACTCTGTGAAGAACTGGGAGAGATACTTGCTACCGACGAAGCTTTACATGAGGAGAATCCACCTCGTGATTTAGTTTACAGACTAGTGCTATTGATGCATGTAGTCGAATGTGACGGGACCGTTCTACTGAAATACATGTCTCATGTGGTGCCCGTATTGGATAGAGCGTTGAAGATACACGCGAAGTACGCTTTGACTCGCGCTTGCGAAGTTCTTAGTCACGCCTTTGCGTCTTTAAGCTCGCTAGATTTAAAGGAATGGAAAAGCTCTCCTAAAGATTATTCAGCTGCACCTGAAAAATGGTTGCCTATTCGGGAATGGGGACACGGTTATCTTTTGAAAGACGTTGATTTTAAATGGCACGTACCGAATGAAGATGAAGCGATGTGTGCTCAAATGCTTTTGGATAGATATTTGAAGCCTGAAGTGAATAGATTGCAGCAGTGGGTGAGCGGAGAGAGGTCAATGTGTCGTGAACGCAGACTGAGGAGCTTCCATATTATGAACTCTGTACTGTCATGCAGCACATTTTTACCACCACCAGATGAGGAACCTGTTGCACTGTAAGTATACTCAATAGAAGTATTGTTTAAATTAAGAATAAATAAGGGCTTAGCTTAAATCAAGCACGAGGAGGAAACAATCGGTTGAATATAGCATGATTCTGAAATATATAGCATAGGACATTACTTTTTTTTATTTATAGTTAGGCCACAATCTCACCATGTTTATATTTTATTTTATTTATATTAATTACACTATCAAAAAATATCTGTACATTTTATACTTTCTCGAACTAATTTATGTTTATAGTAAAAGCAGTAATCTGTATGCGAATAGACCCCGATATATTACTAAATAAACATAAAGAAATCGTTAATAGATTTTTTGGATAAAAAAAATAATTTGTGTCAGAATAGTTTCTAAGAAAATTTAGTTACAAAACTACGAAATTAAGTTTGTTATATTATTGAAAATCACACCAAAATCAGTTCAGTAGTTTTCCCATATTACTCGATAGATAGACATTTACATTTTGTTTTTTATTTTTCTAGATTGGAGTCTCAAGTGCCAGCAACAAGTATACCGTTCACGAGCGGCATCAAGTACAAAGTGACACTGGACGGGGAGAACGTGCGCGTCGCTCTCACGCGGCTCTTGCTTGACGTACAAGCGCGCATGTTGGCTGACAAGTCGGATGACACTCGCGGCTTGGAAATGCTTATACAGGTTTCGTTACATGTTTTACTTCGGCTGATTGGTGTAGAGGTTAGATACCCTGACTCCCACGCCATACATAGGTCTTGAGTTCCATCCAGGACAAACATTTGTGTGCATAAACGGTGTTGTTCAGAGTCTGGATGTAATTATGTCAGTTATCTGGTTTCCATAGGACAAGTTCGACTTAGTTTGAAATTAGATGGCCGTGTGTGAAGAAAGTTCCAGGATATTTTATTTAGTATCTAGTAACGGATTTTATAAATTATAAATTTCTATTTTTTATTTATAATTGGATTATTGGAGATCCTTAGGGGAGGCCAATGTCCAGCAGTGGACGTATTGCGGCTGAGATGATGATGATATCATATAAATTTATTATTAATTTACTTATTCACATTAAATTGGCCAGAAATGAAAATATAAAATAGTATAGATTTAAAATGGCTTTATTTTATAACAGGTGTGGGAACGCGTAGTAGTAATGAAGGGGGTTCGCGGAGGTCCGGGACTAGAAGCCAGAATGCGTTCATATGGAGCCCTAGAGAGGGCATTAGACGGTCGCGGGGGCGCCAGTAACAAAACAAATGACGGGGCCTCCGCCCGCCTGAGAATGTTACTCGCTGACGCAGCCAGGTTACAGGACGATGCAAGAATAGACCTGGTGTGTGAGGCCGGCATTACCCCTTCAGCCCTGAAGGCATTGCACGCACTCTACGAGTTATCTATTAATACTTACAGTTCGGTAAGTTTTCACCTATCTAAGAAAAAAAAACATGTATTTCATTTAGACAAGGCCACTTCCACTAGTTCAGAAATCGGCCTTCAACAAAAAGAAAACAATAATGAACGTAATTCCTTTACAGGTCCGCATCCTAGCGCAAGTCCGACTGTACTGGATGCTAAGCCACTACCCGTACTCGTACCGCGCGCTCGTGCCGCGGCTGGCGGGCCTGCTGGCGCGCGGCGGCGAGGGCGACGAGTGGCACGCGCAGCACAAAGGAGCACTGTTCATCATGTTGGGCCCGAGGACTGGCCCACTTATTGCTAAGCAAGATTGGGACGTGGCTAAAACCCTGTGGCCGGCCATATTAAAGGCACCTTTGAGTGAGAAGCCTAGTATATTGAGGTTTGTTTAATATTAAGGAATTTAAAAAAAACTCCTTTGTAAATTAATGCTACTATTAATATTAACGTTTCAAGTGATTACGCGATGATGTCTTAGTAATGCTGACACCAAATACCGTGGCGAAAGTTGTGGGTTCGAATCCGTTATTGAGCTTCAAAGCGTCCAATTTAACACACCCTTGACAACCTTATTTAATTATGATACATTACCAAAAATAAGTCCATTCATCGATATAATATGTAGAACATTCCAAACATTATACCAAAACATTTCTTGACAGACTGGAGCAAGTATTTGGTGACTGCACCCTTCACCGTAACTTCCCCACTGTGAACACGCGTCTAACAATATCACAACCGGCCATAGAAGCAGCACAGTGGTTCTTCAACGAGTCACAACTGACCGAGCCACTGTTCGCTGAACAATTGAGCAAAGCGGCCGAGAAAGAGATGCTTGCCTCGAATAGGACAGAAAGATTATATACGGAGTTGATTGATGAACTTGTCAATGTTGCCGAGACGCCTAATGTGTGAGTATACGCTAATAAAATCTAACGTTTTCCTGGAACTAAAACAGGATACTTTTCATCCTAAGTGTACGAGCACGCACGTACATTGACCTGAACTTTATATCATCATCAGCACTTTACGCCATTACTTTGTATTTTTAGATCAGTTCGCAATCGCCCATCATTCGCGCCTCACTCATATCTTTATCATTTATCAATATATCAGTAATCTAATAAACAGTTATAATTATCGTATCAATTCTTTTCAATCAATCCATATCATCAAGTGTGTACGAACCCGTGCATTCTTTTTTTGGTCCTTCGAGCCGGATTATATTCCTAGGCATGATCTATCTATGTGCCTTTCATTCAAATCTGTTCAGTCATTACAGCGTGCTTTAGTAACAAACATTCGTATTTATAATCGACGACGATCCTGCTAATATTGATCCCGGAACACGAATATGAAAAAAAAAAGATTTTTCAAAAATCAGAATGGAATGTCTGGAGTGATCTTTTTGATTAAAGAATTTGTGTGACGTAGCACTCTTACATCTTACTGTATATGTAAAGACATTAATAACATAAACTATCTCTTGTAGCCAGTGGCGTCGCCTAGAACTAGCCATGCAGATGCTGACGTTCTGTCCGTCAGTACAAACTCCGTACCCCGCGCGTGCGGTGCAGCTGATAGTCCGCTCTCTACTACACGACGACATTGCCGTGCGTCGCACCGCACAGCGTTTAACGCACTACGCGCTTAAACAACGCAAGAGGAAGCTCAAGAAACTAACCGTCGACCCCTATGAAGTTGCCGGAGTTCCAAAGCCTGAGAAACATATTCCAGGTGATTATTTTACTTATGTTCTTACCAAATGTGTTAATTTACAGTAATATCTTCACTTTGCTCCAGTCTAATTGAAACCCAACAATGTTGTGCCTGATAACAGATTATATGGTCCAATATTCTGAATTTAAATTATGTTCCTGACAAATTTATTGTTTTACTTTGTTTAGGTTACAGGAAGGACTTAGAATGGGCGATATGGTCAAAGGATCGGACACCTCAAACAGATGAGGAATGGGAGAAGCCGTGGTTGAGAGATTCTACAAATGGATTCTACGCTTGGCCCAAGACTTTAAAGGTAGACTAATTATTTGTTTGGTGAAGATAGAACAATTTAGAATGATACAAAAGCAACCTTCCTTACTATTCATTAAAAATCTCCATATTAACCAATCGTTTTGACATTTCATTTAAAGTAACTGATTTAAAATTTCAGTCAACATCTCTCCCTATCGAGCTCGGCGAATATTTTTTTATCGGGATGATATTTCTAGCTCCGCTCCGGTGGACAGGAAGCCTAAAGGTCTATTTGATTTTTTTTATATCTTTACGTTTGCAGGTGGCAGCACCTTCTAATGAACAGGTATTTTCCTTCAACATAAGCCCTGAAGATATGGAGGAAGGCGAGAGATACTTGTACGAGTTCTTTAGCGACGATGCTAATGTGGATAAGCTAGTTTTCTTCCTAACAGTCGAGGAGAAGAAAGGAAAAGAGAAATTCAGTGGAATACGATTCTCAATGTTCAGGGTATGCACCTTTACAGCTTATAATAATAGTTACTCAATGAACAGGTCAAGGTACACAAAGAAAAAAAAACTCCCCCACTTTACATGTATAGGAGAAGTAACATTTTTTTTCTGCAATTTTATTTGATACGTTTGTGTCATAGATATGCAAAATGTCAGCTTGATATCACTGGTTATCTAACATAACTTTTTTAGTAATTCAATAAAACATAAAAATCTTCACTTATTACGTAACTATCGATGAAGAACTCATCGCTGAAAATCAAAAAGATCGAATTTATTAAATTATATATTTTGTCGTAGCTCCTATTCGCCCAATTCGGCGAACAAATAGCGAACAAGTTCCTCACACACGCGTTGCGCTGTGCGAAGGACACGCAAGAAGCAATGCAGCGGTTTTCCGCTGAAATAGCCGCTGCAGCGCTGAGAGCGCCCCGGTACTGGGGACGGGAACGCGCTCTAGCAATGTACCGGAATGCTGTCGAAGTTATAACCGCAGGTGAGGATTGCATTATAATTATGTATCTTGAGATTATAAGTTTTGCTTTTGATTTCGGTGCTGTATGGTTAAAATCTATGGTCTGTTAAGAAATTACAAATAAATAATGTATTGTACGTATAAGAACATAAACAGTAACAACTGGAAGAAACACTAATCTCCACTGTATGTAAAACACTAATAGAGAAATTAAAGTGTCGTACATCTAGTTAATATTTTTCGTTTGTTATTTAGACTGGCATATGACTATAATTTCGACATTTTCGACCTAAGAAACAAATTCCATGACCTAGATCTTTAAAATTACCTTTTACTGACAATTTGACAGATAACATTAGTTCACAATGGTACCATCTGGCAGATAAATTTGCACTTTCTTCCCCATTGACAAACGTTAGGAAGTTGTTCGAGAGACGGCGCTATAGTAAAAATAATAATAATTCTGTATTCTGTATTTATACACATATTTGTATACATATATTTCAATCTCTTTAACACCGGTTCGAAAGATTTTCATTACTGAGAAGAGCCGTTTGCCATGTTGAATCTAAATCTCGTTTTAAATATTTTGACAGGCCTAACATCAGTAACGCCAGAGTCAATGGAAGAGTGGGGCACCTGCCTAGCAACAGGGGTGGAGAAGTTAGACCCGACGCGTGGTTCAGAATTGCTCAACAGTTTAATGAACCTGTGTGCGCCGCCGCCCGTGGACGGCGATGCGGACCCTGATCAAGATACCTCGTTCGTTGTCTGCGCTAGGTTGTATGCTTTGCAGGTAAAATTTTTGTTTGTGCTTACATTCCAAAACCAAAATCGTTATTAGAGAATCTAATTATTAAAGGATGATATCTCAATGGTAATGACGTTGAATGCCGTGGCGAAGGTCGTGGGTTTGAATCCTACTATAAAGATGAACTTTTGGCGAGAGAAAGAATCTGAGAATACCATAGCACCTTTGTACTTTGACCAGCTACCATTTTCAAATGAAAATATGTTGCCAAGCACTTATTGGAGTGTTCCAGTAGTTGCATGAGAGCCGGTTACCTTCTAGATCTTGTGTGCTTACCTACCACCTTCAGCCACATAACCACTTACAGTGGTGAGATTGTGGTCAAACGCATGTCTATCATAATTTATAATAAAATGTTGGAAGTGTTCCTTTTTACAGTGATTTCTATATGAGTGACTGATTTATTTAGCAAAATCTTAACCCTTACCACAGCGTAAAAAACATACAGTGGTCTATCGCGTTTGAAGTCACGCGAAATGCCGCTTTGTATAGGCATTAATCATTGGTGCACCCCGCAAGCCCAGCACGATTGCTCTGTCTAGACGTTTCTGTTGGCCGACTGTAAGAGTTACATAGACTGAGCTAATAATATACACCACTTTGCATTTTTGCGAGCCAACTATTCAATAAATAAAAAAATATTGTACTAAAATTGAGATGAGACGAATTTATAGTTTTTTATTTTTTTTTCATTCCATAAAACTTGACCATTATAATTTTATTTACAGGGCGCATTAGGATCACTAAAATGGCGTACCGCTCCTTTAGCTGCGGAACTATTGAGGCGGTTGGAAACAGCTAACTTCATTCAACATCCATATCAAAACGTGCGGGAAACAGTTGGCAGGTATGAGTACATTTTTTAAGATAATATGTTATTAACTAAAGAATTAGAGACAAAATGGCGATTTTAATGATTTCCCAAAAAATCCATTTTAGATGATGTGATAAAAATATATGGATGCACCTCAAATTTTTTAAACATTAAAATAACATTATTATTTAAACATTAAATTAACAAAACAAATTACGCGATTGGTTACAAATTACTAATGTCATAAAAATCGTGCAACGATTATATTTCGGTGATACAATCGACAACTTTTGCTTAAGCAAACCCTTTGTTGTATGGTACAGTACTCTGATGACAATCTTCGACACCGAGCTGGTGTTCCCGGGAGGGTCGGGCGGCGGCGCGCCCCGGCTCGCCCAGTTCTTGGCCTCCGTGCCGCCGAGAATGGCCGCTCTTTATGATGAAAATGGCGATATAGGTATGTTACACATTTTAATTTGCGATCCTTTCAAGCTATATTTTCATATTTTAGTTAAATAAGCTTGCGTAGAGAAAGCGAAGAGAGTTGACGTCGAGGATTTTAAATGCTTGCTCTGAAATCCATATGTACGTTTTTCAGTTGTATGAAACATAAAATGCGTGTTCCACTACTTTGCTGTTTGTGCATGATGTATGTAGAATTAAAACTTGCTCTTTTTTATGTCAGAAGACTAACAAGCAGTGTCTAATTATATTAAGTGGCCACCATCGCCTATGGCGCCTTCGTCGTTCTCACGCAACGTACATTTACCCTAAAGGTACACCATGGCCTGGTTTTAATATTACATTTATTTTTCTCCCAGTGATTAAAACAGTAGCCTCGACAGCGCCAGTAGCATGCAGCAGTAGTGATGAACCCGCCCCGGTGTGTGACACAGAAATGCGCGCGTCGCTTGTGGGACAAGTGTCCGTGGCGCAGGCGCAGGTGTCCGTCGAGGTGGCGCATCTGTCGCCCGACACACCCATCGCTGATGATACTTCACCACAGGTTTGTTTGACACATTAACATGTTTTGATACACAAAATAAAATAAAAAGTCGGCGAAAATATAAAGTCACTAAATTAAATGTATTTGTTACTGTATTTTATTGATGTGAAGCTGTAAACTTATGCAATTCTGGGAACAATATAATAGGATACCGTCGAAATGGTAGGAGTTAGTCTTAGTAAGGATTGCTAAATGGCTAACAGCAAGGCCAACTTGGGATAATCAAATCAAAAAATGAGTTTTATTCGTTCTATCTCGACATAACCAAGCAACGGATCGACTTGATATTTTGCACGGGGATAGTGGACTCCAGAGGACATACATCCGAAACGCGGGTGAAGCCGCGGGGCGAAAATGAGTAAATGAATGTGTCCCCTACCTACCTGCAGGCGGGGTCGGACAGGTGCTTGTCCCCCCCCTCGCCGCTGGGCTCGCGCGTGGACAAGCAGCTGGTGGCGCGGCTGGACGCGGCGCTGCGGCTGGCCGGCGACAGCGCCGCGCCCGCGCCCGCGCCCGCGCCGCGCAGCCACGCGCGCGCCGTCGCCTTGCTCACCACCGGTGTGTATGCACCTTTATATCTAAACTAGTTGAACTCTTAGTGCACAGTTCGCCCGGGGAACTACTACCACCATATCTAATTCCGCCTTGAAATAGTAGTGCACTTGTATTACTGTGTTTCGGTTAGGAGGGTATGGGAACCGGTGAAATTACAGACTTAACGACTTCATGTCTCAAGGTTGGCAACGCGCGAGTGATACCCCTGGCAGGGAAAATATAATATTGTATTATCTTTGCTGGTGGTGTTAGGAGAGTCTATAGGCTACGGTAACCGCTTACCATCAGGAGGCTTACTCCCGACAGCTTCGAGTTCTAAATCAATCGAATTTGATTCGATTCCAATGCTTATCCGTACTCTTGAATTCGACACTAGCGCAAGATCGAGCGGTGGCTCTAATTGGAACTAACTTCGATCGTAATATTCGTTAGGATCGAATAATCCGTACTCCCCACTCTCGATGACAGCTGATATCGAGTCGCAGGATCGAAACTAAATGTCAAATTACACGATAGCAAAATAGCTACATTGTTAGGTTCGAGTGAGATTGTTTATTGTGATATTACTTCAAATTCGTTGCTATTATGGCTCGCATTGCATTGTTTTTCAATGTTCTTGAAGAAGCGAACCGTATGGACATACGAGTGAGTAGGAATATGCAAAGAATGAGTCGTTATAACACACGGGCTATGGAGATGGATTATGAAGAATATCGGAGAAATTATCGTTTGTCGAAGCAACAGTCTACTCCGTAAAATGTAAATCCGTCCTTCGTTTTGACTGAAACCTACACAAAACACGAATAAAATGCATATTCAATACTTATTGTGGCTTTTATTTTTTCTTTTGATAAAATATAAGTACCTAATATAATTTAAAACAATAACTAGTGATAATATGTAGACACATATTTATTAATTATGCAACCCCGCTAGCTCTTCTTGAATAGTGCATGGTGGGGTAGTTTTTTTCTTTGAAACACTTTTTCCATACACAAGACCGCTGGAATCTCCAACGAGTACATGTATTGTATTGATAGCCCTAAATATCTCGGGTATCAGTTTCAAAGACGATGCATCTTCCAACTTTACATTCATCCATCTGGTTTTGGGTCATAAACAAACTAGAGGCAGTTGTAGGGTCTTGTTACCAATGTATTCAGGGTCATCTTCTGAGGGAATTTGAACATCACAGCCTTATAATATTCTAAAACTGTCTGCGGTATAGCGTTCATTTACAAACATTTACAAGAGATAGTCCACTCCCCCATACCAAGCTAAAGAACATCACGCTACTACTGCTTTTAAGTTAATATAATAATTTATCATTATGTATTGTTATTTCAAATTAAGCTATCGTAATTTAGTAAAAAAAATACATTTTATATGTAACAAAATATCATTCATATAATTTAAGATCATATGACGTATGACATTTGACAGAGACTAGTCAGTTTTTTTTTAAAGATTATTTATATTGTCGATTCTTACTCAAAATTTACATTAAAATTCAATTTTCGTTCATTAATGGCTAAAAATGTAAGTTTAAAAATATTTTGATTTAACGAGCTTGTTTAAAAAAATGTTTGTAACATTTATCGCACTGTCCGTAATTTAAATATTCAACCACATAAAAGAATTTAACCAAAGACAAATAGCACTCGATGATGACGTAGTCAACCGGATACACTTAACGACGCTGATAATACTCGAACGTAACTCGATCTACGTTTACGATTCGAATTGGTTCGGGAGTACGGTTTTGGATCAAGTTCAAATCAGAAACGAATACAAATCAAAAACAAAATCAAATTCGAATCAATTTCGGGAGTAAGTCTCCAGGTGGGCCGTAAGCTTGTTTGCCACCTAGCAGTATAAAAAAAAAAAGTCTACACTGCATCAACTATCATTGTATCTAACATCCATAACTGTCTTAACAGCTATGTTATTCTGTACTAAAACTTGACGGTGAATTCACGCAGCGACTATTCTCTGTCTCACTCGTGAACTCCTGATTACCGAGTTTCAACATTGCAGGACCGAACTGAGTAAATGAGTTTGATTTTGTCAAAAATAGTTAGGCTTCATATCACGTTTAAATTCTTAGAAAATTTAATATTATTATTATTTTAATTATTTAGAAGGGTAGCCGGAGCGGCTGAATGTCGATTGTTGAAATATACATGTCGGTTTTAACTGACCCTATATCCATAATAGCAACCTATTATTATAGTATTTTAACTAAATTATTTTGAGCCAAATAATATAAATCCCTTTTCCAAAGGTCGCATCTATCAATAACACAATCTATTTTTGAGAATTCAAGCCATGAGATTAATTGTTTTTTCAACGAATCAATTACGGTGTATATCTAACAATATTGTAAATATAATTAAAATAATATCTAGTAATCGAATTCGATAATCCCCCTCAGTGCTCCGCGGCAGCATGGGTATAATAGTCCGCGCGGTGTGCAGCAGCACCGCTCGCCAGTACGCGCTGGTGCCGCCGGCGTGCGCGCTGGCCGCCCGCGGGCCGCCGCAGCCGCACGACGAGCTGCCGCGCGCCGCCGCCGGCCTGCTCGCCAGCCTGGCGCTCGCCAACCACAGCGGCGACGCCTTCGACACCGGCCTCAACGTGCTCGAGAACCTGGCCGACGGTCAGTCCACTCCCGCTCTCGGCGGTACCTAACCTACCGCTATCTACTGATACAGATAGCCGTCGAAAACACCCTCCGTTTTACAAAAATAACATGTTTTATTTTGGTATTTTGATGGCAAATGGTAGATTTAGTAGTAGCAATATTATTTTCGATAAAAGACAAATATTTATAGTATGGATTGACATAAAAAAGCGACAAAAAATCACGTGAAGTAAATTGCATACAAGTCTTGTTTACGCTCCCTGAACGTCGAACATGCCAACGTCTCGATTGGCATTTTTTTCTTATATGACAACTTGTAACGTAACAAGAAATGTTAACTTATGCTCGTTAGATGGACTCCCAGAACGAAAGAAAGTAGATCTGGAACCGTTTGTACAGATTGGGTATTGCTCAGCGATGAAAAAACTCCTAAGTCACATGCGCACGTGTCACGCATTTTGATAATTAGAAGTCTCGGGAAAATATTATTTTAGTTAAGATTACGAATATAAACATTGGAACAATTAACATTTTGAGAACGGAATATTTTGCGAATATATTACTTAGGCTAACTGTCTCTGGCATATATTGTACGTGTGTCTTTGACGCAGGTCGTTCATGGTGGGCCCGTCTCGCGTGCTTGGACTTCGCCCAGCCGCTGTTGTTCTACGGGCTGCCGATGTTGTGCGACCGGCCCGACCGAGCCATGCGCGCTGAAAAATTCACATTGAAGCTCATGCGGGATCGCAGGGTCGAGGTGGGTACACGTTCGTTGCTTTATTTACATGTCCCAATAAAAAAAATACTTAATATTTGTTATAGTCTGCTTGGTGCTTTATTACACTTAAATTACATACGAATTCCCATTTTGAATTCTTAGCGGATTTTTCTCGCCTATGGGACGTAATTTTGTAATTCGCGCATGAAGCGTATAGAAATGGATTACTTAATGTATTTTTTTCTTATCTGCGCTTGTAACCTTATCAAATTGTCTGACATCAACTATTGTCGGAATAGGGACTTTTCCGCCTTTTGATATAAATTAATCAAAACGAACATTTATCCCTTATCTGTTTATGTATTAGGTATCTAACGACCACTTCCTATGATAGAACATAAAACTACTCCCAAAATGTGTTTGACAATCAATATTGCTCACAGGTACGTCAAGCCGCTGCGAAACTATTAACGGGTCTGATGCACTGCCGGGCGTTAAATAACGAGGACCGTACGTTGCGGTGTCTCATGCGCAGTTGTAAATGTAAGGTGTTAGTCGAGAGGCATTGCGGTGTACTCGGCCTCTGCTCGTACATAGCTTCGCGGCCCTACGGTATCGGCCCACGAATGGGCATGATACTATCAGAGTTAGCACAACACACGAGCGCACCCGATCCTATTCCGGCCACAATAAGAAACGCCCTTGCAGATTTTAGACGTACTCACCAAGATGACTGGCCAAAACACAGAGAGCAGTTGACAGAACAAGAGTTGGATCTACTCGCCGACCTCACTTCTCCGCCATCTTATTGTGCTTGAATACTTGTACAAGTCCTGATAAGTTTGACAATTGGTAATGTCAAATTTCTATAGCGATGTTATAAAATGAGTCAAAACATGTATAGCTATACGAGTTATTGGAATCAATTGTCTAGTGAAAGCACAATTTGTTGAATCTAATATTGGTGTTGGCATTCCTATTGCGATAGAAATCAAATAATTTTATAAATCAATTTGTGGAATCTAAATATTTCCGTTGCTCTTTGTATGAGTGATTTTGACTAAATATATTACATGCTAGGTGGTGGCTCACTACAAATATAAACCATGTTTATTCCACTATAAATTAAGATTTCCACAATACGTTTTTCATATTTCAATGAACGCCATAGATGATCTTATATTTAATTTTGTACTTGTTTTATAATAATTTTTTGTTTTGTTATTATTTTTCAGTGTAAAATTGCAATTTTACAGAATAAAAAATGTTTTTTTTTATGGACTTCATTGTATTGTTTTCTGACCAAACTGAAGTATAACAATATCATATGGTATGTACCTTAGTACACAGATCTGTTTTAATGGTATAGGGATTGTAAATAATATGTATAAATATATAATGTAATCGTTTTAGAATGTTATAATAATTAAAAATATTCACAAAGAATCTGTACTTTTCCTTTTTAGGGTTCCATACCCAAAAGGTAAAAACAGGACCCTATTACTAAGACTTCACTGTCTGTCCGTCCGTCTGTCTGTCACCAGGCTGTATCTCAAGAACTGCGTTAGCTAGACAATTGAAATTTTCACAAATTATGTATTTCTGTTGACGCTATAACAACAAAATAAAAATTTAAGGGAGCTCCCATACAACAAACACGATTTTTTTGCCGTTTTTATAGATAATGGTACGGAACCCTTCGTGCGCGAGTCAGACTCTCACTTGGCCGGTTTTTTTACTTGGTGTACCCCCGCCCACACTAGCTGGTAAGTACCTATCTATTAACTATTTTTATCCACTTGTATTTAGTGATAATAACAAAATAGGCGGGTTAAGATAAGGTAGTACTAATATGAACACTGATCTATTTAAATTGGAAAATGTTATATCCAGCACTTACATAATTTATTTATAAGTAATTAATTCCAATTATTACATAGAAACGAAATTTCAAATTACATAAAAAATTCACAATGAAATTCGTAGCTCTTGAATTGTTTGATAAATTAAGCCTAGTCTGCCATATTTCCCCATTGGTTACCTCCTATCATCAACATCTGAAATACAAAGAAAATGTTTGAATCACTATTTGAAAAAAAATATAATTACATGCATTGTGTACAAGATTTTGTTATTAACATGACAACATAAATCAGATTGTGTTGCTAACTCATGTTTTTGCAGGTACAGGATTTCCAATAAAGTTGGGTTCTTTGCAATATCTGCAAAGAATTTATTACACCGACACATACTACCATCCACCCACATTCCCAGGTTGAAATGTAACCTGTCATATTCCAGGATGTAAAGTAATAATATATACCAAATAATTTAAATGTTGCCACTGAATAGGGATGATGACTGACACATCAAATCAGCAACTTTGTATGAAATGTTAAAATTTTACACAGGAATATGAAATGAAAATGAATTTATTTCAGCAAAATACACACCAAACAAAAGATTAGGCATAACATTTACGGATTACACAGAAAAATAAAATATGCATAATGCTGGAGGTCTTTTCTAGAAAAATGTGCTAATAACTTTCACACTAGGCAAAGCCTGTAACGCGAAAGCCAATGGGTAACTTGCCCTGATAGAAGAAACCTCGGGTATAAAAATCCTTACAAAAAATACAAAATAAATAGCAATTAAAATTACTACAATGTCTATAAAATCCTAGGTTTAAGTTAAAAGACAAATTTATTAAAAGAGAATGAAACATAATATCTTGGCAAAAAAAAAACACAAAAACAAGAACAAAAATAACCCATTACAATACAAAACGTGAAGAAATCAAAACAAAATAAAAGCTATTAGGAGTTAGTTGCAATAACCTTTTCCATTTCATCATATGTAAGGCTGCATAACCATTTCCTAACGATGGCTTTAGCTTCGCTGACCGAACAGCACTTTATATCACAGAACCTGACAGTGATATTATACACATGCGATCTAACAAATTGACCAAAACGGCTAGCAAAAACAGTATTTATATGGGGCAGGGGTAGTTAATAAACACGACGCTTTAACAAAGCTTCAGCTGAGGAGTTGATGACTCTTATGAACCCCAAAAGATGTCCTAAGAATAAAAAGCTGGCGAATATTCAGGACGCCACTCTCTGCACAATGCAAAGTAAACGTTTTTCAAAGTGTTAAAAACTGCTATATCCCTTAGCTGCCTCATTATATTAATGACTTTCCGTAACCGCCCTGAGAGGGTCTGAATGTGCATTTTGAAAGTTAGATGATGGTCTATCAAAACGCCAAGGTATTTGATGACTTCTGTTTGAGTAATAGGCTCACAAACACACAGATCGCCATTTTTGCTGCAATTATGGATTATTATATCCGTCATTTTAGGAGGTGCTGAAGCTGCAGTCTTTGTGAAAACACACATACATTGTCTTTTTATTATTAAGAGTTTTTAACTCTTTTTCGTTTCGTTTTTAACTCTCAAAGATTATGTTGTAGCCATTGTGAAATCAAAGACAAACCCTCTTCCACTATTAAATGTGTTTGAACCCACGTAGAACCATGGAAGATAATAACTGTCATCTGCGTAGCAGAGTATGTTAGCTTTTTTAATGTTGAGGTCATGCTACCCTGTGGCACACCAAAGTGAATAGGAAGTGGTTTACTCACAAAGTGACCCACTCGAACACACTGACTCCGCTCCACAAGATAGCTTTTAAACCATTCCAAGGCAATCCCTCTGATTCCCATACTTTCCAATTTTTTAATTAGTATGGGAATCGAGACAGTGTCAAATATTTCCATGATTCAAGAAATTGGAATTCTAGATGCAAAATGATGTGATCTAGTTGCAATGCAAAGGTGACCGAGCCAGGAAGGTCCCATTCTGGCAGGTCTACATTAAAACCCATGTATATAAATGCTTCATTCACTCATTACTAACATAGTATATTAATAACTACATACATACTATGTACAAAAAACTACCAAACAAATATGACAATGTAATTATTTCTCGATATGACATTTTGAAAATAAAAACTGCATTATTCAAGGCAATGACGCGTACTTGCAGTGTCCACTGAGTCAACTTAGCTTGGGGCGGAAATAGGGGGTGGTGTGAAAAAATAATGTCACAAGGCAGCCAATTGAAACGCGCTGTTCATATAATGAAATTTTAATGCCATCCCTCCTACATACCACAAGCCATCCGGTTGCCTCTTAGACACTTCTACTACGTGTCATTGCTTTAATTATGTAGTAACTAGTTTCACTACCATAACAAAGGAGTAGCTTGTATTACTTGAAGCATGTGTAACATAACTAACTTGTGTCATATCATAAACTTTGTAGCAAAACCTATATTCATTGAAGTAATCAATTAATGGAATGTCAAAGAGTATGGTTTTATTACATCAAAGTATCTGAAAGCACATAACAGTATTTATCATGACATTAAGCAAAGCAGGTAAACTCAAATTAGTGATTAACAATGATCATTCTGTAAGAAATGGTTAACTAATTGAAATAATCATGTAAGCTTGACATGGTAAGTGATGATGCTAGAAAGGAACTGGCTCTCAAGTGCAGCTGCCGGAACTCAACTGTAGGTGTTTGGCAACAGATTTTGTATGTTGCCAAATTGAAGTTGAGTATGGAAGCCAGTCATGCAGGTTACAATAGTGTACCCTAACACCATGCTATAGTTTCCTCACAATTTTTCCATCAACAACCTTTACTATAGCTTACACATTATTTAACATTATTACAGGACCAATCATGCCATCAGTTGTTTTAGTTATAATTTAATACTCACTTTTTCCATCACAAGCTACAATCTTCACCTTGTCTACTTTTGCAACCTCTTGTACTTCTCGGAATTCGACATCATTCAACATGAACGTCCAAACATTGTCACAAAACCTGCAATTATCACAGTTTGAGAAAAATATCAATCTAGCTATGTACTATTTTGTAGAACAAAGCTAACATAGGGGACAAACAATATAGGTATAATTATTTCTGTTTCACTGCGAAGAAGACTAAAAAGAAGTGGGGGCAACAATTTTCATGCATACCTGTAAGTATTTAATTTTCCTGCTTTGAAGGTTAATCTGGATTTTACTCTATTTGATAGAGCTTGATTTATAGATTTATCGAACTGCAGTAACACCTTGACCGCTAGAGCTGGTGTTATCTGACCATACTGAAAAAATCACAATAGAATAATTATACGGAATCAACAATCAATCAAACTTGTTTTAAGTAAACAAAAACCAACTTGTATCAATTCATCAAGGCTTTCCTGTAACGTATTACCAATTGTGGTGTTTCTATATAGTTGATATGACATTTCGATAATGGTAATTATTCTTATTTGTGGAATAAATAACCGAATTTAAAAATTTTTGGAAATACACTTTTCACACGATCAATCGCATTGACAGCCCGCACAAACAATACCAAAGAGGATATATATAATCACTACGCAGTGTTGCCATATCTCAAAGCTGAAAATCTGACTTGCATAGTCTAAAAATCTGTATAAAATCTGTTTGAGCTCAATAAACCAAAATCTACTTGAAATCTATAGGTAATAAAAAAATATTAATACTACATTATAACACAGAAGATACAAATAACACAAGACATTAAGTAAAAAGCCTATTTCATAGAAACATATGAACATCAAAGCTACTCAAGCCACTACCATTTCGGAAGTTGCCGTCAACTGAGAAGAATCGGCAAGAAACTCAGCAAGGCTACATTTTTTATATATTTTTTGGACAGTCTGACAATGTTTGCTTTTTCCATAAATCATGCTGAAATCCATTTCTTCTTTGAGTATCTAGAACTCAACGCATTTTTAGTCTAGTTTCAGTTCCAGATACCTACTCAAAGCATTTTTTCTATTCTATTCTTCTATTTTATCATAGATAAGCTTAATTCCAAAAATCTGTATAAAATATAGCAAAATCTGTCATCTGTATCGGATGTCGAAAATCTGTATCGATACAGATAAATCTGTATATATGGCAGTACTGTCACTACGTTCTAAACAATACCTACCAATACCAAAAACCCACTGACAGACTGAATCAATCAAACTGACTGACTGACCACATCAGTGTGACCGTTTTCAAAGACCTCTAGACTACTAGACATAACTTATTTTTCTACTGAAATCTACTAACGTTTTGGAAAAACCTACTGAAATTGTACTGACGTAGTTTGTGGCCTAAATTGATCATTTTTGGTAAGAAATGAAACACAAGTGTAATATTATTTAGGTACCTATTTACTTAATTAGATTCATCATTATATTTTGATTTTTTAATTAATTTGACTTATTGTCTGGTTGGAAATTCGTGCAAGTTATCAATTAAACCTTGTTTTACATGTAAAAGTCATGATATGCGAGTGTTTAAAAACCTATTACGTTGCTCTGTTTTTACCAAAACTTGGGAAAATATACGCTTACAAGAGGAGTTTCAAACGGCAAACACATCATCGCTTTTGCAAATATACAAAGATCGTCTTCTATTTATTGTTATTGTCTGTAAATTTTATGTACATTTGACCAAAATTTGTCAGTGTCACCCGAAACTGTTGATTGACTGACTGGATGACGCTACTAAATTTTGAACGCTACTATCAAAATTATCCCCATAAACATAGGGTAGGGTTCTCCTTGTCTGCTTACATTTCCGGTATTGCCATGTTACGAGAAAAATATTTGCTGAAGTTTATAATATTACTAGGATATTCTACTGAAATCCGCTACTTTTTAAAAAAAAAACTGAACATCTACCGCACTACCAAATTTACATGGAAAATATACTGTTGCAGTAGTCAATCTACTGTAAACTGTCACACTGGACCACACCACACACAATCACACAACCACAGAGTTAGGGTTGCCAACCTTTTTTCCTCGTACATAAACATCTAAAAATCTCGTATTTTGGCTTCCAAACCTCGTACATTCATCAAGCTTTTAAAATATTATAAAATTATAACATAAAGCCGTATTAAATTAGTGTAAATTTAGTAGACATTTTGTTAATTTGAGAAATTAGCATCTATGAAAACAAGTTTACCGTTTCAATGGACATTGGAAGTATAACGCGTAAGTCTCTATTAAAATGAGGAAAATCTTCATATAAAAAAGGTCTGCGAACATGCCAAAAGTGTAAAACCCCCTTAATGCTATAAAATATTGCCTGCAATAAATGTCGCAACGTATTGCGAATGTCATCTTGTAAATATTTGTATATAGCAACACCGAGAGTCTACCCGCCGTTTCCCGCTCAATCATCTTGTCAAACTGTCTATGGTAAGTGAACCATAACCTTACTTTGAAACTTACTGTGAGAAAAGACGCGTGCAAGAAATACCCTGAACGATAGCTAAGTATCTTCATATTTTGTTGATCTAAGTAAGTATTTTCGTATCTTGTACATATAAGTATTTGTTGTGCTAAGTATCTGTGTGTCTGAATAACTATCGCAACTACCCATTATATAACTAAGTATTGTATATATATATTATACTGCATGTACCCATTATATTTTATAAGCACTCCCATGAATGAATGAAAATATTTTTTATTCAAATAGACCTTCACAAGCACTTATGAATAGTCTGACTCCAACGCACGGTTCGGAAGGTTGCTTTTACTGAGAAGAGCCGGCAAGAAACTCAGCTATTACTCTTTTCAAAACCATGTATCTGAAAGGTGGCCAACGCCCTTTGAACGTCATGCTAAGCATGTTTGGGATCATAGGGCTCATATCTATACAGTAATCCAGGTCTGAGAGATGGCTCTCCGCCCATGAATATGGGGCTCATATCTATACAGTAAACCAGGTCTGAGAGATGGCCCTCCGCCCATGAATATGGGACTCATATCTATAGAGTAAACTAGGTTTGAGAGATGGCCCTCCGCCCATGAATATGGGACTCATATCTATAGAGTAAACCAGGTCTGAGAGATGGCCCTCCGCCCATGAATATGGGACTCATGTCTATACTGTTAATCAGGTCCGCGACGTAAGGCGAAGGCCTTGTCGGGACGTAAGGCGAATGCCTCCCTCCGCCCATGAATATGGGACTCATATCTATAATGTCAACAGGTCCGCGACGTAAGGCGAATGCCTTGTCGTGACGTAAGGCGAATGCCTCCCTCCGCCCATGAATATGGAACTAAAGAGCCAATGGGCTAGAAATCCGCGACGTAAGGCGAATGCCTTGTCGTGACGTAAGGCGAATGCCTCCCTTCACCCATGAATGTGGGACTAAAGAGCCATTGAGCTAGAGTATAGATACATTACTATCCAAGTAAGTATCTTAAGCAATGTGGCACCTATAAATCAATCTGAATCTGAAACCCCCCTGAACTTCCTTTATTTGTATATTATACATAATCTAATTCATGATGTTCTGGTTCTAGCAATCAAAGAGGTGACATAGTCACAGGGTGGGTCATGTTTTAGGCATGACCTATCCTTGCCCTAGACACCGAGGCAGTCGGTGTCATTGGGCATTATAATCTACAGATGGTGCATGGCTCATTCAAGCTGTGGAACCCACGCATATAGCGAAGCAGATAAACTTGAGGTATTGAAAGGAAGGTTGGAGGCAAGGAAGGCTTGAGGAAGGCATTAAGAGAATAATAGGTATGAAGTCTTGTTGATTTTTATTTTTATTACAATCGCTGCGCCTGCCATATATGGAATGAGCCAACAAGTATGTTATCAACAAGCCGTATACTATGATAACATGTTAATTAAAAAAATCCTATGTCAAAATCTCGTACATAAAATAGGGTATTACACCCATTTTTGAAAAGTGTCCCAAATTCATTCCTAAGGTGCTAATAAGCCACCGAAAAAAACACAAAAAAATTATTCAATCGATAAGTGCCATAAAAATGCATTTAAATTTTCAATTTGCGCGTAGTTTGATGAAAACGCTGGACGCCATGTTACTCTACGGTCATGACGTTATTTGGTCTCTTGTAAGTTAATAAATGCGCTGATATTGGTCTCCATTCGACTTATAAAATTTTATTAATTATAATAATAATATGATCCCCTGATCCTGAATGCATGAATAATAGTGTAAAAATAATAATACTTCAGTTGACACTTTTTAGTTTACATACAGCACCATATGACGTCATTATAATGGCGGCTACTGTTTCGCTTGTTTAGAAACAGATTTAAAAAACTGAAAACTTTGAAATGAATTTTAAAATGAATTAAGTTATTAACCGACGAAAAAACGGAGGAGGTTCTCATGTCGACGCGTATATATATATATATATATATATATATTTTTATGTTTAACCACGCATAACTTTTTCCAGAGTAGTCCGATTTGGATTATTTTTTTTTGTTGGAAACGAGATATTTCAAGAGTGGTACCATGATAAGGAAACCAGGATCTGATGATGGCATCCCAGAGAAATCGAGAATCTTCGAAAATCGTAGTGGCGAATAGTGCGTTTTTTTCATTCATTATTAAGTATTTTAAAGCACTACTATTTAATGAAGGTCTGGAGTCGATCTGATGATGGAGCCGAAAGACAGTCGAGGGAACTCTCCAACGATTTACAGCAATTACCTGGTGGTTGGGCTTGATTAATTTGTATTGATGAGAACTTTACACCTAGAAAGGGTATACCCCAAAATTGGTCCCATATAAATTTGGTAGGGTAGGAAAACGAGGAAAAAAGGATCACTCACTGATTGTAATGTATGAAATAAAAAAAAATGCATGTAGTAATTAGTAGAGCCACAAAAAATTATAAAAAAAAAACATAAACAATAGAAACAGATTAAAAAAACTGAAATGAATTAAGTTATTTTATGAACTAAAACTAACATTTTCCGACTGCTTATTGCCTAAGCTATCTAAATTGTACATTTTTGATTTTTTCTCATATAGAGTAAAATACCCTATTGTATTTGGCATCGTGTCCTCTCCTCTTACGTCATACAGCAGACCACAAATCTTGTATTTGTACGAGGAACCTATTTTTTATCGTTTTTTCAGTTACATTCCATTATTTCACTGTAACATTAAATTATTTGTACACAACACTCCATTTACGTAAATAAAACAGTTAAAATCAAAAAATCAGCAATGGATGTCGAAATACTCTAAAATTCCGAGAATAATTTAATGTATTGGTCATCTTAGTATGATATACACACACTGACACTTTTAATAAATGCATAGATTGTGGCGTATTTCCTGATCTGATGAAACATAGTAAAGTAGTGCCTTTATTTAAAACCGGTAGTACATCTGACCCCACTAATTTTAGACCGATTTCTGTACTACCGACATTTAGTAAAATTTTCGAAAAAATTATACTTAATCAACTATTGGTACATTTCAATAGTAATAGACTGCTTCACAGTAAACAATTTGGTTTTACCAGGGGTCGCTCAACAACCGATGCTGGTGTTGAGCTTGTTCAGAATATTTTTGGCGCCTGGGAGGAGTCACGTGATACCATCGGTGTCTTTTGTGACTTATCCAAGGCATTTGATTGTGTACACCATGAATTACTGATCAGGAAATTACACCACTATGGTATTAGAGACATTGCACTCAGTCTTTTGAATTCATACTTGAGTGATAGAATTCAAAGGGTTGATGTAAATGGTAAAGTTTCCTCTGGGTCTTCGGTAACGATGGGCGTCCCACAAGGTTCTATCCTGGGACCTTTTCTTTTTCTGATTTACATCAACGACTTGCCTTACCTTGTAGAAAAAAAACATGAGATAGTATTGTTTGCTGATGACACTTCACTTCTTTACAAAGTGAATAGACATGATTTTAATTCTTCTGACGACGTAAACAATGCTCTTTCAGTAGTCGTTGATTGGTTTACTATTAATAATTTATTGCTCAATGAGAAAAAAACCAAATGTATCAGATTCAGTCAACCCAATGTAAGACATTTGAACACAGACATTGTTATTAAAGGCGAAAAACTGGATCTTGATGAAACAACCGTATTTTTAGGTATCACTTTAGATGATAAGCTACAATGGAGCCCACATATTTGTAATTTAGTGAATAGACTTAGTTCTGCAGCTTATGCAGTGAGGAAAATTCGTTCTCTCACTGACGAATCTACGGCAAGATTAGTTTATTTCAGTTATTTTCACAGCTTGATGTCTTACGGCATCCTCCTTTGGGGCAGTGGTGCCGACATCAATAGAATTTTTATTCTGCAGAAGAGGGCTATTCGCGCAATTTATAAATTATGTCCTAGAGATTCTCTTAAAGATAAATTCAAATCAATAAATATTATGACTGTGTCGTCACAGTACATTTATGAAAATTTAATTTATGTTCGGAAAAATATACAAAATTTTCCTAAGAACAGCGATACTCATAGCTTGAACACTAGAAATAAGCACAAACTCGCTGTACCTGTAACTCGGCTCAGCAAAGTGAGGGACTCATTTAAGGGGCAATGTATACGTTTCTATAACAAAGTACCCAAAGAAATTCAAGAACTATCTGTGTATAGATTTAAAAAATTAGTTAAACAAAAGTTATGTAAGAAAGGGTATTATAAAGTTTCTGATTTTATAGAAGACAAGAATGCATTTAAATGAAATGTTCGCTACACAAGCTATTTCATTAAAGTTTTATAAACTTTGTTATTAGTAATTAAATTTTTACATAAATAAAAAGAACAAAGATCTATAAAAAATGTCCCTTGCTGAGTTTCTTGCCGGAGTCTTCTCAGTCCAAGTGTATTCCGAACCGGTGGTAGAATCATTTGTAACGTTCATAAGTGCCTTATTAGGGCCTAAACTGAATAAATGATTTTTGAATTTGAATTTGAATTTGAATATACTGAATTCACCCCATTATTTTGCACCGAAGTTTGGTTTTGAATGAGTTTTATGTTTTTTTTTTTACAAAAAAAAGTTAATAAATTTGCGGATATTATAAGGTACGTATCGTTTACCAAATATTAATGTTTAAGATTTATGTCTTCGTTTCAAAAAGTTTACAAAAAACTTTAGATAAAAACATACCTACCTGTTGAAAAAACACGATAGTTAAAGGAATTTGATTTTAATTTGAAACATTAATATTTGGTAAACGATACGTACCTTATAATATCCGCAAATTTATTAACTTTTTTTTGTAAAAAAAAAAACATAAAACTCATTCAAAACCAAATTAATAATTATTTATTTATTTATATTGCACAAGCACGAAAAGTAGTATATGTAGTATATCAGTTATCTGGCTTCCATAGTACAAGCTCTGCTTAGTTTGGGGAGTCTGCTTAGATGGCCGTGTGTGAGGAATAATGTCGCAGAATATTTATTTACAATGTACACACACAGCAATAACAATAGTACAGCTAAACTTAACTATTATTATTAATAGGTACAAGGACCCTATTAGGGTGTTGCGAAAAAGCGGAATATAATTGAACCATATTTCTATTGGTATTATATTGATATTCATCATCATTCACATCATATTGATATTTAATAACTATGTATCTATGTCTTATAATATTGTGTTGACTACCATTTATCTTATAACAGATTTTTGTACTAAGTTTAAGTTTAATTTTGAAGTGACTTATGACGTGTTTTATCACATAAATTTAATTATGGCACCTTTGGTACAGAATTAGTAATAGTACTAACGCGAACGTACCTTTGGAACGTAATTTTGTGATTCGCGCATGTGGAGTATGACGAACGTAGTGATATATACTCTTTGAGTATGACAACTGTATGTGTTAATTTTATAACTATAACCATACATTGGTTCCTTCACAATAAATAATGGACATTTTGTAATTAAGAACAAATTGTACTATAGCTCTATAACGTTTTGAATGCTAAGTGATTACATTACATACCTTAATTCTTACATCCATAGCCATAGGACTTAGGCGCAAATTACAAAATCACGTCTCAATAAATTAATATGCGAAAGATATTCGTTAAAAATCCAGAATGGGTAATAGGTTTTCATTTGGGTAGTTTTAATAGTTGGTTTTCAGGGTAAATAAAAAGAGATGTTATATGTAAGAAATGATTAGGTATATTTAATCAATTAAAAACATAAGTGGGTAGTTAAAATTATATTAAAAAAACATTTCGTCTCAAATAAAATACAAAATTACGTAAGTACTATAATATTGTAATCAGGATAGATAAATACGAGTTTAAGTAATTGTGTATATGATAATTGAATATAATAATAGTAGGATATTTTGTAGGTAGTAAACAGTAGCCACATAATAATTCTGCACATCTTTCGTTTTTTTTTTCTCTTCAGTTTACATCCAGTTTGTGTATTACGTTGCCTTCGAGTTCTTTGATCATATCTATAAAAATAAAAGAAAATTGTTAAAGATTTCCTTTCATATTATATGCAAGGATGTTCAAGGCGTTGGTGGCTCAGTGTTAGCGATGTCGAATGCCGTGACAAAGGTCGTGGGTTCGGAGAAGTTCGGTGAAGATTGTGAGGAAAACATAGCACGGTGGTAGGGTACTTTTTAGTAGTTATCAGTCTGCCTGACTAACATCCTCAAGTCAGATGCATTTAATTCAAGGCTTTGTGTGCTTACCATCAAATACCACCTACGGCCACATCAGCACTTATTAAGAGTGAGTTTGTGGTGAAATACAAGCCTATACAAAGTAAAAAAAATGGTTAGGGCCTATATTCAAAATAAATTATCCAACACTACCCAATGTATAACATCTAAAAAAAAGGGGAAACCACGATTATTTTATTAAATTTAATTACCAATCTAACCATAAAGAGATTGCTATATAATTATGACGTCACATGCTTGTATTTCATACAAAACTCCATATAAACCTATCGTTTTGACATTTCATATAAAGTTGCTGATTTGAATGTCAGTCAAATACCCTGACCTAATAGGGCATCCTCAAATCCAGTTAGTTTACCTACTCATATAGTACCATACCATATAAATAAAGAAAAACTTGTCTATTGGAAAACCTACTCAATACTCATACTTCTTTCAATAAATAATAATCAATGGTTAAACTCACCGAATTATGTAATAATTTCAATTGTCTGTGATGCTTGCCTCTTTCTTCGTTTTTCTTATCGCTGTCGTGTCGCTGCCTTCCTTGATTTTCTTTATAGCCCGATAATTCTGAATCCCTGGATTGGTCGCTACTAAAACAAATGAAAAATAAATCTGTTTAGTTAGATTAGAGACATTTTTTTAAGACAAGTATCAACATGGAATGTATCTTAAGGCGATGATAGCTCAGTGGTCGTGACGTCGGACGCCGCGGCGAAGGTCGTGGGTTCGAATCCTACAATGAGCTTGAGCTTTCGGTGAAGGAAAACATCGTGAGGAAACCATAGCACGGTGGTAGGGTACTTTGTAGTACCTGCCTGGCTGGCTACCACCCTCAAGTTGAAAATCTGTCGCCAAACACCTATTGGTGTGTTCCGGCAGCTGCACTTGAGAGCCAGATCCTTCTAGGCTTTGTGTGCTTACCACCTTCGGCCACATCATCACCTACCATAGTGAGATTGTGGTCAAACACAAGCCTATACAAAGTAAAGTAAAAAAAAAAAAAAAAAAAAAAAAAAAAAGTGCCGAAATGTGTATCGAGTCACACTGATCGTCAAACTTTCTGTGGATTTAATGACAAGCGTGAATAAAACAAAGTGCGCCTGTGTAGTGCCTTACACAACGGGTAAAGGCTATCTATCTACTGCATTGTAGTAGGATTAAATACTGGACTTGGAATTTAATTTAATTTATAATTTAATGGTTTTATGATTCTCATGGAATAAGAACCACCAATATTAAACGTTTTAGTATTTTCGCAAATTCCAGCTTCATCGTGTAATGGTTATTGAAACAATAACAGTTACATACTAATCATAAGTAAGCAAACTATTTAAAGTCTGTTCTCACCTTATTATTGTAGTAAATAGAGTGTTCAATTTCTACGCCGAATCTTTCTTCATTATCTTCCTAAATTGAGTCTTCGTTTTCGTATTTCTGGTCTTCATTTTCTCATTGCATTTTAGGTTGTCATCTAGGTTTAATGAAGTCATCATCTACTTCGCCGCATCTGAGTCTTAATATTCTTCGCTGTATCTTGAGTCTTCATCTTCTTCACTGCATCTTGAGTCTTCATCTTCATCACTGCATCTTGCATCTTGAGTCTTCATCTTCTTCGCCGCACCTTGAGTCTTCATCTTCTTCACTGCATCTTGAGTCTTCATCTTCTTCGCCGCATCTTGAGTCATCATCTTCTTCGCCACATCTTGAGTCTTCATCTTCTTCACTGCATCTTGAGTCTTCATTTTCTTCGCCACATCTTGAGTCTTCATCTTCTTCGCCGCATCTTGAGTCTTCATCTTCTTCGCCGCATCTTGAGTCTTTATCTTCATCTATTTGCCGAATCTGGATTCTTCATCTATTTGTCGCTCGCATCTTGAGTCATCATCTTCTTTGTTGCATCTTCAATCTTCATCTTCTTCGCCGCATCTTCACTCTTCATCTTCTTCGTTGCATCTTAAGTCTTTTTCTTCTCCGTCGCATCTTCAGTCTTCATGTAGTATGTATGTCTTGTCTTCAACTTTACCGCATCTTGAGTTTTTATTTATATTCTTCACCGCATTCTGAGTATAATTTTTTTCATCGCATCTTGAATATTAATCTCAGTCTTAGATTGAGTCTTCATCTTCTACACCGCATTCCAGGTATTCATCTTCTTCGTGAATGATTGTGTCTTCATCTTCTTCGCCGCATCTTGAGTCTTTATCTTCTTTGCCACATCTGGAATCTTCATCTATTTGCCGAATTTGGATTCTTCATCTATTTGTCGCTCGCATTTTGAGTCATCATCTTCTTTGTTGCATCTTCAATCTTCAACTTCTTCGCCGCATCTTCACTCTTCATCTTCTTCGTTGCATCTTCAGTGTTCATCTTCTTCGTTTTGATTCTTCAGTGTTCATCTTCTTCGCCGTATCTTGAGCCTTCATCTTCTTCGCCGCATCTTGAGTCATCTTCTTCGCCGCATCTGGAAACTCCATTAATGTGTTGCATCCTGAGTTTAAATTTTCTTCATCGTATCTTCGTCTTAGATTGAGTTTTCATCTTCTTCACCTCATTTTAGGTACCAATTCATCTTCTTCGTGAATGATTGTGTCTTCGTCATTTTCACCGCATCTTTAGCTGTAGTCTTTTTCGCCACATCTTGAGTATTCATTTTCTTCATCGTATATTATGTTTATTATTATCTTCTTTACCTTTTTCAGGGCTTCTTGAGTCTTCAATTTCCTCGCAGCATCTTGAGTCTTCAACTTCTTCACCGCATCTTGAATCTTCGTCTTCTTCGCCGCTTCTTGAGTCTTCGCCTTCTTCACCGCATCTTGAGTCTTCGCCTTCTTCACGGCATCTTGAGATTTCTCTTTCACCGCATCGTGGACCTTCATGTTCTGCATTATATTGCACTCGTTTTTTAATTTGGCGGCGTTTTCACTTATCATGTTTTAATTTTAGAATTTTTGACTATTTTTGTTTATAATAATTTTTGTATTTTTTTATGAGATTCGCAGTGTTTGCATTTTCCACATCTTCTCCGCATTCTTCTTTTTCTTTCTTTATACACATTATTATTCCAGATATTGCCATATATTTTAGATCATACGACGTTTTCAAGCTGAATGTTTTTGACACGACAAATTGTTGATCTTTTTGAAACTTTTCTTCCTACTACTCACTCTAATACAAACTTTTTTAATCTTCGTTACTTTGTATAGGTTGTTATCATCACTGTTGCGAGTAGTCTCATGATATTTTATTTTTACTCCCTAGATTTTTTGTTGTTTTTTTTCTCAAGTTACTGGTATTGTGTTTTTATTTCTTCAGTCTGTTAACAAAAATGATTATTCATACTTACCTTAATCCTATAACAATTCTGATGATGTTTTGGTTATCTGAAAAATTCTGTTTTCTTCCTTGTTTTCATTATCATCTCACTGTTAACGTATTTATTCCTTGAAAATTATCCAGTATCTTCAGTTCGATTGTAATTATGTTTTAGTTAGGTATATTGTTGCATCTGCATTTCTTAAACTTGTCGTTACTATGTATTGATTTCATACGAAATTTCAAAATAGTCATTAGCTTAAATGAAACTTTTCCTGTGAACAATACTTTATTATGTTGTGTACCTCAATGAATCTGCATAGGGCTAAATGGAGAATATCCCGCACAAGGTTAGTTGATCCAACTCCGATTTACGCATTTTTCTGTAATCATCTGTGAATAATACTTGTAAATGTTGCTGAAGTTACCTCGACATAGGAGACCAAGTTTCTTGCATAACAGCATTCACAGCATAGCGATCGCTAATCTGAATCTAGTTCTTGTAATCATCTGTGAACAAAACTTTGTAATGTTTTTGTACCTTATTCAGTGCGTTTGCTGCACAATAATCTGTGCTGACACAGTTTGTTTATCCGTCTCTAGTTAAATTTTCTGCAATAATCTGTAAGCATAATTTGTATTGTTGGTGTACCTCTACGCATCTGCTTACATGGCACCACACGATTTTCTCCACAGTACTAGCACATCCGTCTCTGGTTTACTTTGTAATCATCTGTAAACAATACTTTGATATAATGTACCTCAGTGTCTGCATGGAACGACTTGAGTTTCGTTGATCCGCTTCTAGTAACTTTTCTGTAATCATCTGTGAACAATACTTTGTAATATTGATGTACCGCAATGCATTTGCATGGGACTACTCGTGGATTTTCCTGAGCAATACTTGCATATTTAGTTCATTCCTTTTCCGTGATCATAATATACATCTGTGAACAATACTTTGTTATGTTGGTGTACCTTAATCAATGCATCTGACAGGCACCTTTTGAGAATTCCCTATATAATATCAGCATACAGTTTGTTGATCCGCTTCTAGTTTACATTTCTTTGATCATCTGTGAACAATACTATGTAATGTTGATATACCTCAATGCATCTGTAGCATCTCAAGAGATTTACATGCAAAATATCATCCCAGTGTTCGTTTATCTGCTTGAGGAGTACTTTTAGCTGATCATCTGTAAACAATTTATTGTTGTTTGAGTACCTTATTGTATCAGCTTTCATAAGACTAATGGTGATTTTCTTGCAATTATCAGCAACGTTCGTTGATCTGAATCTAGTTTACATTTCTGTGATCACCTGTGAACAATATTTTGTTATGTTTGTGTACCTCAATGTATCTGCCTCCATAGGACCAATGAGATTTTCCAGTAATTAACTGCAATGTTCGTTGATCTGAATCTAGATTGTATTTCTGAGACCATCTGTGAACAATATTTCGTTATGTTTGTGTACCTCAATGCATCTGTCTGCATGGGACTAATTGTGATTTGTCTACACATCACCAGTAGAGTTTGTTGATCTACCTCTAGATTACTATTCTATGATCATCTGTGAACAATATTTGTTATGTTTGGGTACCTTTGTTTCGACATGGCACTACTTGAAATTTTCCTGCACGATATCAGCACATAGTTGGTTGATCAGCATCGAGTAGGTATACTTTTCTGTGAACAATACTTTGTTACGCGTATGTACCTTATCGAATCCACGTAAGCCACCTCAGCTTTTGTCTCCGTAGTTTTAATAAATAATCACTCGCATACTATACACTATCGGCGTTATTTTTGCTCTGTTCAATACAATTTAACAATACCCTGTTACGTTTTAGTCGGTGCTTTTCACAATTCTTTTATTGATTTATGTTAGGTATTTGCTTCAAATAATTCATAGTACTTTATCGAATTTCTTTTATGTTAGTTATGTCGTCCATGTTATTAATTTTATTCATATAGCCGGTCGTTGGACCAATGTTAATATATCTCACTGTTTCGGCTTGAGACCACTATTTAATTTTCATTTACTAAAGTAACTTTATTACTTACAGTTATCGACCATATTTTGAATTCACCTGCTTTATAAATTTGCTTTGATGAAATTTTCTTTTTTGCCTTTCTAAGTAGGTAGGTACCTTGGTATTTCGGTTGAGTAACTTACTTAAAGTTTTATTAATGATCAACCCTCGTATTGTTTTACTCTCAGAATATTAGCACTTTATAGAACATTTTTTATTTTTCTTCCTGTTACCTGTATTAAATTTATTTTTGGTAGGTGCAAGGTAACCTGAAAATTATACGGTTATTTCCTAACCTAGGTAAGTACTTACGGATGATATTTGAACTCTTTCCTTTGATCGCAATATATTTTTAGATAATCCAGCTTCTGTCATTTTCTTGTTACAAGTTTTTGTATCGCAATTTTTCCTATGAATGTTCGCAAATCTTCAATTTTTACTTTTGATTTACAAATTTTAATCAGTTAATCTTTACATATTTATTGCGAAACTCTACTTACCCACTTTTAGATTATTTATGTATTCATTGAAGGATCAATTTGATACTTATATCTATATATTATTTTTTTATTTAAAAATAAATGGGTAAATTTTTTCTTTCTTTTTGTTTCGTCATTCATATTTTTCCGGTAGAGTAGATAGGTACCATCCTAATAATTTATTTAACATTATTGAACACCTGAAAGAGATGAGATTACGAAACGCAGGTAGGGAGTACTTAATAAGATTATAATTTTGAAATTAAATTCATTTAGTATTAATAGGTACTAATTAAATAATTAATATAAAATGTCCTAAAATATAATCTGTAAAAAAAATATTAGAACATATCGCAACATCAAGAATTTAGTTCAGAAATACTAGACTACATATTTATATATTATCAGTTGAATACCTCATTATATCCTGTACCTGTAAGTACTATTATATGCACCAATATCATAATGTTAAGGGGGTAAAAATATTATTAATCGAATCGATATAGTAGTTTTTTCGTTTATCAGTGATTTTCGGCATTCATCTACGAACAACCATAAAGACAAACCAAAAACAGTAAAACACGAAAACTGATAGCTAATACGACTTACAGTCAACTGTGGTGAGATCTTCTGTCTGGAAGCCTGCCGTCTTGACAGCTTCGGACACATTGTCGGATTGCCATTAGGACCTGTACCGCCCTCGACTGGTAGTTTCTCCGAACATATTACCATAGCATTTACCCTGTTCACTAAAGCACACTAGCATATCTTGGGGCATTACCTGGAGATGATTAAAACTCACCATATTGAAACCCGAAGTCTTGACTGTCTGCATTTGTCCAGTGTCGTCCGTAGATGCAGGTACGCGCTGACTGGATGTGGATCACGAGAATAGCCCGTTGAACCAAGCCAGGTTGCACTGACTGCATCACGGAACGTGTCTGGTAGCGCTGACTGGATCACCAACCCGATGAACAGGCACGGTGGCGTCGACTGAACCACGCCAAGGCCCAATGAGACAGACACGGCATAGCGCAAGAAATCAGGCATGGCGCGCCTTGACTCAGGCATGCCAGGCGCCAAGCACGGTGGTTCCGAATGGATCATGGAAACAGCTCGATGAAACAGGCACGGCGCGGCCCGACAAACCAGGCTCGGTGGCTGGACTCTGAACGAGGCCGGTGTCTGCATTACGGAGAAGCCCCAATCAAAAGGGGCCGATGAAACAGGCAAGGTGACGCTGTCTGGATCACGAAAGAGGCCCTTTGAAACACGCACTGTGGTGCTGACTGGATCATAAATGTGATCCGTTGTTGAGACAGGCACGATGTAGCCCAAAGAATCAGGCATGGAGCGGCGCGATGAATCAGGCGTGGGGCAGCCCGATAAATCAGGCATGGTGGAGCCCGATGAATCAGGTATGGCTGCACTGACTGGATCAC
The DNA here is from genome assembly GCA_951216915.1 of Tetheella fluctuosa. Taxonomy (NCBI): domain Eukaryota; kingdom Metazoa; phylum Arthropoda; class Insecta; order Lepidoptera; family Drepanidae; genus Tetheella; species Tetheella fluctuosa. The sequence goes on along the minus strand of OX578231.1, from coordinate 5,590,936 downwards.
TAATGCAGCCCGATGAATCGGGCATGGTGTAGCCCAATAAATCGGGCATGGCGCAGCACGATGAATCGGGCATGGCGCAGCCCGAAGAATCGGGCATGGCGCAGCCCGAAGAATCGGGCATGGCGCAGCCCGAAGAATCGGGCATGGCGCAGCCCGAAGAATCGGGCATGGCGCAGCCCGATGAATCAGGCATGGCTGCGCCGACTGGATCATGGCTCCGCTGACTGGATCACAAACGCAGCACGATGAATCAGGCATGGCTGCACTGACTGGATCACAAACGCGGCCCGATGAATGGTATGGCACAGCCCGATGAATCAGGAATGGCGCAGCCCGATGAATCAGGCATGGCGCAGCCCGATGAATCAGGCATGGCGCAGCCCGATGAATCAGGCATGGCGCAGCCCGATGAATCGGGCATGGCGCAGCATGATGAATCGGGCATGGCGTAGCCCGATGAATCAGGCATGGCGCAGCCCGATGAATGAGGCATGGCGCGCCCCGATGAATCAGGCATGGCGCAGCCCGATGAATCAGGCATGGCACAGGCCGATGAATCAGGAATGGCTGCGCCGACTGGATCATGGCTCCACCGACTGGATCACAAACGCAGCACGATGAATCAGGCATGGCTGCGCTGACTGGATCACAAACCCGGCCCGATGAATCAGGCATGGCGTAGCGCGTTGAATCAGTTATGGCACAGCCCGATGAATCAGGAATGGCTGCGCCGGCTGGATCATAAACGCAGCCCGATGAATCAGGCATGGCTCCGCTGACTGGATCACAAACGCAGCCCGATGAGTCAGGCATGGCGCAGCCCGATGAATCAGGCATGGCGCAGTCCGATGAATCGGGCATAGCTCAGCTGACTGGATCACAAACCCAGCCCAAGGTCTAGCAGATCAAGCACAGACGCGTTGACTGGATCACGAGCTTCAAGAATCGGGTACAGTGACGCTGACTGGATCACTAACGCAGCTCGAAGAGACAGGTACGGGCGGGCTGAGAAGTGTGGTGCTATGTGGATCGCGAATAGGGCCCGTTGAAATAGGCACAGAGTAGCCAATGGAATCAAACGTCGGTGTTTTGACTGTATTATAAACATTGCACTGAAACCAGATGCCAACTGCATCTGGTTTCCGAGCAACTACCGACTGGATCAAGAACATAGCTCGGTGAAACTGGCTTGTGGGCCCAGGGTATTAACTGAATCACAATTATAATTATGGGTTGACAAACTAGCTAAAAATAACATTGATATAAGTTATAGAATCTGGCACAATGTCTGCCTCATTGAAACTTTGATTAGTTTGGTTTACCTCACATGGGCCAACGGGATCATTGACGTGACCCGAAGATCTAGGCACGCAGTCTGGATCATTGACGTGACCCGAAGATCTAGGCACGCAGTCTGGATCATTGAAGTGAACCGAAGAACTAGGCGCACAGTCTGGATTATTGACGTGACCCGAAGAACTAGCCACGCGGTCTGGATCATTGACGCTAGCCACGCGGTCTGGATCATTGACGTGACCCGAAGAACTAGGCACGCAGTCTGGATCATTGACGCGACCCGAAGAATCAGGCAGGCTGACTGGATCATTGACGCTACCTGAAGATCAGATGAGCTGGCTGGATCGTCGAGGCGACCCGAAGAACATGATATGCTGTCTGGATCATTGACGTTACCCCATACGGTCTGACAGGATCATTGATGCGACCCGAAGAACTAGCACGCTGACTGGACCATTGACGCTACCCGAAGAATCAGGTTCATCGACTGGATCATTGACGTTAGAACCTGACGGGCAGACTGGATCATTGTAGAGACCCGAAGAATCTGGCGGGCCGACTGGATCACTGACTCTGCTTGGTCCAAGCATAGTTCAGTTGTGCGATGACTGGATCATTGATGCTCGATGCACGCTGACTGGATCATTGACGTGACCCGAAGAACCGGCAGCTGACTAAAAGATCATGCTGCCCGACGAATGAAGGCCATCAAAGCAGGCAAAGGAGCGCAGACAGGAGGGCAGAGGTTTGCTTGTTGAAGTGAGCATGGTCGTGCAGAGGGTCATGAATACGGTTCATCGAACCATAACTGAGAAACGCCCGATTTTGCAGCCAGGGAACAGCGTATTGGAACTTTGTAAGACTGCCTAGGCTTTAGGAATGTTAGGTAGGAAAATCTATCTCTTTACTCACATATTCTGGAATAATTACTTGTTACGGTTTTAGGTAGGTACCAGCCCTGTGTTTCGTATTATCATCGTGTAATTACAGTTTCTATGAGGAGTTTGAATTTTATTCCATTTGAATATATAGTTATTGCTTAGGTCATTGTTATTACTTAGTTAGAATCCTTAGTCGGTGACCAGTCACTTGCCACCCTGGCAATAGCTTATGTTGTGCGGTGAAACCAGTGTATAGATCTGTAATAAATTGAATAGTTGCTGATATCCTTCTAAAATCCATATTTTGAAGTAGGTTCCTACTGGAATTAAAATATTGTTGAACTAAACTTTTTTAAACAATATCTCAGTACAAATAAGAATCTCAAAAACTCATACACACATGAATACGTATAGTTTTTTTTGTTTTACATAAAGTTTTTGAAAACCTGCATTCCTCATGCATTTTCTACCATGGAACCGATAGTGAATTATGATACGTTATGTAGGTAAATTAATATTATTATAAAAAAACAAAGGATATAGAACACACTTACTTATGTATGATAGAGCTTCAAAAACGGTCATGACAGATAATTGCAGTCTACTAGTTCAAACGCCGTGACTGGGCAGCGGCGGCCTAGTGGTCGACTCGCCGTGACTGGGCAGCAGCGGTATTGTGGTCAACACGCCGTGACAGGGCAGCAGCGGTCTAGTGGTCAACACGCCGTGACAGGGCAGCAGCGGTCTAGTGGTCGATACGCCATCATAGGGCAGCGGCGGCCTAGTAGTTGACTCGCCGTGACTAGGCAGCAGCGGTATAGAGGTCGACACGCCGTGACAGGGCAGCGGCGGCCTAGTGGTCGACACGCCGTGACAGGGCAGCGGCGGCCTAGTGGTCGACACGCCGTGACAGGGCAGCGGCGGCCTAGTGGTCGACACGCCGTGACAGGGCAGCGGCGGCCTAGTGGTCGACACGCCGTGACAGGGCAGCGGCGGCCTAGTGGTCGACACGCCGTGACTGGGCAGCGGCGGCCTAGTGGTTGACACGCCGTGACTGGGCAGCGGCGGCCTAGAGGTCGACTCGCCGTGACTGGGCAGCAGCGGTATAGTGGTCGACACGCCGTGACAGGGCAGCGGCGGCCTAGTGGTCGACACGCCGTGACTGGGCAGCGGTGGCCTAGTGGTCGACACGCCGTGACTGGGCAGCGGCGGCCTAGTGGTCGACTCGCCGTGACTGGGCAGCAGCGGTATAGTGGTAGACACGCCGTGACAGGGCAGCGGCGGTCTAGTGGTCGACACGCCATGACAGGGCAGCAGCGGTCTAGTGGTCGACACGCCGTGACAGGGCTGCAACAGGCTAATGTCGACACGCCGTGGCAAAGCAGCAGCTGTTTTGTGGTGCACATGTCCTGGCGAGGCTGCAGCAATCTGGATCTTCGTCGAGCTGATTTCGACTAATTTGTGATGAAGGTATAATTTTATAGTTTGACACGCTGTGGCGAGGCAACAGCGGTCTTTATAATAAGTTATCGTCAAATTAAGTACCTAGTTTTGTGGTCAATGATATTTTTTTTTAACTATGCAATATCTCAGTAAAGCTAATCTATGACGATGCAGTAGCCCAGTCAATTTAGTGCTGTAGGTATGCGTTAATTTGCAGGATCTAGCTACATAAATCAACAAATTTGAACACCAGTAACAAATTTTCGGACATCAGCAAATAGTAGAAAAAGTAAGTTTTTTCTATGCAAATATTAATAAAATGCTTGTGAATTTCTAATTTAAATGAAAACAAAAGAACAAGTTAGGTAGTTCTAGTGGTTCAGTTAAGGTATCGGACCCGCTATTTTGAATTTTTAGCGAACATTGCTTGGGTTTTAATCATGTTTTAATTTATTATGTCAATTTCAAGCACCTTAATATGCAACGTAAGTCTATAATTTGTGCATAATGCGTACGGCAGTAGATTTATATATGTATAAGTTTCATATTCACATCGTTATAGAACTATACTTTGGTTTCTTATGTCTAAAAAGTATAATTTGATACACACAATAATCCATTCCCAAGAATACCAAAATGACGTCAGTTAATTAAAATTGACATAGATAATAAATTATAACGCAAGAAAGAAATATCCGTTAAAAATTCTAAATGTGGTCCCCGTTAAAAGCAATAATATGAATTATTTAACATTAATTAGGTAGTTAAGTACAGAAACTTATATCTACATAACTTTACCGGTATTAAGGTACTTTATTTCCTTGATGTTGAAAGCCGTGCATACAATTTACACTGTGTCACGTTGGTTATGTTGCCCATGCATGGATGAATTACTATATTTCAGATTTTAAATTTCGCAATATCAAGGCAACGTGATTAATGAATAGCATCAGCACCATGTTTTAATCGCCGTTCGGAACAATGATAAAAATCCAGCACAACGACCTAGGCTAAACAAACACAGAACACAAGAAATCTACTAAGTGAGGGTTAGCTACAAGACTACCAACAAGTTACGCACCCGTTTCCAATTGCAATCAATATAAACAGAGGAAAGTAACATTTCGGATATTTGAACCCACAACCATATCTAATAGGTATTGCCAAATGTGAAAGTAACATATTCTCCAATTCCACCATGCATTTAAACAATGATTTATTGCTGAAAAGCTGGAATTTCATCAACTAATGATCGTTCACCATCTCGTCCGCATTCAAATAGTTTCTTTATTAACCATGCCATGTGCGAGTACTGGTCCTAAGTACACAGAAACAAAACACACATCATAGATTTAATAGACTGCAGGAGCAGTCAGTAAACAAAACCACAAGTATTTAATGTAACTACTCAGAGGACATACCAACATGCTGTTTTATTATTATGTAAAACAACTGCCCCATGTTTCCAAGTACAGTCATCCTCAAATTTTAAAAAATCCATTCAATCATTGTTTTATTGGCTCCATTCAAACATGTACTTCAAGTGCAACGTTAACATTGATGTGAAAATCCTTTTCTTTGCCAGTTAGATATACGTATGATTGAGCATAAGTAGGTATCTAATAAGAGTTGAATATCGCAGACGACAAATAGCTTTTCCAACAAACTCATATAGGTACCTAGCTGAGCAACACAAATGGCAAAAAGGCATGATACATACATAATAATATATACAAATACTAAAAAAAACTATATTTAATAAGTCTCTATATGCACGAGTTAGATCTCGGAACAATAAACAGAATTAAGATGACTCACTGTAAATGCATGCAGCATGTTCGGTCTAGTTATAGATAATAATATTTGAAACCAAACCTCACGGCAGCCAACCTCGAATTACACCGACTTCCAGAGTTTAATCCACCAAATTCTCTCTCCATTATACGAATTTTATATTATATCAGGAACATTGATCATTGCCGTTTGAATGAATTGGCCGAGATAAGTATTGCGACAGTTATTGCTGCTAACAAGTCATGTCGAAGAACTGTTTCAAATTTCCTTGATTCAAGTTGCAATAAGTATAATTATAAGCAATTATTACATAATGTTATCAATCATGACAATCTTCAATTAGCTAATAATAATAAAAGCTCAGAATGTGAAAGTCCAACTAAGGTTGATTATTCTAAATACCTATAAGTACATAATTCCATATTGTTCTCGGATTTTTCCAAATTTTCCAGTCTTATTTCGTCAGCTGTTTCTTAAGTATTTATTGCATTTTTAGTTGACACCTAAACAGACTCATTATTGTGATCTCGGAGAGATTGCCTACCTGAAGATACAATCACCAATAGCCAGCAAAGGTGCATCAATATCGCCATTATGATTCAAAAAGCATATAGCTCGTGTTTATAATTATACCAAGACAGCAGTAGGTATACCAGTATATTTGATCCATTTGCAGTTTAATATTTATTATAATTTGTTTATTTCAAGCTCTTTTGATCTTCGAAGAATTATGGGAACAGCTAAACCAGGAGGCCAACATACCTGCAGATCAGTTTTAAAGCAACACAGGCTTCCACCATAGGAAACTTCAAATAGTATTATGTATCTCGAGTCCATCGGACTAATTACTTAATTGAATAAGAATATCTTCATGATATATTTAGTTATCTACATACCTTTTAGGCTGTGTTATGTTTCTCTTACGTTTATCAAGTAGGTATCGTCAAGTCTGATAATTTTATTATGGATTATTTACCATAGAATAATATTGTAACAGTTGAAATCGATTGGATTGTGTCAATATGTAGGACTAAGAATATAATAGTGACTTTTCATTATAGTAGGTAGGTATATATCGAGTTCTGGTCCAAAATATAGTGGCTAGTCATATCATTTCAAATATATAGTAGTATTTTAATATTCCATATCATATGTAGGTAAGTGCGTAATTTTAATAAATAAATGGAAATATGTAGTTACATAAATCTGGAATAAAGAGTAGGTATTATAATATAACGGGCCCTACCTATGACTGAGAAATAGATTCATTAGCCAATATGAAACTCAGTAATATTGATTTACTTACAATCATCGGAATTTATAGGTCTGTATCTCTAAATAGGTATTAGTAGTTTCTCTAAATATCATTTCAGCAGTATATTGTGTACTTCGTAAAAGCTTTAGAATAGTGAAAATCATTTCACACTTACCTAAAATATTTAAGTGATATCTTTTCCAATTTAAACATTGCATTTACTCGAAAATAATATTTGTCTAGATTACTTCCTTCCTACATTACTTCATATCGATTCAAAATATCCTCTACGCCATCAGAATGATTAAGACTGATATATAGATAGATTGATATACAGTATAAACCGATAGGACTTATCTGTGTGCACTGTGCATTAGGAGAGACGGACCACTCGCTTTATCAACTGGAGCTGGGTAAGCCTTCTTCGCGAGGAAGGACTTCACCTTGCTTTGGGTTTTGGTCATAGGTACGTAGAGTGATCGTGGTTCACGACAGTCTTGGCCCAGTCCAGTCGTAAGCTGTGAAGTTTGCACACAAATCAGTTATATTGTTCTTCATAATATTTAATTCTTACTATGTAGGTAAATACATAGTTAGGGTTTCAAATAAATAAAAGTCAGTGATAGAGGTAGAGAGTTAAAAAGTCAGTAGAATTCTGACCACTCACCATTAGACTATGGGATCCACGTGTGTCCCTAATCTTGATATTCCGATAATATTGAATTTACTATTTACTTTTATATTAGTCCTCATTATTATTTCAGGTGTCCCGGATTTTTATCAGCCCACTTTCTTGTTCATATTTGTTTCATCATTATTTGGTCACAATTTGTTGGATATAATATTATGTTTCTCGTAGTTAGCTAAATATTCTTGTATATTTTGAAGATTATACTTATGGGGAAATTTTTGTGTTTCCTTTATTGTTTTATACATCACAACATGCAAATTGTTGTTATTGAAATCGAAAATATAATGAAAATAATTACAAATATGACCTGGATGTTACCTAAAAGTGAAAGCCGTCGCAGTGAAGAGGTAGTGACAGCCGTTAGCGAGGTCAAGGATTGTTCAGTCTGCGTTATTGAATGGATAATGCGTGCGCGCGCATTCCGGACGCTTCCAACTTCCTCCAAGTAACCAGTTCTCCAGTTTTTTTAAATTTAATTTATGCCTGTTTGGATGGAAAGTTATTTCACAGATATTGCCCTTGGGCATTGCCTAATGCACGATTAATCCTCTTTAGGAACAATAACTTAGAATTTTATAAACATTAGTAGGTACATAAGATTGGAATACATTTTTCATCACCATTGTTTTGTAAACATGTGACTCACCGAAAGTTACGTCATCTTACTCCTTCTCGAATATATTCAGTAAATTTCATTGCAATCCGGATGTTAAGTTGCCGTTAACCTCGACTGGGCAGGTACGGCCTGTCGTTCCGAACAAGGCCCTAGAAGTCTGTTGCGGCAGCAGCACGTTCTCAGGAGAATTCTGAGCTCTAAGTACAATGTTATATGGAAGGGGGCCCTCAGTAGCGAGGGGCCCAGTAACATTTGTATTAGCAAAAAGATGTTACCAAGACGCATTCACCTAACTTTTACCTAGTGGGCTGACAACCGGGACTCGGATAGATTCGTGCTCGCGCGCCGTGAACTGTGAGCCGAGAGCCGTGTAACACGGGGAGCGGGACGGGTGCCGCATGCCGTGGCGTGCGTAGTGTGATACGCAGCACGGAACTGGCTCCGCAGGCCAGCCTGGTGGTTGGTGACTCATACTCGCCAACTCTCGGTACTCGGCCACCTTCCTCCACGAAGTGACGGTGTCGGTGATGACTCATGGAATAATACATTTCGTGTGTAGTGAAATTACAAGAAAAATAAAATGAACATCAGTAATACGACAATTTTTGAAAATGTTTTTTATTTTCATACTTAAACATATGATACAATTTCTTATTCAATATGAATAAAACCAAATTCCAATTTAACCATTAGGCAATAGAGAAAATTGAAATATTTATACAATAAAATTGAACTAATTGGACTAACTAAATAAATGCATGATACCGTTACAAACCCATTTGTAGTTAGCAGCGACCACGCCCCAGCGGCAACCAAGATGGCGGCCGTCGGATGCAGACCCACGCGATACGCAATGGGACTGTAATTTAGAAAAACATCCTACATAATATCACAGATACAAATACAAATTTACATTACCTAGGTACACAGGGTTATTTAATCATTGGTTTGACACTGTCTAACTCCTTGAAAAAACTATCTAAACCGCTAAGATCATTCTTCCATAAATTATCGATTTTCTCCCGTTGCTGCTTGGCTACTTCCTCCTCCTTAGTGGACAATCCGAGATCAGCTTGCATTTGAGCCCACTTTCTGGCACGTTCTCTTTGTTTCGTAACGAGTTCACTCTCAGCACGGGATAGAGAGTTACTCAAAATGGCGATGATTCTTAGGTCGCGTTTTCTCTTCGTCTTGGCATTAAGAGATTTAGTTTTAACTTGCCGAACCCAGTTAGATAGGGATTCGGTTTTACTTTCACAAAAGTCAACGACAGATTTTTCATTTGATTTGTAGCCCATTGTATTTAAAGGGCAGAAATATTGTTGTCTATACAATATTACACACCTGAATCCGAACAGGCACTAGGATTTCTAGAAGAATTCTGCAGCACTTCACTACACAGAGACACGTCCGCACTGCATCACGTTGAGAAATCAATGAGGGCGCATGACGTCATGATTGGCTTTTATACCTGACGCCAAAATGGGGCCCCTCTACTACGCAGTTGCAAACAAGATGGCGGGCGATCCAAAGATGGCGAAGTCCAGTGATGCCAACTCTGTCGAGTAAAAACCAGAAGATCAGCTAAAGTATATATTTTGTAAAAATAGTATCGTGTTTTAATTTTTTTCGACTACGTAACTAAAACTTGGCCAGGCGCGGCTAAGAGCTATGTGCAAATTTACAGACATAAATATAACACATTGATTGTGCTCCGTTCTAGCTTCCACCCCGCGAAAGTTTTGCTCACGTTCCCGCGGATTCTCCCCCGTTGCCGGAATTCAGAGTATCCTTTGTGTTAATCTAGAACATATTTTATCTATGGGCCAAATTTCATACAAATCCGTTCATCTGTTACGAAGCTGAGTTGTAACAAACATATAAAAACACACAAAGTCTCCGGTATAAAGAGTAGCCAGTATCATACTCCTGTCCATAAATAATCTCTGTGTAAAACATCATCTCGATCCGTTGCTGCGTGAAAGAAGGACAAACCAACAAACACACTTTCACGTTTACAATACACATAGTAGGGATTAAGCTAAAACTATTGAGCTTTATGTCACGGTGATTTATTTGGAACAAGCCTCATCATGTCCAAAATTCGAATTCTGTTCTGTTCCGTTCCTTAAAAGCGTTAGGTTTATTATTTTTTTATAATTCATCTTAATTAGCATTAAATCATTTTATCCTAGATTCCATAAGGATTATACGTAAACAGATAAAGAGTATGTGAAAATAGTAGATCCACTGTTTAAACAGTAGAGTGGGCAACACCGCCGAAGCCTAACGACTATAAGCCGAATAGAGGCCGAAGAAGACCGAAAATAGACGATCAATAAAATACCATTTCAGAAACGTGTCAGAAACCTTCTTCGAAACATTTGGATTCTATTACTTATTTATTTAGTAAACACTTTATAATATAAACAATTAAGACTATTCAAACAGCAGATCTTTATTAAATCTAAGAAAAATTATATGGGTTTTGTATTACACATTTATTTAATGTAAATTAATTTTGTATTTTACGATAAATTGTTCCATAAAATGTTTGTAGATGGTTTCTGAACGTGGCAAAAGTATGTTGAGTTATGGAGGGAGGTGGGTGGGGAGGGTATTGATCCGAGCATAGTAGATTGTCCTCTATAGCGAGGTGCGAGGGAGGGGTTAGGCGGGGGATACCGAGAAAATTCCTAATGCGTAGTTCCTTGATATATATTTATAGAATCTTTATCCGATTATCCCTAAAGAGATTGGCAGAGGTCTCCATGCTAAGTTGTTTAGGTAACTAGAGGAGGTCCAGATTAGGTAAAGACATTAAACATTTAACAAACATATAGGTAGGTAGCATATATTTCAATCATCTTCATGTTTCATTAATTTTGCCTAAGTACCTAAACTACATTTCTAAGGAACACACTTTGTTGTAACGGTTTGTTGATAAACCATACTTCACTGTTTGCAATCTACTTATCTGGTCCCCCTCGGTCAGGTAAAATAACGGATATTCTATAAGAAGTAGGTATAAGTACGCATTCCCCAAGAGTACTAAACAAACAGGTAGATAAAGAATAATATCTACTCATCCATGTTGAGTACAATAGGTTTTAGGATATATTGTTATCATATTATGAAAAATAAAATGAAACATTTATTGTAAGATAGGTTTCGGGGAATGTATAAACACCTATTAGATTTCCTTCTAATTCTAACGCTAGGCAGTATGTAGGTACATCTAATTTAATTAGGTAGGTACTACGTCTATGCTAAGTAGGTTTCCTGCCTGCCAAATGACGGTAATTAATTTATCTAATATTTAATTTTCATTTCCTGGTATCGATTAATAATTAAATAATTCAATGGAAGAACCTAAGTTGTTTTCAATTATCTATTTCAACAATTGATTCACAAAACAAATATTATTGACGCATTTACTCACGCTATGATCTCAGAACGGTTGAGTCAGATGATATGGCATTGTTTTCACATCAAATAATTATAGACTTTACTACTTTAGAGTTAAGAGTTGAATATGGTTTGCACCGTATAGTAGCAATGGCGCAAACAAGATGGCGGCAATGCGCCAGCCAGTCGGCTATTGTGACGTCACCCCTCGGTCTCACGCGACACGGTCGATGAGGCAGCTGCTCGCAACGAATTTTTGCCACCGACCTTGTTTTGCCCGCTGTATGCTGTTATTATTGAATTCTACGAAACTGTTAACGGATAGATATATTGTCTTACCTGTTTGTGGGCGCATTTAGAACCTTTCTTAAGCCCAATTTTTTTTGTTGGATGACATCCAGCCGTATTTTGGGAAAACCAAATTTTGTATTAATTTTTATCGTACCATTGATGAATATTCGAGCCGCAAAGCAAAATAATCCAAGTTTGAGGATTTTTAACAAATACATAGGTACTAAGTACTTATACATTTTTAGTTTACTTAGATGTTATTTTTAAGCCAGTATAAATTAATAATTTACTTTATTACCAAAGTATATTCCTTATTTATATCAGGTGAATTTTTGCTTTTTATCTACATTGAAACAACAACTAACCGTGTCTTCTAATGAAATAAAGATACTTCAAAAAATCATTTATTGCACTAAGTATAAATTATTATTTGTAGTTTTAGGTACATGAGGGCCTTTATAAAAAAATATACTAACTTATAACCATAACTAACATTCGACAAGATACTATTTCGTACCTACAGACTGATATTGGATGATTGAAAACTCGATGAAAAGAAAAGATTCTCTTGAATTATGCAGCTGCGTGTGACATGATCATTTTCTGTAACAGACAAAACGTGTTATTTTTTTGTATACATCACAATAAATAGCTTTTATATCGATGATGTTATATTTGCATAGAAGTCCCCGCAATGCTCAAACACTGGTAGATACGTTAGGTAACTACTACTTAATGTAACATTAAATTTTAGAATAATGTTTATCCTAAATTAATACCCGAATAGGGTATCTCCCACCTACCCCCTACTTACTCATAAATGCAAATACTGTTAGTTTTTACTAGGGATAGTCTTGACTTTGACCACAATCTCACCTAGGTAAATGATATGTGTCCGGGTGATAGGTAAGCACATAAAGCCTTAAACGTTTAGGTGTTTAGCAACAGATTGGTGATGTCTAAATAACTAAATACTTTTTAACTAAATTGTCTTGTAAATAAAAACATTGTTTGTCTTGTAAGGAAGGTCTAAATTAAGTAAACATTTACCTACTTCTCGGTATTACGGTGATACGACTAATGTTAGGTAGCATGTTGACGATAGAATTAGTTTTAGAGAGTAGGTCATATAAGATTGACTCAGTTTTCATACCGCGCAAACATTCACCTACTTTACAATATGAGAAATCTAGTTATACACTTTTAATTAAAAGAGCAAATTTTGTTAAACTAATTTCCGCACCCCTTATAACAAATGTTGATGTAGCATAAAGGTATCGAATTGGTTGATACATAGGTACAGTCACTTAACAAAATTAAAAAGGTATTTTCTCTTAGGCATTGATTTAAAACATCAAACGCAGTATTTTAGAACCAATATACTATTATGATTATTATGGTTATATCGAGAAAATCGCTTTCGAATTATTTTAATTGTAAGTATGTATTACATTTACTTGTGCTCGTGGTTGTACTTCCCTATTATCAAGGCAGACCAGCATATTTATGAGTACCTATGAGCTATAATTCAGTTCTAGTAATAAGTATGGTATACTAAAAACTTAAGCAAGCAATTTTTAAAAGAGAATGACATAAGTTCAAGTCTAACAGTCTGCCTTTGACGAAAAAGCCCAAAATGCATGTTGAATTAGACAAAACATTTAAGACGTATCCGGTCTATTCCGGTTTTACAAAAAGAAAAAACACTTACAAGTATTAAAAATAAAAAGAACCCCAAGGAAAGAGACGAGGTTTTTGCTATTGGAAAGATGACGGTCTTGTATTGTTAGTTTAATTTGTACCTTGCGTATTTTATACTAAAAAGGTTCAATGGAATTGAGTAATAATATCAGAGGGTCATAAAATCAAAAGTAAGTCTATCTCTTTTTTTGCTACATTTTAGTACTCTAGAACACGGAAAAAGACATATCATTTTTTATTTGGGAAATGCGGGTGAATCCGCAGAGCGACAACAAGTAGGTACCTACATAGCTTCAATTTATACAACGGAATGCAAATGAAGAGTCACAAAGTCATGACAGAGCACAAATTATATATAGCTTTGTCACATGGGGACGTAAGCTGCGACCTATTTAAAGAATCTTGACATGTACAATTCCATGACGTTTTTATATTGGGAGGGACAGATTTTATGGAATATTTGTATAATGTAGAATGTATTAGTGTTTTATATAAACGAGAAAATCTGTAGCCAAGCACCTGCCGTTGTGTTTCAGCACTTGAGAGCCAGATTCTTAATATAAAAAGAATTGCTTTAAAATAATGTTACTCATTAAATAACCAACACACAAATACTATACGGAAACGGTTAATGATAATAGTCTTTAAAGAATTTAGAGGTTAAGGTGAAGAAAGCAAACCTCTATAAAACTTTTATTGCGAAATTCGACCAATAAAATGCGCAGAGCGCATAGTAATTAGATAAAGTAAACATACAATTGCTGGCGTATAGCGTGCTACAGCAATGGTGACCTTTATATTGTACGACACGCCAAGCCATCGACCTATAGAACGCACACAACTATAAATATTCCATGTTAATTTGTGGCGTATACGCGATGTTTGTCTGCGAGTATAAACTCAAAAATAACTTTTCAACTAAACAAATAACAATTCAATGTATTCCAAATAAAATGAATGTTTTCATACTTTAGTTATTTGGAGACAATAAATGCAATTTATTGTGCTACCAAATGATGGGGATTTCTTTCGTGGCAATGTAATTTGTAATACTACTACCTACCTACACATTTAGCAATTATTGCATTGTTATTGCTAATCAACACGCGACTATTTGGAAATATTGTATGTTATCTATACATGTATTTTTAGAAATAAATACATATACGGAAACGTTTTCTTGCCTTATCTTTATATAGTATATCTTATTCTTAGGCATTGAATTAAATCAATCAACATGGTAGTAATAAATTCATGTGTGATTTTTGTATCTTACCTTAATAGGATGTAGTGCATTTGTTATCTGTGTGCCAAGACTTCGGATGAGGACCAGAGGAGGCAGGTCTACCGTGTACAGCCTGTGTAAAGCTTCGATCGCTATTTGAGTAGGCACGTTGTGTCTTTGACGGGCGCTTTCATATTTTTCAAGCCAGCTTGGATGCGCTGTAAAAAAATCCTGATTAGGAATTTTGCGTAATTACTTTTCCCGTAAAAACCGTCTGACACAGACAGGAAAGTGGACGATAAATTCATGATCTTTTAAAAAATATAAATATTTTAGTTAATTTGAGTTTTAGGCCTTTCATAGGTAGAGATGAGATGGTTTATAGGAGAACTACACAATTTCAAGGGCCTATAATTTTGGGTTTGCCAAAGAAGGTGTTTTGGGTTGCGTTTTAGGACCCGTTCAAGAATATTACCGGTTCAAAGTAGTAATAATGTGTTGTTATAATTTGTATGCAGCTGGGAATTGGGATCACTTAATATTCGCAAGGGAATTAATGAAACTCTAAAGCTTTTAGGGTAGGTTGTAGTAATTGTATGTTATCACAATCATAGTAATGTCGCGAATAGCCAGTTAGTAGCGCAAATTTTTCATTAAAATAGTAAGCTGTGAGAATAATAATTGAGTTAAGAACAACATTTTCCAAATATATAATATTGATCTCACATTAACTAGTGTAAAACATTCTTTGATTACTTACTTGTCGTTTAAGTAAGTAAATATAGAAGATGATTCTACACATAAGCATGCATTATATTTAAGTATATAGCATATATATAATATACGTATATGTATTATATTATGCATAAATTATATACAATACTAGCTGTCCCCCGCGGTTGCACTCGCGTAGCGGTTTAAAAAATAGATAAGAACCTATTCTCAGACCTACCCGAAATGTACACAAAATTTCTTAAGTAGAGTATGGTAACTAACATTGTGACACGAGAATTTTATATATAAGATTAATTAAACAAATCTAACGTACCTAAACATGTCTAACATTAGAAATGTTAAAATCATGGTACTATTAAAAAAAAACAAAAGTTTATAGTTCCTTGCCTGTCAGCCTGAACAATGTGTGATAAACAAAGCCCACACATACATACACATTTTTTGTAGTCCGGTGTACGGATATACTTATATGATAGATAAAAAATGTAGATTTCCTGCCAATGTCGCTTGACCTTTGCGTTATCTACTCCAATTTATGTGTCACGGTAATTCAATCATGTAAAATGTTATTAAAAATTCTAGAAATTTCTTTTTTTCAATTATTCACATAATTCACATGAAATATTGTTCTAGAATCATTTATAGAACACTAGCATCCACCCCGCGGTTTCACTCGCGTTCCTGAGGGATCTTATGTGAATCTTAGGATAAAAAGTCCTATTATGTTAATCCAGAATATATTCTATCTGTGTGCCAAATTTTAATTAAATCCGTTAAGTCGTTACGGAGTAGAGTGGTAAAAAACTTCCAAACTAACAAACTTTCACCTTTATAATATTAGTAAGATACAATACTTCCGTCCGATGAGATCCGAAGGGTCGAACATGAGGAGAATATAAATTAAATGGTGTATTCGTACCAGAAATTAAATCTACTATCTGCAATATTCCTTTCATTTCTTTCAAATTTTATTTCCATTCACGTTGGTTTGTAATCGAAAGGAAAGTATTGCCATCTAGTGTTGAAGTCGTATATTAATGCTATGATATTAGAATCGACAGATGTCGCTACTTGTGGAGCAAACGGTCACATGTTACGAGCTATAATCCAATCTTTCCATCTTGGTCTTGGCGTTCGTCGCTAGATGGCATTTAACACGAAAAAGGCCTTCAAAGCATTATAAAATGTTATAAAAAAAAATAGGATGGTTTGAGACGACAGACCTATTCTCAACTCACACCCACAAAATTAAAATAAAATTGACCTAAAGATAATAAATTACACTCACTAATGTCTAAGCCGCTGTAAATAGCATCAGCGAGGAAATCGGTAAGATCTTTCACGTCACCAAAGCCTAGATTAACTCCTTGACCGGCCAAAGGATGAACCCGATGCGCCGCGTCTCTGAAAAAAGGTTCAAGATTAATTGACCGTTTCAAAGCTCTATGGCCCGCTTTGGATGTTAAAAATAGTAGAAGTCATGTTATAATATATGTAGTCGATATACATGTTTTAATGGTGAAATTTGGCACATTAAAACCATTTTATCTCGGGAAGACAGATTCAAATGGAAGCTACTAACAAAAGATCTTTTAAAAGTCAAAGCCTATCATTCAATTTAGGCCCTAGAAGGGCACTTACGAACGTCGAAGCTACCGAAGATACCACCGGTTTGGAAGTCGCCCTTCAGCGGTTCGAGAAGAATCGGCAAGAAACTTGGCCAGTTTATTTTTTATAAAAAAATCATTAAATCATAAGGAGGATCTCACCCGACAAGAGCGACCCCCGGCACGACGTATCTGGTGCTATGTCCGAAGGCGAGCGGGAAGGCGGCGCGCGAGGCGGGCGCGATGGCGCGCACCGAGGGAGGCAGCTGCCGCGCCGCGCCGTCCGGCAGCCCCGCGCGCCGCAGCGCCGCGCCCACCCACCCCGTGCACGCCTCCACGCTGCCGCTGCGGGGGTACTGCTTCCACTGCGGAGAACGGGAACACACATGGGTGCACACCGGCGGGGTTAATATCGCCACGACATTTGCACTTTCATATCTGAATTGAATTAAAATAAATACAATTCAATCATAGCAAAAAAAGCTTACGAATTCAATTCGGATATGAAGCTTAGATAGAGCTGCTGATGTGGTGAAATTAATTAATATTTGCTTTATATTGGTATTTTTCGTTTTGTTTTAATTACATATAAAAACAAGAACAAAAAGTACACATCTTAATTTAAAACTAAAATGTAACGCAAAAAAAAAAAAAAAAATTATTATTACAATATGATATGGCCATCTGATGTATGTAAGTAAGAGCTTGTACTATGGATACCGAATAACTGATATAAATACTACTATACTCTCTAGTTACAGCTATATTTCACGGAAGATATTTTAGGTCAGTATTGTCGCTAGCTCTCGGGAAAAGTTTATTAAATAGTTAGTTTGGTCGTGGTGATGAAGTGGTCGAAAATGGTTAGCCCCCAAAGCCGAAAAGCCTTTCTGACTTATTAAGCGTTTCATTTATGCTATTTGGCTACGATGGATGCAATAATCGACTGGTGTTGATATAGTTAGTTTTCTGATGTATAAATAACAGCTGAATCAATTGACATATTGAGTCCGTGTTAACATTACTTTGTTGATTTATTAACTAATAAACAAAGTTTATATCCGGTATAGACTAAAATACATTTGATGATATTTTACTGGAATCGAAATTATTAAATACCAAACAAAATCAAATCGACATTATATCGTTTATACGTATTTTCATTTTTAATCGATACCTATTGCTCTAAATCTGTACCCTCATTAATATCACGTGTTGATAGTCACAGGCAAACGTCTTGTTGCTGTTTTCTTATTTTTTTTACGATCATCTTATTTCATTCAAGTAGGTACTCAACGAATAAACTTTTGTTTATTTATTTTCAATTATCAGTTATTACAATCAGAGATTAAGGGATAGATAATTGAAAATAAATAAACAAAAAATTATGAAAGGCATGGACATTTTAGGGCATAAAAGTATATATTGGAGTGACGAAAAGGTTATATGATACCAAATATAAAGGAAATAATTACCAGAGCATCATTTAGTGCGTCAACAAATTGCTCTTCGGGCAGCTGCAGCAGTTTCTTGGCTTCGTCCTGCCACGTGGACCACACCAGCGAGCTCCGCCTCGAATCCAGCGGTAACAACGCCACTGGCCCAGTTGGCAGGAACCGTTGCCAGGCGGTAGTGTTCTCCGTCTCCTTTATTGTGGGGAAATACACGCTACTTAAGTAACACATTTATTGCAACATATTTATCTTGCACTTTATTTAGCCCATAAACCTATTCAACAACATTTGTAGACATTTACGTTATTCGATTTTTCTCGGTAATTTGTTAGTTTTAATTCACCTTGAACTGCGATATATATAAGGGTGACTAATAGTTACAGGAACGTTGATGAAAATATTTGGGTCTGAAAAACTAGTCAATACAACGGCTAGGTACATATTAGGGGTTAAAGTATGAAATTGCCGATTTGTACTGAAAAATTGAAATTCGTTTTTTTTTTAAATTAACATATTTATTTAATCAAAATAATTACCATTATTATCTATACATTGCTGCCATCTAATAGGAAGGTCATTTATGCCTTTGCGATAGAACTCTGGTGATCTAGATTCGACAAATTGTGTGAAAGCATTTTGTTCTGCCTCCTGAGAAGAAAACTTTTTATCACGTAGAAAATTGTCCAAATCACGAAAAAAATGGTAGTCCGTTGGAGCAAGGTCTGGCGAATACGGAGGGTGACGTATGGTTTCTAATTGCAGTTCCTGTAGAGTTAAAATGGTTTCTCGTGCTGTATGAGGTCTCGCGTTATCATGGAGCAATAATGGTGAAGATCGATTCATGAGTCGGGGCTGTTTCACTGCTAGTTTTGCTATCGTTGTTCGGAGTTCGGCACAGTAGACATCGGCCGTTATTACTTGACCAGATCGGAGAAAGCTATAGTGAATAACACCATGCTGAGACCACCAAACGGTTAACATTACCTTTTTATTGTAAAGCTTTGCTTTAGGACACTGTTGCGGCGTTTGACCTGGGGTCAGCATTGCATTTTTCTCTTACGGGTATCGTAAAGAATCCACTTTTCATCACATGTCACAATTCCATCTAATATTCCTTCATTTCTGTATCAATTCAACAATGCAACGCAAGTTTCAACACGCGTTTCTTTCTGCAGATCAGTCAAATCATGTGGCACCCATTTTTCATATTTTGTTATTTTATTGATTTGACGCAAATGAGTCAATATTGTTGGTAAGGTAACGTTAAACCATGCCACTAATTCCTGAGTAGTTTGGCTCGGATCGGCTTCCACCATCTCTTTCAATTCATTGTTATTCACTTGTGTGGGTGGTCTTTCACGTGGTTCGTTCTTCAAATCTAAGTCTCCATCACGAAAGCGTTTAAACCAAAATCGCACGGTGCGTTCATTAGCAGTCCCCTCTCCAAACGCAACATTAATATTGCGAGCTGTTTCTGCCGCGTTAGTTCCGCGTTGGAACTCGTATTAAAAAATCACTCGAATTTTCAAAGTATCCATTTTTATTGTCTAAGCTGAATAAAAAAAACAACTGAAAGTCAATAATCGACTGTTCCACATTTTTTAAAAGAAGAACTTCATAGGTACCATGTGAAAAAAGTTTCACTCACAAATCTCATGAAGGTTCTATATCAATTCGAAGTACCTATTACAATAAAACGGCAATTTCATACTTTAACCCCTATTATTAAAATTCAAATAAGTCATGCAGTTGGTATTTGAGATTGTTTTTAAATTAAATTTGAGTATGATTATTAAACGTCGTTACCTCGGCTAAATGCAATGTTGCCACGACACCCATTTGATCGTAATTCCAGGATAAGTACTGCACGCCCATCGCCCGGCGGACGGCCGAACTGGCGCCATCCGCACCGATCTAAAATCAAAATAGAGGGAATCTCTATGAATTCACGGAATGTACCACAACATTTTCTCACGGAATTTGATGTAGTAATGTTTGAGAAAACCGTTTTGTAAATAGTTTGTTTGTCAGTGTGATTTTAAAACTAGATAGCAAATGTACTACATTAATTGGAGATTTGTAGATAATAATAAATATTCTGGGACATTCCTCACACACGGCCATCTGACTCCAAACTAAGCAAAGCATGTACCACGGAAGCCAGATAACTGATATACTAACTACTTTTATTTTGTAAATAATAATTTCACCCAGACTCAGGACAAACAGACATGTTCATGCACACAAATAATTGTCCGGAGTGGGAATCGAACATACGATCTGTGACCTGTTAGATGGAGTATCATACTAACCACGCCAACTGGCCCGTCAATAATGAGATTGTGGGAATGTAAATACAGTCATTGATTGTAGAGTGATTTCAGTTTCACAGTTTATTTATGTGAAACGTGTGTAACGCTGTACAGTATACCTACCGACGCGCTGCAGTTTTGTAAGCGAGCTCTACGTAAGTGTACGAATCGTTAGCATTAATTAAATAAACGGTAACGAAAGTGCTCGTTGAAAAGAAAACAAGTGCAGACATGTTTAACACTCGGGAAATCTCAAAGATCAGTCAGTGTAATAATTAAATAAAAGAAAACTATGGGGTATTTTAAGTAGGCATTTCAACAAAAGAAAGATAATAGGTTTTCAAATCACAACACATTGTTTATTAATAAATTGAATTATTCAAATTCACCTGTTTATAAATTTGTTATTAGTTAAGTTTTTTTTTATTTCAAATTTAAAATAAGAATTAGGTACATATCTGCATTTTATTCTTAGATGAGAGAACCGGAAAAGTTAGTAGAGTTTTTCAGACAATTACAAAATTAGATACTGACGATGCTAATAAAAATATATTCTGATATATTTTAAAGTGACGGCGAGGCAACACAAAGAATCATTAATATAATGTGTAAAAGGTTACAATAAATCAACGATCCTATTTATTTCACCAACTCTACAAGAAACAATAAACATTACAGAAGATTCGTTATTTTATTTTAAAATGTTAATGTTTTTTCTGACGTTAGTTAGTGTAGTCGAAAATATAAACTTTTTGATCTATATTTAAATAAAGCTACGAATAAATTATAAGGTAGCTCCACTCTAACGAAATCATGATTTTAAATTAAGGCGCTGTGAGAGCAAACATGCGTTTCTTTGATTCAGTTGTATGTAAAGAAAATGAAATAATTTAAGTTCGAACAACAAAAAAAAAATAACAGTTGACAATATATCCTAAGTTCCAGCGGGCTTCAAAACACGATTTAAATAATTTCGCTCGAAGAAAAAAAACCGCAAAGTTACACCTTTTTCTTACTTTTATCGCGTTGTATGGCTATAATAAACAGTATTTTGAGAAGAAAAATATATTACAATGATAGTTATACTATAATCTATCACACCACGATTTTATTTTGTTTTTTTATTACTTCACTTTAACACAAATTCAAAATATCTACAAAATGTGTGGACTCGCGGCCTCGTATTTTATGGGTGGACCTCTCAGTCACGCTACAACATCTTAAATTTGTAGGTGCAAAGATCTAACAACAATTATTATTTAAATTGTTTGCTTTCTATAGCGAATGTGAAATAATTAAGAATAAACATGTTAATATTTTTTACGGTCCCAGTTATAACTTCAATCGATTCGACGTCAAAAGAGTTTGAGTTCTGAGAAGATTTCAAAGAAATGTTGATTCTCAATTATATCCGGCCACTTATCTCGAAACTGGGTCGCGGTGACACTAATGAGGCTGATAATGACGCACATTATTTGTAAAATTGTTTATAAAATTGGTCTTAAAAGTGCATCAAATATTTAAAAAAACCTTATAAGTGGTTTAACTAGGAATTATGCGATGGTGCATGACTTCCAAGAAACAATTAATGAAAATGTACAACCGGTAAGTGAACTAAAAAAATTTAATATTCGGATTATGTAAATCCGCCATTAAATTAAAAATTTAAGAAAAAGGTCTCCATGATTCCATGATATACAAAAATAAAATAGGCAATACAATTCTTAAAACAAAAGTTCCGTTAAGGCTCCAGTCTCCCTAAAATCAGTGTTCTTGCGGAATTTATCAGAAAAGAAATATTGTTTTTTAGTCATCAGAAAAGCAATAAATGAAATATATTTTACGTTATTTTAAAGAGTGAGATTTGAAGTATTCAATACATATTTTATTTTTTAATTTGACGCCACTTTTATTAGCTTTGTGAGGCTTTAAACATACCTCTATTTGCGTTCCACGCGTAGAAGGTCTCATTCATGCACACGCCACGAAAAAATATAACAAAAACAAGAAATGTATTGAGATTACATCATTTGTCGGCAAATCCTCTACAATAATCTTATCTAGTTACTTTTTTCAAAATCGTTTCAATTTCTTATTTAAACTGCTTTAAAAAGTTATAAATTTCTGAATTCGACCCTTGCAACATATATTTTTTTCTATTACAAAGTAATGGTTTAGAGAAATCACACTTTAACCACTCCGAAAACAACTACTTATCTGTCGAATAAAAAATATATGCATTCAAAAAATCATTCTACCTTTGACACTCAAACTATTTTTTTTTTATTTCGGGTGCAGTGCTTGCTCAGTTAGTAGGTAGGTAGTACCATAAATAAAAACATATTTGTTTAAAGAAAAAATTATCTAAAAACCAAATACTAAATTTATACATGGATTATTACGCCAAACTTTTTCAGTCAGAATTTCTTCGGTGACGCAGCATGCGCTTATGTTATGATGGCTCGCTTATTGGATGTACGGAACGATTGTTTGTATGTTTAGCTTACAGAGCATATGGTTTCGGTCATTTTATGGCAGGTTGGATATAGCTACACCTCGGTTATTTTGAAGTTCTGTTAGGTACAACAATGATGGGGCTTTGAAATTTAATTCATCAGTATCCGCGAGTTTGGTTGTACAATATCACCTTACATTGAATTTAGGTCAGATCTTTACCAAATAGAATAAACATGGAAAAGAAACAACTCATTCTTAACAGTTTTCTAAATATTTTCTAACTAGTTTAGTTTTTGAGATACCCGGTAACAAAAATGGTCTAAAACTGAGAACTTTAACGACCCTTAATTTCTTTATAATTGAAGGAGAAAAGAATCAAAAAAATATTTGTACGCAAAAAGCTCTAGTCTAGACAATGAAACCTAACATGCAAGATAAGAAAAAAAAACTTTCGGCTGCTTTTTCCCTATGAAACACATCGGTTTATTTTATGAGTTTTAATTTGAAGCAGACTGCGTACTAGTTTTGTCCAAAATCGACAAAAATCTAATAACTATCTGACTCATTTTGAGTTGACTGTTATCTCTTGGACTCAATACTTTGTTTTCCATTAAATAAAAACTAATAAGAACATAAATGAGTTTGAGCAACTGAGAATTCTTAAAATAATTGCGTGGGAGGAATTCCCGTCGCGCCACTACCGATCAAACTACGTGAATAGAAATACTTTAGGGCAGCCGTATACCGACAGCTCGAGTCTTTGTCACCTGCCCGTGCAGTCGTTTTCAACTACTGGAGCAATTGCAATAAGGATTTTAAGGAAGAAACACTCTACTGTTGCTGCTTTTACTCAGGCGAAGAGAACAGCGTAGAAAGCAAAGAAAATTCTGGTCAATTTCATCACTTGTTTATGGAACGTAGAAGTAATGATGAAAAGTTCTTCAATTATTTTAAATCTTTATCTCCGTTTGATGAATTGGTCGATAACAGGAGTCGGATAGCTCGAGAAGTCGAAAGCAGTCAGTGTGTGTATGTTTTGCTCTATCGCACAACGGAATTTCGTTGTGCTGTTGACTCAAGCGGTCGCGACTATTCTGCAAGCGATCTCGAGTATGTCAATGAAAGGATGATTGTAATTCGCTATGAAGCGGTCGGTCATTACTGCTTTAAGCTGCCTATGGCGGTCCTCAACCATTGCAAATTTGTGATTTCCGTCACAGTAAAAAGATTATTATAATTGGGCACATTAATAACAACAGCGGTTATATGAATAGATCCATCGGCGGGGATGACACGATCGGGAGTTGAGAAGCTTTTAGGTTTCAGTAAAGCGCGGGCGCGTGCTATGATCCGCACTTACGCGCAACGTGCACGTAACGCGGCGGTTGCTGCAAACGATACGAAAAGACATGTGAAAAATAAGGTTAAATTTTAATTGTGGCTATTTTTCAATAAAGACGGACGAATGTGTAAACAATATTACTCGTTGTTAAATTCGTGAAAATAGGAACCAAATTCGAATGATTGCAATCTCTCGTGTTTATAATTTATGAGATTTTTGTTTATATTTTAGATACCGCGAAGTGCTAATTTCATCATAGATCTATTATGTGTAATTTGGAATGTAGAGTATGGTTTGTGTTAAACCGCCGGCGAGTACGCATACGCGGTGGTGTTTATTCTGTAACAATGAAACGTTTCGTGTGGGCGTAGGTGTACCACGAAGGCGGCACGCGATGGTATGTCGGCATGAGCCAAGTGCCCGAGGACACAGACGACGACGTGGAAGCTGGCTACATATCCAGCGATGAGTCTGCGCATGGCGTGGACCTTGCTGAGCGGCTGCGGGTCAAGCCTTCACGAGATGTCTGGGAGTTAGGTAATATACTCATTTGTTTGTTTTTACCCAAAATACATATTATAATTAGGGCTTGTAAACGTTACAGTTTGACATAACCATATTATTTCTTTGAAGTGTTCAAAGTTTAATTATTTTAGCGCATTTAGTGAAATAAACACCGATGAAATATTTTTTTTTGGAAGCGGAAACCTTTGTCTTAGTGAAGTGAGACCAAATTGCTATATAATCAACTCCAAAAAGTTGATGAAAAGCAATTTGGTTTATAAATTTTAACGTTTTTGATTATATTTTTTGAAAATTTTATTTCATCGGTATTTATTCCTATTAGTCATGATAGGTCCTGCCACAGATTGATTCACTCTTCGCTTTTTCTGTAGGTGTATAACACGCGTTCATTATTTTTCAGAGGAAATTAAATTTTCTTTACGTCAGCTACCTCATGCTGAAGAAATATGTACACTTGTAGAAACAGGAAACTACGATGATGCAATTATATTGGCATCAAAGTCTGCTTGCGGATTGCGAACAACAGCGCTCTGGGCCTGTTGGCTTGGAAGGAGCTCTTTACTGGTCAGACTGTTGAAACTAGCCATAGATCCTAATGCTAGTGATGATTGTGGCAGGTAAGTATTAAAACTCTAATTATTAAAACTGGTTATAGTTTTCATGGGAATTTTCTCTCCGTTCGTACCTACTTCACAGTTAAATACTTATTTATATACCTACATACCTATAATAAGTCTGTAGATATATTTTTTTAACAAAAATGGAGGGTGATGTAGGAAGAGTATCATGAATCCAAAGAGATTGTTTTGAACACGCTAAGCTTCGAAACCACCGAACGGAGGTTCATGGAGTTTCCACAGATTGATGTGGCGTCGCTTGGCACTTCGAATAGGCTTTATTTTACCGAAATCGGGTAAAAGGGAGAAAAGATATAGATAATTTTTATCGCAATTAGAGTATATACCAATTAGAAAGAAAGAAAATGATTTATTGTAACATTTTCACTACAAAATATAAATAATAGGTAGGTCCGAATGTGTGAGATAAGGTTTAATGTATTATCTATCTTCTAATATATAAAATTCTCGTGTCACAGTGTTTGTCTGCAAACTCCTCCGAAACGGCTTGACCGATTCTTATGAAAATTTTTGTGCATATTTGGTAGGTCTGAGAATAGGTCGTAAAGTATTTTTCAAACCGCTACGCGGGTGAAACCGCGGGGGGCAGCTAGATATAAAAGAATAGCTGACTGACTGACATAGGTATTAATGCATAGCCCAAACTCCTGGGACCGGGAAAATTTTAACGTGGGATTTACACTATGCTGAGCACTAAGGAAGGATTTCTGAAAATTCAACCTGTAAGGGAGTGAAATAGGGGTTCGCGGGTGAAACCGCGGGCTGGAAGGTGATATAATTAATAAGATGCATCAAAAAAATATTTCAGATCGTGCCTGCACTTGAGTTGTTTGGTAGGAAGTGAAGAATGCGCAAAACTCTTATTAGATCATGGAGCTGATCCGAACAAATGGGATTTATCACCTGAAAATAAAGCTACTCCACTACATTGCGCTGCGAGCGCAAAGAGCTTAGCTTGTGTTGAGGTACACATGACATCATAATTTATAAATTAATTAACTTTGAAAAGCTATTGAAATGGTTATTTTTCTTTTCC
Source organism: Tetheella fluctuosa (assembly GCA_951216915.1). Taxonomy (NCBI): domain Eukaryota; kingdom Metazoa; phylum Arthropoda; class Insecta; order Lepidoptera; family Drepanidae; genus Tetheella; species Tetheella fluctuosa. The sequence continues at coordinate 5,564,229 of OX578231.1, read as the reverse complement.
AGGTGTTAATAGCTCATGGTGCTGACGTAAACGCAGGCCTGAGTGAGCGATCTCCGCTGCATTATGCGGTACTAAGTGACGCACCGGAAGTTGTACACGTATTGCTTGTAGCCGGTGCCTGCCCTGACACTCCCCAGGTGCGTTCCGTTTTTGGCCGTAAATCATGTAACTAACAAGCAATAACATAAACAAACAAAACACTGTACTTGGAACTAACAGTAGAAATAAGGACAAACTTGCATTACCTGTAACTCGGCTCAGCAAAGTGAGGGACTCATTCAAGGGGCAATGTATACGTTTCTATAACAAAGTACCCAAAGAAATTCAAGAACTATCTGTGTATAGATTTAAAAAATTAGTTAAACAAAAGTTATGTAAAAAAGGGTACTATAAAGTTTCTGATTTTGTAGAAGATAAGAATGCATTTAAATGAAATGTTCGCTACACAAACTATTTCATTATAATTTTATAAACTTTGTTATTTGTAATTAAATAGTTACATAAATTAAATAAAAAAGAACAAAGATCTATAAAAAAAATGTCCCTTGCTGAGTTTCTTGCCGGAGTCTTCTCAGTCCAAGTGTATTCCGAACCGGTGGTAGAATCAATTGTAACGTTCATAAGTGCCTTATTAGGGTCTAAACTGAATAAATGATTTTTGAATTTGAATTAGGAGAGGAGTACAGTAAAATAAACAAATTATCTGTCTAGGTTTTCACAGAAACTCCATTACACGTGGCAGCACAACTTGGATCTGCACATTGCACGAAGTTATTACTAGATGCTGGAGCCGATGTTCGGGCATCGATGGGACCAGGCCGTGCTACTGCATTGCACTTGGCAGCTGAAGACGGTCATGCTGAATGCGCTCAATTACTTCTCGACCATGGCTCACATATTGATTGGCCTAATTTGAGAGGACAAACACCACTTCATCTAGGTAAATTAAAAACGATTGCGACGAGGTAATGATTATGTTAGAATATTCTTGAAATTATATTTTTATGTTGCAGCGACCTTAGCACAATCGGTAGAAGTCGTCGAATTATTAGTTAGTAGACACGCTGACGTAAGAGCAAGAGACAGGGACGGTCGCACACCTTTGCATGGTGCAATCATAAGAGGAGCTCGTGCCTGTGATGTCGCTAGATTATTGCTCTCAGTCGGAGCGGATCCTAATGAGCCAGATAATTTTGGTTATACACCATTGCATATAGCTGCATTAAATGAGTTTTCATCCTGTGTTCTGCTGTTATTAGGTAAGTATCTTATTGCTGCACGAATAAAAAAGTAACCGATGTGTTATATCTGTTACTATGTACCAAACTTTTTATCATATGCTGTGGACATTTTAACTTCACAGACTATGTACCAAACTTTTTATCATGTGCTGTGAACATTTTAACTTCACAGACTATGGCGCCGACGTGACCCTTCGCACAAATGGTGGAGTATCAGCACTATCTTTCATTGTTCGACGTGTTCCTGATGTGATTCCTCGCTATTTGTGCAAGTTCGACGACGCCGTCCACGTTAGTGAGCATGAACTTGGTGATGTAGACTGCGAGTTGACTATCGATTTTAGGCCGCTTGTACCATGTATATCGAGAGGAGAAGCTGAGTTACTTCTTGCTTTTGTTGAGGTAACTTTCTCTTTATGAAGAATTAATTTTTAGTCTCATTTAGGGCTTAGGTTATATTAAACTGCTACATTTTTTAAGGCAATTATTATAGTTGTGTTGTGAGTAGTTGAAGTCGGAATAATTTGAATACTACTATGATCTTGGGCTTTCAGGGAAGAATAACATCCTGATGATACCATACTATGAATCATGATAACGTAATTTGATTGCAATTCAATTTCAAGTTTATTTTGTGCCTATTCATCACTGACCAAAATTTTGTATTTGATTGCGGACAAACGCAAACCTATGCAATATAAAAAGTATCTGATGTTTCAGGTGGGCCACAAAGATGTCTTGAAGCATCCAGTAGTGGAGACTTTTCTTTTCTTGAAGTGGCGAAGAATTAGAAAGTTTTTTGTACTGAGCTTCATCTACCATGCCCTATTTATAACATTGTACAGTCTTTATATTCTCCGTAAGTAGTTCCACAGTTTTATTCAGTTCTAGCATTCGACCCGCCAAATTAAACGTTTTTATTTTTATTTTTCAGAGATATTTTTATGTGAAGACGCCACATGTCAAGTGCCAACATATCTTCGGCCAGTACAATATCTAATACTTATTCTCAATCTGTTTTTCCTATCAAAAGAGGTGTTTCAAGCTTGTCTTGATTGGTCGGCTTATATTCGGCAGTGGGAAAATTGGTTACAAATTATTATTATAATAGGAGTATTCTTATGTAATGTAAGTTAGTTTGATGATTTTTTTTATTGCTTTAGCCACTGTTTATGTTATAAATGTTTTACTCGTTTCAGATACCGAACTGGGATATAGACAACGGAGTTATGAGAGCTAACACCTCGAACTGGCAACATGATGTAGCAGCAATTACAATATTTTGTTGTTGGTTTGAACTAATGATGATTATTGGACGTTTCCCCACCTTTGGATTATATGTACAGATGTTTACAACAGGTTAATATTATTGTTTAAACAACACAATTATTGAAACTAAATTAGTAATCAACATTATTTTCTTCTTTCAGTTACCGTAAACTTTGCAACATTCCTTTTGGCATATAGCTGCCTTCTCATAGCTTTCGGTTTGGCATTCAGTGTTTTATTCAGCAATTACCCGGCGTTTCACTTGCCTGCTGCCTTAGTTAAGACCGTCATGATGATGTCAGGGGAGTTGGAGTACGAGGATATATTCTACAGCAACTGTACAGATGCTCAGATTCACTATCCTCTAACTGCACATGCGATGTTTCTACTTTTTGTTGTTCTTGTTACTGTCATTCTTACGAATTTACTCGTTGGTTTAGCTGTGAGTGATATTCAGGTATGTTATATATACGAGTATGTAACATTATAATAACTTTTTCACAGTATTTGGTTGTATTGTAAACGTTTAAATTACATTTTCAGGCTTTACAAGAAAGTGCGGGCCTTGACAGATTGGTGCGACAAACGCAACTAATAGCGCATCTCGAGAGCATGCTCTTCTGTTCATCGTTGGGATGTGCACCGAAACAACTGCTGGGCATGCTGCGTTGGGGAGCACTGCTGACTGCTTCACATACGCGAATGTTAAATATTCGACCGAACGACCCACGGGAAAGTAGGGTGAGATAAATATTTTGTACAAGGTTTTTTTAAAGAATATTTCAATCACTTTAGTTAGAATAACAATGTTTTCTGACAATATCATGGGAAATTTTCAACAAACACGAAAGAAACAGACATGTCCATGCCCACAAATGTTTCCCCGGTGGACCCAAAACCACAACATAGATGTAGAGCGTAGCAGACAGAAAAAATCGAATTATAGTTGCATAGCCATCTGTATCTAAAATATAACTTATTTTTTATGCAAATTCAAAAGGGGGTAAAAGAGGGGAGGGAACCAGACTGGTACCCTAGTTACGTTTAATTTCTTATGACAACTAAGTAAACCATGCTTTACAGATTCCAAAGGATTTGATATCATCAATTTACAAGATGGTGGCGAGCCGGAAAGATACAAAAAGAAATATACCAAAAAATAACAACTATGAGTTCAGACTAATGAAAAGGTGCAAAGGTGATCAAGATGAATGTAAACAACAAATTGTTAAGAGGAAGAGTAATTTATTTGATAGGTACTCGTTTGAGAGTCAAAAAGTGGAGAGAAGAAAAAGAACCACATCAGCATCTAATGATAATAGAAATAGACCTCCATCACTGACAGTAAATGCTATACAAGAAATATGTATGGTGGATATTAAAAATCAATTGGCGGACTTAACAAAAAAAATAAACAAACTAGTAGATACCACAGAATCTAGATTAGGTATGATTGAAGATAAACTAGATGGTAAACAACCCCAATAGACAATATTTTTACATAATGATTGTGATAATTTGGACAATGATTTTTTATAGTTATATTTAAAGTGTAAGTGTAAAATCATAATTATTTATTATGTTTAGTATAATTTAGTTGATAGCTTATAAGGCTAATGCCAATGTATGATATATATCTTCTAGTAATTATAAGTGTTTCTTGTTCAAAGTGTTTTGGTTTGTGATTTAGTTTATCACCCCTTAATTATGAGGTTCTTGTTACCTTACGCCTAAGAAGAGAATTTTTTTCTGTAACAATGATTAATTACCAACTTACCAATAGCTGACAAGTGTAAGTGTCTCCATTGCTTAATTTCACTATGCTGTGTGACGTCTTATGTTCTCCTTTGGGCAAATCATAACCAGCTATCTTAGCTCCATATAGTATACTTATGTTTTTAAGGCCAGTCTTCTTGAGTTCTGTATTCACAGCATTTAAAAGAACATCATTTTCTACAATATATGAGACATCTTCATCTAATATCTCAGAGCTACTAAATGATATCATTGCATCGGAGCAGGCATCCCAAACCTGAAAATAAATGCAAAGATTATGTACAATAACATTAACTAGAGGTTGCCTGTGGTCAAAATTCAACCATATTAAACAAAAGAGTATAAATGTTAAGGCTGGAGCCTTATCAAAATTCCATTCAATTCCGCTGGGAATTGACAGCGTTCGTTGCGTTATATGTTTAGTTTCAGTAAATTTATTCCAAATGATTTTTTGAATGCTTATGTTTTTTATTCGACAGATAAGTAGTTGTTTTCGGAGTGGTTAAAGTGTGATTTCTCTAAACCATTACTTTGTAATAGAAAAAAATATATGTTGCAAGGGTCAAATTCAGAAATTTACAACTTTTTAAAGCAGTTTAAATAAGAAATTGAGACGATTTTGAAAAAAAGTAACTAGATAAGATTATTGTAGAGGATTTGCCGACAAATGTAATCTGAATACATTTCTTGTTTTTGTTATATTTTTTTCGTAGCGTGTGCATGAATGAGACCCTCTACGCGTGGAACGTAAATAGAGGTATGTTTAAAGCCTCACAAAGCTAATAAAAGTGGCGTCAAATTAAAAAATAAAATATGTATTGGAAACTTCAAATCTCACACTTTAAAATAACATTTCTTTTCTGATAAATTCCGCAAGAACACTGATTTTAGGGAGACTGGAGCCTTAAGAATGTAAAGAAAATCACTTCACTCATAATTATACAAACTCTTTTCTTTAAGTCTATCATTGCAGTGTTATCGACAAATCACTGACAGTGGTGACATGAGTGTGTGTGAAACGTATGGTAGTGTGTGTAGTGTTTTTTTTTAATTAATTTAATTAGTTTCGAATGCATATTATATAAAAATATTAGGTTTCGGCACTTGTTCTCTATATAAACATTAACTGTGCCAAATTTCACACTCCTTCATCTCCATAATTTTTCGTAAAAAGGTGTGCCAAAGTTTTTGCTTATGTATTAATATTATATAATTATTTGAAATTATAACACACAACTAACTTTTTATCCCAAGGATATTATAATCTGATAATAGAATAAGAACAAATACATACTCTAGACTAGATTAAATTATAAAGACTATCAAGACTCAACAATAGTTTGTGTTATTCGAAAATAAACCTTGTGTCATGGGTTCATCAACCATACTTCTATTTCCTGAAAACAAAATTATATGCACTCCTGAGTACTGAGACCACTACCTATCTCTTCTAGGATAATAGGTGGGAAGGTACAGAATACCTATTGCTTATATTTTATCACATAATCAATACATAATTATATAATTAAATAAAACATACTTGCATATACCTGACAGGCTGAAGACGCATATTCTCAACATATTTCCATATACCCAGTGACTTCATCAGAGATTTTGTATTTTGATTGAGTGATACCACTCTGTTACTGTACTCTGATCTTAATTTAAATTCCTTATCTGGAGTACTTTCTAGCAGGAGTATTTTTAAATTTGAAAATAATGAGTTTTTTGCTGAAAAATAATTGTTAACTTTTTTATTAAGCAAAGTTCCGTTTGACAATCTGGTAAAATAGTAGTATTCCATAGGTTTTAAAAGTTTCCAGTATTTCATTAATTAACCAAACTACATTCTGCATTTAAATGACTTTTATGCTTTTCATGTTTTGTCATGATGATTACTGGGATTCTTTTACAATTACGATTGCATTTTTCTTTCTCAAACTCGGCCCTATTGCTACCTAATTGATTTGTAGTACAGTAATTCTCCATGATAAATATGCAATGTAGGTAATGCTCCATTCCAGTAAGTCATATTACATTGTTGTCAATATAATGTGTTAGTACAAAAATATATTTTGGAATAGGTATGTACAGTATATGATTCACAGAAACACATGTTGTGCTTGCTTTATGCATACAACCTATGCATCTCGCTGCACTAAGTACCTAGCTGTTGATGATTTTGAATAAAAAGCGTTTTAAAAAAAGTTTTAAGCTTAACATATGGATCGTGCGCTCGTTAGTAGCAGCCGCGGCTTAGATCTCACCGATGCTTTGTACAAACAAGTATAAATAATATTTATTTACAATACTTACCCATTGCACATGCTAATGTACAGCCTACCATTCCACCACCAGCAATGATAACGTCGTATTTTCCTTTGTAGTTATCATTTTCAGCTGTCCGTAATTCCCGGACATACATTAATGTTCTAGCACTGTTTTTACTGTGTGTTGTTAAAATTTGCCGAATACTTTTACTCAACAACATTTTGTAAGATAGGTTATAAGTATCACCTCAAAATATTGACACAAATGCTATAAATAAAGGAAAGCAGGAAGCAAGCTCCGAGTTAAATATTCTTGCTTTGAGCAAACAAATCAATCGTTTAAAATTTCTGGTTTAATTTTTATCTACATTGAAATAGAACTGGCTGAAGATAAAAAATTCAAAATAATAATAGCCTTTCGTTTGTTTGACAGTTGACACTTCTTTCTTTGAAATTAGGGATGCGGGAGGCGTATATACTGGTACAGTACAGGTCTAAAAACCCAGTATGAACTTGCCAGTACGCATACTGGGTATGTACGGACGTAGTGGTTATATACTCTTTGATGTACGGCAAAGACCCGGTCCGTACCCGATAGGTATTGTCGAGCTACGCGCCGATTGAAATGTCAATCGTCAATCAACAGCAGTTTCTGTTCGTTTTTAATAATCTTTATTCTTGACCATAGATTCTGAGAGTCGCATACACAGAAACCAGCATATTATTATGGCTAATGATAATTCACAATGAAAATTCAAGTCCTAATAGCTGATATACATTAATTTAAAATTTTATCTACCGTACTACATATATATTTATACAATGAATTAAAATAGTACTTATTGCTAATAAATCTTGAACACGGCGGGGAACACTTTGTTGACGTTCACTGTCTCTGATCAACAGCAGATGACATGAAAATGTTGACACTTGCATTTTTATTTCCCTACCACTCTTCCTTTTCTAGGGAAGGCTTTAGAAGCATAGAATACAATTTACTGTTTAGAAGATTCTATCTAGCTCACACAGCCTCGAGCTCGACTGATTTGAAAGTTTCCTCAAATGTCTGATATATTATTTTAAAATATAAAGACCAAAGGCAAGTCTGATTTATATACAGTCAAGTGAAGTCAGTCAGATTTAATAAGATGGTAGCCGTTGTACTAAATTTTTCACGGACTTTTTGAGGCAGCCTGAAAGTCACGATACACTCATTAATTTCAGTTCACTTCACTAGTGCACTTGGATTGATTTTCATTGTAACGCCACTAATATCCTAACTTATCCTAATTAATATTATGAAGGCAAACGTTTGTGAGTGTTTGTATGTTTGTTATTTCTTTACGCTCAAACGGCTGGACCACTTTTGATGAAATTTGGTATGGAGATAGCTGACACCCTGGATTAGCACATACTTTTTATATCGGGAAAATATAAGAGCCCTTGGGATGTTGGGACTGCGGGTGAAACCGCGAGTCGGAAGCTAGTTTTTCAATAAAACGAAACGCAACGTCAGTTTGAAGTTTTGAAGTTTGAAAGCTCGAAAATTCTTATGTTACATTTTGTGTAAGGAGAGGTCTATCATTTATTAGAGTGATATTTGCAGTGCTACCAACTCTAAAGTTTGCCAAAAAGATCAGTAAGTGCCGAAATTAAATACTAATACAAATAACATTTGTTTATTTTATGAAATCAAATGAAAAATCGATATTGTCGAAATAATAAATGCAAGATATAAAGCATTTTTAAGCTTAATTGCTCAAAATTATACTCATTTGGCAACACTGAGATTGGACAAATCACAAATGACATAGAGTTCGCCCCACCAAAGAAGTCCCATAGAATAGGTCCACTTCACCTCTATAGCAGAAAAATTCAGATCGATTTTCATTAATTTCATGGGACTTCATTGGTGGCGCGAACTCTTAAGTTACAATGACATATATTTTATCGTCCAAAAATGTTTTAGTAAACTTAAGTTTAATAGATTGACGAACTATTGAGAATTGAGATACCTTTGTATATATGTGTCTTCCAAAGTGTCTTCTTCCAAGCCATTGTAGTATCCTACAGCCAGCTTTTGAAAATATCTACTGCATTTAAAATTTAATATTATGTAGTATTAGCATTAATTAAAGAAATCAGGACATATCAATACTTTATTACAATTTCACAACTTTTCCAAAACGCGCGAAATCATAGTCAATCAAACTGTCAAAACAATCCAATCCATTAGAGCGGGGACACGTTGACGCCGAGTCGACAAACACTAGAGTTGCGACGAAATCGACTCATCAGTTCGGCCATCCTGCGACTCCTTCGACCTCGAAGGAATACCAGTGAAATCTTCTCAGCACTGTAGTCCTCTGCATTTGGCGTGTGCGTGTCTTCTATTGGATAGGCCCAAAGGCAGTAGTGTAGATAATGCCCCGAAGGCTGATGATACAAATAAAGCCCCAAAGGCATGCGATGCTATTTGGGCCCCGAAGGCAGTCAACGCAAATTCAGGCCCCGAAGGCTGTTGAAATAGCGATTGAGATACGTCAAGCTCCAAAGGCAATTGATGTAGGTTAAGCCCCAAAGACAATTGATATTGGTCAAGCCCCGCAGGCAATAGACGTAGGTTAAGACAATTGAAATTAGTTCAGCCCCGCAGGCAATTGAAATTAGTCCAGCCCCGCAGGCAATTGAAATTAGTCCAGCCCCGCAGGCAATTGAAATTAGTCCAGCCCCGCAGGCAATTGAAATTAGTCCAGCCCCGCAGGCAATTGAAATTAGTCCAGCCCCAAAGGCAATCAAAATCAGTTCAGCCCCGCAGGCAAATGAAATTAGTTCAGCCCCGAAGGCAATCGAAATCAGTTCAGCCCTGAAGGCAATTAGTATTAATCAAGCCCCGAAGGCAAAATATATGCACCAAAGCAATTAGCATTAGTGAAGCCCCGAAGGCAATTTTTATAGGTTAAGCCCCGCAGGCAGGTAATGTTAGTTAAGCCCCGAAGGCAGGTAATATTTGTTAAGCCCCGAAGGCAGGTAATATTTGTTAAGCCCCGAAGGCAGGTAATATTTGTTAAGCCCCGAAGGCAGGTAATATTTGTTAAGCCCCAAAGGCAGGTAATATAAGTTAAGCCCCGAAGGCAATTGATGGTGGTATAGCCCCGAAGGCAATGAGTACTGATTAAGCCCCGCAGGCAATAACATAGGTGTAACCCCGCATGCAAATAATATAAGTAGAGCCCCAAAGGCATTTGGAATTTACATTTTTAGGTCATTTGTTCACTATCGTTAGAGCTATCACTATCACGTCGTTCCCGCCAGATTTTTATTTTATCACGTGCCACAATATTTTTATAATAAATATTTTCTATATTTTGATTTAAAGCAGTAGATGTCTTAACACTAGCCAAATACTTCAGCAAAGAAGTAGAATCATGACATCCAGCTGACACTGCACCTACCTCCAGTAGTTTGTCACCTAATGTACCAATAATTGCTTCTGTGGTCAAGTCATCTGACATTCCACAGGACATCCCTATGCCTAATTTTCATAATAAAATTGTATGGGGTCCTCTTGTGGAGTTTTTACCCTATTCACAAGTTCCCTAATTTGGCTCAATTTATTTTTAGTAAATGGAAATGCTTTTATAAGACGTGTTTTCCAATCTTCCCAGCTTACATCATAAGATACCTGTCTCTCATACCACCCTTTTGCATAACCGCGAAGTTTGGATGTAACATTGCAAATTAATGTTCTCTCATCCCATCCATACATGTTTGCAATACTCTCAGAATTTCTAATCCAGTGTTCAATTGACACTGAAGATACTTGGGGGTCAAATTCAGGCAAAACATCATTTCGTCCTACATAACGGATGGTAGTGCATTTCTTGATGTTGCTATCAGCCAAAGGTGTTGAGGATGGAGAGACTGTAGATGCTACTGATGTGACCAATGGATTATTGTGATAATTCCGTGTCTGCCTCAGTTCTTTAACCAACCCTTCCAATGCCTCTATACGATCCTCTTTTTGTCTTAATTTCTTTTTAAAAGTACTCTCATGTTCCCGGTCAGAACTAGATGAGGAGCTACTCTGTTCACGATACCTCTTATGACGTTCCATTGTCAAAGAGTTACTCAAAATTTAACTATAAACATGTAATATATCAACAACACTATACTTTATAATTAAAGTATTAGGTTTAAGTAAAATAATTAAATAAAGTTAGTGCCTATTAACTAATTAGTTAAATTACAACTAAGATAGTTATTAAAACCGCCCTTAAGGCTACTCTCTGACCTTCTTTTTGTTAGTAACCCTTATTTTTGTTAGTAACTACTATTATTTAAAGTGTCTTTTCACTAATGTTCATTAAACATAAAAAAATAACAAAAATAGTCTTAAGAGTAGGTATAGTTTGGAACAAGCTCACCAAATTGGAGTCCAATAAGCATGCAACTGTTTCTGATGCTTGTATTTACCACATTTAGTTACCTATATTGCTACTCGAACAAGTCTCACACAAAAGTTTTAGGTATGTTAATAAATGCACACTAAACACTTTTATTGTTATTCCAACACATGAAATAGGTTAATATGCATCTAAAATTGTCATGCATACGTGTTAATATTGTCTCAACTTATTATAATTACCATAAATATGCACTTGAAAAAGTTTACAAGTCAATACAAAGCCACCTAAAGTTTTAGACCAAATTATGAGTTTTCGACACAAAAATCGCCAAAATTTTATATTACGCGTGTAAGTTCTTATTGCACTTCTGAACTATTAGCATTAATTAAAGAAATCAGGACATATCAATACTTTATTACAATTTCACAACTTTTCCAAAACGCGCGAAATCATAGTCAATCAAACTGTCAAAACAATCCAATCCATTAGAGCGGGGACACGTTGACGCCGAGTCGACAAACACTAGAGTTGCGACGAAATCGACTCATCAGTAGTATGATTGATTAATGATTAGGCTTGATGCTTTATTGAAATACAAATCAAATTAAATTCAGAAACCAAACATAGATTATGTTAAAGAAAATCTTTAATTTCCATTTTGGATAAATTGACAATAGGTATTTGGGCCGTAGTATACCTATATTATATTATACCCCGTGACATTTGCATAGGATGTAGTACGTACCTACTCTACCTACCTACTCCTCAATATTACGATCATCTATAAAAATGGGAAAATTAAATGGAGAAACAGCTATTCCATACAAATGTTTTATAATCAAGCTGCTCGATTAAAACAGCGCGAAGTCAACCGTAGTAGGTATCGCCCCGGAGCTAGACCCTGGGTTATCCCTATATTACAAATTATTAGTATCATAGAGATAGCATATGGATGAGTAGTACCTATACATGGTACATGGAGAGGTACTTTAATTTATAATCAACCTGAAGTTCCTTAGGTGCCTAGTATACCTACGTACCTACCTTTAAATTAAGTAAACTGTTTAGGTAACGAGCCGTACAGATGGCTCTACCTACAGCATCAATGTTAATTATTATAGCAAACATAAGGGGTTTCCATAACAACAGCTTCAACAACAAATACAGACAGCTGCCCGAAATCGATCAAAATGTGCTTCTATTCATATTAAGCGCGTGATGACCCATTATACTAGTGTATTTACAAATTCATGTCTAAAAGTCCCAGTAGATCCTATTAGTAAAATGCCTAAAGCTATATATGAACGAAAAGGAAAACGTGTGAGTGCACAGTGTTCTATCGATTCGTCTTCCACAACGTGTTCAATAGCTGTAGCGGACTTGGATGCAGATAAATTGAAAGATTTTTATAAAAGCATTCCTGATTATAATGATATAAATCATTTACCAGCTGAAGAGTTTTATTCGACTTTAAAATCGTTACGGGAAAAGAAAAAAAATATGTTCAGTCAAGCCATTGATCACATTGACGACTGCAACGGTCACGATAGAACTCTAAATGGTCTGTTCGATAAAACCGAAGAGTTTAGACCATCTTCTGTAAATAAGAATGTTAGATCCAAATTAAATTATACGGTTAGGCGAAAATTATCCGTGGAAGGCAAAGATAAAGTTCAAATCAAGAACGACTATGTTAAAACACCAAGTAACAGAAACCAAGTTATACCGAGTAATATGGGAACTTGTATGAAAAGACCATCTCGTAAGATTACTTCAGATCACGAGAAAAATGGATTAAACAACATAAAAATTATTCCTGTGAAGAATGATACTGATAAAACTAGAATTGAACGTCCGAAGAGAAACCATTCAGCCTGCTCCATAACATGGAATGATGCTAAAGTTGAAAGTAAAAACGAAGTAGATCATAAATTCAATCAATTCTTCGAAGGGAAAAAATATTCGAGCCCTTTGGTTAAAGCAAATTTTGAAGATGATGACGAATTTAAAACTCAAAGCATGCCATCAAGTCCTCTGAGAATGAAACCAGCTGCGTCTCCATTAAGGCGACGCAAAAGTATCACTATACCAAAACCATTTAAAATGACTGAGAGGTGTGTGTGACTAGTAGAACAACTGTCGATGTTATATGAATGTTATTATTCTGTAACGAACCATGTTTTATTCAGGGATGAAGAGGATCGTATTGTTAATGAGCTTCGGAGCCTTCGTAAATCGTTTTCCGAAGATATGCTTCATCAGAAATGTGAGCGAAACAAATTCCGTGCAAAGCCAGTGCCAATTGAATCACGGATTCCTCTTTATGACAAGATTTTAGAAGATCAGGCCATGAGGTTCAAATTTACTAGGGGAACACATTCTGTATGCTTTTTATCGTTAATTTAACTTTAATTACTTATTGCAAATGTTCATAATTTCATTACTCGAAAATATTCTCGTAAGTTAGTTGTTAGGTATAAGTTTATAAGGAACTTCATAAAAATGGCTATTCAGTATAAGACATAGAGACAGAGATAAACCCAGCAGAATAAAGTGTTTTTTTCTGGTAGGTTTTTTATCAGGAACATAATTTTCGTCTTTTGTAGTAGGTATCAATCTATACTTATGGTATCTATCTCAATGTAGATTACAAATGATAGTCGTTTTTCTTATATATTTACCCAGAAACAAGTATCTACACCAACACCGAGCCGTGCGCACCCAAGCGCCGCGCCCGAGGCGATAACAAATAACGAAATAAACAAAAGTTCCTATATTTTTTTATTTATTTTGCTTTACTCGTATTTAGCTACCATTGACCTACACATTCAAGCCCCAAAGTACCTATAAGCCTTATATCGGTAGGTACCCAATAAAGTATAAAATTATTAAATAATATTAACATCGTATATGGGTTTGTTACGTTTTTTAGAAGTAGGATAGAATATAGCTGTAGTACTTAGTATATTGAGTTAAATAAGTAGTATTTTTTAAATATTTTGCTATAATGACATCACCAACCAAAATAATTTAATTCTTGATTTTAAATGTCAAGAACAGACGTAGGTACATCATGTGAGTTTAACTTCCATTTTACAGACGAGCTATTACAAAAATAAACAGTGAAGCAGAATTGAGGGCACAGATGAAACCTTTTAGTTTTACGAAACGCGAGGAGAAAGGTTTGGGAGGAATGTGTGAACGAGTAGTACACGCTCTACCCAAGAGTAAGAAAAAGAAGCGATTCAGGGCCCGCCCTGTGCCTAAGAACTTATTCTCTAATTACTTTTACGACAGGATGAAAGAGGACGAATATTTCCGGTGAAAAATCTTCTTGTATTATGTAAATTAAGTTTAATACTAATTGGTTTAATAAATACATTATCGTTTTAGATCTATGAATAAACGTATTAGAGCTGAAGAACTGCTACGTGTTGCCAATTATCCAGGTAATATGGCAGCTCGGGATCGCAGTCGGCTTTCCACCCCCGCAGCTCATAGCGACCTACCCATAGACCCGTCACCAGCTGCGCCTTCAGTGGCTTCTACCGATAGACAGAGACCCGGGAGTCCAACAAAGGATAGAAAAAAGCGTAACAAAAATTCAAAGGAAGATTTTATCACTACAAGTCCGCAGCCATTCCGATTCAACACAGCGGATAGAGCGGCTAAAAAAGTCAGTAGAATACTGATGCTACTTACCTAATTGATGAAACCTATTTCTCTGAAGTAGATTTACCTATTACAATTACGATATTTGAAACGTTATTTTGTTTTTAATAACTGACGACACAAAGATATAGGATTAAATTGTATTCTTTTCATAAATTACTAGAGATCACAAATTTTCAGATGCACGAAGTTGCCAAGAAAATGTATGAGGAAAGCAAAAGTACTGAAAGCTTCTCAAACAGCGGTGGGGTTGGAAATGCCAGCGCTGGTCCTGGTGCACGAGCTTATTCTGCACTAGAACTACGAGCCACTGCTTCAGGCAGATCGAACCTAGCAGCTTTATTGCGAGCTGAAGCAGTTAGGAGGAGGTTCGAATTCGAAGCAGCAAGACGTATGTCTGAACAGCGTCGGAGAGTCGAGATGAGACAGCGAGACCGTTTGCTTCGGTCGAAACCAGCTTGGCATCTCGTTAAAAATAAGTGAGTAGATACTTTTAGCAGAAAAACTATTGGTATGGATAATAATTGCTTTCCAGTATTTGCATTGTCGTAATGAGGATATTCATAGAAGACCAAAGATACGGACATACCTCGCAGCATCAGTAAGCTGAAAGAGTGATGGGCAGGCAACATCACCCGTCAACGGTTAACCTATGGCACAGACAGACAGTAGGTAGGTAATATTATTGGTCGCTGGATATATGCGGCTCGGAACAGTTTGTTGTAGAAACCCAAACCTGGACCAACCCTGGACTGGAATAAGCAATATTTCGCGGTTTGATAAAATTGTACATTTTCATCGTAAGTTTACAACAACTATAAGATATCTGGAATTTTTCTTTAATTTACAGATAATAAATGTAATTAATTACTTAGTGACCAGGCGATTATTCTGTAAATATTAGACATCAAAATCTTTAAATTGATATCGAAATTACCTACATAGTCAATATAGCGGAAAGTCAAAATCAAAGCCATTTATTCAGTTTGAGCCCTAGGAGGGCACTTATGAAGGTCGAATTTACTGAAGTTACCACCGTGAAGTTAAAATAACATAAATAACTTCTATTAAAAATAAACAAGAAAATTAAATACCCTCACCCATCCCATACATTTACTATGGCAATCGTAGGGAAGTTGAAAAGATAAATGTTTTGATTTTCGAACATCAAAAAGTATTCCTTTAGTTTTTAGTTGTATGTGGTTTTTCAACCAGTTCAGTTTATTATAAACTTCGATACATAATGGGTTTGATACTTTGATTGGTGTGTAATCATTTGAAGTGGTAAGATAATCAATCAACATAATATGTATCTATAATGTGTATATGTGTAATGACGCGTAATTAATGTAACAACAATGAAAAGTTGAAAGCATGAAGCATGCACCTATGTCATAGTACATGAGCGAGATACCAGAGCAACAACTAACTAATATTTTCGGTGTAACTTATAAAAGAGGTAGGAATCTAATACTGTACTCATCTCTATTTTTGCAGTCATGAAGAGGATATTGCAATGCGCCTGCAAACTCGACGTGATGAAGAGAGAATGAGACGCGAAGAGTTTCTTCACGAAATGGAGCTTATGTATGGTCGAGTACAACAGCAGCCAATGTTATTCGAGAGATATTATGCACCGCGGTCGCTATCAGCACCCATCGATTCCATAGATATTTCTCCGAGGAAAGCGTCGAAGAAACGAACCACCAGAAATAAATCTTATCACTATAATACACCAAGTAGATCCCGTAAAGTTTCCATTAATGATACTGCTGAAGCTTTCAATGGGGATGTAGTGGAATATTTGAATAGAATCGATATCGACGATAAATATTCCGATTCGGAAGTACTAGACAGTTTAGATAGAGGCAAATTGTAGTATTTCAAATTCTGATGCAATATGACCAAATTGTGTTTTATGTAGGTAGTAGTAAAAAACGATAAGTTCTTTTCTAGCAATTTAATTATCAATATATAATTCAAAATTTTCCTATTATTTTTATTCTATTACATAAAAACTATTTGTCTAAATCATACGATGGTATCGAGTATCCATTTCATGAAATATGGCACTGAAACATAGACTCCAGGTTTTTTGATCCCACATAAAGTTGGACCAAAAGATACAACACCTACAAGAATGTTTTTTGGTCCTTCTGGCGTATCGTATACCTGAAAACATGAACATTTCTGTAAATATAACCGAAAATCTGTCAAATCCACGGAATAGGTAATCCTTATTTACCTATTCTAATTACTTAGTCTCATAATGGGTAGAAATTAAATTTGGATAAGTAGGTATTATAACATGATATTATTGGTCCAAAACAACAATCAGGAACAGTCCAAATAAAAATGAGGTGGTCGCAAATAATAAAAAACGTTTGGGCAGAAATCATTAAGTACCTACCAACTCTTTAGAAATTGGCATAACACCGACAGTCGTTGTCCTCTTTTGAATAAAAATCTTATATGGTAGGTATGAGTAACTGTAATAACTCTTGAAATTCTTTACCGTTGAACATTTTGATTGATGTACCTACATATCCAACAGCGCAGCGGCACAGATTACTGCAGCGGCAACAGTTACCTACCTACATAATGTTCTTTATGTTGGTCGCCAGGTTAATCTCAATGATACTTTCAACTATCACCCACGGCTATCACCATAGTCATCGTCAGATTTAGTATGTTAATATTAAGTATTTAGGTATTTGATCTTACTTTCATAAGTGGCCCGCCGGAATCTCCGCCACAAGCATCTTTGTTGAATTGTGCGCCTGCGCAAATCTCTGACTCGGCCACTTTGAATGCTTTACCAAATGAATCACACAATGCGGGCTCCACTACTGGAACCTATAAATATTAAAGATTTCACTATAATAAAGACCAAAAATGACGCGCGCTGTGTTGGAAATTGATTTCCATTATATAAAGTTTTCCCAGAATCAGGCTGGACTTTGGGCTGTTGACTATAAGACACGAGACTACCTACCTCAAAAGGATTTATAAAAAGGTATTCATAATGTGAAGGGTATTCATACTTACTTCTACAACTTGTAATATATCAGCCCGTTCCTCTGTGGTCATATTTGTCTTGCCCCACCCGGCTACAGTCAGCAGCTCACCAATTTTGAAGACAGCTAACTGTTCTTCGTTGCGGGGCAAGCAGACTGGGGCAACGTAATCTGATGGCAATGTGATTTTTGTATCATCTACTACTCACTTTTTTCATATCGACATATAAGTAGATACGTTTTGTAACTTATGCTAGCAAGTCATTGTTCTTGGTGATACCAAGGAGTAGGTACCTAGTAGTAAAGTAGTATTGTAGTCTTCACGCACCCGAAAAAATGTGGTTCTGTAATCTCTTCCATACTCACTATAAACCAACTTTTACATTCCCGGAATACCTTATTATATGTAGGATGCGATAAAAACAGGTTATACATAATATCACATTGCCACATTTATATATTAGATACCAACAAACTAAAAAAGTTGTTAACGATGTTGTTTCCAAAGTTAGATACATAATATTATGTAAATCATTTTTGAATTTATTTGGAAAAATCTACACATGGCCACATAATAACGGTTAATAAACTGCCTAACTTCGAATGACATAAAAATTATTCAAGCAAAATCGATTTATAGGAAAACTGAGAATTTGATTACATTTGAAGATTAGGGAGCGAGAAATCTATTTTGCTAAGGCACATATAAACAGTGGGATATAACAAGCAAAACTGGTTTGTAAAATTAAATTAAGATCCTTAAATACCTACCTACTTACCTAGATTCATACGAATAAAGTTTATATTGTACCATTCAATTCAACCGGCGTCTCAAGCTCGATGATGGCTATATCATTGTGGAAAGCTGGCTTGTTGAAGTCAGCATGACTCTTAATGGACTTCACCTTGCGATCTTGAATTGGAGGTGCGCACACGTTGAGCTGACAATCAGGGTCGGTGCGAGCGTCATGTTCACCCATACGAATCCATGTTCTGGCCATTAATTATTATTATAAGTAAATACTGTTAACAACTTTGTTCTATTTTTGGCCTTGTTAATGATTGTTATACCTACTCTAGTTTTATAAATTTTCTGTGTACATACCCAATTTCATACAAATACAAGATATTTCTAAAAAACGAAGAAATGTAGGTGTATATGGGTAAATTTCTATATTTGGGACTTACAGCACGTATCCATAGTCAGAACTTTGCACACAATGTGCAGCAGTGAGGACGTGGCGGTTACTTATGAGGGCGCCGCCGCACATCCAGTCCAGATCGTCGTCTTCTGTAAAATTAAGACGCTACGCTATATGATGTGTGTTGTTTTCAGTACCTAAACTATTGAGGATACTGAATAGTCGGTCTATGACACTGAATTGACTACTTAATTAGTGTGTAGGTACCTACTGACGCTCTTCATACTCATTGTCTCATGTTTTTTATTACACAGAGCATTATTATAAAATTTTGGTAGAATTATTATGAACAAAATTAAGTAATTCTCAGAACTGCCCATTATACGGGGTCAAACTGAATGTGGATCCACCACATAAGCAATTAAAAAATGCTTCCACCATTAGTCAATCAATGGTTGACTTTAGTAGGTACCTACTGTAGGTATATACTTAGTAGAAACAATTTATAAAACCTGATTATGAACAGGAAAATGTCAAAAATATAAACGTGGCCGCTTTTGCAAGGATTCAAAATATTAACACATATTTCTAGAACAGAGGTAAATGATGACTCACCCGTGTATCCAAGACGAACAATCCAGGGGAATTGTCCCAACGCTGCGTTATACCCGCCTATGATGCGGTCCGCTGCGCTGTCCCCGCACTCGAAGTTATTAAGCATATCCCAAGCTGGATGTTTTTCTATATCACTCCATAAAGTGCCTAAACGATTTATAAATTTGAAAGAATAATAATAGTTTACAGTTGAAACGTAACGATAATAAAGTCAATCCTGAAAGCAGACGATACGGAGATATGTTGGGTTTGTAAACCATAAACTATTTATTCTACACACATTAATTTGACAAGCTGAACAACTTTTACTATGGGACCAACTTTACCAACCAACCAACTTTTTAAAAGTATTCAGTATGACTAATTCAACATAGGTTTCGAAAATAATATAAGTAGGTATGTCAAATAACCCCCAGTATAGTAGGTGCATTGCGGCATTTATGACAGATTTTAAACTTGAGTGATGATTTACATATTGTTAAGTAGAACTCGTCTAGCCTAGAAATACATATAGATAGGTATTCTGTAGGTATGGTTTCCTTATGTTGTAACTTCCTTAAGGTCATTATTTCACACAACACCAACAATAATATTGTCTTTCTAAATTCTATCTATTTAGGATATTGTTTCAAATGAATATTAATTATTCAATAAAATTTTATCAAAATTCATCCTCTAACAACAAAATATATAAATCGTTTATCAACTTAATCATCATGCGAAGAGAAAAAACTTTGTTTGTTATTTCTCTATCGAAATTATCAAACGAGCATTCGTTTTGACATTTTCTTTTAACGCTCCTGATTATTAGCAATAATGATCGATTAGCTCACCCGTTGCAACATATTGTATCATGTACGTAAGCACGACAGTGCTACACCACTGAATCAGCGCCATAGTTGTTGGGGTCAACCTCTTGATATTTCACTGTAAATTGTTTATCAGAAAGAGTACCCGTTTCTTGTGAACAAACGCTCATGACTGCCGGATTTATCTTTTCAGTCAACTGTTCTAATGCATGCAACTACATCGAGCGCAGCGTAAAAAAACTATTAGTTACGCGCGAGAGTTGCATTACAGACTTCACTTAACTATAGGTAGGTACACACAAATATAAATAACAAATCATACTCCATAATATTATATAGATACATGCAATCGTATATCAATGGGAAAGAACTGTTGTTAACAGTAATATTTAATAAAATCTACCTGAATAATGTTTCATAGTTTAACTTGTATTAAACAAATTTTGTACTTTGTAATTTATGAAAATGTTTACCAATTAACTTGACTCGCGATTCGTGGAATTCTATTTTTGTTGTTGGTAGTTTTGGGACGCGCGTCCCATTCATATTAAAGTATGTTAGGATAATACATGCATTTTTACCCTTTATATGTGATCAAACCTGTGTGGAGATAACACAAGTTGCAAGTCTTCAACAAACACCTTTATTCTTTTTTCATTCTTTCTTTTATTTATTATATATATATATATTCGCGAGCCAACCGATTAAGCGACGGAAATTGGCAAACAGTTTTGGTCTGGGTGGGTAAGAACATTTAGATTTTTATTGTATTAAAGGAAACCCAAAATAACCGCTGCATATCTTATTTATGTAGGTACTTTTGATTGTATGCTACTAGAACGTTTATGCTATCAAACTAATTATAGGCTACTACAACATTTCAGTGGTAATTGGAAATACTCAATAACTACACCTACGTTACTAGCTATTGTACAGTGATTACCTACTCGTCAATCGAAACGAAATTATTGCTTTCCACTTATGGCTTACTCGAATTTTCACCACTAAATTCTGTTCTGCTTCAAAGTTGGATTATGTATGTTATAGGGAATGGTTTTTGTTCATCTCATGTGAAATTCGGAACATTTAATTTTTCTTAATTAACATCATCAATTTATACTATCCTTATCAACTCGGTCCTTGTCTCAGCAACGAGTCAAGGGTTTCTATCCATCAGATACTTATTTTACACATCTACCAATCATCCAATCAATAATCAAGAGTAGGTATAAAGGGTTTATATATTTCCTATTCTAATACTAGCTGTTCCCCATGGATTCACCCGCGTTCCCAGTATATATTTTTTTTACGATGTTTCAATAGTTTATTCTGCTATACGGGGCGGAGACAAATTCAAATCAAAGTTCAAAAATCTGTCGTTCATGAGTTATACCTAATAGTGCAACTAACACCACAGAATACTTAATAGTACCTACTACCTACGTACTAACACGGCTTTGTTTTATATACATATATAGGTAGGTATAGATAGATTCTTCCACGTAATAGTCGTAATGTAAGGTGCAACATCACATCAACAAAGTATTCAATGAAGCTTGGACGAATAGTTCTTCATCCATGCCATGAAGGACCAAGTGAATCCGTTTTATGTGTGGCAGTTAGGGCAGGCTCTCTCCTAGCCATTGGAAATAACAAGAACCTACCTATATAATTATACAATTACAAGCTTCTAGCTCTCCGGAACGCGGTTGAAACCGCGAAAAAGTAGCCTACGTCCCTCTCCATACCATCGACCTTATCTGCACCAAATTTTATCACAATAATGGCGTGAAAAGGTAATAGACAGTTACTTTCGCATTTATAATATTAGCATGGATATAAGTAAATATGTACCTATATAAGTATGGATAATTCACATAGGTTAGTAACATTTGTTGTAAGTGTTGCAGAACCTTTGCAGGGCTCATGTGAGGCCTTTGAAGAATTGTGAAACACCTGAAGATAAACCTAAAGCAAATAAATAAATAGACCAACTTAGGTTTAATGTATTGATGCTACATTTTACCTAACATAATCACTTATATGATTATTTTCATATCATTTATGTGACACAATACATAATCTGCAATTCTGTATAAATTACGATATAACTGACTCACGGTCAGTGATGGTCGAACTCGAATGAATATACTATGCACATTCATATACATAAGTAACAGGTATTGTCACAGTTGAAAGACAAGAGCTGCTCGAGCGCGTGTCGATGGCTCACTCACTGTGTTTTCCCGCGGAACAAGTATGGTAATGACCGCCATCTCGATAATGCCGACGCCGAGATACACAACGTCATTTCGACCACATCTTCATTCGATATAAATCCTTTGGTTTCGGCCAATCATAAATTTAATATTAATAAACGACACAAAATGTGCAAAGAAGTCAGCTGTTGAATGTGAGTGGTGTCGCTCGCATCGGACTGTAACGTCACTTGTTCTGACCCGACAAGCTCGGATAACCCGTCTCAGACAATTAGTTATAAATAATAGAACGCTGATAGGTATATAAAAATCAGCATAAAGAAAAAAATAAGTTGTTATTTATCAGGTGAGCACAGTTGTTAATATTCGTGAGTGATATGTGGACACGATCAGTGTTGTGATGAACATTAACCTAAGATGGCAAAGTTTTTAATATCTGTGAGTTTATTTTTACCACTGCTGCTACAAGCGAAATGTTGTAAGTTTACTTTATCATTATAAATTAGAACGTGAAAAATCTGAATGTTAAGTCAAGCGAGACCATGTCTTAATTAATGGACATTATTTGGATGCAATTAGACTTTTGTAATTACTTTAATTTGATAAGTAAGGTAAAGTTAACGGTTAAGTTAGTTATGGCTTGGTAGGTAAGTAGGTATTATACATTTTAAATGTCAAGATCATAAAACCACACGCGAGATTACAAATTTATTCAATCTGAAAGAACGTAGATATTCATAATTTTGCAAATGTTATATACTTATTGTAAATAGCGACGTTAACCGATATTCATAACAATATTAACCAAAATTCTTAAATATTTTGCGTATAAAATTAATTGTATTTGATATAAAACTATTGTATCTTTAATTATTAAATTTGTGAGCAATTTTTCTTTTTATCTGTTTGATTTGGCCTTTGGCATGCTCGTTACGTATTATTTTGGCAGTGAGTAAAGAAATAATGGACACCTAAAGCTGTATTGTATTATATTATCTACCCACTTCATTATTTAAAATGCATTCATGTACCCGATTTTTTATTTATTTTTTGCTTTTACTCAATGTACAATCGATTTCCGTGGTATTATACTTATTTATAGATTGTTATTGTCCCAAACATGTATCAAATGTACATTTTATTGTATGTACCTTCGTAATTATATGGTAGGTACCATCTTCCACACCGTCTCAGATCAGAATCCCAGAGACCTTTTCAGTGTTACCCCACACAATATGGTATGAGATTTTTTTAAAATAAAACCTAGCCTATAGGTATGTACCATTGCACGGGTAAACGAGACAATATCGACACCTCATGCATTAAATAAAATCCATTCAGCTGTTGGAATGCAAAGAATCAAGTCTATTCGTCTATCGATCCGTACCGAATAGACTTAATAGATTATATATAATCTTCTTATATATAAAATTCTCGTGTCACAATGTTAGTTCCCATACTCCTCCGAAACGGCTCGACCGATTTTGATGAAATTTTGTGTGCATATTGGGTAGGTCTGAGAATCGGCTACTATCTATTTTTTAAACCGCTACGCGAGTGAAACCGCGGCTAACAGCTAGTACTATATAAGAATAAGATCATAAGGGTAAAACTTGTTTTTCTATCAATCAAGCGGCTTAGTATAGGTACCTTGTTTGGATAATTTTAAATAGCGTTGTATGTATTTACATTACAGTGTTCGCTGGTGACAGCTGCTTTTATGAGGACCAACCAGGTACCTGCAAACTGTTAATGGAATGCCAGTCTCTATTAAGCGAGATCAGAAGCGCTGGTCTCCCAATGCCGCCTTACTTGCGGGAGAAACTTATTACTATAAATTGCGGCTACGAGGCAGATCAACCAATAGTATGAACAAATATTTTATATAAATACCTATCGATTTTTGGCTAAAATTTAAGGATGAAGCATCCAAAACAGTGATGGAGGGCCGTGTATCCAGCGATTAGTAATTTGAATATGTTAAGTCCTACCTTAGCTTACTTTGATAACTCGAATATCCTAAGCCTGTTCTGTAGCATCTGTTTTACAATACATCATAAGTACCATAAAATATAACAAAGCATTATGATAACTTTCCAGGTGTGCTGCGCTCCCCCTCCACGTTGGAATCCTGTAACACATGGAATGGGAGTGACAGATAATAATCCAAGCCAAAATAAGAATAATAATAAGGGATCAAATAATCAGGGGACCAACCAAGTTACTCGAGATACGCAACTAGATACTACACTTCATGATGACAACAGTACCAGAGGCCCAATAATTGTAGAAGGACATCCTAATATTAGTCTTCTTCCCATAGATTCATGCGGTGTAAGCGAAGGTGACAGAATTTTTGGTGGCAACAGGACTAATTTATACGAAATGCCTTGGATGGTACTTCTATCATATGACTCAGGTATAGTTTATTTTTCTACATCAAGAACGTGACTTAATTTATTTACATTCCAGACTTTAATAACCAAGTTTGTATATAATGTACATACTTAATATTTTGTAATTATTCATTCCAGCTCGAGGACCCAAACTCAGTTGTGGTGGGACTCTGATCAGTGAATGGTATGTGCTGACTGCTGCTCATTGTGTATCCTTTTTGGGAACTCGATTAAAACTGACGAGCGTTATTCTTGGAGAATATGACATTAGAGAAGACCCAGATTGTGAGAGAGTAGAGGACAATCATTTTTGTGCACCTAATATTAGGGTATGATCATTATAATACATTGATTAATTATACTAGTAATGTTTATTTAACATTAAACTTACAATGTATCTATATCCAGAATGTACCAGTTGACAAGGTTATTGCGCATCCAGGATACAGTCCTCAAACTTTGTTCGATGATATCGCCCTGATCAGGCTTTCTGAGCCAGCTGATTTCAAATTAGGTTTGTATTTTTACATCCATAATGTGTAATTGTTAGGAATCGTAAAATGTATTAACGAATGTCGCACTTTACAGCTACCATGAAGGCGATATGTCTGCCTGTTACAGCAGAACTTCAAAGACTGCCATTAGACGGAGAAGTTGGTGTTGTCGCAGGTTGGGGTGCCACAGAAGATGGCCTACAATCTCCTGTATTACTTAGTGTAAATTTGCCTATTATTAACAATAAGGAATGCCAGGAGAAATATCATGAGTAAGTGTCTTTGGTGTTTTGGCGCTTGGATCTCTAGGAGCGGCAGGCATCCCGCCTGGGGCTCACGATCATTCGCTGAGAAAACACATAAGTAGTTTTAACAGTGGTAATTTCTGGGCTAAAAATATATTGACGCATGATGTTATTTAGTCTATGTCTGTTTGTTTGTTTCTAATGTAGGTATATAAGTTCCTATACCATTCATCCGATTGCGATGAAACTTTGTTCAGTTGTAGTGGGCACGGCTGAGGTTTCTTGAGATAGAAGAGGCATTGCAACGAACGCCGGGCATTAGCTAGTACAAAATACAATGTAGTTCAGGAACTATGAAGAAGGTAGGTCAATTGATACTTGTGGTATTCTGATTGATCAGTTTAATCAGATATTTGGAAAGTAAAATGCGAACAGTCTAAAAAAAGGATTTAAGTAATCGAAAAAAACAATATAAGTATTTTAAGTAAACATGGACGCAACACGCATAAACAGGACGTAATAAAACGGTGTAGATATAGAAAATCAGCTGTCAGCAGCTGATTTGCTTTTAACTAAGATTTTGTTGATGATTTAAAATAAATATAAAAATATTTTCAGTGCACCGAAGATACATAGCCGGCAATTATGTGCTGGTGGTATTGCAGACAAAGATTCTTGCGGCGGTGACTCTGGTGGCCCGCTATTATACTCCAGCAATTTGGGAGAGTATGGTATTCGAACAATTCAACATGGAATCGTCTCGTTTGGCTCAAAACAATGCGGGTTAGGAGGTTTCCCAGGAGTCTACACTAGAGTGGCGTATTACATGAAATGGATATTAGACAATATGCAAAGTTAAGATAATATGCAATGCGTAGCTGTTTGTTGAGAGCCATTGTACTAGTCTGTATAGTAGATTTAATGTGCATTTACTATGTAGCCATTATAAATTTGAATTAATAATGGGTTGCATAATGTTCAATGTCCATTTATTACTTAGCTGATTTAAGCAAATCATGATAGTATATATTAATAATACAATCGTATAAAACGAGAATATATCCAATCATTTTCCTTTTATTTGTTTGTTCTTATGACTTATTTCAAAATACAAAATCATGTTGGTCATGATCATTTCTTGATTTAGTTTTTTAACGTTCTCAATACAAAGTTGTTTAGTATTTTAAAAATAGCGTTAAAAGCGGCAAAGTGCATGTCGGAACTCGCCAATGTAGGGTTCCGTTGTCAGTGCGATGTGGTAGGTAGGGTCTAAAACCTAAGACAGTTTTTTTTTTTAAGGTAAGTGTTTTGTTGTTCAAAAACGATAAGCGCAATATCTACTGTCATTGTATATTGCTTATACTGAGGTCTTCCATCATTTAAGCTACCACTGTGAACATTTTAGATTTTTAAATGTAGCAGTTTAGCAGTTAGGGAGCACGCAACACTAACAAAAAATTAGAAATTTAAAGCTTGATGTGAAATGAATCTTTGTATGAAAGAAGTGTTTGAGACCTCAATATTTTTAGAATATTTTTTAACGATACCCTACAAAATTTGGTAGGTACACGAACAAAAAAAACTAAAGTAAAATTACCATGACAGACAGACGGACATGACGAATTAGGCCCGGTTTCCACCAAAGCGGAGAGGAGATCTCCTCTCCGATACGCATCTCCTCTCCGCTTTGGTGGAAAATGTGGAAATAACCTGCCAACTTCGCACCACATCTCCTCTCCACTCCTCTCCTCTCCGCTTTGGTGGAAACCGGCCCTTAGGGTTCCTAGTTTAACTACGGAGCCCTAAAAAGGGTAAAAGTCAAATCAAAGTCAAAGCATTTTTTTTAGATAGGTATATAGGTAGGTACCTACTTACGCAATATGTACGTAAACTTAAAGACATCATAGTATCCACTTTACATGCATAGATTTTTTCTTAGATTTTATTTCATAGCTTTGTAGGTATCATACATGTAGGTTAGGTATAACTACTACCTATAACTACTAATGCAATAGCATTTTTTTCACTGAAAGAGTAAAATGACTATAACAGACAGATGGACAGCGTATTTCTAAAAATAAATAAAAAATGTAATTACGTTTTTTTTAACAAAGCGTAATATTTATTTATTATCCAGGGCTATTTATGTTATAATTACCTATATGTGCCTATAACTACTTTAAGTTTTTTTATTGCTTAGGTATATTTAGGTACTTAACTATACAGGAATTTTTTTAACACTGGCAATACTTGCAGGGTTGGAAGTACTCATCAATGTGAACAACTTTTACTATGGGGCTCTGATATGGCGTAAAATAAAATGGTTGCTGCATACATTTTGGTCGAGTAGGTATTGAACTTTTGTATGGAACAGCTGATAATTTTTTCATGATTTCACAGTTAGTGTACTCATCGAAATGAACAACCTTTATTATGGGACCAACCTTTATTATATATGTAGCCTAAGAAACTACGACCTATTTGGATTTTCAAATAAAAACGCTTACTCGTCTAATAGACCATGAAAAACACTATGGCCTCAGATGTCAAAATCGTCAATAAATATATGGTTTAATCTGTGGGTTTAATCATATAACTGTTTATTTATATCTAAGATCATTTTATATTATTTTTACTGATGCGATTCATTAGGTACTTGCTCAATTAATGCTCAGTAGTTCTGTGACCTGCTACATAAAATACCTATAGGCATATTAACACTAAAACTCCAAATATTAATATGATAATATTGTAATGTGTACATGCAAAAGCAATACAAAGCACGTGGAAATAGAAAATGACTAGAACTAATCAACCGAAATCCAAAAGCCGAGTCAATCCTGGGGCTGGAGCCAAAACTAGTGCTAGTGAAAATCCAGAATGTACTGACGATTGTCCAGTAGTTATTGCTAAAAACGAGCAGGCTGGAAGTAATAATGCCAAAGGAGGTTGTGCTGTTGACTGTCCAGTAAATATTACTAACAGTGCTACGCAAACTCCATACCTTTCACCAAATGTAATTATTTCACAATTGATTAAAGTGCCCGTAATTTAACATAAGCTTATTGGAAAGAAAGTGTAAACGCTAGTCAGGTTCTTTTGAATGACAAAAGATTGACAAGCTGATAAATGGTCTACTTGATGGTAAGTGGTCACCGTGCCAACCGCCCCTAAGATTACCTACTCTCTGACCGGTATTTGCAATACCGCGGGATCGCAAATACCGACCTTGATGATACCTAACTAACCACCTCGTAAAAGGCTATTTAACTAATAATGCCGGTTTAATGGTCTTGTATTTATCGACCATCTTCCTGTTATTGACAAACAACATTATTTACATGACCATTAATGATTATTTAACTGCTTTTTTATTTATTTATGTAGCATTTTATGAGTTTAATTATAATTCTTCCCATCTAAGTACATTGGTTTCACTTCACCACCACCAATTCAACTATATGTATATAACTATAGGGTACTGACCCTTCTTTGACTATGAGATTTGTCACAGTGGCGACGCTTACCAACCTCTCGGTTATAACAGCATGGCACACTATTCCTAGTAACCCTTACGGGTCACCAAAGGCACCATCTGCGGTAAGTATAGGGTATATCAGAACAAATAGTATTGGGACAATTATTATGTACCTAATCGTGGAAAAACATATATAAACAATAGCTGTCCCCCGCGGTTTCACCCGCGTAGCGGTATGAAATATACTTTACGACCTATTCTCAGGCCTACCGAATATATCTACACAAAAAAAATCATAAAAATCGGTCAAGCCGTTTCGGAGGAGTTTGCAGACAAACACTGTGACTCGAGAATTTTATATATTACATCTAGATATATCCTCTTTTTTAATTGTTTCATGAAATTAAAATTGCAGATCCTAAGTGTTTTAAAAGTCAAACTTTTAAGGATATGGTCAAACTTATACAACAAGGTATGCAAAGATCCATTCCACTGGCAGCTGTTTAAGAGCATTATTTACTTCACAATGGGCTTGAAGCTTTTCGACGACTTATCTCGGCACATGACGTCGGCGCCCAAACCATGTTAATTCGATTTATATTAATTAGCTTTTATAATGAAATTATTGTACTTGTAAAAAATATTGATAAATTTAAAAGGTATGTTTTATTTTAAAATACTTAATCTGAAGAAAACCTATCTATCTAAGTATCCTAACTTAATATTATAAATGCGAAAGTGAGTTTGTTTGTTTGTTACCTTTACACGCTTAAACCGCTGAACTGATTGCGATGAAATTTGGTATGCAGATAGCCTATGGTACGGAGAAGAACATAGGCTACTTTTTATCCCGGGAAAACATAAGATCTCTGGGGAACGCGGATGAAACCGCGGGGCGGAATCTAGTATATTATAAATCTGAAAGTTTGGATGGATGGATGTATGGATGGATGGATGGATGTTTCCTACTCCTTCACGCAAAAACTACTGAACGGATTTGGATGAAATTTTGCACAGAGTTAGATTATAGTCTGGAATAGCACATAGCTTACGTTTATCCCGGGAAAAAATAAGATCCCACGGGAACGCCGGTAAAACCGCGGGGCGGAAGCTAACTCTATAATAAATGTGCCAACAAACACACTTTGTGTTTGTTGGTTTGTCCTTTCACTGATCAACGGATCGACCTGATTTGATGCATACCTTAAAGATAGTTTATGGACTGGATAGAGACTTAGGCTACCTCAAAGTCAAAGTGAAAATCAAAGTCATAGTCAGTCAATATTAAAAGTAGCTTATAGCCTTCCTCGATAAATGGGCTATCCAACACAAAAATATTTTTTCAATTCGAACCAGTAGTTCCTGAGATTAGCGCGTTCAAACAAACTAACAAACAAACTCTTCAGTTATATAAATTATTATAATTATAATTGTATAGATCCAATGTGTTCCAGCAGCTGCACTTGAGAGCCAATTTCGATCTAGGATTTGTGATTTCGTAAATTCGACCTTCATAAGCTGAACCGATCGCGATAAAAATTGGTATGCAGATAGCCTATGGTACGGAGAAGAACATAGGCTACTTTTTATCCCGAGAAAACATAAGATCCCTGGGGAACGCGGGTGAAACCGTGGGGCGGAAGCTAGTATTACATAAAACAAAGTCGTGTTAGTTAGACCATAGATATGTCTTTGCCCCGAATAGCAGAAACTATTAAAACATCGGATTCTAAAATATCCCTATTCAAAAATAATGCATTAGTTAGCATTTCCCATACTTACACAATTTTGAAAACCGTGCGTCGTACGTCAGCAAGGGTAATTCCCCTCAAGTCGCTATACCTATAAAATATATACCTACTAAATTAAAACCTACTAAACCTACTAAATTAAAACGCCCAATCAACTTCGGACTCAGTGGCATTTCATATATATATTGATTTGTACAGAATTAAATAGAGGGTTTTGAAATTCTTCCAATATTGAGATTTAATTGCATTGTCAAAAAACAATTAGTTAAATATATTGGTATTATTTTATCGTATGATAAAATAATACCAATTTTATCATACGATAACTATAGATACCTACGAGCTTGAGCTATCGTTGAATGAAAACATCGCGAGGAAACCATGCAGGTATTAAAAAGAAAAAAAAGTGTCGCTAAAACACGTGTTCTGAGACCTGCACTTGATAGCTAATTCCATTCTAGACTTTGTGTGATTGTCACTTTCCATCATATCACCACTTACTATGGTGAGATTGTGCTCAAACACAAACCAATCCTAATTAAAACTAATATCTATCTGAGTGTTAAGTTTCTTCCAAATATGTGCAGCCATTAAACAGGGGTGTTTTATTTCCGACTGCGCCATTGTAAAAACAGATAATATTTCTTTTTCAGGTTCTTCTTTCAGATAATCTTTGTATCTATGTATATGGGATTCTTTATACTGGAAGGAGTTTAATGCATGAGGTGTCTACTTATCGACTAGTTTAAGCCGTATAAGTTATGTTTATAGGGCTTTAGAATTGGTTATAGGCTTTATAAAATCATAATGTCGGCAGCAAAAGACCAAATTGCGGTAGAAAAAAAATATATATCGTGACTCACTGAAAAGGTATTTTAAGATCAGCATGATGTTTCCTCGTCTATTCTATAGATCACACAACCTAAAGTTGTATAAGGTCTACATTAACGACTAGAGCGAGTGATGATGAGATACCTAATACTAAAAAGACGTCGATAAAAAGTGAGTAAAAAGTCTAAAACCCGATTGTAAAAAGTGAACTAAAAAAATGGAAATGTTTAGCTTAACTTTCAGGGTTGAAAGTATTCAACTTTTACTGTCACCAACTCTGAAGATGCAATAAAATCAGCTACTTATTCCATACATTTTGATTGAGTAAGTAGGTACCTACCTCTGAACTTTTTTGCTTATTAGTGTGTAATTAGGTATAACCCGTAAAAAAGTTCAGCTAAACTGTTAAAACTAACTCTGTATAAGTACGTGGTTTGTTACAACAATAATACACACAAATTTTCGCATTTATTATTACGAGTAGGTACATCGTCTGGCAAAATCTGTTCTCTCTGGAGCGGGGAAAACCACGAGCCAATCAAGAAAATATTAGTGCAAAACAAGTTGTTCAAGGTGTCTGACCTCGCAAAATGATACACCTACCTATTTATGATTGACTAATATAGCCATAAGCTAATAATCCTCATGAACCAAGAATATTCTATAAATTGTGTCATAAGCGTAAATAAACAACTAGGCGGGCTGTAACGACGAGGAAAATCCAAAGTAATGCATAGATAGACGAGTTGTGTGTGTCTATGTGTCTATTATTGTAATTAAAGCACGCGTCATAAAAAGTTAATGCTAGCGGTGGCTTCGCGCGATTCCACAGAAATATTTATTGTTGATAACCTTAAGAAGTGATCAGAGGCAAAGTCAGGGGCGGTCGCAACTATCAGTCGTGCACCGACCGTCCACTGCTCAACAATACTGCGAACACAGTTTTTTTTTCATAAAACATCAGTGCCATAAACATGAAGAGCCTGTTCAGGAATACGGTTGTCATAACATGTGCCTTAGTGTTCATATTATCGAGTGCAGGCGCGCGTAAGTAAACCTACGATACTTATATTGTAAGATTAAATCGTGTTTATGTTTTGTCAAGTTTACTAAAGGAAGGAAAATATTGTATTTAAACATATTGTTGCTGACCTTATGATAAAGCTTCGATGGAGTATAGTCGTTACACGATAGCTTACTTATTCTAAAAATAAATAAAATTTTATAGGTAAAGTGGCTATAGGTAAAATAGATGCCATCAAAAACATAACTTGTAAAAAAACCAAGTCTCGCAACTCAGTGCTTCTACCGTAAAAAGTTGTGAGATCCATGTTTTACCAAGTCAGTTAATTTATTCAGTCCCTACTTAAAAAGGTCCTTTCTTTTTATAAGTTATTACGTATTAGCTAACCTAACAACATCTT
Source organism: Tetheella fluctuosa (assembly GCA_951216915.1). Classification (NCBI taxonomy): domain Eukaryota; kingdom Metazoa; phylum Arthropoda; class Insecta; order Lepidoptera; family Drepanidae; genus Tetheella; species Tetheella fluctuosa. The sequence goes on along the minus strand of OX578231.1, from coordinate 5,531,171 downwards.
ATAGTGATCATATCAATATTAAGAATCTTTTATGTTTTAAATAAATAGATTGACTTGGCCATCGCATGTCAAAGTTAAAGGCAAAGCCATTTATTCAGTTTAGGCCCTAGGAGGGCACCTACTCGTATGAACGTCGAAACTACTGAAGTTACCACCGATTCGGAAGTAGCCTTCAACTGAGAAGAGCCGGCAAGAAGCCCAGCAAGGTTACATTTTTTTTTTTTAAATCTCGACTTTTTTTTTTTAAATGTTGGCCATTTATTCCATTAAATGTTTAACAATTTTTAAAGAAATATAATACGCATAAACGTGAAAACACAAATTATCTAACAAGTAATACATATTATATTTAATTAGATTGTTTAGTGCGATGGCTAAGTCAATCTATTTATTTAAAACATAAGATTCTTAATATTGATATGGTCACTATAATATGTTGTGTATCTTTTGCTCTTTATTATGACAATATATTATATCTACATTGTTATAATAATAAAAAAATACCTACACATTATAAACATATAAACAATTACAACTAAAAAGGAAGACCGTCACCAAATGGGAGCGTGCCCAGGATGCTGGCTGCATTTCCACGTTGGATAGCTTATCCGTCGACCGTAATAAAAGCCAGCGTTCTGGTCACGCGTGTGTTCCTTTAACCGCTCTGCCAAGTCCTTATATATACTGTGTGCCTCTGGCCCCCACGGGCCGAGAGTTTCTACCCCAAACGGCTCATAGGTTAGCTAATTACGTAATAACTTATAACAAGAAGGACCTTAAAGTAGGGACTGAATAAATTAACTGACTTGGTAATACATGGATCTCACAACTTTTTACGGTAGAAGAACTGAGTTGCGAGACTTTATGTTTATGATGGCATCTTATTTCTTTTTGTAGATAGTCCTATTTTTTCCTTTCCGGTACCTTCTACTTCTTGAATACCAACAACGGATTTTCTTAAAGCCCACTCTCTGTCTTATGACCTTTTCATATTTTTGTAGGTAGTCTTCCTCTTTTTCTTTTCCAGTACTACTTCTTGAGCTTCACCTACAGTTTTTCTCAAAGCCCACTCCCTGTCTCTATGGGTTTTCCTCGGAGGCTTTGATGTTAAATTTTTGACAAGTCTGGACGCTAAATGCTTCGTAGTCTATTTTATTCACAAATTGAGGATTCCTGCGCTTTAATACTTCCAAAGTCGACAATTAGAAATTAATTAGATTATAAATATTGTCAATGTACCTAACAGAAAATTTATTACAATTTCAAGCTTAACAGAGGATTAACATAAACTAATGTACGGCACTCACGGCCGCACTCAAGGATTTTTTAAATTAATAAATTACTTAACCCATTTTTTCTATAGAATTAGATTTATATAAAGATTACTAGCTGTCCCCGCGGTTTGACTCGCGCAGCGGTTTAAATAATAGATGTTCGAATACAAGCCGATTCGCAGACCTACCCGATATGCACACAAAATTTCATAAAAATCGGTCGAGCCGTTTCGGAGGAGTATGGCAACTAACATTGTGACACGATAATTTTATATATTAGATTAAATATTTTGTACCTATACTGACTGATACAATTTGCGGAAGTTAAATAAAACGTGGTTTGTGTGTATACCTGCGTTATCGCTGTAAAACCCAAAGGTTGCCTGGAAGAAAGTGGCCGCCTTTCTGTGACGGATGCGAAGCGTGAAAGCCGCGGCGCGGACAAGCCACCTCCGCCGGCTGCGGTTATGATTATTAGTGTTCTTTCTTTCATGGAAATTTCGGGCAATTTAGTTTACTTGAATACTTTGCGGGATTTTGGTACAACTTCATAAGACATGTCCCATTCTTGCTATTTCATTCCGTTGACCATTTTACAAGCTACCTTTGAACATAATTATATCTACACCTATTATTCCATTATATTATACATACTGGTACACAGATTCAGTCACTGCAAATGTAGCATTGTAATCATATATATTTATATGGGATTACAAATTTATTTATACTGTTGGTGTATCTAGAAAATTGGACCATAATTGCAAAATATTTTAGTTTTTCCTTGATTTATACACTAAACACTAATTGTATTCTAAATTTGAAGCTTCTATGTCTGCTAGAAGTCCCTTAGAGTTTTTATGATCGGTCAGTGAGTGAGTGACAAAATTAAGAAACTTTGACTAGATATAATTCTTAAACTACTGGTTCAAATTGAATGAAATTTGAAATATATCGTGTTTATACAATGCCTGATTGGTTACTGAAAATTCAAGCTTCTAGTTTTATCCACATCGAAGTTATAGGGAGTCGAAAATGGCCTGAACTGCTTCGAGAAAAGAATGTTACGGCCGAGCTTTTTTTTTCTCGACTTGGCGGGGACACTGCCGTGCCTCCAGATATACGTAGGTTCAGTTTCTAAAATAAAAAGGGGTCATAATTTATTGATCGTTTTTATAGTAAATTTACACAACGAGTGATAAATATTACATACATTATGTGATAGGTAGGTATTTTAATTCAATAAGTATTTATTCACTAAAATCATACTAAATTTCATTAACTGATATAAAGTTGAAAAGTAATTACCTACCTACCTGTGGATAAGAAACAAACCTGTCTAATAGTCTGTTATTAAAGATGTTGTTAGGTATCATTAGAGCCTGTATTCAAGTAGGTAATTCGTTATGTAACTGTACTATGAAGATATGACATCTACCTACAGTTAGAAACAAAAATTACATAAAGTATAAATAGAATCGATGACTGATGAGATGACTTCTTAAATAGGTAGAGATATAGAAAATTGCTACATCAAATTACAAACTGACATTAAATAATAAAATAATTATTATTAAAATCCAATTTTATTAGTTTAATAATGCAATCTGAAAGATCTGATAGATCAATTACAATATAAATGAAATTAAATAAGACATTTATGACATTTAGGCATGTTGATAACATAATTTGTTAGTAATGCGATGTTTTTATTACTAAATAACTTCCGCCCTATGGTTTCACCCGCATTCCCCAAGGATATTGTATTTTCCCGAGATAAAAAGTAGCCTATGTTCTTCTCCATACCATAGGCTATCTGCATGCCAAATTTCATCGTGATCGGTTCAGCGGTTTAAGCGTGAGAAGGTAACAAACAAACAAAGAAACAAACAAACTCACTTTCGCATTTATAATATTAGTCAGGATTAGGATAAGACCCTTGGTATAAAAAAATATGTTGTTATGACAATCAAAGATACATTGCTTGATTCTGTGGCTCTACCTGGTGATATAATATAAAATCACAATACAGAGAACAAACGACAAAACAAAAATTATGTTAAAACCACAGAGAACGTTATGGGAATCCTCGAAAGACGAGTTTTATAAATGTCAATGGTTGAAAATACTTATTTGGTACATCGCGTGGCAATGACCTATACCTACCTACCTAGTCTGCTAGTAAAAGTTAATCTTGATTTAAATTAGAACTGTATAGTTATGCTCAATAGTGAACATTCTCGGACTATTATAATGATGATGGCATAGGATACCGTAGTAATTGCACTTTGCTAAGGAAGTCAACGTTTCAACGTTTAATATTCCTAAAATGGTTATTGATTACAGAGAAGAGATGTAATGGCGGTGCGAACTGTATTAGCCTGGATCAGTGCAAAGGCCTATACTCACAGTTGCAACAGGGCAACACGCCTCAGCTGACGAATCTGTTGAGAAACTTACACTGCGGTTTCAACGAGAATAATAATCCAATGGTACGGTAAAGCAACATCTTGGAATAGCACAATAATGGAAGCTATGTTGAGCATATTAAAATTGCAATTAGAATATCACTAGCTATGCTCATGTCAATCTTACCTACTACATACCTACAAAGCTTTCAGGCTAGCTCACGCTTAGATTTCGGAATGGTACACCACTATACAACAAAAAGATAAATATAGACATATTTCAAACACCATATTGATGGTGTTTTACCAAGAATGTTAAATGGCTTCTTATCTCATTGTTTTTAATTCTAGATTTGCTGTCCCCCCGAATTCCTGTATGAACAGCAACAGTTTGGTGGTGGCAGTACCGAAAATCCCAGATCCGGAGACTCTTCTCTTCTACCTGATAGCACTGTGTGTGGTATTCAAAACAATGATAGAATTGTTGGAGGGTCACAGACTGACATTGATGAACACCCATGGATGGCTCTCCTTCGATATGACAAACGTAAGTGCATACCATCACTCACATGGCGCTAGCTAAATAGGTACCTACATGCTTCTTTTGATATCACATTATCTTATAATTTAAACGAGCAATTCTTGTGTATAAATAAATAAATAAATATTCTGGGACATTATTCCTCACACACGGCCATCTGACCCCAAACTAAGCAGAGCTTGTACTATGGAAGCAAGATAACTGATATACCACATACCTATACTAATTTACTTTTGTAAATACATACATATACAGGGTGACTTTTTAGTCACTGGCCATACTTGCAGGGGTGGAAATACTCATCAATATGAACAAGTTTTACTATGGGACCAACTCTGAGATCGCGTAAAAAATATGTATAAATAAACGTGTTTATATATAAGCGTTTTTCCTGTAAAAACGCGATTTACACAAAAAAGGAACGCCGAGCAAAGCTCGATTGCCCGCCCAGGTACCTACCTACCTACCTATTGTATAATATTATTGTAAGAATAAAAACGCATTCGTTTCAATGACAAATACCTGTCTTAGATTATACCTTAGGCCAGCGGTAATGACATCGAATGCTTGACAAAGTCGTGGTTTCCAATCCTACAATGAGCTTGAGCTTTCGGTGAAGGAAAATAAAATGAGGATAGCACGGTGGTAGGTTACTTCATGGTTTGGCTGGCTACCACCATTACGTGCTTAGCACCTGCTACATGCGCTGCACAAACCTATACAGAGGTGTATAAAAAGAAATAGTAAGTGCATCAAGACGAAGAAGAGATACCTACTACAAGTCCTAGCTCAGTTTATGATCCTAGTACGAATGCACCAACCCGAATAATAATTCGTTTTATATTTCAAAGTGAGTCGACGAATAGATTATTGCTTTAATAAAGAAGATATACATATTTTTTTCAATGATGACAGTGAGCTAATGATTCAATCATCCAGATATTACTAGGTAAAAACGAGCCATTTACCTACTACGAAACTTGAATAACTTTGCGTGTGCTCTATATTTGACAAGGTATTTACTGCAGTTATTGGTTTTTTGGTAAAACATTAATAAAGTTGCAGCGCTTGATAGTTCCTTGTCCACACTATCCGTTAGCATTCGACTAGGTATTCCACATAACATCACAATATTTATACTTATGACTACAACAACTAAAATTAATTTGTCATTATTATTACAGCTGTGGGCTGGGGATTTTACTGTGGTGGTGTTCTGATATCATCAAGATACGTTTTGACAGCCGGTCATTGCGTTAAAGGATCAGATCTACCACCATCTTGGAAATTGTAAGTACCTACTTATACTACGACGACAGTTGAGTGCCAATCTCGTTCCAACTAAATTTAAACCATTTATTCTACACACATGTGTTTTTACATTAGTAATACAAAATTTGATGACATACATAACATATATATAATTTAAATAAGCAGTATAATCAACCTGTGTGTAGTCAGCTCAGTGTATGCTGTGTTTAGGACACAGCACTGATTTTCTGCTGAGCCCCGTTACTAGTGTACAACAGATTGATTCTACGCGCAACGAAAAAGGCAACAGTTCACAGAAAAACATAACAACAACAATAAAGACTAGTACAGGACAAAAGATCTAACAACTTCACAAAGGTACACAATACAAGAACAGCAAAAATAGAAATAAATTATAAATCAGGGCAAAAATAGAAATGAGAGTTGACACACAATACAAAACATAACACATAAAATCAAATATAAATAAACGATAAAGCACAATAATAAAATTCAAATTAAACCAAATCCATAGCCCAAAAATCGATAAAGAGAGATTCATACTCACATTAACTTCTGAACATCGAATAGCTCTTTATAAATATGACGTTTTAACTTCAATTGGGATATTTTCATGCGAAGTGGTGGAGGCAGGTCGTTCCAGATCGTAGATGCTGAGTACTTGAAACTGCCTCTGTAGCTAGTAGTCTTATATGGTAGAATTTCCAAACTGTTTCCATGCTTCCTACGTGTATTTCTCTTCTGTAGGTATATCCCTTACCCATATTAGCTTCTTGTAAAGATATTTAGGCCTCTTTTGTATAGCAATTTTGTGCACTAGACACGTCAGATGTAATTTACGACGAGCTTCCATCTTTAACAAACCTTTTATATTTAGGTATGGAGTGATGTGTGCATTGGCCCATTAAAACAAAAGCGTGCGCACGCATTTTGTACACGTTGAATGGCTTTTGTGGTTCTCTTGTAAAGTCGGGGGCCATAGATAGTATCACAGTAATTAAATTAGGATAAGACGATGGACTCCACGAGGGTCATCCTTACTTTTTCAGAGAGGTAGTTTCGAATGCCATACAGTGATTTAAGGCGAAAGAATGCATTCCTTATTTTAATGTTTATATGCTCTTCATAACGCACCTGACCGTCTATTATCAATCCAAGATTAGAGGCATTCCGTACAATCTGCAGATTCTGGTTATCAACTAAGATGGAAGATGGAAGGTGATATTTCTTAAATTTTCTTGCTCTGCGATTTACTTCCTAAAATCATTTATTTAGATTTGGACGCGTTCAATACTAGTGCATTTCTGTTAGCCCACTCTACCATTGATTTAAGGTCTTCATTTATTTCCTTCACTGCTCCATCCGTGTTTTCAGGCTTAAATGAGTGATATACCTGAGTGTCATCTGCATATAAATGTATTTTACAGTATTTAACTGATTTAGGGAGATCCAGTGTAAATAATAAAAAGAATTGGACTCAAGATTGATCCTTGTGGAGTAACCCTGCACAAGGTTTTAACATTCGATTTCAGTATTTCACCTTGCTCATTTTCCACTTCAACATACTGGCGTCTGTTAGATAGGAAAGATCTAAACCAGGTACATGACTCATGTGATATGCCGTAGTATGATAACTTTGCTAAAAGTAGCTTCATATTGAGACAGTCAAATGCCCTCGTGAAATCTATAAGTGTCAGTACACTGCCCATACCTTTATCTGATGCCTCTAAGATATCATCGGTCACATGTGCTAGCGCGGTTGAGTTTAGCAACCACTCCGAAATCCGGATTGAACTTCAGGCAGAATTCCTTCCTAAGGTAAGACCTTACGAAGAAGGCAGACTTGGGGGGACCTAAAAGTTAATCCTTAGCAAGCTCATTGAATTTAATATTGACATAACTATTATGTTGATCAAACTTTCTAAATCCAGAACGCAAGTTCGTCTTGGGGAATGGAACACGTCAAGCACGGTGGATTGTGTGAACGACGACTGCAGCGATCCAGTGCAGGACATCCGTGTGGAGCAGATTATCGCGCATGAGCTGTACAACGCTCATGACAAGAACCAGCATCATGATATTGCGCTGTTGAGGCTCGCGACGAATGTGCAGTTTAATGGTAAGACTTAGACATGCAGATTACCTACTCATAAATAAACGCATACTTACCTATACAATTCTCCGTTCCGTCGTGGGAAATAAAGGAAAAATTAAATTATAAAAAATATGAGAAGCAATATCTTTATTTTTGAGAAAATCTTCCGTATGTGACAGAGCTACAAAAGCAATCATTATCAATTTTAGGTAGCTTTAGTACAAAACCAATATTATCAAGAGGCCACGCCACCTAAGATACCTACTGGCAAACGAAACTACCTACGTAGGTAAATCCCCGAGATAATGCATTAATTTGTTATAATTTCAGACTTTGTCAAACCTATCTGCTTACCTTTGAGCAGTGAATTGAGACAAGGCACTTTCAACAATGTTGATATGGAGGTAGCTGGGTGGGGCAAAACAGAGACAGGTAAGTTAATAAGTAATTACAATTTCAGAAGTACGTTTAGAAAATTATAATACGTAATGAATGTGGCAATAGAAATAGGTATTTGTGCTTTCGACATATTTTAAGCACAGCACAAGTAGCATCTGCTACTTAGTTAGTATTAGGCATATACTTACATACCTTTAGGTACAGTAGGTACCTTTTACTGTAGAATATAAGCACCTACATATTCTTGTATTCATGGCTGGCTACATAATACCCACTCGTTGGTACAGGTCACACATGGTTTTATTATACAAGTTACTCAGTGTTATATATGCCTTAGCTCAAAATTTGTTTGGTAATTAGATATCACCCATCGACTTCAGTAGGATCGATCCCCATGTGTTTCAAATTATTGTCAAGAGAAAATTAATTTAAAAATGCATATAAGTATGTAGGTAAAATATTATCTTCGTAATTATATGGCACCAGCTTACCACCCCGCGAACCCCTATTTTACCCCCATAGGGTTGGAATTTTCAAAAATCATTTCTTAGCGGATGCCTACATCATAATAGCTATCTTCATGCCAAATTTTATCCCGATCCGTCCAGTGGTTTGAGCTGTGCGTTGATAGATCAGTCAGTCACAGTCAGTCACCTTTTCCTTTTTACACAGAAGATTTTGTTCTTAAATCTAATATGAATCTTTTGGTTGGGAATGGGATGTACCTATCCGGACAGGCCGGTTGGCGTGGTTGGTAAGATACCCTATCTATCACGCCACAGGTCGTGGGTTCGATTCCCACTCAGGACAAATATTTGTGTGCATGAACATGTCTGTTTGTCCTGTCTGGTTGTAATTATCTATATATGTATGTATTTACAAAAGAAAAGTAGTATATCAGTTATCTGGCTTCCATATTACAAGCTCTGCTTAGTTTGGGGTCAGATGGCCGTGAGTGAGGAATAATGTCCCAGAATAATTATTTTATAACCTATCGGTTCCTTGGTATTAAAAATAACATAATAACTTTGCTATCGAACTACTTATCTATCATGCATCTATCTATGCTAAGATTTAACACTAGATAATATTTACTAATCATTATCATAATTTCGATCTATGCAGTATCTAGCTAATAGAGAAAGGTCTAACTACCCGAAAACCTATAACTAAAATGTTCCATACACACTCAGTTCGAACAAACCTCGGTGTAAACTCCCCGATCGTAAGGATATGCAATGAACATAACATTCTCAATAGTAGCGATGAAGGCGGTATCGACATATTTCATGATTCACTTCCCATGTTCAAGAGTAGGGTACTGAAATCAATTCAACAAAAACAATTATAAATTGAATTCCATTCGATAATTTGTAATTCTCTTTTTTTAATTTTTTTAATTATTTTTACTATTTAACTCATACGTGCCAAATATAATCAATGTTGTACACATCTGTCATTGGTGTGCATATCAGAAAAGTGTATGTATAATATGTTGTAATGCTTGATAATGTATACTGTTGATGTGTCTTTTCATAAATAAATAAATAAACTAAGGCAATCGGTGTGTAAATAAAAAACACAAGGTAGCAAAAAAACTTCAGTAAAATATCCATATTTATAAGCACCACATGTCTGCCAAAACATAAGATACCTACTCAAAAGAATCTACGTTTGTACACTAACCATGCACAGCACGTAACTAGAGTAGGGCTTCCAGCACCATTTCATTCGTCGCTAACAAAGTTGCTATTTGGCAGAGGAATCGGAAAGCAACCAACGCGTTATTGCAGCTGTCAATCCGTCAGGTGGGCCATTTTTCAGCTAAATTGCATGCATGATGCATTAGTGTGATATACTAATCCATTTATAGCATCATGAACAGAGCGGTTAAAAATTGTAGAAGTGATCTTACAATAAAATACCATCCGTGCAATCCCTAATTAATATTTGTAGGTTTACCATTACAGTGAATTATAATTGTGCTCGAGGCTCCGTAGTCAATTAGTCAAGGTAGGTCTACAGGTCCTGTAGGTAACTAGGTACTTATATTCATGGCCTATCGGTGCTACTAGCCTATAAATAAGCGTCGTCGTTACGATCGCCTGTATGTTTTCGATGTCAGATCTGCACATCTGTTTCCTTGTTTGCGATAGGTACCTAGATATATTTTTACATACCAATTCTCGTCCTATAATATCCTACTTTCTCATCATAAATGGGTTAGATAGATTTCCCTTACTACGATTTAACGGCTGCACTGGCTTATGGCTACCAATTTATTGATCTACACGAGCTATTCTACTATGTACTACCCTATTAATCGTTTCCAGAAACTGAATCCGAAGTGAAACTCAAAGTACGTGTGCCAGTGGTCAATAGGACCAGATGCGCCAATGTTTACAGCAGAGTTGGCCGTGAGATCGTTGACACGCAGATGTGCGCAGGCGGCGTCGCGGGGCGGGACTCGTGCCGCGGTGACTCTGGTGGCTCACTAATGGGGCAAGTGACAACAGTAAACTGGGTTGTGTTCGGTGTAGTTTCTTATGGTCCATCGCCCTGCGGCACTCCGGGATGGCCAGGAGTTTACGCAAGAGTCGGGTCATACGTCGACTGGATTGTAACCAAATTACGTCCCTAGATGATATTCTATTTTAATTCGACTGAGACATACTCATTAGTTAAGTATTATAAAAATAAATATGAAATGGCAAATTAATGTTAAAATTATAATATCGACGTTTACGTTGCCTACAGAAACGTAAGTGTTTAGTCACGAAAGTGCCATGACAATGTACCTCCACACTTTTGCCACTGTAAGTACTTGAAGAACTACGATTATGTTTTGTTTGTATACCAATAAACTGAAATTAAATAAAGTAAAAACGATTTTTTTTCTTAGTTTTTATTACAATTTTTTTATAATAAGTAAATAATTTATAATTATTATTCCATAATGTATATTCCATCTCCTCAAGTCACAATCCTCGCCCATCGATCAGCAAGCACCCTTCTATCACTCTTACCTTTATGTAAATATAAAACCCTTATATAATACTACTGGGTATTTGCAAAAAATACACATTCTATATAGAATGAAAATATATCTAGTACAATAGTCCTTGGCACATAATTAATTATGTTTGTACTTAACCATCTCTTATTGGCCTAGGTACTGTCTACAGTCCTATTTATTATGATTATTTCATCCTTCATAATTTATTTACCCTAGTCCATGCACGTTGCATTTTGAGTCTAGGCGTTTTAGTAAATTCCATAATAAAGAAAATATGGTTACATGCATTTGTGCCATCTAAAAATATTAGAAATATTATTATAGGCATTTAAATATTAATACATAAACATTTAAAACTACATATAGGCAAGGGATAAGAATACAGTTAAAATATAATTTGATCACAATTGAGTAGAAAGTATTTTGAGATTCTTAATATGTACTAAGTTGTACAGGAACACTAATATATTATCTATGGAATGCTAAAGATTACATGGAATGTTAACCTTACATCAATGGTACACTTCCCGTATTAGTTTTTTTACATCATAGTTTATGATTAAGTAGTTAGCTACCAAATTATCACTGTGAAATTATTATCAATATTATTTTTTAAAGTTCATAATGTACGCGCCAAATTTTCGCGTTACCAGACTACCATGACGCTATACCATCAATCAACATCGCTGACAGGTACGTACAGTACTACTACTTTTATAAGTATACTATACATAGGTAAGTTACAATTACGCATCCGGTATTATCGACCGATAATACCGCGCCTATGTGAGCCTTTAATTTTATTGATAGGCGCGAAAATATTACATCCACTATTGGTTGCCAAACAGTAAAAAAAAAAATGAGTGAGATAGCACGAGTCTTTTGTTGTTATTGTATTTCAAATCCAAATTAGGCAACAGGCATGAATTATTTTAATAGTTTACAATGGCTTTAATCTGCGTTATATTACTTACCGCGTTAAAGGTATATTGACTAATTACTTTCAAAAATATACGAAATATAGATGTTGTATAATCAGAGTTTCTCAGTAGGTGGGAATTATGAAAATATAGAAAGCATCTGCATAAGCAGGTTAGTAAAAGATTTGTCATGTAAGTAAGCCCTCAGGGTATTAAATATAACTGAGATTGTAGTTAGTATTATTTGAACATCCGGTGAACAATGAACACTATAATAAATAAAGTAACACTAATCAGATAATTTGGCTTAACCTTTAAACCAATTAAGAAGCAGCAGCAATTTCAACAGGCATATTATCTTGTGGGACGACATCACTTTCTGCAACTGCACTGTCATCATTTTGTTCCCACTGCTCAACATTCTCAACTTCATCTGATATCTTGTCAATTGTTCCATTGAGTTCACCATTCAACTGAGGCCCATTGGTCAGAATATCTTGCAATTTTGTACCAAACTCAGAATCGACTTCGGAAACTCCTTTGATTAATCTGTCTTGTTCCTCCTCAGACCATGATGGAAACCACTCATTAAATAATTTAATCTGGAATAGATAAAGTTAAAATTTTAAACTACAAAATTTGTACTCATTAAATTACAGCTATCTGTTATTTTAGTCATTCTACTACTAGTGCAAGGTTATTCATATTTAAGATTGATTCTATGAAATACTTAGTCTGTATAAAAATTTAGATTTTGGTCATCAATCTACAATATTATAAGAATGAAAGTGATTCTATCAGTTTGTTACATATTTATGGCATAGGTAGCTTACTCATGAACCATTTATTTATTTATTAAGCATACTAACATTTGTTACACCAATTACAACAAAATAGTAGACGTTAATATCTATTATGTACAACTAATAAGCATAACATGCAATAAAAAAGACAATATTAAGTGTGTGATTAGGTTGGACATAATTTAATAACAAAAAAAAGTTTCTAATAAAAATTAAAAAAAAAACATTTTAGAGCAATATCGATGCACCTGCGATATCCAAAGAGTGAGTTGTTATGTATGTCCGCATTTTAACTGACACTGTTGTAAAGCTTGCACAATCTAGGTATTGGCGAATTATGATGAAAATTGGTATAAGCATAGCTTGGGCCTAGAGTTTATGTTTATAAACCATCAGTTTTTAAGTTTAATATAATTAACTATGATTTATAACTGTGCAAACAAGATAACTTTTCTTTAAAATATAAGTTCTATCATTCATCAATACTTACACGGCACTGGAATAAACTGACAGGTTTGTCCTCACAGGACAGACTGGCAAGAGTAGCAGCCAACTGATCAGGTGAACCGGATCGTGCTGCTGCTAGCACTGGCATGAAATCCTCACGTTGTAACTCACTGAACTCTCCAAACCATTGTAATATGTACCGCAACTGGGCTTCTGACGTTAAACCTGGGGCTGACATTCTGCGTGCTAGAGGTCTATACTCACCTGGAAATATTATATAATTTTCATTAATATTGGTAGAATCAATTACTCTCTCCAATTACTTACCTAGTTCCTCGTGAAAGCATTTTTAGACTTTAAATGTCTAACTGAATGACTAATTATAATCTGAATCACATAACCACCCCTATGATAACTCTCTGACCCTTATTATTTTTCAGCTATCTAATTAGTTACAGGGATTAAGTCATTACTATAGGAAAGAAATTATTTAGTCAGCTTTGTATCTAGTCTCTAAAACAGAGAAAAAATCATTCTACATATTTATATTGGTACCAACAGAATTTACGTGCTTAGTTCATTGGAAAAATATTTATTCATGAAATAGATTAAAATTAATAAGTTAAACACATGGCTACACTCTGTTCAAAACACTACCTACCAATCAATCAATCCAAAAAACTTAGGCAAAGTTTTATGTAAACTTACTGAAACATGAACTTATTTCCTATTTCTCACTTCACTAATAAACATTATAGTATGAAATTAAATAATTTTACACTTACTTTCTGGGACAACGGATAAACAAACAGTTGAACCGATAAATAAAGACATTGCTGGATTAATGTATCAAATATTCTATACAGAAACTAATGGAATAAATCCACCAACGACTGATTATTTTACTTTCTAGCACTCGAATGCAACGCACAGTCAGACGAACGAACGTAACACAAGGTTAACCACCGAATGCTAATTTCACCTTTCAACTTATATCATAAAAACTTCACTTTCTACCCACTCAATTCGTTTTCCGAGTAGAAATATTTACGTAATGATACTAAATTATTAATCAACGAGTGACACAATTTTGGGACATGATGATACAATTTGTAACATTTGTACGATAAATCCCTTGGATAAATCTTAGTAAAATATAACATGCATTTCTAATTAGCACTATCGTTTTGTGAATTTGTTTTGTTTCATAAACTATTTACCTTCTTTTGCTGATCCACAAACTACTCTTCTTTTTGTTTGTTTTATTTTGGTTGGATTTTATATATTTTGCTCGATGTACTCCTTTTGTCGCTTCCGGCTGCAGTGTGACCAGACCAGATTTAATAAAAATAAAGTAATTGACAGTCTCGCTTGGTAGATTATGTTTGATTGATGTTAAAAAAAACTACGAAAATACTGAAATAATTCGAACGAATTAATTCACATTTTCCATGCAAATTGAATAAACTCTCTTAAAATGTTCATAGATTATTAATGTTCTCAAAATTATTAAAGAAAAATAGAAACATAGGAGCAATATAATAAGTATAATTATTGTTGTGTGAAATAACATGTTTTAATTATGAACTTATAAGATAGGTACTAGTTGATAGTACAAATTTTAGGTAATATTAAAAAAAATGTGTATTCTAATATATTTATTTATTTTGTTAACATAAAATGCTCCACAGAAACAGTTATTTTTTTATCCTGGCAAACAGTCTTTACATGAACATTCTATCTATACACAACTATAGATAGATAGAGACAAACAAACAAACTCTTCAGCTTTATAATATTAGTATAGATATATAGATATCGGTAACGTTTGTCCAAAGAAGATCAAATACAAGTGCAAAATTGAAGTGAAATTAAATAAATGCATGTATCGTGACTTTTCATGTTGTACATTTATAGGTAGGTACTGATGTTGTCTCAATTAATCCATGAAAAGTTGCATCTCAAGAGGCCTTTTTCAACATTAACTTTTCTCTCAGCAGAAGCTGTAGGGACTGGAACTGTGAGCATTTGTGATTCTCATGTGAATATTTGGATATATCTCTATTCCATTTTTTTTTTTAATGTAGTGGACTAAACTGTTAGGTAAACATTAAACTTTTTTGCGAGGCCCCCATCAGGCGCGAGGCCATCAGCGCGGGCGGTCGCCGATGCCTAGCGCCACCACCCACTGGTTATTTATACAATCATCGTCATATTTCAACCAATTTACACAAAACTTTTTTATATACTTAACTAAACCTTCCTCATGAAACACTCCGTCCATTGGTGAAAACCGAATGAAAATCCGTTCAGTCGTTTTTGAGTTTCTCACGCACAGACAGACAGACAGATGCGGCGGGGTAACTTTGTTTTATAATTACATTGAAATATAATATCATATCATTAATTAATATATATTACATATTATATATATTAATTAATGATAGCTTCCGCCCTGCGGTCTCACCCGCGGTCCAGAGGGTTCTTATGTTCCAGACTATAATCTATCTCTGTGTGCCCTGTACCTCGTCCACCCGTTCTACCGTGAGGCTCGTGAGTGCTCGTGAGCCACTCTAGTAGGGGGAGTAGGGAACGCCGCGGCGGCGTCGAATGGTTCACGTACACAGATGTAACGTGTTCACGTATTGCATTTTTATACTCGTGATAAATTCGATTCGAATGAATTAAAAAGTATTTTACTGCTACTAAATACCCTTGATGATAAAACTATTTATTTGGCCGTGTGTGAGGAATAATGTCCCAGAATATTTATTATTTATTTATTATTATTATTTGAATAAGAATTAATACTACGATACGAATGTAATCAACTTTTGTTTCTACTGGCGATCTAATTAAATTTAAGAACATAAAAGCTGCTATTGTTACTTAGCTATGATAGTTAGATACATTCCCTCGCGGACTTTTTTGTAGGTAATAATGAGAACTTTAATCATGTAGAGTATGTACATTCTTTGTTCTATCATCAATAGTTTTCGCAGCGCATGCGATGAAAGACATTTTATGACATTTTCTTTTACACCTTGGGTTACATATTTCAAGTTTTAGTAGGGATCCCTAATTATTTCTGGAAATAAATATATCCTATGTTACTCGGTGAAGATGTAGCTTTGTAACAGTGAAAGAATTTTTAAAATCGGTCGAGTAGTTATTGATTTTAATAACAAACAGTTATTAGTTTAGACGTCTTTAAATAGGTACATACAAATAAAATATTGAAGTGGAGCTATTTAGTAAATTTATAGTACGTAATGTGTTCACATAACAAATCACAATATTTTGGAAATTGGGTCATGACCCCCCCCCCAGATCCCCTCCCCCCAAGCTACGCCACTGCTCGAGTCTAGACCGATAAAGGGTTTGGAATTTTGGATATATAGTAAAATAACATTTGTGTATGAAAACGTTTCGTTTAATCAAAAATCATTCCGACTTTTAAACCTTTCAATAGCAAGAGACAAGGTAATAAAAACTTATCTAAAGCATTTTAAATAAGTACGTGTAAGTACCTACCAATTTATCTCATGAAATTAAATATATAGACATCATAAATTTAATTATTTGAACTAATGTAGGTACCTACTACTTATATTCAAGGGATGCCTAATATCCCAGCACACATTGGACATTATATCCACAGATACATATGAATGACTCGGTTGTCAGCTATGTTATTCTGTACAAACTCGACGGTGAATTCTCGAAGTGACTATTCTCTGTCTCACTCGTGAACTACTGATTACCGAGTTTCACGAGCAAGACAGACAATAGTCACTTCGAGAATTCACTGTCGAGTTTTAGTACAGAATAGCATAGCAGGTAGTTACCTGTATGCTATTCTGGTATTCAAAAGATTTTGGTGCAAAGTTCAGTTGTATCTATTTGTTAATAAAGTTTTTATAACATCGTCTTTCGCTAAGTTAAATTTTAATGACGAGGTGGTGTTAACTAACATGATACGTACCTACGTGTTTATGGTTTAACATTAGTTACCTATCATTAGGTATGTAAAACCTACTTAGTGTATTTGTACTTCTATAATGATGTATAAAATCTATGAGTGTTGTCACACGTCACACAGCAGTTATATAAAGTTATTAAAAAGTATCGATAACACGTTCTTAGTTATTTATAGTGAATCTTGAAGTTTACGTTAAATAAAAATTACTTATGGCTAAATTGTAATAAAAATAGAAAACATTACTCAAGGTTTAGGTACCAGTGATAACGAAAAGAAAATGTAAATAAGTAAATAAAATGATGCAACATAGTAAGTTATTAAAAACTCCAAAAGTACCTAGGTAATATTAACTGTTGACTAGATTACTTAAAATTATAACTTTAATTTAATATCCCGACTTTTATCTACCTTTAACTCGTTCTATAACCTTATAAATTAGGTAGGTACCTTTATTAAATTAATTATCTTAGTACCAAGAACGTTGATGATGTTCTTGATAAGTACTTACCTACCAGTTAGAAATCTAGGAAGCGCTATATAGTTTACCTACATCTTTGTCTATCACAATTTATATACATTATTAATTCAACAATATGTCTTCACAATCTTCACAAGGAGTTCATTTCGGCTTTGTCCATTCTGAAATGTTTGCGAGGAAGATTATAGTTTTGTTACTGGACGGTAGATTTCTTACTTGCCGTGAGAGTGTCCGTGATCGTCGTCGTCGCCGTGAGAATGGGTGTGAGGAGCTGGAATACAAATAAAAAATCCATAAATTTTAATATTACTTACATGTCAAGTTTTGTAAGACAATCATAACCACCAAAACTTAAATGTTATCAGGATTATTATGTTGAAAATAACTTACTCAATAATTGCAATCCAAACATTAGGCAGAATCCAATTATCGATGCGAAGTATTGCAAGATACCACTCCTTTCGCCCTTCCAGATTTCAAAGAAGATGACGTAGAGCAGGGTTCCTGAAGCCAGACCTTGTAGGACTACAGAGGATACACCGGCAGCGGTGGCACCAGCTCCACCAACCATCAGGAGACCGATACCAATACCAATCGGTGAGACAATGGCAAAGGTAGTGATGTAGACGATCATCAGCCCAGTCTTAGTGCGAGTAGCGATCATCTCCACACCGATACAGAATGCAATGACCAATTTATGTGCTGAAACAGCGCCCAACATGTACCTGAAATGAATAATTATTTTTAAATAAACTGTCTAGTATTTTACTTTCAAGTAACATATTAGTTAGCGCCATCTATTATTTAGTATTTAATTTCAAATATACTATAGATAGACTAAGCAATCAGAATGCTACTTGACTACAGATGGCGTTACTTGACCAGAAATAGAAGGAACATTTAGTGACCAAGAGATAGCGCTACTTGTTATTTTTACGCAAAATGATTCCTTTTATTCAATTTTATGTTATTATAATAATTTGCTGAACATACCATACATGAGAAGTACTAGATTCTAAGCCAACGGCTAATCCTTCAAAGAGCTCGTGAATGGAAAGAGCGAGCACAATGAGCAAGCCACGCAGGGCAGAAGTGACGTCATCTCCTACATTAACGGGCATGTGGCTGTGGTGGTGTGAGTGACCATGGGGCTGGACAATTTCCGGGTCCTGCAAAATAAATGTTTCTTCAATTTTAATTTGATTACATCGTAAAAAATATTCTGAGATGAGATAATACGATGATTTTGAAACAACACCCATGTACCTACATGAAACGATTACTGCCTACCTATAACAATTTAATGTAAATGTAATTGATTAGAATAAACAGTCCGATTTTTAAAAGGACACTCAAAGGTGTATTACCTACCCTGTTCTTATTCAAAGCCTGCGGCTCGATGAGGTCAGCAGTAGAGTTGGTGACACTCTTTTCACCGTTGGTTTCGCTTGAACTGGCTCTACTTTTCCGCACACTAAGATTCCTGACTAAAGGTGCCGCCTGAGCGTTGTTCTTCTCTCGATGGTGGATGTACATGTGCACTAATTCCTCCACCAGGTACATGAGGAAGAAACCGCTGCATGTCAGTAGAGGAGTCAGCGAGAAGTCAAATGATCTTAGTACACCGGTACCTGAAAAGATAAAAATATAATAAATAAATAAATATCCTGGGAACTTTATATTTACTCTGATCCTGGGTCCTGGGACATTCCTCACACACAGCTGATCTCAAACTAAGCAGAAAAAAAAGATAATAATTATGGTCGTATATGATCTATGTTACATTTCTTACTTTACGATACATTACGTTTTTGCAAGCTATTATTTAACTTGCAATGTACAATTTTTATTGCCTATGTACCTAACTATGTTTGTTAATATTACGGTGGAATCTTGTATGTCAAAAAACTTCCAGTGGTCGGATTGACTTGATATTTGGTATACATTAGTATATTGGAAGACAATGCAAGTACAGTCAACAAAAAGTAGGTACGGTCACCAAAAAAAGCTTGTATTAAAAATGAATTACATAACAAAAAAATATTTTTCTGTAAGTGAATGCGCATACTCATACACAAATTATTATTTATTGTCTATCGTGCTTCGAATGTATCCTAGGTATTTGTTCAATGCTTTACCTATGTGTATTGATAATTTATTTTACTGTTCATAGCAACACATTCTAGTAATGGAATATTTTTCAGGAAATTGCTAACTTATTCTTAGGTAACTACAAGAAGTTCTAAACCCAATTAGTACCTACATACCAATAATTTGCTTGCCTGTTTGCATTGTTGATCATTACAAGATCAAATAGTTGACATGTAACTAAATTACTGAGGGAATTCCTAAACCATATGAGCATTCTTTGAGCATACTTAATTAAAAATGTTTAATTCATTTAATGTTAATAGAGTAGAAGAACGTGATCATCACCTTATGAGTTTATAACGAAGTAAGTAGGTACTACTAGAAAATACGCTACGGTAGCGGTGTATTTTTTTATGATAATTACTGTCACATTATAAATTATCTGTTAAATAATTGATTCGAATTAATTTCAAGTAATTTCTGACGCGCTCGTGGCGTAGCTTGATTAGCCGTTCTTAACCGATCAGCAAGGTTAAGCAACGTCCAGTTTGGCCGGTACCTGGATGGGTGACCGCCTAGTGATATTTCATCTTGAGCGTTTCCGTGCTTCGGAAGGCACGTTAAGCCGTTGGTCCCGGTTACCACTTAATTGTGATAGTCGTTAAGCTAGTTGGAGACCTCCTAGGTGGCTTGACATCTCCAACAGTAGGTAGACCACTAGCCTACCTCCACCAATCCGCAGTGGGCACGCGTGGTGGAGTATTTGCCCATTCCCCTTTCACCACTATTCGTGAAAGGAGGCCTGTGCTCAGCAGTGGGCAGATATAGGCTGTAATTATTATTTATTATTAATTTCTGACGAGCATTTAATTATTTTAATTTCGAACATATACATATTCAAAGCGTTAATATGTTGTATAAACGTAGAATGAACGATTCGATATAACGTAGTAACGTTTTATGTATTTATTAAGTGAGTTATAAAAAATGTGTTATGGTTGCTATTCCAAGGTGTTGTAAGTATGACATACGCAACTGTCTTGCAGTTGCTGGTTGTTGCTCTCCGTGAAAAATAACCGATAAGTGTTGCAAGAAAGTTGCTCTGATACGGGCGCACTTAACGATACGTCGTCGATGTGATTACACCGCATTATATTTACATGAACTCATTTATACCGCGGTTGTAGGTACTTAAGTATATGCGCTGTGTTTCCTAACTTTAGGTTTGGTGAGTAGAAGTAGTTTAGTTTAGGGACCTTCAAGGCCAGAGTGAATAGGCTAAAGTTTTCCATCTTTGATTTGATCATCGTTCTTTCTTTATGGGCGGGAAAGTCGTCAAACGCAAGCCCATTTAATATAAATAAAATAGTTATTAACGTTGGTAACTTCATAATAATGGTATGACTTCGGAAAGAAGCTTGACTTCTTGCTGTTCGGTGAAGGAAGACATCGTGAGTAAACCTGCTTTGTAAAGAATTATAAATCACTAGATTCCGCCCAGCGGTTTCACCCGCGTTCCCCAGGGATCTTATGTTTTCCCGGGATAAAAAGTAGCCAAATTTCATCGCGATCGGATCAGCGGTTTAAGCGTGAAAAGGTAACAAACAAATAAACAAACAAACTCACTTTCGCATTTATAATATTATAAGTTAGGATTGGAGACGCATAAGTGAGGACTCGATCTCTGCATTTGCTTATCTTACTGTACTTAAGTTTTACCTACTTAGATAAGATAAGTCACTTAAGTGTGATTTACACATAGCATAACTACATAATACGGAAAAATGGCCCATTTGTCTGTTAGTTACAAAAACTTTTCTGCAGTTGTTATAAAATAAATGCCAAATTGATGCTTTCGACATTTGACATGTTTAAGGCTCCAGTCTCCCTAAAATCAGTGTTCTTGCGGAATTTATCAGAAAAGAAATATTATTTTTTAGTCATCAGAAAAGCAATAAATGAAATATATTTTACGTTATTTTAAAGTGTGAGATTTGATGTTTCCAATACATATTTTATTTTTTAATTTGACGCCACTTTTATTAGCTTTGTGAGGCTTTAAACATACCTCTATTTACGTTCCACGCGTAGAGGGTCTCATTCATGCACACGCCACGAAAAAAATATAACAAAAACAAGAAATGTATTCAGATTACATTTGTCGGCAAATCCTCTACAATAATCTTATCTAGTTACTTTTTTTCAAAATTGTCTCAATTTCTTATTTAAACTGCTTTAAAAAGTTATAAATTTCTGAATTTGACCCTTGCAACATATATTTTTTTCTATTACAAAGTAATAGTTTAGAGCAATCACACTTTAACCACTCCGAAAGCAACTACTTATCTGTCGAATAAAAAATATAAGCATTCAAAAAATAATTTGAAATAAATTTACCGAAACTAAACAAATAAAACATAAAACGCATCAAAATTCCATTCAATTCCGCTGGGAATTGACAGCCGTTAGTTGTGTGTGTTGTTGCTAACCTAACCTAACCTAAACCGTTGAACCGATAGCGATGAAATTTGGTACGCAGATATTTTTTTCTCGGGAACGCGGGTGAAACCGCGGGGGGCAGCTAGAATAGTATAAGTAATGTATAAGTAATGTTATGGGTTTTATAGAATACAGTAATGAGTTAATCTTAGCTCTAAAATTCTCAACGACACACTGCAACATTTTTACTTCAACAAATCCTTGTTGTTTAATGTTGTTATTTATGTTTATTTTATATTATGTTACAAAAGGGTTAATAAATCAGAAATCCTTCAAAATATTATCACATGTTCATTAAACTTGCCTGACAGCTTGGCGCCAAGTATAATTAATTTTTATTTCACAGCATCCCACATAAAAGCGAAGTTCATTGGCAATAATTGGCATGAACTTTTTACACTAGTTAAAATTATAGTACCTATTACATATGGGATGGGAGAGGGGTAGCCATAACTCTTGAATGACAGGAAAACGTTCATTTTCAATTCAATTCATTCATTCATTCTTAGGTTTATAAACGACATTTTTATTTTATATTTTTGACCAAAAGTGAAAACCTAATCACATAAAATAATTTAAAAATATGTTCTGGAATGTTCAAATAAAGCGCTTACATAATTAATTATGACACCACAAACAAGCCTAGTATTTGTAGTAATTAACCACTCTAGGGTTTTATTTAATTTTTTAAGGAAACCTAAAAATCTCAAAGCTAACAATATTATGTAAACAGTAAAAAATCATAATAAACAAATTTTTATATCATCATTTCTTGACCTTAAATAAAAATAAGTAAAAGGCAAAAGCGAGTTGACCTCGGTTTTAAGTAAGTAGTCCCACTTTCCACAAATCCAGTCATGTCGTAGCAATTCTTCAAGCTTATTCTTGTCAACTTGAAATAGGTACGTACGTATAATACTTACGTCCTAATAACGTTTAACCGACAATTGTTGAAACTGGATAAAGCAATACATTTGTTGGTAAGATTAATTGTGTCACTCAAAGTCAATAATTCGTATGAATCAGTGCAGATTTTAGCTCTACCAGCGCCCTAGGCGAGATTTCTACGGCACCCCTATCTGCCATTCTTTTCTAACCCATACGAAAAAAAAACACAAGACTGAATGAAATAACCATTTATAAAAAAAAAAAAAATCTAGCCTTCCTATTGGCGAATTCGTTTATTACAAAGTCTATGTTTTCCTTAATTTCATTTTCGATTGACAAAGTTTCCAAGTTAGTCAATCCAATCTAGTGAGATATTGTCGATAAAAACTTATTTCCCCATTAGCAACCGTTACAGGTACGGCGATCGATATTAGCAATGCTGTCCATACATTTGTACAGTTCTTGTAAGTTGACAACTTTAATATTTTAATCATTAATATTTAACCTATAATATTTAATTACATTCTAATCAGGCAAAAAAAATACTTATGTTTAACTAAACACCAGATTTAGTTAAATGTAACGGCAAAAAATCACTTATTATAATATATTATTAAATGATCACCAAAATGAATTCCGAACATTTTAGTATGAAATAAGATGTCATGGTATTTCGTGACTGTGCGTTGTTGAAGAGTTCCTTTATCTGACTGGAGCTAATCCTGAATGTCGATTCAGGCCATGCTTACCATAAAAGTGGATTGTCATCTGATTTACATATTAAAGCAAAATTTCAGCTCAATCGGACACTGGGAAATGGGTCAAATTTATCTTGCAAGATTTGATTACAGAAAGGTTAAATTTAGGTTGTTCTTGACAATCTATTGTTTTTCCTATTTTTAATCGTATTTCATCAATCCATGAAAGTATAAGTGTAAGTGTAAATCAAAAGGGTGCCCGTGGCGCCCCTTTATATCTGGCGCCCTGGGCGGTCGTCCAACCGCGCCCTACCCTAACGCCGCCGCTGATACTGTGTCAGTAAATTTCGTTATGCAAACCAACGCAATTATTATTAGGTATATTGTTGTTGCATTTATCAGAAAATTAATATTCTAAATACATGCATTTGAATACATAAACAATTATAGTTAACATCAGCAGCTGTTTAAATATATAGTACCTACTATATGATACGGCACGTTATATATTATAAGTAAGTGGATAATCGATTAACAGGTACATTTGTTCAAATAATACTTGACAAAGTACGTAATTTGCAGCGAGTTATTGGTCTTTCCGTCTATACAACGATCAAATTTCCGCGAAAATGATCGAATAATTTATATAAAACAAACATACATTTCTAGCTTAATTATATATTTTATTTTATTTAAAAATGTATACAGAGTGGCTATTTAGTCACTGGCAATACTTGCAGGGGTGGAAGTACTCATCAATATGAACAACTTTTTTTATGGGAACAACTCTGAGATCGCGTAAAATAAAATGGTTTTGGTCGAGTAGGTGTATTGAACTTTTGTATGGAACAGCTGATAATTTTTTCGTGATTTCTCGCTTAGTCTAATAATAAAAGTTGTTAATATTGATGAGTACTTCCACCCCTGCAAGTATTGCCAGTGACTAAAAAGTCACTCAGTATTTATAGTTTGTATTTTTATATAATTTGTTGTAAGTTATAATAAATACTATTAAATTAATTTGGCATGGAAAAAAAAGTTTAATGTCACGGTTATTTTGAAATATGGATCGACCTGTACTTGCAATGAAGGCTTTAAAACCATTAGTCACGACACCACAACATAACTCTACCGTCCCGGACACTACGCAACATCCTACCATTTTTTGTTACATTAAGATTGGATTAGTCATTTTACCTATCCTCATTCATGTTTTCGAAGAAGTCGATATGATAACATCAACCCAAAATATATTTTTTTTATATTGAATCTGAGGAATCAGTAAGTTTTTAAGAAAAATATGCGCTTATGAAGACCGTTAAGTATTTTGTTAAATTTGAAGTTTCGTGACTACTAGGAATTGATATCTACTATGCCACTCAATATTATTTTTAAATATCATCATTTTATATAAAAAAATATATAAAATGTAAAAAATCGTCTCACGTTAGCTTTTAGTGATTGACTAAAACAACTAAATTAATAATCTTTATAATTAGTGAATGATGACGTTAACATTACTAGAAATGAATTGTTTGTGAGTTAATTAGGTATGCTATATTTTGTTTACTTTTATATCTATTTAAGCTATATCGGACAAAAATAAGATATATAGGTACATACTTATAATTTAGTACAAATTGACATTGACATTGATTATTTTAATAAACTTATTTAGGTATCATCCAAATGCAGCAAACCGCCACAACTGTGGTGCGTGCACAGGCTGTTCTCGATTTCATGCGCACGAGCATACCTATTGCGCCATCTCGCCTGAGTATGACCTTGAGACAGACACGAATGCTGCCTACACCAAGCAAGTATATTCAACCAAGGCCTTGAAAATGAAATAATAAGCTTTTGAACTGACATCATAAAACATCACAAGCACTCCAATTATTCGTTGCTTTAGCAGAAAGCCATCATGTATTGAAAGACTGATGAATGAGGTTTAGATAATTCCTCTAAAATATTTAAAAATAAACATACTTATGAAGTTTCTCTTCCCGATCACGGTTAAAAGCATTGACATTTGATTAATATCAAAGTTATAAATACATATATTCAGGGGCGTTTGTGGCGCCTTATATAACAAAATGTTATAAATATTATGCCTGATTTGCGTATCAAATACAAGGAATAACATTATTGACAGGTATCTTAGGTATTTAGTTATGAAATGGATCAAACTAATCCTATAACTAATCAAACGCTCATGCTTAGCCTAGCGTAACGTAAAGCACCTAAGTATAGGATGGAATATTTTAAAGGTATTCTTCAGACATATTTAAATCTTTATTCATGTAAGTATCTATTGCCAAATAGATATTTATTTATTCACTCCATTTTTATTCGCGTGCGGAAGTCTCTATTACCAAGAGTACAACTAATAAAATATTCATGACAAAGAATACTAGCAATCTCAAAGCTACCGGCTTAAAAAAAACAGTATTTATAAAGCGCATGTATTAGTTTGAAACAGGGTTCATAATTGCATGTCAATTTTTAAAGTAGTATTTAGACAGGCGATCAAAGTATACGATTACATAGTCAATTTGTTTTAAGATTCAGTTAGTGCAACTTCAGAATGCATTACACGTACCTGCTTAGGTATTTACTTGAGTAGTGCATCACTGTCTTACATCATAACATTTCTTGGAGTGCTCTTTTAGTAGTTAACGACGTAAGCATTTTGGTATAAAAAGCAAAACATGGAATGGAAAAGTTGCAGTAGAAGTGATAATTTGTAAAAAAAAATATTTAAAGACTGTAATTTAAATAGATCAAAATGATTAAAAGTACCGAATGTTATTAATGCAGATTGTAATTTTGTTTTTCTTATTCCCTACAAGATGCTTGTTTATGCTTTGATAAAATTTTAAGGACCTATGTGAACAAATACTAAATAATAAAATAGGTACCACTTAAAAACACCAATACCAATTTACCAGTAATGAACCTTCTGTGAAACGTAAGAGTTGTTAATTCTGTATCGGAAGTGGGACATTCAATATTATGTAATCGAAAGTAGTCCGAATATTGATACGTATATAAATAAAACTAATTCAAGTTGGAATAAACGTAATCATGTTGATTCAATATTTTGTTGACCTACATATTTAAGTAATCAACTGGTTATATGCATGACTAACTGAATAAAAAATGACGACTTCTTTAGTTCACAGTTTGTATTGTGCACAAGCAATCTTACGGTCGATATCAGCGACTAATGCTTGAAAAAGCTTCTTTAAATTTTTGTTTCTAGATGGGGTCCAGAAACAAATGAATCTGCACTTATAGAGGTGTTATTATAAGTTTATCTGTGGTATTTCTAAGACGCAAAGACATATTTTTATATGCCCAAATTATCTCATGAACAATTTAGTCACGGGTTATGTAATATTGTATTACAGGTATAGTTTATTTGTTTTCAGTAATATTTAATACTAGCTTCCACTCCGCGGTCTCACCGCGTTCCCGTTAAAAAGAATCCTAATAATATATTCTATCTGTGTGCCAAAATTTCATCCAAATCCGTTACATATACACACGCGCACAAGCTTTCGCATTTGTGAAATTAGTAAGATGATGAGATGGTAGGTAATAATTCTAATATTTGAATTCTGCGAAATGTTGATTTTGTTTTTGAGGAAAATATACCAAGCACCTACGATCCATGATGTGTAAAACCACACGATATACGTAGGTGTTCTTATATGTTTTAAAACGCTTTTAAGTTTTTTATTTCTTTTCAATTAGTCACAATTTTACAATATCAGTAATATTTATGATAACATTTTATCAACATTCGTCTTCTTTTGTAGCGTGTTTAAATTTAATTGCTTAAGTACTTCGTTTTGAAAAATATTTTATTGCAATTATTCCAATATTTCTTAGTAAGTAGGTATCTATTTGCAGTTTTAGTATCAATTTTACGAGCGGTCGTAAAAACGTTGAAGAACTTGCGCATATTTTTTTAGTTTTTTTTAAATATGCAAAATTACAAAGTAGAGTTCTCTCAGAAACATACATAGATACGAATAGTTATCCCGATAAGGTTTGAAGACCTAAGTTAATCAGTATTTTAATAATGGGAACCGGTTGCCAGTAAAGATAAAGCAAGGAAAATAAAACAGGCGCTCTTGCGCATACCAGGAATAATTGAATAGTCAAGTGTAAGAAAAACCGGAATTTTATTCAGAGTTCACTTTCGTTCGCACGCGCAAACTAAATAAGACTAAAAGATGGAAACTATTGGACATCTTCATTAGTTTCTTTTATGACAGGGTGACGTTTATTTAATACATTTATTTCCAACTTGAACCTGTTCCCAGAGCACACAGAGCCCACGTATTCAACATGAGGGTGGTAGCCAGCCAGGTAGGTAGTACAAAGTGCCCTAACACCGTGCTATGGTTTCCTCATGATGTTTGTTTGACGTTTGAGCTAATATGTTACTACATACAATAAGCCATTACCAGAAGTACTAAATAAGCACTTGCGTAATACATTGCAGGTATAAAGTAAGTCATAGTTATTCAGGCCTGAGTGTGGGCAGGCATCTAAAGTCACTCATGCATAATTTACACGACTATTTTCGGCAGATTGACACAAAGACTAGAGACAATGTGTATCTATAATTATATATGGCATTGTTTAATACAGTAGCTGCTCATGAATATTGAATAACTGGATCGCAATTCTTTGTATTATTATACTTACTATGGAGAATAAAATGTGATTCAAGTAGTCACCACCCACAAATTACCCAAAGTGTAAATCCTAAATCCGATACAACGTCATTTTATCTATACAAATGTAACATAGCTAAATATGTGTCTTTTTTTTCCGTTTCCTCTTGAAGAGATAATGGGTTATCGGCCTTTAAATGATCGCGACGTGTTATCAAGACAAAGTGGGCCTAGATGTAAGATAACAAATTACGCATCCTTCTGTAGCGCACTTGACATTCAGGTTCCACAAGTATATAGGTACTTAATTGAGCTGTTCTCTTTACCCAGTTATAAAAATGCATACATATAAGTGTTCTGCATGTAGATATATCTTATACACTACTTATAAAACATGATCTAGACCGAACTAGATTTAACATTGAAATAAAATCCTTATCAGTTAGTTAAGAAAAAGTTATGTCAAATTATCGATGCTATATTAGCATAGACATAAAATCGTTTTAGTTTTTATTTCGTCCCAACTTCCAATAACAATGGATATTAAAGTGTTAGGAAATGAAAGTTACTAGGCCTTGACAATAGCACTTTCCATGATACTTGATCGATTAGCCATTCAAATATTCAAGTGTTAAAATTTTATTCAAGGGTATAAACAGATATGCAGAGAAACATTGATTTTTATAATGAATGAAAATGAAAATATTTTATTCAAAATCAATCTTTGTCTGCTTGTTTATTTGTAACATATGCGCGTATACAATTCATCTGATTGTGATGAAATTTGGCGAGTTACTGTGCGCATGCCCGTGTTATACGTCAAAGCGAAACATGCTTTTAAAAAAAAATATTTAGAGACTACAAATTCTTACAAGAGTTGAGAATAGACTAACTTAAAATTAGGTGGACATTAATTTATGTATTTGGTGAGATTTGGTGGGAGATGTAAATAACAATATTATTATCGAATTTAACTAATGACATGATTAATAGTTATAGGAATGGCAAACAGAATTATCTTAATTAGGTAACTTAATGCTTATTTACTTATTCTAAAATGTGGAAACAATTAATATGGGTGTAAACAAGAGATACAACTAATTAGATAATAGGTCAACTAGAGACTACATTTATTTACGTACTCAAAGCAATTTCAATTAGTCACAAACTCATAAAATAGCTAAATTTTAGTTTATTTTGGGGCAGGGAATTGCAGGTATTTGTCTATCTTTCTGTATGCTTGGTGTCTTACAATATATTATATCCCTAAATTTAGCCCCAGTACTGTTTGCTCCAATTTATATACAAATGCAAGAAGATTGATTTGCACAAACAATGTTTGCTGCAGCGCCCCCTGGTGAGTTGTGACCGTAACACCTATCTAAGAATATGCACTAATCAAACTCCAACCCAGAACTGAAAACTGCATCAAAATCGGACAAGTAGTTTTGGAGAAAAATGGCATCATTCATTTGCACAAACAAACAAACATCGTCTCACCCCAAACGCATATACCGTATCCGTTCCGTCGTGGGTAAAAAAAAAGCGGCATTGCAACACACGCCGGAGTTTACCTAGTTATATAGGTATAATCATTTTTATATGTATAGGTATAATAAATTAATGTGGAAACCCCATTACTATTAAAATGTTTGATATATGATACTTACTGATTGTCTTGGTTACCGTCCACGGAGCATATCGCAGTATATTTAGGTATATTATATAGTATTAATACGCACATGTGGTATTACAATGCTATTTCAAACATGGTAACGTGAATAATGCAACTCGTAGATGGAAAAATATGCACGGAAATAAGCACAAGAATTCGTAGCACTTCAAATAGTAGTAAAAATTACATAATCTGGTTTTATTGCATATTAGTGTGATATAGAAAAAGCCACGGTAAAATTATCCATGTACCTATTGATATTTAAATGTCAGAAAAGTTGTGTAAATAAGTCTTCGACCTAATTGTCATACCTATATATTAAAATTGAAATGTATTGACATACGAGTTTATAGCGCTGGTGCAAAGAGACTAATTATGCAATCCTAAATTTATTTGTTAGATCTATGGCATTACATGATAATGGCCTGTGATAACAATGTTGATGACTCATTTGAATAATCAAATTTTTAATGAAATAATGTTTTAAATTATATTATTTCTTATTACTATTTCGTGTAATATTTAATTCTTCCCACCGTGACGGGAAGTAAGGTTTTTGTCTCAATTTCTATCTTAGATTAAATCCAAGATAGAAATTTTGTCATATTGACAGCCTTGGCTCATGATTTCACCGCAGGCTCGGCTAATGGTTTCTCTGAGAGGCTATTAGCTGTGTGAGTAGTGTTGTTAATATTAATGGCATAAGATAGGACAATCCTATAGACAATAGTATATCGAGACGATCAGACGCCATGACAGGGACAACTAAATACCCTTAATTGATGAGAACGATTTTTTTATCATCACAGCTGTTTACTGATGTACCTACAGCTACTTGTAATGTAAAAAATACTATTTAAATTCACTATATAGCGTAGTGAATTTATTTCTATATCTATTTTATAAAAGAAAAAAAAATACGTGTGGCACTCGGGGACTGCCGCGGTAAAGCTATTGCATAGCATTTTTTTTTTTATCAACTTATGCAATTATAATTGAAAAAATGAAAATGAAAATTTATTTATTCCGAAAAAGTACATATTTATATGTTTGGCTGAGCTCCCACATTAGGTCACCCTGTGTCGTGGGAGACACGCTCCTCCTATAAATAGTTGTTGCGGAATCAAAGAAAAATTATAATATATGTAATTAAAGAAATCTTATGAAACTAAAGTGAGTGTGTATGCGAGTGTGAGTGTGAGTGTTAGTATGTAGTGTATGTGGTGTATGCGTGAGAAAGAAAATGTGTATCAGAGTGTGAAGGTGTGTTTGTGATGGCGTTTGATAATGAAGTGAGCGGTGTTTTAATTTATTATGTTTTTTTTTTTATATTTATTTATGTGGCGGTTGTAAATAAGTATTCAGTTGTATCATAATCAAAGGTAGCGAGCCATTCCAGTACAAATTTCTTAAAAGCTCGGCAATTATATAATTATTTATTTATTTTTTATTTAGGCAGTTTTTTTTTTCTTTGATATTAATAGATACCTATACACCTATATACTTTCTCACAAACAGCATACACACACATACATACACGTTAAGCGTTCGCTTAACGTGTAATAGTATGTATGTATGTGCGTGTGGGAGGTGGTAGGTTTTTTCGTTACGGAATTTTTTCGTTACGAAATTTCTTGATTCGGTCGCCGCGCTCAAAGCCCGAAGCCAAGGAACATAATTTACTCCTAGCGCCCGATGCCCGCGATAAAAGCTATACAATAGCTTAAAAATGAAGAAACAAAATAAAACAGCAACAAATACTGGATAAAACAGTATACTAAGGACATATAAAGATCATGCGAACAAAATCGATTAGTATTCAATCATCAAAACATGAGTATTTTTTAAATCTCATTCAATTTCTATACACTATAATGTATACCTAATCTTAATACAAAAATTGCAATGTAAATACTATTCACTGCAATTACATTCTGTCAACAGAATACAACGATCACTTGAAGATAGCACACGCGTACATCTTTTTACGAGTCTCGGTAACTCCCCGATTGTTGATGAGGAATCATTACTATAACGGTATACTCTAGGTTAATTCAGTCTTCACTCATCACACTATGATAACAATGTAAACAAGCTTGCGGCTGGTGTTCATCAACATTAGATCAGCTATTTTAAGGCACTTATGAACGTTAATATTGCTCTACCACCGGCTCTGGGAAGACGTCTCTCACCTTATAAGAAAACTGGCTCTCAAGTGTAGCATCTGGAACACGCCTTCAGCTTCGGTTAAAATTTTGACTGGTTAACCGTTGATGCACCCATTACCACCTTAAATTTTGGACGCATAGACTAACGAGTCAGGCTACCTAGGTACTACAGACTCTACAAGCTAGGAATCTATATAACTTCATCGAAAGCTCAAGATCAAAACGTTGTAAGATTAGCCCATGATGCCATAGAGAAGATTCTACGGCGTCCAATGTAAATTAGAATAAACAATCTTATTACAATTATACTCAGGTATATTATAATCTATGCTCACACTCTATTACCATAGTTCACTCATATAGATTTATGATGATGAGATCACAGACTTATCGTAAATTGTAGCTATCCAATTAAATTACTATTGCTTCTAAGAATGAATATTAAATCATTTATAGACACATGAAATAATATACCAATAATGTATTATAGTATATGTATTAATTCATCGAATTTATCTCTTACGACAAAGCACAATGCATTAATGAATAAGAGTGTATTATGTCATGTACCTACAACCTTTGTTCTATGAATCGGTGATGCGTGAATGTCATGTGTATACAACATGTTTAGTTTAGTATATAGTCTTTTATACGCAGGATGGTGCTTCGTTAGGCAGCCATTTGCGACAAACAGCTTCTAGTCCTTTAAAAAAACACCCATTACTTCTAAAGTTATCACTTGATTAGCTAAAGAGATAGAAATACACCATGTGTCACCCATACCGCCGAGTATGGAGAAAACGTTTGTATTTATTTAGTTCTCAAAGGCTGATATATCTTGACTGATTCTACTGAAATTTACAAAACAAAATACAATAACAGCTGAAGTACAAACGACTTTCTCCAAGGAAGGAGGAATAAGAAAATATTTTCAGTTGCAAAATCTAGCAGTCGAATTTTGATTATCTATAAGGTTTTATTTATTATCATTCATTGCGTTCCTGACTGTACCTTTGCTGTCAGACATTACGAATATCGTAGATTCGTTCAATATGAAATCAGTACAATATAAAAATCAGACCGGAAGCCATCAATCTAGCTAGTAGCAAATAGATATTACAGCTATACTTGCAGATTGAAGTTTCGAATAACTCATAAAATTGTCTTTACTTAGCTGGAATATATGAGGATAAGCTTACATTACGTTTCGACAACAGTTACGTGTTTATTCTTAGTATTTCCAAGGTTTGTTTTACGATTTATTTTATGATGACGATTCGCAACAAGAAAGTGCAGTTCCGTTAAGCGTTCCAATAATGTAGATACAAATTTACGTGCCGCACATATCACTTAAAACGTACGCGACAAACATTATAATTATGTTATTGTGAATAATTTATCAACGTTTACCGTATCCGTGCTAAATCTGATAGATCGACGTTAGTAAAATAAAATGTCTCCCAAATGGTGTCAATTACGAATGGTTAGAGCTTACAATTCCGTGACCATACCACAAATTATTTATCCGTGAGAAGCATTCAATTGCCCAACTCTCCAAGTTTGCTTCCATGAAAGCATTCTTGGCTTTCCGTTCAAATATATTAGGAGTTGCAGAATTTACATTCTATGTGAACAAGGACTAAGAATATTTGGAAATACCAAAATAGCACAATGAGAAAAATTAAGGTTGTTGCTTGCTCTTTTCCAAACATCTACCAACAATTCATTCTACCATTTCAAAATTAGTTTCCCTACTCACGTCATCTTTTTAATATCGGTTTTTGATTTACATATTTCAAATGTCTATGAAAATTCGCAGGAACACAAGGTGCTAAGAGGTAACAGAACTAATCTGCATTGTGCGAATACGTTCGTTGTTATCGTGCCAACCGCCAGGTTACCCTTCATGACGTCATCAATTGTTAACATTACATTGGAAACATCGGCCATTGATCCAAAAATAGTATGACAATTCATTATTTTAAACAACTTCATCTTACAAATTGATATGTAGATTTTACCACAAAATTGTTGAAATAAAACCAAACTTAATAGGTATTTGTCTTTTTTTTTAACATATACTATTACAAGTTAATCATACAAAATAACACCTTGACTTGATATCTACCACCTTAACATTACAATTTTAACGCACGTTTTCCTTATTTATGAGGGTTTTCCTGATAATCCTTTATGCAATGAACCTTTCTACAGTTTCTCGCTGTGAAGTTAGGCTTTGCAGTTATACTTAATGTTTATTAATAGAATTCTAAAAATCATTGAATCTACCTTTTAAAAATTAGTGAAATCAATCAGCAAATGATCAAACCGAGAGGTGTCATGTAGTTAGTACAATCTCGAGAAACGAATATTTTGAAATCGCAAATGACACGCTATCGGGATTATTCTTAGGTACTTACATAATATTTTTTTTTATTCTTATCGATAGAGGTTTTATCATTGGCTGCGATTTCATGAACGACAATTTTAAAATGGCGGTATACCAGTGTCTAATGTAAAATGTTTGTACCATTACCCTTCACGCGACTACAATTTTAAAAAGAGCTATCTTATACCAACTTATGTAGGTATATAGTCCTGAGCAGTCTAGGTCTGGTCTGTATACTATGACAATGATATAACTCCGACATAATCTTCATGTAATGCACTATCTTATAACTGAGTCTATGATATGGGAACTGATCGTGACCTAAACTGAACTCTATTAGATGATACGATAAAATAAATAGTCCGCTGAAGCTAAGATTACAGGGTAGAGTTATAAGCTGTTTTATGACTTTGCCCTTGATGTTCATGTAGATCAGGCAGATATCATAAGGGAAACAATGAAAATATTTCCTAATTCGTTTTGTATATTAGATTATACGTACTCAAATCTATATCTAACTTGTACATTGTGCAATAAATAATTAACATCTAAACATGTATTCATTCTCATTCGCAACTATCTATCATCATCTCAGATGATTTCAATAGGGGTATTTTAAAGTCACAATCCATAAGACATAAAATATATTGAATTGAATGTTACGTAAAATAAAACGTAAACGCTGGGTCAATTAGTTTTACGCAATATGTTTGAAAATATTGATATATAAAATAAAAGTTTACAGATGTGTAATATTACGAGAGCTTTATTTACATGATCCAAGTTTCTCTACTATTATTGAAATGATTATTAATTCAAGATTAAAATCAGTCTTACCTGACTATAAAGATCGAAGCTTAACTACGGTTAATTCTCACGACCGACTTGAGGATTTCCTCGCATGACTACCTAACCGCAAGAAATTAGGTATTGCCCCCTAACCACTTTACCTGACTAATAACCTCATAGTCAATTTTAACAAAGTAATTACCTTTAGTATACATTTCATAAGCATGCTCTTATTTGGTTATGTTTAATTTAAAAAAAAAAGAAATGAGTAAGCATTTTTCCTTTGGTATGCGGATTCTATGAAACTTTTCGTTTGTAAAAAATATGCTACAATTGTTTGAAAATTTTCTTTATTCTACTAATATTATAAATGCAAAAGTATTAGTGTTATATATATTTGTGATCATGTTTGTTACCCGAATACGTGGTTCAGCCAGAACATATTTGGATGGTACAATAGATGATGATGATGATACCCTAAATAAAACATAGGAAACTTTTTATCCCGGAAAAACAAATCCCTCGGGAAACGCGGGGCGGAAGC
Source organism: Tetheella fluctuosa (assembly GCA_951216915.1). Taxonomy (NCBI): domain Eukaryota; kingdom Metazoa; phylum Arthropoda; class Insecta; order Lepidoptera; family Drepanidae; genus Tetheella; species Tetheella fluctuosa. The sequence goes on along the minus strand of OX578231.1, from coordinate 5,495,104 downwards.
TTTTTCATGTCAACGTGTACATATAAGTTCCTTACAGTCGTCACATTCTAATAGGCCCGTTTTGACATCCCATATGCATCCATCTGTCAAAAAGGGACAAATATAGCGAGAACAAAAGAGATATCCTCTCGTCAAAACAGGCCTATAACGACTTTAGTATTAGTAGTAGTGTCATGCAATGTGCGATGTACAACCTAATAAATAATTTACTGCTTTGCATTATAAGTGAAACAATTACAAGTCCAACATTTGCATACAACGTAAATTCCAACTTAATGTCACTGAAAAAATCCATGGAATACAATAGTCAAAAGAATTCATAGATATAGATTATAATAATCAAGGGAATCGTAATATTATAATGCAGTACGCGTAAGCTGTTCTGGTTCTGTGTTTCCCTTCATTGAATTCGTAATAAGTTAATTGTTCGATGCACGTCCGGTGCAGCGAGCGATGCGCGCGCTCATCACAGGAAAGTCCGTACTACCAAATAGGTACAATAAATTTTTAATGCCAAAGTATTTATGTCAAAACACAAATATTCTTCGTTAAAAAGTATCTAATTCAAAGTTGCACAACAGGGGTATTTCAAATTCCTAATTTCCGTCTCAGTTTTGGAGTCAAGCACAGGATATTATCTATCATGACAAATGAAAATCACTAGACAACATCGACCTTGGCATTGTACCTACCGAAAGGTAAGTGGCATGACAATTAGAAGGCATATTCAATGCTGTTGATCAGTACCTAAAGAAGAAATATATATGAAACTGTTGAACAAAAATAATATAGGAAAATACTGAAAAAGTATACCTAGTAGAAATTATATGATCTACTATACGACTATCTGGACTGTAAGTATATATACCATCATAAATGCTGTGGTGATTGTTTGATGAATTTCAATTGGTTCAATATATCGATGATACTTGTTGACATGATCAATAGACGATGAGTGTGACAGACGCGGACAGTGACACACATTAGCAAGTAGCAGCGCTTGCGCAATTATACGTATTAGATAATGTCCTCTCCGCGGCGGCTGTGCGGCCGTTCACACATTCTAATGAGCATTACACAGGCCGACATAAAAACAATCGAGTAATCGATGTGGAAGCAAAGCCGGTGTTTTACCTAACTATATTAACATCTCGATCCACTAATACGACTTTCGTTACGTTATCTGTTGCCAATTCAAGATCCATTAGGTATATGGATTAACTTCGATAATGTTTCAAGAGGGCGGACCGCGAAAGGTTCTGGTTTTAGGTCATATACTAAATTATTATATTCTATTTTCTCTTTATTTTGTTACCAAATTTATAATCAATAAGATTTAAAAACTAAAGTACAGTAATGATGAGTCTATAAATATTATTTAGAAAGGTTTAATGATTTGACATTAACCAAATATTTATAGAAAACTAGCTATTAGCCCCGGCGTGCATTGTAATACCACTTCTTATTTTTGTCAGAAACAATTGCGGGCGTCCGCACTGCACCAAAGTTTCATCGCAATCGGATGAATGGTTTAGGAGCGCATACGTTACAAACATACAGACAAATATTGATTTTTATATAGATATATATATATATTGTTGTCTTTAGGTTAATTTATTTTTCATAATATTTCGAGTTAGTGTGAATGATTGGTTTTAATATTTTTTCGTTGTAATATTTTGTTGTTGTTGTTTTGTGTTTTGTGTTATCCTTAGTAATTTTAATGTTTTACTTGGCACCGACTTCAAAATGATGTAGAAAGGAAATATTTATTTTATGCTTTTCAGTTTTTGAAGTCGGTTTTTTTTTTATTTATAAATTATTTTTATTTAACACTTTTAAGTTACGAATATGGGTAGAGCTAGTAAGGCAGCTTTTTGAATGCGGAAACGACGGCAAGATGAAACGGAATAAAACAGAACCGTACAGAAACAGAAATATTGAAAAAATATGAATGAAAGTCCGTAAGAGTTGGTGTGAGTTGAGAGTTGGTGTGTTGGTTGAGTGAGTTACGAGGCACTACACTTGATGAAGCTGTTATAGATCTTGGAAATAAAAAAACCCTAAACCTGAAACTGACCTTAACCCTAAATGTGTATTTGAAGGAATAGCACTGTCTAATTTAGAATCAAATAAATTATTGAGTAGGCCACACAGACTCTTTCGTCAAAGAGCATTCCCAGAAATGATACTCTTTATAATGTTCAACTTTATGCCATGAGATAATATCCATTGGTACTGAATTACACATTCGAGCTGTTTGTCATTAAAGAGTTCCGTTGTATGCATTCCTATTGCAAGTCCAGTCCAGTCCAACACGTCCTTGATCATAGTTAGGTACCTCCTCGTAATGGAATTATCATAAACCTAACTATACGTCAATCACTACACAATTCCTATCTGGTATATCTTCGGAGTCCACTGTCCAATACCAATGAAATTTAAATGGAACCATTTTGACGCTATACTAAATCCAATGCAAAAGAATTTATTAAAATAGGTTCGTAAACAAAGAAGTTATCCCCAGAAATAGGTAGGATCATTGAGAAGTTCCGATGGTCGTCTATGGTCTTCTTCATCAGTTTCACATCACCAAATACTTTCTGAATGCAAATGCTTGATTTGTTATCGAAAATACCAAAATCACCATGTATATGTCTATAATATTTGAGGAGCTCCCTCAATTCCTCAGGATTCCATCGTCAGAACTGAATTTTGATAAAAATGGGACCAATCTGGAGGTAAAATAAAAAAAATCAAATCGGTTCATAAATGACGGAGTAATGAATGAACATCCATTAAAAAAAAAAATACAACCGAATTGAGAACCTCCTCCCTTTTTTTAAAGGCGGTTAAAAATAAAATTGGATACGATGAGATAACTTTTAATTATTTTTTTTGCCAATTTGTTATGTAGCGATATTATATGCGAGAGTAGAGTTCCATTAAGAGTTTTTTTTTAAATACTGATTTCAAATACGTTATTTTACCTAAGTATAGATTCTATCGATATAAAATATTAAAGTAATTTTATGCAGGGTTGTTTTAAGTGTGTGTGTTACCAAACGGGAAACATAAATAATTCCTTCCTTAGTTATATTCACACATGTCTAGCCTGATTAAGAATGTTAGTTTTACGTTGCCGCATTCTCAGAAACCACAAAGTTTCCCGGTGAATTTGCTACTTGTAGGAACTTTGTTAACTTGGTGCATGTCACTGATTAAAACAGGAGCACACGAAGATTTATATCTTAGTTCTTAAAAAAAAAACCTTGAATTTTTAATTAATCATACTAATACAATAAATGCGAAAGTGAGATTATTTGTTTGTTATTTATTGACGCCTCAAAGGCACAACCAATCGCGATATTTATAATTTAGCTCGTAGGCTTCCTATGGCATGGAAAGAAACACATACTTTTTATTCTGGGACCGCGGGTAACGTCGCGGGATACAGATAGTAATACAATATGTCAGACAGAAACCGAATCTGTAGAAACTGTACACCTACTAAATAACGTTGAAGGTGATCTTGATTTTAGAGCTACAATCAATTGATTTAGCTAGTCGATTTTCAACAATCATATCTCATATCTATTACGGTTATACTCTATGAAAAATATACAGTAGGTTCTGCAAATATTTTTCGAAAATAACTTAATTAGTGTTGGAATCTCTTATGATATTATTATATTCCCCCAAAAACTTAATACATAAAAAAATTAACATGTAAAAAGGTACTCACGTTGCAGATAAATCACATTCTCGTTAATTTCTGGTATCAGGTGCATGAAAGTAGTCGAAAGAAGAACTCCTCCTCCGAAAGATAACAACGACATTACCACTCTGTTAGTGGATTTGATGCTGCCAGCTTCCTCAGCGGTAATCCAGTTTAGTTTCTTGGCTAGTAGCAGTGGTACAAGACCACAAATCATGGAGGCGCAGAAGAGCACCACCATAGAGACTACCTTGGCCAAGATGACTCCATCGGTATCATCGTGGCGGAATAAAGGTTCTACTAGTGACATGTTGACACCTAATGCGTCTATTTTCGAACAGAAAAAGTAGGTCCTCCTGCCGGTAGGAAATAAGTCTAAGTGAAGAACAGCAAGGGCGCGTATGCTTATATACCGGAGCGCGAAGCAGATAGGTGCGCGTGCGCTGGCTGAGAACGACGCGCCAGTACTATGCGCGCTCGGAGTCGGAGCCGGCCGGCGCGCGGCAGTTCGTTCCTCTCCCACGCAGGCTGCACTTACCACACCGCAAAAGCCTTAAATCGGTTGGCTCGCGAATGGGACGCACGCGACGCACGTCCCAAAACTACCAACAAAAAAATAGAATTCCAGTAATCGTAATTCCCTAACATGAGCATTAATATTATAAGTAACATTGTTGGACGTAAAGTACACTTTTATAATAACTGTTGAGAGTAGTCTTGTAGTGCAAACAATGTTCATTCGATACTTGCAAATCATTTACAAAGATCATGTGAAACTGGAAGTGGCTCCCTGCGTATGTGACGAGTTCATGATATTGTGTTTGAGTAATCTTTTAAAAGTTACAATAGATTTGACCTCCCTTATATCTTTAGGTATTTCATTGTATAATTTTGATCCTTCATACATTATACGTTTTTTTTCCGTAATTTGTGCGGGGTAAGTAAAGGTTAATGTCGTTTACACGTCTTAACTTATTATGGAGCAGGAATACATCATACATAGTGCGTAACCTTGGGGTGTGATGCGGAAATATTTAATTGCAAACAGTATCGGATCATTGTAGAGGATTTTTATAATAGAGATTCATCGAAGTCGTTCGCTATTAAAAACAGTTATGTAATGGTTTGTACTTTCTATATCTTTTTGTACAATATAAAATATATCCCTTCTCATCTCTTTCTTTGTATGTTTTAAAACTCTTATAGGTAGAGTACACCACTCAATCAACACCACACAGCAGCATGATCCAGGATGATACCAAGACCAGCTTAGCTGTCATAAGTATAAGTCAAGTTTTTTTTTATTGTAACAATAAGTAGGCTGTTTACTTAGCGGTGTTTTCAGTGTTGCTAATGCCTGGCTGTCTATAGTTGCTGATGATAAACGGATCTCCATCACCATTGAAGTAGTAACTGGACATAGATTTCATAAAGTTTATGTTGGCTTACATCGAAAGGTCAAAGATCATATACGGACCGTCTGTTGAAGACGAAGGGGATTAACGGTATGTAGTCAAAGGTGGTAAGCAGTAGAAGGGATAGGTGGTTGGCGACTTTTCAACATGATGGTGGTAGCTAGTGAAGCAGGTATACTACGAAGTATATAGGGTACTTACCACCGTATTCTGGTTACTTTACGATATTTTCCTTCACTGATAGCTTAAGCTCATTGTAGGATTTGAACCTACGACTTTCACCACGGCACTCGACGTCTCTACTACAGAGGCAACATCGCGCAGGTAAAAATGTGTTTATCATTGAACCACCATGATTTGTCAATACAAATAATTTCCTAACAATTTAGGAAATGTTAATGCAAACTGATGAATAATCTAGGATAGATTCTAGGACATAAGTGAACATACACAAATAAATAACAGATTGTACTTGTTATACATAAGTAAGTTATTATCGTCTACAACTTATAAATTTGTTTTTAATCTTGTACTCTACTCAGTAGTGGTAAGAGTAGACTCTCTACTGGTCTGACAGGTATTATACAATCAGATGAATAGCATTGGAATGACCTACGTCTACTTATATGAAGAAAAGATACAAATCTAAAAGATATATCTTAATAATCAAATCCTCACTAATAATATAATTGCGAATGTGAGTTTATTTCTTTGTTTGTTACCTTTTCACGCTTAAACCGCTGAACCGATCGCGATGAAATTTGGTACGCAGATAGCCTATGGTATGGCGAAGGACATAGGTTACTTTTTATCCTGGGAAAACATAATATTCCTGGGGAACGCGGGATAAACCGCGGGGCGGAATCTAGTTAGACATAATTTGACGGATATCTTGCCAAGTGATTTCAACCGCATACGTAGGGAACTTATCGATCTTACTTCCTTGTGATAAACCTTCAGGATAAGTTTAGCTTGGTTTCAACTTGTCTAACCCAGCTTCAAATTCTACCTATAACTGAATTAAGCCTGAAGCTGGTATTCAGCACCAACCGTTACCAAAGTCTTTTACATGCAATGTCACATTGTAAGTAAGGCGTCATGTTTAGTACATACAGTACATACTGTGCGACGGTTTCTCAACATATTTTAATAGTTGTCTATAGATACGGCAAGTGCTACGAAGGTGCTACACGTCGTAGCAAGAAGGCTTACCTACTTGACAATATTTATAACTTCTTACGTGAACTTTTACTAGCATCTACCTCGCGGTTTCACCCGCATTCCCGAGGATCTTAAGTTTTCCCGGGATAAATAGTAGCCTATGTGCTATTCCAGACTATAATCTATCTATGTGCCAAATTTCATTCAGATCCGTTCAGCCGTTCTGGCGTGACTATGTAAAAAAAAATCCATCCATCCAAACTTTCATATTTATTGATATAAGTAGGAAATGGGATTTATAAATTAGTAGGATAGTAGGATGTAGGATTTTAATACTGCGTTCGGCTTCGAATATTCGACGTTGAATGCAGATTTACAGGCGAATGTTGCCTTCTAGGTTTTATAAAGGTTGGCAACATATTGACAATGCCCCTGGTATTGTTAATGTTCATTGGCAACGATAGCCACTTAATCAGATGGTTTGCCTGCCTGCTCCTCAGCCTTCTGACATAAGTTAAAAATGAAGTTCCTGGCGAGTACGCTCCTTAAAGTTAGCCATCTATCAAGATAGTATTGTAGCTTCAGGTTTTATATCACAACAATAAAAATGAAAAGAGTTTAAATAACTAGTATGTATAAAAGCAATGTAATCATGTAAATAGATTTAACAAACGTCATTAATGAAAGGGCATCAACTGATACTAAATTCAATCTTGATTAGGTAGGTACATCGATGATACTTACGGGATATCATTGAAGTAGGTATACATATAGTAATTAGGTATCTAAAAATAATATGAATGCAGTTATATCTATTTGAGAAAGTGATTATAATTTCAAGTAAACTACTGAGTACAAACTGCGAATAATAAAAATATTATTAGAATTAAATAAATAAATTGTAAATATATAAATGAAAAATAATAAAGACATGTTTTTTATTACAAATAGTTTGTTAACTTATTATATTTTTTTACTTATTTTCATATACACACACAAATACTGTCAGCGAGCCTAAATAATTGTATGTAATAAATCTGAGTTGGTTTTGAAAAGAGTAATTTTTATTTTTTTATTTTTATTGCTTAAGGACAACTAGCAAGGCATTAACACTAACACTTTTTCAGTGAGTAATTGCTGAGTTTCTTGCCGGCTCTTATCAGTAAAAGCAACCTTCCGAACAGTGCGTTAGATAATCATGGTAGGTATAGGTGCGCATACGTTACAAGCAAACAGACAGACAGGCAAACGCTGATTTTTATATATAGACTAGCTCCTGTCCCGCGGCTTCACCCGCGTTCCCGAGGGATCTTAACTTAATGCTTTATCCACCAGCGCATTAGCTTGGCCATCCAAAGAGGACTGCCAGCCTGCTGGGAACCTTGCCATGCCTCTTCGAGTTTTTTTTTTGTTATATAAGTACCTATTATACATAAATGTTTTATATTGTAAATGAAACTTAACAAAGCGGATATTTCTTTATGCTTTATTTATTTTATTGTTAAAAATAATAAAAAATAAATAAATATCCTAGGATATTCTTCAAATACGGTCATATCCCAAGCTAAGATGAGCTTGTACTATGAAGACTTAACGCCTACAATATAATAAATATAAATATTTGGGACATTATTCCTCACACACGGCCATCTGACCCCAAACTAAGCAGAGCTTGTACTATGGAACCCAGATAACTGATATACTACATATACTAATAAAACTTACTACATTGAGATAGGAAAGCAAACTAGTAGGTATCTATAGGTATCATGCAGTTATCATATTTATATATAGATCATCATTATATTTAGCCTACAACATACACATAACTAGGCCTCTGACCAAACTACTCACCGATACTGGAATACAATACAAATAACTTTGTAAGCAAATATTCATGAATTACTATTTATTGTTACTTTGGTTACGACGGAATGTTTCATTGATTATCTTAAATAAATGAATCGCTGAAATGTATGTACGCGCATAGCTTCCGAACTCGTATTTGGCTAATTCTTTTTTTGTTGTGTTTGTAAATGTCAGGAGAATGTGGGTGAAACCGCGGGGAACAGCTAGTTAGTAATAAGGATAAGTCGCGGACAGGGCAACGTGCCTCAATGCTGCTATTGAACTTTATTGAAGTCGTGATTTCTGTTCATATCTTGACAACGATGCGGATGCAATAATGTCTATTGTGTAATTTAGAAACAGGTTTTGAATCATCACTAAGTTGTTACTGGACGCAGGTATTTCCCGTTTTATGATGATTTTACATTAAATTTTACACCCGTGGCAAAATACACGTTCGCGTGCAAACTCTACAGACTTTACCATTTAAATAATTGACGACACGCTTTCTACCTGATGTATACTAGACATATAATACCCCATCGACGATATACATTGAATGGATAAACAATTTATTTCGAAATACAACTATGACGTATTAATTTACCGTATTATTCGGCGTCGTAGTTATGGTTGGGATGCGGATGTCATGCCGGGTTTCAAGATACTTTGTTTTAAAGGGATTACGTCCTCTACATGCTGTAAGTAGTTTTCATTTCCACCATTTAGCATTACGTGTATTACGTACCACATGTGATGTCAACCAATATCAAAACAATGAATGGAAGACCCCAAAGAACCGATTTCATTAAGGTCAAAGTCAACAGATTTAAAATGAATGCCTTTTCCAGGCAAAGCCACAGGTTTGAATTTAGTTTTTCAATTTTCAACCTCATATTGAGACATATATATATATATATACCTATATATAAAGCTGGTCATCAGATGCAATTATTTTGCAATCATCCTACATAATTTGGGTTTGAAATACATATTAAGTACTTTATACATGATATTCATAGCTTGATTTCAAATCTAAATTAGCATCCAAAGTAGATACTCGATAGCATGACATAGTACCTATATCGGTGTGTTCCAGCAGCTGCACTTGAGTGTCAGTTACTTCTAGGCTTTGTGTGCTTACCACCTTCGGCCACAGCATCACATACCATAGTGAGATTTTGGTTAAACACAGGCCTATACATTTGTATTAAAAAATATAGTAGGTACTTCTTTTATAATATAACATACCTACAGGTACATTTTGTGACTGTATTTACTTTGATTGCAGTAAAAAAATAAAAACCGGCCAAGTGCGAGTCGGACTCGCGCACTGAGGGTTCCGTACAAACTTCGTCCATTGTTCGTCCATCAAGGAAAATGCACAATTTTATTTATTTACCTTATTTGAGGTAAGTGCCAATTAAGCTAGACCTCTAAATTGTATGAGCGCCGATACAACTCCGAGGTCTTTATTAATTGGCGTAACTATGTATGTATGGGGACACCCGTTAATTTTCAACTTTTTAGAATTTTTCCTTTATTTGTGCTGTAAGACCTTGCTTTTTGTCATATTTTTTTTAATATTTGAATTGATTGAATGAAAGGTAAATTGCGGTTTACGATTTATAACGTATTAAAAAGAAACTACTAACTAGATCTCGTTCAAACCAATTTTCGGTGGAAGTTTGCATAGTAATGTACATCATATATTTTTTTTAGTTTTATCATTCTCTTATTTTAGAAGTTACAGGGGGGAGGACACACATTTTACCACTTTGGAAGTGTTTCTCTCGCAAACTATTCAGTTTAGAAAAAAAATATATTAGAAACCTCAATATCATTTTTAATGACCTATCCATAAATACCCCACACGTAAGGGTTGGATGAAAAAAAAATTTTGAGTTTCAGTTCTAAGTATGGGGAACCCCCAAAATTTATTGTTTTTTTCTATTTTTGTGTGAAAATCTTAATGCGGTTTACAGAATATATCTACTTAACAAGTTTCAACAGTATAGCTCTTATAGTTTCGAAAAAAAGTGGCTGTGACATACGGACGGACAGACAGACAGACATGACGAATCCATAAGGGTTCCGTTTTTTGCCATTTGGCTACGGAACCCTAACAAGAAAAATACAAAAACTATAATAGTATATAGAAAAATTCCTCTAAGCTACCGCTGCTGCCGATGGGCAAGGTTCCTAGGCTGGCAGGGTTTCCTCATTAAATTATTTCTTATTAAATGTATCACAGAATATAGAGAGTCCATAAAGGGTATCGACTAATCTAGAGCATGAATCGTTTTTTTTTTTCTAATATTATAACAATATCAATTGAAACGTTATCACTTGTCAGTGATTCAAGAGAAAAAGACAAAACTGTTATTTAATCTTATCTAAACGTGAGGTGGTAACAATACAGTAATAATACCAAAACCTGTGTATATTTAAAGAGAATACCTAAATAAATAAAATAAATGTCCTGGGAATTCCTTTTCACATAGGTAACTAATCACAAACTAACAGAACTTGTACCATGGTAATTCGATAACTAATACATCCTGACTGACAACAAACATGTTTGTAAACGAATGTTTGTCCTGGATGGAGAACAAACCCACGACCTGTGGCGTGTGCCAGCCAGGATATCTAATTAACCACCCTCCACACCAATCAGCCCGTCAACATGCTTCTATCATTCCCCTGATGAGGCCTAATGCATAAGTATTTATTAATAATACTCAGGTAAGTGTCGGGTTAATTCTGCATTATTTTCACCACTTACGAAGAATATTCCAGTATTTTTTTTATTTATAGGTCGTTGAAGTCTTTTATATGTAAATATGTTTTTCATTTTTAGTTCATAATTTTTCAAGATATTAATAATATGTAAGTATTATTTATGACTATTGCGAAGGAATAATAACTGAGCAATAAATATTGAGTTAAGATAAATGACGGTCTCACTAGCATGTGACGTCTAAGGTCTAGTATCATATCTATGTAAAGCTCTGTAGAGCTATATATATATATATACCTATCAAAAATACCACCAGATCCTGTCGCCTAACTTCCATCGTCTTTAATAATACTGTTAGAAAATTAGAGGGTTTTATACCAAACGCGCTAATTTATAACATTACTACCTACCGGTACGAATGAAGTGTTAATACCAGACATGTTACTCAATACACGATAGAAGGTCAATTTGTGATTTGAGAGTGTGGCAGATTGCCGAGGAAAATTAATGTCTCAATGCATGCAATACGGTCGCCAAACTACGGTTTGACTGATGGAGAAAGTTGAAGGCGATATCAGCGTATATACGTACATATATAAATGAATCTAACCCTGTTATTTATATCCAGCTGTCATTTTATAAAGGCTCTATAATGTTTTGTTATGTCTCTCTCATGTCAACTAAACGAAAAGAGATGGCACCAGATTTGTGATGGTTTTAGTTTTTTAAGGTTTATAAGCTAACTAGCTGTTCCCCGCGGTTTCGGTTCCCCTCGGGATAAACAGTAACATATAACCATCCTCAAGAATTTGGTCTATCAAATGAATAAATATTTTTTCAAAACCGACTGGTGGTTTCAGAGATTAGCACCTTTAAACAAACAAAAAAACTCTTCTCCTTTATTATATTAGTATATACATAAATGCATAGAGCCTTATCTTATGTTTTCCTGTGATAAAAAGTGCTAAGTTTCATCCAAATACATTCAGCCGTTTATGCATGATCGAGACACAAATATAAATACTTTCACATTTATAATATAGATGGATTCTCTAAAAACCTACTTACATATTCGAAAAGGGTAGAAAATGAGTCAGGCTTGACACAATTTCTTGTATATATAACTAGCTTCCGCCCCGCGGTTTCACCCGCGTTCCCGAGGGATCTTGTGTTTTCCCGGGATAAAAAGTAGCCTATTACCTTCCTCGATAAATGGGCTATCTAACACTGAAAGTATTTTCAAATCGAACCAGCAGTTCCTGAGATTAGCGCGTTCAAACAAACAAACTCTTAAGATTTATAATATTAGTATACTTAGATAACTTTAATTTAAAATTTGTCGTCACGACTTCAACGCGTTGTAGTCGAATATCATAAAAGCCATAGCACTAATTGATATATATTTCTCTTTGCCACAACGCGTCATAGGATGTGGATGTTTTAAAGAAACGACTAACTAACTTAACTTAACTTAATACTATAGTAAAATAAAAACGCTTTGATGTGACTTTTCTGCTAGGTACAGTACTACCATTTATATGTTGCCCGAATAGGTACGGTATGTAACGAACAGCATAAAGCCATATTTAGATAATTTATAAATGATATCTTTATTACGCCAAATAACGACAAATATTTCGTCACACAGCGCCGTTAAAAACAATCATATCATTAAATATCCATTTAGTCTCAGAATGTACCTAATCAAATGATAAGTTCTATCTTATCTCTTTACAAATCTAATGAAAGAGGATTATTAATAACCTAAAACTTATATACTTACATATTATAATAAATAATTTATTGCATTTAATTAAGGTAAGATAAGCTCAAGGTAATTTTATATGAAGGTTATTAAATCGACCTTTTTCCTATTCATAACGTAAGGTGTTCCAAAAACCTTGTAGGTAAAATAATAGGTATATTATTTAATGTAGAAATAATAAATAGTAAAATTAAAACATCTTTATCAAAGTTGTAAAATAATCACAGATATGTTTTTTTTACTATTAGCAGACTATTTATGTCCGTCTGCGCATTGGATTGTGCACGGCTATAACCTATTGACAAGAATGATCCAAAGTCAATTTCATACATTCGGAACGTATGAAATTGACATTCAAAAATACATTACCTTGTAGGTAGTGGAATGGCCACGCGTCTTTGTTTGAAAATTCTATTATTCTCTATATACCTAAATACTTGTGAAAACAATACATTTTATTGTATGCATCTTATCAATTGCTTTGTTTTATTTACTAAAATACCTTTAATTGCCTCAAAACATACTTAATTAATTTGTTGGTAAACAATTATTACTAAGTAGTTTACGGATGATTCTGTCATAGATTTTACTAATAATAAATATACGATAAATATATATTATTATTATACAGGTTGATTTTGTTATCACTGGCAATACTTGCAGGGGTGGAAGTACTCATCAAAATGAACAACTTTTATTATAGGGCTAACTCTGATATCGCGTAAAATAATATGGTTGCTTCATACATTTTGGTCGAGTAGGTATTGAACTTTTGTATGGAACAGCTGATAATTTTTTCATGATTTCACAGTTAGTCCTATAACAAAAGTTGTTTACATTGATGAGTACTTCCACCCCTGCAAGTATTGCCAGTGATAACAAATCACCCAGTATATACATATATTCAAATACGATTGTGATCTGAAATTATATTGTTATTATGAACATAGAGTTTTTTTTTAATTATTTTTGCTAGATGAGTGATAGTTCCTTTGGTGTAGTGGTGCCGACATCAATAGAATTTTTATTCTGCAGAAGAGGGCTATTCGCGCAATTCATAAATTATGTCCTAGAGATTCTCTTAAAGATAAATTTAAATCCATAAATATTATGACTGTGTCGTCACAGTACATTTATGAAAGTTAAATTTATGTTCGGAAAAATATACAAAATTTTCCTAAGAACAGCGATACTCATAGTTTGAACACTAGAAATAAGCACAAACTTGCTGTACCTGTAACTCGGCTCAGCAAAGTGAGGGACACATTCAAGGGGCAATTTATACGTTTCTATAACAAAGTACCCAAAGAAATTCAAGAACTATCTGTGTATAGATTTAAAAAATTAGTTAAACAAAAGTTATGTAAAAAAGGGTACTATAAAGTTTCTGATTTTGTAGAAGACAAGAATGCATTTAAATGAAATGTTCGCTACACAAACTATTTCATTATAATTTTATAAACTTTGTTATTTGTAATTAAATAGTTACATAAATTAAATAAAAAAGAACAAAGATCTATAAAAAAAAATGTCCCTTGCTGAGTTTCTTGCCGGAGTCTTCTCAGTCCAAGTTCCGAACCGGTGGTAGAATCAATTGTAACGTTCATAAGTGCCTTATTAGGGCCTAAACTGAATAAATGAGTTTGAGTTTGAAGATATCCAAATAGCCTTACGTTAATCGTAAACATAATCCATTTAACTTGTAGTGATATCCAGGCACACATTTTCTACGCCGCCAGTACAGTAGCCACTTAGTAAAAACTACATCGACTTGTTCTTATTTATCTCTGATATGAAATTGTATGGGGGAAATTGGATATTTTCACCCACGACATTTACCTATAGATCACATTTTATTCTATTAAATATTTTTACGCATTTTTTTTTTAAAGTTTTATTGAAATACAAAATAATATATATATCTTTACTTAACGTGGCAAGTATTAATAGAACTCACCCGGTATGGTAAAGCAAATCTTTTCTGAGTAAAAAACGCAATTTCATATGAATGCAACCGGTTTTTCGTTGGACTTTGACGATCGCAGACTTTATTTTATTACATACTCGATTGGAGGCTTGGGTGCCTAAAATGAAATTCGTAAACAATTACTAAATTACTTCTTAGTGGTGATAAAATAAAATTATAACAATTTATTTGGAAAGTTGTATATTTCGTTTGTTACGTAAATTAAATTATAGTATTATCATAAGATATGGACAGAGACAAATTGTATAATTACAAGGTAGGTACGCAAATTGTCTTTGTAACGGTTATACATAATACTGAATATAATTTTGCAATATTTTAAACAATAAATTAAACTAAATACCAGTTTCGAAAGTATAATGTGAATGTTCTTACTAATCTGACTCACTATTATATTAGAAAGTATTGACTTCTCGAACTCACAAAATACGCCATTGTACCTAGCTTAGTAAGCCGTAATAATATAAACCACCAAAAACATTAATGTGTAAAGGGTTATGTTTAGTACAAACGTCATTTGCGATTGTCGGCGACACCGATAAAACGACGTTTCTCAAAGCGACATTTCAGTGCTCAAATGTCAAAGTATTCCAATTTCCTCCAGTGGCAGAGAGCCTGTCTGGGCCATTCCACTCTTGGCCAATTATTGCGATTCGTTCGGGACGTGGCTGCGATTTTAAAGTCACTCGAATGCCTTACTACCACACAAATTCACACAATACACAATAGAGTTAAGTTTTGTTTTCTTTCCAATAGGACTCAACGTATCCTTTGTTATGAGAGAAACGAAAGGATTTTATTTATTTACACGTTTATGAGTTAGGTTTCCGATTTCAGTAGAAGTATGAAGGGTAGACGGTATTATTTGAACTTATTCCACACTTTGTAGCGTGTGCGACTGTTTTCGGGTCGAGTGCTTTGAACGTAGTAGGCGTGCAAAGCTGACAGAATATCATGAAGACAAGTTTGTCGAAGCTCTACCTTATACTTTGAGCACATATTTCCATGCATTATTTTTTGTATTTCCAAAGGACCCAACACTCAATTTCGGTATGTTATATTGAAAATGATTGCCGTTTTATTTCTTATTGAAGTTAATGAAAAAAGCTAATGTCATGTGTAGTATAAGCTTTTGAAATTAGGACGTGGAAATATAAAATGTGTATTTGACTTAACGCAGTACCTAATGAAGAAAATCAAGGGCAAGGATTAAGGATACCTAAATCTTTAGTGCTTGAGGAAAATTCTGAAATCTGCTTAAAGTAATTTAGGAAATATTGGTTCAACGATAAAATCAAAGATTAAGTTTAGTACGATAAAGTATTATTTCCTACGTATATGACAAAGCACAAGTATTATTACTAAGTATAAGATTACAGGATTATATAGATTCACCAGATGAGGAAAATACTAATAAAAACCTACACTAAAAGTAAGTAGTAACAAATTAAGGTAAAGTAAAACTAAAGTTGCATAAAAAACCGGTCAGGGTTTTTAAATAAGTTTGTGAAGTATGTTACGAGGTTTGAGTATGGGATGATCCGTTTGAGGGCCAAATTGTAAAAAAATAAGGAATTCTAATTGCAATACAAGCTATCATCGACAACAAGCGCTACCGCTTCAAGCGTTCACTGCATCTATCTAAGCCATTCGTTCATTCTAACATTAATACTTACTAAATAACGAAAGGATTCATTCAATGGAATTCTTTTAAGAATGACGTATTAAAATTTGCAGTTAGTTCAGTGTTATTCATTTTAAATATCTTATGAGTTCCTATGACACGCAATCATCGCCACAGTTGTTAACTTGTTAGCAAGTTAAAAACTCATTTGGGTCGACAGATTGACTTTAAAGGCTGGGTTTCCTTATCCTTTAACAAGATACCTATTTATGAAAACAAATACCTACACAATAAACGCGAATGCGTTTCTAGTCTCGTAACTACATACAAATATACATGCTAACGTAACGATATTAAAATTTAAGCTCTGTTTTCAATTGTAGTAGTAAATAAGCCATATAAACAGATTTCGAATAAAAACTGATCGTAACATTGTTAGTACCTATACCCGTTGATCCAACTTTGATACAAGTATGATGGATGAATGCATTTACAAAGATATGGACTATCTACTAAATAACAATAAGTACGACGAACCCTTTAGAAAGTAATGGACATAAAACTGTCCCGTCTCGTACAGTATCTGCTACGTCACCAGACATATTTACATATTGTCGTATATCGTCTATTAAAGTGACGGATAGACACATATTACTGCGCACAAATCTCGTTAAAACGGTAAATAACAGCTGAAAGTAGAGTACATTTGTCTTTAAAGGGTCAGCAATAAACTTAGCCTGTAGACTAAGCCTACTTCGCTTAGATCTAAGTAAGATCTATTGCAATAAATTAAAAATCCCATGTAGAATGTTATAGCAAAATAGGCTTTAAAGACGGGCTTAACATACTGCCAAGTTGATCTAATAAATTGAACTGATTTTCAACTGAACTTTTGGCCACACTATCATGAGTTTGAAGTACTTATAAAAATAAATAAATAAAATAAAAGCCTTAGGCCTGGTTTTTTTTTTTTTTGGAGAGGACTAGAAGGTGGTGGGTCCAGGGGACCATCTTCCACCCTTACGCGGACTTAGGCCTGATTAAAAGGCATAAGTTTAATATTATTTAGATAGAAATACGCGACATACCTAATAAATATTCGAATTATACTAATATCAGAAAGATATAAATAGATTTATAAGTCTTTATTGTACACAAAACAAACAAAAAAACTTATTTTACTGTAAAATAATCATGTGACACAATCACTAGTCTCTCTTTAGTCTCTGTATGTTCTACCGTCTTTATAATAGGGAGTATTCTCAAGAACTTTGCTGGCGATATGGAGGTCATCCTGATATCCTCGAGCCTCGATTGTCCACACAACGATTCATTTGGACGTTCCTACTGTGAACCATTAGGATTTGGAACGACCTCCATCATTATGGTTTTCCCTCAGCGCTACGATATGGGATTCTTCAAGAGGGTTAGTACATCTGCTATCGCCCTGATATTGCAAATGTTCATAGGCAGCGTTGACCATACATACGGTAGACCGTCTACCTATAGACATAAAAACAAGCGCTTGATAAATTATAATGCTGCGAAAAAGGTTGTCGATATAATCTCCAAGGTAAGACCGGTATATGACGGACTTTCCTTGTGTGCCGTTAAACGGTTTTCCCTAATGTTGCACTTAAATATGAAGCCTGTTTTTACTTTCTATTGTTAAATAATTGCATATTCTTGATAGCAAAACTGCATGCAGGTAAACAGGCATCCAGGGTCGAAGTACCTCAAATCCTCTCGTTGAAAGTGAAGGCTTGCGCCCAGTAGTCCTCTCCTAGATGTAATTATTATTAGTAGGTAACCCTGAATAAAATAAAGAAAAGTTAAATAGATGTAGTTCAGATCACAACTACGCAAAATGTAGTACAGTGGTAAATAAATCAACACTGATGATGCACTTGTCCATTCAAACGTTAATCCGCTGTAGCGACGTGACATGAAAACTGCATTATGTTTCCTTGCTCACCGCTACGTGTGGCGTGCCTTCATTATAATGCACCGAGGCAGCCTGCTGACGTCACTACTTTATACAATCAATGGGATTTCCCTGTTCGACCGTGTGAAACTTTTAGTTTAAATTCCCTTTATATTGTAACAGGATACGAATAAATAAAATTAAGGGTGTTTGAGGTCTTAAAAATTTCTTAAAGGTATATAAAAAGGGAAGAAGTTAAGATATGGGGATTTTCCCAGACTTGTTCTATTTTTGGGTATTTTAATCAGGTTTTACTAAGTATGTACTTTTTCTCAGTACAATTTAAACATTAAAAAATATTGTGTTGCAGGTATTTTTCCTTGAGATAACATTATATAATCTGTTGTATAAGGAGAAGCTGACTGACTGACAGGCAGATCAGCGCACAGCTCAAACCGCTGGGACAAGAAAATTTGCACACAGGTTAATTCCTCATATATCGTCGCATTCACTAAGGGTTATTTCATTCCAAGGGAGTAAAATAGGGGATCGCGAGTGAAACCCAGTGGCGGAAAACTAGTCTATGTAATTAAAAGGAGAATCTGACTGACTGACTGATTTATCAATGCACAGCTCAAGCCGCAAGGTCAAGACAGAGGTAAAATTTTGCACAGAGGTGTCATCACTAAGGATATTAATCCTTTGCAATGGTACTCCAAATTTGAGGCTATCATATTTTCTGTTACATTTTAAGAGGAGGTGCTTTTTCTAAAAATGTATACATGCATATCTACTAGGTACTGTTCCAAATAGTGCTAAAAAGCCAAATAGTTAGTTAGTACATTATTTTAACATTGACACGAACATAAACATACGGGTTCATTGTTAGACTTAGGAATTCTAAATAATATTGGTTTGATTAGCTATCATAGGTTCAAAGTACGGTTGTATCGAATTCGTGACAATACGCCGACACGTATAAGCATGACAATCAACAATTTTTTTGTTACATTTTAGATATAACTACGAGCTTGTACTTAAAATCCAATTTTACCATGAAACTGCGGGGAAAATTATAAAAACTCACGGAAAAATTTTAGGTTTGATTTATTTCTCAAATATGTAAAAAAATCTCATAAAATGCTATCAGAATATTTAATCCCACGGAAAAAAATTTCATGTAAAATGTTGCCAAGATGAACAAGGCTCGCACTGTCAAAAAGTTATCAGATCTCAGTAGAACCAAGCTTCCAACTCTACACGCCCTAACTCTACAAGCCAAAATCGTCGTTTGGCTTGGTCGTTTCAATACTACAACAACTATTGTATAACAGAGAAGTAAAGAACAGTGAATATTTTTTTATTTTTATGTCAGTAGGTTGACAAGCAGGCAGACGGTCCACCCCCTAATTTAAAAGGTGGGGGGTGATTTACTAAAAATCCTGAAATAATATGTATTAATATAAATATAAAATAAATATGTATTTTATTATTTATAACAGGGGAGCCCCTATAAAAATATCAGACCTCTAGAATCAAAATTTGCGGAAGTCTCATACAAGTCAGTGACAAATCGGGGTTTTTAGGTACATATCAATAAAATCGTAAAACACGTTTAATAAGTTCACTATTAACATTATATCCCAAGAATTTTGTTTATCTGGTATAATCCGGGTTTGGATTATACCAGATAAAGTTATGAGGGTTCAAAAAAACGACGAAGCGCTTGGAGAAATGGTAGGTAGTGCCCTTGCGCTTCGCTTGACTCGTCTTGGCGGGGGCACGACCGTGCCCCTAGATTTGTAAACAGCAAGACATGTCTTGGACAGTTCTTTTATTGTCTTACTAGCTGTTCCTCGCGGCTTTATCCGCATTCCCTGGATAAAAAATATTTACCTTCCTCAAGAATTGGGCTATAAAATACAAAAAGGTCTAAAACCGTGGGAAAGCTGCAGACCATATTTTAAGAAACTGGGAATATTGCCCGTCCCATGTATTTATATACTAGAATGCCTCACTTTTGCAAAAAAGCATTCTAACAGATTTAAAAAGTTTTCATCAAAAATGAATCTCCGTAGGGCAAAAAATAAACTAGTGCTGCCAGCACCGACTTGCACTCTAGTAAGAAATAGTTCGTACTACATGATAGGACATATTTTTAATAAACTTCCGGAACACATTAGAGGCCTATGCTATGATAGATTCAAGCACAAAATAAAAAATATTTTAGGTGACAAAAATTATTATGACATTAGGGACTATTTTAATGATTATTTTTCCGACCCAAATATCGACCAATAGAATTGCACCATTCGACGTCACGTGGTACAACCTACATGGTATTATACTGATAATTTTTTTTGAATATTTTCTCTGGTCGTTGCTAAACAAAACATGATCAAAAAAAATGATGAAATTCTTATTTGTTAACTGTTCATTTCATCTCATGGTGCAATTCTATTGGCCGACATTTGGGACGGAAAAATAATCCCCCGAATACCACACGAGCTTCAAAATTATCTGGCATTTCCCTCAAGGTTCCCTGCAAACAAGGAAGTCGTCAAGTTTTTCAGGAAAAATCACTCGCGCTTCGCGCTCGTGATTTTTTAACCTGTTTAAAACTTGACTCCTTCATTTGTTTGCAACGAACCTATCGGAAAATACCCGATAATTTTGAAGCTCTTGTGGTATTATAAGTGATAATTTAATTAATTAATGAATTTGATATGGTGATTATTGTATTTTCGTAATATTCTATTGTGTAATTAATTTGTAAGCTTGTTATAGGCATAAAATAGCGGGACTACCATATACATTGTAAGATCATTGTAACCTATTTTAACAAATATATAAATTTGATTTGATTTGATTTGATTTGAAAAAAAAAAAAAAAAAAACAAATCCGATTGGTTGGTAGTTCGAGAGATTATCGCCATTAAACAAATAAACAGACAAACAAAAAACTCTTCTCCTTTATTATATTAGTATAGATAGATTATCTCTTTTTTGTCAGAAAGCAAGCTGGCAGGCGATCCACCTGATGGTAAGTAGCTACCGTCGCCTACGGACATTAGCAATACCAGGGGGATTACTAATGTGTTGCCGACCTTTATAAAGCCTAGAAGGCTAGAAGGCTAGTAACACAACACACTGTCATTCGTAAATCATTTCCATAAAATGTTTCTAGAACCTCCGTATACAACAAATAATCACGTTACAGCCAACCACTCAAAACATGCATTATCAATTTAGATTGTAGTCGTTTTAAACGCAATCTATATCACAAGCTGCTTATTGGCTTTAGATATCTAAGATAGTCACAAATTCGCTAAACGGATAACGGCGCGGCGGAGTGATAACGACGGTAACGACCCGGCGTTATTTCGCGCGTTTAGTTTGCAATAGATTATTGTCAGACTTTACGACGAATCAATAAAGATTATTATCGTTATATAGACCGAGCTTATGCTACGGTATTTTAATAACAAATGTATTGGCGATTAAGATAAGATGCAAATTATATGAAGAAAGAATATCAATG
The DNA here is from genome assembly GCA_951216915.1 of Tetheella fluctuosa. NCBI lineage: Eukaryota > Metazoa > Arthropoda > Insecta > Lepidoptera > Drepanidae > Tetheella > Tetheella fluctuosa. The sequence continues at coordinate 5,473,381 of OX578231.1, read as the reverse complement.
TAGTTAGGTATGGAAATGCTTATCGTACAAATATAAGTTACTAGCTGTTCCCCGCGGTTTCACCCGCGTACCCGGTATAAAAATAGGAAATAATAGGGATAAAAACTATCAATTTAATGTTGGAACAAATCACACATTTTGAAAAAATACGTTAATATCAAATAAATAGTTTCGGATATTTAGTTCAACGCGCGACCAACATCGTGACACGGGATTTTTTTAAGATAGATGATGTTAAATACCTTCGCGGGCGTGCTCAACAACTACACAACAACGTTTGATCGTAACACGAATGGTATAGGAATGCATACGTTACAAACAAACATTTATCTATATACCATATAGATGTACATTTTGTAAATAGTAAGTAATTATTCATTTAATTGCTTTATTCTAGGTCGTGTAAACATATACCTATTATAATAACAAAATAGTTTGAAATCTATCTATATCTATATATATAAAAGACAAAGTATGTGTGTATGTATGTTCCTTATAGACTCCGAAACCGCTGACCCGATCGCGATAAAATTTTCAAACAATCTTCATTAGCCCATGACGAGGTTAAAGCGATCATCAAGAGGTTACACCAACGCAAGGCCCCGGACTCGGACAAGATCACCAATAGAGTGATCAAACTCTTCCCAGCCTCCCTCATCATGTTACTAACGGCAATCTTTAACGCCGCCCTCTCTAACAACATTTTTCCACACCAGTGGAAAGAAGCCCATGTGATTGGGATCCCTAAGCCCGGAAAACCCAAGTCCGAGCCGTCCAGTTATTGTCCCATAAGTCTGCTCAACGTCATGGGCAAGATTTATGAGAGAATCATTTATGTCCGTCTCAAAGCATCTGCTAATGCTAGTAAACTCCTCCCCGACGAGAAATTTGGGTTCCGACCCAAACACTCGTGTATTCACCAAGTCCATCGCATTGTCGAACACATCTCCGCCCAACATCAAAAAGGCTATATGACAGGCGCCCTTTTCTTCGATGTCGCAAAGGCATTCGACAAGGTGTGGCATACCGGCTTAATCTACAAGCTATACACTCTAGGTGTGCCACCGAGACTCGTGACCATCCTACGAGACTGCTGCCATTTCTGATATCGGGTCGAAGGCATCTTGTCCTCTCCTCACTTCATTAGTGCCGGTGTCCCTCAGGGCTCGGTACTATCTCCCTTGCTCTTCACGCTCTACACGAGTGACATCCCTAGAGTCACGAATACGCAGTTCGCCCTCTTTGCGGACGACACTGCCGTATACTGCTCAGGCAGAAGCCCGTCCGTTTTCTCAAAATAACTCCAGACCGCGGCCAACGCCCTAGGCGCATGGTTTCGGAAATGGAGAATAGAGATCAACCCCTCCAAAAGTCAGGCGGTTCTCTTTTATAAAACCGACTGAAAAAGACGCCCTCCCGCTCCCAAGCCAGTCACGCTATTCGGCGAGCCGATCCTTTGGGAGAGGCAAGCCAAATATCTCGGTGTGACCCCCGATGATCGCCTATCCTTCGCTGCACACATAAGGAAGGTCCACGCACGCGCCGCCTTTGTGGCAGGACGACTCCACTTTCTCATCAACGCCCGGTCTAAACTTGCCCTAAAAAGCAAGGTTAGACTCTATACAGCGTGTATCCGTCCCATCATGACGTATGCGAGTACCGTGTTCGCTCACGCTGCTCCTAAACACCTTCACACCCTTCAGGTGATCCAGAATAGGTTCAGGCGCAAAGCCACGGGCGCCCCATGGTACATGCGTAATGAAAACCTCCACCTTGACTTAGGCCTCCCTACAATCAAACGATTCATGAAACGCGCCTCACGCCGATATTTTGAAGCCGCAGCGCACCACGCGAATCCATTAATTGTCAATACGATCACGTATACCCCGTCCCTTATCTCCCGCATGCGTAGGCCTAGGTTCGCCCTCAGCAAACCAGACGATGCCATAACCCTAGTTCAGATCGCAACTGACGAAGCTCGCAAAGAAAAACAGAAACACAATCGTCAACCCCGATTTCGTCCTCGCCGGCGAGGACCGTCGCGACGTCCCTCTCAGTCTCGTCCCGTTTAAGCGGCCCGAGATGCACATTAGCAATCCGACCGTTCCCCAAATAAATTAATTTATTTGCATGCTAAAGTCCTCCCCTATTCCCCTGGCAACGTCCTGAGTCGAGGTCTAGCCCCACAGGGGGCACCCTCAGGCTACCGTTGTCCAAAAATTTTATTTTAGTTTTATGTCGCGGTTGAGAGCCCTCAGCGCTCGCCGCTTAGTCCGCGTAAGGGTGGAAGATGGTCCCCTGGACCCACCACCTTCTGGTCCTGTTCGAAAAAAAAAATATCATTAGCCCCGCGGGTAATCCTGTAAGGTTTGGTGGCGATCGGAGCACTCGGGACTCGTGACCGCGGGTGAAACCGCGGGGCGGAAGCTAGTAAATTATATAAATCGTCAATATATTTACGATAATATTAGGTTATCCTGGGTGATTTTTTAGTCAGTGGCAATACTTGCAGGGGTGGAAATACTCATCAATATGAACAATTTTTATCATGGGACTAACTCTGAGAACACAAAAAAAATATCAGCTGTTCCATACAAAAGTTCAATACCTACTCAACCAAAATGTATGAAGCAACCATTTTATTTTATGCGATATCAGAGTTGGTCCCATAGTAAAAGTTGTTCATATTGATGAGTACTTCAACCCCTGCAAGTATTGCCAGTGACTAAAAAATCACCCAGTATTATAAAAATGCAAAATATAAACTAAATTGTACTTATTTTCTAAGATACCTATCAAAGTTTGGAACTTTTTTAAATAATTAATCATGGGATTAGTCTGTTTGTTCCATTTTATGAAAAAAAATAGGTAAGCCTTTATTTAATATTGTGATTGATTATATACAATTCATTATATATTACACAACTTTCTGATATTCTAACGAACGACACGACATAACGAAATCAAGGTGCGAATTATGTAGCGGCCGTTAGTCGTTACCTACCGTCCTTAGTTATATAATGGCGTGAAACGATAACGGCTTATCGATGTATTTCAAGTATCATTGAACGTTGAGCATCGATACAATGTAATATAGACAAATATGTTTGATTATATGTATGTGCGTCATTTCATGTATTTAGGTAATTTATTAGCATTATTTTATTAGAGTTTAGTAATCAGAAAATTCATATAAATTTTTGATATCTTCGAGACTTAGATAAACTTTTTTATATGTATTTAAATGTTTACATCAAAATATATACTAGCATAAGCCTTGTAAGTTGTAATGTAAATGTAATTAGTAAGATTGTTTGGAATAACAATTATGCAATAAATCCCCCATTTTCATATTACTCGGTTCCGTCCGATCGATAATTACAATAGAATCATGGCAGAAATTTTATTAGGCATTAAAAATTCTTACAGCAGTTGGGATAAAGTTACAATTGGTCGTTGGTGTCTAAGGAATAACATGAGGGATCCAAAATACTTATGTTTCGAACATAGAATAAAAATATGATCTATCTATACATATAAAATGCTTTGTCCTGAATGACTGACTGACGGATCAACGCACAGCCTAAACCGCTGATCGTAGAGACCTGAAACTTGGAGGATGTGTTCTTTGTATGACGTAGGATCCGATAAGAAAGGATTTTCCGAAATTCTACCCCTAAGGAGGTGAAATAGGGGATGTTCGTTTGTATGAAACTTTGTCAGTTTTGATGATAAGTATCAAAACATTTTATAAATAAATAAATAAATAAATATTCTGGGACATTATTCCTCACACACGGCCATCTGACCCCAAACTAAGCAGAGCTTGTACTATGGAAGCCAGATAACTGATATACTACATATACTACTTTTCTTTTGTAAATACATACTTATATAGATAATTACAACCAGACACAGGACAAACAGACATGTTCATGCACACAAATATTTGTCCTGAGTGGGAATCGAACCCACGACCTGCGGCGTGATAGATAGGGTATCTTACCAACCACGCCAACCGGCCCGTCAAGTACTGTAAGTACTGCAAGTACTGTTTATTGATGGCAAGAAAAAAAAATGTTTTTTTGTAAATTGTAATTTTTTACTCTTCTGACTCAATAAGTATAGGAGATTATAGGATAGTATAGGATATTATTATTATTATACTGTATGAATTGAAAAAAGAATTTATTATTTATTTTTAGGTTACATTTTTGTTTTTAACTGTTAATTTAATTTTGTTAAGGGGAGGCCTATGTCCAGCAGTGGACGTCTTACGGATGAGATGATGATGACTATTATTGTATAGGCAAACAAAACATATGAAATAATATAATAATGGAATAGTGTTAGTAAATAAACATAAAAACTCGTAAAGTAAAGTGTAGATATAGTAAGATCTGTACACACCCCCTAACTAGACTGACACAGTTATTTAGGATATTCCCGTCACACCTGTCTGCATATATCCTCAGGATCCTGTTACCATTGCTCCCCGCATTCTACATATTATGGTTTTTGAACTGAAAACTTCTTCAGGCGCGTTGAACACTTTTTGGGTGAACAAAAGGCGTGAAACTCGCGTCATCGTCACCGCACGCTTCCCATGTTTTCACTTCTATCGGCAGTCCCCAAAGACTGCTCGTGCATGTTTTTTTTTAACCTAACCTTTCCACAGCTATCGACCTCAATCAAAATCCAAGTGTTTGATGCAATTGCAACCGAACACAGTTTTGCTGAGCTAAATCAATGAGGCCAGGCCGCGCGGCGACTTCAGCGTACATTTTCGGCCCGCAAACCAGTCGTATTCATTTTAGTTTCTCTTTATTATTGGTAGAAATAAACTATTGTAAAGAGCCAACAAAATATTTACTTAGCAGTCTTACCACTAGGGTCGCGTCCCATACACCAACCATCTCTGAAAAAGCTATATTTTCCAAAAAGATATCATTTATCTGATTGTCGATTAGTTATAGACACATTCTCTTCCTTATACCTACCCAATAAGGCGCGGATCCAGGATTTCGTCAAGGCGGCGAGCATTTTTTGTATAATAATTTATACTGACTGACTGACTGACTAAACATAGTTATTTTCTAAATTGTTTGCCAGCTATTATATAATTTGGTTGTAATGAAATATTATTGAATTTTCTATGTTAACTTTAATCCTGATAATTTTTATTTGACTCCATTCTTGACATAAAATTGTTTTGTTTTTTATAATTAAGATTAATTCTTACATGACTCGCACTCGCATGTTTGCAAGCGCCCTTACAGGGTACATGTTACAATCTTTCCATTTATTATGTAAACTGTGAGATGTAAACATGAATGCAATAAATAAATAAAAAATAATAAAGACGATTTCATTAAATTGGTAAAAAAAGTGCCAAGGGGGGGAATCCAATTGCCCCCCTTGATGCACGGCCGAAGGAAGTACCTATCATTTACTTAGGCTTTATATGAATAGAACATTAAAGCTAATGCACGAACATATTAGAAAGTGATCTGGGTTTTGTTCAGCTTTTAATCAGTTTTTATATTATTTACCTACGTTACCTATTTATTAACGATATGTATACTTACTTTAAGTATTGGTATTACCCACGTATTTAGCGACAAACAAATTAATACAATAGCCATTCCTTGCTATTAAAAAGAATGCCCTACTTTTCTCGCTAAGTTAGTGTATTTTTGCCCGGAGAGAAGGAGGGACTTTTGACCCGCATACCGAGGACGAAAAGTGAATTTTTCATCAAGATGTGCGAAAAATTATATATTTTGGTTTTTGTGTTCTTCAGAAAAAAATAATTTTCTTTCTTTCCTTTTCTTTTCATATCTATTCTATATTCAAAATAATTCAAATAGAGTTTAACACGAGGAGGATGCCGTTACGTACGTCTTTTGTTTCTACTCTTTCTAAATAGCTGAAGATGAAAATCTTAATTAAGAAGTTTTCCATTTGGTTTGAATTTCGAAAATCCTTTCATACAGTGGGTAGAATTATCATGACTGGACTTTTTCGATTCGTCCTTTTGAAATCTCGGTGCCAACCATACCTACCTACACAAAAAAATATTTTACTAAAATTGTGTTTTTTTTTTTACACTATATTTTATAAACGTAATATGGAATGGACATGAGTACCTAAACTTTAATAAGTTAACTCGCGATTCCTGGTTTTTTTTTTGTAGGTAGTTTTGAGATGCGCGGCCCATTCGCGAGCCAACCGATTATAGACCTATCTATAATGGTATAATGTTCTCAAAAAGCTGAAACCAATTTGCATTAGGTACACCTTTCGATTGTGGGATACCTATTACCGATGTTATACTTGAGCTTACAAAGAAAAAAAAAATTGTGTCAAATTGCAATCAAATTGTCGCTAATATCCCGTGCTTCTATCGGCACGGCACAGCAGAGCGGCCTTTGTACCACCATCTATATTTGTGTACAGACAAATATTTTCAAGTAGCGCCATCTACCATTGAATAGTAAAACTGTCTTGAACTATACTGACTTACTTTCTATTTATATATATTTTACTGAAATACGGATACTACTCACCGCTAGATGGCAATATATTCCAAAATTATTCGATCACTCCGTCTTTATTATCTTTTTTTTTTTATTTCAATCATAAATAGAGAAAATTCGCCGGTCCAGCTGACAATTCCTACATTATTGTTTCATTCATTAATCTTATTACATGTCGCGCATGCATTGTGTTGAAAAGTTCAATGCGCATAGTCAGAACATTGCGCATTTCGTAGCTACAGTTGTTAACCTCTTCGAGTCAATCGACCAGCGAGGGGCAGGACAGGAACTGTCAGTCAGTGCAAAACTGCGAAGTCTTCGTTTTATCACTGTGCTGTATTTTGGTGCTTAGTGGGTGTGCTAAGTGTCTTCGAGCGCTTTTTGTTTTATTAAAAATTAGATAACAGAAAAAAATCAGGTGAGTGATCATTATTGTTTACTTTTATTGCCTATTATAACGCACTATGGTGAAAGCATTTTGGTGCATCTTTTCCATGAGTATTTCTTTATTGTATACCTGCGACTCTCAATAAAGTTTTACCCAGATAATATAAAAACATCGTCTTACAGCAGTCTGAAGTATAGTATAGTATAGTATCTATTATGGGGTTACTAATAAAATTTGATGATGACTGCTAACTTGGTGATGTCATGGGCGGATATCTCTGACGTTTATAATTAGGATAGCTTATCAATAAACATCCGAAATATTTGAGAGAAACAAACTGAATAATTTATTGTCTATAAATATCAATAGCATTATCACTACTAGCTAATAATTTTGTTTATTCCTTCTTTCTCCATGTACAACTAATTTAACCCAAGTTATAGGCAAAACCAATTTTATTGTCCCATAATCCCACTGGCTTGTCTGAATGGATTCTTACAAGAAAATAATATCTGAAGATAATAATTGTCAAGTGGGAGCCAATGATTTGAAGCAAACTTGTACTATGTATACAGTTTCTGGTCAAGTTTTTTGTTGTATATTTTTTATCTATAAATATGAAATAGCCCAGTTAATTGGGCATAATAACTTAAATAATTTGAGAATCCTAATTGTATCTTTCCATTACAATGGTCTCAGGTTTTACTATTAATATTTAAAATTAAATAACAATAACCTTTCTTAAATATTGTATACTTTTACATCGCAGACATTTTTTATCCCCAACAAACTTTATTTTAATTGAATTTATTCCTGATCGCACAATGCTAAGAGATTGTAGCTTTCAGTCAGAAGACCAAGCCTAGAATCGAACTGGGTCTCAAGTGTTGTTATAATCTTATGTTGTTTTCTACAATAATGATATATCTTTTGCCAATTTTCACCTAAATCCGTTCAAACATAACATTATGATGTGACTAAGTAAGTTACAAACATACATATTTTATAATATTATAGCTGTCCCCCATAGTTTCACTTACATACCCAAAATAAAAAATAAGCTATGCCCCTCCCCCTTCCATCCCCTTCTATTTACTGCATTATTTTTATTGATTCCTCCCACAACAGTGACACTTTTAACCTCCTTCGTCCTCAAGAAAATAAAAGAAAGTTATTTTGCTTGTCCTCGCATCGTCTTCGATCCAATCCACTGCTTTACTGTGTGGTGATAAATTATATGATTTCGCTTGTACTATCACTTTAATCTGGACAACTAAGTAATATGTTCACCAATTCAACACCCTCGCTGCAACTTAAAAATCTGTACGTATGTTGGTGACTTGAACTACCGTTTTTAAGTACCTGAGGGGACTGGATGGTAGAGTTAAGCTACGCGATCTAAGCGCATCACTCAATCACATCAATACCTAAAATTTAAAATACATGGACTGGAGCAGAGACTTCCTTCCTACTGCAAATTATTAGAATGCAGAATGAGCCGATCGGTTTTCCCGCAGCGAGCGCTTCAAACAAGCTGTTGCATCATTTAGGCTTCGGTTAACAATTAACATTACATGGACCGGCTACCTGATACTCAAATTGATGACATTAAAAAATCTATTATCGTTGCCCTTCAAGCACGCGTCGATGCTCATTGCCTCTTACTAATCTTTAAAAGGAAATGTAGGGGTAATGCACGTGCGTGTGGGATTAAACTGAACGTGCTGGTGCAGTAAGTTACCTATTTAAACTAATACGAGTAATGTATACCCACTACCGTATTGAGTTACATTTCGTACTCAACAGACATAGCACTCACGCAGTGATTCTCACAGACATTCTTAATTTTTATTAAATTAACATACTCTGGAACGAGCGATGACTGATGATAACAGGTCAGAAAACACACTCTGGAAGTATGTTCCACTCCTTTGTTGTCAGCATCATGAAATGATACCAATACGTTGTGTCCGTATTATGCGGGGTGACAATATAACGAAGGTGTGGTTCGATTTAAGAAGGAAATGATGGAATTAATCCTAGAAAACCTCACAGGCAATCAACCTTTCGCTATTGGACGAGTGAGGCTCGAGAATTTTGCGTTCATTTACTTGAGGCCGAAGAGTATTCTTTCGTTATTTATTTGCATGTGACAGATACATATATTTTTTTAAATCTTTAGCAACAGGATCCTTCTAATATTATAAACGTGGAAGTTTGTATGTGGATGTTTGTTACCACTCTACCCCATAACGACTGAACGGATTTGGATGGAACTTGGCACCGACAACGCGGGTGAAACCGCGGGGCAGAAGCTACTAGCTGTTAGAGTTTTAAGCATTAGGTATCTACCATTTGTGAAAGGGCTGATGTTGAGATTATTATAGCTATATTATATTATAAAAAATACTTGGAAATAGAGCGTGCTTATCGGCCTTGTGAAATAAGCTGTAACGTAGGACGTCAAAATGTAGAAAATGACGTACATTTTTGTAACTTTGCTTGTGGTGACGCACGCAATCCATTTTTTTGCGTTTTGATGACTAGCATCAAAAACATGCGTCAAGCATAATCTGTTGCATACGTTTTCGTCATCGATACGTCGGCGTATTTTTAGGCTATTACTTAATTATTGTATTATTATCAGATAATTAAAAAGGAATTTTTAAAACCGACGAAAATACTTCGATCTTTCTGTCATAGAATCCGAAATTGTTTATTTTTAGAATACAAAATAATAAAGGGCTACGACAGTGATTTAATTAACTTTAAATGAAAAAAAAGTCAACAAAAACGGATTTGAGTTATTTTTAGTGAACTATTCTTCATTCTTGTTAATATTATAATTTATGTTATTTTTCGTTGTGATGATAATTTGCCCAAAGTGCCTACCGTCGTATTACCATTTCTCATAAAAACCTTTGAAATGTTCGATATACCTATGTACTTCATAATTTCATGGTTGATATCCGTCTGCATTTTTTTTTATTGATTGCCTGTTTGTTGCCAATTTGTCTCTTTCTGAAAAGATTTTTAGATTCCCACGCCAAAGATTATTGTCATAAACATTTTATAGCTTGTAAACAGCACGATTCACTCTAGCTAGGTTCACTCTATGGAAAGAAGAGAGAATTTCATATTTTTATTCCGTAGTTAGGTTAGGCCTCTAGTTTGCCAAAGATCAATTGTTACGTCACTCCAACATAATCTGTTTTGTTCCGCGGAAAAACTAGGAATATCGTGCGTAAGAATACTTATATATTAACTTTTTTAGCTTAATGTTTTCACAACAGTAAAGTAGGAACGTCAGTCTCGTACTGCGCCTTGTTGTCATTATTTAGAAGTAATTTGCTTTATTATGTTTCTACACAAAATAGTTTCGCTGCAGTTTTAATACCTACTCCTTTATAAAGAAAATACAGCATTATATATTGTTCCTTCCCCGAGCAATATCCGTTACTATGTAAATTAGAATATGTATGTTTGTGCTTAAATGTGTTATGTCGCTAGACAGAATAAATTTAGGTACTTATTATTAGTTGAAATTATTTCTGTTGTTGTGAACAAATAGCACTCAAACATCAGTGACAAAACATATTTCAACTATTTTATCCAACTAGGGAATGCTTTCACCACTTCTCTGCGTTAGTTACTAATGCATACATAGGTACTTTTATAGATAAATCTATGTACATAGTGTTTCGTGAACTCTAGCATTATTTTTCTTAAATAAAAAGGGAAGTCGAAAATGTCGAAATCACACTCCGCAACGAAATGCAATGCATGGTTAAAAATACAATGGTTACTCGAGAATATCTGAGTGTATTCGCTTTTAACTCATTTCACTCACTCGAGACATTTTATCAAAGCTCAAAGAAAAGTTGTTTAACGAGTCTGCTTGACTCATCATAAATATAATAATTTCAGCGTGTAATGAAACGATGCGAACTCGAACAAGTTAAAAGTTGCAACGAGAGCGCCCGTGCGCGGGGGCGGGTTGGGGTCTCTTGGACCGCGCGTGTGCGCGCGACTATTGATTTTCCTCGAGGCCCGCGGACGTGCTACACCGAGCTACATTAGCACATCTCCGCAAATGCTAAGATTACTGTATTACCGCAGGTTTAGGTCATGTTGAATCTAACGTCCTTGACTAACCATTTGTCCTAGAAAATTTCCAATATAACCTTTTTTATTTTTCGATATCTTGAGGTACTATGTACCTTGGCTACAAAGTCGCTCATATATTTATTTTGTTTTAACGTATCCGTAATAATATTTCAGCTTCACTAAAATTAGATTTCTGTTATTACTAAAGAGATAGACGATGACGGGTCTTATACCTAATTGTTAGGTATGTGTCCTCGGGGTCCCTCACTTCAGGGACACATTTCAGACTCCGCACGTAGCGCGTAGGTATCTCTTTGCTGACGACATAAATTATTTAAATGTAATGCTGTTCGCTATATTTATGGAGATGACACTTAGTCTCATGGTTTTCAAAGATAAATGCAGATTTTCTTTTGTGCAGATATATATTTTTGGTGTGTACCTACTTCATTTATTAGGTATACATGGTATGATACAATATAGGCTTTGTTTAGGTATGGGATTGTTTGTTACCTTCCAAAATACTTTTAATCAAAATAAATTATGAAATAAAGAGGGTTCGCTGCGTTTGACAATTTTATTCTACATTTTCAAAATCTCTCTATGTACTCAAGTATTTAAACATATTAATGAATAAGTTATTGAGGTTTATTCAAAATTGTAGACATTCATTGTATCATTTCTATAAAACGTCTCGTCATTCCAGAACGGAAATCTTGCGGTTTCCATTATTTCGCATTCTACGGGTTCTCTGAAATACAAACAGGAAAAGAAAAGAAATTATTTGAACATTTTCTAGGCGGATCAGAACTATTGAGAGCGGCCGTCCCGTGTATTTTCTGAGAGATTATCCGCTTTCAGCTACACTGTACACGTTGGCTGGCACACTCGGCTTTGAATATAATACTCCGATTCTGTCTTTGTTCTTATTCGGAAAAGGTGATTCTGTCTTTGTTTTTATTCGGAAAAGGTATTTTTCCGAATAGGCCGTCCCGTGTATTTTCTGAGAGATTATCCGCTTTCAGCTACACTGTACACGTTGGTTGGCACACTCGGCTTTGAATATAATACTGATTCTGTCTTTGTTCTTATTCGGAAAAGGTGATACTGTCTTTGTTCTTATTCAGAAAAGGTGATTCTGTCTTTGTTCTTATTCGGAAAAGGTATTTTTCCGAATATTATTTGCTTCCCACTTAGAGAGAAGGGAGTCGTTGAGCAAAGTCACGCAATAGTTTATATCATTTGCAATGTAATAAACTAGATAGTGAGTTACATCAGTTATTTATTGCATGCCCCACGAATTGAATCAGCCCAAACATGAAGGAGTTATATTGTGTAGTTGATAGTTGTTTTCGCCACCTTCCGGCTCCATCATTAGACCCTGAACACCACCTAGAAATATAGAAATTGTCAAAAGAAATCCATCTAGCTCAAATACGTGGTTATGTTGTGTAGTAAAGGAGTTCCTAGAACAACCATCCGGCTCCATCATCAGACTAGTTCTATAGTACGATATTATTGCATTGTCATCCAGTCCTGAGCTGTGTTTAAAGTTTCCAGTCTCTAACACATCGGGAAGTTAGTTTAAAATCTATTTCAAAATTTGTACCAAACAGACAATAAAGCTATCGATATCCCTAGGTAAGGATCCCAAGCTTCTGTTCACTTTACATATTGCAATTTCTATGTTGAAGATATGCGCCAGTGATGACGGTGCGTGCCTAACATGCTGTACAGTCGCCGTGTGATTAATATGCAAAACATGGTATTTAACAAAGCACATAAGATAAATCACTGGCCACCTGTTTACATACTGTCATTATATTCCTTTGTTATCTATGTTCATGAATTATAAAATCATGCTAGAATTTCAAGCAAAATCTGCATGAATAAGATGCAAATCTCTGCAGTTGCTCTTTCACATGAAATAGGAGATAAATATGTTTTACAGATCCTTAAAATGAAACACATTTGTTCGGCATTGAATCACTAAAAATAAACAACAAATATATTCCAAAGAAATAAAAGGGGCCTCCTTTTGTGATGCCGCTAAACCGCAATCCGATCTTCATGCAATTTTTATCATCGATTGCTTTCAGACCCCGATATAGGCAGGAAGTCTAAAATAAGTATACCTCTCAGAGAATTTAATTTATTTACTTGCCAATTCGATAAAATACAAACAAACTTTTAATGTAACTATCTTTTTGTCTACAAACATGGAGGATAACAATACAATTAACTCTAAAAACTATGTAGTCAAGGTTCGTCTCTACATTATATTTCTCGTTAAAGTACCAACCTTTCTATAGCCTCATTAACCTCGGGCTATTCCGACCCCGATCTAGCAATTGCCACATTTGCCCCACAACTATCACCACTACACATAATGCCATCGCTTCTATTCATATTTAACTGATTGCATGATACCTTGTATTGGGTTGAATATTATAGCAAATATGCGGGTACCAGGCAGAGTCAGTAAACAAGTGAAGGCAGCAACCTCTGCAGAGCGTGTACATATCATACCTAGTGCTATTAAAATTCAAAGGTCGGTGCTTTGGATCGTACTAGGCACGCTATTGCCCGTGAATAGTACGATCCAATTAGTATTTCTTACCACGACCTTACTTAGGAATTTTATTTCAGTAATCGTTCATTCATGTTTGTTACCGAAGTATGGTTTTGATTCAGTTTTCTAGGACTCTAATTCTAAGAGAAAGATGTTTGTGTTGACTACTAGATTTCGGTGTATAAATGTCACCGGAAAATAACAAAATCCCCGAGTTTATAAATTTTCTAGGAAATTTATGAACTTACGGATCTTATTTTCTAGGAAATTTATAAACTTTTCTAACCTAACCTAGTAAATTTATAAATTTGCGGTTCTTGTTATTTTCCGGTGACATAAATAAACTAATGGAGTAATCACGGTCGATTATTCGTTATTAGCTAGTAGGTATGTACCTACTCATGCCTCAACAAATATGAACAACGTCAAATTACCTACCTATCGTAACAAAGATTGATTGTTGACACTATAATGTGTATCATTATAGTGTACCCAACACTTCTTGACATTCAGAAAGTCCATATTATGTTTGTTTATCATAATCGGTTCAGTGTTTCCAATCAATATTTGAATAATAAATAAAAAATCAGAATAATACACAAATGAGCAATGAAACGGGCCTTTTGAATACCGATTGTTTAAAAATAATTGAGAGATTATGATATAAATCAGGGAGATTCGATTCTGGATTTTGCCACGCGAGTAAACAAACACAAAACATGTGTACTAACAAATAGCATTGGATTAATTGAGCTCATGAGTTATTGCGCTTCTGCTAAAATTCCCAGACCCAAAGCTTGAGACATTATCATACCCTACCGGATTATTTTAGATTTGTATAATGTATTTATTATATTTAAAATATTTGCCCTTCCTTCACGAATAAATATTAAAATAACAATAGCAAGTCCGTCCTAGCTAGCCACAATAGTTCCTAATAATGGCCGTGGCCATCTATTTTCCATATTTTATTAAAAATCTTCCAATTTTTTAATGCCAAAAAAATACATTTGGAAACTGTCTTTGACTCACAACCATCAGACTTATACCACAGCTTATACTAAACTATAAGTGGGTCACTAATTCATCAGGCGGTCTGGTGCTTCGATCGGGAAAATTGCCAACTTGTCATAACTTAGCATTGCCAAGGTTTTAATACTTTGATACACGTGTTCTTTATTTATAGACTCGCAGTGGAGTTGCATAATAAGCTATGCGTAATCGTTTTATATACAAAACAATTGTATTTACTGAAAACTATTACGATATTTCTTGATTAAGTAGATATTGTATGTACACTTGCACGTACTACCTATAGGAGAAATAATAATTAATTAACATAAATACTAACTAATCGATAATATAATTGATATTAATATTTTTTTTGGTTAATAATACCTACTGTGTTTTTTTTGCACGTCCAACTGACACTAATAGTTTGACAATTACTTTATTTCCGCTATTACCAGGATATTCAATTTAAAGTGTTTGTCCCCAATCATCGTCCCAGATAATAGGTACCAACTTGGGTATTTATTTTAATTTAATTATTTACTCTTTACCTCTGTCGTTAAACAAATCGCAGCGCGCAAACAGTTATAGTTATAAAAAGAGGTGGCACAAATGAGGGTTGGTTGGTGTCCCCCCGTCTTTGTTCCACAGCGTTCAAGGTCGTGCCACCCGACGGGGGAAACTCCCACTGCGTCTATTACGATATAAAATTGCAGCTATCTGCCGCTAAAAATAAAATTTAAACAAAGACGATATTCAGAAATTTTAAATATATTTCCATAACTAAATAAACTCACCATAATATTTAATTTATTTGCAAATGGGTAAAACAAATCCAAATACGAGTAAGTAAAACAATATGGTACTTAGTTAATAAATGGTTACATACATTTTGTATTTGATTTACACAATTATGTAATCAACTAATCATATATGAGGCTTCCGGCGAATGGGACCGCAATAAACTTGAACAGCGGTCCCAGCTGCCAGATTCATTTAATTTGATTTTTTTCTTCCGGCGACTGGGATCACCCATAAATTAATAGTAAATTCTATTGTTTAAGTCAAAACAGTACAGTCAAACGAAAAAATGTTTAAAGTAAGTAATTAAATATATTGATTCAAAGATATCATTTATTAATGCTGCGATAACAATTAACAGGCAATCCTAATATTCACACATCATTATTTTTATGGTCAATTTGACCGTATTTTAATTTCGTTATCGTTACGTTTCAGAAATCGTTTTTCTATTATGATCAAATCATCAAAAGTATAATTTGCCCTTCACCCTTTCGGCCGGGTGGAAGCACTCATGCATGTTATAGGCTTGATGTTTTAATAAAGGTAACACCCACATCGAATAAACCCTTCGGACCCTTTGGTGATTCTGCTATTTTCACTATGTAGTTAAAGTTCAATATTTCCGGTTAGGTAGTCATGCATTTAATGGTCATCGGTAGAACTGCTGCCAGCTGTGAACAAAAATATATAAATTACTAGATTCCGCCCCGCGGTTTCAGCCGCGTTCCCGAGAGATCTTATGTTTTCCCGGGATAAAAAGTAGCCTATGTTCTTCTCCATACCATAGGCTACCTGCGTACCAAATTTCATCGCAATCGGTTCAGCGGTTTAGGCGTGAAAAGGTAACAAACAAACAAACAAACTCACTATTACTCATATTAAGTTAGGATGATACACTAGCTTCCGCCCCGCGGTTTCACCCGCGTCCCCTTTGGGGTCTTATGTTTTCCTGGGATAAAAAGTAGCCTATGTGCTATTCCAGACTATAATCTATCTCTGTACCAAATTTCAACCAAATCCGTTTAGAAGTTTTTGCGTGAAAGAGTAACAAACATCCATCCATCCAAACTTTCACATTTATAATATTATAGTAGGATTAGTAGGATTAGTAGGATTAGTAGGATTTACTGAACTAATATTAAGCATCAATTATTTTGGGACACGTTTTTGTCTAATTGTAGTTACGATACATATTTGGATTGAATAGTATGCGTGAACCTATACCATTTTATGATAACAACGTTCCATCATTCACTAATTACCTATCATTGGTACGGTAGTACTATTTCTTTTTCTTTGTTATTGCTTTATTATTTATGTCACACCATTCAGCATAGCGTTACACTTGATGGACCGGGACATATTTTTAATAAGCAAGTATTATCGCATTGTTATTTTTATACCTATACGTAACGGCATTCTAATAAAATGCATTCTATAATATATACATAGATAACTTCACCATTGTTTTAGTAAATTATTAGAGAAAATGCTTATAGCGCACTAGTGCAGTTAATTTTGCTAGATTATTATTCGTGTGAAACATTTCTTAGATCATAAAAGTGATAAAAGAAAGATATTAAAGGCACTATGCCCTTCGCTTCATTAGTTTCTATTGAAATAAGAGAAAAAAATAACATTTATATGGCCTTCATGTTATTGGGCCTAGAGGTAGGTATCAATAGCCAATTGCTTCCTTTCAATTATTGAAAGAAGTCATAATTATATTGAGCTGTGACTAGGAAATAAAAGAGCAAAAAAATACAAGACTTAAAAAAATATCATTTAAATAACATTTTGGTTTAAACTTGGGCCCTCTTTCATCTGTTCGGGTTTAACTTTACAGCCATAATATGATTATGTAACGTAATCCTATCTTGGTAATTTACTCCCTGGACTGGAAATTTTGTTTTCATTAAATATTCCTTACTAAAGCTGTGATCAAGCTGTGAACTGAGAGCATTATATGGATGCCAAAGGTCCAATATTTACAACATCGATTAAAGACAAGTAAAGACTTCATGCATGTGAAGCTTCAGAAATTTCAATTGCATTTTTTCTACCATAAAAAAAAATAGGAACTGAAAGTCAAGTTTGAGATAGGTATAAGATAAAAAATTAAGGTGATATAAAATGAACCTTGATGAAAACCTGCTAGTTTAATTTCAGATGCTTGATGGATTTCCATAAGTGCTACGTAGGCAGTTAGTTTAATTACAAGACAGATTTAGATTTCTAATAAATAGTTTGCTCAGAAAGGTAGATAGACTATCCCGTATAAATAATATGTATATCTAGAAGTTAAAACAACGCGTTCCCAAACAATTTTTCAGTTGAACAATAGTCTACAGGACGTCGAAGTTTGCTGTATAGTACAATACCACAAACTCCAACGTCCATTTCTAATTAAAATTTCTTATGATTGACCTATTTTCACAGCAACTTTTCTCAAGTGTACCTTCTATAGGTACCTACTTAAATTTAAATTAGCAAGAATAAAAAAATGCATTTGTGAAACGTTTTTAATAAGCTTTAATTACGTTTAAGTATAACCTGAGTGTGTAAAATTGATTTGTAACAACAAATAAGTACAGCTTCCGTCTCACTCACGGTTTTACCCGCGTTCCAGTGGGGTTAAAAAGTGTCCTATAGTTTTATTATTATTATTATCCGTATAACTTTATACAGCGAGAATTATGAAGATACCTATTAAATATTACTGTGACGAAGGTTGCGGGTTCGAATCCTACAATGAGCTTGGATTGTCGGTGAAGGCAATCATCGTGAGGAAACCATAACACTGTGATAATTTTGTAGTACCTGCCTGGCTGGCTACCACCCTCAAGTTGAAAATCTTTACAGATTTGGTCTTTACAGTACAGTTTGCGTAACCAAATACCTACTGGTGTGTTCCGGCAGCTGCACTTGAGAGTCAGGCTCGATGCTGTTACACTGTCTACTATTGAAGCGTTTTCTACCGTAGAATTTAGTTACCTAGAATCACGAAATTTGGCAAAAGCAAGGTCTTACAGCACAAATAAAGGGAAAATTCCAAAATATAAAAAAGTTGAAAATTAAAGGATGTCCCCATACATACATAGTTACGACCTCTGAGTTGTATGGGCGCTGATACAATTTAGAGATCTAGCTTAATTGGCACCAACCTCAAATAAGGTAAATAAATAAAATTGTGCATTTTCCGTGATGGACGAAGTTTGTACGGAACCCTCGGTGCGCGAGTCCGACTCGCACTTGGCCGGTTTTTTAATATTCACTCAATGAATGGTTTACGTGAGTTTATAGGCGAGTGAGCACGTATGTGTGCTGATAACTCATTACTTAAGTCCGCAGGGTGGCTAATTGCGAAGTAAAGGTCGAGTAAAGGTTACCTGAAGGCCATACATATCGGTAGCTGTTAGTTTTATTACAGCATCATTAATGTCTTCCATTGCAAGGTGATGGTGTTTCTAAATCCTTCATATCGTGCGTCATACAACAGTTTTGATTTTTGTACAAATTTTTCGTGAGCGGGGTGAATACACATGTCAATTTTTGCGGGTCGGTCAGTATGTAATGCGAACCCGAACATAAAGATTTTAGTGTAATACTTACGTCCAGTTATTATGTCTGATCTCGTATCGCCCCATTTTTTTAGGTTCGCCCATTGCCTAGGCTAGATAATACGCGCTATAGTACTATTCTGTTAGGGATGGATACCTTAGTAAAATTATTGACCTGTTTTAAAATATATTTGCCGTTGGTTTATATGCATTTATTAAGAAAACTTAGACAATTGCGAGTCTAATTTATAAAAATACCCTAACTGTGAAACAGACGATTAACGTTTGGCACTATCGTATATGACATGGCGAAATATATTTTGTTGAATTGATTTAGGTACTTAACTACACACTTGTTAGCATTTTGCAATCCAAGTAATTGATTTAATTTTAAATAAACTAATACTGAAACGAAGACATAAATCTAATAACGCAATCTTTTTTTTCAGGATGCCTTCAGCAGCGCCACCCGCCGAGAATGGCGCGCCTCGCAGCGAGCTCGAACAGCTGCAAATGCGCGCTGGACAAGTCACTGATGAGGTTAGTATTGTTACCACCAATCATTAACCTACAAAAAACACCGTTTCAAACCAGAAAGAAATCCTCTGCGCTGAACATAATGCCACGGATTTACAAAAAAGTTCTGAACAGCATCTATCATCAGTAGTTTTCACATGCCTAGTTTTGCCACACCTTTTTCCTTCACCAAAGAGACGGTGGTTAATCTGTTCCTAACTACGGGTTTTTGGTCCTATGTTTGGTGCCAGCGCAAATCCGTATCAATGGCCATATAGATTAATTCCACGAAAAAAGGAGGAAACAAAGAATTCTGGTAGCGTTGATATTACAAGAATACTGCCAGCGCCATAATTTAACTTACGGTAGACAAATGTACCTATATGATTAATTTAGTTTTATTAAACATCACGAACAGTCGATCTCGAGCGATTAATTCGTTCGTAAAAAAACTAAGATTTCGGAAAAGTGGAATAAGGATGTCCAATGATTATGTTTTCTATCAAATTCCAGTCATTGGAGTCCACGCGACGTATGATGCAACTATGCGAAGAGGTGAGTTAGTTTTCATATTATATTTATTAGGATCTTATTATTCTATTTATAATCTTATTGTTACTAAAGCTGCCACAAATACTACTATAATAAATTTAAAACAAATGCCTTACTTGGTTCCAAATTTTAATAAATGTCTGTGATTGAAAATTACTGAACCGCTGACTCTTTAGTCGTTTATAATTATTATCAATTCATTCTGTGGCAGTCCAGAAAATATGTTTTATCTAGTTTTAAGATCTAAATATTGGGAGTATGTCATTTCAATTTCGAGAATGCCTCCCAAATGTATCATCTCATGTTACATTATGTTTAATAACTGATCTCTTTCTTTTCCATATAGAAAAATAGGACGAATTTGATATGAAAACGAATAATATTTTCTTTTATTTAAATAATTTGCGTTTTTATATCAACTTCATGTACTAAACCGAGATATTAATCTCTGTGCCCTAAATACAATGTGATATAATTAAAATGCTCTATTGATTTTCCAAGCGTGCGAGAAAACTGGAAGCCCATGTCTATCGCTAACTAGATCATATTTAGACGATACAACTGTGCGGTCTCGTGTTCGTAGACGCGATTCAGTTAAAAAAATTCCAACATAGTTTAATTATTTATGTTGAGTTGAGTTGGTTATGTGATTATTTGTGAGCATCTGTGAGAGAGGTGTTCTCGATGCGAGGGAGTGAGGGGTATAGCGGAAGTGTCCTGGATAGCCCCAAGCTCGGTCTGGTCTCCGACGCCCGTCCCCCCGTACCCCCTAGGGCGCAGCCTCTGCTAATCCTGGCTGTTGTGTATCGATGTCGCTAAATATTATTTTATTTACCTATTTCTAAATGTGTATGTATATTTATCGTAGCTCTCCAGTTATAAGTTCCTTTTATTTTAATTTTATTTTTATATCCTACATTGGTTTATAATATATTATATGTAATCAGTAATATATGTTATTATAACCATACATATATGGGTGTTGCATGATCCGTGCCTTAATGTGTCCGAAAATATTAGATCTCTATAGCCCTTTGTGTTGTTCGTAGTGAACTGTACATTTTATGTGATTAAATTTAACTTTCTGGGCGACCCAGCCCTCGGCGCTGACAGTTAATTTGCTGAATAAATATTCAGAACGGGTACATACCTCGCCTAATTAAATTGTTTAAAAGAGGTTAATTGAAATGTTGTAATGTATTTGTTTAACCGTCAGCTCCTAATTAACGAATGCCGTTTTTATTCCAAAGCATGAAGCCCGTCATCGACCACAATAGATGTAACCCAAGCTCCAATTATCCCCCGATAGTTGAAATACTTCTCTGATGTTAGATTCCCTTTAGCGAGTAACTGGTCCCCGATACTTGCGCTTTATGATATAACCGATACCTAGTCTAACCATTGCTTGGGCTTGCTTTCGAAACGAAACCCTCGACTACTCGGATTCCTATCTTAACGAATCCGCATCTGAAGCTGATTCACCACTTTCAAACGCACTTTCTACTTCTCTCTTTCTTCCTTCTGGTATTAATTCTTCATAGATGATATTTACTGTTACTTTACGACTTCCTGTTTATTACTATTCCAACTCCACCTGATCGTCATAAAGCAAACGTGATCAGTGTATGTTGATGTACCTACATTCTATCCTGTTTTAGTTGAAAATGTATGTTAGGTCTCTGTGTAGTGGCTGCTCTCTGTTGTTGACTGTACATCTATTATGTTGTATGATTTTCATGCCTTCTCGAACATTCACAATACTATCAATATATGGGCGTGAACACACCCCCGTACCTGCCACTGAACTCCAACAAATATATCGAGCTACACCTAATGCTAACTCTCACACAAAATACAAAACGATTTATCAGTACTCACAAAACTAGTTATTATTTAATTGATTTAATTTATTCAATAATTCAATTTACTATTAGTACGTCTGTAGGATAAGCTATTTATTTTTATTATTGTTTTATTTACTGACGAGTAATATTTACGCCAAATTATTTATACCATAATAATATGTACTATCCATATTATACCTACGACACAGCACAGACCAAACCACGCATAATTACAAACAACACAGTTCAGTTACAAAGGAGATATCTTCGTTGCTTTAACTGCGCTCTCACTGATTAAATTCTAAATTATTTGAAACCTAGCAGAAGGACCTATTCAAATACCGTGTTTAAAAGCTATCGAGCGACAGTGTAAAGCAGAAGGTATCATCCTGCGTGCGACACTGTATAATAACAAACAGGACAACATGTACCTACTCGCGACACGTACTCTTACACCGCCCGCTGCGCTGGTGCGACGTGTACGATGAGCGGGCCCGACTGCCGCCACTGTCCACTCACTCCACTGTACCCCTCACAACTAACATGCTCTGTGACTTTTTGTTTCTGCGGCGTAGAGCAAGGAGGCCGGCATTCGTACTCTGGTCGCTCTAGATGACCAGGGAGGTGAGTGATCCGCAAAATTTGCAACACTACATTATTTACAATTTTATCTATTTTACCTTTTTCGCTAACCTTGTTGAGCATCGTAGGGTTTTCAGCAGACCCGAAGACGGGCCCGCCGATGTAGAAGATGTAAAGGGGGTATCGCATCGACTTTGTAAATTAAATTACGCAATGCAAAGGTGCGGGCATCCTCTGAGACATTGACCGTCAGACATTTAATGACTCACACACGGAAATGATCACGGAAAACCCACATCTTTGTATATTTGTTCGTTATGTAGATATTATACACCACTTTGCACAACTTAACAACGAGCTCTATCTTCTACGACGTCAGGCAGGTCGAACGAGTTGACATAATACAAACGAATATTTTTTTGTATATTCGGTTGTATCGACCCATACTTTTACATTCTGCATTTCAGATGTTCGTACTCGACTCTTAAATAACAACTTACCTAAATCACATGAAACGAATCTAAATGAACGAGCAAAGTAAATTCGAAACGCTTCTCCTCAACGCACGACTCTTAACATCACACAGAAAAATCATGAATCATATGAAACTAAGCACAGATGAAACTGAATCTGGTTTTACTTGCAAGCTTCACTGCATGCATGTCGTTGTGGATCGAGTAGTGTGTGTTAGTGGCGAGCGGTAACGGGCGGCGCGTGCGCAGCCGCCGAGAGAGGCCGCACCGCGCGGGGGGGCACGCCACGCGCCGGCCGCCCGCTCGCCCACGCCCGCCGCGCGCTGCACGCCGCCCGCCGCCACGCACCGCACGTGCACGCGCACGCACGCGTCACGCCCGCGCCGCCACGCTCGCTCCGCCACGCTCGCTCCACCGTACCGTACCGCACAGCACCGCACCGCGCGCGTCTCGTGCGTGCGTACCCAACCGGCGCACAGCACCCACCCACCCACACACCCCGATACTCTCTCCTACGATATATTATTTTGATTTGTATTTTATGTATAGAGCGAGGACGCCGGGGGGCAAGCGCTTCATATGTTGAGTCACCAGGGCGGTAAGAGTTGAACTGAACACATGGGTAGTCGAACCGTGAGAACGTCTGTGTTTGAATGTGCAGTTAACTAAATTAATCTCTTTGTTTTTATTTGACGTTTCTCTTGAATAACGACTTATATCTGAGATCGATGTTGCGTGTGTATCTATGTTTCGATGGGGATGACTTTTGACAACATAGTGTAAATAGATAAGCCCGATGGCCGTTCGTTGCTAATTGTCGCAAAAGACTGTTACTCTATCTTTTGCTGAAGATTTATTTTAAATGAGCTGCGCAATCTGTTTAGTTCTTCCGTTGATTATTATTGATCGAAACGCTTTTTATAGGTATATTTATTTATCTTTCCGAATCTTCTATTCTCTTCTCGTAATGATACTGCGGTACTGAAATGAATGCGCGTTACTGATGTCTGTTGAAGTATAGAGTAAATGGTATACGCCTTCATCTCCATGGCTAGCAGCGTACTGTTAATGTTAGCGCGTAGGTCTGTAACTGTTAGCTCGATGCGATCTGTGTCTGTCTGCGAGGCCGGCGGCCGCGACGCCCTGTGCCGTCTCGCGCGCCGCTCGCCGCTCGCTCCTCGCCACACTACATATTAGTTTGTTCATTTCTCTTCTTTCAACTAAATCAATACTTTGCTACATTCACGTTTCATTTAGGAATGGCTTTATGGTTACGCTCATTTGCTAAGTTAATTTATTTTATCCATAATCACCGGTGAGAGACGCGCCAGTGAGAGTACCTACCTAGTGAGCTAGGCGCGTAGTAGTTGGCGCGGGCGCTCACCGTGATCATGTCCATGTATCGTATTATTTCTGTTTAGTTATCAGTTTGAGTTGTGTTGGTATTGAGTTGTCCCGGCGCGAGGCTCGCGCGGACGTGAGCCGAGGCAGCCGCGCGCGCGCCGCTCCCGACTCTCAGCGCATTCGTTTGGCGAGCTATAGTGACATCATTATTGTGTTGTAGAGTCACGAGGTGGGCATGAAAACCCTGGTCATGCTGGATGAACAGGGCGGTAAGCATCCAGTAGTACCTACTATTTTGCATCACTCATAATTTAGTACAGCTTTTGTCTGAAATGCCAGTTCAGATAATTTATAAAAAGTTGGTTGAATGGCGATGATTTTAACATTGAAATGATTGAAAATGTGCTAACAGTTTATTTATAATGGATAATAACAAAAGGTAAAATTGTTTGTCATGATCATAAATTAAATAATATTAGTATAATAAACAGCATCGATCGATCTCTCCGCTCCCACATTTGTTGTCTGTGCACCGGGACGGTGAGATTATCTGATTAAGTTAGTCACTTAATTCTTTTCTTTAATTTTTCTCACGCATCTAGCTATGCACGAATATTTCAATCTTGCTGTTGATTGCATGAGTTTTTTTAAATTGTTAATTATATTCTTCTAAATGTTAGTGATTACGAGTACGGTATTGTTATCACTTAGTCTCAGCACATACATCATTTAATCGAAGGTAACGATTGATTTATTAATTAGTATTGGCCGGATCAAGTGTAAGACATTAATCTCGTGATACATTCACCTCAGCAAAATTTCCATACAAACTAAACAATAGCCGCTTTAACTTTAGCATTGACATGATATAGAATTGCTGTAGGTAAATCATGGAAGCTTGCATGTCAGTAACTAGTTGGAATAAAACCACAGCTAAAATTGTAAACAACATGTCTTACACTTCGCTCTGGTTATTGTCGAGAGCGTTGAGAATTTACAATTATTTACATACGAACCAAAAAGTTAATTAAAATCAAAGTTGAATTCAATCCGCGATTGTGAGAAATATTAGGTGCTTCGACACATTATAATAGCCGGATAGATGACAGGGGTGGATCTAAAACGTGTGTTGGTGTGTGTGAACAGAGCAATTGGACAGAATCGAGGAGGGAATGGACCAGATCAACGCGGACATGCGTGAGGCAGAGAAGAACCTCTCGGGCATGGAGAAATGTTGCGGCATCTGTGTACTGCCCTGCAACAAGTTCGTTATTTCAACTTATTTATACAGCGACTAATGATTTGACAAACTGACTTATGGTATATCAATTTTTTTTTCAATAATTTTACTCTAGGGTAGGTAATCAACCCATTCACCATCTGCTATACATATTATATCTTTCTCTAATTCTCTAATCAAACTACATATTACATAGTAGGCGTTCCTTGATACATATTCTATTTTTGTCAAATTCTCTAATCAAACTGTTCGGTAGTAGGCTTCCCTTCATATATGTTATAAGATGTCATACCAACCTGTCTATTTTATATTCCAGGGGAGCATCGTTCAAGGAAGACGACGGCACGTGGAAGGGCAACGACGACGGCAAGGTGGTGAACAACCAACCCCAGAGGGTGATGGACGAGCGCAACGGTATAGGTCCACAGGCCGGGTATATAGGAAGGTCAGTAACATTGGATTGGAAATATTTTGGAACGTAACATTTTAAGGGCCCTCAAGTTGAAGATGTACTTGTAGGAAAGAGGGTAGAAGACATAATTAATAAAAATGCAGGTATTACGATATAGATGTAATTGAATCCACAAGAACAGGTCTAATTTTATCAATTAAGGACGGTAACTCAAACTAATCCCTTTTTTTACAATTTAATCAGCGATAGTATAATCTAAGATAAGATAAGTCATCAACTATAAATTGCACTGAGGCTAATTTGTAATTGAGAATAATAATTAATTCGTTTGCACAAATTAATTATCCAAAGTGTCAAGGATAAGCCAGTAGCAGAGTACAACGAGTGCACCGTGCCACGCCAGAGCCAAGACTGCCTTATCGGAACGTGGTCTTCTCACACCGTCCCTGAGGGGCGGTGGGGAGTGAAATCCGGGGCTTTTTGGCCCCCTCATTCAAGTTATCCATCACCGTGTGCAACGGCACACGTGTCCCTTGAGTGGCCGTTATTGGCCTGTTGCATCTTATTTTTTAGGCACCATTTGTGCCGTCCTCTGCGTAGCTCTTGCCGACTAGGATTATGCCCGGCCAGCGTTCTGCGCGTGGGTGGCTCTTGGGTTGGTCATCACGTGTGTTGTGGTTCTTGGTTTCCCGCGACTTTTATTAACTCTCGCGGGTACTGCCTTATCGACGATCGCTCCGACCCTTTTATACAGGTAGGAAAACAAGTCGAATAGTGGGGAGATGGATGACGCGTTCGGTGGCGTGGTCGGTGCACGTGCTGCTTGTGAAATTCTTGCTACGCTCGTACGACGACTCAGGCGCCGTCATAGTTACATGAATTGTTTACCAATCAAATGACTCTTAGTTAGTAAGTAAGTGATTGTAATAAGTATAGCGCTACCCATCCACCGGTAATCAATTGATAACCTAATTTTTTATATTAACGGACCCAGATTGATCACGATTATCAGATGAATCACTTTTGTTCGTTTGCGCACACCAATAAATGATTGCTAACAATCTTCTAATGTCACGAAATTGTATAATTGATATAAGAAGGAAAAAAAATATTTCTTCTACAGCTTCCCATTTATATTTCTGTATATTTCTGAGAAAACAATATGTTAACCCTATGAAGTTAATCAACATCAAACAGGGAATAGCACGTGTTCTACGAAATGGAGTCGAGAAAACGTCTAAATCTGATGCTATCTTTCCTTTGGCAGTCGCATACAACATTGTTGTATCCCATAAACATTTATGAAAGTATGCCTAATACTCGACTCGTTAAACAATAATTATCTCTTAAGCAATTACATTTGAGTTATTTTACTTTGTGTTGCTTTAGCCCCGGAATCACCCTCGGAAGTTAATCTTTTTCAAAACGGTAGTCATGGCAACATCCAATTACAGGATAACAAACGACGCCCGCGAAGAGGAAATGGAAGATAACATGGGCCAGGTGAACACGATGATCGGCAATCTGCGCAACATGGCACTCGACATGGGCTCCGAGCTCGAGAACCAGAACCGCCAGGTCGACCGCATCAACCGCAAGGTAACATACACAACACTATTACAACCTTTATACCACTCTGGAATTTAATTACTTTGACTATCTGAAACGTGCACGCGATTTTGTTGTGTCTAAGAGGCAGCTAATGATTTAGATAGATCAGTGCCTCCTGCGAATTAATTGTGAAACAATGCACTAAAAACATTAAATTCTGAGATGCCAGATTAATTTATCGAATGGGTCGTCAAATTTAGACTATGATAATATATATATTTTATAATATAGTCACAACAACAAACGAAATCGCGTGTATGTAAAAATGAAATAAAAATCTTTTATTATCTTCAAGAGAACTTTTGAAAAATATTTATATATGTTTTTATTATAAAATTATTGCAGTCACAGGGAAATTTATACTATGAGATATAAATTTTGCTGTAGCTCACATCCTTCATTGACATTCACCACCTGTGTTTGTGCCTGTCTATCACCTTAGCAATGGAAGAATGAATAGAATCATTTACTCTGCGTCTCTGTTAAACTGTCTCTATCTTCCAGCTTATTGGCCCTCAAAATTTCGATAACTCGCTTGCTCGGTGTCACAAGTGTCACAAAATAGATACATAGAAGGTCCGCTCATTATAATACTTTGCACATGCACTTAAGCGCACGTACGTGCAATCTCAGCTCATATAACAATCTCTAGCATGGGAAGTACGGTCGCCAACGTAAGCGTGCATGAATTTGATTGTTTCTATGGAGCGATCCTTCTGTGATTATCATTTTTAAATCGGTGTCACTCGGTCACCCGTCCTCTTCACTCGATGCATGGTCTCTTTCATACTGTGTAGTGTATGCGGTTAGAAAACGATTGGTTGTTGTGAAAATTCTCAATGTGTGTTTGCCAGCATTCATAACATGTCCACTGACAATTTCAGAACACATCTATCCTCACTGTCATTATATACGAAAGTGTTGCTAGTTCACACCAACCGACTGACTAACAAACAAACCTTCAAATAGAACCCATCACTAACACTCATTCACATCAAATGTCTAACATAACATGTGTATAATTTCAAAAAACAGCGATTACTGATCACACATTACAACTTAGGATTGCCATTTTTATCCTCAAACTTTACATTATATTTTATTTATTTTTATTTGTATACCGAGGTGTATGGCAACCCTAACGATACATGTATAAGTCGCTGTGAATTGAACATTTAGCAGAAACAAAACACGTGTTCTATATCTTAGGGCGAATCGAACGAAACGAGGATAACGCTGGCGAACCAGCGCGCACACGAGCTCCTCAAGTAAACGACGGCGGCACACAACATGTCACACACACTACACGGTCTCGTGGTCCTCGGGGCGGACCGGCGCCGCCCACCGGTTGTAGGCACCATTACACTGCTATATTATTATTTTTAATCCTATCAAATGGCCTGTCATACCTAAATAGATTCCTTCCTGCTGGTCTTAGAATAATTAAAATCCAAAATCTTTATGCCCTTAGAGAATGTTAGATAAAAACTTGTAATTCTTTTTAAATTTAACGGTATTTTCGATGGTTCTGCAACCGGTGTCAATTTAACTTCAATATCTTCAATACTTTGCTTAGTGTCTCCTCAACATTAAGATACATTTATCCAAAATGTATAATAAGGTATATATTAGCATGCTACTGTATTAAGTGAACACTTTTCTGTTAACATATTTTGATTACTTATCATTATAGTCTTGGTTTTCACTAGCATAATTATTATTATCAAACGCTCAATTAATTACATACGTTATGTAGTTATTTACAACAAAAAAAACATGTATTTTAATGTTGAGTGTTTTCCCATATTTTTGTCAAATTGAGAACTGCTGTAGATTTTTTTACTTTAAAAAAAATGATATTAGACACATATATTATAGTATTTAACTATCCAAATGTAATCAAAATATATAGAAAAGTTGCAAAATGTTGTTCGCTCGACATTTTTTATTAGCTTCTATAAATCTCTAAAGATTCACTATATACATATAAAAATACATTAAATATGTTTGGTGCTCATTTTTTGCAGTATGACATGTTATAGTTAAAAAATAATATTAATCATCTCATATATTAATCTCGTATACCTTTAATAATAATAAATTAGTACCTACATTATTGAATAATTATAAAGTTGAGGCGGTGAAAATTATTTTGAGAAAATGCATTTACCCGTTGTTAATAAACATTGTAGTGTTACCGTTACTGTTGCTTAATGACTGTTGAAATATTGTTTCACGCAAAATTTACTTAATTACATAATATATTTACGGATCATTATCCAAAAACAATGAATCACAGAACACATCAACACATGAATCTATCTACTCACATACAATTTGATTGTTATATTAAGAAAAACTGTTTCCTGTAAGTTATAACACCAATCAATGCATTATAAAAAGACAACAGTAATCTAAACTAAACTAATTTCGTGCTATATTTTTTAATATTCAAAATAGTTATTTTCATAAGAGAAAGATGTATAAATGGGCTAAGTATGTAATAGGTATGAGTTGATATGTGATAATAGTTTGAAACTAAGTAATTAGTGCGTAGTCAGTCACAATTCTTCAACAATAAATTTACTTCTTAATTTATACTTACTACATCAGATCTCATTAATTTCCAATACTCATTTCATAGGAGCATTTATGTATACATATTTATTGTATATTCTGGACTGATTATTGTAATTTAATTACCAGTTATAGTAAATTCATAGTCAACATTAGTTGTATATTAGTGAAAAACAACAAATCAGATGTTCAATATGGGTCAATCAACGGGTCATGCACATATCCTTGCTAGGAAGCAAATGAATACATATCTGCTTCTATGGAATAGTGAGATGTTACACAATAATGTTTAATGTAACAATTGTAAACATAATAGCTGAATATCATAAATTAGCGATAAATTAATCTATAATTCATAACTTATTATTTAGTAATTTTTATTTATTTTTGTGAAATAAAACATGCAATAAATGGTATTTTAAGTTATTTATTTTCCCTTATTTTTATTTAACTATCATAATAGGTTTATTTAAACATTAGCATTGTACTAACAAAATCACAATATACTAGATAAAGTGAAATACCGTACGAGCAATAAAATGCGTGTTTGATATAAGATTGTCTTACTTAAGATAGGCACAATATACTTTATGTAATAAGGTTTTTGTTGTTATTTCCTTAAAATATCTTGTTCAAATTATAAAGCAACATATAGTATTAAAAGCAGCTTATTCGTTCAACAAAAATATAAATAATTAAGAAACTATGGAACAATACCACGAGACTGGCACACATTTCAAAACACAAATACAAACACACAACACGTCGGTGATGATCGTGAGTATATACTATATTTTTTTCAATATTATATCACATTTTTAAAGCAGCACAGCTTTTTTTAATAAGTACAAATAAACAGCACAATTTGGCTTCTGTATCAAAACTTCGATCGCTGTTTATGCGATACAATTTAAATATTTGATGACACCGCTTGAAGCCTAAAATCGCTAAGAGATAACAGGCTTTACGAATTAAGTATTTAGTTTTATTGCAGTACCAATTGCGCATGGTAACGCAGCATAATATTATTTGAATAAACATACTGGAATAGCTATTGTAAATATAAATATTAAACAACTACCAACATAAAAATACATTCTACTTTTGTACAACGTACTAAATCAAATCGACTTGATTACAATCAATGAAAAAGCAATTATTTGAATGTTTTCTGTCGATGGAAACCTATCTGGTTTCGTTACGTGAAATGGGTTAAAGCAAGTCTTGTAAATAACAGATTTTAAGATACCCCCGTCTCTTTTTCTTATATGACGTTAAAAAGTAATAGATGTATTTAAACAGAACCAAGATTTTACTAGACTTGCTTTAATCCATCTTACATAATAAGGGAGTTCTAGTTCAGGCATCAATAATAAAATCAAAATTATGTAAATTATAGCGTTACATATGCTTCTCACAAAATTATATTCATCAGTTTATAATACCTAACATATATCGTTTACTAGCTTCCGCCCCGCGGTTTTATCCGCGTTTCTAGGAAAATTAACGTTTTTCCAGCATAAAACTTATACTACATAATATGTTAACCCAGGGTATAATGTATCAGTGCCAAGTGCCGTCCAAATCTGTTCAGCCAATATAGGGTAATATCTATAAGTAAGTGCTATATTTGATTAAGAACAATCGATTATACTTCACGAATTGTTATTATTTGAATAGAATTAGCACCTGTTTTAATATTTTGTTAAATAATACTGCAAAATACGCAGATATTTAAAACATAATATATTGTAATGCTTATGTCGAAGGTGTTACGATTCAAAATGCTGAATGCAAACATGTGCCTATAATATATGTATGTTATAGGGTGAAAGCAACGAGACGCGCATAGCGGTCGCCAACCAGCGAGCGAACAAACTCCTCAAGTCCTAAGCAGATACTGTGATTCTTCTGTAAGTCCTATGTTGGTAAAATGACGCTACCATATTATGCCTTTTATATTTTATCTATTGTTATTATTCAGAGAAAACAACCAGTATTCGTACAACAAATATTATTATTGAGACATAAAAACGGTCACTTTTACAGTTGTCTGATAACTCATATCTGAGATAAATTTATAGCAAATACAATTTACATATTTTCTATAGAGAAACTGTCACATCGCCATTTTATTTGCCAGTTACATATTGTATTACAGTTTCGTATATTTATTTATTTTGATACATCATTTAGTGTAGCGTCATTTTAACGGTCCGATAAAGATAACTTACGTAAGTACAGTTATATAGCTGTGAGAAAGAACAACGATGCAATAAATTTGTTTATTTTACTATATTTACATTTAATTATAAAATTGTAGCATGCATTTCGACTGCCGCACGTTCCTAGTATTTAACTTATCATAAAATGTAATATTGTATAACTGTACTTGCTTATTTATTTTTCATAATATGCTCTTGCCTTATTTCTATGTTACGACTTTCGGTATGTGATGACAAAAATAAAGTTAATAATATCTTACTTTATTTAAGTGCTTTTCATTATTTGCGCGAAATGTTCTCATTTTTGTAATGTGCCAAAAAATAATATAATTTTGACTGAAAATACCTGTCGCAGTTTTATATTTTGAGGCATAGTATTTTTCCCCATGTCCAGAAGACTAATACCTGCTAGTTCGTGCAGGAAGACTTCAGATATTATAATCATTAATCAGTACATTATATCCCATATAGTAAACACAAAGAGTACGCTTTATGACAGCTGAATCAATAACAAATATGACGATGTTTAAATGCGTGTGCGCACCCAACATTTATTAATAATGCTTAAATAGACTAGACCGAGGAGTTATGAAACTTTGGAATTGAGCCTTCTTGGACTAACATATTCAGCTGAACTTTTAGGTGAAGCTATAATTTTCATTTCGGTCATAACTTACCATGGACCAAATGGTCCAGGCAAATGCCTGCTCATCTAACACAAAACTGAGTTTGCATAAAATCGTGGTGTCTCAAAAAAATCAAATTAATATATTGCACATATCACACGATTATATGTATGTTGCACTCGAGTCGTAATTTAAATTTCTTTAATTAGCACCTTATTATTGTACACAAAACGAAAGACATAAGGTCGATTATGTAATTAAAGCTCAAATATATTAATTTTCTATCTATATAAAACATATAAACGTAGGTGTACAATTAAGTGCAAGGAAATTATAGATTTTTAATCTATGCCTCGAATTACTGCACTTCACTGTACATAATAAAGAAATAAAATAATTCACATAGTTATATATTATCTCTGTATCAAAAAGTCTTCGTGTTAAACATATGTATGTGAGTTAATATAAAATAAATATTAGTATTTTAAACTTTTTTGTTTGTGATAACATATCGCATTTTTTTGATAACGTACCGTACATACTAATTGTTCCGCGATAATAAGATATTTAAAAAGAAGAAATTAATATTGCAAAAATAGCATAATTTCGTTTGTTAGATTAAGATAATGGTGCCTGAATTAATTATATAATTTTATTTTTCGTGATTATTTTCACATATTGCATTTAATAAGTTACAGGAATACATAAAGTTATTGCTTCGTTCTTAATTTTGTTTAAGGTTATGACGTAGGAACTATATAACGCCAATTATATATAAGCACTTTTTACACGGACTCATTAATTAATGATTAGTGCCTAATGTTATGAAATTATATAAAGGCTTCCATCATTGATCCGTGTGAAACGTCTCTTATATGCATTAATTATTAAAGCATAGCATTGTTATGTGATTACAAAATATAGCGCAATATGTTATACATACATAAAAAATATTAAAAATAAAATATTATAAATAGTTGAATATTTAAAACTTTATTATTACTTAAAGTGTATTGTTGTAAGTAACGAATAAAATGTACCGGCCTTAGGAGTATTGAGTAGGAATGTAAAAGGCAAAAACGGCTTGAAAAAATTATATTATACTCGTGTACCAGCTAGAGTTAAGAGTTAAGAGTTTTCGAAATTTTCTCTATGTCTTTTTCTCTCAATCGTATTAGTTTCTAAGTGTAATCGGCGTGGGGATATTTATCTAAGTATGAAAAAGTTAAATGGAAAATGTATTTTATCAGAGTTGTATAATATTTAACTATGCACTGCTGTTTTATAAAGATTTATGTTACTCATGGCTTTTTCTCATCTCATTTCAATATTTTCTCAGATAATAAATGAGATATTAAATTAGTTCATCATAAAACAGCAGTGCACACTACAACGTTGTAGACTTGGTTTTTTAACTACTAATCAATTTATCCAATAGATGTATAAATTTACCGCCTGCATAAACTATATATTTGTTTTATTCAGCCTAATATTACTTAAATAGTGTAATTATTATATCTATTTAACAAATAGTAAATGTTAATTTCCAATTACACTATTGATTTGTTAAATTACACCAGACTTGTATTATTTACAATACCCTGTCCTTATAAAAGTTTACAAAATAAAACTTTTTTAAGTATTTTTATTGTTTTTATTAGAAACAACATAACAATATTTACATAAAAATAGAAATTACACTTCAAAAGAAAGGTATTAAAAACAATCGTTAGATAAATAAGAATACTTTATAGCAACAAGGCACTTCATTGGCTACTTACAATTGTAAACATTTCATTTAATTATAATCTAACAATATAGATAATGTCAACTTTAATCGTCTATACATAAGTCACAATAGGTATAAAATTTATTGGTTAATGATACTTAAGCATTATACGTTTTCTCCTTACACTTAGTGGACATAACCAAATGTTCTTTATTAAAAACCTATCTTGAACAACTTTTAGTCGCGAAACAATTTTTTTTTAACCCAACTTATGTTTTGAATATGACATCAGCAATACACCCTGTAACATTACATAACATTTTACTTATATATCTACATTAGTACAACCAGACCCAGGACAAACAGACATGTTCATGCACACAAATGTTTGTCCTGTGTGGGAATCAAACCCATGATATGTGGCGTGAAAGATATTGTGGTTGGTATCTTTTACCAACCACGCCAACAGGCCCGTCAGACAAAGGTTATTAGGTACCTATGTGATAATGGTACGAATTTCGAGACGGCCAAATTAGTTTATTTTGCATATTTTCATAGTCTTTTATCTTATGGCGTTTTACTGTGGGGAGCTGCAGCAGATATAGAATCTATAATTATATTACAAAAAAGAGCAATTCGTGCCATTTATAATATGGGTCCTCGTGAATCGTTAAAGGAATTATTTAAAGATATAAACGTTATGACTTTACCTTCACTATACATTTATGAAAATATAATGTTCATACGTAAAAATATAGAATTGTTTAAATCAAAAATGGAGTTACATAATATCAATACAAGACAAAAAGATAAATTAGTTGTTCCGTATTTTAGACTAGCCTAAGTTAAAAAGTCATTTCTTGGAAGTAGTGTACGCTTTTATAATAAATTACCTCTCTCAGTTACCAAGATGACTGATTTCAAATTCAAATCTCACATTAAGAAAGTTTTTAAAGAAAAAGCCTATTACAAGGTAGCTCATTACATTGAAGATAAAGATGTCTGGAAAAAGCTGCACTCTGCACAAGTGCACCTTGTTCATACTTATACAAAAGCCAGTACTTAGTATTCTAAAGATACTATTTTTTTTTTGTTAAAATTTGAACTTGTTCAGGTTATTATTTTTTATTTATTTTTCTTGTTTTTTTTTCATCTTTTGTGTTTATGTGTATTATATTTCTTTAAAAATTGTTAAAAATTTAATGGAATATAAAGCCAATATTGTCAGATTGTCCAAAAAAATAAATAAAAAACAAAATATATAAAAAAATGTAACCTTGCTGAGTTTCTTGCCGGTTCTTCTCAGTTGAAGGCGACTTCCGAATCGGTGGTAACTTCAGTAGTTTCGACGTTCATAAGTGCCCTCTTAGGGCCTAAACTGAATAAATGGCTTTGACTTTGACTTTGAATGGCATGGATTCGACAAACAAATAGGTCCCTTATTATCTTTTTAGAGCAACATATAAATTTATAATAAACGGTGTCTTTTTGGATATAAATTATTATTGATGTTGAGTACCATAGATAAGATTGATTCTTTTTTATGAATATCAGTCACACACAAATATATCATATTTTGTTAGGATGAGATCAATGTACTCATGATTATGGTTATAAGGGCGCTTGCACACGTCAGACAATCGGTCGCCCGAATACAACCAAGGCACACATCAACAAATAGTCGTGCCTACATAAGATGACGTTAGCGCGGTGCCACTAACTCGTACGGCTATAGAATATTAGCTATTACCTAGATTGTATATTGTCTATTTAAAATTATAGTTCCTTCCAATCCAGTCTACTCGAAGCGATGAATTGAATCTTAAATCGCTGTAAAAAAATATAAATAAAACTTAAATTAAAAGTATTAGTGGTATTAGCGAGATTCATGTAATTAGGTATCATCATCTCAGCTGCAAGACGTCAACTGCTGGATATAGGTCTCCCTTAAGGATCTTCAATAGGACCGGAAATGGAAATACTTAGGAATACATGAACCGAAACTATTTCAAATAATAGGTAAGTACATATCGAACAAGGTAAGTAATATATATGCAAAAACTATTTTACCCAATTCCGTAGCAATTTCAAGTGCCACCATGAGTGAAAATCCAAGAAGGGAACAAACAAATTGCAGCAAGCCAGTGCTGCGCTTCCAAACCTCGAAGAACACCACGTAAACTAACGTTCCACACGCCAGACCCTGAAAATTTTGAAACTAAAATTAAGAAACCGTAAGCTAGATATGTATATGTTGTGGAATCATAAATTGGTCAGGCCGAGCATATTAATCACAATTTTTTTATTCACCTAGGTGGAAATACTCATCAATATGAGCAACCTACTATGGGACTAAACCTGAAATCGCGAAAAATATGTTAAAGTTGTTTGTATTGACGAGTAGGTACTTAGGTACTTCCCTTTTGAAGCATGGCACTGTAGGTGAATTACAAATAATAAATAAATATTCTGGAACATTATTCCTCACACACGGCCATCTGACCCCAAACTAAGCAGAGCTTGTTCTATGGAAGCCAGATAACTAATAAATAAAAATAATCCTGTATAGGTAATCATCTCCTACGTTTCTCCTAGCGAAAATGATAGAGTCAATGTTATATTTCTCGCATTTGGAATGGACCATAGTAGAATGTCCTCTTTAAGTAAAATATTACTTAGTTTTGTTGGAAATGTTCCAACAATATCGCTGTTTCGATTCTTAACTGCTTGACACCTTAGATATTCTTACCGTAAGGTGACTTAGTAAAACTTGCCGACCTCTGTCACAAATAGCTACAAAGAACCTTGTATTGTTCATTAATTTATCTTTTTTGCTTCATCTTTAACAGTCAGACATGCAAGTGTAATTTTCAATGAAGCCCCTCAATAAATTATTTACGAGAAATGAATCAAATCTGGAGCATCAATTTTGCATTTTGGCTTTACCTACTGAGGTTCACAGACTTACCGACAGTTAGCTAGCTTCTACCTGCGATTAATATTTTTTATATTATTTCAGAGTATGGCTCTAATATCTATGTGCGCAAAGTTTCATGAAAATCCGTTCAGGTATTGCCGTGTGATTGATAATCATAATTATCCACAAAATTACGCCTACGTAGATACGCCAACATCTTGACATTTTTTTTTCGAACTTACCTGTAAAATAACTGAGTAAAGTCCCGCTTCAGCTGCTCCCGCGCCGCCCACAAGTAGTATCCCGATGCCGATTCCCAGCGCGGACATAAAGGAGAAGGTGAAGATGTAGATGATCGACAACCAACGCTTCGTGCTGGCTGCCAACAACTCTACGCCAATACAGAACGAGATGATGTACTTGTGGGCCGATACTGCTCCGAACATATACCTGCACGTGGGAATTTAGCTTTGAACGAGTATATTAATACATACTTACCTAGGTACTTACTTAATAAATGTTAGGAAAATGAAATAGCATTTTCTTAATGTTTAGTAGTAAAAGTCGGGGCGATTTTATTTTAAGCATAGGTAAGTTCAATTCCCCTACAAGATACTTAGTGGAAATAATTTGTTAAGGAATCTTAAACATCAACTTCCGTAAAATGTCGGGAACGCAAACCCACACTTGCATAGTATTTTATTACCTAAGTGTGTAGTAGGATGTTGAAATAATAAATTACTATGTACCTACTTAGTACCTATCATAAATGTGACATCTCAGTACGTGCTTTATGAGCAAATAACTGATGATCACCTGTCTTATAAATGAGCTACAGTCGTTCAATGCATAATATTTTGTTTAAACTAACTTGTCCTATTGCCACATCGCTTCGGGATCTAAAATCTTTAGAACACCTTGTTATTCGTTGACGTTATGTATTAAAACTTTCAATACCTAGCTCAGCGGTTGATAGTGATGGATCGACTAAGTTACAACAAGGCCATAAGCGAATATATTTATATCTCTTATCGTTCGTTGGCCATCCCATAGGTTTTAACTTGAGCCGAGGCCCAGCCATCAAGCATGCACTATTAGTTTGAATAGATTACAAGCTGTGAGGGCAAACCTCTTACTTACTATAATAACTAACATTTAATTAAGGGTATCTACAAGGGGGAAATGGGACATTACTTACAGCGTTTTTCAAAATTCAACGCTTAGGTCACAGGTGTCAGACTGGATTTTCTAAAAGTGCGTTAGCGGGCCAGACTCAAAGTAAACACCTACTAAATCTATAGGTACTAATATTATAAAGCTGAAGAGTTTGTTTGGTGGAACGCGCTAATCTCAGGAACTACTGGTTTAAATTGAAAAATTATTGGATTAGCGTTGGATAGCCCATTTATCGAGGAAGGCTATAGGCTACTTTTTATCCCGAGAAAACATAAGAAAATAAGGAACGCGGGTGAAACCACGGGGCGGAAGCTAGTTGTTAATATTATTGATCTTTATTTGGTTGGGCAGGTAATTTGGTACCTAAGTACCTACATAATAATATTATATTATATTATATTTGGTGATCTCAAAAACCAAGGAAATAAAAATATTATCGTACACCAGTATTTACCCGTATTCACCAGTACCTAATATTTTATCATATAATAAATAATAATCGTAATTATCAAATTGAATAAGGCAATCGATATACGATAATTATGATAACGAATTTATGAAATGGTTATTAATTTAATCTGATAAATAGCCTCAAAATGATTTTATCAGATGAGGTTAGAGATAGAGGTTAAATATAAGTAGATAATTTCTTTGTATTTTTTGATAAACATATTATTATAGGTAAACAATGTTTACTAAGTACCTAAATGGATGACTTACCTACAGTCGAAAAAGAGCATTGCCACTTATATTGTCGAGAACCAGGCTGGCCACTGTCCACAAAAATAGCCTTATGGTGGTCATGCTTGAAGATTGTTTACTGTATATCTGTACTTTGAAAAGTCTTAACACTTAATCAAAATAACGGTGTATGTCTTGTCAACCAAATGTGCAACGGAACTAACGTACCTAACTGCATCAAATTACTATCAGAAGCTATCACGAGTTCGGAACCATAAAGAGTTCGAAACCATAAAGAGTTCGAAACCATAAAGAGTTCGGAACCCTACGACTTGCGTGGTCCAAGCATTATTTTAAGTATGCGACTTACTTACCAAACATTACCTACTGAAGATTCCAATCCAACAGCAAGACCTTCGAACAGTTCGTGTATTGACAACGCTAAGACAATCAATAGCCCTCTGAGAGCGGATACAATGGAATCCTCTTCCGATGAATCCAAGACCAAATGACTATGGCCAACATTCTGCAACTTGTTTGTAGCTGTCATCGGTGGGACTGGCCCTTCGGAATGGTCATGTTCATTTATACTTTTCCGTAAACTGAAGGGTCGTGAGAATGTGGTGTCTGCCGGTTGTTTATTACGACTGTTTATGTACAAGTGCACTAATTCCTCTATTAAGTACATCATGAAGAATCCACCACACATAATAAGCCCTGCGATGTAGAAAGGCATTTCTGGGAGCTCGCCAGCATCTAGAACAATTAAAACATATTTTTAGGGTTCCGTATCGAAAGGGTGCCAACGAGACCATAATCCTAGGCTTTGTGTGCTTACCTACCACCTACGGCCATATATCATTTTGACGACCTATTGAACATAAAACACATAATTTAACTACATCTATTGTATAGCTGTTCGCAAAAATCAATACGTCTATCAGTCAGTCTATCTGTATGTCTGTCTGTTTACCCGTGCGTATCGTCACGTCACGAGTCTAGCTGGTAATCAGAATGACTAGAATTTTATATTTTATATTGTTAATCTTATATAGGTATAAAGTTCTCGTATCACAATTTAGTTACCATACTCCTCCGAAACGGCTCGACCGAATTTTATGAAATTTTGTGTGCATATCGGGTAGGTCTGAGAATCGGCTACTATCTATTTTTTAAACCGCTACGTGAGTGAAACCCCGGGGGACAGCTAGTCTTATATATAAAATTCTCGTGTCACAACGTTACTTACCACACTCCTCCGAAACGGCTTGACCTATTTTTATGAAATTTTATATGCATATTTAGTAGGTCTGAGAATCGGCCAACATCTATTTTTTAAACCGCTACGCAAGTGAAACCGCGGGGGACAGCTAATAACATATAAACTCTCTATTCCTAACCTATGTTAGGTATTGAAGGAATTTGATCAAAACGTAGTGATAAATGACTAATGCGTTAATTTGTAAGTAAACTTACATTCGTACAAATATATTTTGCGATGTTATTTTCGCGACATGGTGCTAATGCAATCATTTAAGTAGGTAGGCACACCTAAACTAATACAATTTATATTATAGCTGGTCAATTTGTCAACTCAACTGGAGCGTTTGGTTGCGTGCGTGTTTGTCCATACAAATACTTAAGTATTGTTTATTTTATACAAAACCATAAAAAGATAAAAAATGTGGTTATCACCATGTGATTGTAAAAAAATGAATAACTTTTCAAAGGAAGATTCCATTAATTCCTAGTTGCACTATCCAGGCCAAATTTAATGAACTTTGTAAAAAGTTTTATCATTCTGCTCCGTATTTGTTTTGTATATGTAACCCTTCCAAGACATTTTCCTACAAAAAAAATGACAAAAACTATTCGGATGTCCGGAAATGTTTTGTTTATTAGAGTATCTACCTACGACGTCAATAGATAGTGAAGAACTGAGATGTTAGGAAGGTAAACATTTACCGGTTGGTATCATAACAAGTTACTAGAATGAGGTCTCTAAGGTTAGTATGTAGAACTTGCTTAGGTAGGCTACGTATTTTTATTATGCTAATAAAAAATAAATTAATATTATTTAAACATCCCATTAACTATGTTTGTTGGGTTGTATAATGAACATTCTGGGTCAGTTAAATATGATATTTTTAACGACAAGTTTCATCATTTTAGAAGGTTTACCTATAAGTACGGTCATTTTCATATAAAAATCCATTGAAGGTTATACCTTTAAGCACTACTATTGTAGTGCTTGATAATCCTTTGTTTTATTTGTTATTGTCTAATATAATTTGTCAATATCCGTTTTATATTGTTTCCTCGCTTTTGATTGTAAGAAATAATGTTAAATTTGATTTGATTTAAGTTTTACGATTTTATTTTCATTTTGTTTATTTAATTTAATTTTTGTTTGCTTAAAAAAAAAATGTTTTTTCTTTTATATAGATAAGTAATTGTAATTATTTGGGTATGTTGCTAATAATTGGATGTGCACCAAGCATTTTGTTGTGTAAAGTTAGCAATATAAATATGTGTGTATCATCTGTTGGCAATCCTTAAAATAAAATAAAATAATGCCAGTGCCTAGTAACGTTGACTTCGAATGGGACGCGCGTCCCAAAACCACATAATAAAAAAAATGAATTCCAGGAATCGCGAGTCAAGTTACACAAACTTCACTGAGTAGGTACATCAAACATTTAAAAATGATGTAGGTACCTACCAAACTATTTTTGATATAGGTAAGCAATCAAAACTGGTACTGATACTGACCTTGTAACAATTCAATATTTTCATCAATTTCCGGTAACAAATGCATAAATGTTGTCGCAAAGAGCACTCCACCACCAAACGCCAGCAGACCCATCACCAGCTGATTGGAGGAGCGAAGGTTCGAGTCGACGGACTTGGTGAACCAGTCAAACTTGAGGGATATGATCAAGGGGAGACATCCTACCGCCATGGATATGCTGAATAAGCATACCAGTGTTATTATTTTTGCCATTAAAACGTCACCCGACACATCCATTGTGAAACTCATTATAGTGTCAGTTTTGATTTTAATCCGAGGTTACAAAGAGTGGGCGAGGTATCGTACACATTCAAAATTGCTGCGCGTGTATCGTACCACTTCAGTCGCGGGCGCAGTCTGCTCGGCTATACCGCGATTACTCGACTGGCTGCGGCTGGCTGGCTGACTGAGCTTGCTTCCTGCGACTGTAGGCGGCCACCTGATAAAGACTCATTATTTATTATTAATGATAAAAACGACAAGTAGTTTATTCGCGGTCGCATCAGGTAGATGCCTCGGCGTGATACATTTACCTACCTACATAATCATTTGCAAAGGGGATATTACAAGCTTATATTTAGTTTCTTTTTATACCTAAGTGGTCACCATTTATTTTATTAATATCTAAGTAATAAGGGTTATGGAAATTTTCATAAAAACGATCTTTTAAATTACTATACTAGCTTCTGCCCCGCGGTTTTACCCGCGTTCCGCGCATAGTAGGATGAGTTAGTGATATAAGTAGTACCCTACCCTACCTTCGTGCATCCTTCCTCACGATGTATTCCTACGGGAAGCCCCAGCTATTTGTACAATAAGAACCTTTATTTTGAAAAGTGCTTGGACCCTGCGCTGAGAACTGTGTAACGTGAGCAGGGAAAAACATGGCGTAGAATCTATTAATTAGGGACATACCTCTGAGACGCTAGGTGCAACAAGAGAAAAATCCTAAGTGAGAATTACTGAAATCGGACGATGGAATACCTATTTAATACCATATTACTGCTATCCAGCGTTATCAGTTTTCCTTAGACTTAGGCCTATGTCCAGCAGCGAACGTCTTGCGCCTGAAATGATGATGATGACTAGTTCCTTATTATTTCGCCATGTTTAAGGTGATGATAGCTCAACGGTAGTGACACCAAATGCCGTGAAGAAGTTCGTAGGCCTACAATGAGCTTGAGCTTTCGGTGAAGGAAAACATCGTGAGCAAACCATGGCACGGTGGAAGGATAAGTACTTATTTATACCTACATAGTATCTACCTGCCATACATTCTGTCTTCGAGGCTTTGTGTGTACCACCGTCTCGATCCCCCTTTTTTGGAATACCTCCCCTACATGTAAAGCGGGGGCGATTTTTTGTTAAATAAATATTATAAAGTTTTTACTTAAAGTGCGGCGGCAGCCGACAGAATGCGTTTGAATCACTGGATTAATCACGGAAACGACTCATCTTTTTTGATACGACTGTCCCTAAGTAAACTGTGCCTAAGAAAAAAC
This sequence comes from Tetheella fluctuosa, assembly GCA_951216915.1. Taxonomy (NCBI): domain Eukaryota; kingdom Metazoa; phylum Arthropoda; class Insecta; order Lepidoptera; family Drepanidae; genus Tetheella; species Tetheella fluctuosa. Next base: position 5,429,602 of record OX578231.1, on the reverse strand, counting down.
TGAACCTTCCGTAAAAGTCCCATCGAAATTGGATTAGCAAGCAGTTTCTATGTAAAGCCCATACGGATCTGGATGAAATTAGACATAGTAATTGATTATAGTCTGGAATAACACATAGGCTACTTTTTATCCCGGGAAAATATAAGATTCTTCGGGAACGCGGGTGAAACCGCGGGGCAGAAGCTAAAAAAATCATCTCTGGCTCTATCATTATGGTTTATAAACTTTGCCAGCGACCGCGGAAGTGGAGGGCAAAGGGGGCCAAATGCCCTTAATAACTGTGCACACTTATCAAGGACCGATGACAATACAATAATTTGATAAGGTTGTCCCATTATACTAACAAATATGCGAAAACCGACTCCCCGTGACCAAACTTTATCAACCAGTTTAGGTTTGCCAAGTTCGTGAGCGAGTCCGTAGCCCGACTCGCACTTGGCCGATTTTCGGGTGGCCGAGCCCACAACTCTTTAGAGGGCTGGAATCGCGCTTGGCCAAGCAAGAAACCTAGTTGCATAAGTTGCATTGCTATTGGCAATGCACCAGTTGCCAACCAGTTTAGGTTGCGTTCCCGTCACCTCATATACGAAGGGCCTTACAAAACTTGTTAAAAATAACCTACCTATTGTACCAAAATCAATAAAAAAAAAAAAATTGGATTACCATAATTTGGGCGATTATAGGCTACTCGGCGTCAAATTTTTGGCGTATTCAACCAGGCTAGACTTGACAACACTGTCTGTCTGTATTGCAACACTGGAAAACTGTCAAAAACAAAATTTATTCTAACTTTAGACGAGCGAGTTTTAAGTTTTATAGCTAAGATCATGCTTCAAATTTAAATAAGTATTTTAATAAAATAAAGAACGTTCTGATCTACAGTATTTTTTAATGATTTAAAGTAAGAAGTAGTTACGTAAAACACAAGTATGAGAAAACTATATGTTATTGCTGTGTTTACTATAATGACTTTATTTTTATGGGTCCACTGGAGTTCTAAAGATGTATTAGATAGTACCATTACATTACTCGAACAAAACAACGATTATGTCAGAAGAGTCCTAAATCAACCGCATAATAAAAATTGTAATAGTAAGTACTTACCTACTTAGTACTAAATAAATATTTGTTGAAGACTTTTACCTACCAAGTGAACTTACCACACTTCATAAATTTAACATATTTCAGAAGGCCCATTGCTGGTGATAATAGTAACCTCATATGTAGGACATGTAGAGCTGAGGAGTGCACATAGAAGAGCTATGCCACCTGAATTTTTGAATTCAATGAATGCTACTAGAATCTTTTTACTGGCAAAGATTCCTGACAAAGAAAAGTAAGTAACTATATTTTTTGTAACTCTCCCGTCATGATGTAAAATTGTTCTTTATAATAAACTAGCTGTCCCAACAGACGTTGTCCTGTCCAACTCATACACAAAATTTATCCAAATCGGTCCAGCCGTTTATCCTATCTCTCAAGTTGGACCAGACTGCTCACGGTGTGCCAATTTAATTTAAAATCGGTTAAGTAGTTTAGGAATCCATCGCGGACAAATATCGTGACAGGAGATTTATATATATTAAGATATCATTTGCAGATACATAACACAAGAAGCCATAAATAATGAAAGCAACATTTTTGGGGATATTTTACAAGGTTCCTTTGTAGAGAACTATAGGAATCTAACATACAAACATCTCATGGGTCTGCAGTGGGCTGCTACAGCATGTGTGAAGGCTTCATTTATTTTAAAAGTTGATGATGATATAGTCTTCAATCTCCAAAAAACTGTAGATCTCCTTAAAACACAAAGCAATACAAACAATTTGCTTATGGGCTACATTCTCAACAATACTAGTCCTAGCAGAAATAAGCAAAATAAGTGGTATGTAACTTTAGAAGAATATAATAGAAATGACTATCCACCATATTTATCTGGTTGGTACTATATAACTACTCCAAAAGTGGCAGCTGCAATATGTGATGAAGCTATATATCATCCATACTTTTGGATTGATGATATCTTTATAACTGGCCTACTCACTGAATCTCTTGGAAGGGAACTAAGACCACTTCCATATGATTATTGGCTAGAATATTATGAGTTACTTGAATGCTGCCTAACAGACATGATAAAAAAGTTTATAAAATGTGACTATGTTGTTGGGCCAAATGGTGGCAGGGATAATTTAATTCTAGAATTTAATGAAGCAATCAAAAACTGTAATGAAACAAAATGTACAAAACGACAAAAAAAGGAGTCACTGAATAAAACTTAAGCTTTTATTTATTCTAACATTTTAATTAAGCTAAGTTATAACGAGAGATTGGAATAGGTAGAGTATATCTAACTAAACTTAAGGTATCCAGTAATCCACATTGAACTCAAAACAATGTAATAAGTTACTTAAAAACAATAATTTGTTGGCAATGAATTCTTCATACTTGAGTGGGTTGATGTTATAGTTTCCTCTGGATTTTCAGTAACAATTGGTGTCCCACAAGGTTCCTTGGGCCTTTTTTTATTTTGACGATGTGAACAATGCTCTTTTAAAGTTGATGATTGGTTTACTGTTAATACTTTATTGTTCAATGAGAAACTTTTATTCTGCAGAAGAGGGCTATTCATGCAATTTACGACTGGAGTCTTAGAGATTTTCTTAGAGATATGTACAAATCCATAAATTATTATGACAGTACATATTTAAAAATTGAATTAATGATCAGAAAAACGTTCCTAAAGCCGGGTCCACTGCGCCATTTTTGCTAACACATAACGTATAACATAACCAAGGTCATGTTATTTTGGGGTGTGGCCGAACTGTTTTGTTCAGTGTCTTATTTGCAGAGTCAAACGTTATGTGTTAGCAAAACACGATGACATGGCGCAGCGGACCTGGCTTAAAACGGCGACAGTCCTAAATTGAACACTAGAAATAAGCAAAAACTTAGTTACCGCTTACCAGTAATTCAGCTCAGCAAAGTTACCCTTTCAGGGACAAAGTACCTACGTCTCTATAACAAAGTATAGAAACTAATTCAAGAAATTATGTAAGAAAGGCTACTATAAAGTTTCTGATTTTGTAGAAGACAAGAATGTGATTCAATTGTTTACTACATAGGCTATTATTTAAAAATAATGCTTTGAGTTTGAGTTAATTCAACTCCAATAAGTAATTTTTAAAACCCTCAAATCAAAACTGGGATTTAAGACTTACCAGTATCATCTAGTCTATGTATGTATAATACTTCCTAGAAGCTTTGGTAAAGCATACTGTGTCTGTCCAATCTCTGGTTATATAAAATTAATTTGTCATCAAGAATCCAACCAAGTGTTTACTACTGAACAACCGTTAACTATGCAGTCTTTGAAGCCTTTCATAACAAAGGAAGACTGATACCATTTAAATTCATTATTTGATTCAAGTTCATTAAATTGATTAATCTCATCATCTTGTTCATGATTTTCTATATGGCATTGCTCTAAATTCTGATTAATAATATCACCAAATATCTGAAATTCATTGCAACACATAATATTGTCCAGATTCTGTGCCTTAAAGTCTACAACAACTATCTTAGAGCTTCTGGGTATGCGACAACCACTGGAATATTGGAAGTTGTCACTGCAGACTATGGAGTCCTGATTTCCTATGGTCTTTTTCTTTAGAAAGACATACATGTTGGTTGGTGATAGTGTGTTAAAGAAAACTTTACTTAGTTGCTCTGAAGTCACCAATGTTCTGAAAAGAGAAAGAAATGTTAAGGTACAGGGAGAAAGCATGTAAACCCTTTTTCAATAGATTTCCAAAAAGGTAAACAATCTTTTTATGTGATTTATGTAAAATGTTGTAAGACATTAGCATAAATATACATATTAAATTAATTTATTTAACCTGATTGACATGTGTGGAACTGGTAATCTATACTAATATTTTAAAGCTGAAGAGTTTGTTTGAATGCGCTAATGCTCAGGAACTACTGGTTTGATTTGAAAAATTCTTTCAGTGTTGGATAGCCCATTTATTGAGGAAGGCCAGGAAAACACAAGATCTCTCGGGAATGCGGGTGAAACAGGGCAGAGAAGCTAGTTTTATACAAAACAAATTATAATTCATACATTTGGGAGCTACAATGCCATGGGCAGAGATACACATGTAAAACTTATAACACCTCTCAGTTGGCATTGGCGGTTAAGAGGTATTTGTGAACTGCCTAAGTGACTGTCAAAGCTGAGCCCTAGACTATTGTCTTTCTACTTTTATTTATATTTACTTACTGTTCTATTTGATGTTATGAATGTGAGACAAATAAACTTTATTACTATCATTAATATTTAAAAGTGTAATATGGGTAGGTATACATACCTATCCCTTCTAAATATTATAAAATGTGAAAATGTTTTGGGCTAATCTATAGACCAAACTTTGCTAAAAAGGCTTGATTACCGGTCAATACAATGACATCAATTTCTCTTGATCAATAAAATTAATAATTTATTTTTTTTGCAGATCATAAGGGGAGGCCTATGACCAGCAGTGGACGTCTTGCGGCTGAGATGATGATGATGATGAATAAGATTTATTTACCCATTAGTAAACTTACTTACTTCAAAGTTCAAGTTGTAAATTTCTATTTAATCTCAGATCAATTGTACATGAAGTGTCTTTATGTATTATAAATTAATCTTTGGAATCCACTCACCACCTGGAACACTACCATCTTGATGTTTTACACCTTCCATCCTTACCTCCTCCTCCTTCACCTTTTTAAGCTTCCTTTTGAAAGGGAAACATATCAAAAGCTAATCAGTTTAATGAAATGACTCACCTAAAAACATTTCTCTGGATCTTCTGATCAGTAGCAATGAAACTGGAATGACATTGAGGTTTATGGCAAGCGCTAGGTAACAGAAACCTGTACACTTCCTTGCATGTCACAGGTGTAGCACCCAGAGCTATGCAAACCTCTTCCGGTATTGAGGGGCCATTTATCTCCTGTAGAAGACTCTAAAATATACACAATATAAATGTACAACAATATATGTATACTGTATAAAAGGAGTTTTTAAATAAGCTCATAATGTATTTACCTTGAGGATGAAATCTAAATTATCCAATGCGGTGGAAGCAGCACGATAATGTCGTTCAGATTGATAACTATGTTTAAATTCTTCATCCTGTTCACATGATTTCTTCTTGTTTATAACGTACTTCAACCATTGGTAAGTGTATGGTATTTGGAGTCTCTGATAAGCAATAAACTTAACCAGTTCCACAATAATGTGACCACAGGATATTGATGTCAATTGATCTCCAATGTTCAAATCTATCATTATGGGCCTCAAATTCTGTGAAGAGGTCATGTTTTCTTTTCGATTTGTTTGATTCACACAATCTTATTATTCCTTAGGGTAGTACCGTAAAGCTAATTGAGTCCATTAAAACTTGAACATTCGATAAAAAGAGCCTAGAAATTAAATAACTTGGACTAATAATTATAAGTAAGTACCTAACTGAAAGAAAATAAAATAGAAAATTCGAATTCAAAATCAGCCGTTAGCCATTCTATCTAATCAGCACAGACCAGGGTTGCCATCCGTAGAACTTTTTTCCTCGTACGTATAAAAATCTCGTACTTTGGTTTTCAAAGTATTTCAAACCTCGGGCCTCGTACATTCATCAAGCTTTGTTATAAAACAAACAGAAAAAGCATAAAATGTAAATTTTATGAAAAAAACACATTTTAAAAATCAATACTTACAAGAAATATATGGCGAAACAGTTGTTTTGTTCTCACTATTTTTTTAGCTCTGAACGAACATGGAGTGCTCGGCTGCGGACTCCCTCCAGCATTTATGAAAACGAGTGTACTATTTCCGCGGAGATTGGAAGAATTATCCTCTCTTTCTAACATTGGAACCCGTATAAGTCTGTTGCAGTCGCACTCCCATCGAGCGTCATCACTACTTATATTAAATGTAATATAATAATAATGTATAATATGAAAAAAACATCCTGTATTTTTATGATACCGATCGAAGGGGTCAATCATGAGAACTAAATTCTTCAAAGTAACACGGTATCCTAACTAAATTAAAAGGAAGACCATGAAATTTAACAATAACACATAAGGTTCTAATCCATACTTAATATTTTAAATGCGAAAGTAACTCTGACTGTTACCTTTTGATGCCTAAACTGCTGAAGTGATCGCGATGAAATTTGTTACGCAGATAGCCTATGGTATAGTATATGTTTAGTTATATATGGTTTAGGTATATGGTATAGTTCACAGGATGCCATTTTCTTTTTTGTGATCTATCCAAGGCATTTGACTGCGTTGACCACCGTACTCTACTCCTAAAGCTTAAATATTATGGCATTCGTGGAGCGGCTCATGATCTTGTTTTATCTTATTTAGGTAATCGCCAACAAAAAGTAGGAATTAATGGTACCATATACAAGGGCTCCCTAGTTAAAATGGGGGTACCCCAGGGTTCGATACTAGGGGCATTCCTGTTTCTAGTTTATATAGTGTTTATATGGAAAATCATTATTTTCCATCTGTTGTAAATGGTCTCTCAGTGACCCTGAGTGTAAAGAATTTACGTAAATAAACGCTTACTATCACGTTTGCGTTTACTAAAAATTTGTATGAAAGAAATTAGTTCCATGAGTATTCCGCGAGAGGCGCTGTGCCAATTACTATAGAAAAATGTCGTAAACGCTAACGTGATAGTAAGCGTTTTCTAACGTCAATTGTTTACACTCGGGGTACTGATATCGTCCTGTTTGCTGACGATACTTCATTAATTTTCAAAGTAGATAGAAAAGACAAAGAACTACACTTTGATATGACAACTTTGCGTTCTTCTGGCACATACTTGCGACCATCAAAATAGGTTGGCATTTTTTTTTACGCTTAAACATATGTAAATTTAAACATATTAAAATTGTAGCCTTGTAAAAGGTTTTGAAAAAAAATACATTTTCAATAATTTAAGGCATAATGACGCAACCGCGAGATGGTTGCCAGAATGGTATTTTCTTAATTCACCGATAGTAAATGTCATTTTAAAAAATTCTAGCTTTGTGGGAAACGGGTTAGTTAAATGGTTCAGTAGCTCTTAGGCTAATACGTCCCTATTCAAATGTAGGAAATCATTATTTAAATGAGGTCCGCGAATATACCCAAAGTGTATAACCCCATGCACCTACATGCTATAAAATGTTGCCTGCGCTCTGCGGTAAAAAAACATGTTATAAAATTTCCTATGTCGAAATCTCGTAGGTATATAACTGCACGAGGCAGATCGTGTCCTCATACCTCGTACAGCAGACCACAAATCTTGTATTTGTACGAGGAACCTCGTACGGTTGGCAACCATGCCACAGACAGATGATCATGGAAGGTATTTACTACGCTATGGCCATAAAATTCGGTGGGACGCTACATTACATCGAGTATGACACCCATTTTTGAAAAATGTCTCAATTCGTTCCTAAGGTGCTAATAAGCCACCAAAAAAAACACAAAAAAATTATTCAATCGATAAGTGCCATAAAAATGCATTTATTTTTTACATTTTCAAATGTCGGGAGTAGTTTGATGAAAACGCTGGACGTCATGTAACTCTACGGTCATGACGTTATTTGGTCTCTTGTAAGTAAATAAATGCGCTGATATTGGTCTCAATTGGACTTATAAAATTTTATAAATTAAAAATGAGCTATTATCCTTTTTATCAGTGTACTGTTCCTGAATGCATGAATACTAGTGTAAAAATAATAATAATACTTCAGTTGATACTTTTTAGTTTACATACAGCACCGTATGACGTCATTATAATGGCGGCTACTGTTTCGCTTGTTAGAAACAGATAAAAAAAACTGAAAACTTTGAAATTAATTTTAAAATTGATTAAGTTATTTTATGAACTAAAACTAACATTTTCCGACTGCTTATTGCCTAAGCTATCTATATTGTACATTTTTAGATTTTTTTCTCATATGGAGTAAAATACCCTATTACATAAAGATTGAATTGTAATGAATATAATCTTAGTTTATGGATCAGCGAAACCGTGTCGCTACTATTCGCTAGTGGATTTTGTTTGTATTGCTCCAGCCGTTAGCTCCAGCCACATATTAACACGACCGCGTAAAAAGATAAAGCTGTTATTACACTATCCAATTTGTAGAAACTCTAATTAGGAAGTCGGAAGGTATAATCGTAGTTAGATTCCGATTTAGTGCGATTAGGATACAAATAGGATAGTGTAATAATAATAACCGCTTAATAAAGATGGAAACAAGATAAAAAAAAATATATAACAAGGTAACGTAGGTAGATTGTAAGGAAATGGCCAGAAGATGATATATACGTAATAGCCGCACTGAACAGAACGGCAAACTCAAAGCTACTATCAGATGGCGCTTATTACACTATTCAATTTGTAGGAAATCTAATTAGGAAGTTGGAAGGTAGTGATTACACTGCGCTAAATTGAATTTTAAATCGGACAGATAGCTCGCAGTCGTGAAGTAGAATTACATTGGGTTGCACGTTTCGATGGCGCCGTATCTCTCAAAACAACAAAAGATAAGGTCTTTATAGTCGCATTTTTCAGGTTGTATCTTCTCTTATTATATGCGTTTTAATCCCATTTTGATGTCGGTTTTATTTAATGTTAAAAAATATATAAAATTTTTAGTTTCAGGGAAGGCCGATATTTTAAAAGATTTTAGCCAAATCTTTTTTCGACCGAGTTTCATGTCTGTTCCAACCTCGTTCAACTAAACACCTGTATATGTATGCCCTATTACTCCATACATTGTTATTTTGACGTCCACGCTTCAAAATTCAAATTTATATTTTTGATGTTTAGTTCTTTTTCCAAACAAAAATATATTTGGCAGATTTGTTTTTTCCTTTGTTAATTTACGTCAATTTACGATACGTCTACTTCATAGAAGTAAAGATGATCAATTTTTATTCATTTTTTTTACATCGAACACCCATAAAATCCAATTTTTCCTTGTGTGCTCGGCGATATTATGCGAAAGACGTTAGATTTGGTCCCGACGTCAGATCTCTTATGCTTCAAGGAGTCGACATTCTTGCAGACGCAGTTGCAGTAACCATGGGCCCTAAAGGACGTAACGTTATTCTAGAACAATCATTTGGACCACCTAAAATAACTAAAGACGGAGTCACTGTGGCAAAAGGTATTGAATTAACAGATAAATTTCAAAATATTGGTGCAAAATTAGTTCAAAATGTTGCAAATAAAACGAATGAAGAAGCTGGTGATGGCACTACAACTGCTACAGTTTTGGCGAGAGCTATTGCAAAGGAAGGGTTCGAAAACATTTCTAAAGGAGCAAACCCTATTGAAATTAGGAAAGGGGTTATGTTGGCAGTTGATGTTGTCAAAGAGAAACTAAAAGAAATGTCCAAGCCAGTAAGTACATCAGAAGAAATAGAGCAAGTTGCTACTATATCAGCAAATGGAGATAGATCCATTGGAAAGCTAATTGCTGCAGCTATGAATAAAGTTGGTAAAGATGGTGTTATAACGGTTAAAGACGGTAAAACACTAGAAGACGATTTAGAAGTTATAGAAGGTATGAAATTTGATCGTGGTTATATTTCACCTTATTTTATTAATTCAACTAAAGGACCTAGAGTTGAATACAATGACGCCTTAGTTCTTTATTCTGAAAAAAAAATATTTACTGTTCAACAAATTTTACCAGCCCTAGAAATAGCTAACGCCCACAAAAAACCACTTATTATTATTGCGGAAGAGATTGATGGTGAACCTCTATCAGTTTTGGTGGTAAATAAACTAAAAATTGGTTACCCAGTAGCAGCTGTCAAGGCTCCAGGATTTGGAGAATATAGGAGAAATTGTTTGATTGACATGGCTACAGCTACAGGTGGCGTTATATTTGAAGATGAGTCGAACCTAATTAGACTTGAAGATTGTCAACTAGAAAGTCTCGGCAAAGTGGGTGAGGTTGTTATAACTAAAGATTCGACTCTTTTACTAAGAGGACAAGGACATAAAGATGAAATTCAGCAGCGTATCGAAAGAATCAAACAGGAATTGGAAGAAGCAACGGGTGACTATGATAGAACACGGCTTATTGAACGACTAGGAAGATTACAGTCAGGCGTAGCTGTTTTATCAATTGGTGGATGCAGTGAATTGGAAGTAAATGAAAAGAAAGATCGTGTTAATGATGCTCTCAATGCTACTCGTGCAGCAGTTGCAGAAGGTATTGTACCGGGTGGTGGTGCTGCTTTACTTCGATGCATACCTGTACTTAATAAACTAAAACCCGCTAATTTAGATCAAGCTATTGGAGTTAATATTATCAAAAAGGCTTTACGTACACCTTGTCTTACAATAGCTAGGAATGCTGGTTACGATGGATCTGTTATTGTATCAAAAGTTGAATCTATGGGAGCTGAGTTCGGGTATGACGCATTAAATAATGAGTATGTTAATATGATTGAAAAGGGTATTATGGATCCAACAAAAGTTGTAAGAAGAGCTTTGATTGATGCAAGTGGCGTTGCATCTTTGTTAACTACAGCTGAAGCTGTAATATGCGACCTTCCAAAGGTCAAAGAAACCCCTGAACTTCCTGGAATTGGTGATTATTAACGTTGGTTAATTAAAATTAATAAAGGAATATCTTTATTTACAATAATTGTCTTCTTTGTTAATTGTTAATAAATTACCAAAATCGGGCACCAGAATTTGCATCAATATGAGAAGTAACTGAGATGTGGTCACATGAAATTTTTGTTTTAACCCGTGATAGGTAGTCCTCAATATGATCACTTTTGTAAGCTATCAAGCCAAGTTTTTTGGAAAAAATACAATATGCAATAAGTATAGTGATTAAGGTAATCGGGCAACTTTTGGATGGAGAGAACTTATTTTAGAGATCGAAAGCGAGCCGAGCGTATGAGCGGCGGAATACATTAGCCGCCACCAACGGTGTCGGCGTCTGAACTTACCCTAGGGTTGGACTAAGGGAAGGTCTTTCAAAATTCAACTCCAAAGGGGATAAAGTAAGGACCGCAGGCAACAAAAAATCTGGCAACTCTTTAGCACTATTTCATGGGAATTCCCAGAATACGTGTATTCTCCTCTCTCTCTCTCGTGTTGTTTTAGTTACATTATCTTTGTAGTCGTTGGCAGTCAGCTCAGCTAGTCTCCTATGTAGTTTGCGCAAGTGCAAAATTAAAAGAAAAAAATGACCAGAATTATCGTTCCCACCCAGTGGGACGGTAGGAGGTGTGGACCAATGTTTTCATCATGGCTATGACTCCAATGCGGCTTTTTGTAAAGCGTGCAATATTAAATTAATCAAGAGACTTTTTATTTTAAACCTACTTCCTATAAGACAAGTTAATTCGTTAGCATAATTTTGGGATTTTTTCGAAAAAGTTTTGCAGATTTTGACAGTTTTCAGTCGAGCAGCTAGCATGATCGACAATTTACTGGTCACACTGCTGTCATTAGTGTCAGACCGTCTAGGTCAGTATTTCCACTTTTAGAGATTTCTCCCCTTTTTAAGGAAAATTTACTGATATTAAGCCATACGCTTAGGGCTATTTTATTTTAAAGTGGTTATTACACTTATCTTAGTTAGGACGCCGATTTAGGATAAGGGGAAATCAAGAAGTGTATAAGTCAGGGCTTCCCAAGCTTATTTGTACTGTGACGCCCTATTGAATTTTCCATTTTTTTACGACACCCCTCAACATCAATAGTTTCTCAAAACGGGGCTCCAGTTTGGATTGCCACCCTCTTTCCTTCATCTACGTCTATTTTGGACCTGTACTTGTTCTTTAATACTGCAACTGACACACGACGCGACGCCACTGCGACGCCTCAGGGCGTCGCGACGCACAGTTTGGGAAGCCCTGGTATAAGTAATTAGTTTCCATTATTGCTACGTAATATTGAGAATCAGTAAAACAACAAACAATTAATATTAGTTTTAAAACAATGATAGCTCAGTGATAGTAACGAAAGTCTCCTCAAAGAATCTTTCCCCCCGAATCTCCCCCCAGAGTAAAAAAAAATCCCCCAATTTGAAGAGAATCCCTCCATCTGGCATCACTGTAGGGTACGAGCCGTCTGTCCGATTTAGGATCCTAATTAGGATAATTCTAATCGCTAGCTTCTAACCCAATTTAGAGCCATCCTAAATCGGCGTCCTAACTAGGATAAGTTTAATAACCACTCAACAGGGATTTAGAGAATTTTGGGGGTTTAGGAACGTGGACGGAACCATAACGCTCTATTATTGTATATATAATTATATGGATGTGAATGTTAGGGGTCATGTTGTTTTACTTTGTATAGGCTTGTGTTTGACCACAATCTAACTATGGTAGGTGATGATGTGGCCGAAGGTGGTACGCACACAAAGCCTAGAAGGATCTGGCTCTCAAGTGCAGCATTAATTCATATAGAAACTAGGGATAAACTAAAATCTTATGTGGAAATACTGGTCCAGCCAGACCAGCCGGGTGTAGTGTTGAGTAGGACACGGTTTTAAAATGAGTTTGTAAGAGTAGCCTCTTTTTTGTACTGAACCAGTACAATGTCCCACTTCAAATGAGGCGAGGTGTCGTGAAGCTTTGTAGTACATTTGAAGTAAAGAGTATGTATGACATTTAGTGTTGCTGTCTTTGTATTTGTACTGCCCAATGCCGTACCTTACAAAGTGTTATTGTGATTGACGTAATACTTATCTCAAAGTAATAAGTAGTGAATGATAATAGAAACTGTACGATTTTATGACGTGACTACAAATTAAAATTTAAAAATAAAATCTGTGACAATTTCGCCACTGAGCCTGTTCCTCCTATCTACAATGACTTACTTAAGTAGTTTATTTATATATAATAAGAGACATTAATGAAATGAAGCCTAATTGCAAAGTTATTAGGTACAATGACTTACCTAATAAGTTCGTTTATTACTTCAATCAAACCGTTTGATAAATAAACTCGGCAATAACACACACACTAGTCACCTGTGCGAGTCACTAATGCAATCCATACAAAAATATAATTGAGTTAAAAAAAGTCCTGAAAGTCCACCTCTATTCCATAAGAAATAAGATCGGTTTTCTTTAATTCCACGGGACTTCTTTGGTGGCGCCAACTCGACACGTCATGTTGTTGCTCTCGCTCGGACGGTCGCGTAAATGTCCGTCGTTGAATAAAAAGACGTGCTATTGAAATGAAGCATGTAATGCTTCTCTGTCTCTCACTCACAGTTCACGTCATATGAAAGAGTAAAGAGTACCGCGACATTAAATTTGAAGTAGTACATGTCAAAATTTCGTACCGCTCTTACATTATTTTGTCATGTACGGGACAAATGTATCGCCTCTTGTATGTCCTACTCAACACTAGCCGGGTGCCATTGTCATTGAATGCAAATACGCGCGAAACTCTAACGAAAAATATCAAGTAGGAACATCAAATGTTCTTTAAATTCACGAATTCACTACCAACGTTTTATTAATAAAGTGACGATCGATAGTGAGAGAGAAATAAAGGGTCAGAAAATAGATAGGATACAAAAACTACGTTATTTTAGTGCATACCTTTGTGGATAGTGATACTCTTTGGTGCAGTGAACTGCAGTGCAGTGCATTCTATGAGTGCACTGTAGGTAGGTACGGTTAGCACAGTGATAATTTATACCCTCTATAGGTCTAATGGGTCAGGACGCACAACTCAGTGCACTCTAAAAGTACGTGTGAAAAATTCAGAAATGTCAGTGGTTGAACATAACCAAAGGAATTCATAATTTAATAATGGAAGAACCCTCATTAGAAGTAGTCACAGCTATAAGAGGCAATAATAATAATGAGGAATCGCTCGTTATAGGAAGTTATCTAGAGATTTCAAAAAATAGTTTGAAAAATAGCCTCGAAATATCTGAAAACTTGCATGAAAATAGTGATGATGTTGATACAGATCCTATTATGCGGATGAAAAAACGTGTGCAACAGTTCTTAGAAAGTGATAGTGATGTAGACCATGGAAATAATGATAATAATGTTAACCTATCAGACTCAGATGAGAGGGATCTGCCTAGAAGCAGCACAATTTTACAAATGGGTAGTGAAAGTGGCAGTGACAATATTGAAGTCTTAATTAAAAAAAAAACAAGGCTTCAAAAGGCTGCTAGTACAGACTCAGAGACTGATGCAGATATAGACACATCTAAAAGTACTAAAAATGAGAAATCACAGGCACGTACCAAAAACAAAAGTAATAAAATGAAACATAAGTTCAAAAGTTTGATTAATTCAAGAGAAAAGGAATCTGATTCACAAAGTATACTTGAACCTACTAAAGATAAACAAAGTCAGAGTTCTGATGAGTCATATGATGAAGCATCTTCTATTAAACAAATTAAAAAGGTTTGTATATAAACTTTACATAACTGTTTTGTTAAATTGACATTATTATTAATGTTTCTTCCATCCCTTGCAACTGTAGTCAAGTACATTAACTAATGTTACAAATGGGACTCAAATAATCGTGATTCACTTATGACATATTAAGCAAAGGAGGAAAGTCTAAATTGGAATCTGGTCAAATTTCTGTCTTATTATGTGAGATAGTTTATAGCAAATCTCGTAAAATCCAGGTTCTCTGCAATCTATTTTTCTATGAAGAATTCTAAATGTCTATGGTGAGGGTCCATACTAACCCATTAGGACTTAAACATGTTGGTGGACAGTACTATCTCACTGGTTGCAGCTACTGTGACATTACAAATTGTCTACGGGTGTTGTGTCGACGTTGACAGGCGTACTGTCATATCACTTTTAGCTACCTAGACTACTGTCCAGTCCACCATATATGTTAACATTTAAAAAAAGAAATTCAATTGAATTTAAAATGTATTATAGTTACTCAATGATGATTTATAAAATCATAGGATTATCATTGTTTGTCTAGTGAATGTTTGTGATTTGATTGTTGATAAAAAACGGTAGAGACCTAAATGCATTGAGTTATGAAGCTTTGATGACTTATCCTGCAGCAGCCAGTGAAGAGCTAAAGGATAATTATAAAAAAGAATTAAAGTAATTTTTATTGTAGACTAGAAGCAATAGACAAATTAATTGAAAATATAATTAGTAGTTTGTATCAAATGTTTTAAGCTCAGTGCTTATAGAATATTTATAGTTATATGATTTTTTTATTTTATTTTTTTTATTTTTAGGAGTAACTAAGGAGTATCTTTTATTCATGAACCATGGTTAATGTTTTTTTTATAATTTTTTCTAGAAAATTAAAGAAAGAATAATGTCATTGAAAACAACAATATGTGATCCTGATACATCTTCAGATGAAGAAAACAGGCCCCATAAAAACATACAAAGACAGAAGAAAGAAAGGAGGTCTATCAAACTAACATCACCTAAACCAGCTAGGGTATGTTCACCATAAGTATTTTTAATGAAAAAATTTAACAGTGATGATTACTTTAGAGATCAATAATATTTTTTTTTTATAGGCTTGTTTGACCACAACTCACTATGGTAAGTGATGATGTGGCCGAAAGTGGTAGGCAGTAGGGATGGGCCGGACATGGGTTTCACTTAATACGAATGTTCAGTAAATTCGGCATAATTGATTCCCTTAGGTAAACAATACAATTCTGAACTTGTCCACGTAAAGCGCGTGGATGGGCACCAGACCCTGCCGCCCGCTCCCCAGTTGTTGTTATTGCATCATCTAGTAAAGAGTAAAACGTCACCGCATGCGTTTGTTTTGGTTATTTTTTATTTGAAAAATATATTGCAGAATACTCTGTGATTTAGCCGAATATTCGGTAAACCTGCCGAATACCGAATATAAAACGAATCTGCTGGACTCAAGTGCATCTGCCGGAACACACCATAAGGTGTTTGACAGATTTTCAACTTGAGGGCGGTAGCCCGGTGGGTACTACAAAGTACCCTACCACCGTGCTATAGATTCCTCACAATGATTTCCTTCACCGAAAGCTCAAGGTCATTGTAGGATTCAAACCCACAACCTTCTTATTTTATGTATAATGCTGTGTAAGATTGTGTTGATTAAGATGTTACTATTATTCAGATGTCTGCTAAACAAGCCATGGAAAACATGCAGAAGATTAAAAGTGAATCAAACCGCATGTTGAGAGAACAACAAGTATCTTTACCATATCACAGACCAAAGGCATTATCATTAAAAGACATTATGAACAGAAGGAAACCAGCTCTTAGTACTGATGGAAAAGCATTACCTATTAAAATGAATGAAGAGCAACTGAAACAATATGCGTAAATAAGTTTAATATTTGTAATTGCATTCTTATAAGTTAATTCCTTATTTGGTCCCTTATTTCCTGGTCATAGTTTTAAAGTATACTTACTATACCTATCAAACTTAAAAATAAAAATAAAATGTGTTTTTGTTTTTAGTTTGCAGCTAGAACAAAGACAAAAAGAAATGATGGAGCTTTGTAAAAGCGAAAGTGAAGAAGAAGAATCTAATCTTAAGGACACTAAACCAGATAATTTTGCTTATAATGTTAACACTTGTGAAGAAGTAGCTGTAACTAATAATGCTAATATTCGAAATTCAAATGATAAAGTCGAAACTGATATTAATAGTGAACTCATAAATGAATTAGGAAAGGAAGACAACCCAAGCGGTGTTAACAGTGATGATATTAATAAGGCAGATGATATAAGCACTGAGCCAACATATGATCTCCAATTACTTGATAACAATAAAGAAAATGAATCACATGGAGAACAAGATTCAAGCTTGGAATTAGTTTACAATGATTCAATAGAGAAGGATAATAAAACAGGAGCTGTAGAAATGATTACAACTATTACAGATGATTCCGAAAATATTGCTGTTAATCAACATTCTGAAAATGGGAGCTATACTGCTAATACTGTAACGGATAGTCAATTAATTTCCTTACATCTTGACACTGAAAAACTTGACAAAGAGATTAACCAAAACACTGAAAATGAAGAAGAACCTATTGCTACAACCAGTATGGTTCAAAACAAGGATTCTATTGATATGGATGTAATTGGTGATATTGAAAATGATTTCTCAGATGATGACATAAATATGGATGAAATTAATTCCATTATTGAAAATGCAGAGATAATGAAAAGTATGCCTGATCAACTTTTATTAACATTGTTTAAATTGAATTATATTTACATTGCATTTTTCTGTTTACAGGTAGTGTCGAGAATATAAGTTCACCAATGCTGATTGGAGATCCCCAACCATTTACAACTAAGCCAAGATTAACTGGGGCTCCAGGCATGGTTATTGATTTGGATGGTGGTGATCCTTTTGCACCAAAGAAACTTACCGGTGTTGAACTTCTTAAAGAAAGATTTACGTATTTCGCTAAATTGAAAACACCAGAAGAAATGGAAAGAGTTCGAGAAAAAAAGTTTGTTCATTTATAGGCTTACTTACTATTAATTACATCTACTCTTGTATTTTCTATCTAAATTTAATTTAACAATATTATAGTAATCTCAATCTTTTAGATTAAAGCCAGGCACTCAACATTTAAAACTGAAACAAGAACTTGAAGAAAAAATTGCTGAGCAGAGGTCTCTCGAATGGGCGAAGCGCCTCGAAGAAGAAAAACAACATCAAATGGAATTAAATGCTCTTAGAGGTGACGCTTCCGAAGAGGAAGACGAAATTGAGAAAATAGAATCACAATTAGAGGAAGATAATGTCGAGCCTACAGGAAATCCTTCAGAGAGCGAAGAAGAATTTCTAGAAGACGATATTTGTATGAAAGATAAACCGAGAAAAAATAATCCTATTGTTGACGATGAAGCTAAAGAATCTGACTGTGATGAAAATGATGATAAAGTGGCAAATAATGCCGCTGGTAATGATGGTGAGACTGATAACGATGATGCTGATGATGACTGTGATAGCGAAGAAAGCAATGACGAATCCAGTGACGAACAATCTTCTGAATCGGAGAATAAAGAGACCAGACCTAAGAAAAGTAGAATTTTAAAGGCTTTTGAAGACTCTGAAGATGAAGATGCATCAACTAAATTGAATGAACAAAACGGTGTAATAGAAAGTGCTAATAAATTAGGTGGAGCTAATATTGAAGATGACAGCTTAAATGAAAAGGAAATAGAAAATCATGTTATTAAAGATTCCCAAGGTATGTAAATTATTGCTAAAATGCAAAGAAAAATCAATAGTAACATGGCCTGGGCCTACTTCAAACTCTATATATTTAAAGTAATGTGTATTATTTCAGATGATGAATTACAACTAGCACAAAGACATAAATCATTTTCTGGAGATCTGTTCACGAGTCAAGACAGTGATTTAATTACGCCTTCTGAAAAGGTCGCACCTACACATACTAATAATATTGTGGATGATGATAAAGATTTGGGAACTCAAACCTTTTCGATATTAAATTCTGGTACTTTAGATAACATTGGAATTGAGCAACCTTGTACTGAGAAATTGAGTGTTGAGTGTACAACACAACCTTATGAAGTAAGTATAATTTATTTATTACTTGCTTCGGCCGCGCGCCGAATTTAATACAGATCTTTTCAGTCATTACGGCATGATTAAATTTGCGCATTTCGTAGTGTAGCCGTGGACAATTCAATTGTTATGATATTAACTGACTTCTAAATATTTTCAGGATAACTTGGATGCAGTGGTTGCTATGTGTTCGGGCAATTTTACGCAAAATCTGGGGTCTACTCAAGTATCACAGTCCCAACCAATAGGTGAAGACATCCTAGCCCTATGCACTGGACAGTTTTATGATAATCAGTTCGTTTCGTCTGCGGATGAAAATATTAATGTTGAAATAACTCAAGAATCTTCAATCGATGATAACTACTATGAAGAAATACCTAAAGAAACTGTTGATAATATACAACAAATAAATAACCATGATAATAGTAAAAATGAAGACATAATACCTGAATTAAATCAAAAAGATGCTAAAAAACACGATAAAGATAGTAATCTACTAAAATCAATCCTTGATGAACTAGATGAACCCGAATTTGATTCACCTAAAGTAAATAAGTTCTTCAAAGGTAATACACATAAAAAAGACAAAGATCAACAAAACCTATCAAATATTCTGTTGAAAAAGAAGTTTGTTATTGAGTCTGATGATGAAACAAATGAGAAAACTGATCCTAGTGTTAGGAAGAAGAAATCTAAAAAGAAGAAGCCCGAAAAGAGAGCACTTCAGATTTCAGGTATGGGTTTAGTTAATATATTCTGGGACATGACTACAACATGATACTAGATTCATGTTTTAGTAATATGTCTGGTTTGTTTGACTACAGATTATTACCAAAATGTTATTTTGACTCACCGCGACGCGTCGATCGGGTTGCATTGAGGGTAATCTTTGAAGACTGACTTAATCAACTGAGAAGTCTTCTATGTGAGATGATATTGACAAAATAAAAATATTCAAACCTCAGACTATTAAAATTAATAGGAAATTCGATTGTGACCAAAATTATTTTCCAAGAAGCTATAAGCTAGTTACGTCTTGTATCAAAACGTGATGTAGATGTTCTTGTAACGGTTTAATTTCAGATGATGAGGACGAACTGGAACTGGAGGAAGAAGAGGTAGACGAATACATGTCAGATATTGAAGACGATACAAATAGAATGGTGGAATATGATTCAGAAGAAAATGAGGTAACTTTAATATTATTGACATCATTTTAGGCAATGGTCTCGCAAATTCGCTATGCAATTTATTTGATTTTAGTTAAATAGCTCATAGTTCTACTTTTAAAATCTTTTTCAAATGTAAAATCTGAGCTGTTGTCAGTGTCAGCTTCCAGGAATGTGTGTGTTCAACCAATTCAACAAATCATACCTTTGGCTAAACTACTTTCCCCTCCTAGTTTCTATCGACTCTAATAAGTTTATCTTCTTGACTCACTTCCTGGTTTGTTTCCCTCAGTCCAGGTGATCCTCTCCAACCTCCTCTAAGACACATTACAAATGCCCCGAGTCCTTCCCTATCCCTTTGCGTCATTGTCCATGTCTCTTCATATCTATGCTCCAAATATAAAAAAAATCTTCGAGCTAAGATTTACCCACACTTCATACCGGGCATCCCACGGCTATGCCACGTGGTGAGAAAGTACTTTAAAGATTAGTGTTCACTAATCTATTATGATGCTGATGATGTTGCGCTGTTGTTAGAGAAACGAGAATGAACAAAATACACCTAGCGCCATATTTTTTTTCAATAACGTACAAAAATAACCTTCTTAAAAAAAAATTGCGTAACTTTTGATTGGATAATCCGATTGCGATGAAACATAAACTATATATTACACTGTTTTTTTTTTCAGGTGGAAATTAAGCCACAAAACCCTAACAAGAAGCGTAAAGCGACAGATTTCTTCGAGCAAGAGGCGGAATTAACTTCGGAAGATGAGTGGGTGGGCTCGGGGGATGAGGACGAGGCTGATCTCGACCGAATGGAACGGGAGGAGGGAGACGACGACACTTTCCACCAAGGAAAACTGCAAAGAGAACTTGGGCAGATACACATGTCAGTCAACACTATTATTTATTTAGTATCGATATTTTATCTATTGGAACCCTCACATACAGTCCTTCATTTATAATTTAAAATATTTTATGTACAGTCAGCGTCAAAAGTAGATTGGCACTTTAGTACCCTTTCATAATAATCTATTAACATTTTCTTGACAGTTTGTATGAAAATTATGAATTGTGTAATGTGTCACGGTACTAAAGTGCCAATCTACTTTTGACGCAGACTGTACCTACTGGTGCAGTATAGTTTCATTTTTGTATTTTAAATGAAGAATATAAGAATACAAGTTTCTTTAGCAAAATCTACCCTTATAATGATATCTTTTACAATCTACACATTCGCAATTATAACACTGTCTTATTTTTTTAAAAGTCCTATATTATCAACCATTAACTTTCGTGTAGTGATGAAAAGTCTGCTATATGCGTTACTGCAGTCCGGCAGCATTTATTGCAATTATATTCTAAATGTAACAAAGAAGAAAACGTGCAACTCGGTACACGTGATAAACAGATATACTCGTAAAACTATAGCTAGTGACGTATTATAGCTTCTTTGTTTGAACTCGGCCTTGAAATTTTACTCTCATCTCAAAGAGGTTTTACCTTTGAAATCCTTTCATTAATTACAGGCGTGATGTATTAGATCAAGACAAGCGTGAGGTGCGAATAATTCAAGAGCTGCTGTTTGAAGATGGTGACTTAGGCGATGGGCACCGACAGCGCAAATTCCGCTGGCGGAATGCTGGTAAGATTAATTTGTTTACCAAGCTTCTATTTTTATTATTTTGATTATTGTAATTAGTGTATTTAAACTAGAATTGTTTTAAGATGGGGAAGAAGAGACTGGTACTACGCCTGATGAATTTGCTGATACTCAAGAAGAAGAATTTGAGTCTGAAGAACAATGGAGAAAGGAGAGACATGAGAGAGAAATCTTCTTAAGACAACTGGTGAATAACAAAGAAACAATATTTCGACTTTACCCTAAGCTGTCATGTATTTCTATGGACTAACTTACGCAGCGCCGTTCCACATATTCCGAAAATAATCCATGTTTAGTATGATATATCCGTCTATCTATATTACATAAATACATGGTACATTGAAAGAATATTCGAAATAAATAAGTGGTAGTGACGTCGGACGCCGCGGCGAAGGTCGTGGGTTCGAATCCTACAATGAGCTTGAGCTTTCGGTGAAGGAAAACATCGTGAGTAAACCATAGCACGGTGGTAAGGTACTTTGTAGTACCCGCCTGGCTGGCTACCACCCTCATGTTGAAAATCTGTCGCCAAACACCTATTGGTGTGTTCTGGCAGCTGCACTTGAGAGCCAGATCCTTCTAGGCTTCGTGTGCTTACCATCTTCGGCCACATCATCACCTACCATAGTGAGATTGTGGTCAAACACAAACCTATACAAAGTAAAAAAAATAATAAAAAATGGCATAAAAAAACCCCACCATATCGTACAGCTAAACGCTAATTTATAAACACACTAGCTATGTTACTCAGGGATAATGTTTTTGAAATCGGTCCTGTAGTTATTGAGTTTTTTCGTTACAAACATAAAAAAATAAAACAAATCATTCCTCTTTATATTTTCTTTATTATTTTAGTATGATTTATTACATATTATTATCTACGTGTTGTCACTCGTCTAGTTAAGGCTCTGCCAGAATACCAGCGTTGCACTGCTTCGTATGTGCAGTGTAACTTCCAGCGTAATGTCCTTTTGACCTGGCACAACACACACTCATTAATTTAGTATTTACTAGCGACCCGCCCCGGCTTCGCACGGCTAGAAGACAAATTATATACTAAAACCTTACTCTTGAATCACTATCTATTTAAAAAAACCGCATCAAAATCCGTTGCGTAGTTTTAAAGATCTAAGCATACATTGGGACAGACAGCGGGAGCGAGGTTTATAATATGTAGTGATATACCTATTAGTTTTTAGCCTTGCACATGTGTTGTCAATAAATAGTTTTTCTTTCTTTCTAATTTATTCAGGCCCAGCTATACAGGAACATAGTATCAGATTATTTAAAGTTAGTATTATTATTACTAACACAATCATGTTCAAATTTACAGAAAGATCCAGATGAAGCAGAGGAAAATCCAAACAGTAGTGTGAACCGGACTAAAATAATTAAAGCAAATCTGTTATCAAAAACGATTTCCAGTTTACTTATGGAAGAAAACAATGCTGATACATCCAAAACAGAAAGTCCTGTAGTTGCTGAGAAAAAGACTGCTATGGACATACCTAGTCCTAAAAAGCCTTTTGCTATTTTTAAGGTACCTAATATTGCAATCATTTATGTAATCATTTGATAAATTGCTGCATCTTGCATCAAGTACGCCCAAGTCCAAAATGAATATAAAGATTTATCAATACTTCTAGTAAATATCATTTTCGCGAGTATTCTACGTACTTGACGGGCCGGTTGGCGTGGTTGGTAAGATATCTTATCTATCACGCCGCAGGTCGTGAGTTCGATTCCCACTCAGGACAAACATTTGTGTGCATGAATATGTCTGTTTGTTCTGTGTCTGGGTGTAATTATCTATATATGTATGTATTTACAAAAGAAAAGTAGTATATGTAGTATATCAGTTATCTGGCTTCCATAGTACAAGCTCTGCTTAGTTTGGGGTCAGATGGCCGTGTGTGAGGAATAATGTCCCAGAATATTTTCTGGATTTTATAATTACTGAGCTTTTCTGCGCGGTTTCACCCGCGTACCCAGGATAAAATATGGCCCATGTTAATCAGTGATAATGTGGCATTCAAATGGTGAAAGAATTTTTTAAAGCGGTCCAGTACTTTTTGAGCCAATTCGTTACAAACATCTTTCCTCTTTTTAATATTAGTATAGAAAGAAAGAAAGAAAAACATTTTGACTCACACATTAGCAACAGCTTATAGATAAAAAAAAAAGAGAAACAAACATTACACAATTAAAGCTGTGTGAGGCCAAAAAGGCACCTATCTCAGCATATGCTGCAGCGCGTGATGCTGCAGCGCTGGTTTTCTGATAGGGCCTAAAATGAAGCCATGGTCAATCGCGGCAAAGACATAAAAATAAAAATAAAGAAAGTAAAAGTAATAGAAAAATATTAAAAAAAAGAAAAAAAAACGTATAACAATATCAAACTCAACCAAATTCAACATACAAAACGCACATACATATATCTAAATAAATACATATATCATATCATACATACCTATATCACAATAAATTATTTTGACTTTTGACTTACAAATTAATAATTACACGCGAACAATAGGCAAGGCAAAAACAATAAACAATAAAGATAATAATAAAAATAAAAACAGAACACCAATGTGGAGAGTCATGTTACTGGAGCTAACGGGTATAGACTACTTTTTGCTCATTCATTAGGTGTTGTTTGTATTTCTTCCTAAAATAAAACACTGTTTTTAGAGCACGAAGAGGCGGTGGCAGGTCGTTCCAACAACGGGTTGCAGCGAATTTAAAACTCCCGCGAAACGCAGTAGTTCTGTGTCTAGGCATAGTCATAAGATAAGAGGAAGCCCTAGTAAGATGGTTATTTATAATTGGTCCTATTGGAGATCATTAGGGGAGGCCAATGTCCAGCAGTGGACGTCTTGCGGCTGAGATGATGATGATGATAGATTTATAATATTAGTATAGATGTACGTTTTTTAATTTTAATGTTTATTTCTCTAGCAATCTTATCACGGTTCCCTTCTAACACGCGGTCGTGGTGCACTGGCCCGCCTAGCTGCACTTGCGACCCCTCTGGCTGTAGATGACGACAACGTACCGAAAGTTGGATCGCTTGCGCCTACAAACAGGAGAAACTTCGTCTTCACTGCGCTAACGCCTGACGATGATAAACCTAAGGTAAAAGTAATTGAGATATAAGATATTAGTTCGACTGCACTATCAGCAATTTTGTTAAATGGGGAAAGTAATTAAATGAGATGAAAACATTTAACCGACGGTATTGTAAAGAACATTTTTCCGACGGTAAAAATCTGCTATTAAATGATTGGGCAGCATAGTAATAGTTTTGTTGCTATTTAGGGAAGCACGTGTTCGAGAATCTCAAATTCTTTCGCTGACTTCAAGACGAGTTCTAACATCATTATTTTATACTTTTTAGTGAAAACCCTTTTTGAAGTCAGTTTTACTTTTTGTTAAAAGTTAATTTTAATAAGATATTTCAATCACTATATTCGTTTTCCTTTCGTTGAGGAATTCCGTCATATCTTTAAAGTCCATGATCAGATCATAATAAAATTTATATGGGACCACCTCGAGAGTATACCCTTTCAAAGAAAAAATATTTTTCAAAATCGGTTCGCAATTGACGGAGAAATCGATGAACATACATAAAATATATATATATATACAGTCGAACATAGAACCTCCTCCTTTTTTGAAGTCGGGTAAAAACTAGTATAATTTAAACCTTAACGTTCTGTGTTTTCAGGTAACCAAAAGAAAGGCTGATGTCAATGTGAACACTCCAAGACTTGTTAAGAAAATGAAAACAGAAGAGAAACAGAAATATGCTAAGAGTTTACTGGAACAATTAAAAGTGTAAAAAATAGTTATACTTAAGTAAACTGTAATTATTTAACAAAGTGACAATTATTGTATTTTTTTTAATTAGGTATGTAATTTTACTTAAATTTGAGGTTTATACCTGGGTGGTTATTATTAACCACCTGTAAATTTTCTAGACAAATAGCTAATGATATGTAAATGAACTACCTTCAAAATTCTGTGTTTTATTCAAAGTCAAAGCCATTTATTCAGCATAGGTCCTAGCAGGGCACTTATAAAGGTTGAATTTACTAAAGTTACCACCAGTTATTAAAACTACACGTCTGAACTTCAATTATTTTAGATGTGACGCCATATTAGTTCGTCTGTTGTTACCATATTCAATTGAATGGTAAGCATACAAAACTTAGAAGGAACTGGCTCTCAAGTGCAGCTGGCGGTATTACCGGAAGGTATTTGGCGACAGATTTTCATCTTGAATGTTGTAGCCAGTCAGGCGGATACTACAAAGAAGAACCCGCTACTATATTGGCAATTTTTTTACAGTTTCAAAAGATATATGACGGGCCGGTTGGCGTGGTTGGTAAGATACCCTATCTATCACGCCGCAGGTCGTGGGTTCGATTCTCACTCAGGAAAACATTTGTGTGCATGAACATGTCTGTTTGTCCAGAGTCTGTGTGTAATTATCTATATATGTATGTATTTACAAAAGAAAAGTAGTAGGAGGTATTTCAGTTATCTGGTTTCCATAGTACAAGCTCTGCTTAGTTTGGGGTCAGATGACCGTGTTTGAGGAATAATGTCCCAGAATATTTATTTATTATATAATATATAAACAATAAATGGTCTTGCCTACATATTACAGCAATAAAACTAGTTGATATTTACTCATAGACTTTATAATAAAATACTATACATAACTACAAGCACAGCTATAAGTCACAAACATTCTACGCGCAATCTGGTGTACCTCGAGGTTCTCACTTAGGACCGCTACTATTTATTGCATTTTTAAATTATATTACAACCCGCAGTCAGCATTGTAGATATTATTGTTATTTTTGCGGATGTTCTTAAAATATATAGGAAAGTTGAATCTAATTTAGACGTAGGCCATATTCAATCGATGTTACTAGAATAAAACAATGGTGCGATGACAACGACATGATATTTAATGCAAATAAATGTTTCTTTATCCATTATACCAAAAAATCGCTCCCACTATTGTCAAACTACAGATAATGGTGATAATTTGCAAAATGTTACAAAAATACGGGACCTGGGTGACTATTGATAACAAATTAAAGTTTACAGCTCACATTGATAAAATAGTATCCAAAGCATCCCAAATGTTAGGTTTTACCAAAAACGATCAAATTTATGTTTTACTTAGAAATTCTAAACAATTTATCGCTAGTATCTACTAAAAATAATTGCTTATAATTAGTCCGAAGCCATCTGGAGTACTGTAGCGTGGTTTGGAATCCTTTTTATACGTAATACATTCGCAATCGCTACGTATTGAGACCGTTCAAAGAACATTTGCAAGGCGACCAAAGAGGATATAATCACTACGAAAGCGACTCATGGAATCTCCCACCGATCACCATACGATCAGCGAACATCATTTTTCAAACGCAGTTCCGTATAATTGTTCATTCATTCATTTTGTTCCTTGTGGTTACATCACTAATCCCCCGTACCAAAAAATGACGTATCGTTATTTCTGTCGTATGCATGCAGTAATAAAATGTATTTTGTGATGAAATAATGGCTTAATAATTTAGTAATCAATTACTTATTTGTGATAGGAAACTCCGTCCGTTTACCCAAACTTGAGGTTTCTGACCGCCTTTAACAGGTAAGTACTACACAACCAACCATTTTATGAGAGCTCTTACTAGCGACAGTTTGCAAGCACAATGGCGAATGATGAATGATCGCTTTTTTTTTTTTTTTTTGGCAGGAACAGAAGGTGGTGGGTCCAGGGGACCTTCTTCCACCCTTACGCGGACTTTGCGGCGAGCGCTGAGGGCTCTCAACCGCTACTTAAAAACTAAAATAAATTTAGGGCAACGGTAGCCTGAGGGTGGTGGCCCCTGTGGGGCTCGACCTCGGCTCAGGACGTTGCCTGGAGAATATGTGGGAGGACTTGGCATGCAAATATATTATTATTTGGGGAAAGGTCGGATTGCTAATGATATGCAGCTCGGGCCGCTTAAACGGGACGAGACTGAGAGGGACGTCGCGACGGTCCTCGCCGGCGAGGACGAAATGATATAACTATGCTTCATAAGGCTTTAATACTTGAATAAAATGTAACTATTGGCTTACTATTGGGTTTTTTGAAAAATCCGATTTGGCTCATAGGTCACGCCAATATACAGGAACCAACTTATTGATCAAATTTTTCAATGAGCGTATAGACTGCGGTGATAAATTAAACATACGAAGATAACTTTAATAATAAATTATACTTATCTAATTCACAGATTTTTATTGTAAGTATAATAATTTGTAGTTCATACATAGATGATTATTATTATGTTTTTTGACATGGTAATACTCTCGTGCATTCTAGAGTTGGTTGCATTGGTAACAGATGTATCCTTCCATATCCTTCCGTTTTCTCATCTCCCTCCCGCTTTTGTTTAGTAATTCTATCTTTATCACTCTTTAACCAAACTTCATCTCTTTTGCGCATCTATCTCAGTCAGACCACCGTTTTCTCTTGTTCTCGCCTCTCTCGCCGTCTCGTCGGTTCCGTTCGGTTCGTTTCGTTTCGTTCCGTCCGTTCAATCAATGCTTTTTTCTGTGGCCGTGTGAGGTGTGAGTAGTAGTGTAGCGTGAAGGAATTTCCAGCCAACGAAAATCAGAAATCCCTGAAAAAGTACTCCTTATAAAGGAAGTACTATACTCTCGAAATGGCAAATAATAACAAAGAAATCGGCGAAATCGTAAAGAAGTGCACAATACTTCTGTTGGATATCGAAGGAACAACAACATCGATCAGCTTTGTTAAGGTAGGTCTACTGATTACCGGCCGGTGTTTTTTCTCGACATGTATTTCGTTTTTGTTCACATTAATTTTAGTGTATTTCTATCCCGTTATCATTTAATTTATTAAAATTGGACATGCAAAATGGTCGCGTTTTCGGATTCGCAATATGGAGGACGAAATCAAAATGGTACCCTTTCATGTTGCTTTCATTGTCTGATAAATCCACGTGTTTTACGAGTTATAAACGTTATTTTATTATTGATTGAAATTATTATTTATTGCAATAATTACTGTAGTGTTCTTAAATTTGTAAGACGTTTTAATTTCAAAGCATTTTCCATTTCAAATAAAAGGTTCTAATATTTCTAATTACCCTGTGGTCCTAATATCCCGAATGAGGGTTGTATTGACGACGAGAGTCCATGATTCCGTGTATTTCTGATATTTAGAAATTGTACTAGCATTCCTACCGGCATGAACAGCTGTTCGAAGCAGCTGGCTGGTAAAAAAATGTGGAACAGTTAACTGTCCTCATTGAATAGGCATCAAGTCTGTGTAGGCCGTCCTTGTCGCACTAATGTTTAGTCAATCAAATTATGACAGAGATAAAAGATTGAGTTGAATTCAATGTTTCGTGGCGTATTGTGTGACTTCGGAATTGTCTTCACGGCTGAGAGCCCTCAGCGCTCGCCGTATAGTCCGCGTAACGGTGGAAGAAGGTACCCTGGACCCACCACCTTACTGTTCCAGTCCAAAAAAAAAAAAAAAAATCGGAATTGTCGGAATCTTGTATTTTTTACAACCCCTCCCTGCGCCACTAGAGGGTACAATTATTTTGATTTAAACAAGTTGAAGTAAGATGTTATAGTTTTAACATCTAGGGCTGTGTTTCCCAATTATTGGTAGAAGTTACATCAAGGGGTACGCGCTGCAATCTCTTGACTAAGATAATTTAATCAATAAAAAACAAATGCCCAAATATATTTTTAGTCAATCAGTGTAAATATGCACCTTGACATCCTTGCCTCAACTCGAAGATACCTTGAGACTGAAGCAAAGAAATTCGTCACATTTAGTTGAATTTAATTTTCACCATCATTAGATGTCAAAAATACTGATTTCATTTTAGGGTTCCGTACCTCAAAAGGTAAAAAAAGGAACCCTCATAAGATCACTCTCTTGTCCATCTGTATGTCCCACCGATTTTCTCAGGAACGGGTGGACCTAGCAAGTTGAAATTATACCAGACACTGAGGTCTATAGTCCCTATTAGGTATATAAAAATCAAAGTCCTGAGTCAACTCGATAAAAAGATATGGGCAAACTTAGATTTTTGTGAAAACTTGTAAGTACCAAAATTTACCACTTTTTAATTTGCCTATATTGACAATTCTAGGTGAACCGGAAGTACCCTATAGATTTTGGGTCGAAAATCTATATGGTAGTTCCCCTTGACCTAGAATCATGAAATTTGTCAAAAAGCAAGGTCTTACAGCACAAATAAAGAAAAAAATCCCAACAATAAAAAAAAGTTGAAAATTAAAGGATGTCCCCATACATACATAGTTGACGCCCTTGACGCCAATTAAGAAAGTCCTCTTGAGTTGTATGGGCGCTCATACAATTTAGAGGATTGGCTTAACAGTATAGTGGCGTGGTAGCGGTATAATGGGTATGTACGGAACCCTCTGTGCGCGAGTCCAACTCGCACTTGGCCTGTTTTTTTAATTTGAAGAATAAAAATGGTGACAATTACAAATATTAAATTGAAAGTAAATCTCTCTTGCCTCTGTCTGTCTGTTGCCTTTTCACACCTAAACCGCTGAAACAATTGTAATGAAATTTGGTATGCAGATAGCTTATGGTATGGAGAAGGACAGACATAGGCAACTTTTTACTCGGGAACTCGGGTTAAACCGCGGGGGACAACTAGTTACTGATAAATACATAGTCTGTATGAATGTATAAGCACCTTGTTGACCCAAAGCCATACAAATTGTCAAAAAACAAAAAATGGATTTGAAGGAAACTCCCATACAGCTAAACGTAATTTTTTTTTAAACCTACCCTGTCGAGTGTGGTATCGTTGTTTAGAGCTTGTTGAATAGATCAATACTCTATTTTTGGTTTTAAAAATTACAATATTTTTAAATCCAAAAATAGAGTATTGAAACGAAAGGAATGAAAAGCCACCAAAGGCAGTTTCTTTTTCCAAATTTTGTTTGGAAGATTTTTTTAACTTCCCATTGACCTATGAATTTGAAATTTGGTGATAATGTGTATTATTACGTATATTTTATTGACAAGTACCAAAATATTGATAAATCAGATTTTTTCATTGAATTTTACATACCCACTACAAGTTTGTATGGAAACCTCGGTGCGCGAGTCCAACTCGCATTTGGCCGGTTTTTATATAGTGAAGGGAAGCAGCACTGTTGCATTTTTAAAAAATATTGTTGGAAAGACATCTTACAATTCAACACTTACAAATAAGAAAGGGTTTTATGACAGACTAGATGATCCCAACCCACGGTTTCAACTGCATTCCAGGGAGAATTTGTGTACCCAAAATAAAGTACAATACAGTTTTTAAACCCTCCTTGCTTTCAATTTTGGAAATTATTTCACATTCAAATGTTGTTTTCAAAACATGCTTGTTATTGTGTGTGTATGTTTATAAGGTGGGCACACAAAAATATTTTGAAGGTCTCGTGTATGACACTCGTACCCTAGAGTCCCTAGAGTATAATCCACTTTCTTCTTTAGTATACAGTGTTACATAATTATTTAAATTAATGTTATAGGGTAGCAGCCACTTCTCGTTTCTTATTAATCTCTGAAACTGGAAACCTTATCAATTTACGAAAATTATAATAGGATAAAATAAAGAGAAAGTAAAGTGTGCAGTGTTTCCTGTCAGGGCCATCATCAACGATTTGAATGTTGAGTCTCGCTATTTTGTCGAAAATTGTGGCGAAATATCAGATTTCGACGGTCCCTGATTGAAAAGATAAAGGTGCTACCTACCTATGTATGATCATGCAAGCATATCGGTATCGTACATCAAACAAATTTCTCAAAAACTGAATGCTGATTTCGTTAGACCCTTGAGTATACGTAGTTTCATTTCACAGGGAAATTTTATTCTAATTAAAATGAGATCATGGTTAGTTTTTACTATAATGTGCCTATATCGTGGTTAGATCCCAACACCCATGGGCCGGGTCGTTCGGCTAGGTAGGCCCGCTATCCGGTTTGGTTGGACAAGTCTCACAGTTCGTTCACCCAATGGCTTGCCGCATCGTAGACGATGCAGTTTCACCAGGGTTTCATGTTATGCAAAATTTTAAGGCTCAGTAGTATGTGGCACTATCTGCATGTTTTGTTCATACAGCTCTATACAGGATGATTTTGTTATCACTGGCAATACTTGCAGGGGTGGAGGTACTCATCAATGTGAACAACTTTTATTATAGGGCTAACTCTGATATCGCGTAAAATAATACGGTTGCTTCATACATTTTGGTCGAGTAGGTATTGAACTTTTGTATGGAACAGCTGATAATTTTTTTATGATTTCACAGTTAGTCCCATAATAAAAGTTGTTGATTTTGATGAGTACTTCCACCCTTGCAAGTATTGCCAGTGATTAAAAAATCACCCAGTATATGTGCCTACGTTCGTTTTGACGGCTCTAGCATGTTGAAATAAGCAGTCGTTCGTCGACAGATGATAGCTACATGGATTAAATGTTCTTATCTACATAAACGCACCACTAGTAAAATGTATTGCTTCCTAGATTTATTTGAAATACCCACGTTCCCGACCGATCTAATGTTTTCGCGGAATATTCGGAGTTATTCAGAGCCGTTCGGTTTAAAGAATTTATTCTCAATAAAGAAATACAATTTCACTTACATGAGAACAACAGGTTAACTTAAACAATAATTATAATTCGTCGTTTCTTTAATACTCATCCAATGCATTCATGTTTGAGGAGACTTATTATTCGCAATTACAAATTGAGCTAATTGACTTTTGAATACATTAAATGAGTGTACATTTTTAATGTGCGAGGGTATTTTATTATAAAGTAGTGCCCCGTTGCCGTCCCGATTCGGGTGACGAACCGATGGTGTAGTCTACCCTCTACGGCAGTCTACGGAATCGAATTGCTCCTATATTTTCCAAATTTTGACTTCCATTCTAGGAATGGAAATTTGAATAAGGGGAACAAGTATAATAATAAAATAATTGTTACATACAACAATATCTTAAACCTTATATATATAAATAACTTTGAAATATTGCGAACAATGAAAATAGGAGAAATGTTTTTTTCTGATCTGCGTAAATGACGCATCGACCTTTCTAGGGTCTCAGAAGTTTAAATATTATGTAGTGTAGTTATACTGCAGCATTATTTGCAACTACCTTTCCGTCCCGCGGTTTACCGGCAATCCCTATTTTTACCCCCTTAGGAGGTGATTTTTGAAAAACTCTTCCTCGTTGGATGTCTGCCTAATTAAATCAGGAATCTGTGTGCAAAATTGAAAGTATCTAGAGCCGTTTGAGCATTGATCACGGTCAGTTTTTATATATATGTTCATGTATGTATATTACGGTGGAC
This sequence comes from Tetheella fluctuosa, assembly GCA_951216915.1. Taxonomy (NCBI): domain Eukaryota; kingdom Metazoa; phylum Arthropoda; class Insecta; order Lepidoptera; family Drepanidae; genus Tetheella; species Tetheella fluctuosa. Next base: position 5,396,714 of record OX578231.1, on the reverse strand, counting down.
AAAAAACGGAGTATTTTTTTTCTTTAGTTACAGTGAAAATATGGTTCAAGATCCGGTAAAGTTTGAGCTCTTAATATTTATATTAAGAGGTGCTTCTTTCTGATTTTTGATTTCCCATTTAAATAACACGGGGAAAATATATTTGGAATTTTATTGCGTTCCGCGTTCTAATGAAATAGCGTGTTGTAGAAATCAATACATATTCTTGTAGGAATTGAACGATCTCTAAAAAAGGTGTGATATGATTTTTCGCTAATTCGACTCGTTTAAAAGGTATTCAAGGTTAAATTTCAACCTCGAATTGTATATGATGACTTCCACATTTTTTTAAATTATTTTATCATGATTTAATGTCTCAAAACATATAACATCATATTTTTCTTACTACGTTAATTTTGCACGATTCAAATACCACAAGAATAATATGTATTGATTTCTACAACTCGCTAATTCGTTAGAACGCAATAAAATTTATTTTTTTCCCCCGTATTATTTAAATGGGAAATCAAAAATCACAACCTCTTAATAGAGCTCAAACTTTACCAGTTTTTTTTTGGTTCATCATCTTGAACAATATTTTCACGGTAACTAAAGAAAAAAAAAAAAATTTTAAGACCCATCCTAATACACAGACGATATGAATAAAGGTATAATTCCGACACCGGGTACATCAGCGTCATAGATACTGCTGTCGCCAACTGCAATCGACGTTAGTGGATCCTATACATTTTCTGCCGCCTGCAGCTTTTGTCAGTGTCAAAATTTTATCTTTAGACTCGTCTAATAAAAAATTCCAACTCATTCACTCGCGTTAGCGAAATGGATAAGACGACAGTCAAAGATTTAAGAAACTGTTAGATACCTAGGCTAGTTTTACATTATTACATTTTAGTTTAAATGTTACAAATAAAATTGACATACGAACAAGTCTCTTGCTTGTAAAACAGGACAGACAGAAAAGACCTGCAAAATGCCTACATTAATTACATACATTAGGTTCTTTTCACAGACATCAAATCCGTTACCCTGGACCGTATTACGAATTTACGACTGATATCATGTACTTGTTGCGAAATTAAATATTTCTCGCTCGTGCGATAACGTCTGGCTGGAGTCTGTTTCACCGCTGTGATAAACTCCTGACTTTGATTTCGCTGATAAGCCCTCGTGAAATAATGTTTGAATGTCCACCAAGCTAATGAAGATGTATGTTAATGTTATTTTCTTACATTACATTACAGGATAAGCTATTTCCTTACGCCGAGGAGAACGTTAAAGAATTCCTCGATAGCCAATGGGAGAACGAGGACGTAAAGGAGGTTGTCAGCGCTCTCAAGAAGCTCTCACTTGAGGACAAGGAGAATAGCGTCGAAGGAGTCGTTATCATTCCTGGGGAGGTAAGTTAGATTTCACATTTATATTTTATTGTAATAGTTTGTGAAAACAGCAACCTGTCGAACCGTGCGTGTTGGTCTACATGAATAAAAATAATAATTCATAATTGCATTTCATTGAAGGGTTCGATTAACCTCCTTATACATATGTAACATTGGGGTGATCACCTTGGTGTTCGCGTATCACCTCGTATGTTAAAAATGTATTTTAAAAATATCGAGAAAAGGATGGTACGGCCGTGCTCGTGTCGTTGGCTCGACTTGGCTGCGTGCTCGATAGAGCGTTATCTCAAAAACTTCTCTTATACAAAGATTCGTTTACGAAATATCAAACTTTTAAGTTCATAAATTGTGTTTCAGTTGTGTCCCCACTGCCTGCTAAATTACTACATTAAAAAATTAAAATCATTCTAAGTAGGTACAATTTTAAAGGAAAAGTAACACTAAGTTTTGCTAGTTTACGAGCACTAGTCGATTGAAGTTTCCAGTATAATATAGAATGACGTAACAAATAGGCTATGGTAAGTGATGATGTAATGTGGAAGATTTTATTTTAACCACACAAAGCCTGAATGGAACTGGCACTCAAGTGCAGCTTCCGAAACCACCGGCAGGTGTTTGGCGACAGATTTTCAACGTGAGTGTGGTAGCCTACCAGGTGGGTACTACAAAGTGCCATACCATCTGGATATGGTGACCTCACGATGTTTTCCTTCACCGAAAGCTCAAGCTCATTGTATTCGATTCCACGACCTTCGTCATAGCATTCGACGTCACTACCGCTGAGGTACCATCGCTTTAAAATACATTGCAATTGGAGGGCGACAATAAGCCAGATGGTTTAGTTAGGCGGTTAGAACAAAATACCCTTACGATATGGTTTTCTCACGATGTTTGATTTACCTACAGCTCAATGTATTCCTTCGTACCCACGGTCGTTGATGTGGCTTTTTTCAATTATTGTCTTATGGGTACATGTTATATGTTGGGGCCGTCCCATATCGAACTATATTTAAAAATAAATGCAACAACCCACACGTCAAGGCTTGTTTCAGCTCTGCGAAGAGCACAGAGACTTCTATTTGCATTTCCATAAAAATATTGTTTTATTACCTATGAGTCGTTTATCTCGTCTGAGTTATAATTAGAGCAGTGGCAACTGCAGATACCTTTACGTGGCTATGACGAAAGAACCGACAGGTAAACGATTTTATTACGCACTGCCATTTATGCGTTTGGAGATAGAAATGCTCCGCGTTTCACTCTTGCTCCCTTGATCGATCCAAGACCTATGTTCTGAGGTGGACTTGAAAGTTTGGTTAAGATAATGATGAAGACAGACAGTTAATCACAAGCTAAACTTTTTATTTTGATATAATTATTATTTAATCTAATCACGGGACCGTCTGCCTTTTAAACATTTTTTAAACTGATATGTAGCCTGAAATGTACGGTTCCAGCTGAGAATAGCGAAAATAGGTAATAGGCTGTGCACTATTGAAATAAAATGTTGAGGTAAAAAACATATTTTTTAAAATTGACTCAAATCTAGACAACTATTGGGAATAGGTAAAATGGGTATAGAATCAAAGTTTTATCAGCTTTCATAATACAAAAGCAAGTGTTTGGCGGAACGGGACCTTCTTTGCCCCTCCCCCCTAAGGCTTACCTGAGAGGGGTGGGGACTTATAGTATGTTTGTCTCCTAACTAGTCCAAACAAACTTTCTGCTTTCAACCATTCCATCCTCAATCATTAATTGCCCGGACTAGTAGTAGGATATAATTTAAAATAATGGTCCATGTTGAAGTTCAATCATTCAGATCAATTTCCAACATTTGGCAAAATTTATGGTACGGAATATTAAACATGTAGAACAGTACTGCTCTCACTGATGATGGCATGCCAAAGCGGTAACGTACATTTTTAGTATATTTTTATTTAACTGTGTTCAGGTTTCCTTACATGTTTTAATTCAAAGTCAACTTAGCATGTCTAAGTTTGAAACTGTATTGGGAACTGAAAAACAAAAACTCATTGGGGAAGGTCTATGATTTGCAGATAAAGTAAATATTATTATTTCTAACCGATTTTGCTTTAAGGCATACATGATAGATTGCCTCTAAAATTATGTTGGTTGATATTTCAGGATGCGTCCAAGGAGGACCAGATTGAGAGTCTGGTGAAGAGTGTTAAGTGGCAAATGTCATCCGACCGTAAGGTTGGGCCTCTCAAACAGCTCCAGGGACTCATTTGGAAGCAAGGATATGACAAAGGGGACATTAAGGGACAGTAAGTCTTGTTTCATATTATTACTCTTTCCAAAAGCCTCCAGAAAGATTGTGATGCTCAAATATCGTATCAGGAGAACATTAACCTAATTTATTTTGCTCATATAAATTGTGTACTGAAAATATAATGTATACCTTGTTTATTTACTTTTTGTAAATTAGGAGTTGCGACATCACGACGTTCGTTTGATTTTTGCCTTCACTGACCTATACTGTTAAAATTCATTCCACACTATGCTGCATCAATATAATATTGTACTTAAATACTGGGCATATCCCTGTTGTAACTTTATCGGAGATCAATAAAGGAACGATTATAGATTTTGTTCTCAATGCTTTCCAGTGTATACGATGACGTGGCCGCAGCTCTCGAGCAATGGCACGCGGTAGACGGTCAGAAAGTTTACATATACTCATCGGGCTCAGTCCAAGCCCAGAAGCTGCTCTTCGGACAATCCCTTGCGGGCGATCTGCTGCGCTTCATCGATGGACACTTTGATACTGCTGTCGGAGCTAAGCAGGAAGCCGCCAGCTACACTGCCATTGTCGAGAAAATAGGCTGCAAATCTGATGAGATACTGTTCCTTACTGACATTGATAAAGGTATATAAGATATAATATAATCAAAGGGTTAATTTTTATTATCATCAGCCCTAAAATTCGCTGAACCTCGGGATAGATTGCTTTAATTTAAACTTGAAGCATGAATAAATTTGCAACTCGTGAAACAACGCGACATTTATATTAGCGATGGTCAACGCCATCTTTAACATTTACTCACTATTGATCAACCACTAGTATTCTCCGAGATGCTCGTGGTGATCTACTGTAATTGCTCCAGTACCATTCGGGATAAATGGAATTGAGGGTGACTCACGAGCTATGCTATATACTTGAATGAGTACCATAACAAAGGTTGTGGCGGAGAGACCTACGAGAGAGATTGTCCCTGGTGCCTTGTACGGTTCGGTAAGTGGGGCCCCTAAAATATATATCTATAGGGAAAAGGGTCTGATCAAATATTGGAGTCGCATTTTTTCTTCTTCTGATGATTATATTAATACAAAATGTGTTAAAACTCCTCTTCCAACTTAAAATCAAAAGTTATCTTATGCTCCTATGGGATCTTGTTAATGTGTTTTGGTACGTTGACAGAGGGTGAAGCGGCTCGCGCGTCTGGTCTGCGTGTGGCGCTGGTGAGCCGGTCCGGCAACGCGCCGCTGTCCGATGAGGCGTCGGCCGCCTTCCCCGTGCTGCATTCGCTCGCGCAGCTCACTCCTACCAACAAGCGCAAGCCCGACGCTCAGGTGCAGGTGCTACTCCGATGATGACATATACCCCCAACCAAGCCTACGTAGCGTAGCCCGTAGCACGCAACACGCTTCATGCATGCACTATGTTATATTATGTATAAAATCTACATGTAGACGGGTGAGTATATATGTAATTATTGTGGTTGGTTAATGGGTATTTTAGCCTTTAGTAATTGTCCAACCTTTCTTTTGATGTGGGCCTCATTGTTTCGCTTTATTTGTGCTGATGCTGTAGTTGATTAGTTGAATGTTGTTAATTGATAGCCAATCTTTAAAATAAACCATTTGTGAAAAGAATGCTGGTTCTTTTTTCTTTGTATTTATTTTTGTTTTCTAATCAATTCAGAAAAACTTCATGACTAATAATTGTAAATGTGGATTCCAGATTTTGGTTGTGGCTGGAGATAGGTTGTAGGGTTTTGAATTGTGTTGAATGGTGGTGGTTTTAAATTTTGTTAACAATAGTTAATCGAAAATATATATCTATGAATTCTCATGAAATTTCTATTTTCAAACATAATATGTATGGAAAAGACACTAAACTCATTGTGGTTTCCATAGTAAAAGCTTGCTTAATTTAGGAAATGATGACCGTGTCTAAAAAATGTCCCAGTAGGTATATTAAGCTACTTGAAATGTTAGTCATACACAAAAAAACTAATTAATTCATATTTATATGTGGGTCTGGTATATGTGGCGGTCGGGAACTACATATTTTGGTTTTTGTATTCAGAATAAATGTGTGTCCACATTTATTTTAGTGTATATGGTTATAGGTTAAAAATGTAAAAAAAAACAAGTGATTAATGGACGGCACCTAGTTTTCAAGGGAGGCTCGTATCTTTCCCGTCAGTAATATCGAAACCTTGTAGTGACTTTAGAGTTGTTCATGAATGAAATTGATAGTAGTCATTTTAAGTGACACTTAATAGTTATAATAGCTTCACGTATAGTTTAAATATTATCTTTTGTAGCTTGTGGTTAGTAAACGAGTATTAATTAATTAATAAAAATGGTTAAACCTTTTTATTCCATTTTCCAGGAAGAAATACCCGCCAAAGTACCTAAGACTGATGCAGAAGATGATGTGAAAATTGCAGCAGAAATAAATATTTCTGATACTGCTACTATGAAAGATGTTGAAGTTAAAGAGCCGGAAAAAATGGAGGTTGAAGAAGAAATTAATGTTGCTAAGGAGGAAACAAAAGAAATACTAGTCACTAAAACAGAAGAAATTAAGAAAGATGAAAATAAGTTAGAAACAAATGAAGATGAAAAGAAAGTGGAAACAATTAAAGATGAAACAAAGCAGGAAGAAGCAAAGAAAGAGGCAACAATTACAGAAGAAATGAAAATAAAAGAAGCCAAACCTGAGGAATCGAAAATACAAGAAAAAGACAATATGCCTATGCTGGTTGAAACAGTTGTTGAAGAGGTAACTGATTTAGCAGAAATTGCTGACATACCTGTTTGTGATGTTGAACCTATTGTTGAAGATGAGAATGAACAAAAGACTGAAAAAAAAGAGACTGAAAAAATGGAAACAGAGTCCTCTGAAAATGTGGAAGCTGCTTCTGATTCAAAGGTACAAGTTGAGCTCAAAAATATTGAGGGTAGCCCGCCTGTTACTGAAGAAACACCTACAACTATCACTGAAATAGATGAAATGTCTAATGACAAACAGTCTCTCAGTGAAGTCGCTGAAATAATTGAGGACCTCGAACCGGTAGTTGAGGAGCCTACGGCTGCTGAGGATATGGAAGAGTTACAAAATGTTGGTGAGGTGCTGGAAAAGGAGTGTGATGAAATTCTATCAAAGGTACATGATGTTACCAATTTAGACAACATACCACTCAAACCTTTACTCAATACGATTGCTGAAGAAAATATGGAAACTGAAAATATAGATTCAAATGATATTGTGGATAGAATTTTAGATACAGAACTCGAACTTGAAATGAAGAAATGTGGTGAAATCGATCTAAGCACTGTACAGGAAATGTCTGTAGCAAAGCCAGAAGCAGAATGCAAAAGTGAGAAAGATGAAGTAAGTTCTACAGGACCAAAATCTAAGCTTGAAGAGAAATCCTCAGAAAGTACTGTGGATGAAAAAAAGGAAGACACAGTTAAAGAAAGCAGTCTCACGGATAAATTGGTAGAGGAATCTAAAGTAGAAAAAGAGTTGGTGGAAAAGTCAGAAAGTGAAACACCCGCCGAAGAGAGTAAACTTGACACCGAAGCACTGAAAGAGTCAAAAGAGAGGTCAGGTGTTACTGAGGAGAAAACGGAAAGTGAGATTGACAAAAAAGAGAGTGAAGTAAAAGAGACACAATTGAACGGCAAAACGACAAACGGTGACGCTAAAACATCTAATTTAAATGGAGATGCTACTAAAGATGAGGAATTAAGTTCCCGACTTTCTGTTGAGAATGGAAAAGAGGTAGTGAATGGTTCTAATGGTAATTCCAATGAAGCGGAGCAGGGACAAGGTGATAATAAAGTGGAGACAGAGGTATTGGACATTAAAGTAAAGACAGTCGCCACAGACGAGAAGCGCAACGATCCAATAGAGCAACCTACGGAAGCATAAGATGATTTGGTGAGTAATCTTGCAACACTTACTAATATTCTTTGTGAATAGTTGAATACCTTAAAAAAACTAGCGTATTTTTTTTTGGTGGTTAATTTGTCTTTACACTCGTAATACAATTAAATAAAACTACGTATGTCAGAAGTAATACTATATTATAAGCGGGATCTGCAATTTTATCAATTTCATTATCAAGCGTGAGCCTCAAAAGCCTCTAAAGGGATCGTGAGTTAGCAACCATAGTGTACAGGTTGCGTGATCTTATACAAATATATTCGTTTGCTCACTCACAGTAATAAATATTAGCCGAGAATAAATTTACAGTAAAAAGAACCAATGGAATGGTTGCATTTCTTGGTTTGTCGTATTGCTTCTGCTACCCTTTTATAACAATTCTAACTTAAAAGAATTGAAGTGGTCAAACCCATTTGATAGGGGAAACTTCTGCTAATTAAGTATTTAATTGCGTATGAAAGTATGTATATACTAGCTTTTCCGCGCGGTTTCACCCGCGTTCCCGGGATAAAATATAGCCCATGTTACTCACGGATAATGTAGTTTTCTAACGGCAAAAGAATTTTTGAAATCGGTCCAGTCATTTTTAAGTTTATTTGTTACATACATAAATACAAATCTTTCCTCTTTATAATATTAGTATAGATAAATATTATTGGCACACTTACAGCTATTGACAGTAATAAGATTGGCACCCTCATGTCCTCTGTTAAGGCATTGTAGAAAGACAGGATGATGGCTAGGTTTTTATATGGATATTAAAAACTCACTGTGCTATCACTAAAATATACTGTATTTAAAATTAAGACTTACATAAACCAGAAACATATTTTTACTTTCCAGTGTCGGGCGAGCGGAACTGCAGGGCGTCGTAGCGTTGTTGGTTCACATCAGACGAATGACAAGACTGAGGTTGCTTTCACGCTAATTGACATCACTTCCTAGTTTATACGTGTATTGAAAATTTAACTGTGTACCGTGTGGTGACGATCTGTGTACACTGCCAGCGCGAGGCAATATTTTACACAAATTTTATAGCACATGACCACTGTAAATTTACTATACGAATAAGCGATAATGTCATGTTTGTCCTGATCTGCCGAGTTCTCTAGTGTTTGTATCAGCTTCAAATACCGTAACGGCTCTTAGTTACCCTGATAAGTGTAGACGATAGTACTACTTAGATTGTCTTAGATAATAAAAAAAATAATTCATCTACCTATTAACTCGGGAGATCGGAACTAACAAATCTTATACTATAAATCCTGTAAGGATACTTATCACAACTGACATTGACGGGACTGCTGTCTGCAAATAAATTATTGATCAATATTTTGGAACATGCTCCCAAATCATCGCCCAAAAATTCCATACTATGGAAATGTTTAGGATGATTGTATACTGTTACGTAAGCGATGAGAAACATCACCGTCTATCCGTTTCTGCCTCGAATCGTGTCACATGCATGGGGCAGCATTCACTCTACCTAAGGGTCGCCACTGCATCTCGGATACCATTCCGTTTATGTCAGATGTAATAATTTGATACCTAAGTAATTTTAACTTTCGATGTAAGTAAATTTATGGAACGTAAGTGCGTTTAGATTTAAGATTGCATCATTTATAATTAGACATTCCTGTAAGCATAAAACAGTGGTGATTGTAGCTATTATTTTTGAGCTACTTTCTTAGTTATATTTTTTTGTATGGATAAGGCCAAGTTATGGTGCTTTATACTTGCTTGCCTGTGGTACACGCGCGTGAATATTGACACCCTTGTAAGCCCCTTTTAAGCCGATGTGAAGAGTAAGAGCTAAAAAGCAATATGTATCGCGCGTGCGACTAGGCTGGCAGTGTACACTATTTGTCGCCGCTTCTCGTATTTGACCTAGGTAAGTTTTATTAATAAGTATTAACTGTATTGTGATTCTTAATTATCGTATTATGTATAACTCGATTTTCTTAAATCCACTGCCAAACAAACTCGCACTGTCAACATGACGTTGGTCTAGGATGCACTGGTGTTATTGTGATATTGATACGAAAGAAAGACTGTTTTAGTGATTGACCTGCGGGCTGTGTTAGGTATTTATTCGGCTAGGTGCGATGTGGGGTGCATGTATATTTGGGCTTTAATTTAATATTTATTTTAAAATCTAACTTCGAAGGATTTTAGAGTATTATTTTGAATGTATCTTGTCTGTGTCATTCAATAATTGGATGGGATAATTGACACTGCACCTGATAGGTAAAGTAAATGGGGCGGGAATTTTATGTGGGTTAGTAAATAACCAATGCTTTAAATGAATGATGGTTTGAAAGTTGAAAGGTTGGAAGGATGGCCAGCCTGATAGCCGGACCTGTTTTCGAAACTAGTCAAAATGTATTCAGAATCTCGTGGTTTACGAACGGTGTGGTCGGCTGATATGTTGACACTATTTTGCTCTATTTATGATATAAGTTTTAAATATTTGTTCCTGTATTACTTAGCTGTAAGCCAAAACTGAATAAGGGCAGTGTGGAAGTGGAAGATCAACGTCAAATGGCAGTGTGAGCATCTTCGTTTAGACTGATTTTTTACTATTCTGAAAAGTTCCCGGCCCTAACATTATCTAGAAATTGGAAGTAAATAAGGTAACTATAAAGTAAGTTTCTATTTTAGATAATGAGCGGGTGTGTGGTCTCTTACAATTAAGAAAATCCTACAAACATTTAAGTTCATACTATTTATTATAACGAAAATGAACATGAAATCTCGAATGCAATTGAAATGTATTATTTTTAATTGTCACACTAACGACGTTTAAATATAATGGATGTAGAATTTTTTATTGGTATTTTCATTTGAATTAATGCTTTATTGAATATGCCTTGCGATGTTCCAATAAGAAAATAAATTTCCTATTAACCCTAAGTCAGTCTAAATGTGTAGGTAGGTACTCAAACAAGACCGGATAGGTAGATAGGCTTCTGGTACCTACTTTTATTGAACTCGACATCCAGACAACGGTGGGTAGCTGCTCCCGGTTGAGCTGTGTTTGACTTCATTCATCTTTTTTTGTAAATATTGCGTGACTATTTCGACTAGATATTTTTAATAGAGATTTTGTTGGTTCAAAGGTTCAAAGGTAGTTTTAACAAAATAGCGACAGGATCGGGGTTCAATTCCGTGATGGTGGTCCTGCCAAGAATTGTCACAGTGCAGCAGTGACGTCGCAGGATCGTGAGGAAACGCACACAACAAACAATACGGTGGTGTCGGTGGTAACATAAAACACTAAATAAATAAAAAACGACAGATCCGTTCTAGATGGGCCGCCATAACACCCATAAAACTTTAACCGCGAACTGACAGTCTGATACTTTGAATTCTGGGTTTATCAAAAGTTGTAAGGGTTTTAAGGTGGCCACGCCAGAACGGGTACTTCTGGCAGGGTTACCCTGTATTTTAACAATTATAGCGCAGATGGCCTGTTGGTCTTGGCAGAACCCTTAGATATATCACATCTTTAGTTTAGGGATCGTCGAAATCATATATTTTGCGACAAATTTCGACAAAATAGCGAATGAAATAGAAATTAAATCCGGAAGTGCCATGCCTTCTAGGACTAAATTGAATGGAAATTAAATTGAATAAAAATGGCTTTGACAAACAAATTTTGCCATATTAGCGATACATTGTGAGAGTATGTTAACCTATCTTCGGTAGGTGCCTTAGTTTTTGATAAACAGAACGGGCCTATAAATACTGGGCAAATTACTTTGAGCCAGGGACAAAATTCGAAAATAATCTGTCATTTGTATTGTCTGTCCACTTCATATCCGTAATGCTCTGCTAATGAGTCACATCTAGTCAAAATTACCCTGATTTGGTTATCATTATTTTGTTCTAATTTCGACATTAAGTACACTTACATTGCTTCATGGATAAGGACGTAGTGTGTGAGCAATCGGTGAAACAAATTCGGCACAGGCAGGTAGTGCCGAGCGAGGTGATGTGGAGGTTATGAATACAAAAGGTATAGAAACGCGCAGTATTGCGGTCGTGAAACGGAACGCAACGGGTATGAACCGCGGCGCGCGCTGATCAGGGACCTATTCTGAAAACACCATTCTCATATAAAAACTCTTTTTTGACTCTCTATTCTACATAAGTAATGGAGTCATTTTGAGGTATCTGTTTCTAAAAAAAATTAACCCTTTTAAGATCCCTCTTTCCCCGTTTACCACAGACGTTTTGCTCTAAAGCGACGGTACTAACAAAGGCATCCAATTTATTTTGAAGCGAAACTTTATAACTCACGTTCGGGACGAGTTAGCCTCCATCTCCAACTCGCAAAACGTGAAACGCAAACGTAGCGATGCACCGCACGCACCGCATTGGCTGGGCAGCACGTATAAGTTGCTCATGAGTGAGCGAGACAGGGTTCAAGAGAGTAGCTTTGATTCTATTTTACGTAAGTACGCTACGTTTCTGTCGAGTCTTTCACGACGCTTCACTATCTTTATATATATAATTCTTCTGTACGCGTGTTTGTCACCTGACTCCGTCTGTCGAGCCCGCTAGTATTTTATAAAGATTTAGTACAAAAAGTGTAAAACACATACCTCCTCTGAACTTTTTCAAATGGTTTCTAAAGTAACATTTTTATAATATATAAATAGTCGTTAATCTTGCTAGAAAATGTATCCCGTGCTTATACGAGTTTTGCAATTCGATTTCGAAAAAAAAAACAATATAGTTTTGATAATAGGCGCCGCCGGACGCGGGCTGACGTCAGGGATTCTTGTGCACGCGCAGTCCGATGCCTGTGAATCACGCGGCCGATGTGTCACCACCGACACCGACGCCCGCGCCGCGCGCCCGCTTCGCGACCGCACTGTTTACGATCAACTCGACGAAAGATAATGCGAAGTTCTTGGAACATATCTACCGTTTTGCTTCTAGGACTTGGAACGCTTATCAAGTCGTCGAATGAAATGCGGGTAGGCATTGAACACTTTGGTAAACAAAGGTAAACAACACTTAGTAAAGACGAAATTAGTCACTTATTAATTGAGGTTCCTGCATTATTAATCCATTTTTATCATGAAATCCCACTTTAGAGTTTTATGACATTAACCCAAAGAAGATTTAGGAGTCTACTAGGTATTTTTAGGGTTCCGTACCTCAAAAGGTAAAAAAAGGAACCATTATAAGATCACTATCTTGTCCGTCTGTCCGTCTGTCTGTCCGTGAGTTTTATAATAGCAGAATCAACGCAACTTCAATAAAATAACTAACCTAAATGCATTTTGTTAGGTATCTGGCATTCATATAATTCAGAGCAATCACAAGGCTAAGAATTATTTTCGAAAGTGCTGATTATAATGCTATCCTGCATGGTGAATAAAAACGAGTGGACATCAGCAAGTAGTGTGGCAGTGTGTAGCAACCGGTACAGCGTTGTCGTCGGCCGCGCGCCCGGTCGGCTGACTTGTATTTTTATGTAACTTGTTAGGTACCGAGCGGCGGCGGGCGGCGCGCAGTTGCGCCACGTTCACTACTCGCCGTTCGGATTGAATCTGCGTCGCTGGTGCGCCGACTCTACCGAATGGATAAGGAAAACTGGATTGTTTTTATACTGCTTGCGCAGATTTAATTAAAGTGCGATATTGTTTTCAGGTATAAAAGTAAATGCTTGATTGATATCGTTATTGGCGACGATAGCGCAGTGGTTGTGGCTTCGAATATCGCAGCGAATATCATGGGTTCTATATTGAGTTTGCTTCTATAGTTTGTTTGGTTTAGGTGGAGGAAAATTATGTGAATAAACCTTAGGATAGTAGGCAGATGTTCAACAATTTATCGTAAAATTGTTGAACATCCGCCTGCCAGGCTACCACCCTAAAAATGTTTTTGAATTTCATACCAACCCTATACAGATTTCTAGTGTATTCGTATCGTAGTCTAGATTCATGGGTAGTGTAAGTACAATATTTAACACTAATTACTGGAACCTCGAAATTGACAAAGAAAAATCGTCACCAGACATTCTTTAGGACTTATTTAATTAAATAATAAATAAATATTCTGGGACATTATTCCTCACACACGGCCATCTGACCCCAAACTAAGCAGAGCTTGTACTATGGAAGCCAGATAACTGATATACTACAATTACCTACTAAAGAAAGGGCAAATGAAGTAAGAATAGATACTCACCTGTCATTATTTCAGCTTGGAACATTTACACTGTGAACTGCTTGTACGAGAGCTTACAATTGCTCAGATTCAGAAGCATAAAAACATTGTCAAGAAATCTCTTGAAGGACTAGGTAGATAGTGAAATGTTTTTTCATAGATCGAAATAACTAACAGGACAAAATATATCTACGTATTTTTTGTAGCTTTACCAGGTTACGTTCATTTACGATGTTATTTTTTTAAAATTAAATCTTAAGATATATAAGACAGTGCTATACCAGCGAAAGAGAAGGAAAATACGTAGGTAAGTGGTAGGTCGTTGCTTCTCTTTTCATAGTATAATGCTGTCTCATGATCGATAAAATATTATAGTATCTTCGCCGTGTGTGACCCCCTTAATTAAAGGCGATGATAGCTCAGTGGTAGTGACGTCGAATACCGTGGAGAAGGTCGTGGGTTCGAATCCTACATTGAGTTTGAGCTTTTGCGCGAAGGAAAACACCGCGAGGAAACCATAGCACGATGGTACGGTACGTACCCGCTCGCTGTACCCGCCTGGCTAGCTATCACCCTCCTGTTGAAAATCTGTCGCGAAATACCTACCAGTGATTTTCGGCAGCTGTTCTTGAGAGCCAGTTCCTTCTAGACTTACCAAGGTGAGTTTGTGGCCTATATACAAAGTAAAAAAATAAATAAATGTGCCATCTTAAAAATGCATAGGTAGTATCACCATAATAAATGATTATTATAAGTTTTGAAACTCAAAACAAGTGTAGCGTAAATATAGGCAGTACAAATGCAGTGGATGTTAACGGCTTAGGGGCCGATGCGTCGTAGGCCGTGGCGCGTCCCTAGTACCCTTGGCCGAGAGTGCCCTGACGCCCTCGGTAGAGCGACCCCAGCGCCCCCTGATGCCCTGCCGTCCTTGCACACCCTCTGCGCTTTCTAGCTGTACAACAACGCTTCTATCATTTATAACAAATACTCTTACATTTTGTAAACCAAAATCGTAAACGCGCTGGTTTACTTATTTACCTACCGTCTTATTTAATAAGAAGGTTTCGTGACATTGTTTTGTGTTTTTGTAAACAGTCAGTTGCACTTATAGCTTTTAGTGTTTTTTTAGTCTTTTGGTAACTACCGTACGAGAGTTTGTACCTATAATTTCTGATTATCAATATTATGTTCATTTATTTCTTCGATTATTTAGTCCACGAATAATCATTATATTCTACAAATGTGTTTAGTATCTACTGGGCTGAGTAAAAAAGTTATATTCTAAGTAGCTTTTATCGCGGGCTTGGGGGTTTGAGACCGAATCAAGAAACTTTGATAAAAGAAAAAAAAACCGTAACGAAAAAACCTAACTCCTCCTACTGTATGTATGTTCAACTGTATGTATCCCACTGTATGCTGTTTGTGAGAAGGTATATAGGTGTATAGGTATCTATTAATATCAAAGAAAAAAAAAATGCCTAAATAAAAAATAAATTGACTATGTTTTCTATACATCATAGTTTGTATTTTATACATTGATTGTAAATATTTGTTGTAAATATATAAATTATTATAATTGCATAAGTTGATAAAAAAAAATGCTATGCAATAGCTTTACCGCGGCAGTCCCCGAGTGCCACACGTATTTTTTATTTAATAATTTATTTATGTATGTATTACTTAATTCATTTTATACGTTATATTTTGTATTATTGTTCTAAATAAATCACTTACTTAATTTTATTGTAAACTATATCCACCCAAGTTCAAAATACTTATTGGTAGACGAGCGACTTCTATTCAACGACTTCAATAAAATACGTAAGAAGACATCAGACCTGTGTAATAATATGCACAAATAACCACTTCAGGATTAAATAACTACCGTAAGATACTTTACGTATCCTAATCCTAACTAATATTATAAATGCGAAAGTGAGTTTGCTTGTTACCTTTTCACGTTTAAACCGCTGAACCGATCACGATGAAATTTGGTATGCAGATAGCCTATGGTATGGAGAAAGACATAGGCTACTTTTTATCCCGGGAAAACAAGATCCCTGGGGAACGCGGATGATACCGCGGGGCGAAACTAGTCTATAATAAATCTGTAAAACCAGCGTGTCTGTTTATTATTATTTTTTACTAAAAATGACGTGTGGTGATATAACAGAATGCAAAGAGATCATTTTTTATTTTATGTCTGTTTGCTTGAACACGCTAACCTCAGAAACGATTGAACTGATTTTTACAGGATTGGCGCTTCGAAAAGGCTTTGCTTCATCGAAATTGGCTATAGGAAAAAAAAAATTAAGTCAACGAGAGCGGAGGTGCGGGCGTAACAAAAAAAATATAATATTGTAAAATTAATAGTACAGCCTGATTAATTTACGCTCTAAAAATAAGTTTAGTCCCTACTTGAATTGGGGGTGTCACTTCTTAATCTTTACACTTAATATAATGCGAAATACTATTACAAACTAATCATAAATATCAGGATCTTTAAAACCTACAAAACACTTGAAAGGTAGGTTAATCGTCCTCCAAAGAAAGAATTTTCCAAAATTCAACCACTAACCTTTTTGGCAAAGGGGTAACATGGGTCAAAGAAAGTAACATAGGTCACATATTACACCGGGAACGCGGGCGCAACCGCGGGGAACACCTAGTAATTAAATTTAGTACGGTAGACGGAAAAAGTTTATAGATAGGTGCTAATACCTATTTTTCGCTACCCGCAGAGGCAATTTTCTTTATCTAAATAGGCCTGTAGATTTACCAAATACAAATTAATGCGAATGTTTGTGTGTATGTTTGTTACGACCGAACGGATTCAGTAAATTTTTGGTATACGATAAACGGTATTTAATATAAAATTGATAATAGGATAGTTTTTATCTATGGAAAACTAATTTGACCCGGTGGCCAGGGCCGGGACCATCTAAAATAATCCCTACATTTGACGTTTTAAAACTGTCATTTTCAAATGAGTGTCATTAGTTCTAGTTTTGGCCACCGGTCACATAAGTTTGTGGCACTATACCTAAGTATATAATTTAAGTACATAATTTAGTTCCTGGTTTCACCGCAAAATGGCGTAGTGTCATATTTTTCTCAACTGGGCTCTACACAGTGTCGCATATTTCAGTTCAGTCAGACACCGCCTTTCTCCTCATAATTTGGTAGCTACGGGTTCCGCTTATTCCCACGCAAGCTTTCTAATTTTTTTTCATCTATTTGACCTGATTCCTGTCCACTATGAATCATTATTCTGATACAGTCAAGTGTCTATTATAAGTACTAGTACCTTTCTAGCAGGATATTGTAGTGGTAAGATTTTGGGGCGTGTTTGGTCTATTATATTTTCAAGCTTGGGAAAACTATTTTTTTATTTTTTTTTCTTATGTGTATTTTGTTATAATATCTGTCTAATCCTACTAATATATTATATAGCCCCATGGCTCACAAATACGGATGCAAGTTTATTATATCAGTAGTATAGTTAAATGGTGCATTTCGACCAATAAGCAGCATGAAAGTATGATAGAATTACTCAGACTCATTTATCAAGAATTTTGTATAGCAACGGATAGAATTTCAGTGTCTTGTGCTTGTAAGTGGTTAAAGAAAGCGGTTCAGTTCAAATAAAATTAGTAGACGATTAGAAAAAAATGATGTTATTAAAGTAGGTAAACAAACCTTCATTCATTCATTCATCTTGAATTAGATCTTTGTTAGAAATTTTAAAATATTCAATTTCTCGATCATACATACATATCGGCAGTCCAATCATACAACATCGCAACTTTATGCGCTTGCTTGATTAAGGAATAATAAAACGATATGGTTAATTGTCCACAATTGCGCTGTGGTACAAGTGCCCGTTGCTGAACCATCATTAAGTTATTCTGTAAGAATCGTCCGAGCTATGAACTGATCACATAACGATGTATATTTGGCATTATATGATAAAACTTTATAGTGAGTTAGCGGTTTTAAATTCGCAGCGTTATATAAATTTTTGACACCGAATTTGTGGCGCTCTCCACGAACGCGCATATCGGCCACTCTGTACCACGAGATAGTATAGTAAGCGTTCGTATCTCTCTCGTTATTGGAAATGTTCATCGTTTCTATCGCTGGTTAAAATCGACGAGTATATTGGTAGGGAGGTAGCTGTTTTTCTGATGCGATCACAAACCGGTTGACCATCGGCGTAATGACGAGCGCGCGGCCGTGGTCGGGCGACTAACAGAATCGGTATAGGTAAATGTCGAATGACTACATACTTTGCATTAGTAGAAAATAGTAATTACGCATTACGATTGTAATGAGGTAGGTGAAAGATATTTAATTTAAACAGGATAATATTTTCTGAAATGAAAATGAACTACCTATTAGCGATAATATTATTTTCCGTTTATTTATTTTCTTTCTGGTACTTTTACATGGGAATATTTTTTCATTTCAAGATGGCTCATGTATTTATTTTTTGAATAAGTAGGTATTTCATTCGAATTTTTTCAATTTTTTATCAAATTGTTGCTATTTTTATTTATTGTTTTTGGGCGTAAAAGTAGAAATAAGTAGGTATTTTAGTAGAATTTTTGTATAAGTAATTTTATTGAAGATATTCAAAATTAATTGATGTCGAAATTGTGAAATTGTCTTCGAAAAACAAATCTTAAAATTTGACATGGGTTGGGTCCCAGGCCGCGCTTTCCAGTACCGGGAACTAGAGCAAACTCCCTCATTCCGAATATCTCGGCCAACTTGACAATTCGGAATCTACGTACCTACTTACCTACCTACCAATAATATTTATACATTTACATCATTATCTTTACATATATTACATTATAAGGCACTTGCATATTAGATTTTCGGAGTCAAAGTTCCGAGTAAGTATTTCAACACGTTTGTTTTGTCAATGCAATATTGGATATAAAAAAAACCATTCCTTATTTTGTTTGAAACCATAAACAACAGCAAAAAGAGCGGGAAAGTTCCCCAGCGGCGGCCATGTTGGTTTGGAATTGCGTTCCATTGTGCGCAGCATTCGCTCTACAATCTCGCCACGTGCGGCGCACATCTGCCGAGCGGGTGGCGCTGGCACCCTCCGTCATCAGACATCTCGCGACCACTGCTCACTCGAGCATATGAATACTCCTAGAATATAGGTGCCTATACAACCGTCCAAATTATGCAAATTGAACTATTTGAAGCTAGAAAAATTGCTGCCTGCGAAATATTTGGTGCCATTTATGAATGTATCTTATAATGGGACTTATACTTAATTAGGAAATATAATATGGCCAATTGGGTCGCCATAAACCTTATGGCTACCCAATTGGCTATACTGCTATATTTCTTAAATGAATATGTTTTAAACATTGCATATGTTCACCGATTTGTTAATGAATAAATAAATAGTATACAATCAACGTGAGAAATATAACGAAAACCTAATAAAACCGATATTATTGCGGCTTGTTGAGCGCATGCGCGGGGAGAGGGTCGCCCTCCGGCCTCCCCTTCCTATTACGCACTCTATTTAGGGGCTGCTACAAAGAACAACTCCGGCCTATCTATTTTGGTCTCACTCCGGAATATTGTCATAGACAAAGTTATTAGATTCTGAAC
This sequence comes from Tetheella fluctuosa, assembly GCA_951216915.1. Classification (NCBI taxonomy): domain Eukaryota; kingdom Metazoa; phylum Arthropoda; class Insecta; order Lepidoptera; family Drepanidae; genus Tetheella; species Tetheella fluctuosa. The sequence continues at coordinate 5,377,286 of OX578231.1, read as the reverse complement.
GTTCATGGGATGCCTGCGATAAAATATGTCAATATCGAGACGGGAAAATACAATTGGCGGGAAATGGGAGGCCTAATAATAGTGCTAAAATAATTAACAAAAAAACAATTATCTTACGAGTATGAGTTTTTATAATTAACGTAGGATTGAGTAAATGATCTTAAATTTATATATCACCACTACTAATGTTATGTAGGGTGAAAGTGTTATAAGCCTAAAAGAGTCGTCTCATCTCAAGTCAAACTCTACTAAAACACATCTTAGTATCTAATATAATCTTAGACTTAGATGCTAGGCGACAGATTTTCATCAAATATAACAAACACTACCTTAACGATACCCTATTAAACCATTTTTATAACTATTACAAATTAAAAATCCAATAATTATATAAGATACTCAGATAGATTTATTCTGTATCAGTAATAATTGGGAACGTGAGTAGAGTCGGCCGGAAGTGGCCGGGCCGCCCGGACGGCTGCCGGATGCGACCGGTCTCCGGTCCGGGGGAGGCGTAAACCCGCCAAAACTGAGAGGTAAAGGTCATTTCGCTACTGAAGATGACTGACAAATGATATACGTAACAATTGTACTAAATATAGTAGAGAATTCCAAGAATGTTCGGGTTATTCCACTCGCTGATATTATATACAATATGTGACAAAGCAAAACTCGTTCTCAAACTTTTTGTGGTCATGTCTAGTTGATAATGACAAAATAAATTCAGTATTTCAGGTGCAATGTTTCAAAGAATGTTTTTTTATATCATACCTACCTAAGAACAAAGAGATTGAAAAATGATCATTTTTTTGCGACTATAAAAGCTAAACATTAAAAACACTAACCACCTTTATAAGTATAATGATAATGGTTAAACAAAGATGCTAATAAATAGTTATTTATTGATAAAACCACATTCATCAAAAGCTTTGGATTTGAATTATATATTTTCGTAACGAGACGTGACGCTACTGCAACTATAAAATCTGCAGAATATTCTTTAAATCTCCTTTTACTACCATGCTGCTTAGCTAGTTTCATACCTATTTTTTACATAGAGTGCAGTTTACTTACTTCCATACATACCACCTAAAGGTGAAGTCGAAGCAACTATCAGTATATTTCAGCAAATTCTCTTCTTGGCTTTCCGTTCAAACATCATAACGACATCTTTTTTCTCCAGCGGTACTATAGCCAGATGCGTACTAAAAAGTGGGTACCACCCTGCAAAATAGATACATATATAAAATATAGTACGGATGTTTGAACTATTTAATTTAAACAACACTTTAAAAAAATATATTTGGTTGGATTTGAAGTTGTTGCTGAGAACTTGGTTGACTACCTTATACCGGGATGGCTAATGGTAGCTAATAAGGTCCCCTCTTGCTAACTCTTGCTAACGCTTGCTATTATCTGCGTCTGCTTGTATACCTATTGAAAATGCGCATTGGGTTATTTAAAAAACATAATTAAACCATAGAGTTTCTATTAATATTGATTGCTTCTTTCGTAGAGAATATCCAACCACACGAGTTGATGTTAGTACCACGTGGTCTACATGTCCTGTAAATATAAAACGACTATGAATGTGAAGCGCATGAGTCGGGTTGCCCCTCGCTCGTAATGACTCAACATGAAGAAGGAAAATACTCAGATCCTTCTGAGCAACAATCACTTAGTATGCGGTTAGTCATATCAATGCTGGTAACTGTATAAGATACCTAATACCATAGAAATAAGATACACTGAAAAATGATAAATATTTCAAAAAAACGGGTATTTTATACCTTTGGTCCCATTCATATTTGTGAAAATTAAAAGGTGAACGCTCACACCATTCGAATTAGACGCCTAGTTCGGTAGCTAAACAAAAATAAATAAATATCTGCGATTAAAGTGTATGTTAATACCTCTGGTATCCAAGGTAAGAATTAACTTATAAATACCAAAGCTCTCTTCGTGCAGGTTTGATCCCATTTGTTAAATATAATATATTTTTATCTTTATAGATCCGTTACATGTTTGCATACCGTAAAATCTATACAATTTGATTAACATCTCCTATCTTACTGAACACTATGAATGAAGAAGCTGAATTAGAACATCCAAGCCGACGAAGCTACTACAGATCACGCTCCGTAATAGATTTGAACGAATATGTTCACAGGTTAATATTGTTACTCTGAAGCTTACTTCAATGCTCAAAGGGAATTTATAGTCTTCGCTGTAGATCATGGTTATAGAAATTTCAGTTTATTGTAGAGATTCGGAGCTCAGTTGCATGTAATGTTGCAACCGTAACGATCGATACAACGATCGACGGTGAAGCATGGGTTATTCATACATGGTCTTCAGCGTGCCGCCTGGTACCAGTCATAGGTCACTTGGAAGTGTATATTGGTAGCCGTTGTTGATAACACTTGGTAACTATACGGAAACAGCTCCTTCAAATCAATAACATTTCATGGTTAGATGGAAGTAATTCAACTTGTTATGAAATTGTTGCAAAGATTATATATTACCACAGTCTATGTAACTCTTTCTTACAGTCGGCCAGCGGACGTCTAGACTAGACAAAGCAATCGTGCGGGGCTTGCGGGGTGAGAGAGGGGCGGTAGCGAGCCCAAGCTGCCATACACTCGCTTGGGACACAATGGAGCTATTACAAAGCGGCATTTCGCGTGACTTCAAACGCGATAGACCACTGTATGTAATTATGCTGTGATAATAGCACGTATTTCCCGGATGAAAGCATGTTCCTAAAAATATTCATTTCCTTAAATGTTAATGACCTGCAATAAGTACGCAACAAAAATTTAATTTAACAGGTTAAAATTAAATTAGTGATTTTTTGGCTTTTCCTTACAGAATTATTGTATTAATTGTATATCATAAAGCCCGTTCTAAAAGTAGTAATCTAGATATTATGAAATAGGACATAACTTTCCTAATAGAAAAACTACATAATAAAATATTAGAAGCAATACATAAGAAGTCTTAGTTTCCAACATATATACATAATATTACGTCATATTGTATTTAAGGAACAGATAATTGGAACTACGGCGCAATGTTTCCAGAAATAGAAATTCTATCCTAGACTCGCCCACTTTATTTTTCTTTTAGAATAGTGTGAAGCACAATAAAGAAATAACATTATTTTCCTGATTCCCTATAAATACAAACCTTTCTCGTGTTAATGATTCATTTATATTCGATTGAATTTAATATATAGGGAATAATAATAGGAGCCAATTTTATGAAATTACTATGGTTTTCCTCAAACGTACATTGATGGTTATACTATTATATAAAAGGCATGATTTTGAAGCTATCTAATAGGTGCTCACACAGCAGATATACATATAACGTTAAATAACACAATAACATTGTCAATTTTTTCAATGTATTATTTTCGTAAGTAGGTTAGGTACTTTTATTTCTCAGGCTACCAAAAGAAATATAGTTCCAAAGAATACCAATTTTACCCAAAAATTTTACTTATTGGTAAAATTTCGCTACCTACTTAATTTTAATGTCACTATTTCCACGTTCACGTGTTTTAAAGTTGTATAATCCATCGATAAACTAGGACGCAAAATGGCGTTGGATACTAACTTAAAATAGACTATAGACTTTTCTGTTCGTCTATTTTATTTTCTGTTAGTATAGATTCGGATTCTGGCAGTGGAAGGACAAGAATTAGAGTTATGAAAGAGCAAAACCTTTTTATACAATACGACTATGACCTACATTGTGAAAATTACTGCAATGTATTATTGATTTCAAATTGACTTATGTTTTATTTTTTAGTTAATTAACTTTTTTGGGATCTATTGCTTCGACTATTAAAATAACTTAGATAAACGATTTCTAATGCCACTTTTCAGGCAGTTTCGAAAGTAACCCTTGTCTAATACGATGAAGAAAATCTGTTCATTGTCTCCTTTGACTATGTCATGTCTGAAAATCCCTTCTACCTCTTGCTTAACAGCAAAATGTTAACACATCCTTAATTTTCTTTGACCACATTTTTCTTGTATTTAAACATTGTATATAATAAATTTGCAATTTGCGAATATTTCCAACAAGCACCAGACACAAAAATGTGCAGCACTCTATTTCATTTTTATTTTCTTATTGACTACCAATAAGCTGTAACACTAACACATTCATGGTGGCTCTAAGTTAACAAAACAAGAGCGAGTGTTGCCTTAATTAAAGGTTGCCACTGCATGCAAACTCTGCAATCATTTAATTAACCACATGGAATACCTTTTTGAGGATTTTTTTATCAGTACAAAATCTTTGCTTGAAAATTCTTGTCTTTAAAAACAAAACAAGGCCAATCGTGTTTATTTTTACATCGAGTTTTAATGTTTATCTGTATGAACGCAACCATTTTCCATAGTAATAACGTTGAGAAAATAAATGGAAATAGAAAAAGGAAAGTGGGAAAGCAGTGATGTTTTATCTTAGAGAGTGGCAGAGGCGGCGGCGACGGTGGCGCCATCGATCGGCCATACCAGGCACCTACCTACACTACGGCTGATACTAATTTCAGCGACTATATTATGAAAAACAAATTGAAACCCATTAGCGTGCCGAACGTGGACATAGTTAAATTTTCAGCACGCCAAAAAGCGATGCTATTATTGTAATGCTGCAAAATTTGCATAAAATATTGTTTGAAAAACATGATGGTTAGATTTTGAGCTTTGTTGTTTAACGGACATGTATGGTAGGTATACACACTGGAAAAACAAAACTGTTGCATTTGTAGAAGAGTTATGTTAGCAAAATATTACTTTTAATAATTTTATCAAGACACCTGGATAGATGAGAACTCATAGGCCTATGTCCAGCCGTGGATTCTTGCGGCTGAGATGATGATGATGATGATACCTACTATTGTAATACTGTCTCTGCAAAAACTATATTTTTTTGGGATCTTAAATGTTTATTTTGTGTAAATAACTAAAAATAAAAACGTGTTCTGCAATCAGAAAAAATAAAAAGTAACTATTCACACTCTACGCTCCAGTTATGTTTCCCTGACAATTAATAGAAAACTCGTTCTTGCACTGTACGTTAAAATCTGCTAAATTCCATACCTGTGTTAACTTACCACGCTTTCAGGATATCAGCAAATGTATTTGAACTCACTTAATGAAGCACTTTACATTGATCCGTGAATTAAATTATATCTGCTCGTCGTGTGGTGCTAACAAAGCAATGGATGGCGTACTTTACAGTAGAATTTGAAATATTTGCGATTGACTGTAATGACTGCGTATGTGGCATTATCGTGAGATAACCATTATTTTTCTTTTATCTTCGACTTTTTCAGCGCAGTTGATATGATTATAATTGTAGAGATAAGGTTATCAACCTAAGGAGTAAGGAAGGAGTAAGGAACTGTTCAAAACATTTAGTGAAATTACAAAACGAACTGAAATTATATTGATCGTCGTATTTTTAACTAGGGTATTTTTATCTTGAAAACTTTGAACAAAACAGAAGTTCTGTTTTTTAAAGATAGATTCAGGTTACTCAACTTTTTCCAAGCCTTACCCTTCAGAGGTTAATAATTGTTGGAGTTTATGTTAAAAATACGAGGTAGATTTTTTATTTAATGCTACTCATGATGCCTACAAATCGGAAGTTTTTTTTAAATCTTCGTATAACCACGAGTTTTGGAAAATATTTGTTATGTCTTAGATTAATTAATTGTTATTTACAGTAAATTTTTTCAACGAATAATATATACTTACTCAGACTTTACTACCATGTTTTAGTCCTTCATAAATGGATGGTGCCTGAAGGACTCGAATCGTGGGTTCGCTCGTGCCTGATGTTATCTTCAATGTTTCTAACAGGCATTCAAAGCTAGCTCGCATATTCTGGGAAAATCTTATATACTTAACGAACGAGAGTTAGCTGTATGACATAGGTACTAAAATAACCTTTATCTCAGGATTTTTCTTTTGTTATTATTTATACTGTAAAACCTCTTTACATGAGGGAAGAGGAGAAAATAATAAAAAGGCGTGTTTTGTTTATATTTGTACTTTAATATTATATTAGGTGAAATGTAGGCGGATGCACCTATTGTCCCTAGATGTGAAACATTCAGGAATAATAGGTGACAAAGTGTCTATTTTATTTTGTACTATATATAGTTTTTACGTTTGTGCTACATAAAAAAAAATTGATGAACAAATTTAAATATTAACTGACCTTAACTGACCTATGTATGCCCGTGGCTTCACTCACAAGCTCATTTTTGTCTTTATCTTGTTACACAATAACAAATTTAAAGATTTTAGCACACTAATGGACAGACACACAAACAGCTTCACGATTCCAAAACCCTAACAGTACCTACCTACGAGTAAATTTTCGAGCGTTTACTAATTGACAATCGCAGACCGACAAATCCTGTTAAAACTACCTTCAATGCTAAGTAAACATATTATATAGGCTGCTTCAAATAAAATAGCCGATAAAAAAAAAATCTTAACTAACGCTAAGTATTTCTCGCATATTTAAATGCGATTGCAAGCAAAATACCCCTACGGGACAGGTGGACTGCGACTGAAAAATAAGACAAAAGGCACTACCGGCCAACTTTTTCAAATAGTCAAGGGATCCGAGACATTTTTCCTATAGTTAGATGCAGCTTTTTTAAGGATTCGTTCACATTCTTCGATTTAATGAGAAATAACCAGATTATTAATTTATTAGATATTCTTTTTACAAACCTTTGTTACTACCCGAGTTACAATATTTGGCCAGCTGGTAAGGCTGTTACTTATTGATCGGCCGGTTTTACTCCCTGCTTGACTGGAGCTAAGACCTTGATAATCTGTAAGTATTATTTTGATTAAATATAAGTAAATCCTATTTTGGATGTTTAACAATTGAATTTTCAAGCAATGAAGTAGGTATTTAATATAAATAAAAATATTTTATTTTAAACTACAAATTGAAAAACATTCAGAAGGAAACATAGTATCGATTTTACAACCATTTCATTTTAATTAATTCAAACGACAATTGAAAGGCTTGTTACTCCAACAAGCATTAATAATGTATTAACTGATAGATACAGTATATTATGTATTGTACTGTAACAAGATCCGTGCTATAAAATTGAGTGTTACCTAAATTAAATAAACTCCGATGACAATATTACTGCTGAAGTTACTTGGGGGCATTCGATATCTGTGACAAAAGCGAACTCAGTAAGCCGCCCGCGCCACCACCGCCGCCGTACCACCCGACCTTCGTCCGACTTTTTGTTGCCAAATCTATGCTGCAAACAACAAACATTTGTTTGCGGTTATAGTATGGAACTAAGGTTGGAATGTAATGTATGGAAACAATTTAAAATGAAAAAAAAAAAACCGCGTAGTGGAAAAAATATTTTCTTTTATCTATGGTACTGAGTATACGTAATCCTCTTTTCATTGAAATTATTTGGACGATTATATACAAAGTCGATTCTAATAAGAGTCCAAAATAAAAATTTATTTGCAATAGTTTTTATATATTTTTTTTTATTGTAATAATTAAGTGTTATCTAATGTTATATAACTGCTGTTCTCTCCCCTAATCCATATATCCGTGTGTTTGTTGGTTAGTTCTTCTTTCACGTAGCAACGGAACAACGTGATTTTTTGTGACATTAGCAAATTTTTATCCCGGGAACACGGTCGAATCCGCGGGCGAAAGCTAGTCTTTATGTTAATAGACTGATTGACTGACAAATCTACGCACGGCTCAAACAGCTGGGTCTAGAAACTTGAAATGCACACACAGGTTCCTTTTTTTAGTTTCTCGACCATGACACCCTTCCGCGGACTAAGGCAGGTTCTACATATCGTAGGCTCAAAATTCAACCCCTAAAGGGGTAGAATAGGGTATTGCTGTTAAAACCGCGGGATGGAAAGCTAGTAAAGTGATAAACGAATGTATTATTTACTAAAATATTATTTCCCATACAAACTGCCACCCCTATTCTCCCTTTAGGGGTTAAATTACGAGAAACTCCTTCTTAAATAATGCCTATTAAATGAAACTAGCTGTTCCCCACGATTTCTTCCGCGTTCCCGGTATAAAATAAGGAAATAATAGGATAAAAACTATCCTATCTTTAAATTTGGAATAATACACACTTTCTTTAAAAAAAATCGTAAAGATCGGATAAGTAGTTTCGGAGTTCATCGCGAACTCTACAAATTTAAAATTCCTATCGGTTTGGGCTGGACAATGATAAGTCCTAAGATTTTATATACACATCATATTTTTTGAACGAATTAATATGCCGTGTTTGACGGAATGCGAAGGTGGTAAGCAAACAATGCCTATAGAAGGACTTTTACAGTTACTGTTAAGGACTCACACATACTGTGATGATGAAGGAACAGTAAAAAAAGTAAAATATACTTTTATGTGCATTACTTAAATTTTACGTTTTTTTGGTGCTTTAATCTATATTTTTAATTTTGCTACAAAATAAATGCCAGCATGTTTTTTTTTACTAAGATGGAAAATTAAATATAATTTTTGACTATTTCTTCCACTGATTTCGGTTCTATTCAAGAAATATTCCGTAAATATGGCGGGAATGCCAAACCGTGCTTTGTGTTTGAATCATTTTGTCTTAGCAAAAAAAAAACCCGAGAAGTTTGATTCTCAAGATAATACACAAAAAAATATCTTGGTTCAGGACTAAAATAGGCAAAATTCTAGCTAGTGTCCTTACACTTAGCGTAAGAGCCATACAGTAACCCAATTCTTGTCAGTAATGTGTGGTCGTACCCAATACACATGTGAAAATATTTCAATCAGGTAATTTTGTGATATTCCACTGTTTTATTTCAACTACACATAGGGCACCCTCGGCTACTCACACTAGCTTATGATGTTATATCTTGCCTGGAGATAGTAGTATTAATATTATGTTATAATATAATAAATATCACTGTATACTCTGATACTCTATCATTATGCAAAGTAATACTTAATTTCCTAGAACATAATGTTGAATATTTTATTAGACCCGTTTTTCAGGTAATGGATTCACTATGCTTAAGTTGGAAATAGTAATGCTTTTAAAAGATCACAATTAAAAAGAAAATCAAATTGTGGAATCAATATTTAAATTAAATATCTTGATGTTAAATTTGCGTTCTGGGGATGGAAGTTGTTCTCCACTTACGGGAACCAAATACCTATTTGCTAATTTTCATCAAAATTGGTTCGGTTGTTGAATAGTGAAAATGTAGCAATCAAACAAACTAATTGAGGCATATTTTCAATTTTGGATTTTTAGGAGAATTTTGATTTTTTTATTGTAATCAAACTGCCCTCACGCAGAACAAATTGTTATATGAAGTTTGACAAGCGTATGTCAAATTGGTCGTCAATGGAAGTACCTACCGAGTGATTACAGGCTCTAATTGAAATACACTTCTCATTATCTTCTTTTCCTTTGCTTTCATTTAAAATGATGTTTTTTATTTAATTTTCACGACATTTTTTTTTTCTTTGTATAGGCTTGTGTTTAATTGAACAAAACCTTTTCCATGTCAGTAGCACAGATAATTGAGAGACTAATAATGCTGGGTAGACAAGTACTAAACCAGCTTGCACGGATATCACTGCTGCACGATACCAGTACTTGTATTCTGGGACTAACTACATCCAAGCGATTATCACTTGATGCTATTAGTGGCTTGTCAAGCTTGTCAGTGCGTCTTGATTTGCTTCTGCATGCTTTTTATAGGATCCTCTAGGGTATGATATTAATTACTTTACGTTTCAAGGAGTTATGCATCTTATAACAGTTTAGATACTATAATTTCACCACTTTTTTGTTTATAATTCCTTAATTTCTAGCCTCATCGTGGAGTAGAATTTTATATGGTTACATCATACCTACATGATTTATTGTATTTCATGAGTTCCATTCTGTAAAATCTATTCCGCTTTATACGATAAGGCTACATTATCGTAGATTACTAAATAAATAATACGTGTGGCACTCGGGGACTGCCGCGGTAAAGCTATTGCATAGCATTTTTTATCAACTTATGCAATTATAATTATTTATTTATTTTTTATTTATGCAGTTTTTTTTTCTTTGATATTAATAGATACCTATACACCTATATACTTTCTCACAAACAGCTGCTTACGTATTCGTCCGATTTCGGAGCAGCCCGTCTTAGGTTTTATTTTCGTTACGGAATTTCTTGATTCGATCGCCGCGCTCAAAGCCCGCGATAAAAGCTATACAATAGCTTAAAAAAATTGTAATCGTTTCTAAATTCACTCGATCCCTCGATGGTAAGCGCTATTAATGCTTCGGGCATTTTCAGAATTGTGTTACGCGGTACCACGTAACATGGCACCTCGTATTACAATCACTACTGTTACATGAGTACCTGCTACACGGGCTAATTGAGATCAATCAATCTATATATAAATAAATTATATAAATTGAATTATAAACTACGCCTGTAAAAAGTTTTAAATGCAAAGTGTGAGAACTTATTACGATTCTGTGTATTCTACCATTGTTTGGAGTTCTCTATCACCATAGTGGGTGTAATTATCTATATATGTATGTATTTACAAAAGAAAAGTAGTATATGTAGTACATCAGTTATCTGGCTTCCATAGTACAAGCTCTGCTTAGTTTGGGGTCAGATGGCCGTGTGTGAGGAATAATGTCCCAAAATATTTATTTATAGTGCTCATAAAATTATCGATATAAACTAGTACCTAAATGAAATTAGGAGACAATTCTTAATCATCGACAAATCATGGTAGGTAACAAAATATACGATAAGAGCGTGCATTTCTGAAATCCTGTCAAACTCTTCGTGCTTTTGTGCACAATAAAATATAGGTGTTCTAAGTAATCAGCTAAGTAGGTACCTATTTTGATTTCTTATGATAAAAGTGTTTTCTTAAATGGTGGACCAAAAGCTTATTTGAACGCAGACAGCCTGCATATTCAGGCTTTTTGTTGAACAACCTCTCTGACGTCATAGTGACATGTACGTGCTAACTAGCGGCCTTGCACCTACTTTGACATTTCCCTGTTTCATTCGAGTTCCCTGGACGCTTGTCGTGACAATAACAACAATTTGTCCATTTTTTGTATCTCAGTTTTTTTAGTTTATTGTGATGATGAATTGGAACTGTCAAGACCGAAAAACTATAAATCGATGGAGAATAAATACTTAAGTACAGTATTAATTAAACCTACTAATTTGTATCAATATCTATGTGGATGTTTATTACTTATTCACATGATGAAATTTGGCAAGTGGATAGATCTTGGCTCGGAAATAATATAATAAGTTAATTATTCAGGTAATGTATTTTAGAAAAATGCAAACATGCTTTTTATTAGCTGACGATTAAGATTTACAAGAATACCTAGATACAAAATAATAAAATCACCTTGTTTGAAAACTATCTTGAAAGAGCTGCAGCTTCTCTACTAAACCTGCGAGTACGCAGATATGATAATGAAAATGTGTTCAATTCTCAAACTCAATTTGTCTAAATAATTTTTTTTTTCTAAAATTACCAATTTATCACCCCTTATTTATTGTATTTATTTATATTGCAAGGGTTCAACATCTATCATACCCACTCTCATTTAAAAAAATGTAATATGTTATATCTACTTAACGTTATTAATTTTTAGCATTGTTTTGTTAATCGCAAAATAAATTTAAACAAATTTATAACATAGTCCATTAAAGTCTTACTTTGATATCAACCACAAGGAATGATGCCTCTCTTTACGACCTTTTTTATAATTACAGTTAAGTTAAGCCGCTCCAAAAATTGAATATGATCCAAATTGAAGGATATAAATAATTATTTGCCTGTCTATGAGCGTGTATGTATACTCGCATATTGAACGCAGGTTTATTCAAGGGTCAGTAGTAGTAACGAAAGCCGTGGGTTCGAGTCCTACAATCCTACAAGTGGTATGGTACTTTTTAGTCCCCGCTTAGCAAGCTACGTATGTACGTCGAACGAAGCCATATTGAAATTATGTCATCAAGGATTTTTCAAATAGCTGTACTTGAGAGCCTGTTTGTATATTGTGCGTTTACCACCTAATGGGAACGCCAAGCATCCAATTGTAAGGTCTGGTGAATAGTTACTAAAACTGAATAAATAATGGGTTATCAATGTTTTTGTTATTTCATTTAGCTTTTTGCTCACTTATATTTCAAAGTCAAAGCCTAAGATTAAGCTTAAGTTGAAACAAAACTTCATAAACGTCAGAATAGTCCGCTATTTAGAACCGCTCTATTTTATTATTTAAACATACATACTTATATCAAACTCCATCTCTATCACAAAACGATTTGAGCTTCGCCGTAGTCGGGTAAAAGCTTCTTTCTTCTTCTTCTTCTTTATTTTATGAAGTAATATGTATACTGCGATAGTTATTATATCTCCTGCTACAGTTGTCTAACACGTATTAAAAACTTCTAAAGACTTAATAAGTGTCTTAAATACCTACTACATTCAATAAATTGCCTAGTCGGTACTCAGTTGATTAGCTGTACGTATTATCTATGCGACATGTACAAGTCAATTGTTTGAAAACAATTTGAAATAATGTGTATTAAAATACTAGTTTGATTCTGAAACAATACCTACGAACGTTACTGTTTTGAGCACTAGATTATGAAAACAGTGCGCTAGAATCTAGTGGCAGTGTGCACCGCAAGCAAAGCGGCCAGTGTCAGCTTAACGTGTGAAAGTTACCACGCGTTTCCCGCGTTTTAACGAAATGCGGGAATAACCTTATTCCCGTCATCTAGCTTGCCTTAGCCCGCGTAGCGATGCCCCGCCATGTTTGTGGCGCCACCTATCCCGTCTTGGCGCCAAACTGTCAAATTGTTCATTGTTCCAAAGAGTTTGCTATGTCTATGACGTAAAACCTATTCTCGATGGCCTACTTGCTAGATGAAATTTGAAAAAAGAAAACAAATTGTAGAACTCTGCGAATGCGAAACTTATCTTCCGGTGTATTACTTTTGCGGAAAAACCATGAATTTAAAACAGATGTATTTTTACTGGTTATATTAATCTAATAATACAATTTAAAAGGATTTTCATACTTACTGTCGTGGTATTCGATAGGTATATTATATTGAGAAAAACTATGTATTGTATAAGAATCTATCGCAAAAACTCTGAAATCATTGTTTACGCCTTGGTAGGTAAGTGATACCAATAGAAAAGTTCATGACCACCTTCTCTTTATAATCTGAAGCGAATAGGCTGGCTCACTCAGTGGAGTACGTTACACGATAGGTAGGTAGGTATACTCAACTCATTAAAGCTTCATTGTGTCAACATTATAATCACGTAATGTGAAGTCGAATGCGGAAACCTTCGTTCCCATCGAACCACGAAACGCAACGCAATCGGAAGCGCGACATCTATGAGCGATGCGACAAACTTCAGCGAACTGAAATGCGTTTACGATCTTTATTATCGGCAGCCGTAATACTACAAATTTAGTTCTTGCCCTACAAAAAGCGTTTCTCCTTTCATAATAATAAGAATACGTCGAGTCGGTCGGCTGGCGCGCTCGCTCGTTCGATACACACGGACGTGGCGCGGCGTGGTTGTGTGCGTGGGCGAGTGTGAACGTGTGTGGGTCGGCAGCCCCCCCTCCGCCCCCCACACACCTCGCCCTGCCGCCAGCGCCCGCAGCCGCGCGTCCAACGTAGCTTTCTGTTCACTTATATAACGACATACATATATAAACGCGGTAAATAATATACGCTGTGAATAGCGAGCTATGTGCTGCCACCTAGCGGGGCGGTTCGACTTCACTCGACTACAGAGTATGGTGCGCTGTTTTTCAGATTTTTCACATCCAACACCCATTATCGTGATAACAAGTTAATAATATTTAGTGTTTATTTCGTATTGTAGAATTAGTAGGATTCACTTGGACTATATTCAACTCCATTGTACGTTGTTGGATGTGCTTTGTTCGTTGTTTTCGTAGCTCCAATGATGAATTTTCAATTAGCCGTTTACGGTATTTGAGAGATGCACTATGAATGACATTTCGTAGCATTTCGTAGCGCATACGCGGTGCAATGCGTTGATGTCTTTTACAAAATAGTTTTCAAAAATAGTTAAAAAGTATTCAACGCGCGCCCCAGGTGCATAAATCGATAGTTTATATCTTTTATTTTTTTTCATATTTTTTTTTCTTTATTGAAGTTAGATAAAAATTTACTTATGATGTATCTTCGTTGTCTGTGTAATTTGTTTTAAATTTAAAATACATTTTAATAAGGTTGAACTTTTGCTTTACCTTTGCTTTTTAGTGGATTTTCTGTGTAAATGAGCTATTTTTGACATAGTTACTATCGCCCTTATTCAGATCTATTTGGTTGCCATTCCGATCAGAAAGGACGATTTTATTTCGTTAAATTTAGGAGGAATGAGAAAATAGGAGCCATCCTATTCAGTAGACTACTCAATCGGTTAGTCTAACCAATCGGTACCGCAACTGAACAGGTCTGAACAAGGGGGTAAGTATATCTGTTGTTTCGTACCCACTCTTGGTACAAATTACTTGCCCAGCCTATAATATTGTTAAATAATTAAGCATATAGAAAAACTAGTGTTTTGTTTAATATATTTATGAGACAGTAACAATAATTGGATTTAAGATGTCATGATTTGACAATCGAGAAACCTAATCATCGTCGTAATACATCATTAGATTTTCAATATCACTAGTATCTCTACCAGTAAAATGTAACCAGAGACATTCGTATAATTGCTCTGTGGAAATTACAAGCGCGACCGACCGACAGGCGCTCGCTCGCTCGCTGGCGGGCGAACGGAGCGGGTATTCTTTCTCTGCGATTATGGCTCGGCTCGCGCTTGGCTCGTACTGACTCAAGCTTTCGAGCTGGTACGGGAGCCACGGTTCGAACGTCCAGTGTTCGCCAAACTTTTTGATTCTTGAGTGCCGTGGTTCACATTATTTAAAATTCAACTTTGCTTCGCACCTCAAATGCAATTGCTCCAAAAAGACTAGATATATTGACGCAACAAACGGACACTGCTTCCATTTGGAAGTACGATCTATGAGAGGAACAGAGCAATATAAGTACCATTTTTTTATGACATTTGACTAGAATTTGTAGCTTACTTCAAGTGTGTTAAAAAGATTGAGATTCACAGTACGAACGGGAAAATTTCACAAGCAGCCGTCCGCGACGGCTGGCAGCGACCTACCCGCCAGGCGCGCCGCATCGCCACCGATGTGTCGCTGGAATGGCGCGCCTCTCATTTTTGAACGTAACGTTAATACACCCGCCATATTTTAAACGTTTTTAAATTATATAAATAGAACATTGAAAACACTGGACTACGGGAATCACGATATATTCTTTATTTATTACTTAATTGCTTGTTGTTTATTTTAGTGTTACTGAATTATTATGAATAAATTTCTAGCTTAAATTAAAATATTACCCTATTATGGAATAATTAACAATGCAGTTTACAGTTTCAAAGTGAAGTGAGTGCTAGAGACTATCTAGTTTAGTCTTTTCTAATTCTTGAATAAGTATTCAGTGAATTCTGTATTAGTGAGTAGTGTACAATGACCTATTACTATACCTACGTTATTTCTGAATTCCGCATTAACCAAAATTAGTCAGTATTTAGAGAATATGCATTAGTTAAAACATTTCGTTAAAATATTCAGTCTTTTAGTTGTTCATTCAATTCTCAAGCATCTTTTTTTAAACAAACATCCAATTCGTATAGAAAATGCCGTAATTAGCGTATAATCAGCTTATGTGCTTTTGTCAACTTCAGTTTAGTTCAGGTTTTCAGTCTAACTGAATGCTGTGAGTGTCGTTAACATAAGAACTCGATCGACCTTTACCAAAACTGCTAACAAGTACCATAATTACAGTAGTCGATACCATTTTCACTTTAAAACAATTCCATCTCTACAATATTCTACGAGTAAGATAAGGTGAGGTATGTTTGCGTGATATCAGGGTGAGTTTCTCTCTCGTAGTATGCCTTTGTTGTTCGACCGAACAGTCCGTGGAGTGTAGACTTTGAATGATAGTCGAAGTCGAAGCGTACGAAGGGGAATGACACCTTTTTCGGACTACTCCGCATGTTGTTGCCAGATGGCTGGCGAAAAAACTATTCAAGTGTACGCTCTACACCGATCGTGGTTCTGCATTTTATTTATAACAGTTGACATGTAAACACGCAATGTATTGCGTTTGTGCTACAGCTGATCCCAAGTTGTACTTATATTTTTAGAAATCTGAACATTTTTTAATGTTTAAAAATGCATTCAATTCGAACCGATTTTATCTACTTGTACCTAATCAAAGCAGATTTTTAATTGTCTTAGCGGGATTAAAAAATTTAGAATTTTTATAACGTTAGCAAAAAATATTGTTTTCACCCTTGCTGTCGAAAGAATAAATGTACATTTTCAAAATTCAATGGAATATTGAATGAAATCATCGGCATCCACCATTGCCATGACCCGAAGACCCCCGCGTGGTCGCTCAATTCGCTAACCATGGACTTGTTTCGCGATTAGCTCAGCGACGCTTCGTCAACGGCCATCGTACAATTTTATACCTAAATGTTACGGCTGAAGGTACAATCTCCGCCGTTATCACAGGCCACAATGATAACACGCGAGTGCTCCGACGGCGACGAGCCATAAATGAAAACATTCATAATGTTTACAATCGCACGACCTAAGAACGCTCTATCAGTCGCTACGAGTCGCGCCCGATGACTTTTCTAGACGGTACACCGATTCGCGTAAATAGGTCCCTGACAATCGAGTCCGCCGACAGACTGGAAAATCCTCGATGTGACAAAATGTCGCCATCTCGTTGACTAAAAAGAGGCGTTATTTCAAAATACCTATTTCGGAATTTCAGGACAGAAATCAACTTCATAACAATTAACGATACGACCCCCGCCTCTAAATTCCTCGCCCCGAGCGTGCCCGCTATACGTGGCGATACGACGCCTTCGCATAGATAGAATAGAGAGCGGTTTCGGAACGCACCCGTACACGAAACGAGATTGTGTGCGCGCCGCGCGCTTGTGTGCGCGTGTACGTGTGCACCCACACACCGATGACGCCGGTGAGCGCTGTTCACCGCACTCTGTGAGCGCAAACAACCATCTATAAGGCCACGCTATAGCTGACGGAGGGACGCGACGCGCCACAGGCCGGTTGCATATTTGTATTTTTCTTTGTTTGGAATGCTACATTCTCATTGGTTGGTTTTAGTTTAGAATAACTAAAAGCATAATACTTTGAAGAATAGTTAATAAGGGTAATAATTTGATAACCGATTATGAATATAAACAAATAAATGAAGAGAAGTGTTTCTAGGTTTTTTTATTTAATAAGTTAGTAGGTTCTTTTACTATACATTTTACTCCAACAATAGATAAAGAATGATTGCACATCAGTCTGAATTTTTAAAATTACTTTGAAATCTATATTACCTAAGTATTTCTAATGACATCGTCAACAATTAGATAACGCTTTAGTTGGCCTGTGATTAAAAAAAAAAAATCGGAACATAGATTCAAATCCTCATAAACCGTTCATAAATAGTACTTCATTTAAAGTGTGGATTAAGGTAATATGCGGTATGCGAATATTATCTGCATATTAACTAAATATTTTTTATACTACTAGGTGGCAAACAAGCTTACAGCCCACCTGATGGTAAGCAGTTACCGTAGCCTATAGACGCTCATAACACCACCGGCAAAGAAAATACAATATTATATTTTCCCTGTCAGGGGTATCACGCGTTGCCAACCTTGAGACATGAAGTTGTTAAGTCTCCTGTGCCTGTAATTTCACCGGCTCCCATACCCTCCTAACCGAAACACAGTTATACAAGTGCACTACTATTTCATGGCGGAATTAGATATGGTGGTAGTACTTCCCCGGGCAACTCTGCACTAAGAGTTCTACTACCTTCTTGTTTTATTGCCAATCCTAGTTTAACGTATTTGAAGTTGATATTTTAATGTTTTTCATAGATTCCTATTGCTGATTGAACCACAAACAGAAAAATAACTTAGACTTATAATTTCATACAAAACTCCATATACATATTTTTTATAGTCACATGAATGTATAGCTTTGTGAATTTGAAGTATTTTTGAGTTATATAAAGTATGTTAAAATAAACCGTTTCTATGTTACCTGCTTATGGAACAAAAATAAACCAAAAAACTGTTCGACATAATACAAAACGTGTTATTTTAACTATATTTTCTTCTGAGACCCTTGTAATGATATAATTACAGATCATATATAAATGAGTAAACATTTAAATTTAAAAGTCTTGTAGTTTTATACTAAAACCAATTTTATAGTTCTTTAGGATAGATTTTATTAAATTGTCAATTTTTTCGTAGCTTTCCCAATAATTATTATTTATATACAAGACTAATTTAACTTATATTTTTCATCGATTTCCAGAATATGATTAATGAAAATAAAATCATTCATTGTTTCTTATTTGTTATATTATTTACTGGGGTCTAAGGCTTTTTGAGTGCAATTTATTGAACAAACTAGCTCATTAAATAATATTACGTGTTAATTTTTTTTTAAAACCCGGCTGTTGACAAACCCCATATAGCTTCAAGGAAAGCTTACCTTATACTTTATATTTTACGAAAAGAAATAATTCCATAACTCTTTCGACAACATAAAAAAATCAAGATTAAACTTCCCATACAAACTAAATAGCAAAACGGTGAACCGGCTTGAGGCGCGCCGCGGCCGGTATATTTCCGACATAATACCGCTGCGTCGAGCGATTACTACTATATATTCTATATACATTTAATAGCTATACAGGCGCGCATAGAACTGGCCGTACTTATGTGAGCGCTACGCGGTGTGCGCGTACAGCGCTGTAGCGCTTCGTAGTTTGAGACTGTCTAACGTTTGGAAGGAATAAAGCGCTGCAGCGCAAAGCTATCTAGGTACACGGCTTATTATTATCGTAGATTGGCGTCGGCGCAACTACACGGCGTTAGAAGGACGTTCCGTTTTAAATATCAGGTTTTATTATTATGAAGAGCGGCGCAGCGGAGTGCGGACGACGGCGCGGCGGACGGTTGCGTGCGATAACATTTGACATTCGTAATTACTCGAGCGCGGACGGTGGTGGTGCGGCGCAGGCGAGGCCGGCTCCGCGGACATTCCGCTGGAGTCCGTGGGGCCGGACAAAGAGGTCGAACGTTGCGTCAGCGTAGCGGGCTGGCCGCGGCCGAGTCTCGCACCACCACCGGTACGGTTTGAAAATCGCGGCCGACGATAACGCGGCGACGGCGACGCTGTGACAGCGTCGTCGCCACCGCGGCACCGCCGCGCCCGCCCGTCGACCGACACTCGCGCGCCCGCATTTCACATACACTGCCGAAATATACGCTAGCCTTGACTACCATTGTCGACTATTTCCAAACATATATTCCTAGGCATGTTTCCGTATCGAGTAGATAGTTTACGCAGCGTCATTTAGCCAATATGTAACCAACCATTAATTGTTGCTACGAAATCAATTAAATTATTTTCTTAAAAACTACTTTAGGTTACTTATAAATAAAAATAATTATGAATATATGAGTTGGTATCAATAATAATAAATTATTTCGCTGAATTAAATTATCTCATTTATTTCATTCCAATTTCAATTTTTTTGTTGACTAAATGGAAAATTTCCGAATATCGTTTTAATAAGTCCAAAAATTTTATAGAAGCCGTTTTGGTAACTTGCTTCTTTTACTGGTTGGAATAAGGGCGAAGTGGAACAGAGCGGGAGGTCGTATACCTACGTCAGTGGAAGTCAAAGAGCAGAGGCAATGAGAGATAAAGCGTCTTCAGAGGAAAACATTGGGTTGGGATGGGAGTGTTATGATACTGAGGCGAGACAGCGCTCGTCTCGACTCGATTCGATAAAACTCGTGAAATTATAACGAGATGAAACGGCGGCGTCTCGTTTGCTTCGTCGTAGGGGGATATTTTCAATGACGGTGTTCGTTGCTGGCTTGTTGCAAAGACAAGTAGAGCGTGTTCGACAAACGAAGCAACGAATGTAATACATTATTAGTTGTGCTATTAAGTATTCTCTTTTGAATTTTCGTTGATATGCTGCAGTTATATCTTTTATTTAGCGTTACCCTGTGCATGTCAGCGTTATGCTATTGGTTGGTATAATATTTACTTGATTTTACATTTTTTTCAAACTTTTTCTAAATTCAACCTAAGGGGGTAAATAGGGTATCGCGGGAGAAACCGCGGAGTGGAAAGCTAGTGGTAAATAAATAAGTAGTGTAATTGAAATAATAGTATGAATCATTAATAATTGAATTACTATGTATCTGAGTAATAAATTATACAAAGTAATAAGGACTTTTTGTGAACCCAAAACTATATTTCATAGTAGGAATCCGAAAATGTAGAGTTATGCATGAGGTATTAAACTTCATTTCAATCAAACACATTTTCTTAATAACGATGTGGGTACCTATTAAAGAATGGTGTACACTGAGACAGGCGGAGCGATCATAGAAACAACAGAGGCGAGACGAGCGTATTTATTAAATTACCAAGAACCGAGTTCTATGACAATTCAAACGAAGAATGGGTATTAACTAAACAATGATCACTCTATGCGTCATACCTCGATGTCCCGCTTTACCATTGGATCTCACGCTCGCTCGAGACGCGAGGCGGTCTATTATGCTGCGAAGTGCAAAAGCAGTTACAACACGACTCTTGCCTGCGCAAGTCCGTTTCTTCATTGACAGCTACGAGCAGCTATTTTTGAAAATCATTGGAAAATTATAGTTTAAGCTTTTTCGACGAAAAGATTTCATAAAATTACTCCCCTAATGGGGTTAATAAAGGAAATGTATTAATATGATAATTCGTCATTTTTGAAGATAAATAAAAAATGGTATTTTGGTTTGATATAATTATGAGTTTCAAAGTTTTTGGAATTTAAGTTTATAAGGGTATTCCCTTATAAACTTAAATTTGGATTTATTTGAATTAATTATGGTATTCCATAATTAATTAAAATGAATCCATAAAAACCGGCAAAGTGCGAGTCGGACTCGTGCACCGAGGGTTCCGTACAAACTTCGTCCATCGTTCGTCCATCACGGGAAATGCACAATTTTATTTAATAACCTTATTTGAGGTTGGTGCCAATTAAGCTAGACCTCTAAATTGTATCAGCGCCCATACAACACAGATATATTATATATAATATATAGATATTAATTGGCGTAACTATGTATGTATGGGGACATCCTTTAATTTTCAACTTTTTTATTATTTTGTAATTTTTCCTTTATTTTTGTTGTAAGACCTTGCTTTTTGCCAGATTCCGTGATTCTAGATCAACGGGAACTACCACAAAACAAATAAAAGGGCAACAAAATCGCGTTTGTTGTATGGGAACCCCCCTTAAATATTTATTTTATTTTGTTTTTAATATTTGTTGCTATAGCGGCAAAAGAAATAGGTACATTATTTGTGAAAATTTCAACTCTCTAGCTATAGCGGTTCTTGAGATACAGCCTGGAGACAGACAGACGGACGGACGGACGGACGGACGGACGAACAGACAGACGGACAGACGGACAGACGGACAGACGGACAGTGAAGTCTTAGTAATAGGGTCCCGTTTTTACCCTTTGGGTACGGAACCCTAAAAATTAGCTTAGGTTATTTGTTATTTTCTTTAGAAATTAAGATCGAAGTGTTTCAGTGTTTTTTTTTAATCTTAATAGTTTTCCAAACGAGAATAAACCCGTGTGGCAAAAACTAGTGGTAATAGTATATTCAGAGTTATCCGTAAATATGAAACGACCTCAACCGCTCTTCTCAACGCCCCGAATATCTGTAAAAGAAGCCTTTTTCGCATAGGTCGCCATGGATAAGATAAGACTAGATTAGTCCCTATGGATTTATAATATTATGGATTCATATTTAATAGGCATTGATCTGTATAGTGACAGAGGAATCTAAACGCTCTTCATGAACATAAATTAAGCAAATTATTTTCTTTTTCCAAAATTATACATAATCTCACAATGGTAAGTGATAATGTGGCCAAGGTAAGTCTAGAAAGAAATTGTCTCTCTAGTGCACTGTTGGGACTAATGCTAGTTTATAATAGTTTATATATAATATCTTTTATATATGCTACTTTAACCGAATCGGTGGTAGAATCAATTGTAACGTTCATAAGCGCCTTATTAGGGCCTAAACTGAATAAATGATTTTGTGTTTGAGTTTGAATCATATAATATGTGCTTTAACTTTAAAATATATCTCATTCATTATCTGTTAACAAAACTTCAAGGATAATACTATTGACAAAAAGAAAACTTAAAAGTAAGAATTATATCTCATTTAATATAATTCGTACTACAACTCATCACTTTGGTTACTTACTGATGTTTAGTCAAAGAGCTGTTGCAGTAAATACTTCAGGAGCTAGTACAAGCAGCGAGCACAGTATAAGCGATGTCTCTATGTCATGAGGCGCCCCGCTGACCGCTCCGCTCCGCGACTACTTGTTAAACCTTACATGTATCACGAATGTTATCATTAATTTCTTGTTGGTACTTACAATCCTGTACATATAAAAGGAAAAGGTGACTGACTGACTGATCTATCAACGCACAGCTCAAACCACTGGACGGATCGGGCTAAAATTTGGCTAGCTATGCTATTCTGTACTAAAACTCGACGGTGAATTCACGCAGCGAGTATTCTCTGTCTCACTCGTGAAACTCGGTAATCAGGAGTTCACGAGTGAGACAGAGAATAGTCGCTTCGAGAATTCACCGTCGAGTTTTAGTACAGAATAGCATAGCTAATAGCTATTATGATGTTAATATACAGGGTGATTTTGTTATCACTGGCAATACTTGCAGGGGTGGAAGTATTCATCAAAATGAACAACTTTTATAATGGGACTAACTGTGAAATCATGAAAAAATTATCAGCTGTTCCATACAAAAGTTCAATACCTACTCGACCAAAATGTATGAAGCAACCGTATTATTTTACGCGATATCAGAGTTAGCCCTATAATACAGGTTGTTCACATTGATGAGTACTTCCACCCCTGCAAGTATTGCCAGTGATAACAAAATCACCCTGTATATTATGGTATGATGCTAAGAAAGGATTTTTGAAAAGTCTACCCCTAAGGGGTAAAATAGGGGTTCACGGGGTGGTAAACTATTAACACGATATTTTGATGAGGAAGAAAGTTGGTTCTATGAAGGTGTTCTATGAGACAAAATCTACGGATTTCTAGAATTGAACTTTGAAATTTTAGCACGTGTTTCTCCAATGTTTTGTGGTTTCAATGCGTGAAAAGTTCCTTCAAACTATCTAGAAATTACTCAAATATTAACAAAATTAGGAATTATAAATGTTTTTTATATAAAAAGCCACGTATATAATATAATACACGTGTATACACAATAATACACGTTTTATTACTGTTGTTTTCATAATTTAGCTAACATGCGAAACAACTCTTAAAATCGCATCATCGGACTCACATATCAATTTGCACTTTAATTTATTAATTAATCAACACTGAAATGTGTTTAAATAATATCAGAAAAACATAGGAATGGTCATTTTTAACAGCCAATGCTAGAAACGATTCCATTCCAAACCAGTTTTTTTTCAACGCGTAGGATATACAGTGTCCATCAGAATTGTGTATGCTATTATAAACTGTTTGACCTTCAGATAGAGACGAAATTAGTTTGCATAATTTGTTAACCGGGTAAAGACATGGCAAGCAAAGTAACATAAAAATACTAGTACTTGAACGTTCATCACCTTAAGTAACGATCATCTACGAGCATATCCATTGTTCAACATGTCGTAGAATATAACCTACGTACGAGTGCTCCATTACCTACTATATTTTCTAGCCAGATTATTAGAAGATTAGAAGATATAAATAAATAAACAGAAGACAAATACTCAATACTTTGCATTAATAATTATGGAATAACTAGCTTCCGCCCCGCGGTTTCACCCGCATTCCCGAGGTTTCTTATATGTTCCCGGGATAAAAAGTATCCTATATGCAAACCTGTTGAGTATATTTTGCGTGAAAGAGACAGACATCCATCCATCTATCCATCCTCAAACATATATAATATTAGTATAATAGGATAGTAGGAAGTAGGCTAAAGAACTAACATTCAATGCTTGTCAATTTTCTCAATTAATTGTACAAAAACATGGTCAACTATAAAATGAAGGGTAGTAATTGCTACTAATAAACTTAAATTATGAAACCAGTAGTAGGTAGTGTGATTGTATGATGAGCTAGGAATAGGCTATCATAGAATTTAGAACATTCAACAAGGTAGGTGGTGAAGACTGAAGATTGAAATAAAGCTGGCTATTTGTAGATAAGAGTCGGCGCAGGAGTGGAGACTAATCAACACTAATAAACGCTGATGGTGACGACGGACGGCACTCGGGAATTAACAGTTGAAACTTATACATGTGCCACTTTACCACTATCAAACTTTGGAATTAATGAATTGAAACTATCTCCGTAAATAGCTCATTGTCTTTTATATTACAAACATAATAGATACATAGGTACCCCGACCGATGTAGATGGCAAAGTATTGCGTAAAAAATAGTTATTTATGAATCACAATTAAAATAATAATCATTAAAAATTTAATCACTGAATATAAACGAACACATTGTTGATACTTAATGATGCTTCTTAAATTTGGAATTACCGTTGTTATACGCTTGCTGTGATGTTAATTAAGGGAAAACCTGGGATAGTACTCTTATCTAGCGAACATTCGCTACGAATGTTCCTGCATCCATCTACTTTAAGATAAGTCGCTCTACTACATGACAAGCTATTTAAAACTTAGTTTGTCATTCACAGCTCAACTTTCACAACATTAACAAACTGTAAAATGGACAAAAGTGTTACAAAAATAAAACAAAAACATGTATTTCTCTAGTAAATAGGCCAATTAAGCCTTTTAACGAAATTATGGTTGGTAGTTACTCTTAGGAAAATGTCGATGAATTAATAACGACGATGTAAGTCTTACCGTTCCAGATATCTAGAATTTGTAGCATCGCAGTCCATTTATGCGAACATATTATTTGTACACCAAAATACAAGTCTTTTTGAAAACAAAAAAAGTGACATGTAGGTTATTAATACTAGAAATAAGCATAAACTTGTGACCTCTCTTTATAAACTCCAGATTCAGACTCCTGAGTACACGCTTTTAATAAGATCCCTCCTGCACTTTTAAATTTGCCATTACATATATTTAAGGGACGTGTTAAGTCCATTTTAGTACAGAAGGCATACTTTAACATTAAATGACGACAATGCTTGTAGCACTCGCTCTTGCAGAATATATTTTATGTAATAAATCTAAGATTGTTTTGAAAAGAGTAATTGCTGAGTTTTTTGCCGGCTCTTCTCTGCAAAAGCCACCTTCCGAACCGTGTGTGTTTTTTTTATACTACTAGGTGGCAAACAAGCTTACGGCCCACTTGATGGTAAGCGGTTACCGTAGCCTATAGACGCTCATAATAAACATAAACCTTGAGACATGAAGTTGTTAAGTCTCCTGTGCCTGTAATTTCTCCGGCTCCCATACCCTCCTAACCGAAACACAGTAATACAAGTGCATTACTATTTCACGGCGGAATTAGATATGGTGGTAGTACTTCCCCGGGCGAACTCTGCACTAAGAGTTCTGCTGTTAGAGTCTGACTATTCATAAGTGCCTGTGAAGGCCTTATTTAATTTGAACTGAAACATGAGAAATGTCTCTAAAGTATGCACCTACCTAATGATGTAGGCACACGTAATTATCTCTTTCTCACTTTTCTCACGAGATCTTATCCAATAATTTACTACCACCTGAGACATCAGGGTGCTTTAAGCCTTTCCTTTCTCGTATGATTAGCTTAGACATCATAGTAGGTTATAAAAACGGGGTTCATCATGTCCTGTCCTAAAGCCACTGACTGTTCCAGACAATGCTGGACTTTGAACATAGTGTTTGTCAACTAAAACAAACACAATAATAATTGTGACTCATCCATCAGTGTATAGTGAACATGCGCCCCGCGATGGTGACTTATTGAAATTATACCTGTAATGTGAATTGGTCAAAATTATAATTATTTACAAAGTTTAGTTTAGTTTAGTTTATTTACAGGAAAATAAAAGTAATTATAAAAATGATTTCTTTTTAAATGAACGTTTAATGAGATTTTGGAGTATTCCGCTTATAGGTAATAAATAATGTGTGGCTTTGTGTGCTCACCACTTTCAGCTATATCATCACTTACCATGGTAAGATTTTGGTAGCCCATATACAGTAAATAAACACAAAGCAGTGGAGTGTTGATGATGATAATAACTAAATAAGTACTTATAGAATTTAGTCCTACTATTATTATAAATGAAATTTTTCGTGTGGATGTTTGTTACTAAATCACGCTGTAATGGCTGAATGAATTTGGATGATACTCGGCGCATAGATAGATAGATTATACCATAGAAAGAAATATAGAGTGCGTTTAATACATTAAAATTTTAGAAAATGCGGGTAGTACCGCGGGGCGAAAGCGCGGTTTGTTGCCAGTGTAGAATTTTTTATACCACAATGGTGCCACCACGCGGCAGCCAACTTCTGAATATTTGATGTCATCTACTGAAAATAATATTCCCCTAATAATTACTAAATGTTCATAACTAATGGCAAAATTTAATGTTGTACTTACATTGCCTAGTTACTTTTCATTCTAGAAGTCTTTAGCTGTAGCATACATCATGTAGTTTGAGGTAACAGTTTTGAAATCTGTGGGATTTCCTTTTGTTTCCGTTTTTCTCATTGTAAATATATTACGTAAAATATATATGGCTAGAAGAATTCGCTGAGTTGTCAATGTTGGTAAAACTTAGTATGCCATGAATAAATCCATCATAAATTAGTAATATGTTATGTAGTAAATGCAGTATTGGGCGTATAATTAAGCGAAGTAAATAGTTTCCAACCATGGACCCGTCTACAATTTTAGTACTAGAATATAATATGTAAAATATCACGTCATGCATTGATACCTTACATACCAAGCATGCAGTGACGTCATTATAGCGCACGATTCCTTGCATTTTATCATAATGATTTCAAGAGGGAAAAACATTATTCTATGTAGGTACTTTCTAAGTTCATGTTAGTTCATTGATTGCAAAATGTAGCTTATGTTTAAAAATAAATCAGGCTGTGGATTATTTCCTTATCTTTAGAATATATCAATGTAAAATTAGACGCATCATCCAAAAGAAAAAATCAATGAATTACTTAGAATCATTACTATAAAAATTCGTTTATTTCAATTTCAGGTCATCATCAAAAATTTATTGCTTTGACTTATGTCGTGTCTCTCGTGTTTCTGGTCTGCTGTCAAAGCCTGACGTAAATAAATAAATAAATATAAATATATTGTGGGACATTATTCCTCACACACGGCCATCTGACCCCAAACTAAGCAGAGCTTGTACTATGGAAGCCAGATAACTGATATACTACATATACTACTTTTCTTTTGTAAATACATACATATATAGATAATAACACCCAGTCTCAGGACAAACAGACATGTTCATGCACATAAATGTTTGTCCAGTGTGAGAATTGAACCCACAACCGGCCCATCTAAATGTGGTTTCTATCTCTTGAAAATAACATTGAGACGACCTTTCCTCAACTTTAAAATTCCTGGTCAAATCTGGAAAACGGATAATGAACATATCCGCATAAAGTATGTAGGTATATGTTTATTATTATATTTTCTGTTTTTGCTACGAAGGTTCAAATGACGTGATCATTGCATCGACTGAAAATATAAAATTTCTGTGACAATGGTGATGACGCACTATAGGTCGATGGAGACAGGAAAACAGCGCTTATTATTATATGGGTTAATGATTAAAATACGTTGGAAATAATACTCGTATGTAATTTACTTATTTTTACCACTACTGGGCAAAGGCTTAAGTCAATGAAGATATAACACAGGGATGTAACACAGGGAAATTATTACCTATTGAAATCAAAATTATTGTTTATCATAGCGCAAATGATTATTCGTTTAAATAATACTTTTTTAATTTTATTAACGAACTATTCCCTTTCTACTATAAACTATACATATGTAGTTTGGCTGCCTTCATCACTGACAACTCATACACGTCATGAGAGTCCGCTGCACGGGCACAGGCAGTGCTTATCAACAATGGTGAGTGCGGCCATGGCATAGTCCACCACGTCGTGGACCCAGTGCGATTTAACGGATTGACATGTCCTTGAAAGACTACTCTGGTGGTCAGGCCTCCAAACGATGTTTTCCTTCACCGAAAAACTATAGTGAAGTATGTATCGATCTACTTATAATTTATATAGATATAAATTAAACAGGATAGTCACAGTTTTCCATTAGAAAATTGCTGAAGTTAGATTAAAAATAGCATTTCAACTTTCAAAATATTATTTATTGATAAATATTCTTACTTCTTTGTCATTCGTTATCTAATCGAGGTAAAGAGAATTAAAATAAACATGTTTTTTGCGTTTCCATTGAAATTAAATACATAAATGTAGAAAGATACACGTACGTCGTACATACATCAAGGGAGTATCCCTGAAAATTCTAGCAGTAATATTCTTCTAATAGGTACTCTTTCTCTCCAACACACATTGCAATATCGCTGCATTATGAAACTAAAAAAACTTATTTCTTAAAAACGCTCGTAAGTCAATAAATTAATATAAAAAAGCAATCACAAATACTATATAAATTACGAACACATAAATAATTACATTCATAACAATATAAAAATATGTAGTTACAGATATAGGATACATAAAAAATATTTGAATGCGATGCAGTAAAATGAAACCAAATGAAGAGTCAGCTTGTGATTGTGGTAGCGAGGCATCGCGTACGGACGGACGGTGGTGTAGCAAAACTGCAGGGTGCGCGTAATGTGGTACTCCGAGTTGCGTTGCGTTCGCGCATCGCCCGCTGCCCATTTCATATGTGCAGCTTGATGCACGCGCCTTGTTTCGCACACCTTGCGCTTCAACATATACATTTCTTGCCTGCCTTTCTTAAATATAGTCACGAAATCATTAATATAGCTTTCAATTTTCTTTTGTTGGAGATTTTATATATCCTGTATGATAAAGATAGTATTTTAAAAATATTACTAATGATATGTAAGTCCATTTAACTCATGGATTTATAAAACAATATTTAAGCAACATTTAAAAAATATAAATCCCATGATTGTTGATCTTGTATATTTTCACCAAATTATATATTTTATTAGCAATTATTATTAAATGTAATGATTACTGATACACATGCAAATAATGCAAACAGTTGAAGTTGAAGTAAAACCTTGTCCATAAAATATATTCCAGTACAATGTAAGACCACGTTGGCACTTAGCAATCGAAGTCACAAGTTTATTTTTTAGCGCCCGACTTGTTCACTTGCACCAATCAAAAACGCTTGGTCATGACGATAAGCATATTTTCCTTATGCTCGATAAAATAAAAGTATCACATCTTTTGCATCAACATTATAATAGTATGTCCAAAGGATAATGTTACAGTCAATCATTAATTTTACATATTTCACAATAAGTTAATGGGAATGTTCAAATATTGCCGCGGTATGAATTTTCTCGATGCCCGCTGGTTGGACTTTGGCAACATTATTGATCGGCACACGCCCCATTGCTGGTGTGCGATGCGACGAGCGTCGTTCGGCGTGAACTGCACGTGGAATGGAACGCGAGAATCACAACGCTCTAGTGTCATGAGTTGATTTGCAAAACGAATCTAAACACGGTAAGGGCGTAGTCGGTAGAAAACCAAGTGGCGCACTCTCGTGAGAGATGAACGAACAGATAAATCTGAGAGCCAAGTCATTTTACGGTCAGTTTTATCATATCAAATACATTGCTGCGTTCACATGGATTGGACGGTCTAGACAACCCAGTCGTGCCGCTACGTACACCGTCCAACCCTAAGGCCACAGCTTTGTTAGTGGGTGGACGCGCGCGGTGGTGCGGGGCGCAGGGTCGCGCGGCGGCTAGTGCGGCCTCGCGGCCCTCTCTTCGCCGCAACGCAAATCGTTGAAATCAAAACTTTCACGCTACGAGAGCGCTACGAAGTTTTACTGCTACGAACTTCCTGCTACGCGGGTCGTAGCGCGCCGCACTCAAAACTTTGTTCAGAAAGCTTTTTTATTTGTCACTTTCTGTTATCAGTCGGCTGAAAACTTAAGCTCTCTACGTGCGAGGCGTTAGGATTCAGATTACAATACTTATGTTCTCGTTGATAAGTGCGTGAACAAGATACCCGTCTCTTCGTAATCAAATGTTGCAGGACACTTGCAGGTAGAGCAGCTTAGTGGCTAGGTATAATATTGTACAATACTGAGATATTTTTTGGGATATATACTTACTATTTTAATTAGATAAAATAATATCTAAATTTCATCTTGAATATCACATAAGTATTAGCTACTACAGTAAAATAATTATAGCTGTTAAGCTTTGAATTGCGTTGCAACTCGGTTCATAAAGTGAGCTGAAAAACATGGGTATTTCCAGAAGGCAGCGGCAGCGGGTAGATAGAAGGCATTGTGCTGGCCAGGCAGTGAAGTCGGTTCGGTTTTGTTGTTCGTGGAAGCGAGTCGCAGGTGGGCGCTGGGCCGAGGAGCCCCGAGCGGGGCCGAGTGCGGAGCGCCCGAGGCCGAACGTCGTATCCGCCAGCCGGTCGGAGCGCCATTCGCCTCAGTCTGCGCTCGGCCTCCACCCTGCATGCTTGTGTCAGTGACGCCGTGCTGTGACATATTTGACAGTTGTTATCGTGATCGTGTGATGTTTTTGTATCGGAACTATGGTGTATCCCCATGAAAATGTGGAGTGATTTCCAGGTGAGTGTCCATAGTTTAAGGTTTCAATGCGATTATAAACTCAGGCTATAGTTACGTAGTTATTTCCGATTCAACTTAATATGTTCAAAGTTCTCATCTCTTACAATTTTGTGGTAATCCTACAATTTATTTGTGAAGTTTAAAGTTTGAATTCGAAATCATATCGTGTATTGAATAGAATCTGAAATGTTGTACCACTAGTTGAATATTGGTTACGTTATGTATTTCACAATTCAGTTTTTTTTTTTGGTTAATTCATTTGGGTTGGTAGTTACAGTTGTACGTAAAGTGAGTTTTAAACAGTTTTAAACTCTTTTAGTAAACATTTATTGGTTCCAAGTTTTAGTTTGAAGTTTGAACATGTTATGTTAAGTGTTATGTTACGTTATGAATTTCCTTTTACCTACAAATGATTTCTTCTGTACCATAGTACCTACCCACATTTTTGTTGGGTGAGCTCATACTACATTCCTATAGTTCTTATTGTCAATTTAACTAAACTTCGGTATTTGATAGGTTCAGTATTATAACACAGAATATTGTGCAATGTCAAACAAGATTGTCTACGTGACTCCCGTACTCATTATGTAGGTACCTACCAAAGTTGCAAATTATTAATGTTTCTTATCAAAAACTTATGAAGACGAGCGCGCCTTTTTTCGAATCTGACAGTTCGGCGCGTTTCCGGCGACCTGTCAAACACCATGTGATAGATAGAAGGGCGCATTCGTCGGAGTTTTAAATCAAAGCGCGGTATTCGGCTCGAATCTCGATAACTGCGCGACGCTCGAGGCGAGCGAGAAGTCGTCATAGAAATACGTAGTTATCTTTTTCTCGCTCGCTCCCATACGTCTGTCTCGCTCTAGCAACGGGTGTTTTTGTGTCGGAGCGGGTTTTTTGTCGGCGGCGCGAGGCGAGGCTGGCGCCCGTCCGTTCGCTCGACTCGACTGACTCCACATTAATTATCGCCGAGTTGGCTCACCATCGCCAGCGCGAACGCACTTTACTTTCTATATTGCTGCGGTATTATACAAATTTACAAATAGATATATGGTTTTACGCAAATCAAATGAATATACTTATTACTTTTTCAAAAACAATATAGGCACCTATCTGTATTTAAAAGTTATTTATTTGTTCTCCTTCTTTTTCCACTAATAACAGGAATGATTCTTCAACTTTAGGCAGATTAGTTATTAGTCAGTTTAGTAAGCTAGCATATGTGAAGTTTGATTTTCCTGGTAGCGCGTTGCGCGGAGGGGCTAGTTGCCATGGCGACGGCTAGGGCGCCCCGCCCAGGCCCCCGTGCCTCCTCCACTCAACTTATTGAGATTTACTCCTCTAGAATCTAGAATCGCCAATGGCGACTCCACTCTACATTGCCAACTGGTGACGGACCTTTTGTTTTGCCAAACACTATTCGAGATTACTTTTATTCGGTTCAAATAAATACAATTCAGAAACATATTTTCTATAGGTTTCTACCAATTGAATTTTAGGATACAATAACATTTTTATAAATATTCACAAGTTTTAGAACAAATAATATTTTCACTCTATACATTTAATAGAAACAATCTTATCTAATCACAAAGCCGTAGCTCCCTATGCAGTCAGTCCCTCTTAGAGGTGCTACGACACTAAAAAGACTTCAACGAGTGACCTTCGCGAGAGACGTTTTAAAACTTACTTTTGTCTCGCGAAGGACCAATCCTTTCAAAATCCATTATTCATACAAACGACCTATTCTACTATTCTCACAAAAAAGGCTATTTCAAAGCACATTACTCCAAACCTCCGAAGCGTATTGCCAAATTATCTAATGTTTCTTTCAAAAGACTTCAGAAAATCCAAAATATAATGTATTGTTGATATGATTAAGAGATGTAAAAACCAAGGAATATTTTCAAATAGGTTATCTAAAAATAGCCAAGTATTAATGCAGTTTTAATTGGCGAATAAAAAGCTAACATGTCACGGGCTATAAGCTGCATTGTTTGCGTGGTCGTACCATAGGCCTATGCATAGTAGTGGTTGTAAGGGAATGGGGTGTAGGGTGCAGGGGGGGTGTATCGAGGAATGCGACTTGTTGCAGTCACGTGCATCCGCCGCACGCCGCCGCTAAGAAACTATGCGCCCTTATGTATCGCACAAGTTTCTTACGTTATTGAACTAGAAAGTAAATATGGTTTTTATTGTAGAAATAGTATCTATAATATAAAAATGATTCGCAAAATGTGTTGGTAAGCGCATAACTCAACAACGCCTGGACCAATTTGGCCAATTTTTTTTTTAAATGTTCGTTATTGACAGGAGAAGGTTTGTATGAAAAAAAAATTACACCGGGAACGTGGGTGAAACCGCGGGGAACAGCTAGTTTTATATATATTTCTTTATAAATAATTACATAAATTATATATTTTGCTATGGTATTCAAATAGTAGCAGTAAAAACCAATATCTTATCGACTACCCTAACTCAACTGATCTGAATAATCAAAAGCTGAAATAAATAATCGAAATTATGTAATAGTTAACATACTAACAAATCAAATACATCAAAAATACATGATGTAATTTCTTTATTTGGAATTCCTTTGAATTTTTACATATTTTCGTGAAATAATAAAGCATTTATCAATTCACATAGGTTTTGGTGTCATTAACCTTTGCTCAATGTGAATGATCTACCTTCAGTATTATAATAATGGTTTATGAAGTATGGAATATTGGTCACGAAAAAGCTAACTCATTCTGACTCAGCACTTCTGTAACGATAGTGAAAAACACCCTTCAAGGTTGCCCCTCTCTTTTTTATGCTGCTCTTCATATTTTAAATGTTATATTGAATTGTAACAGATTTATGTAACTTAAATCTATGACTTAATTGACTTGTTATGGAGTATTGTGTAATTATTGGTTATCTAGCTGTCCCCCGCGGTTTCACCCGCATTCCCGAGAAAAAAAGTAGCCCATGTCCTTCTCCATACCATAGGGCATAGGCTATCTGCGTACCAAAATTCAGCGGTTTAGGCGTGAAAAGGTAACAAACAAACAAACTCACATTCGCATTTATAATATTAGTTATTACATATTCGGATTAGGATATAGCAACACTTACAAGTTAACATTCGTATCGTCGGTTTTCTAACTTATCCTTAGTATTCCATTCATTAGTTATTTTACTGGTTTCAAATTAATATAATTATTGGTATGTCTTCTTCTATTAACTAAGAAACTGAAGAAAATACGGCTGTTTGTAGCGTTGCTACCTATAACGTTTTCTTTAATATAAATGATTATGATTTTAATTCTAGTTCAGTTGAAACTTATCAAATTGCAATATAGGTATGTCATTAGTAATGACAGGTAATATGAGTATAGGTAATGAGTCATTCAACTTCAAAAATAGTAGAACTCTTAGTGCAGAGTTCGCCCGGGGAAGTACTACCACCATATCTAATTCCGCCGTGAAATAGTAATGCACTTGTATTACTGTGTTTCGGTTAGGAGGGTATGGGAGCCGGAGAAATTACAGGCACAGGAGACTTAACAACTTCATGTCTCAAAAGTTGTAATAATGTATTGTTGTATGTGTTCTATGATGTGACTGATAGAGTTTATTTGACTAAATTTAACAAAGATGGTTTAAAATAGCGATTCAACTACATCGCTTTGCGTCTAAAAAGTATGCGAAAACATTACTAACCAAAAGCATTAATGTACAAGGTACAACGTGTGTACCTGCTTCAAATGATAAACTACAAATACCAGTAAGAATATTTAAGTAGCCGCATGAAAAATTAGTAAAAACGTATGCGCAAAATATCAAGATCACTGGAGATGAATAAACATTATCACCGCAACATGTGAATCTGCGTCACGATGAGTTATTCCATTCTGAAGCACATCGCGTAATAATAACAACTTTTATTACACATTTGCCGTTAAATTTACGTCCGCGTTATAAACAATCGACCACGTGGAGTAAAAGTAATAGTAAACTCATAAACAAATGAATGAATTAGCCATAGCGCAGCCGACGTCATCGCGTCATCGGCAAAGACACGCATAATAATCGCTTATGCAAACGAACCTAATTATGTAAAGCATTATGAACCGTGCCGACGTGTTTTGACATACGCTAACGACCAATTATATGCCCATTGTGTGACTCAATGAACTTGAAAGACACTACAATAATATAGGGCATCGACACTCGAACGTTGAATGAATGACGTGCCACCGTAACACCTGTTTAGAAAAAATATATGCGAATAGCAGGTGCACCGAATTCAATACGGTCGATTATATTTTTATTACATTTATTTAGAGTCTACATGCTGACGAATTCAGATTGTTTTGTTATTTTTTTTACTTGCACGCTTTTTGTTATCTTATTAGTTACTTGTACAGGTTTGGCAATGGTCCGTCGGAGTTTGTAGCACATAATGAGTAAATCGTAACATTGTACGTAGCGACTGTGCTACAGTGTTTCTAATTGAGTTGAGTTTAGCTAGATTCTAGTAGAAGCTCTAGAAAGTATTTTAATCTTATATTTAACTAGATTTCGCCCCGCGGTTTCACCCGCGTTCCCGTGGGATCTTATGTTTTCCCGGGATAAAAAGTAGCCTATGTGCTATTCCAGACTATAATCTATCTCTCTGCCAAATTTCATCCAAATCCGTTTCCAAATCCAAAGTCGTAGTTTTTGCGTGAAAGAGTAACAAACATCCATCCATCCATACTCACAAACCTTTGCATTTATAATATAAGTAAGGATTGGCTACAGAGGTAACATTTAAAAAAACGAGTCTACAATAAATTATGTGACTAAGAATCAGAGCAGGAGGATAATAATAATTTGGCATTCGCGACGTGTCTCCTGGTTCCGCGGTCTAAATATATTTTCCATGCCCTCAATGCCGTTTCACGACCCAATTACGTCTGGTAATAAAACAATATATGAGTCGTTGAACTCTCCACTTTCGTGTGCCGATGTCTATGTAAACATTGCATCTGGGTAAACATGCGGACCAACGAGCGACGGCGCGGGCAAACACGCCGAGACGCCCCGCCGCCAATAATTTATGTAAATTCACGTCATTGTATAAGAGTGATGTTTTTATTGCAATCTTATTTTGACGGTCAAGTTCAGAACTTGGAGAAAGTTTAGTACCTATCAGAAACAGTAAAGACGTGTCAATTGAAAATGTATTTTTGAGAAACTAAGATACGTTGCCTCCTTGAACGACTATCATGGATATGTATTGAACGAAATATCTGATCGTAAATTGTTGCTCAAACGAGTGCCGACGGTAATTTGCCGAAGTCTTATAAGTTTATATCGATGCTAACATCGCACATTTACATGATGAAATAGTAAAAACCGTAATAATTGTATGAAAATATTTGAAACATGAATATTATGTAAAAAATAAAACAATATTACAAATTGTATTTGGCGTCGAATGTTTGTAAATAGTGTTTTACTACAGACGGCAAGTAGCGTAAAATCTTGTTTATAATTATGATAATGGCTTTATTAAATACTACTACAAATCTATTTCGTAGGTAGTAACCATTAATCACTTATGAATGAATGAATGTTATTATTATATGGCAACCGGTCAACGATATCAGAATGTTGTAAACGTCATTTTATAATCATAAGCTCATAAATAAACATGGTGACGTATCGCGTTCGCGGGTGATCACCGATTGGGCGGACTCGGAAGTGGGCAGCCGCGTACCGGAACGTAGGCGCGTGCGCAGACGGTATGTAAACGCGGATAATTATGTAACAATGTTTTGACATTCAACAACAACGACACATTTAGCGCGGACATTAAGTGGATCAATGAACTTGAGCCGACTGTTGTGCTCTGTGTTATGCAATCATCATCGATGTTTGAGTGAGATTAATGCGCGCGGATTATGGCACGCGATATATTTCAATTTACGTTCTATTTCATTCATGACTCGAGATAATGACTACGTACTCGTTCCGGCCGTTTGTTTGCTTGTCACCGTCACTCGTCGCCGTCTGCCGCTCACGTACACTTTACATACTTGATCTGCCTCAATTGATCGAGGGCCGCCCATTTGTGAACACATGTGTAACCACAACAAATAATTGAAATCTAATTCCAACCGACTAGTGCAATCTTTTTGCGCAATACAATACTCAACTCAAAATATGTGTAGTAGCGAATAATGTGCATCAGTGGACGGTGAATATGAGTGGCGACTGCCGAACAACACGAGGACAATTGTTGGCCGACCACGTCGCAGCGTACTATTAACTACAAGTTTGAGTACAAGACAGGAGGGGTGAAGGAAGGGTGTACGTCTTCACCCATTGACGGTTGAAGCGCCCCGCGACACTTTCACTGCTCCGTTATTGCAGTTACTACGCGCCTACTGTGCACCCGGGGTGACGGGCCGAGGGGGGCCACCCCATTGCATCCACCCCTCGATGCTACACCACGTAGGGCACGATTTACACAAGGGCGCATACCTCTTAAATTTAAGAATATCATTGATCTTCTTTGAGGTAATAACTTCTGTGTATTTGTCTCAGCTGATATGCGTATACCTTTTGAAGCATGAAACCATGGATTGAGTCTCGGCAGTCACTGCGTTACAATGTGATAGTTTGACGAATGCAAAATGTTAGCAATGACGCGGGCTATCGACGATCCTATCTCGTTCGAGTCTAGACGGTCGGGCAGGCGAGCCGAAGTGGGACAATGTCAACTGTGAGGGCTCGCTATTATTTGCGTAGACACGTGTGCGACGCGCGAGGAACTCCGGCCCGAGTGACAAGTGCTCGTAAGTCGTGACGGAAGTTTGTAAACACCACCCGCGCCGCGCTGCGGACGGCCTTGCTCCTGGACGCGGCCTGCTGCACCCGCACCACACCGCACCATCGCTACACCGTTAAATTACTACTGACACAAACACTGCCTACATGTTTCGATATTAAATTTCTCACTTCTATAAATCCATGAATGAAATCGATAATGCTCCGGTCGACCGTGACAATCGATTAGTTACATATCTGTGCGAAGACAGGTGGATCATTGTTGCGCATAATAACAAACTATTAATGCGTGCAACGTGTACGTAATGCTATCGTGGGATCGATTAAAAGTACATGATATTATAATGAGATCTATCTCGGCTCATGTATATTAGTGATGGAGTCATGAAGATGAATTTATTTTTATGTAGAGTAGCAATTCGATATGTGCGGAGTTAGAAAAGTGTTAATCTTTGTTTATTTTGCCGATGGCGTGGGCGGCGCACTCGGCACTCGGCAGGCGCGGCAGGCGCGGGTGCGAGTGCGGGTATCCCACGACTATAGCCTGGTGATTGATGGGCGATAGATCGTCGCGACATTGAACCCGTCCCGAGGCTGTGCTCGGCTACACTAAATATATCTAGTGCGGACTTCCGCTCGTGACGTCACGCCCGAGCTCCCTCGCCTCACTGACGTAGCGCCTACGTAACACATTTATTATTCTTTTTGTTTACACTATAAAACTCTATTTACATTGTTATTGTTTTGTGGGGTCGTCGTCTTATCTTTTTATTGCTTTATGGCTCGTTTGCGTTTATGGGCTACCTGTCTCTCGGCTCCTAAATAAATTGAATTGTTACGTTACTATCACCTGAAATCTGCAAGTTCATGTCGTACTATCAGCATGATATTGTTGTAATAACAATAATCATTGTCTATTCATAGAATACCTAATATTAAACCTTAATAAAAACTTTACAGTCATTGCGCTGTGGTAAGGAAAAGTATGTACCTATTATTAAAGTAGATATTCTGTTCAGAGTTATACTGAAGTTGGTTGTTAGTAACTTAACTGGAAGGCTCTCGGGACTAATCTTCTAAGTGCGTAGCATTCGGAAGAGGTAGAGTACGACATCACCCGGCGGGTGGGTGTTCATTAAAAATTCATTCTTATTTGGTAGCTCGGCGCCGTAATCAGCCGCAAAGGGAGGGAGAGCCCACGATGTACGTTGTCGTTCTCTTCGTTATCTACTGATTTATTAGTTTACAATTTAGATCTTTTGTTTTATGTAATTTAAAGTTTGTTGGAAGGTATTATAGGTAGTAAGTATACAATTTGTAATAATAGTAAGCTCATATATAACGGAAAATCCTTTCTTACCCTTACGATACGATTGGAATATTATATCCGCTAAATTTATTGGTTCTATGACCAGTAGTTTAGGCTCTGCGAACCACTCTCAGTCAGTCAGGACTTCTTATTTTATATAAACAAATAGATTGAGTTGACGATTCTAAACAATAAGTAATTTTTGTTTTCTTTATTTTCCTTTAACCATTTGTAATATGTATATATCAATCGATTTTATTGAAGATAATACCGATTGATGTTTTCACCTGGTCAATCAAATTCGGTGCTCTTTATGTGTATTGATAGATTGATTGATAACTCTTTATTGTACATCAAAACAAGTAAAACAAAAAAAAATATAAATTACTGTACAATAGACGGTGAAAAGACAAGATGAAATGTTAATAAATAAAACAGGAAGAGACTTTAATCGCCAATTTGTAAACAAGTACCTAATTACAACAGATTTAAAGTTTGCTAAATCCGTGAAACTAACTCTTTATTTTTCTCAATAAGAATAAAGTAATACATACAGAATCGAATATTTTTATTACAATTCGATAATTACAGTAATGTACTTGCGAGTGTGTGTCTGTACGTATTTCCCCGTCGAGCGGTGGGAGGCGATCCCCCTTACTCTTTGCTCGTCTCTTTGATCTCCACTACTACTTGTGTACCTACTCACTGTCTATTCGAAATTTTTTCGTTTTTAAAATTCGGAATAGTTTCACGTGATGCTTATTCGAATTATAATGTTACAAAACTTCACCAAGAATATCTATTGTGCTATATTTCTATTAAACGTAGAAAGATAATGCTACCGCATTGAAGTCGAGTTTTTATGTTCGTAGTAAATAATTGTGTAAATATCATTTTAAGTACTTACTTAAAGTGATATTAAACATTATTTTGGTTAAGTTGGTAAAACACAATTTGCATACACGTAACATGATTCTGACATGATAGTAAGCAGAGCGTACGTAGTTTCGTAGCAGTGAATGTGTATGCCGCTACAAAACAATCTACTTATCACAGAAATTTTCGTTAAACTAGTATAGTAAGTGAAAAAAGTGAAAACTATATTTTTTTTTATTACAAATCTGGAACTTCTAAATAAACGCTTTTTATTTTTTTAAACCGTGAGTAGTATATGATTTCCATTCTAGATACACAAGGTAGGGGTGAAATAAGGAGGGTTCGCCCCCGCACATGAACCTACCCCCACCAGTCCTAATCTCCTTTAGTCCCCCCGTCGGTCGCCGTCGAGCTCTAGCTCGTGACGTCACCACTTATAGGTTTTTTTGGCAATGAAAACGCGATAAAGTTCTTCAGACCTACCTACTGTTTATTAAACATTATTTCACTCATAATTTTTAGGTCACGGCATTGTTTACAAATAAAAATAAATATCTTCTATTGTAATAAAAAAAGCAATCTTGTAATTCATTTATTTGCAGACAGTTTTTACTAATCTTTATGTGTGACGTAAACAGTTGAATGAACTGAAATGTGATATAATCTTCAATAAACAATTGTATTTTTTTTTATGATAATCGTCCTAAACCGGTTTGTAAATAAGATGCGTGTTGCGCGGGCGGGGTGCGATGGTGCACGCATCAATCAGAAATCAGCTGATCGACGCCGGGCATTTTCCTTTTCATCTCGCACTTAATTTAATTAATCGTTCACCGCGGGCGGCGGCAGTAGTGCGCTCGGGCTCGCGGTTGAGGCGACTAACGCATAACTGAGGCCTACACTATATAGCTATAAATTTACTACACTTACCATAGCGGTGATTAGATTATGAATGAATTACGTTTGATCTTTAATCTAGTCCTGAGTCGCGTACAGGTGAAAACTCATTGAAATCGCTCACCTCTTTCAATTACGACGATTATTTGTTTATTTTTCTTAAAACAAATAAATAGATGCATCGATCACTGGTTGTCTTCGTGCGGGCACGAGCCAAGTTATATCATACACCGTTAACAATAGCTATTTCAGCTCGTAACCAATCGACAATGACGACTGCAATGGACCGCAATAAAGAATCGTGTTTGCGAGCCGCTGACCGGTCCTTTGTTCAGTTATCCACGCGCTCCTGACTAAACAGGTGCTCGTGTTTGCGGCCCATTATCTCAGATGTTATTTCAGATTCGGCGTTTACGCTGATATTAATATATCAACTCGACCTTACTACAGAATACTACCGCTAACGCGACGCCTCACTCATCACTACTACTGTAGCCCGTATTTAATAAATAGCTACCCGTATAACCAATTATCAGGAGATTGGGGAACGCCCATAAGCCTTCGGCTCGTTATATGTGCCGCTTACTTATATTTAATTTTTGTAAACGTATTTCATCGGAGTCGATTTTCTAGTGTCGTTGGTTGAGTAAGAGAACGTGTCGAGAGGGGCCGCTGCGTATCATTCGGCTCCGCTTGGCGCTGTATTTCTCATACAAAGAATGATGTTGCAACCGGTGCGTGTCGGCCGGGGCAATGCGGGCGGCGCGCTGCTTCGGCTCGGCATGTAATGTAGCAAGACGAGGCTGGTATGTATCGAGCACAGAGAGTGGCGGGCGCCCGTCACGTTGACTTCTATGTGGCCGAGCGTAAAGCACGCGTATGTTGCGCGTGTGTGAGTGACGTCAACGCGCCACTTTCTCCATACTTTCGTCGCTGCTGCTGCGCTAAAAAACGGAGCTCGGCTAGGCGGCGACTATTAATATATATGTACATACGACGCGACGTCGCACGCTCTGTCGCGCGAAACGATACGGAATTATTGTTTTCTTCGTTCAAGCGATGTGCGTGTTAGTTGTCTAGTGTGAAGCAACTCTC
This sequence comes from Tetheella fluctuosa, assembly GCA_951216915.1. NCBI lineage: Eukaryota > Metazoa > Arthropoda > Insecta > Lepidoptera > Drepanidae > Tetheella > Tetheella fluctuosa. The sequence goes on along the minus strand of OX578231.1, from coordinate 5,335,095 downwards.
CCTCGTGCTGCTTGCACTCCGATGTCTTGTCGACATACATTTTTTAATCACTATTTATTATTTTAACATCCATATCATTCGAATGGTACTTAATTTATTAGTTATACCTAAATATTAAACATTTCTTTAAATGATAAACCTTAAACAATTAAACACGTATCATCGTGAGTTAGCTTCTACGATCATCCGTAAATTTTTCGTCAAATTGTACATAGCACTAGCGGACCGATATGCACTTGCTAATATATCAAGCAAATAATGTCTAGCGTCAATTAAGCGTTCACGCGCTGAAGGTTGTACATTGTACAGTTCGGCGGAGCGGCCCACTAATACAAGTGCCTACTTAAACTAGGTAAATTATTTCAGACGGAATCATTCGCGCTTTAATTCGCGCCGAAAACCGAACAAGTAAAATCCATTCGTTGCCATCGCGCGCCTGTCTAATTAAGCTCTGTCATAGACTCTTCGAAGGCTCTATTACGAGCCGCCTCCAAACTTAGAGCGGACTATAACGCATTTGGTATTCAATCTGAAATACTTGCCGCCGGAGAGTGGGTTTTATGCGGGGGTAGTAAGGTCGATATCGTTAGGGTGGAGTGAAATTCAGCTCGCTCGGTGTGACAATTACGGTGCGATGCGGCCCGCCCCGCGCCGCCGCAATCGATAGGCCTACGGGGCGAGAGCACGGGGCGAGGGGCGCTCGATGGCAGTCGCGCCAACGGTGGTCATTACTTATGCAAAGCAGCAGCGGCAGTAGCACGACCACGACCACGCTAGCCAATCCTTCAGTGGTAGAATAGCCGTAACCGTCGTCGGCAGGCACTACTCATGCTCCCACCGCCTTTGGTGACTTTAGTTACCCGGGTATAGAAACCAGCCGCCAATATTAACCTTAACTGCTAATCGATCGGCAGTTAACAACAAACAACTGAAAACTGAAATCTATTTGCAACACTGTAATTCACGCTGCTTATATTATTATTGTAATGAGATTTGAAAGTACTCTTTCATAAGGGTTCTGTGGGAAAATTAGAAAGGGTCCTAATCTGCGAGTTGCAAATAGAGTAACGGCACCAGAGCCCTTTTCGGGGTCGGTCTTTGTGCTCCCCCTCGGGCCCGTCGTCGTTCTCGGGCCGTTCCATAGGAAGGGTCGTCCCTGACTTTTGTCTCCTCGCTATATTCAACTGGCTGCCGCATGTCTGCAATAAATTTGTAAAATGTTGAGATAATAATAATATTTCAATACAATTTACTTGAATTATTTATTTGAAAAGGTACCTAAATTATCTATTTTTATGATGCATTTTTTCGACAATATGTGTCTGCTCAATTCGATAAAATCAGTCTTAAAGCATAGTCATTAACTAAAATCATACTTAGTTTTATGTAATAGATATAGCTCTTGATATTAAAACTCGATTAAAATGGATCTCAGGAGGGATGTCATCGAAGTAGGCTAAGTTCATGAAAAAGCTTGCGCTGTCCTTACTCAGCGGGCGAGCTTTTGCGATAAAGTTTGCGCGCGAAAACTCATTCCCGCGCTTTATAACCTGCGAGTTTTCAAGCTAAGGGAAGGGGCTTTACATAAGTAACCCCCGCACCCCTCACCCTGCGTCCCGCCCCTCACCCGCCTCGCTAGTCGCAATACATAATGTAATTGGCAGAAACAAAATATTTCAGACTGAACATTACGTTTATGCTTAGTTTTGAAGTAGTCTTTTTTAAATATATATTTTCTTAAGATTTATTTTAAAACCCTTTGTGCGAGTTGCAAAGAAAAATACTTAGAATACGACAAAAAAAACCATCATTTAGTGGCTTTAAGAAAAGTCGTTTTAAACGAAGTCTACTAAATCTGTAGCACGGTAAATTATTCTTTTCACACATATTTTAAAGTAATATCAACAATATGAGCGTACAAATTAAAACAGTTGTCTATAATTTTCATGGAAAGTTCAAAGATTTATTTTCAACTAATCAAAATTCTAAATTTAAAATTAAAATAACAATGCGTCAAACCTAATCAAATCAATCGCAATAGCGAAATTATAGCTGATGATCGATCATATTGATGCGAGGAATGTATTTAATAAAATAATAAGCGACTTTAAAACGTAACAGTGCAGTGCGAGCAAGGCGGCTATCGGGTCTTATCACACCGGCACGTTATCACACTTCAAGGTGACGACGGCTCGATGTAACGCAGCCGATTGCACGCCAACAAAGATATGCCCAACAATTATGTATTTCGTTGATTCCTTTGTCATTTCACAATTTATTGCCCGATAAACCATGCGATTATTCACTGATACCAATTTAATATAATATTAATAGTATTTTTTAAGCATTTGATTTGTTTGAGATCATTTGAAATTGTACACATATTGTTGTACTTTCTAATAACATAGTTAGGTACATAAGTACCTTATATTATCTACGAATTTTATATAATTGATACCATACTTGCCTGCCACATGCCACAGCTTATATCTATCAAAGATAATTAAGTATTTAAATTGATCTTGTATATGTCAGGTGATAATCCAAAATATTTTGAATGATTAGTATTCTTACATAAGGGCCAGTTTTCGAGAAATAACAAAAAGTTACCCGCTAAAGTTTTCTCTGAATGAGCGGGAAAGAGGGTGCAGCAATTATGTATAATATCGGCAAGGCCACGTGCTCGGTTGACGTTAACAAAGTTTTCCGATGCGGAGAAAACTTTGTGACATGTGAGTGGTAGATACTTACAATATGTGCTCCACCCTTCCCCGTCCCCGAGCCGCCCGCGCCGCCCCCTCACGCTCCCGACGACGCCGACGCCGCCGTGACTCAGCGGCGCCCTCACGCGACGTCGCCCCGTCTGCCCCCATGGAAAATTTATACCCACCCTCTTTCCAAGATCATTACCTACGAACCGACCTAAGCAGAATTCAACCTTACGCTACTGAAATACAGTACTTTCTAACGAGGCACCGCATCAGCAAGACAAAGGAGCTTCAGCAATTTTGCCGAAAACAAACCCTAACTCCAGAGGGATATAGTTTGTAATTTATATTTCCAAGTGACTCACGTGCTACGAAACGCAATGGTGACGTCACAATGTTTGTAGGTGGTTAAAGGGGTGGCGCATCAACTTGCGATATTTATTTTTAATTATCTTGAGTCTTTGTGATCGAAATAACGGTAGAAGGAAATTAGTTCGTACACAATTAAGAGGTCTTTTTTGTACATAAATTACCAAGGATCCGGCCCAAAATGTGGATTGTTTTACGAAAAATATAGCTATAATCACTTGCTAGCTGTATAAAATATAAGCAGTAAGTAAGTAGGTAGATAGTAAATCAGCGACAACTGCGGCGCTCGGCGCGGGACGCTCGGCTCTCGTCTCTTTCATAATTCCCTGGCTGGCGCGTCTAGAGAGCGTGTGCTCTCTCATCTCCTTAATTCGTCCTTCGCCGCAGCCCCCTTTATTCTCCCTTCTAGCATTGCTACGAGGGAGGACGCTCACTCTCTCGTTAACCCGCGTTCTCCCCCCTTATTTATGCCTAGCGCATGGAGGCGGGCGGTCGGGGGCGGCGCAGGGGGCTCTATCGACGTCCGTATACGCCGCGTCCATGTGCTGGTGAATTAAGAGCGAGTCGGCTTTCATTTTGCTAAAGCTTGCACGCTCGTGTGCTTGCCTTTCAACCGTTTGTCGGTGTGCTCTCCTCCTATACGAACCACTCTCGACTCTAAAACGGGTGGATAAGGTCACAAGCCCCGCAAGTGTCCGCGCCCGCCTTTAGCGTTTTATAACTTCAGAGGGCGAGGAGGCGGCTGAGTTTTTGTGAGTGGAAGGACTTTTTTGACGTACGTTTTTTATGTTTTACTCGGTTAGGATTCACTAAGATAACGACATCTCGTAGAGGGAGGAAAGCGCTCTCGCAGAAGACACATGCTAGGCGATGTAGGTACCTACTTCATTAAAAATAGTGCGCAATTTTGTGAAACAAAGGGAGGTTCTCGAGCGGAGTGTATGCAATAGTAGCAAGAAGATAAAACTTAACTTATTTTCAAGTAGGTACCTACTGCCAAAACTATTTTGCAAACTTTGTTAGACGAGCGACCGGGCGATGTGGGTGGCTAAGACTACGCACAACGTCTTCAGAGAAAGTGAAATTTAGCACAAGTTCGGAGAAATACAAGTGAGCTCGGTGCCTCCCTCGCCCTCTGAGGAGTGACTTTAGGGGGAGGCAGTCGGCGAACGCGGCTTATAACAATTAAGTTTATTCGCTCGCAGGTTTTCTATTCGGTTCAACAAAAAAGACTTGAAGTTAAGAGTTGAAAAAAATAATTTTATTTAGTTTGTTTGGTAATGTCGTCGAGAACGTCTCTATTTTGCAGAGTAACTCCTGTTTACTGCCGCTTAGCGTCAATAAACAACATAGCGCAGCGTAACCTTAATATCAACCTAAGAAATTACCTACAATGTAAAATTACACGCGTAAGCGGATTCTTATGTAGAAATGGGCGCACAATCTGTGAAATATATCATTAGTTAGTAGCCTAGGCTGTATTCAAATCCATGTTTAGGGATAGGGTATTTCAATCTAACATCACTACTCCCAAAATTGATTTCAGGCAAAATTGGCCTCGCAGCTTCTCCTTTTGTTTTCGAATATTTTGTTCGACATTCTTCCGACTATTCATGGTCTGATTGTTGAAAAGAGGCATCTGATCGCATCCTATGCATGTACGGCAGGTTAAAAATCGCGAACGACTGCTTCTGTGACGGTTGAACGACCTTATCTAAGGTGTCGGTTTCGGGCAGGTTATTTAGTGCGGGGACGGGGTGGCAGGTGGCAGGTGGGGGCGTCCGGGCCTCAGCCCCGGGTCGCCAGGCAACGGCAACTGGGTCACTCCGGGCCTGCCCCTGCCGCCCACCAATTATGTACACGCTCGTTACCGGACACGCGTTTTTCAATCACATCCATATTTAATTGGGCATCACGAAGCTGGAAAATGTGTTTGAACCGCCATGTTTTATGAGAACTTTATTTGAATTGCGTTATATGCTGTGGTATTGATCAATCATTACCCAAAAACGGAAAATGTTTTACATGTATACTAATTACCTTTATTTGTTGAACTGAAATGATTATTCGTCGGTATGAGAATTAGAGTGCATTATTATAGAATTAAAGTTTGTCGTTGAAGCATTAACTATTACCTATATAATCATAATTTTTGCATCAATATATTCTCGTAGTAGTTGTCGTAGAGCGTCTCGTAGCAATTTCAAACCGAAAGTTGTAGAGGGGCACAGAAGACAATCGTATTTGTGGAGCGTGGACATAATACAATCGCGTCTTTCGGAACTCCTTACAAGACAGAACCTGTGCCCTAACTTGTTGCATGGATGCACCGCGTAGGGTGCGGGGGTGGTGCGGGGGCGCAAGGGGCTCGTGGTGATCGCGGGGGGCGCGGGCGTCTTTATAGTGAATGGGCGCGAGATGTCGTGGCCGGCCGCCACGTGCGCGTATGGAGATGCCTCCATTGATAACCGTGACCTCGCCCTTATCAGCGCGTGTCGATGACGCCCGCACAGACTTAACCAAACTGCCAAAACATTCTCGTTTCACACTTCGCTTGGTCCTACTCAGTCAATAATTTCTACAAAGTAGATGTACTTTGGTATAGGTACCACAATATCTAAATATCCATAGCGAACAGAGCGTACCAGCCATGTTCTCGCGGAAAACCGCGTACCTACCAACTAATATACAGCGCAATTTACAAAGTGTCTATATTGGATATAGAGTTAGGTATAGTTAGTAAAATAATAAACACATGTGATTTCGGTACAAAATTATACATAGAATCATTAATTAGTAAATATTTTTATAGTAAGTAAAGCCTCGTACTTTTTTAGAAGGTAAAGAAAATGTCGCATTGCTTGCATTACTAAAACTGTCTTGCACGCAATCACTACCGTTCTCACTTGTCTGCGAAAATCATATTGCAACACATTTATAATTATCGATCAAATCAATGCATCGATCCTCTATTGTACGCATTATATAGGCACAACGGGGTCGTTTGTATTCGGTGGCAATTAACATTTAGTGCGGATGGAACGGGCGCGGGCGGGCGGGCGCATAGCAAGTGCAACCTTGACATTGGCCGTCGTCGTCCTAATGTCGTCGCATCGATTGTCGGAATGCGAACAAAACCATCTCCGAACGGCAAATAATAATAGTGTCGAAGCGATGAATGAGCACATTAGCGAGCGGCGCGGGCGGCGGTGGCGGTGGTGGCCCGGCGCGGCGCGGCGCGGCGCCGAGTCATTACGCGCCCCCATTAATCACTGCAACAATCGGCCGATATCTCGCTATTTACAAACGCGGGAGCACGTGTTCACCGCTCGTACTACGCAGAGTGTATTGACCCATTTAGATAGCTCGACCTTCGCGCGGCCATTGTGAGCGAAAAACATAAAAATAAGTTTTATTGCGGTGTCGTTATGCGTATCGCTGCGGCGGGCCCGCCCGTCACGCTCGCGCCGCGCCGCCCAACAGCTGATCGCTACGTGACATTTTTATTTTATTCGCTCTCTTCCGGGGATTCCAAGATACGTGCTAGTGACGTCATTATCTGCCCGCGTACGCCTGCGGCTCTGATTTATTATCTTGAAAGCACGCGGTGTGAATCCACCCTGCGCATTGGGATTGATTTACGTTTGTACTCGTCTCGTAGTAGACTCGTATGCATCGCCAGACTAACAATGTCAGTGTTAAGTATATAAATGTACCTTGAACCGGTCCAATAATGTGTTCCACTGGCGCGTAATCACTTTACGTCATCCACACTTTTTATTGGCTCACTGATAATGATACGGTGCAATACAACCCCGTTGCGTCAGACGTGAGGTCGTGAGTGCGATACAGTAAAAGTATAATTCATGGAAGTCCGAACTGAAAATGGCTTATTTCGTCAGCTTTCCGAAATTTTACTGAAATGGTAGAAGGTATAAATAACGACTCGTGTTTACCTTTCAGAATAAAAACATCTTGAATTTCGTAGCAAAGCGCGTCGTAGCCTGAGGAGTGATACTGATATTCTGTAGGATAAAGATCCTGATTATGAGCGTCCAAGACATTGCGTCCGCCGGTCAACATGACATTCCAATCATCGAGCGAGCTCCGTCCAAGCACCAAGCGAGTGTTCGGGGAAGCGTGCGTCATCTCGCGCTCTACCAACAAAAACTACAAATTTTCCCTTTCGTTGCATCAAGTGGCCGCAGCCCGCAACATGAACACGCTCATCATAATAAACGCATAACGTCTCGCACGCGTCCGCGCACATTGTAAACAATGCGTTTCGGGAATCCCTCTCTTTTTATGCGGGATCACATTCCTGAGGGATTCCTTTTGTTTGCCTTTCAACGGTTGTTAAACATTTTTTTCTTTTCGTCACCACCTTGAAATCCTATTGACACTGTTGCATAAAACGGTGCACGAATAAATTATGAGATTTTTACGATGCCCATTCAAACAGAATTTAAAATATAAAAAAGTGCTTATGGTTGAACGTTTTTACTAATGCGTGATGGATGATCAACATGAAGCTTCATTCATTTGGTTCTCATATCCAACAAGAGAATATCCTAAAACTATCTTGATACCTACTCATAAATACCAATATAATATTTAGAGGCTGAAGATAAACATGTATAGTTTTCTCGCGTATTCTCTATTCACTCACATACACTATGTTCGTAAAATTCGGACTGGTGCAACAAATAATGAACATTATTAAAAATTATTACCATAAATAAAGTAATCATATTTTTATAAACTTAAAAACATGTCTGTACAATATGAAATTTTACAGAATGAAGAAATTAAAACTATTTAATAGTGTATAAAGTTTCCGAAGTTCACGGATAGAATAAACCCTTACGAATTTAAAACCCAGCACGGACTATTAACTTAGTAAAATATTAGTGGGTTGAAAACATTTGGTAAAAATAATAACTAGCTATAGAAACTGAAAAAATCAAACTATTGATGCTGGGCAGTAGCCAGAGGCGTGAAATAAAAAGCTTGACAGAAGCCCGGCACGAAGCTGCGCGAGCGACGGGCCACCAAACAGGATGTGGGACTGGTTGCGCGCACACAACAACGATGCGTGTGCGCACGACGGCCCGCGACTGTGCACACAAACGATCGCGGCCTCGCCGCTCGCCGCTCACGGAAATGTGCGTGCCAGCTAGGGCTGGCAGATCACACTCCGATACACGCTAACTCTGAAGAATAACTAGGCTTAGTAATGATGACATAAAATGAGTACCTAACGTTTACATATGTGTTGTATAAATAGTTTGCGTTGAGTTTGACAATAATCTCACCAGGAAGTTTATTTGATTAAACTTTAAAACGCAAGACCAAGACGGATAAAAGGCAAAGTACAAATAATAACGACAATCAAAAATCATAATTTGATATTTTATTCAGGGTGATTTTTTAGTCACTGGCCATACTTGCAGGGGTTGAAGTACTCGTCAATATGAACAAATTATGGGACCAACTCTGATATCGCAAAAAATAAAATGGTTCCTTCATACATTTTGGTCGAGTAGATATAGAACTTTTGCATGGACAGCTGATAATTTTTTGTGATCTTGAAAGTTAGTCCTATCCTAAAAGTTGTTCATATTGAGGAGTACTTCCACCCCTGCAAGTATGGCCAGTGTCTAAAAAATCACCCAGTATACCATTGTGCTGCTAGTTTATTCGTTCTTTAGGTAAGTGTGCCAGCCCTGGTGACGAACAGCGCGACCAGCCACGGCTGCCTTCATGCTTGCTTTGCTCGCTTTACGAATAACTAACGATACGCGCCCGGTTATGTTCGCATACCTAACTTTTGACAATCCTCATTTTTATTTTCGTAGCACTGCTACATTATCTTTCTTACGTACCAAACTACATACAAAGTGAGAATAGGTAGTTATCTGATGTGTTTAAGTTATTAAGAGTTTTAATATCTAACCCACTCCAATATTTCTACAGGGTAGTATTATTTAATATACAAAAAACATTCCATTTTCCTCAATTCCTCCTTTTTTAAAGAATTCCAGTAACGAAGATGTTTGCACGAGTATGCAACCATTGTGATCTTTCTGATTGCAACTGTTCACAATTTCACACCATAAAATATGATAATTATTTTTGATATTGAGAGCGCGTGACAGGTTGATCTTATCTCGAGTGTAAACAAATCAAGTTAGAGGCTCGTTTTACAAACAGCCCTTCGGTCGAGTGAATGAATCTACCTCCGCTCCGATCACGTGCTCTATTATACTGAAAAGGAGCATTAATGGTTTAATCGCTCATTCAAACTCTAAGCAGTTTCGATAATGCAATAGTAACTACAACCTCCTCTCGGTAGGTAAGTACCGACAGTTTTATGAATGAACGACAAAAAATGTGAGTAATAAAAATCTACTACAACATTAAATTACGTCCGACGGTCTTATCGTAAACAATCGGTTTTATTTACATCACCATTAACACCTAATGATATAAATATTGCATAGCGCCCTATTCAAAATAAAACTCTGATGCTACAAAGTTATTAATACTTTACGAGATACAAAAATAATAATAATGATAATAGTAAGTGGCAAAATGAAAATACCTAGTAAGTACCTAAGTTATTATTCTTGTTTGATCGCTTAAAAAAGTTCTATATTAATAATAAGTATTAAATTATAATATTATTCATATTAGGTTTATATTATATTTTCTTCGTAAATTCAGTAATGCAGAGGTACACTGCACCCCACGTTACCTTCCCCGTTTTATAGTTGGCTATAATATAACGTTGTTGGTTTCGGGCGACGGCGTAGGTAGCTGTAGAGCTAGATAGAAGCGGCCGCTACGCGATGTTATTATACGGCGCGTCTGTGTGCGCGTGCACGTGCAGCGACAAGCTCGCACACAGACGCGCGCCGCACCGCGCCCCGCCCCGCGCCCGCTGCTCCCCGTCGACCCGCGCTCGCTTGCTCGACATGGCTTTAGCGCGCTGTGTGTGAGGCAATGCCGTTGCCGTGCCGCCATCTATTCGGTCTCCACAATGCCATAGAAAGTCTCCGTTCGACTCGCCTCGTCGACCGAACTTTTCCTACCTTCTCGAGCAAGAGGCACCACTATGACGATTCTACGGCGACTATATACGACTTCTCGGCGCATAGAGAGGCTTCTTTACTGTAGTTATTTTGAATAAGCACTAACTCCTCGCCCCGTACTCGAAGCCATGGCGAGCTAGCCAGCGGTACCTAGGTACGGTTATAAAACATCGCTTATACGAGACTAGCGATAAAATAAACGTCTGACTTTTTCAAGTTTCGAGCGGAGAGAACGAACCTCAACGAGCGACATGCGCTGCGCATCAGAAAAAGAACTTTACGACAAGATTAGAAAGAGCGGACGGAGCGGCAACGTCGCGCAGCCGCGTTCCATAAGCGCGGAGCGGCAACGCCGAGTGCCAACGTCATTTACTAAATTTATTTTCATGAGCGCCAGCCAGCCAGCGCTGGCGACGACACTGCTTGCTACATACATACAGAGCTCGCGGGCGCCGCGTGATACCATAGTAGGTACCTACCTCGAGGTAGGGTATATCTATTTCTGCATATTCAAACTAGTCGCGTTTATAAATTTTCTACTATAAACTTTAGCAGTATACCACAGAGTATACTGAGTATACCTACTGACTAGCGTGCTACATCCATACTTACAATGGAGCGGCATATTTTCCGCCGAGTGATAAAGGGGTGACGCAAAGTGATTATTTGTAGCGTTATTGCGATGAGTGGCCGCTGAGTCAACGCAACGGCATCGGCAGTCGGTTGGCACCACTGTTTGTTGGCTCAACTTGGCTTGAAGTAACCCACTGTCTGTCGATGCTTTGTTAGTCCGCGTTTCTTATTGTGATACGTGCCATGCAATATTGATTCCTTTATTTTCGTTTATTATCTCACCAATAATAGGTAATCCTTCTTCTAAATTTGTTAATTTATAAAATACTGAAGGAACACAGACTAGAATGCCCAGGTAGTTCGAAGACGCGTGTGCCACCTAATTGTAGTGGCAGGTGCAGAGGCATCTGCCGCCTGCTGGACTTTGTCTTTAACTATTTTATTTATTAAACGACGCTTGCACCGATGCATACGCTGTTCGCTGACTGGAAACATTGCGAAATTACACTACGGCTGCCAACCAAGCTAGCAATGTATAGTTAGAAAGATAATAATTCGAACATGCGTTAAAGTAAACGTGCGTTGCCTCGCCTACACGTCCATCATTTAGTAGATATAGTAGACTTACAGCAGCTGCTAGCACGATAGCTAGTTATTCAAGTTTAAATAAAGATAAGAATTAAGTGCATGCAGCATAGTACGCAAACCATCAATTACTTTATATTCAGGAAAAATGTACCGAGTAGGGACTTGGTCTATCGGAGTCATAAATTTTGCATCTTTTGAGAAGAATGTGCTTGGATATATCGGTTCCGGTAAATCCCTTAGGTGAGTAATAGATCACGTTTACCTGAATCGAGCCCGGAGTGCAGGGGCTGCACTTTGGGAGCGCATTGTGCACCAAAAAAACTGGGAAGGGTCGGAAGAGCACAATAGCTCCCCGAGTTCGGTTTGGGTACGGGTTCGCGCACCCCATCAGGTAGGTAGGTACCTTACCTATATAGACCGCCCGCCCGTATAACTGTGTCGGTCGACCTGGAGTTCTAATATTTATTTTAGAAATTTGTGCCCAGGAAATAAATGAATACAAAGTATTTGGCGACAAAACTAATTATTTAATGATGGATTGTTTTGTTATTGACTAGGTAGGAAATTAGGTACTTGTGCTATTCATGACTGTCATAGAAAGCATTTCTATATTTTATAGTTAATTTGATAAGGAATAAGATGAGGTTCCACAAAAAAAAACACGAAGGCTAAACTCCCATTAGATTCCAATGAGCACAGTAGTTTGGGAGTACGTGCAGCTTACGGTACTTTCATCGGTCGACGGAGGCGCGCGCGCGGTACGACGACTCGATACTCCGCAGTTCTGCGCGACGCGATGTAGACAGCTACAGCCGAGTATTTCGGTGCCAGCCGCCAACCCACGCACTATTGAAGACGATATCTTTATATCACACGTATTAAACATTATCCTAAAAAAAACTTAATTCAACTTAAATATTTTTTTATTTAATTTCGAGTTTCTTGGTTTTCAAATGTTAAAAGTATTAGACCTATAATTATGGGTAGGTATAAATTGATAATCCCACATACTTAATTTAAGATTTAAATAAAAAAGACATCGATGATATGATCATTCTTGATATTATCAAATATTTATTGTGACTAAGCACATGCTTCTGTATTGTAGATTGAGCCTAAAAACATGCCTGAATGAAAAACATGCATGAAAAATGTCATTAATACAAAAAGAAGAAAAAAACCAATTTAAAGTGACATTTTCGTCCATGTCTGTCAGTCACTATTATCTTCGTCACAAAAACAACAAGAGGGACGACACAAACACAAATAATACGTCATCTTAATGGTATATTAGTTAAACAATAAATGTGACTGCAACTACAGACTGTTACAAACTAAGTTTCATTAAAATTGACCATGTGTTGTTTGGCGTTACAGGGCTCGGGTGGCGGGTGCGGCGCCAAGCGGCGTGCCGGCTCCCCGTGCGAGGGCGGCGGCAAGGTCGCGCGCTGGGAAGACTCGATAGCGCGGCTCGAGGCCGTAGCCGCCGGCGCCGGTGGCGGAGACTGTTGGCGAACCGAGGAGGAGGAGAGGCGTGCATGCCGTCGCCGCTGGTGTGGCGGTTGGTGCGGCGCCCACGATACTATTCGTGCCGAGAACGGCAAGTCCTATCTGGAGCTCGGTGGTGCTGCCGCTCGCGCCTGTTGTGACGGCCGCGCCGCCGGCCGCTGCGCATCCAGGCGCTGCTACCGCGAGAGGCGGTTCAAGATGATGAATTTGTGCGCGCTTAAACTAGCGCGATTACGCCAAACGGCAGATCCTTCGTTGCGACGGTCGGTCCTCGTATGCAATACGCTTCGAGGTATCGAGAGAGAGATGGAGCGGGAGAGTGTCGAAGAGGCGCCCTTCGAGCCGGCGTTTGTGGCGGGCGGTATGGCGCGCTGCGAGCTGTTGAGTGCACGGGACCCCGCCGCTGGCCGCGCCACTCCCTTCCCTACTCCCCCGCCGCCCGACCGTGACTCCGGCTACGGCGATGAGGAGCAGCGCACCATCGACTGGGGTTCGGTGTTGAGCCTGTCATCCCGATCGGCGCTAGACCCCCCAGAGGATGCGTGGCCTGATGATTGGGGCTGGAGCGAGGATAGCTTCGTGCGGTTGCTGGTGCCGACGAGTTAGTGCACGGTGCGCGGGCAGGACTCGCCCGCGCCCCACTGAGCGCCTGTGATACGCCGCCGGCGGGCCGCGCCGCCGCCGCCGCCCGCTGCCGTCGGCCGCGGCACATGCTGCGGCCGTCCGGCACATCTAGTCGGAGGCGCCGCGCCGCCCGGCGCCCGGCTCCTTGCTGAAGCGACGCCGACGCCGCGCCGTGGCGACGCGACGCTAACATGCAGTCAGTAGTTAGTATTATGTAATTGCTAAAAGGGAAGGTGCTAGCTTCGGACGTGACGCAGGACTTAAATGCGAGCCGAGTTATTTTTGATAGTTTTATTTTCTTTATGTGAATTCCAAACCGAAACTGAAGTGACTTAGCTAATGACGTTATTATCGTTTAAATTAAACTCGGGTGTTTGAAATTTTGTTGAAATTATTATGTAATTAATTAGGTAAAATGCTATATTTATTATTTCGTTGAAACAGAAAAGTGATACTCTGAAATTATTTCTGTCTTGATATTTTTCTTAACGTATCTATCTTAACAATTACGTAGCGAATTTTTGTTTTGACTGGGTTATGTTAAATTGACTGAAATCTCTTCCAGACAGGTGTTCCTCGTATGATGAACGAATGGAATACGATTACGTACTGTTTTCCAGATCTTTCAATCTTTGACGAAGTTCTATTACTTGTACAGCTTAATAGTGAAGGCACACCAGTCGTGGAACAGATTTCTGAATATCAGACTTATAATGTGTGGACATGTGCCGATAATTTGAAAAAGCGCCGTTCATAAGAACAATGTTGAACAAATTGTATCGGCTAGTAAACTCCAGTAGTACTTACATAAGTACTTAAAAATTCAAATAACTGATGAAGTTTCATTAGTTTCGCATCCACCGCTCACTTGTGGCAGCATGTAATTGGATGTCAATTAAATAATAGCCTTACCAGCTTGCTGTGACTGTGAAAGATTCATGAGATGAACAGGATCATGCATTTGAATAATTGGAATTTGTAATACACGACTGACCGTGGCTATAGGTACTTAAATCATCCTCATTTCGGAATTGAAAGCTCTGTCCAGGTTCGGGAGCCTTCCAATGAACGGCCTAACATTACTCATAGACTTAAGACTTTTATTTAGGCATAAATGAATCAAACTAATGTAAAATTGTCTCATCGAATAATTTATTTAATACTAACAGTGAATTACAAGTTCCTAATACGTAATGAAGTAAACTATTAGAAATGAAACGGTAATTTATTTGCAGCGTTTAATTATAGTTTTGTACTACATACAACGCTTATTGGAAGGCACCCGGTAAATGTAGTTAAGTTACTCTATGATCATCGTGAGCATTGTAGAACCCCGTATTGGATGGACACGAATGTATAGAGATATTAAATACTTACTATTGACTCATCCAGTTGAAAATTATTGTAGCAATAGAGACATTACAACAACCCGTCGTTTCTAAAAAGAGATATAAAGTAACAACTCGTATACCATCAAAGGAAACTTCTTTACAACTGAAATATAAATGATTTTCATCATTCTCTCATTAGTAACATCGGGTTGTGAGAAACGCGCATGAACTGGGTATATGAACGAGACAGTGCCATCAAGATTAGCGGTCAGTGTAAATGGGAACATTTCCTCTTGCACTATTCCAATTTTTAAATAAAACCGATAAAATGGTATGAATAGAATAACATATTATTTCAGTATAGTATATTATAGTTAATGGCGTCCTTACCGGTTCACTTCCTCTGACTGCACTTTCGATGGCACTCTACACTCGCAAGAACTGCGGTATTGTGACTGCATGGACCAAACATACCTAGCACGACATTAAAAAGAGCAAAGTACAAATTTCAATAATAAGATGCATTAGTGCTCCGGCGCATGTTTGTCCACCGTTGTCAATTACTCAAATATTTGAATTGTGATTCGGTAGCTAATGAGAGAAAACTCTATGTTCTTAAATTTAGTGTACATATTATATACGGAGATGGGCATTATGGCGCGGAGGTCCGCAGCCGTTGTAAATACATATTGTAAAGTAATAATTTTATTGATATTGATGTCGATTGTCGGGCAGCGGCTCGTCAGCGTAGACGATGGCGCCGCCCGGGCCGAATGGCCAGCGCGGGCGCAGTCCACGCTCATGAACCACTCGCACGTCACCGTGTTGTAAAATACGACCTCTATTCTGTCCAATTCACACAAGTACAGATTTACATGTTACATATTAATGCATTATAGATATTATAAGATGTCACAAAATTTTATTGCCAGTACAGACCAATATGATACACGAACAACGTTTAGTTTTTAATATTTTTGGGTTTTAAACTCATAAGTGATGCACTAATTAACTGAACGATCAGCTCAATCTATTTTATTTTATTTCGCGTAGATCTTTCGTTGAAGATGTCCGTATGGTTGGTTGTGATGGTTTACTTAAGTAAGTTAGCGACACTTCAGCAAACCGTTCTGTTTGTCGTATACCTAATTAAATTACATTATACTATTACATTTTGTACTAACATTTTTATAGTTTTGTATTTCTGATGCATATCACAATCGCAATCGATGAGTGCCCAACGCACGGTTACTGGATAAAGTTACAAGTACTTAAATAATTAATAAAAATGTTCTCGATTATCTTTACCTTTAAATAACGAACTCCTTAATTATATTGATTAGTTTAACAAAACAACCGTCGTCGATTGTCAGGCATCAGAAACACAAGACAACCTGAATGCTTGCAATATTATACATGTTTGTACAAACACAACCCCTCTTGTCCTGTCATTTTCACAAAACCGTTATTCGATTCTCCGTTCGTGAAACGTATGTAATATAAAATGTTGTATAAAAAATAAGTGGTGGACTGCATAACTGTATTTAATACTCTATGACTGTAAATGTTTGTGTTGTCGCTACCTCTCTCCATATTGATGACGCTGCATGTAAAGCACGGACGTAGCGAGCCTGCACCTGTACTCAGGACGGAGGTCCGAGGACGGGACCCAGGCCGCGGCATATGTTGTGACTCGTAGTGACTGACCTCCAGCAATAATTGTTAATCCAGTAGACTCCTTGTCACATCCGTCTTCTATATGTTGCGAACGTTTCAAAGAAACATTCGCAACGGTTTCATACGTAACTTTATGATTACCTACATTATGTAAGTGTATTTCCTTAGTGTTTTTCATTGCCATTGGTTACCAAAAATGACAGGATTTTTATTGAAACAATTGTGAATATATTTTAGGAAGAATACTCCCGTTGGAAAATTGTGAAATCAATTTTGAATGAGCTCATATTGCACATCGAATTGTTGATCGTTCTTCATGTTTTGTAGACGTTCAAAATTGTTTCTCTAATTGTCTAATGTAAGATATATATATTGTAATATATTATGGTTTAAGCCGTTGTGTCGAAAATAACAAGAACAGGAATAATTTTGTAAAACAATGGCACAAAGAATGGACATAAATATTATATATATATTATAGAAACAGAAATGTGGCTATAAGAGCAATTTTTATAATAAATATTTACTGTTGAAGAATTCCAGCCTTTTATTTTACAACTTTCATATTAGCATCCGGGTTCAGCTAACCTAGAGGTTCGACAATTCTGATTTTCTAAAAAAAGGATCTCACCCACCGAAAACATTTCAAATTGAAATTTCGATTATACAAGATCACAACATCCTTCCTGCAAGCTGACAAACTTAAATGAGTAGATTTATAATGTCGTAGCAATGGCCATACGCCGCGCCATAGTCCTAGAACGTAGGCGGGTAACTTCAAAGCGTGGGAGACAACGGAAACTGCGTAGGCTTAAAAAAAATAAATTGGAAGACCAACTCCCACCATCTGAAGGTTGAAAAATATTCAGAAGACAATGTTAGTTGCAGAACTTCCTCCTTCCAAACGATTCTTTGGATTAGGAGTACCAAATTGGGACATAAATACGTAGAGGTCTTTTAATCGACCATCGGCTCTATCTATTGGCGAAGCTTTTATGTTAGGATATTTTATAGGTACCGTAATCACGAATAAAATGTATTAAATCAAACGCTCCGTGTTCATTATTTTTATTTATATTAATTAAAGCTTCATGAGGTTTTTAAATCTATTATACGTAATCATTTGTATAGGCAACAAAATATTTTGGCAAAAGCTCACTGCAGTGTGTTTTGAGATCCTTCTAACCCCAAAGAAGCACACATCAAAATGGATGAATAGAGGAGGTAGATTTAGTTCTTTGAAACTGATTCACCATTCGCATTGACACCGTGAAGGGTTCTCTTGTGCTTCCACATATCACCGGAACGTCTAAATAAGAAAAATATCTATATTATGAAAATAATCGATAATACACATCGAACATATAGGGTAGTTCCAGTTATTAGTGCACAAAGAAAGGATCAACTCTAAGCGCCGGTAAAGCATATAGTACTTATATATACATCTTATAGTCAAAAGCCACGAAATTGCAGCTTGGGATGTAATTTTGGTAAGACCCTTAGAAGCTCACTCGATGAAGAATAATGGCGTAAGTTGGGTACCTATATGACATCTAGTCAAGAAAAACTATGACATGCTCTTACTTCCAAAACATAAAAATAGCAAAACTTATTGGTCTCATTACGTGAGATCGTTAAAAATCAAGTCAAGTAAATCTCAGGTATTAAGATAACCCCATCTCTTTTAGTTAAATGACATTATTTATTTATTTATTTTATTTATTTATTTATTATGGTTTGCTAGCAACTAAACATTAAAACAAGAGAATATTTCTTACACTAAACTAAAGCTAAATGCATAGCTATATTAAAGCAAACACAACATGACATGTTTTACTTACTAATACCTAATATAAAAAATTATATAATAAATACAAAAATGAAATGTACAAAATTAAAACTACAAAGTTTGGTTAATATGTTTCCGAAAATTATTAAAAGAGTTATTAAATATATCAATATCAATAGACCCACTGCAACACCGGTTATACAATTTACATATTCGCGGGATAGGCGAGTTTGCGCCCAGAACAGTTCTTCGAAATGGAGGAGCAAAAAGTTTGATCCGGTTTCTAGGATATTTATGTGGCACTTTAAGCTTGAAGTTACTTAGAATTTGGGGACAGTCAGTGTAATTTCTCATGAGTTTGAAAGCAAACATTAAGTCCTGAAAATCTCTACGCTTAGCCAACGTCATCATATTAAAATACTGCAGTCTCTCATTATAACTTTTCAACTTTTTTGATGCGTTAATAGGATATGCTAAGTGCCATAGAAACCGTTTTTGTACGCGTTCCAATCTAAGAGAATGAACAGCATAGTGTGGTCGCCAAACAACGCTACAATACTCCAACTGACTTCGCACTAGACTATTGTATAAAATAATTTTTGTCTTTGCTTTATGAAAGAGTTTGCTGTTCCTTATAACAAAACCTAACATCTGGCAAGCCTTCTTGCATACATTGTCTATATGAGGAACAAAAGTCATTTTTTGGTCCAAGGTAACTCCCAAGTCTTTTATTTTATCTTGTTCCTTTAAAATCTGGCCATACATATGATATTTTGTTGGGATTATGTTTAGGTTCCTGGTAAATTTTATATGTACACATTTTTTTATATTTAAATCCATGCCATTAACTTCGCACCACTCAATGACATTATCTAGGTCGTTTTGTACAAGTCGTGAATCGTTCGCTGTTTCAATAATTTTAATGAACTTTAAATCATCAGCATACAAAAAAGGCGTACAATGGTCAAAGCATATGGTAATGTCGTTCAAAAATATGTTGAACAATATTGGACCCAAATGTGATCCTTGCGGTACGCCTGAGGTGGTGCTATGTACCGGTGATTCAAAGCCATTAACAACAACAAAAAAAACACGATCACGTATATAAGATGACAACCACATTAACATAGATCCAGAGAAACCATACAAGGCCAGTTTTTGCACCAATATACACCATGGAACACTGTCGAACGCCTTGCTAAAGTCCGTGTATATTGCATCGACTTGTTTTTGAGTGTCCATTTTTTCTATAATATTTTCTGTAAAATGTACTAAGTTAGTACTGGTGGATCTATTTATAGTAAAACCATGCTGATGGATTGATAGAAAACGTTTAAAGTATCCTTGAATATGTGGAGATATTAATGGAATAAAAAGCGAGAGATATATTTTAAACCTGAGTTTTACTAGTAGAGTTGCCTAGATATTAATAAGATAACCACCTTATCTATACTAATATTATAAGTTATTATATTATATTTTTGTGTTGGATAGCCCATTTATCGAGGAAGGCTATAGGCTACTTTTTATCCCGGGAAAACACAAGATCCCTCGGGAACGCGGTCGAAACCGCGCGGAAAAACGAGTTTAATATAAGGGGGATTATGTTTTGCTATTTTTATGAGGCACGCCTTTATTTTGGGTTAGCATCCATTTCAATAGAAATTAAAAAGAATCTACCACAACACTCGTGAACCTTCATTCTAGGCTTTTGATTGGTCGGCACATTTTTTTTTTTTCAAAAATGTTTGTTAAAGTTAAAAGATGCGAACCGTTGGTAACTTCAGTAGATTTTGACCTTTATAACTGGGCTCCTAAAGCCTAAATTGTGTAATTGGTTTGACTTTGACCTTGAAGTGGTGGGTGATATGTCTGTACCTGAAAGCTGTGCCACAAACGTCGCACTCATGAGGCTTGGCTCCCGTGTGGATGAGGGTGTGCACGGTCCGGGCGTACGGTCTACGGAACGCAGCGCCGCAGATATCGCACCGGTAAGGCCTAGAAACATGACAAGTTAAAATAAACATTCCTTTTTCAAATTCAATTATTCAATATATTTGCTTCTTTTTAACGGACTTCAAAAAGGAGAAGGTACTATATTCGACTGTTTATCTATAGGGTGAGTGGGGGGAAGATGAAAAACGGGGTAGCACAAAATGTTGTCCATAACGCTAGATTTAGTATAGTTTTTGTATGTATGTTCATCGATTTCTCCGTTAAATTGCGAACCGATTTTGAAAAATATTTTTTGTTTGAAAGGATATACTCTCGAGGTGGTCCCATATAAATTTTATTATTTTCATGGACCTCGAAGATATTTATTTATTTTTATTATTCGTTACTACTATTTCGAGTTTTACCGTACACCAGAACCGAACAGTCTTATCACAAATATTTATTATTTAAGTAAAAGGTTCACCATAATAATTAAAAGACGACGAATAATTATATGACGGAATTCCTCAAGGAAAAGGAGCACGAATATCGCGATTGAAATATCTTATTCAGTATTGTTGACACTTATTATATATACACATATCTTCGATCAGTGACTAATCTTGATAGATATTCAATACGCATAAATAACTAAAAATAAAATTTACTTTTAACAAAAAGTAAAACCGACTTCAAAAAGGGTTTTCACTAAAAAGTATAAAATAATTATGTTAGAACTCGTTTTGAAGTTTGAATTTTTTAATTCAACTTCTTGTCAGGATGATATAGAATACAGTAGGTACAAAGAGCATACCTACCTACTATTGAGTGTATGCCTTTATTTTTAGCAAGACAAGAAAATTATTTTTCACACGGGAAAATCAGATTCGCCCATGAATTTGTTGTGCAAAGATCATAATGCCTTGTTATGATTAGGATACCTAGCTTACCTCACGTCTCTTTCTAGTTAACTTAAATGTATACCTACCTACTGGTTAATTCAGGGGTTGTTGGAATGTAGGTACTTATTGATACCCAATCAACCATCATCATCATCATAAATGTGATGATCTCAAATACATTAAAGTACAAGTCCCTGATTGATACAAAACAAAGGTGTATGTGTATGAGTGTGTAGGGTACGTTATTTTATAATTTGAGGGTACTAGCGCCATCTCTTACCATTTGACATTATTAATTACATTTTGTTTTTGTGGCAAGCCACTAGAGGCGTTAGTTGTGGGGACTAATTATTTTTGAAATCTCAAAATGATTTGGTTTTGTTCTGGATTATCGAATGATTAAAGTGTTAACATTTTCTATAATGAGAAGCATAACCTTTGGTCTGTGTGAATGCGTGCGTGCTCACGCAACCGTGCCGCGGCAGTAAACGTCTTGGGGCATGCACTGCAAACGAAGGGACGCTCCCCGGTATGTGTGCGACGGTGATCGTCGCGCTCCACCTGCCACCGACACCAATTCACACACATTATCATATGAAAAAAATACTGGGAACCTGCATCCATCCTACACATAAATAGCATATTCCGCAGCCATGCGCATTTCTTGCAAGCGACTATAAATTATTGTAACCTACCTACTAACAACTCACTGCTATTTATTTTATTGGAAATAAAAAGTTTCGAATCATTTTACAGACTAGGGCAATCGCTACCTAAGCATTGGGTCATATCATATTAAGTACATTAGATACCTTGACTTTGAACGCTTTAGGGCAAAGATCGCAAGGGTATGGACGTTCTCCTGTATGCATACGCATATGGATGGCCAGATGACCGGATTGGTTGAATCGACGTCCGCAGACACGGCATGGATACCCCTAGAACACAAACATCATTAATGATCACTATCTAAAGTACCATAAATGAAAACAAAATACTAAAGAGGTCCACACGCCTTCCGATTATCGATTATTCGAATTAGGAATCTCAGATAATGTCTACACATTATCTGATTTTATCAGTACTCAACAGTAATCAACCTAAATTTTACATAGCGCTTCCAATTAGCGAACATCCGATGTCGGAAGGTGTATGAAGTATAAACTTCCTTAGAATACTCACAGGCTTGGATACCTTATGCATTTTCTTATGAGTATGGAGAGCACACATACTTCCTAATACTTTGTCGCATTCTTCACAGACGTATGCCATAAGTGGAGCACCAGGAGGTCGATCCTCCCCTCTCTTGTGGCGATACAACTCTCTGTTGATTTACAAATCCGTACAAAGTTTTTATAGTTTCAAAGAGCCTTCTTAACAGAAATCATGTTAAGTCGAAGGCAATACTGATAAGTCACAATACCTGGCAGTGGCAAAAAGTTGATTACAAGATCCACAATTCCACATCTTGTTATTATTACTATTGAAATATGTGCGTCTTCCATTTCGAGTAGCCACTGGTCGAGGGCATTGAAATGAATGAACCCTCAATTCATCAGTAGATGTAAATTGTTTTCCACATGCGTCACAACTATAACAAATATCTGAATATTGAGGTGAAGATGCATTTTCATTCTGTAAAAGATTAAAAACAAAATTAGCTATAACAATTGTTGCATAAGCTATTAATTAAAGAAATAAAGTAAGCAAAGTTCCTTTCGTACAGTAGCATCCGTGTAATGAATATTATGATCTTCAATAAAGCAAGTGAGTCGATGTCTGTCCAAGGCGTCACCGTCAGCAAAAAGGCCACTGCAGTAATCACAAACATACATCGTGTGTAGTTTGCGAGAGGCGACATTACCTTTTTCGTTGCCGATTATACAACATAACTGTTCTGAAAATTTAATTAAAGTTTAAACTATTTTAGACATACAGAAGAAGAGTCACGTTATAATATTTTACAGCAGCATCAGAAATGAATCAACTTTTACATTTTATAAAAAATGCAATGAAGGAGAGCTACATATTTATCAAATGAGATAGAGCGTCTGATTGAATTTATGACTTTACCTGTGGGTTCTACTTCCAAAGCAGTTGACAAAACTCGCTCACATACACGGCACACTAGCCATTCCGTTTCAAAATTCATATCGTTGATGGGCTCTAAAAAACATAAAGTAAGTATTTGGTTTTGTTAGAAATTACAAAATAACAGAAGAATAACTTCAATTTGATTTACACCTGCATTCGGGACAGAACCTCCGTTGTTTATAGCAACAGGTAAAAGACTCTTGTTGTTCTGATCTACAGAACTACTTGAAGTATGAAGAGAAATTGTGTGATCGAGAAGATCAGCTTCTGTAGTAAATATTTCATGGCACACAACACACGAGTGTAAGGCTAATAGGTCAGGACCGTTACTATCTGAATGCTGAAAGAAATGAGAAATCTATGTTAAATCTTTGACTTTGACTTTATGCTTTTATAATTTTGATCATTAAGAAATTATAAAATTCTTTGTAACCTGAGTTTTATCAGAAGATTCTTGTAGTGGAAGCAAAAACTGATTCACAGTGTTTTCATCCAACAAGGTAGGTTCGCAATTAAACAAGTTTTCAGACTGCACAATATATAGTTCTGTATTTTGCTCTGTAATATTAACATCTTGAAAAAGCGTATTTCCAACGCTAAAGTATCGACCTGAATCATTTGAGTGAAACGATAGTTGATTTTCTACATCATTTATCATATCCTCTGTTGCGTCTACAAGAGTTTTAGTAGAGCTCACTGTCGAAATGTTTGTTTCTATCTCATTATTGAAAAGATCATGCGGCTCATAAGTTTCCTGTAACTCTTTGTAAGGATAATCTGGTGGATCGAACATCATTATACCTACTGACCTGGAAATTGAATAGTCAAGTTAACAAAATAGGAAACGATGTTTCATCATCAATATTGCTCAGACTTTCCATCTTTCGCCGCGGCCGGTAGAAGTAGTGCGTTTTAGTACGAAAAGAAATAAATGCTTGTATCTATCGTGACTTTTCAACAGTCGTAAAAACTTGTGAAAAGTTTTAAAAGAATTGGATAGTACACACTGTAGTTTGACTAAAACCCTGACTCTTGTGCGGACGGGGAATGGCGAATTTTTTATAGCAGTTTTTCTATAAGTAGTAGGTTAGGAGGTAAAAATAAAATAAAGTTTCTTGGAAGTAAAATTTGCTATCTTCAATATTAAGGGTAGGTATATTCCCTCCAGGGGGCATTCATTAATTTGGTTCACCTGTGGATAGATTGCTACAATGGAAGTTACAGTAGGATAGTTACTATACCTAAGTTCCTTGATTACTAGAGTTTATTTCACCAAAGAAGTTTAGGCCACCTCTATCTCAGAAATAAGATCGATTTACATTAATTCCACTTTCATCTTTGGTGAAACGAACTCTACCATTCAAGCAGTGCTGCCGGTGTGAATCTTTTGGTATATTTTTTAATCGTGCCTAATCACTTCTAGATACCTATATAGGATAGCCAAATTTATAATTTCAAAATGTATGAAATTCACATTGGATTGTTCTTTTCAATGGGCTGTCACTGTGTTCAAGCATAAGTTTAACAAAATGATACTAACTTTGTAATTCTTGTGGCTCAACTCTAATGTACAGATGGATGGATAAAAGGACACACATACATATTTGGACTGCAAATAATAATAAGTAAAAAAATATTATGTCTTTATCATGAAATCTTCATGATTAATTATTAAGACTACTTACTATCTTCTTCAGGAAGTAGAGAAGAAGAAGATAGACGCCCTAGAGATGTGGTGCTGGAGGAGAATGCTCGGAGTATCGTGGACTGAATTCCGTACCAACGAGTTCATACTTCGAGAACTCGGCATCAAGCAGCGTTTATCATCTTTGGTACAGTCTCGTATCCTCACCTTTTTTGGTCACGTATACCACTGAGGGGAGGTGGCTATTGAGTGACTTGTAGTCCAGGGAAAGGTTGAGGGTACCAGGCCACGAGGAAGATCGCCTATGAGGTGGACTGACCAGATAAAAGCGGCAGTAAATGGCTCATCATCACTACATGAATGCACGAGGAAGGCGGCCATCAGAGAAGAGTGGCGGCGTGTTGTAAAGCTTGCCACCAAAATCTGAAGTGATGACCACGACCACTCTGTCAAGAGTGATACCGACAAAGAAGGGGACTATTTTCTTCATTTTTAAATAATCTTGAGAGAAAGTATCGCTTGCTAGATAACTCAACCTATCAAAAACTTTCTAGTCATCCAAAAATACTTTTGACTCAAGAAATCAGACATTCTTTAACCAAGCAAGAATAACAGATTTTTTTATTGCTTTCGGATCTTTTTAGTTTCGGTTTTGATTTCAGTCGAATCTTTTCGCGACTGACGGCAACACTGTTCATGTCTGTCAGTCAAGTTTGTGTACACGGCTGATATTTGAGGTTATTTTCAATTGTTTTGATACTTTTTACAAATAAAAGGCAATATTTTCCATTTCTCAGAATGAAGTCTGATGCTGCACCACCTCCTGATAAACCTAAAATACCTCTACCGACGCTTTCGCAAATAAATGCTGATAGAATAACACAAGTAAGTTTGGTTTTGTGAACAATTTACACAACATTGATACTCTACGAATTTTGGCTATATTATTGCGTCTTAAGTAAGTTCTTTAACACAATTATAATAAAGCATTAAAATAATCCCAAAATTTAGCTTTAAACAGTTATTGTGAAAGCTAATTTTTCCGCATTGTTCTTGCCAAAATTGATAGAAAAAAAAAATAGATTTGTCATATATATCAATAAAAAAAAAATAGTATATAGGTATTGAAGAAACAAAAAATTTACTAAAAAGGGGGTTTTAACTTCTAGGTTAATTTCATTACCATCCCCCTACCTATTAGTTACAACATAAGACAACAATACACTTCAAATTACAATTTCGGTATTATTTATGCAATTTTTTTTTGGAAACAAGTGTATTTTTAACAGTTGTTCAGTGTACATTGAAGTGAAGTATTAGCTTAAGTTTCAAGTTGTATTTGACCAAAATTTCATCAAGATAAAGTTTGGTATGGCCAATGATAAAGCCCAAAAGGGAATTAGCCTGGGGGGCTAAAAAGGAAGCTCAAGCAATATTACTAATGCAATTCATTTTTCCGTATTTACTGCAGATTCATCAGTACCAAATCATTTAATGAATTAAATTGTACATATGTGACTATTTAACATAAAACATATTGAAATAAGTAGGATCTACCAAAATGAATTGCATTAGTAATATTGCTGGCCTGGTGGGTACTACAATGTGCAACCTTTTTTTCTCCCACACTCTAGAGATCATTTTTTTACAAAGAATTAGTTTAATATATTTATCATCTGTACAAACTTTCACATTTATGATATAATTTAGTATGTAGTAAAATAATTAGGATATCAGCATTGCTCCGACATGTTTACATGCATATAAAATGTCCATTATCCAAAGACAATAAGAGAGAGTATTAATTGATTTAGTGCCCGTTGCCTCAAATATGAGGGAGTTCAAGGACATAGTATGAAGGACTTTGTATGTTTAGTTCTCCTTAACGAAATTGGCAGTTACATATATGTTGAACTCAGAGGCTTGCCAAACATCTAACAAACACCAATGGGTATGATCATGAGTCTATGGAATTATATTACTTAAATATTATTTTATTAGCAGCCAACTGGTAATATACAATGAATTTAGGCCAACAAATCTATGTAACTCTCCTCATTGAATTGAGCAACAAATCAACATGGTTGCAATTTTATTTACAGTTAGCCAACCAGTACTGGTCGCCGCAAACTAAGGAAAGCCACTTACCTTACAATGCCTCTATTGTGGAATCAATATATCAAGCAGAAATACTTGGATCCAAGTAAGTAATTAAAAAATAACTGTTTATAAATACTCAATGTAAACTTTCATACATTTTACCAGAGCCCAACTGATTTTAACAAATGAATGATTCAGGGTCAATGGCCTTAGAGAGTGGGTGTAATGGCCTTTTTTTTCGAATTTAACCAGTAATTGAATTTAAGGGTTATTGATTTATGCATATTTTAAGTATTTTTTTTTGTTTTTTAGATATTAATTAAACATTATTTTTCATATTAATATTTTCAATGGTATTTTGAGACGGAAAATATTTTTTTATATGATAATAAAGTTTTTTTTTCAACTTTATTTATAACCTGATAATGTTGTATTTAAGATCAGTCACCATAATGATACTGCATTATAATATTGCAGCAATTTTAAAATACTGTTCAATGTGACAAATTTTTTCCTCGAAATAATCTGTAGATGTGCCAAGTTTCATCCACATCTATTTAGCCATTACAACTTGATTGAGTAACAAACATCCACACAAACTTATACTCTAACTTTTGTATTTATAATATAAGTAGGATGTAGGATAAGATAGGATACTAGAAGGGTAATATTCTGCCTAAAAATCGCCCACACACAACAGACCCAACAGTCTTATTTTTACTCCTTTCTCTTATTTTAGTCACAAATTATTTTCATTGTTTTATTCATAAAATAAATAAAATGTTTTCAGTTTCTCAGTGCGTCGTATCATGATGCTGGAGTTCTCCCAGTACTTAGAAAACTACTTGTGGCCCCACTATGCAGCCGGCGAGGCGTCTCATGCGCACATGATGTCAATCATTGTCATGATCAATGAAAAGTTTCGGGAAAGGGTGCCAGCTTGGCAGGTTGGTTCACTTATTTTTTTTTATTGCTATTTTAAATAAGGAATAATCTGGGTTTAATATTTTAAAACAACACATGTAAGGCATGGTGTTAGTAGTAAGACATCAAATTTAGTTCAGAAAATCATAAAGACTACCCAAATCTGAGATAATCGTAAAACCCCAGTTTTGTCTTTATATTTTTTATTGAATAAACAAATTATATCAACGACATTGCTTATGATGAATTTTCAGTTTGATCCAAATCCGTTACCCATTACAGCATGTTTGATTAACTAACAATCACACAAACTATCACGTTTATAACATACTAGCTTTCACCCCGCGGTTTCACCCGCGTTCCCTGTTTAGAGAGTATCCTATGTATCCAGAACATATTCTATCTAGGCCAAATTTCTTCCAAAATCCGTTCAGTTGTTACGGAGCTGAGTGGTAACAAACATAAATAAACACACTCAAACTTTCGTATTAATAATATTAGTAAGACTGGCTAATACAATAGTACTAGCTAATAAAATAATCTAATTACATAATGTAATCTGTTCCAGGCATTTCTAAAGAAACCAGAGCATTTCCCGGCATTCTTTGAACAAGTGCTGCGCGCTAGTGTTGCGGAGGACCACACAAGTCACAACATGCGCGAGCAGACCGGTCTGCTGTTGTTCCTGAACCATTGCTTCGGCAGCATGGAAGTGCAGCTCTGTAGAGATCAGGTCAAGAGGCTCGTCTCGCTTAGCATGTGGATCAGTTTGCAAGAAGGTAGCTGAAACATGCATTTTTTATCTCTGTCTTAGGGACTTTCTGCAACGTCTTGAGAAATTTAACCATTTGTCAACTGAGAAGTTTTTTTACAACAAATACACAATTTATTTTAATTATATTCTCAGGCAGGAGAAACCAGGAGTTTAAAAATGTACCAAAATGGCGGAAATATTGGAGAGCAATCCAAAAGAAAGATAAACCAGAGTTGATGGACAAGCTCAATTGGGAGCGTTTCTACTTGCAGCGACTTATGATAAAGTTCATGCGAATTTTGGAGAGTGTACCTGAGACTGAGGATATCGACCCATATACTATCAGGTGAGATGTGATGGTTTTATTTTAACTATTACCTACTACTGTTACTTACCACAAAAACCTGCCCTAAAGAAGACAACAATAGTTAGTACATTACTGTATAAAGGTATAAAAATAAAAAAAATACAACCGAATTGAGAACCTCCTCCTTTTTTTTTAAAGTCGGTTTAAAATAAAGCAATCGACGGCCGAGTAATATTAGAAGAACGAGACGATGCCGACTTTAAACACTGTTTAACTAAAAGTGGTCGTTAATTGCTATTTCGGGTGAGACTTGTACGGTCGATTTAAGAGGAAGCTAATTAATTCAAGAAATAAAATAACGCGTGTTTTGCAATTTCAACTGGAGTTCTATGGGAGACTGATTGAAGAAAGAAGTTTTATATTATTTTATAAAATATAAAATGTCGAAACGATATCCAAATATTTTTATACTTTGCAGACAATTTGCTAATATCAAACTGAACTTTTCATGAAAGTGAGAAAGTGGGGGAGACAGGAAGTGAGCGACAATAAGTTTTCGAAGTTATTTATTCCTTGGTGCTGCCTGACACACTTCTCATTCACCAGGTATTGTGAGCGCTTCCTGGAGCTGATGATCGACCTGGAAGCGTTGCTGCCGACGCGCCGGTTCTTCAACACTGTGATGGACGACTGCCACCTCGTGGTGCGATGCCAGCTCGCGCCATTAGCCAACAGGGCGGAGGGGCAGCTGTTCTCGCAGGTGAGTACACTTTTGTCGACTAAATTCTCAATTTTTTTTTTATTAGAATTGTTGATGGTGCATTTTGCAAACCTCCGAAACGTCTATAATGTCAATGAGGTACAAGTATCGCAACGGTTTATGAGCGGTGACCTTGAATGCGCAGAATTCATTATTTGGGTCTCTTCGGCGCGAGGACTGAGCGCGACGCGGGGAGGTAGCGCGCCAACGCATTCTATTGGTTCGTCATTCGCTTGCCGCTCCCGCGCCTCGTTCACACGTCTTGTGTCCCTGAAGGACAGTTGCGCACCTAATGACGATTATATGTTTTGTTGATTGTTTTCTGTTCGTTTTTGTTGTTTATATCTAAAGTAAGTCGTGCAGTGTAGGTAAAAATGCCAAAAGAGAAAGTCCCGGCAGGCTAGAAAAATGGTTTATGACATAAAAAAAAAATCGGCAGTTTAAAAAAGAGATAAAAAAACTTGCTTCAGAAACATTGTACAGCGATGATGATTTTATGGAAGGGGTATCGCCATTGTATTAGGTAATATGGATAAAATAAAATAAATAATATTAACATTTTTATTATTATCGTCATCATTATCATACCTAACTTTAGTAAGTATTATCGCAAAATTGACTAAGAAACCCGCTGAAGTAGGCCTTTAGTACTTATAAAAGTCTGGGTATGGATTTACCCCCACCACTTTTGCCGAGCGCTCATTAACCGTTGCGAAACTAGTACCCATTCGATTTTTGGTATTTTTACCCACGACGAAACGGAGGTGTATGCGTTTAGGGTGAGAGGTTTTTTTTTGTTTTTAACGATACCATCCAATTACTTTACACGCATCTGTCATCGTATGTGTATAAGGGTTTATTTAACTTATATTATTCAGTTTACCTAACGACATATTTTTAGGTGAACTAATCACTGTTGGGTAGTATTGTTTAAATAGGTTAAAATTATGTAACTTCTTTCTGTCTGTCCACTGGAGCGGTGCGGAGCTAGAAAATTTAACCTAAATTAAATTCTATTGGTTACATTTTTCTAGTACCGCTTCGCTCCGGGTGGTCAGGCAGCCTTTGATGGGTGTAAGGGTAGAATCAAAGAATAATATTCTATTACATTTGTACATAACATATGCTTTATTGAAATAATTGTTACAAAAAATAAATTAAGAATGTAGTAAAGATGTCAGTTAACATTAAACACTTATAGGTATTTGTAAGTGCAAGAGAGCAATGCAATCATTGTCTTTAAAAAATCACTAAACACTATATATTATTATTAGCTGATTTTTTATGGGAAAGGACGGAAGTCTATGTTTCTTTAGGCTTTATATTACACTACAATTAATAATCTTATACAATATTCTTAGACATATTTTTACAATGATTAACATTTCATTCGTAACTTAGTGACAGCTAAATCACGAATTTTCGTCATGGTGACAATTCGGTAGGATACAAACCATAAAAAAATGAGCAAATATATTTTAATTCTTCCCTCTAATACTATAAATTTTGTTAGACTTTTTATGTCTATTTAACAAAGTTAAGTATCTTTCATGAGCATTCGAATTAATAATCACAAAACACAATTAAACATAAAGAATTACATTTTATAACCTACCTATATTATTGAACAAAGATTCTATTGAATACTGATAATAATTTTGAGACCATGATTATAATTATTATAAGGCACATACATAAGACACAAATGTTACATACATAAGATAGCTTAGAGAATATTTCTGGGCCGGAAAGCGACATTCTCTCTCTTGCCCATAAACTGTATAGCTATGTAAAAAAAATCACGTCGATTCGTTGCTACGTGAATGAAGGACAGACCAACAAACACATTTTCGCATCTGTAATATTAGTAGGGATGTTTGTAGTATTCTCTATCACTTTTGTGCCTAGTAAGTAATCACGACTCAGCAGCGTCAATGATAAACTTAACTGGTCCGTAAATATAACAGGCCGAAGTGGACTCTAGGTACCTAACTGGGTTAAATCTTAGTATGTATTTTACAATAGTATAATGCTTGCTGCTGTGAACTATTTTATCTACTGCTTTTGGAACCTTATAAATGCGTTGCTTCCGGTAAATTGCCAGAGATACAATACTTTCAGATATTTTATAATACTTAATTAATAATTTCCGCCATTCATGTGAGTCATTTCATCGCCCCATTCTCCGGTTGGTATGGGCTCCGCGTAGCAACAACTCTTTCGTAAAAGAAATATTACGTGCGACTGTCGTACGACACATACGTAGAATACAAGAATAGCTTGTAGTAAATTCACGAAGATGTGTGCGTATACTAACTCGTCGAAGTTCAGCCAAGACAATAGAAGAAACAACCAGGCTATTGTCATTATCAGGAACAGTTGTAAAAATAGGTTGAAACTGAAAACAATATTAGGTAAGAAATTACAATAAAAAAAAGGATAAAATATAGGTACATAATATAATATGAGCATAACGGATATCGTACCATCCTTTGAGCTTATGGTGAATCCTTCCATAAATATTTATCCGCTTAATGACTTTCAATGTTGTTACATAAAAGAATAAATTAAAAATTATAGTAAATGCAACTGGTGTGAAGAATATCGCAATTCCAAGCAATCCTGGAAATAAAAATATTTTTAAAGGATTATAACAATTTTAATAGAGCACCTAAATATTTTGTTCCTTGTCCCAAAACTGTGGATTATTATTTACTGATCAGTAATTTTCTACCTCAAGAAGACAATAGCATGTAAAACTGCCAATGCTTCGGCACTAGAAACGCCACCAGCACATGCAGCAATAATTTTTTTACTTTTAAATGGCCCCAAGATGACATGATATTACCACAAATATTAAAATATTTTAAAAAAAATATTTACCCATCAAAGTTAGGGATATGGAAATAGATAGAACATTGCTTACCAATAGTTTCCTGTTCAGCATCATCAATAAGCATTGATGAAGAGAACTGCATTTTATTGTTACGGTTGGGATTTGTGCTTGTATCTAGTAGGAAATGTGCACAGATTGCCATTGCTGCCATTATAATAACCATAGACCAAACCACACTCGAGTAGTAGCAATATTTTCGTACGTCAGTCACGCGCAGAAATACATTTCTCGATCTGAAATGTTGTTTTCTATTATTTTTATGCGATTTAACGCCTTGAAATAAATGATTTAAAACGACAAATACTTGAATGTCTTCCAAATGTAGAATCCAAAACTGTTCAGCCAGAAAAACGCAGCCAGTAGACTGATGTATAAAATTATATCTGAAAGCCCAATATATATTGATGATAAAAAATTGATAAAATTTGGAGTAATATACAAAATTTTGTGAAAGTACCACTCACCGGTGACCATAAAACTGACATGATTACTGAATTCTGTAAATATTCTAACTAAATCAGCAGCTTGGCTGACTATAAGGCACACATTAATTGTTGTTATAATATTACCAGCTAAATCTCGTAAAGTGGGTAGCACAAAATATATTACAGCCACTAGCAAGAATAAAATCATGGCAATGGCATGAAAAATTGGGTTCAATACTTTTTTCAATAAAAAGTTTGTATCCCTCCAGTTAATCTTCACTTCTGGTACACATACTAAAGCATAAACACCCGTTGTTAAGTTGGTGTTTGGTGAGATGATCTGAAAAATAAGATAAAGCTCCAATTATTAAAATTTTATCTAAATGAGTTTTTTTAGAGCATTTTAAACACTCATAATTTGTCTAATCCAGAATGTCACCAATACGTTGAAGACTAACTATAATTGAATATATTCACCAAAACCTGTTTGGGGATGATGAAGGAAGAGTAACAGAATGCAGTAAACCATTTGGTATTGGAGTGCAATTGAGCACATAGGATTTTTATATACATATATAGATGTGCATGTGAAGTCGCAGGCGAAAGTTAGTATAATATACATATAAATAAGTGCTTTTAAAGTTCAATCAGGAACCATATGAGTGACACTAACCTTATCCATACAGTATTTATCTTGATTGTGTATGTATGATGATGGCTCCTTTACCTCGGGTATAGTGATTGAGCCATGTATACTGTATGTATTGCTTACAGTAGGGTCTTCTTTGATACTATCGGCACTATGTTCATGATTAATAAGATGATGTAAACGTCCATCTGACAATAGGTTGAGCCTGAAATTGTGGATTATATTGAGGGGTTTGTTTCACATACTTGTAATATCAGATAAATGTACAGAATTCTACATACTCATCCTCGGATTTCCTAAAGTCAAATATTGGTCTTTGCTGTGTAGTTTCACAGTCTGGAATTCCATGTACAAATCTAAAGTATTTAACTTTGACAATACTTCCATCTTCAGTCTTAAATTGTGGTACCCATATACCTGAAATCAACCACATGTACTCATGAGATGGCTCAAAAAAAAACAAAGCTAAAATTGATTTCTTAATAAAACCTTTTAAAACGGAATCCAAGCAGGACAATGTTGAGTGTCATCGAAATGAAAATGAATGAATGAAATGAATGAATGAAAATGAAATGAAAATGTTTGTGACTCAATCACGCATAAATGGCTGAATGGATTTGGATGAAATTTGGCACACACATAGAATATATTAAATACTTATGAATATATGGAATACTTTTTATCCCAGGAAAACGTAGGCAATGTGTGTGAAACTGCAGAGCAGAAGCTAGTGCTAGTAATAAATTTACTGTAATTTGAATTAATTATGTTTTAATAGTATGTAAATTATGTGACTTTGTATTAACGTTAATAGGCTATGGTAACCGCTAACCATCAGGCAGGCCTTATACTTGCTTGTCGCCTTAGTGTTACCTATAAAAAAAAAAGTGTGGCACTCTGGGACTGCCGCGGTAAAGCTATTGCATAGCATTTTTTTATCAACTTAAGCAATTATAATTATTTATTTATTTTTTATTTACGCAGTTAAATATTAATTAAGTGGCCTATTTATATATCTATCACTTTGATGTGATTTCTTCCAATCACTCTTGAATTCTCCACATTTTAAGGTGGTTTGAGCCATTACGAGCTGTTGATAACACCTAGTTAAGATTTTTTCACTTGTGACACAAATGCTGCATCATTGCCTTTTCTGTGACCACTTTCAACTCCATACATTCTTTATTATTGTCATTAGTTGATCAGGCAAGTAGTTGTAATAACTGATGGGTACCTGAATCCCACATTACAACTTCATTCTATCATATGATTTTTTCTCAAAATTGT
Source organism: Tetheella fluctuosa (assembly GCA_951216915.1). Classification (NCBI taxonomy): domain Eukaryota; kingdom Metazoa; phylum Arthropoda; class Insecta; order Lepidoptera; family Drepanidae; genus Tetheella; species Tetheella fluctuosa. The sequence goes on along the minus strand of OX578231.1, from coordinate 5,300,155 downwards.
GTGATTAGATTCGACATTAATTTTACTGCCATACTTTTCAAAAAGGTATAGGTTTTTAGTTTAGTTACATGTCATTGAATGAAGTCATCGTGCAATACTCCTTAGGTCTTTGTATAGTTGTTGGGACTTACTATTGTACAGTACTTACTCTGATTGTATTGTTCGGCCAATCGGCACTTTGAATCGACCATTAATTCGTTAGCTTCGCAACATTTGTTGATTTTAACCGCGTTCTGTTGTTCGGATAAATCATTGAGATCCGTTTCACCCACTTCAGCATGTAGAGTATGCGACAAACATGATATTGATAGTAGAATGAATGTGATTTGCATCTTTATAAGTGTATGATTCTTGTCATCACAAAACAATAGTATTTATAAACGCGTTACTTGTCTGTCATTTTACGTTACGAAAAGGCACATGAATTCGATTTCTTGTTGATATGTATATATTAATTAATGCACAAATCACTATATTTCTTCAATAAATTATACTTATATAAGTTTGTAATAATAGTAAAAAATAAGTATATGTCATAAAAATCTTTGGTTAATTTCTAAAGTTTATTTTTTCAAATGCAATGCACGAACTACGAACAATGCATGCAGACCGACCAGTGTTTGACAGTTTGATTTGACTGACTCACGGACTTCAGTCAGTCAGTCAACTGTCAAGTAGTGACGTAGTGTTGTGTTGGTGTTGCTCGATATATATCTATGCATTGAAAGATTCGATTGACATCGTTTTTTTTTCATTTCTTATCGATGCATCACTTTTGATGTTTAACAATACGTCGATTTTATGCAACGAATTAATGCACACGTACAGTAATAACTAGTTTATTTCACTGCGTGGACTCTCTTCTCTTACCTTTTCCGAATTTCAATGATTCAAGTTGGGTACTCAATGGCGGGAGATTTTTATGAATTAAAATGTCATTTTTCAAAGTTTAAAATCAGTGCTGCCAATGCAACTTACGTACAACTTCTCCCCGTTCTATTTGATTGGAAAAAATAAATCTAGCCGTCATAATTATTTTAATGACAAATACCAACGAGTGTGGCGCCATCTGAGTTTAGCTTTGCCTTTGCTTGAGTCAGTGAGTCATGATGATTTTGGTTGGATTTTATAGGCTAAAAATGTACTGGCGAGGGGGGGGGGGTCATAGGGTCCTTGGCCCTCCCATAAGGTCGGTTAAAAATAGACAATACATGAATATAAAGTAATAAATCAAGTAAAGTAGTAATTAACCTGTTTAAATCGTCGAAACAATGAAATTAGTGGGTAAAGAATCCACGACTTAATTTCTTGAATTTGTCTTGCATTCAGAATTTCAGACATAGCTATAAAATCGCGGACAACGCGCTTCGACTGAGTGCAATCCCTGTCGCGTCATTAAAATTTCTCGACTTATTAACCGACTTCAAAAAAAGAGGAGGATCTTAATTTGTAGGAATCTTTTTTTAATTTTTTTATGTATGTTCCCCGATTACTCGAAGAGGCCTAAACCGATTTGGAAAATTCTTTTTTGTATGAAAGGGTATACTTCTCAGGTGGTCCCATTGGCACCGAGTCAGGATCTGATGATGGGATTCCAGAATAATGTGTTGTAAATATTTTCTAAAACTATTCAAGTATTTGCGTCTGGTACTTATAATATCATGTTGCTGGGCTGATGATGGAAAATATAACTCCTTAACTATTAGGAGTTAGTGAATAATTCTTTAAATATTATAGGCTCGTATAGACCGCTACTTATGATCCTTTTAGTTAGTCAGGTGAGCTGATGATGGAAGGTACAACTCCTTGTTAGTTAGGAGTTAGGGGATAATTCTTAAAGTACCGTATAGACCGCTAGTTTTAATTTTAAGCTACTGAACACTAATGAACTTTATGCTACTGAACTAAAAATTTATAAATAAAAATTATGAAATATTGTCGATAATTTTATTACTTATATGCATATTCTCGATCAGTAACAAATCTTAATAGGTATTCAATACACAAGAAACCAAAAATGGAAAAATAAAATTATAAAAGGTAATTTAACAAAAAGCAAAACCGACTTCAAAGTGGATTTGCACTAAAAAGTATATAGTTATATACTTTTTGTTAAAAGTTAATTTGACGTACCCCCGATACGCTTGTTTTTGGGGATAAACCCAAAAGCTATAATAGAACCTAAGTAATAAATGCTACTATTGGTGGCAGACACAGCATCAACGACAAATTCACAGCTAAGTTAGAGTGGGCGGATTATAGTTTTCTACAAAATCAATTCGGATATTTCGGATCTGTCGAAAACCGCTGCAAGCTCGCGATGCTCGTATTATTCGCTCAACCAAAGTAACCAAATAATGATCATCTTTTTTTTTAAAAGAACTCCTCGTAGATGACTTGGCTAAAACGCGCTGGGTTTTTAGTGTATAAGACGTGTACGTAACGTCATCTTTTGTAATGAAACAACTAGTATTTGAAAAGAATTTATTATTCAATCTTTTAACATGCAACATCATCTATTCTCGACTTCAAACATTGAATAATAATTAAAATTTTAGTATTTACATTTTGTAAATTCTAATAAATATGAAATGTAATTACTTATTATAAAATTAATCTTATTTTTTTATCAAAAAATTCCATTTTAATAACTATAGGTACCTAAGTTACTAACGTGGCACAATTATAAAACAACACTGCTGTTTATAAAATAAACTGATTGAGTTTTATGTTTCTTTTTTAAATTACTTACTAAAAATTCCTCAAATTACGAAACATATTTTCTTAATAATATTGCAAGTACTTAACTAATAAATACATGACACATAAAAATATTTTTATACCGCTTGGGCGAGATAACGTAGGCACATATCATACACACACATTTTTTAACTAACCAGGCAATGAAACCTAATATGCCTACAAGTTATTTATCACAGCTCTATTATTCGTTGCATCTCTATTTGAGATTCTAATTTAGTACTTTATTACGAATGTTCTGATATTATTTATTGGAATATTAGTTGAGCCTGACTTCGACAGTGTCATCTCCCATGATCTGCTGATTATCTGAGTACTCTTGAGCATTGAGTTTGTCTGCAAGTGGACGAGTAATAAATAAGCAACAGCTTTCTCTGGCCAATCCTCGAATAGCGCGCCGTCTAAGAACTACGAGGAACATGAAAATTGTTACTCCTTGTAGGCAGTTGAAGATATCCATAATTTTCCTGAAATTTGCAAAATATTTTGATATTTATGACTCTAATGATTAAAAATTTATATACCGAATACCTACTCATATACAATAACTTTAAGAATGATGCTTTAATTTATCAATATCAACTTTATGGTATCTAAACATGCAGGTTTCCCCACGAATTTTTCGTTCCCCGAAAAACCAATGGCGCTTCATACGCATGTTTTTAGTACAGAGACACCGCGCTAGAAATTCGATTTTCCACTCTCATGATCATAGATACGTGTGCTCGACACCAAGCCATCACGGTTTTTCATTAATCAAAGTAGAAATACTCTTACCAAATGATGTGATTTTCTCCATGTGCAAAACTCGCTATTTCAAATATCCAGGAAATACCCATTATAAGGAATAATTTCAATGATAGAACGAATCTGAAAATTAGAAAGTGTTGATTACCCCTATTGAAATTTACCACTTCTACTTATTTTATTCACACTACTTACTTCGCAAATTATAATTGGTCTTCGTTAAAAAAGTTTATTATCACTACTTTATATTACAGCCTACACACCAAAAAGACTAAAATAGTGTAATGCAAAAAAAACATTAACTAACGTTGAAACTCGCAAAGTTATGGCTAGTTTTTCTGTATTAATGATTTCATCACATAATTATGTATTTACTTATGTTGGTTCAGATAATGGCTTAAATGCAATCGATTCTACTAGTGATTCTAAACTTACTTTCAAATTCAGTGTTAAAAAATTTGGGCTAAGAATTTCGTGAGGTGAAAAGAAAACTCTGAGAGCGCGAGATAATAATTAACTTATATACGTTTTAGGGTTCGTTCACATAGAGCGGCTCGCAGAGCAGAGCAAATTAATGAGCGTATTTAAAATTAAGTTTTAGTTTAAGGTTTATTTTTACATTACATCTTTCGTGACAAGAGGATGCTCGTGAGCTATACCAATGTGAAAAGCTCTCCGAAAATTAACCTTATATAAATTTCCAAAAACTTAATTTTAAATACGCTCAAAAAATTGCTCTGCTCTCCGAGCCGGTCTATGTGAACGGACCCTTAGTTGAGTAGATATTGAACTTTTGTATGATTGTTTGGTGTTGTGCTTGTGTTTCGATACCGAGTAACCTCACGACGTTCTTAGAATCAATTTTCTAGCACCTTATCTAAAATGTTAATACTTTACTTGTGTTTAAGATCCTGTAATTTATTGAATTCATATTTTCCTGTATCACGCCATAAATTGTACGAAGACATAATGAACAGCACTATGTTTGCGGTTATAATAACAGCAATTGGGCCATAAAAGAACATCCACGTCTCTGTGCGCCCTGATAAATCAAACAAAACAAAATTCATTCAGAAAAAGTTTGTCAAACTACTGTGAAGTTCGTGGTGATGTTGATAGATTATAAAAAAAATGGTCTCACCGTTGAACCAGCAGCTACCATTTCCAAATCCAGGTTTCCAGTGATCTCCTTCAATGAAATTAGCAACAAGAGTAACAGTTAAGAATAAAAGAGTGCTGCCCCAAGCGTAGCAACTGTAGTAAAAATATTGAGTCCTTTCGGTTTTCTTCAAGTAAGCGGCATCTCTAAAATATAAGAGTGAACATATAAAGCCTGAAAGTATTTTCACTGCCACATTTTAATTGGCATTACATAAAATAGGAAAATTTTATCCGGCTATAACTTACTTGATTGTACGGTACATGTTTATGCTTATAACATTCATCCAGAAGAAAGTAGACATCATCCAAAAATAAATAAGGAAACCTGAAAAGATTATGTATTTTATTCAACTGCAATCATAAGGAGCTTTGCACCGTATACTGTATGGATGATGTTAATTTACCTGTAAGGGTGCACATTTCGCCTCTAAATCCTGGTTTTAGTTGCAAAATTCCTAAAGATAAGAATCCTAAGGCCATACTGATACACATGCACATATAGCACAACCCTTGCAGATCTCTGAAAATTAGTTGTACATTAATATGTTAGAACCTGTATTAGAAAGTAAAAGCTAGTAATAACTGAGAAGGTGCTTACCTCAATTGTGGAAGAAACGTATATACAGCGAATGTTGCAACAAGAAAGAAAACAGACACAATTGTTAGAATACCACTGGTTTCTAAATCATTAGTAAGCTTTAATACCTCATCAAAACATACTATTGCGACGGGGGTTAGGCCCAAATCTTTTCGGGAGTTATTCCGGTACATTTTACCAAGACAGTACCTGGAAATAACATTCGAAATATAAATTTGGATGGTTAATATAATAATAGGGTTACAGAAGGCGAGGGTTAACTCACTGTTCTGGATCCTCAACAAAGACGTAGCCAGGAGTATCTTGCGTGGAAACTTTATTCCCGTTCAATACGACATCTCTGAGAACCATACGGCCGTTGGTGCAGTTCATACTGATCATTTTCTCCGTGCCGCAGAGTCCGCGTTGAACTATGGGCTCATTATTTAGGCAGCATTGTTTGGCCGATAATACTACACCGCAACCAATCAGTAATAAAAAAAATAATTCCTGAAAATATAAAATATTACACTGAATAATGTAAGGTATTGTGATGTGTGACGCTGTTGTTTTTCCATTTAAACGATACCAACATTTTTATTTATTTATTTTATTATAATATGGACTATTAAGATGATGATATTTTTTATATGGGATGGGATTACGTTTCGCCACCGACCTATAAAAGGACAATGACGAAGCATAAGATGGAGCACGCTTGCCCAGAAGCCTTGAAAGACCCTATATTGTATATTATTTATGTATTGTATGCATAGTCTAATAAACCATATTTAATTAAATTGAATATTTTTTTTTTTTTTACTGAAAAAAAAAAATAGGTTAATTAAAAACATTCGCTCCAGTTTCAACCTTTCTTGGTCAGAACGCTCATTCGAACAGTGCCGGTGGTTCGAATAGACGTCATATGAACAGTAGCTACAGTGGCATTCTGCGAATCTATTTCGATAAAGAATGATCCCTTAATATGTAGAATATCAATAGTTTAGTCAAATAAATTATTAAATATTACTGTTAACTAAATATGAATTTTCGTTTATGAATTTATGCAACACTATGATGGGTATTCGAATTTTAATATTTTTGAGTTTATAATTGACAAAAACATAGGGACCTCTATTGATAGCAAGTGCAGTGCCCTATTGTAATTTATCAATTACAGTTCGGGCGCTCAATGTTATTACGTTCATTGAACTAGTTACGAAACTTGATAAAATAATGCTATTAAAACAATACCTATTTAACTTTGAATCTTGGAAGAGTTGATGATTAACTCGTCGTATGCGATTATATTATTTACCTAACTAACTGCCTACAATATAAACCTACCTCTGGTTTACAACCTCTTGCATTATAAAGGTATCAAACGATTTAGTGTCACAATGTGATGTGGAAGAAATAAGTAGGTCAGTAGTCAATCAGTGATGGGTAATGATATGTAAGGAGGATAATTGTATTACTTTGAGGTCAAGTTGAATCTAAAATCAAACAAACTATTTTGCTAATTGATGCCCTACTTTTTGCGAGACTACAGATAAAGTATACGCACGTATTTAATATTGCTTTGACATATTTGATGGAAACACGACTTTTGTTTGACTAACGTGTACCTGATCCACTCATTTGCGACCTAAGGCTCAAAATAAGAACACCCATAGTTCTGGTTTCCTTCCTAGCTTATACATAGATAAACTACAAATTAGCCATTTTGGAACGTAGGTACTTATTCTATTCCACAAACGTTAATATACCTTTTTTGAACAAATATATATTATTTCATCAATTATAGTACATGTGTGGGTTTTTGTATGTTAGCCAACATGGTTTGAGTCATTCGAGATAAATTCATAAACTCGCAGATAAACGTGCTCATTACAATTCTACTATTATTTAAATAGTGTGGTGTGATAAGTATACCTACATAATATGAACGCTCTATGTCGCAGGGCTATTGTCAAAGCCGTATTATAATTTCACTATCTTCCGTCCCGCGGTTTACCCGCGATCCCGAGGGATCTTATGTTTTCCCGAGATGAAAGTAGCCTATAGCCTTCCTCGATAAATGGCCTATCCAACACTAAAATAATTCAATTCGAACCAGTAGTTCCTGAGATTAGCGCGTTCAACCAAACAAACAAACAAACTCTTCAGTTTTATAATATTAAGTGTAGATATAGATAAGTGACATTAAAATTGCGCATATGTTTGTCAATCGTCGTCATTTAATACTAAATCATGGGCTAATTTCGTTTTAATTGTAATTAAACTGCCACAATCAGTGACGTTATGGATCAATGTATTTTTGACAATTTTACTAAAAGATCATCACGGTTCGATTGTGTAACGGTCACCTATTGATCCCCTTTTAATGTCACTTTTGCTGCAGAGTTAGAACTAGGTATAAAGTTAGTAAAAGACTTCATTACTGAAAATTCGACATTTTTGTGGATGTTTGAAATTTTCCTATAATTAATATATCCAGTCTTGGATTTTAGACTACGTGTGTTCCGGCATGCACTTGGCTGGCTTTTTGTTTTTCAATGGCTGATGGCACAGTATTACAATCACTGTCATATACTGACTTTTTTATTATTTATATTTTATTAATTGCATTTAACCGAACTTGGTCCGTGATGTTTTATGAAATTAATACGTTACTAAAAAGTTTATGTAAGTTTGTATGGGTATGTCAAAGTGCAATTATGTCATCACTGCAAATACGCTTTGTCAGTAACCAGCGACTTTTGTCACTTTTGTGACTTTTGCTTTGAAGCCTGAAGCCTTCCAGCTAACCGTTCCTTATGGTCATTAGCAATACCAGGGGGGTTGCCAATGTGTTGCCGACCTTTATAAAGCCTACACATCCAAGAGAACATCGATCTGGTATCACCGAAAATGACCATAAATAAGTACACCATTTATTTTCAACTTGCGTCAATTACGTTAGTTCAAATTCAGAGAATTTAATTTTTGAGGAAAACATGTTTTTTAATACATTTTATTTAAACAAAATTTTGGTGATAAAAAAGGCTCGCGGTTGTCAATGGTCTTCGTGCGTACCCTGTTGTATCTACCTACACTAGTCAACACTGGACTGTTTGTACAAAACACTAACGTAGTGCCATTCGGTGAATTCTTAAACGTTTTGTAAACACTGGAATCATCATACAGCAACGAAATGTACCATATTGTGGGATTTATGCTTGACTTACGCATGTTTGAATGAGTTTGAATTTATTTTATAGTCTATACCCAAGTGAAAACTATTATGTAAGTAAGTACCTACTAAAATAAAATTAAAATAAAATATCCTGGGACATTCCTCACACAAGGCCTTCTGATACCAAACTACCTATCTTGTACCTACTACAGGAAGCAGATAACCGACATACTACTATCACAGTCTATGTCATTCTTTCTTTTTACATATATACAGGTTGATTAGTCATACTACTATGTACTCATCGATATGATCAACTTTTACTATGGGACCAACTCTGAAATCACGAAAAAAATATCAGCTGTTCCATACAAAACTTAGACCTAATCGACCAAAATGTATTTTTTTACCCGTACATTAAACAGAAACCTATACCTAATATGCATGGTCCTTGGACTTGGCTGGTATTAATGAAAGTAATTTATATTCTACAAGTTTTTTTTAGTAATAATGCTGAGAATTGTGTATGATATTATCGCAATAAATAGTTTGGAAGGTTGTTTTCTAACAAGTACATAATTATAGTAGTATAGGTTATAATATAATTATCATAGGGTTAATGATAAACATATTGATGTACAATTACAAAATAAAACAACTTGTAGTCAGTTTATCAATGGTTGACGCGCCGCGCCGTACGCATCAAAAACATTCGATAGTAGACATAAATAAAGAGACAAAAGTATTGTCATTGATCTGCAAATCTTGCAATATATGTTTAGTTTAGGTTTCTTATTTTATTATTGAAGACTGAGGGCTGACTTTATCATTGTATTACATATAATATATTTCGCAGAAATATTGATTACTTGTAGATAAGTACCATATTCTGTTTATGCAAAGAATGTTAAACATCATTGACTTTTACTGGGATTAATAACGTAGTAAACAAGTATTGCTAAATCACATGACAATTAAATTCAAATAATCACTTCATCTTATCCTACATTGCAGTTTTTGAAAGTACCCATTAGCGTATTTTCAGTAATTTCAGAATTACCCAGTTGTCTTTTTACATTTAAGTCTAATTCTCAATATATGAATATAGGTTACATTTATTTTTCCTATACTGTACCGAAATAGGTTTTTTTGATAAGTAGTACCTACTGTTGTGTTGCGTTATTTGGTAGGATATTAAAAGGAAGGAGCATCATACGAGAGAAGGGCATTCGTGATAACGCTCTTATCAATGGATGGAGTCGTTCGTTATGAATGGGAAGTTTACAATGTTTGCTTTCTAACGTTATTTATATTCTATTATGATTAATTTTGATTAACTAACAAATAATATCGTGGACAACTCGCACACACACAACTCGGCTATCACAAACCAGTCAGAGCTCGTCTATACTATCAATGCTAGCTAAATACATAAAATTGTAGTACTTCTACATATCTCACTATAATACCACAGTGTAATTACATAATAATACTATATATTATATACATACTAATAATTTAATAAAATGTAAAACTGGATGTTTGTGACTCAAACACGTATAACGGCTGAAAGCATTTGAAACAAACTTGGCGCATAGATAGATCATACTATGGAATAACATAGGATCCTCGGAAACGCGGGTAGAACCGCGGGGACGAAGCTATGAATTTAATAAAGTACAGTGGGCAGGCTCTCGTACCTACCATAGCGCCGCGTCAGCAGCGTCATCAAATCACATGAGCTACTCGTTTTGGTTTTACAGATAAGTAACGCTCATTTTTAGTTGAAAGAATAATATTTAGTGTCATATACCAAAAATCATAATATTTTAGTAGGTACTTACCTACCTACCTCCTTGAAATAAATTGCTTATTTTTTTTCTAGAAGGCTCTTTTATAACAAAGGGTTCATAAATGTTATACACAGCGGACAAATCAATGAATTTTATATTACTGCGTATGTCCTATACATAATAATAATATAATACATACATATGGACAAAGATACGATTGTTTAATTATATGGAAGATCTCGCACAATTTCACTTGAAAGTGTTATTAATATGCAAATTGTACATCCTAATTTAGATTTCAAGTTTAAGCGACAGCATGTTCTTATTTTAATGTAGGGGTATATTTTAGGAGCTGGAATGATTCTACAACGTGAAACGACAATTACGAAGTTTATTTATGTAACTCGAATAAATATTTTATGTTATAAAAAAAACTGTAACTGTAATAATGAATTTCTTTAGAAACTTAATTGCACCAATATTATAAAATGGCGTCAATGTGAGTAACTATATATTCCTACCTTCATAATTAATGAATACTTATATTGCACGAAAGCTACTAATTATCTTATATAATATTATGCATTCACATACCAATCAAATACAAGTAAAAATCGTTAAATACTGGCACAGTTTGATCTCCGGCCTACCCACTACATGTCGAAACTGTTAAAATCGTATAATTTTTATTTATTTAATTATTTGTCTATAATTATCACTACATTTGGCATAATTATATTAAACTCACCTTCATTTTATACAAATTACTGAACTATAATTAAATCACTCGATATTATTATGATGAGGTGCACTGGTTTCGTTTCGCCCGCATATGACACTCGAATGAGTGACTGTATGTTGTAATTGCAGTCGATTCTCAACTTCAATAACTAAGCTGTTTTAATCGACTCATTGCGAGTTGTCGATATATTTCATTTCGGTACCTACGTGATCAAATCGATTCATTGCATTATTCTTTTATTTTGTTTAAGTAGATAATATTAGTGTTTATTGAAAATAAACAGACTAGTTTTTATTAGGCGTTAAATTGCAAGCAAGTCAGAGTTTCTACAAATTAGACACGCGAAAAATAGGTCGCTGAAAAGAAAAGAGATATACTTACGTTCGATTAAAAGAGCCGTAAGTCTATTTTAGCTCTCTTACGGCCGCTTTCAATATTTATTATGTTTTATGTTTGAATCAATTTCCTACTTTTAGCTTTTCAATAACCGTTCGATGAATAGTTATGTGGATCTGTTTTTCAATCCATGTTTGTGGAGACGGATCAACATGTTTAGATATTTATATGAAAGTGGTGGTTATGCGTTCATATTTCTGATTTTGATAGAACGATTTTTAACCGTAATCAATTTTTTTTCTGATTGATCTGTGAAATAGCGTAAAAATTATGAAACGATGAAGATTTCAGGAAATAAAATGTTATCTAATAGAACGCCGTAATATCGCGTAAAATAAAACGGTTGCTTCATACATTTTGGTCGACAGAACTTTTGTATGGAACAGCTGATAATTTGTGAATAAAATTTTCTGGATTAGATTTTTTATACCACTAAAGTGACAAACATGCATGTACCAATGGTAATCGGTTACTGTTCGAAAAAATATATCCAACATAGATTGTCCAAAAAATATTTTAAAAATGTAGCCTTGCTGACTATTACCGACTTCCGAATCGTTGTGGTAATACTGCAGTAGTTTGTACGTATATAAGTGTCCACCTAGGGCCGAAATTGAATACAAGAGTAGACTGAGTTACACCGTGGCTTTGTAAAAAATATATGTTAAACTAGAGGATTTATGGCATGGAACATTTTTTTTAATCATTTAAAATTTTCTTTTATAACCCCCCTTATTCAGACCTATGTGGTTGCCATCCCGATCGGAAAGGACGATTTTATTTAGTTAAAATTCGGCTGATGCTGTGTTAGTCGCAGAATTCATTTGCCGCGATCGTGTACCGATCGACTACCTTATTCCAAATGGAAGTTTGACAGTAGACTACTCAATCGGTTCGTCTACCCGAACGGGACCTTAACCAAGTAGGTCTGATCTCTATAAGGGGGATCGTCAGAAAAAAATCGAGAATGCCTCTTTAAAATTCAAAAAGATTTTTTCACCTATTTTACCCATCCAAGTAACTTGAAAATATATACAGATATATACATATATATATCTAAGATCTAATACAAGGGGAACTATTTCGTTACTTTTCTAAAGAAAATATCTGTTTATTTTTATAAAATTTAAACCTCTTTTATACTAGGAAATAGCCTTTGTTCCTTCTCTCTCTCTTTCTCTCTCTCCCGTTAGTTCAATGCTGGACGGGTTATTCGCGTAGTACGCGTCACCTTAACCTTACCCACAACTTACCGAACGCACTCTTCTTAGATTAATTCTTCAATCTCTATAAATCCTAATCCTAACTAATATTATAAATGCGAAAGTGAGTTTGTTTGTTTGTTTGTTACCTTTTCACGTTTAAACCGCTGAACCGATCGCGATGAAATTTGGTATGCATATACCTAGCCTATGGTATGGAGAAGAACATAAGACTTAACATAATACTTTTTATCCCGGGAAAACATAAGATCCCTGGGGAACGCGGGTAAAACCGCGGGGCGGAATCTAGTAATTATTTTTATCCTACTGCTAAAATGGTATGTAACAGCGGTGTATATAAAAATTAGCGTTGGCAATCAAGGGAAAAAAGGGTGGTAAAGGTGGATAAATTATGCACGCCTTACCTTGTCTTTATGTCCTTGTCCTGTAATATCCATAATATTATATTGAATTATTGTTTTGTTTCCGGAAAACCAAAACTAGCAATTCGTGATTAAAAACTACTACAATTAATTAATTGAAAATTCTGTATTTAGAATTTTGTGTTAATTATTTAATTTTATATTGGTAAATGCGCAACAAGTAGTATTGATCTATCTTATTTATTATAGGCAAAAATCTGTGACTGATCTTTTCATGATATTTTTAATTGAATTATGAAATAACAAAACTGAAGTGAAGTAGGTACATTGTTTATATGGGATGATTTACATGATCACAGAAATGAGAGGCTATGATTTAGTGCATACAGCGCCACCTAGGGTTGATTCCATTCCGTATTGTGACTTGTGGTAGCTTCAAATCGGTTTATTTAAGTTTTTATTAGTGGGGTCCCATAGGTGGCGCTGATAGTCAAGCGAATGCATCTCAAGCTGTGATTTCAAGAAACCAATAGGTACATTCCTTCTTTCCCTTGCCCTTGTCAAGATGGACATCCCCTTTTCGAGTATTTACAGCTTATTATTTGATTTTGCATCAAAACACGATGTACCTACTGTTTGTAGATATTCTTTAAATTGGGTATTGTATGGCTACTAAAATAATGTTTATTCGTATTTTGTTTCAGCTTCTTCACATGTTGAAATTCTACGCGCGTTTTGAAATAAGTGATGAGACTGGTGATCCGATGACAGATCGAGACATGACTTTACAGCATTACTCGAGGATTACCTCGTTACAGGTATTATAAGCTATAATTCAGTTATTAGCCATAATAATTTCACTGCTTGAACAAAAATACCACATGAAGGCCTGAGATTGGAGGTTCTGGGTTCGATTCCTTGGCAAGGTGTAATTGACATTTCTATGTACAGAAATTATCATCTATAATCTGGGATTGGTAATGTTCGAAAGATGACGACATTTTTCTTTTTACTATGGTATAATAATAATTGTGTTTGACCACAATATTATCATAGTAAATGATGATGAGACCAAAGGTGATAAGCACACAAAGCCTGGAAGTCCACCACATGTCAAGAAGTTAATTTAATTAGGAATTATCGTATTATTTTCTTTAAAATCATGGTTTTTTATTAAAAAAGGGAAACTTTACTTATATTTTATTTTATTAACAATAAATTTTAATTGGGGTATTCTTGAGCGTTTAAGTGCTTACCTTACATACCTACTTACTTATTTACAGAAGGCGGCATTTTCCAAGTTCCCTGATCTACGCCTATTTGCGCTAGCAAATGTTGCTAGTGTTGACACTAGAGAATCACTTCAAAAACATTTTGGGAACCTGAGGTATGTGGCCACGTATTATATTGAAATATTACTAAAGGTACTAGCTGTCCCCCGCGGTTTCAACTGCGTTATCGGAATAAAAAGTAGTCATAGGTGACCTTCTTCAATAATCCGGCTATCTAACGCAAAAATATCGGTGTCTTAAGTTCATACAAAATCCCATAGAAAAAAGCTTCAGTTTTCCCGAATTTTCCATTTTTTCTTGCAACTTTTTAATTCTTCTTTCTCTAAAAACCTTATTCGGACTAATAAACGACCAGGCATCATCTTGTTAAACCCAAAAACAACGAAAGCTATGTGCATTATAGTCCGTCTTAAAATTTGTCATTCATAGTGTATATTGTTTATATTTTACATTTATTTTTAGCGAGAAGGCGCTACGGGCAATAGCAACATATTTGAATCTGATTCCACCCGATGAAAAAGAAAACGAAGCTTCTTGGCACAGACTTGATAAATATTTCCTCAAAGAATTATTGGTATGTCGATAACAAAAAGAAATAAAATTTATCTTAGACTTTGAAACAATGGTAACCATGCTAATATACTGTTTCTTTTAGATATCGCGACACGAGAGACGCATATCTCAACTGGAGGAGTTAAATTCCATGCCTCTATATCCCACCGAAGAAGTAATATGGGATGAGAATGTGGTTCCAACGGAAATCTACAGCGGGGAGAATTGTCTGGCGTTGCCAAAACTCAATCTCCAATTTCTCACGCTACACGATTATCTGTTGAGGAACTTTAATCTGTTCCGTCTTGAGAGCACATGTAAGTTGAATTTATACAGGTGGTGTTATTTGTTAAATTCTCCGAAATTAAACGAACTATTATAATATTAATACTTACCATTTTAGTATCTATACAGTCATGGACCTTTGTGTAAAATAATATTATGTATTCCATAGCAGTCTTCTTAGTATTTCCTGTTTTCTGACTATTTTGACAACCACCGCCTATGGACACTTGCTATAGCTGTGCCATATACCAGGGAGATTATTTTATTTAAAAAGGTTCATTTGTTTATATGTGGCTATGTTTGATTAACGAATATTGGCCTAAAGTCATTTTCCATAGGTCCTGTAGCTAGTGGACAGTTATTGACGTCTTGGTTGAGAGCAGCATGGACTTAGTTACTGCCGTTCTTTCTCGGGTAGTAGTAGTGTGAAAACCGGTCTACAATCAACACATTTTCATTGATTATATCGATTCATGTAATATGACTATACCGGATCTTATTCAGCACACCTTTATTTTGTGGCGGGTAATAGGGCTTTATTCTCAGGTCTAAAAATAAACGTTTTTAGCCATTTTAGAAATCTTAGTAGGTTGCATAGTAATTTATTTTAATTTTATTGTAGATGAAATTCGCCAAGATGTGGAAGATGCTGTCTATAGATTGGCTCCATGGTAAGATTTCTTATTTTTTGTAATTTTTAATGTTGCCGCTTAAGCCTACACCGTCTATCTGACATTTTCACAAATTACATGTTATTACAGCCACTATTATGGCAAATAATAAAAAAAATCTACGTTTTTGTTCGGCATCTACCTCAAAAACGCCAAGCTGTAATTCGGTTCTAATATTAACATTAAATTATTCTAATTAATTATGACAGGTAACAGAATTGATTTTTAGTTGCGCCTACTAATAATATAATAGCGAAATCGCATAATAATGTTGAGTTAGAGAGACAAAATATTAATTATTTAAAACGTAAGTACCTTTCGTATGCGAGTCCGTCTCGCAGTTGGCCTTTTTAATTTTTAAAATAACAAACTATCAACATGACTTCGAACAGAACAGTTTGTTATTTCTACCTATCTCTTAGGGTTAACTAGCTTAAAAAGATGTAATTTTCATTCTGTATGCTTGTAGGCGATCAGAAGACGAAGGTGTATACTTCGGCGGTTGGGCGCGTATGGCTCATCCGATCAAGAGTTTTGCTGTTGTCGAGGTTGCTAAACCTAACATTGGAGAGAAAGCCCCGTCCAGGGTCCGCGCCGACGTCACTGTCACCCTGAGCTTGAGGAACGAAATTAAACACGAATGGGAGAGCCTCAGGAAGCACGACGTGTGCTTTTTAATTACAGTAAGACCTACACAAGGAATAGGTTCGTTAATTTACTTATTTATTTGATCTGGTACCTATTTTTTTATCACTATAAATAAAATTCCTTTAGTAAAATTAATCTTATATCCGTTTAAATAATGTGCCCGATGGTGGTAAGCACACAAAAGGCTAAAAAGGAATTGTTGCCAATGGGGGCTACCGTATTTGTGCTGGCGCCAGGGTCGAGTAAGGTCCTGAAGTATAACTATCAAATTTTGTTATTACGGGCATGAAAACAATGTTTATATTTAAATCATATTATTTAATACCTTAAACCGTACGGTAAAAATATCGAGCATGCCTCAGTTTTGCGCAGTTCCATTTTGTTCGCAAAAAAAGGCGGACATAACTTTCCGAAAGATAAAACTGTCTCAAAGCACTGCCATTATCTGACCCGTAACTCATATTTGCCATAATTAATCTCAGGTTTTGCAAAATATTCACAACATTATTCTAATTAGAAATAAACCCGCGTAGCCCACCCACAAACAGAGAAAGTTGACATTTCGAAGACCTCACGCTACACTAGCGCCTCTAGCGGCGAATTCACACGCGATAGCCTCCATTGAAGTTGCCGGAACGCACCGGTAGGTGCATTGCAACAAAACGTATCTTGTACTCTTATATTCAACCCCTTTTCATAAATTCCTTTCTTTAGGCACAAAATACGACTATAGAAAAAGCATGGTTGAGCAAGCGGGAATTGTATATGTTCGAGGATGTGAAGTGGAAGGCATGCTCGACGCTTCAGGTAGGGTTATTGAAGAGGGACCCGAGCCGAGGCCAGATCTTGATGGTGATTCAAGAACCTTCCGTTTGTTGCTCGACCCTAACCAATATAGGCTCGATTTAGATCGAGCAAGCAAAGGAAATGAGGTATGTGCTTCAAACTCAATAAGTATCAGTAGCGGTCCCGTAACGATCGTTCTAAATTTCTGCGTTCAGAATTCAAAGATAATAAGAACTCCCATGGAACGTGCATTTGTCAGACCGAATGATATGGAACGCTTAGTGTAGAATTTCTGACCGTTCTTTGTTGGACCAAGAGTTTTTGCAAATCAATAATCTATCAGTTTGGAAAAGAGCCAGTAATTAACCCAGTAATTACCTATATACTCTTATCTTATCTTCGATCGATCGTTTTTTTTTTTAAATGTACTTATCCGATTCTGTCAATCGAGCTTTGAATAGAGAAGATGGTGAGATTGTGCTCAAACAACACTATTCACAGAAAAAAATCATTTTATAAAAATAGTAATAAATAAATATTCTGAGACATTATTCCTCACACACGGCCATCTGACCCCACACTAAGCAGAGTTTGCACTATGGAAGGCAGATAACTGACATACTACACATACTACTTTTCTTTTGTAAATAATTATAGACACAGGAGGAACAGACATGTTCATGCACACAAATGTTTGTCCTGAGTGGGAATCGAACCCACGACATGCGGCGTGATTAATAGGGTATCTTACCAACCACGCCAACCGGCCCGTCATTTTATGTTTTGACGCCGCGCCCTAGTTTACGTTTGTTGTTATTAGGCTGTTTGTTTTTAATTTTAAATATTTGAATTGACAGTTCACATTATTATATACGGAAATACCATAATTATCTATGCCCATAGAGAGGATCTAAGTTCAGCAGTAGACAGCAATCGATTCATTTTAAAACGATGATAGCTCAGTGGTAGTCACGTCGAATGCCGTGACAAAGGTCGTGCTTGAGTTTTCGGTGAAGGACAGTATCGTAAGGAAATCATAGCATGTACTTTTGTAGTACTCGCCTAGTTGGCTACCACTCTCAGGTTGAAAACCTGTTGCCAATCACTACCGGTATGTTCCGGGCTGCTGCTCTTGAGAGCCAGTTCCTACTAGACAATGTGTACTTACCATAGTGCGATTGTGGTCAAACAAAGGCCAAAACTTGTTAAAAACTAGCATGTATAAAAGTGACTATTTGGGTTTATGAATCGTTTTAAGTCCATAATTTAATCTAACGCAAACCTTTGATCGTGTATAAGATTGCGTTGCTCGTGTATATCTAATGGATCATCTGAATGACCCTTAATATACACCATTTATGTTCGTCTTGTAGGTATAATAATAATTACTAGAGATCGCCCGTGGTCAAAACTCGACCATGATTAAACCAAAGAGAATATTAAGTAAAGAAAATCACTTCACTCACGAACTCTTTTCTTTAAGTCTGTCATTGCCGCGTTATCGACAAAGCACTGAATGTGGTGACATGTGTGTGCGTGTCAAACGCATGGTTGTGTGTGCAATGATTTCTTTATTAATTTAATTTATTTCTAATGCATATTATATAAAAATATTAGCTTTCGGCACTCCTTCTCCATATAAACATTAACTGTAAGTACCTCCCTTTAAAAGTAAGTAAATCTCTCAATCCATAACGTAAATACATTCAGTCGTTGCATTACTAATTCACATACCGAACTATTTAACTAACGTTTACCTCAGTACACTTCCGTGATAGAAATAACTCATGACTAAAACGTTTTATACTTAGAGTATACACACATAAGCAAGCTATAGAGCACGCCTTACGTATGAACCGAAAGCACAACTAAGTATGAACACAGAAGGGTCTGAAAAGGGGATGCGGGAGATGCGTTGCGGGTGCAGACATTTAGTCATGTATGGAACATCGCTATATAAGCGCTATACCATAGCTAACTAGGTACCTATAAAACATTTGCTTACGATCGGCACCACGGACCGGAGCGATGCTGTTACTCTATTGCTTGCTTATGTATACTCTAACTAAGGTTTTATCCCATTAAATATGTTGGCATGCGATGCGATTCATTTTAATGTACTTTAGTTACCTAATACGTTGACATTCGTGGAGTATTTGTACAGACTACAAATACATTCATTTGCTTGAATATTGTTTGTTAAATGTCAAAATACTTACATAAACAATAATATTAGGTTAAACACACGTGCCTCGTCCCGCGTAGATGCAGATGTGAGGCGGAGGTGAGGCGAGGCACAGAGGCGTGGTTGTATGCGTTACATGCCTCTGGCTGAGAAATATTCCACGCGTGCCTCGCGATGTCTGTACGTGGCTTAAGAAACACGTTTACCCAGCGATAAAAGCTACGAAAAGAATCATAAAATTTTGTTTATTTATGGAGAGTGGAATGTGGAATTTATTAAGACTAACGTTTCTATTTTATAGACTGTTGTTATATATAAATTTATAGCTACCTTCAATCTTACAAACAACTGAATTAGCAATCTCAAGGATAAAGTAAAATGAATGTGTTTGCTAAACCCAATGGCTAAACCCGCATCAATGTATAAGGCATCAGTATTTTAATTACGGTTTAAGAAACTTTATTCTCATAAGCATTACACATTCACTTATATGAGAACTTATAAACTAACATAACCTAAGTAAATACATTCGATATGCATACAAGAGTGTGCCAATCATCAATGCTACTCACATTCATTTGATATTTACAACACTGCAACATACATAAATAACAATATGCTAATAATATTATCCAGGATAAAATTTCTAATGTAGGTACATACGTAATAAATTATTTAATTACATTTTAGAATGTTATTAGAGTACACTAGATGAGTAACACAATAGTAGCCATGTGTTGTTTGTATAACACATGTCACGATAAGTTACGATAGATCTGTATAGTATATATTATATACTTTATTATTTGTTATTTTATAATTATTAGTTTTGATTGTTCCTACATTTGAAACGAATGCTTTTTTACTTTGTATAGTCCAATGTTTGACCACAATCTCAACATGGTAAATGATGATATGGCTGAAAGTGGTGGCACACAAAGCCTAGAAGTAACTGGCTCTCAAGTGCAGCTGCCGGAAGACGCCGTTAGGTTTTGGCGGCAGATTTTCAATTTGAGGGTGGTAGCCCAGCCAGGCGGGTACTAAAAAGTGTATGATCACGTTATGTTAAAATTAATAATTGTAGATTAATTTACTGGCTGGTATCCACGCAAACTAGAAAAAAAACATTATAAACAGTATTTAAGACATAGACAAGTCTCAATAGTGTTAAGCATATAGTCCGTTCAACGATGTGTTATTGCATGTACAAAACTATGGTACCTACTTACATTAAACACAAATTATTTTCACATACAGGACGTGTATGAAACATTCAACATAGTAATGCGGCGTAAACCAAAGGAGAACAATTTCAAGGCCGTGTTGGAAACTATTCGAGAGCTGATGAATACGGAGTGCGTTGTGCCCGAGTGGCTTCATGACATTGTGCTGGGCTACGGAGACCCTGGCCAGGCACATTACACCAGGTAAATTCGTCATGTCTGTCTGTCTGTCTGTCTGTCTGTCCGTCTGTCCGTCCGTCTGTCTGTCCGTCCGTCTGTCTGTCCGTCCGTCCGTCTGTCTGTCCGTCCGTATGTCACAGACACTTTTTTTCCGAAACTATAAGAACTATACTGTTGAAACTTGGTAAGTAGATGTATTCTGTGAACCGCATTAAGATTTTCACTCAAAAATAGAAAAAAAAACAATAAATTTAGGGGGTTCCCCATACTTAGAACTGAAACTCAATTTTTTTTTTTTTCTTCCAACCCATAAGTGTGGGGTGTCTATGGATAGGTCTTTAAAAATGATATTGAGGTTTCTAACATTTTTTTTTCCTAAACTGAATAGTTTGCGCGAGAGACACATCCAAAGTGGTAAAATGTGTCCCCCCCCCTGTAACTTCTAAAATAAGAGAATGATAAAACTAAAAAAATATATGATGTACATTACCATGCAAACTTCCACCGAAAATTAGTTTGAACGAGATCTAATTAGTGGTTTTTTTTTAATACGTCATAAATCGTAAACCGCAATTTACCTTTCATTCAATCAACTCAAATATAAAAAAATTGGCAAAAGCAAGGTCTTACAGCACTAATAAAGGAAAAATTTAAAAAAAAAAAAAAATGAAAATTAAAGGGTCCACCTATTCCGTGGGTGTCCCCATACATACATAGTTACGCCAATTAATAAAGACCTCTGAGTTGTATCGGCGCTGATACAATTTAGAGGTCTAGCTTAATTGGCACCAACCTCAAATAAGGTAAATAAATAAAATTGTGCATTTCCCTTGATGAACGAACAATGGGCGAAGTTTGTACGGAACCCTCGGTGCGCGAGTCTGACTCGCACTTGGCCGGTTTTTTAAGGTAAAGAACTATCGAACCTCCTTTGTAAAAATTGTATCTACTAAGTGCGATGACCAAACGATTGATACCATAAGCATTTTGTTTTTATTTTGAGTTCTATTAAATAAATATTCTATAAATATACGTAACTGATCTACTACTTGAACTACTTTTTTTTTAAATACATACATATATAGATAATTACACCCAGACTCAGGACAAACAGACAAGTTCATGCACACAAATGTTTGTCCTGATTGGGAATTGAATCCACGACCTGCGGCGTGACAGATAGGGTATCTTACTAACCACGCCAAACGTCATGTAAACTATAATTGAATCATTTACCAGGATGCCAAATGAGATTCCAACGTTGGACTTCAATGACACTTTTCTGAACATGGACCACCTGCGGAACAGCTTCCCTGGATATGAAATCAAAGTTCAAACCGATGATCCACGAAAACTCGTCAGGCCCTTCAAGTAAGTTTAAAAAAAATACATACTCATTTTAAATTACATTGTAAATTAACTAAAACCTACTAAAATGAAATATCGACAAAACAGCTATTGTCGTAAAACATTCCGATAGCGATCCCACTGGTTTGTTGTACAAAGTCTACGGTAAAACTTATTGATTTTGGAATACACTATTATACGGGCTATTTTATAATGACTAGCTATAACAGGGTTGAAAGTAGGTACTCCTTTTACTATGAGTTGAACTTCAAAGCGCAAAAATCAGTTGTTCCATACAAAAGCTCAATACCTACTCAACCAAAATGTATAAGTACAGCAGATTTATTTTTTTCACGTGAGTTGGTCCAAGTCTAGTACTATTTTCAGTCCTGAAGATTTAGCTAGTAGTTAAAAATTTACTTTGTATAAGTACATGTTTTTTTTTAATATTTTTGAATGAATGCTACTAAACAATAATGTTTCATTGCACTGTTTGTTTTATTATGATGGCCTTAACCAGTACGTTGGAAGGCATTATAAATATAGGCATATGATACTATTGTGCGCTATCTATGTAAAATAGAAGCATTCATCAAGTTCATAAAAGTAGGCTATTCTTAATTATTTGGATAATCTCTTGTCGCTACGAGTTACAAAGTATTTAATGAAAAAATATTATATTATTATGTTTTTTTATTACTGATGATAGAATAATAATTGAAAATGGACGCGCAGTCAGGCACAGATTTTGCTATCGTTTTTCAAGCGTGGTGTCGACGAGCCTTTATTAACTTTATTATTTACTATGTTTGTGTTTTGTATTTTTGTGTTATGTATTTACCATGTTGAGTGATGATCAGCGGCGTGCGTTTCATGAAGACAGAAAGACACTGCCTTCTACCCTACTTAAGAAAAATATTTATAGTCTTGTTCTGATATTTATTTGATCTACGAGTACTTACTTACTATCAATAAACATAAAATTCTTAAATCATAATTCAGCTCCAACTCTCATACAATTTGACAACTATAAGGTGTGATAGACATCCCTATATACTTACGCGCAAAATTTTCCCATTTTAATATCAGTAGGTTGTAAGTAGGTTGAAAGCAAAAGTATGTGATTTAAATAGACATATTACGTCATTGAATATTTAAAGTTGGTTGAAAGTATCTATAAAACTGCTATAATCGTATGTCAAACTGATAATGGTAGTATCAAGTAACTATTTTACCTGTCTATACTATATAAATTATGGGTAAATTGTAGTACCCGCCTGGCTGGTTACCACCCTCATGGTGAAGATTTTTCGCCAATCACCTACTAGTGTGTCCCGGCAGTTACGATTGAGAGCCAGTTGCCTTCTAGACTTTATAATGGTCGGCAACACATTAGCTATCTCCCTGGTATTGCCAATGGCTATAAGTGACTGAAGCCACTTACCATCAGGTGCTCAGCTTGACAGCTTGTCATCCTTCTGACTTTAAAGGAATAAAAAATATACCTAATACAAACACCGAAATGCTATCAAAAATGTTACGATTAGTTCTTAGAATCAACATGAGTTATGGCCCCATTATGAGATCCTAGCTAGTTCCTAGAAGCCAATACATTATGATTCATTGATTAAGTGTTCACATAAATCAATGAATCAATATAGATATTTATAAGCATATCAATTAGAATTTTATATATTTGACGTGCACCGACCACGCCACCGAACGCGTCATCCATCTCCCCACTCTCCCCACTACTCGACTTGTTTTCCTACCTGTATAAAAGGGTCGGAGCGATCGTCGATAAGGTTCGTCAACCCAGATTTCGTCCTCGCCGGCGAGGACCGTCGCGACGTCCTTCCCAGTCTCGTCCCATTTAAGTGACCCGAACTGCATATTAGCAATCTGACCGAGCCCCAAATAATAATAATTATTTGCATGCTAAAGCCCTCCCATATTCCCCAGGCAACGTCCTGAGCCGAGGTCGAGCCCCACAGGGGGCACCCTCAGGCTACCGTTGCCCTAAATTTATAGTAGTTTTAAGTAGCGGTTGAGAGCCCTCAGCGCTCACCGCAAAAGTCCGCGTAACGGTGGAAGAAGGTCCCCTGGACCCACCACCTTTCTGTTCCTGCTCAAAAAAAAAAAAGTCGATAAGGTTCGTCCTTCCCAGTCTCGTCCCATTTAAGTGGCCCGAGCTGCATATTAGCAATCCGACCGATCCCCAAATAATAAATATTTGCATGCTAAAGCCCTCCCATATTCCCCAGGCAACGTCCTGAGCCGAGGTCGAGCCCCACAGGGGGCACCCTCAGGCTACCGTTGCCCTAAATTTATTTAGTTTTAAGTAGCGGTTGAGAGCCCTCAGCGCTCACCGCAAAGTCCGCGTAACGGTGGAAGAAGGTCCCCTGGACCCACCACCATTCTGTTCCTGCTCAAAAAAAAAAAGTCGATAAGGCAGTCTTGGCTCTGGCGTGGCACGGTGCACTCGTTGTACTCCGCTACTGGCTTATCCTTGACACTTTGGATAATTAATTTGTGAAAACGAATTAATTATTATTCTCAATTACAAATTAGCCTCAGTGCAATTTATAATTGATGACTTATCTTATCTTAGATTATACTGTCGCTGATTAAATTGTAAATAAGGATTAGTTTGAGTTACCGTCCTTGATTAAATTAGACCTGTCTTGTGGATTCAATTACATCTATATCGTTATACCTGCATTTTGATTAATTATGCCTTCTACCCTCTTTCCTACATATTGATCTTTTTCGGTTTGTTTGTTTATTAAAAATTCCGTTTACGCAATTCCATCTACGAGTGGGTAAATTACAATTTTAAATGTGCGGATTTGAACTTTAATAATAAATAGGCGGTATATCTTTTAAATTAAATTAAATTATGATATCTAATAATCTTCTCTGTATGTATCTATATGTCGCAGTTGGATTACTTAATTAGTTGTTTTACATAATCGCTAGCTATTTTACAAAACGGCACCGTTATGTAAAACAATTGAACGACGTTAAGCGTTTTTTAGTGTTCCGTACCTAAAGGGTAAAAACGGGACCCTATTACTAAGACCGCTCCCAAACAACAAACGCGATTTTTTTGTCGAGTCTGAGTCGCACTTGGCCGGTTTTTTATAATTACTGAACATTAAATACGCAGAATTGCTTTAAAAATTTTGCAATTATCAATGTAGCGGGGTCACGATTAGACGTTATGTATAACAGCGTGAAATTAAACGCCCATTTAGAAACGACACGGATACTTTTGATTAGAAGTGGTGATGTTTGTTTCACCCTAAGGGAGTAAATTTTTTCAGATTTTCCGAAATTCAAACCGAAATGGGGTAAAAGAAAGAAATACAGTTTTCCTCCCAAAAAAAATTAAGTGAGAACTTAATTTTACATGGCAGAACAAAATTTATAATTTTTGGCAGAGAGGTAGCTTGAATGACGTAGAGAAACCCTGGACACTATATTGTATATAATCGAAACAATCGACATTCAATAATAATTCTTAAATACAACCTACCTACATGTGGTATAATTGCCTCTAATTTAAGAGCAAATTTAAACTGCAATAAGCTTTACTGCTATTGCAAATTAGTAACGCTTAATGTATAATAATAGATTAGGTATGTAAGATTGAAGGTATGGTGACATACCCTATAATTAGGCTTACCTAAGCCTAAGCAATAATAAGCAGGTACTAGTATTCTAAGAAAATGAGTCATAAAAATATGATAATAAAATAACAAAATTGATGATAGATGAATGATAGATATCAGTTATTTTACGTATTTTATCAGTGGGCAACCCTGGTATTTTGGACACAATTCCCATTAAATGACTTGCTAGCTTTTGCAAATCTATGACTAGGCATAGTAGTAATTTTGTCTTTATTTTTAGTGCTTTGTGATGATCACTATTTGCACCAAACGATTTAATGTTTTACGAAGAATCATTATTTTTCTAACTATTTATACAGGGTGATTTTTTAGTCACTGGCAATACTTGCAGGAGTGAACTCTGATATCGCGTAAAATAAAATGGTTGCTTCATACATTTTGGTCGAGTAGGTATTGAACTTTTGTATGGAACAGCTGATAATTTTTTCGTGATTTCACAGGTAGTCCCATACTAAAAGTTGTTCATATTGATGAGTACTTCCACCCCTGCAAGTATTTCCTGTGACTAAAAAATCACCCAGTATACTGAGAGGGCTACTATATTTTAGAGATACTATATTTTCTTTAAATCATTTTCAAACAGACTCGCAAAGCCCATTTTGTAATACTAAAATTGATTCAAAGTCTACGGCAGAGTCAACGGAAGTCGAACAAAAGTCTGCGGAAGGGCCGACTCTTGTGTGGTATATAGAAGTAACAAAACGTTTTGTCTACTACTCTGAAAGTTTTTTCAATAGAACGCTCAGTAACATATGCTGCACAGATCCAAATTAACAAAACACTATCCAAAATATGGAGTAATAGAGCAAACAGGTGTTTTGTAAATGTGTGTCTACAAAATGACATACTACAATTTTTTACATCATGTATAATTTTAGTGTTTTGTAGGTTTGTTCAGCTGCTTATATTGCTGTCTGTACTTAGTTTATCTTTTAAAGAAAGTTACACGTTTCCTTATTATAACGCAGCTAGCACAACAACGGCTTAAAGTAATTTATTTGTTCATTTTAATCATTATATTAAAAGTATATAAATATCTGACTGGACGCGCCACGCTGGATCGATCAATCTTTTATCACTAATCTGTTAAAATCATATGTATTTGAATATAAAAAACATCTGTTCCTCGACGGTTAATAATTTAAGTGTGAGAAGCCACTTCGCACCACAAAAAAATATTAAAATACTTACAACATTTGGTGAAGTTCCGTCATTTGTAATTTTTGTTAATGTTGCGTAAGGGGCATAAAAGGTAAACTTACCTACTTCTAAAAATATACTACTTGTACATATTTTATTTAGTTTATTGTTTATAGGGTTCCGTACCTCAAAAGGGA
Organism: Tetheella fluctuosa; assembly: GCA_951216915.1. Lineage (NCBI taxonomy): Eukaryota > Metazoa > Arthropoda > Insecta > Lepidoptera > Drepanidae > Tetheella > Tetheella fluctuosa. Next base: position 5,273,015 of record OX578231.1, on the reverse strand, counting down.
AAAAGGAACCCTTATAGGATCACTTCGTTGTCCGTCTGTCTGTAAGTCTGTCAAGTCCTTTTTCTCAGGAACGTGTGGAGGTATCAAGTTGAAATTAATATCAAATTTCTAAGTCATCGCAATCAAAAAATATGGCTCTTTATGCCGCATATTTTGAGACTCGCAACTAGAGTAACCTATAGGCTATAGGGTACTTCCCGTTTATCTAAAATCATGAAATTTGGCAAGAAGCATTGTCTTATAGCACAAGTACTTAAAGGAATAAATCTGAAAACCGTAATTTTGTTTTATGATTATAAGCTTATTTGCAATAGGGTATTTTACTCCATATGAGAAAAAGTTTAAAAATGTACAATTTAGATAGCTTAGGCAATAAGCAGTCGGAAAATGTTAGTTTTAGTTCATGAAATAACTTAATTAATTTTAAAATTCATTTCAAAGTTTTCGGTTTTTTTAATCTGTTTCTAAACAAGCGAAACAGTAGCCGCCATTATAATGACGTCATACGGTGCTGTATATAAACTAAAAAGTGTAAACTGACGTATTATTATTGAAGTGAAACTTCTTTATCGACGTATGGGAGACATTTTTGTAGCAAATCGTCACGTTTTTCGGTTACGCGCCATGTTGCTTTTATTATGTTTTCCCGTATTTTGGAAGGCAAAGGGTTCTAGCTCATACAGCCTAGCCATTTATCTTATTTATCTTCTTAGTTTTGAATTAATGTCTGACATCTTAAAATATAAAGGTATGAAGTTAGCTAGCGAAAAACATTGGTTGCCATCGTCACGTTTTTCGGTTACGCGCCATGTTGCTTTTATTATGTTTTCCCGTATTTTGGAAGGCAAAGGGTTCTAGCTCATACAGCCTAGCCATTTATCTTATTTATCTTCTTAGTTTTGAATTAATGTCTGACATCTTAAAATATAAAGGTATGAAGTTAGCTAGCGAAAAACATTGGTTGCCATGGCAGCCAATGTTTTTTAGTAAGCGTTACTTCCGTCAGAATTTTAATCAGGGACTTTTCAGAAGTTTCACTTCTACCATGTGTGACTTGCACACACACACACTTTTTTTTTACACTAGTATTCATGCATTCAGGAACAGTACACTAATAAAAAGGATAATAGCTCATTTTTAATTTATAAAATTTTATAAGTTCAATTGAGACCAATATCAGCGCATTTATTTACTTACAAGAGACCAAATAACGTCATGACCGTAGAGTTACATGACGTCCAGCGTTTTCATCATTCAACTACTCCCGATATTTGAAAATGTAAAATTTAAATGCATTTTTATGGCACTTATCAATTGAAGAAATTTTTTGTGTTTTTTTGGTGGCTTATTAGCACCCTTGCAACGAATTGAGACATTTTTCAAAAATGGGTGTGATACCCTATTGGTAAACTGACCGCAGCCTATATCGATGTATGGGGACGACAGTTTTCCAACGACAAAAATTATGTTTGTCCCTGAATCCATATCTTATCGTTAAGAATCCCGGGATGGACGAACTATTTACATACCTATATGTTTGTACGGAACCCTCGGTGCGCGAGTCCGACTCGCACTTGGCCGGTTTTTTTTATATTGGATTGCTTTTGGCCTCTGCCCCGCTTATAAAGATCGATGACAAAGCCGTATTTGACTCTGACTTTGAACTCCGGACTCCGTCCCCTCGGCCTCTTTACATAACATTTATGACTAGGTAATAAGTCTGTTTTATTTTATTTTCCTAGGTTAACGTTTGAGAATGTGGTGCGAAAACAGCAGCTTGGTGATAATGCGATGGATGAATCTGAACCACGAAAGGCGATCATCGTCAAACCTCACGTGCAGCCGAAACGTGGGCCATACCTGTACAATGAACCTAAAAAGTAAGTACCCAATTAATAAGGCATTCTCACATAAATATCAAATTTCTGTTGACGTTACATACATCCAATTTCGATCCTAAAACTGTTCTTAAACACGTAATAAAGTAAGTAGACCTCAGACTGGGTTAGTTTTAAATTTCAAAAACAACGAGGAGTTATCTGAGTAGGTACCTTACTAAAAGGAGACTTTGTTTGGCAATGATTAACTTTGTTGCTTTATTTGCAGAAATAACATCCTCTTTACGCCGACGCAAGTGGAAGCCATTCGTTCTGGAATGCAGCCTGGTCTCACGCTTGTTGTTGGTCCACCGGGGACGGGTAACTATATATATATTTTTAAAAAGGGCTCTTCTCATATTCCGGCTACAGTAAAGTCATTTTGTAAATTGCCCTGCATTTGAGACAATATAAGGTTTCTTGTAAACCCTCTCAGTTACATTAATGTGATGAGATAGCTCTAACTGTCTACGATCTCCCGATCACACTATTTTCTTACCAGTTATAATAAGCGCGAGTCTATAGAAAATCGCAAGCCGCTGTCGGAGCTTCAGTAGGACCCATATTCTGTTAGCCCATTGCGTCTCGTCAAGTCTTGTCTTTTAGTGCAATTAGGTTTTTCATTCACTCTGGATTATTGGAATAATTTGCTTTTACTGCCTGCGTACGTATCTACGAGTAATTGCTACAATTTTATTTTTATTTTCGAGGTCATTCACCCCTAATCTAATCGAAAAAAGGTACTGAAATAATAATTCTGTTACTGGATATTGTTATTGTTGTCATATTTTATCGAAAACTAGAAACTTCATTACCGATTCGCGTGGCTTAGAAGTTAGAAATAATAAATGATTTTTAATCATCACCATATACTCTATTTAAAACAAAGCAATGCCTAAATTCCAATATACCATCGGAGAATTCTAAAACGTTAATGCATTAAGTCTAGCTCAAAAATAGCTGAATGTGTTTTGAACGAACACATTCCTCGCTAATGGCGCTTTATTTCCACATGATTGCTTTTAAGAGTAATATAATACATATAGCTTTATAACGCTCAATTCCATCATACATACTGTTGGTGCTGCTTACGCAATGATCTTTGATGAGACTGGATCTTTTGACTGGATGAGATACAATCTCAGAACAAAGAAGTAGGATATACAATAGAAGTTACAAAGCACGGTCCACACCACGAGCTAAGCTCATTTAGCTTAGCTCCCATATTGCTGCTGTGTTTTAATATACTGCGGTTACACCGCCAACAGCTGCAGTCCAACCAAATAGTATAAATACGCCTCAGATATCTTTTTTTCACTTTGTATAGGCATGTGTTTGACCCCAATTATAAGTGAATATGTGCCTGAAGGTGTTAAGCACACAACAACACAAAACGCAGAGGGATCTGGCTCTCAACTACAACTGCCGGAACACACCGGTAAATGTTTAGTGACAGATTTTCAACTTGAGAGTGATTGACAGCCAGTCGGGTACTACAAAGTATCCTAACTACGCGTTATAGCTTCCTCACGATGTTTTCCTTCATCGAAAGCTCAAGCTCATTGTAGGATTCAAATAAAAGATCTTCGTCACGGCATTCAACGTCGCTATCACTGCTATCATCGCCTTATTTGAGCAAAGCTAATCAATACTAGCTTATCTCATGGTGTGCCCTATGCTTATCATGTTCAGAGAAAGCCTTTTATTTTCGAACGTTCACCTGTACCGTTACGTATGACTTCACCACGACAAACAGTTATAATAAAATATTTTTAACAAAAAAAAAAATGAAAAAAATTGATGTAGATCTATCTATACTCTAATGTACCGTTGTTATTAGAGCCTCTTGTGAAGTCAAGTGAAACTAGCTTTAGGAAACCATTATATACTAATAGCGAATTCTTAAATACTATTCACGTATACATAATAAACTATTATTTCTCACACCTTGATGAAAAGTTCACTTTTCGTCCTCGGTATGCGGGTCAAAAGTGCCCCCTTGTCTCTCGGGCAAAATACACAAATCTAGCGAGAAAAGTAGGGCATTCTCTCTTTTTACCCTAGGTGCATGCATAATATATGGAATGTATTTAATGCCTTAAATATGAATTACCTACATTCGAACCAAAAATACTGAATTGCACACTAAATAAATCAAACTGTGTATCAGTTTTATGGTTTATGCAAAACTGTTTGAACTGAATGATCATCTGTTTTCGGAATGTAAATTTAATCATTCTTTGCGACAACAAAATATGTAAATCTATTTAATTGAAAACTGACACCTATTAAACCATCCACCAACCAACCACCAGCAACCAACTCCAAATTATGATTGTTTAACTTTAATCCAAAAAGGGTTTCCATGCAGTTAAAAATATAACCACGAAGTATATGGCACTACACGCTTCTAACCTAAAGTATCCGGATCGTTTCTGAATAGGAAGAGATTTTAGAAGTTACATGTACAATGTTTTCACAACGTGTGCAAGTCAGTATTTTTGTTATGCTATTAGTATTTTTTTTTAAACATATATCTGTTGTATCAACTAGATTTCAGTTGTGAATTAGGTTTAAAAGGATATCTGGTTTTGATATACTCCTTCAGTTTTTTAGTAGATCATGTTTTGATGAATAGGTAGTTTAATTGTAGAACAGTCATTTTTAGGGTTCCGTAGCCAAATGGCAAAAAACGGAACCCTTATAGATTCGTCATGTCTGTCTGTCTGTCCGTCCGTATGTCACAGCCACTTTTTTCCGAAACTATAAGAACTATACTGTATTCTGTGAACCGCATTAAGATTTTCACACAAAAATAGAAAAAAAAACAATAACTTTTGGAGGTTCCCCATACTTAGAACTGAAACTCAAAAATATTTTTTTCATCAAACCCTTAAGTGTGGGGTATCTATGGATAGGTCTTCAAAAATGATATTGAGGTTTCTAATAAACTTTTTTTTCTAAACTGAATAGTTTGCGCGAGAGACACTTCCAAAGTGGTAAAATGTGTGTCCTCCCCCCTGTAACTTCTAAAATGAGAGAATGATAAAACTTAAAAAAATATATGATGTATACATTACCATGCAAACTTCCACCGAAAATTGGTTTGAACGAGATCTAGTTAGTAGTTTTTTTAATACGTCATAAATCGTAAACCGCAATTTACCATTCATTCAATCAACTCAAATATAAAAAAAACTAAAAAAAGTTCCAAAAACCAAGGTCTTACAGCACAAATAATGGAAAAATTCTAAAAAATAAAAAAAATTATAATTAAAGGATGTCCCCATACATACATAATTACGCCAATTAATAAAGACCTCTGAGTTGTATGGGCGCTCATACAATTTAGAGGTCTAGCTGAATTGGCACTAACCTCAAATAAGGTAAATAAATAAAATTGTGCATTTCCCGTGATGGACGAACGATGGACGAAGTTTGTACGGAGCCCTCGGTGCGCGAGTCCGACTCGCACTTGGCCGGTTTTTCTGATATGCAGTAAGTAAATTACAGGAGATTCTTAAGTTTTCGTAATTTTTTAACAGAGGTGCAATTAAAAATATCCCATAATATATTAGTATAGTGGTCAGTTATAGGTGCAGTTAACAAGTTTCATAACTAGTTTTGTTCTATCTATTCGGCTCTGAAATTTGGGAGAATAACCGCATTTAAAAATAAACGCATCAAATTGAGAATCTTCTAGGTGAGAGATATTAGATCAACAATGCAAATTTTTCAGGTAAAACGGATGTAGCGGTGCAGATAATTTCGAACTTGTACCATAACTTCCCATGGCAGCGCACTTTAGTTGTAACCCATAGTAATCAAGCGCTCAATCAGCTGTTCGAAAAGGTCGCTGAACTCGATGTCGATGAAAGGCATCTGCTACGTCTTGGCCATGGTGAAGAGGCTCTTCAGACGGATAAAGATTTCTCAAGGTAAAGGATTTATTCAACACAGATAAGTTAATGTTTGACCAGTGACCCCACTCTCACCATGGTAAGTGATGATGTGGCCGTAGGTGGTAAGCACACAAAGCCAAGAACGACGTGTAAGAACCGAAACAGACCGGTTAAAGTCAAAATGGTTCCATTAAAATTTCATTGGTATCGGACAGTGGACTCCGAAGATATACCAGATAGGAATTTGAGGTATAGTTAGGCTTATGACAATTCCATTATGAGGAAGTACCTAACTAAGGATGATCAAGGACGTTTTGGATTGGCCTTGGACTAGGAATGCATACAACGGAACTCCAAATTCAGTAATGGATATTATTATCTCATGACAAAATTTAAAGGCAAACGTTATAAAGAGTATCATTTCTGGCAATGCTATCATGGCATGGTATATCAACAACACATAACAGCTTCATCAAGTGTAGTGCCCTGTAACTTGTGCACCGTGACGGCCCAACTCTTACGGACTTTCATTCATATTTTTTCAATATTTCTGTTTCTGTACGGTTCTGTTTTATTCCGTTTCATCTAGCCGTCGTTTCCGCATTCGAAAAGCTGCCTTACTAGGTCTACCCATATTCGTAACTTAAAAGTGTTAAATAAAAATAATTTATAAATAAAAAACAACCGACTTCAAAAACTGAAAAGCGTAAAATAAATATTTTCTTCTACATCATTTTGAAGTCGGTGCCAAGTAAAACATTAAAATTACTAAGGATAACACTGGTGATGCGGATGCGGGAAATATATTTACGCAATCATGAGTACCTCCAAGGACGCAAAGGGGAGCAAAGCTTAATGTACTTACCGCTTAAGCAGCAACTTGTCCCTTCACTCCTGCGATGCGGTGATGCGGAGCAGATCCAAAGAGCTGAAGAATCTTAGTATATTATGAGATGACGTGCGGGTGCGGAAAATATGTGACAATGAATGAATACAATTTTGAATTTAGAATTTGGAAAGGAGTTGTTCGGGATTTTCCGGATCGCTTCGGGGCGACTCCTTGCCACTTAATCGGCACATACATTAAGCCCTTCATGCGTTCCCTAGCGTCCAATGGAACTTAAAAAACGGCGTAAACATACTCCCCGGCTTGAAAGTCCAGAGGATTTTCAAAGGAAAGATATACTAGGAAATGTGGGTAATGTAATGACCATACATAAAAGTTAAAGCGGATTTCAGTTTCAAAAAACTTGAAGTAACGTGTGTAATTAAAGTCTTATTTAAATTAAAGATGCGGTTAAGTTATTATTAAATTGCGTCAACATAATATGTGGAAAAGTTATAAATAATGCGAGAATATATAATATGTATGCGAATAAAATTATTGTGCTTTAATAAATGTGAAAGAATTCAAATTATTGTAATGGAAGCGGACTTAATTTTACAACTGGACGTATGAATGTACCAGTCGTAGTACGTACTAATGCTACGCGAGAGATTCCATCTTTTCCCGGGAATACTTGTTCAATAATGCCTGTGGGCGAGCGAAGCGGCGGAGTATCATCTTGATGAATGAGAACAAATATACCTGGTTTGATTGGAAAATCAGAGGTATTCCATTTTTGTTTAAATTTAACACCACGTCTGCGCGTTAAATAAATATATACAGGACCGGCGTAACAAACCCCTGTGTGTTTGAAAGCTTTAACTTCTTGTACGCGAGCATGAGGAAGATATGCCATCATAGGCGAAGGATGAGTAGGCGAGACTTTGAAGCAAAAATTGCATTGACGTATACGTTGCCGAATTATATTCCGAGCAGATATAATCCAGAAGCGGTGTCTTATTAAAGACATAAGAAGATGCGAACCAGTATGAAAATTGGAGCAGTGATAATCATCAATTATCAAGTCAGCCAAATGGTCACGGCGTGGAAAGAATATTAGATAACGATTTTCATACGGTATATTAGCGTTTGTCAAATCAACCATGTACAGTTCTTTAGTGATGATCTTAGCAGCAAAGGGAAAGCGTTTACGTTCATCGTCAGCTAGCTGACGAAGAGTCCGCATAGCCAAGAATGGACTAGAGCGGAGAGTGAAAGCCATGGAATTAAATTGTAGAATGCGAAGCGGTTCATTTTTGTTAAAGCGGTATAATAGTTTTTGAAAATTATGATATTTTTCTGATAAAAGTATTCTCAGATACAATTGCTGCACATGCGCAGTTACACTAATTTTAAAATAGCGAAACTTCAAAAGTAGTCCAAATAAAACTGTTTGTAAATTAGGACCTATATGTAACAAATCATTAAGCGATATTCCATTATCAGTTTTAGCGCTAGCATCTAAAACGACACGTGTTTTTGTTGTAGCCTTGTCTAGCCGTACAAGAGCGTGATGCGGTATGAAGTATCTTTCAGAAATAGCGGAAGAAGAATAAGGTATCTCCGACAAATAACCTTTTTCTATAGAATCGACCATTACATCGTTGTACGCTTGACGTAATGTAGGGATTGCGCTAAATTTACGTTCTAGAGCTGTGAGTCGACGTTGCGCATTAATGAAAGAATTATCTAAAGACTTAGGATCGCCTTTAAATGGTAACGAAACGATATAAGGACCACACGCACTTCTTGTCACCGTTGATGCATATAACTTTTCACAATTACGATTTTCCGGACTTATAATATTACATGACGACACCTCCTCGAGTTCCCAAAATTTCATCATATTTTTATTAAGTTCATTTACTAAAGGACCGAAGGACCAGGCAATGCCCTCAGGATTGACAGCAGGTATCTCCCCCATAATAACATAGCCAAGCGTGGTCTCGAGGGCGTGAGGTGTAGAGCGAGCGGTATCCGAAAGAACAACTGAACGAGCGAGTGGCGGTACTACTCTACCTCCAAGTAAGATAAATGCAAACATCTGAGCTCCAAGAATCGCATTTATAACTCCAGGCATATTCCAACAATCGTCAGCGAGCGGTAAATTCACGAAACTATCCATTACCGATGTGCGGATCACACGCGTAGGTAGCTGATCAGTTATATCATCGACGACAAGAAACGTCAAATTATATTGAGCGTCAGAAACGCGTGACTGGATCGTCAGCGAAACGTAACCCTTAATAGGTGTTGAGATTGACCCAACTGTTTTTAAAAAAGAATTCACAAGCGGTTGAATGTCTAATTTCAATTCATCACAACATGCGAGCGTAATAAGATTATTTTGCGACGCACTATCAATTAAGCATCTAATAATATGGCGTTTACCGTTTGTTGGAACGAATACTTGCGCAGTAGGTAAAACAATAGACGTATCTAAATGTATACCAGATGTAACTTGGTTGCTAGAATGCAACGTGAGCGAATTATTATGTTTTTCCAACGCAGCGTTAGAAACAGGCGAAGCGGTCGCGTCAGGTGCATCTGTGTGAATATGCATACACACAGCTTGCGAGCATGATGGACGCGGATTTTCAACGGCAGCGGTGCCACCACGTACATTAGTGACAGCTAAGTTAGAAGCAACACGAGTAGAGTGCCTATTCTCAAAACCTGCTGCATTATGTTGTGAATGTTGCGGAACTTGTGGTATATCAAAATGCAAAAGCGTATGATGCTTCTTATAACACGTCTTGCAAGTATTACGAGAAGCACATTTAAAAGTTGAATGTTTTGTACTCAAACAATTAATACAAAATCGGTTTTCTTTAAGATAATTAAAGCGTTCTTTAACAGACAATGCTTTAAATGCCGAGCATTCATATAAATGAATGTGTTGCGGATCTTTACAGAAAATACAAGAGAAATTATTTTCTGTAATAGCGAATGTATGCGATACCTTTGGCGTGGAAATACGCGACCGATTTTGAGTATAGGACCCATGAACGTCAGACGTACTTTGACGAACAGGAATAATTCGTTCGTAAATTTTTATGTGATGTCGTACAAAAGAGACTAAATCAGAACTTGAAGGAATATCCTTATCACGAACTGACAACTCAAAGTTTTGAACGAGTTGCGTGTCTATCTTTTTAAGAGCGAGATGCGTGAGAATAAAATCAGATAGATCGTCAATACCTAAATGTTTTAAAGCGGCTATAGAAGAATGAACCCGTTCGACATAGTAATTCAATTGAGCGGTTGAATCAGATGTAGGTTTGATATTAAGGATATTATTTAGGTACATTGACCCTAGTAGCCTCTTATCTTGATATTTACCTACTAATGAATTCCATATCGAAGCATAATTAGTTTCGTCGGGAATAATACCTGCGAAAACATTCAGAGCAGTGCCACTTAACTTTCCTACCAAATACTGTACTCGATGAGCATCGGTTAACTGCTTATTGTCATGCACGTTGGTTTTAAAGCTTTGGTAAAAAAGGGGCCAGGATTCCGGATTACCAGAAAATCCAACAAGGTCCAGGCGAGGCAGTCGGCATGAATAAGTGAATGGATCGGTTTTAGCGGAAGGCTTATCTGATGTGATTACCCGACGAGGTTCTAATAGACCTGAGCGTGTATGTTGAATATATGAGTAAAGGGTCTCGAATGCGCTCCAGTTGTTAAAATCAATAATATATTCAGGGTCCTCTTCTACTAATAATGCGTTTTGTTCATCGCATAAAGTATTGTAACTAGTGTATAATTTTTCTATATTAGAAGAAGCTGCCAAAAAATCTTGTTTACTTCTAGTGTCAATATCTGACGGACATACTTTTTTGGCAGAAATAAACAAATTGTTGAAAATGGAGAATATAGCCTCTTTTTTGGCAATTACAATTTTAATTTTTGAATCGGAAGTCATTTTGACGTTTCAAATGTGACGTGCAAAATACAAATAAAAATGAAAGAATGCTAAAATTAAGATATTATTGAACAAATAATAATAATATGAGCGAATAAGAATAATATGCGAAAGGAATAAAATGCGAATTAATTATAATTGTATGCGTTAGGGAATCTCTTACGTAGGTAGGTACTGCGTTTATTATGAAGCGACAGTTTTATAAAATATGCACAATAATATTATAAACGCAAATATATTATGAGATGTTTATTTTCGATAGCAAAGAGACCGCTAGATATATCCGGATCGATTAGGACCAAACTTTATGGTGATGCGGATGCGGGAAATATATTTACGCAATCATGAGTACCTCCAAGGACGCAAAGGGGAGCAAAGCTTAATGTACTTACCGCTTAAGCAGCAACTTGTCCCTTCACTCCTGCGATGCGGTGATGCGGAGCAGATCCAAAGAGCTGAAGAATCTTAGTATATTATGAGATGACGTGCGGGTGCGGAAAATATGTGACAATGAATGAATACAATTTTGAATTTAGAATTTGGAAAGGAGTTGTTCGGGATTTTCCGGATCGCTTCGGGGCGACTCCTTGCCACTTAATCGGCACATACATTAAGCCCTTCATGCGTTCCCTAGCGTCCAATGGAACTTAAAAAACGGCGTAAACAAACACAAAAAACAAAACAACAACAACAAAAAATTACAACGAAAAAATATTAAAACCAATCTTTCAAAAAAAAATCTCGAAATATTATCAAAAATAAATTAACCTAAAGACAACTTAACTAAATTTAGAATGTGTTTATAGATACTACAACTCGCTGAAACAAAACAAATCAAGAAAGTAACCTGAAGACCAAGTAATTTTTATGTTTTAGGTAGTTGGCACCGACTTCAAAATGATGTAGTAGAAAATATTTATTTTATGCTTTTCCGTTTTTGAAGTCGGTTTTTTTTTATTTATTGATACGCCAGTACGTACATAAAAGGACCTGTGGTCGTTATTTTAGCTTTAATTTACTATCGGTGTCATCAATATACCAAAAGAACAATAAAAATAAGATATTGTATTTCTTAAAGTGTAAATTAAATTTATTACACCTGCCTACTATAAAATACTAGAAAATAGAACTTATGAGACTTTAATAGTCGTCTCACGTCAACACAAATGCGTAGAATTATTAAATAGAATGTGTATCTACTTATACACATAGATACTTAACTAATTTATCTTCAATAGGTATGATATAAATAACGAGAACTAACTATACTATGTTAATAAAATAGTTGTTGTTGTCAACAAATGTTGACCGTTATTGAGATATTTGAAAATTTAGTATTTTCTCAAAAAATCCCGAATTCCAACGTTCAAGTCAAATTAGAAAAAAAGTACGCAACATTTTTTTTCTTTGGTACTCACCCAACATGCCAATACTTTTTTAAAACCAATAAAATAATGAAATTTTGCAATGGCTTCGTGACAATATCTTAAATCGCGTATCACTTTGAATTATTTCTTTACTAACTGTCCCCCGCGATTTCACCCGCGTTCCCGAGAAAAAAAGTAGCCCATGTTCTTTTCCATACCATAGGCTATCGGCGTGCCAAATTTCATCGCGATCGGTTCAGCGGTGTAAGCGTGAAAAGGTAACAAACAAACAAATAAACAAACAAACTCACTTTTGCATTTATATTATTAGTTAGGAAATTTAGGATTATATTATAAATCTTGTTCAAATTGTGCCCCCCTATTTCTTATGCATTTTTTACATCTACGCCGGATTTCGGTCTAAATGACTCTTGATGTGAGATTATTTCTCATATTGCTGGCTGCATCGATTATTCGCTGCCTTAAAATTTCTTGCGATGATATAGGGCCTGTCAGATTCTCGTAAACTAAGGCCTTCATGTGCCCCCAGATGTAAAAGTCCACGGGTGTAAGATCTGGGCATCTTGCCGGCCACGGGATCGGACCTCCTTTGCCAATCCATCTGTTTGGAAATGACTCGTCTAGCCACTGCCGCACAGATTTTTGGAAGTGCGCTGGACATCCATCGTGCTGATAAATCATTTGTTGCCTCGTCTGTAGCGGTACGAACTCTAACAGAGAAAACAATTCCCCTCGTAGGAAGTTTTCATAATGTTGACAAACAGTCACTTTGACACAGTTCTAATGGTTAAAGACAAAGTGTGCCCAGAAGTTGTAGCTACTTGGAGAACATTAAAAGAAAAAAACTACCAGGAAAGTCGAGCACGACCATTCCCAAACCCTACCGGAATTTGCCAATCTATTATCACAACATTGTCGGTGCATGGACACGTTTTGTGTTAAAATAATTATAAATGTTATTTTATTAAATTGCGACCTGTTCTGTTTCTAAGAGTAATTCTTCAGAAGTAGAGAGCTTTTTTTTAACATTCTTACCTCATTAGATAGCTAAATAGGTGAGGAAGTTTTGTTAGATTTTGTACACTTCTTACTCCGTTACTTTTTTTTTAATTGGCATTTTAATCAATAAGAAAATAAATAAATAATTCAAAGTGATACGAGATTTAAGATATTGTCACGAAGTCATTGCAAAATTTCATCATTTTATTGGTTTTAAAAAAGTATTGGCATGTTGGTACTCACCACCAAAAACAAAAAAACAAAAAAATGTTGTGCTTTTTTTCTAATTTAACTTTTAAAGTTGTAATTTGGGATTTTTTGAGAAAATTCAAAATTTTCAATTTTCTCAGTAACGGTCAACATTTGTATAATACAATACAGGGTTCATTTCGTAGCTTACAGTCTCTACTATCACGCCCTTAAAGGAATGTATAGAATTACAAGTAACCCTGTATATACATATTTTTTATCCCTTTTCCTGCAAGCTGTCTCCACGACATTTAGCTGGATTTTGAGTATTTGCATTAGGACGTGTTTGTAGCAAAATCCAGTGATTTGCCCAAGTATATCATAATATCTACATTTCCATTAGATCTTGTGGCGCTCGTCTCCTTAGTCTTTTGAAAGTTGTACCAGGTTTCTTTTCCATTAGGTTCCTAGCAAGTTGGTTTGGGTGGTTTTGCATACGCTTGTGATAAGTTTGCAGTGAATCGGCCACTTCCCTCTTTACAGTTTTTATCCCTAGTTCTCGATGCAGACGGTCGTTTTTAATGTACCATGGAGCACTGGTAATCATGCGAAGCGTTTTGGATTGGAAACGTTGCAGTATTTCGAGATTCGAGTTTGAAGCTGTACCCCACAATTGCACCCCGTATGTCCAAATCGGTTTAAGTATGGCTTTGTACAATAGAAGCTTATTTTCTAATGATAGTTGGGACTTTCGATTTATAAGCCAATACATGTTTCTCAGTTGTTGGCCAAGAGACTTTCTTTTTGTGAAGATGTGTTTGGTCCAAGTGAGTCGTCTGTCTAGGTAAATTCCTAAATATCTGACGCTGTCTGACTGCGGGATCCTTACTTGATTTAATTCTACTTCAGGGCATGTGTCGCGCCTTAGTGTGAAGGTCACATGCACGGACTTCGATTCGTTTGCCTTTATCCTCCAGTCCTTCAGCCATGTGGATATGTTGTTTAGACTTGTTTGGTTTTTAGAGATGAAGGCAGATGAAGTTATATCAGCTGCTAGAATTACTGTGTCATCAGCATATGTGCCAGTAGTTACATTGTCTGCATTCGGTAGATCATATGTATAAATCGGATACAATAAGAGACCCCTATAAAGCTGCCCTGAGGGACTCCTGCTTTAATCTTATAAAGGTTAGTCACGCTGTCACCATGTTTTACGTAGAAATGTCTTTCCTAGAGGTATGATTTTATAAACTTACTACTTAACGTAGTTGATGGGTAGATTATTGAGTACTTTGTAGAGAAGTCCAGCGTGCCACACCCTGTCAAAGGCTTGTGATATATCCAAGAATACTGCTGAAATATATAGTTTCTGTTCCAAAGCATTGTTTATTTGTTCCACTAACCTGTGTACTTGCTCTATCGCACCATGACCTTGCCTGAATCCGAACTGATGCTCAGGGATTAGATTGATTTCAGTCAGTTCCACCATGAGCCTCTTTAGAAAAAGTTTTTGAGGACCTTAGAGAGAAGAGGTAAAAGGCTAATAGGACGGTAGGATTTTACATCGGAGGGATCTCTTCCTGGCTTCGAAACGCGAATTATTTCTGCCACCTTCCATTGAGGTGGAACAAAGTTTCTCCAGAGGGCAGAGTTATAAAGCTGTGTTAAGAATTTTATTCCCTTGGTTGGTAACTAGTTAATTCTCTTAAAGTTTTTGCTGTGATGAGATCGTATCCTGGGGCTTTATTATATTTAAATTCTTTATAGCCGCTTTTACTTCAGTTTTTGTAAATCTCATAGTAGGCAGATCTAACTGGTGAGGTACATTTAGAAGTGTTGATACTGTTTCATCTTTTGTTGAACTTAAGCCCTCGTGTGCAGTAATAACTTCAGATAAATGTTTTGCAAATGTTACACTTTTGTCTTGGTCACTTTTGGCCCAGCTGCCGTCGTCTTTTTTTATAGGAGGTTGGTGGATAATTGGTCTTTTCAGCTTTTTAGTCGCTTTCCAGAGACTATAGTCTGTTGCTTGTGTGGCGTCAATATTTTGTAGATATATTCCTTTGCCGAAGTTTCTATTGAATGTGAGGGCATCCTTTAGTTCTGAGGCGAGTTTGTTAAATTTTGTTTTATTTGGTGGGTATTGTGTGGTTTGCCATATTTTCTTGCCTGTCGCTTCTTCTTTAGTAGTTCGAGAATGGATTTGGGATGGATGCATGTCTTCTGTGTGTTCAGTAAGGTTAGGAGTGGACGCCCATTCTGCTTGTTGTATGCAGTAGTTGAATAATTCCACGGCTTGGATGACTTCAGAATCAGATGTCAGTGGTATTTTGCAATCTAGTAAGTTTTCTACTAACTCTGTGAAGTATGGCCAATTTGTTTTTCTGGTATGTAACTTGCAGCTTCTTGTATGCCGTGTAGCTTTACAGCTTAACAGTACGACTACCGGGGAGTGGTCCGAGGTTAGATCGTAACAGGAGTAGCAACTCAAGTTAGGACCGGAGTAGCAGCTCAAGTTAGGATCGGGTACTCCTTTCGTGACTACGAAATCATCCAAATCAGGTTTTTTGTTCGTGCCAGAAGGCCAATAGGTTGGTTCACCGGTAGACGTAACACCGAGTTGCAATCTCTCAATCGATTTCAGCAGCGATTTCTATATATAACTCATAAATTATTCTTAGTTAGCCATTAAATTGGAATTTAAAAAAATCTATTAATATATACCTATATATAATAAAAATTGTATCCAACAGATACGGACGAGTGAACTACGTGCTCACCAAGCGTCTTGAGTTGTTAGATTTGGTGGGTCAACTGCAACGTACCTTGGAGGCAGGTGGTGATGCCGGGGCCACCTGTGAATTGGCGCACCACTTCCACGTTTATCATGTCAAACCTCGCTGGCAAACTTTCTGCGATAAGTGCGCACACGATCAGGTAAGGTAGAAATAAATCAAGGATGTAATATATTTATTCAATTTTGGCCCTAAGAAAGAAACATCAAAGTCTACTTCAATACCCATAGTCAATACTGAAGCTACCACCGGTTCAGAAATTTACTTTCCCTGAGAAGTAGGTACTATTCATTTTATGCTGGAAAGGCCTTGCAATTGTCAAGAGTTGTACGTGCGGTCAGCAACATAGTTAAGTAGCTGAACAGGAACAAAAAAACACCTGTACACAATAATTATCTAAATTTATTAATTTCATGACCATCATCATCTCAGCCGCAAGACGTCCACTGTTGGACATAGGCCTCCCCTAAGGATCTCCAATAGGACCGGTCTTGGCTAGTTTGCATCTAGCGTTTTATTAATTGATTGCATAGAAATTAATTTATATTTGAAATCTTAGAAAATAATGCAACGAATAAAATTTTCATATATAAATGAACTAAACGCCCTCTTTATTATGGGCGTTTATTATTCAGTCTATTATATTGAAACAAAAAAAAATGTTTTCAAAATTAAAATAATTTCCAAGTCTAAATAAATAAAATTATTTATTTCGTTTATAACGTGTATTTAACTCGTGGAGTTCTATGTTACCATTACGTTATTTTTAGCATATTCACAATTTGCTATTAGTTTAATTACGTCTAGGTACATTAATTTTTGTAGACAAAACCGCATACGGAACAAAAAATATAACTACTCATCAAAGTATATTTAGTGTACAAGAGTAAAATATTTCCGTTTGTTACAGAAAAAATCTGTAGAGACAATCAGCAACGAATTTCCTTTCCATAATTTTTTCACGGATGCGCCGAAACCACTGTTCCTTGGTAAAACGTACGAGGAAGACATGGAGATAGCGAGAAGTTGTTATAGGTAAAAATATTTTTTGTGTCTATTTAGAACGGATTGAGGTGAATGACTGAAGATGTTGAAGGATTTGAATATAGCATGTGCCAAGTTCATTGACCACCTTATGCTCAGTTAATTTTAATTTTCTAGATACATCGATCATATTTTTGAAGAATTAGAAGAGTTCCGGGCTTTCGAACTGCTTAGATCTGGACTTGATAGATCTAAATATCTTCTTGTAAAAGAAGCTAAAATTATTGCTATGACGTGCACACACGCTGCTCTTAAAAGATCAGAATTAGTACAGATGGGTATGTAAATTACAATACAGTACAATACCATGCATATATTCTTTATTATTGACACTACAAAACAGTAGTTACAAATTATAAAAATATGTGAGTAAAAAAAATTATAGTGATAACAATGTTTGGCCCTATCGCTGAAGCGACTTCTTCCAGGCAACCTAGGGTAGTATGATACATTTATGACGGCTAGTTTTACACAAATACATAAACTATAATTACCTATAAGATTAAGGCAACTAACATTGTGGAAAAACTGTATCAAAGACACCACATATTATGCATTCGTCGCAGAAGTTTATCTCAATCTATTCTGTATTGTCATGGCGCCATTATTCGTGACCTGGATGCTGGATAACAAAACGGATTCATTTGCAATTTAAATATACCCACTGGGTCGTCTGGCTTGAGACATAAGACACTGTCTTACTTTTACCATATTTGTCGATACTTTTACCATATTTGTCGATACTTTTACCATATTTGTCTTTATTACTCGTTAAAATGTTTACTTTGGCCTTGATTTGAGATGTTGTTAAACTGCAACCTCCAATCTAAAGTCAGAAGGAATATATGAAAATCAATTGCAGGTTTTAAATACGATAACATTCTTATGGAGGAGTCCGCTCAAATACTTGAGATTGAGACCTTCATCCCGCTCCTTCTGCAGAACCCTCAGGACGGACGCTCAAGACTGAAGCGATGGATAATGATCGGAGATCACCATCAGCTGCCGCCGGTTGTCAAGAACA
This sequence comes from Tetheella fluctuosa, assembly GCA_951216915.1. Classification (NCBI taxonomy): domain Eukaryota; kingdom Metazoa; phylum Arthropoda; class Insecta; order Lepidoptera; family Drepanidae; genus Tetheella; species Tetheella fluctuosa. The sequence goes on along the minus strand of OX578231.1, from coordinate 5,254,980 downwards.
TGGCTTTCCAGAAATACTGTAATATGGAGCAGAGTTTGTTTACTAGAATGGTTAGACTAGGCGTGCCATACGTTGAACTAGATGCTCAGGGTCGTGCCAGGCCGAGGTATGTGGTATTTTTACTCCAACATCCAATGTTTTTTTTTCAGCATTACACTCATATTAGATTTGGAAGATAAATGCACATGCTTGTAGGAGACATGTTATGATAATGCACTTATTTTCCCACGAATTCGCTCGCTTTTAGCAAAGGGTGATTCTTATTTAATATTTGGTGTATAATATATTGTATCCTTCTCGTGACATGACAGAACAAACATCAGAATTATATTTCCCACTATATATATATTATCTCTATGCTTTACCACAATCCACCTAAGTGATGATGTGGCCGAAGGCGGCTAGCAAACAAAGCCTTGCGACACAACACATTGGTATGTGGTTGACGATAGGTTTTCTACTAAAGTGTGGTAGCTAGCTAAACGGATTCTTCAATTTACCCTACCACCTTGCCTTGATTTCTTTCACCGAAAGCACAAACTCATTGCAGGATTCGAACACACGACCATAGTCACGGCATCCGACATCACTATCACTAACCTATCATTGCCTTGAAATTAACTCAATACCAGACTAATAATGTATGTGCCTAACTGAAACGTTATATTTTTAAATCAACTGCGTAACTCCAAAACAACTTGTTGAAAAAGCCAGTTATTTTTTTTACTTAGAAATGAATTGCGATATTTTGGGAGTAAGAATAATAATATGTTCTACCTACAGCGTCTGTTATTTGCAACGGGTGAATCAATAATGAGTGAAGAGGGAATCAAAAAATAGACTTTATAAATAGGTTTGGAACATAAACGTTCATTCTCAGAATACGTGGATTACGAAGGAAAATAGATACGCCTTAAGTTCAGTGTATACTGACGCATTTTACCAGAACAGAGCTGTGTACTGTCACTGTCTGACACTAGACAACTCTGATGACATAAAGGACAAGTTCTATGAAGAACTTTGCCAATGTCTTGACAGCATTCGCCCGAAAGAACAGGTATTACTGTTGGGCGACTTCAATGCCAGAGTTGGTCGTGACTATGAGGCCTGGCCTAAAGTCCTGGGCAGGCACGGAGTCGGTAACATGAACTCCAATGGTCAGTTGCTACTAAGTCTTTGTGCTCAATACAAACTTGCGATAACAAACACTATGTTCAGACTTCCCGCTAAGCATAAGACTACATGGATGCACCCGCGGTCCAAACACTGGCATTTGATTGATTATGCTGTCGTACGACAAAAAGATTTTAGTCAAGTCCAAGTCACCCGCGTTATGCGTGATGCACATTGTTGGACTGACCACCGACTTATTGTCACCAAGCTGCGACTTCACCTTCATCAGCCTCGAAGATCCAAAACTAAGAAGCCTGCATCTTTAAACGTGGATAGGCTAGCTGATCTCGAGGTTAGGCAAAATTATGCCGATATCTTAGCTGAAAAGTTGTTGCCTTTAGCCAGTGAGACCGGAAGTGTTGATGCTGACTGGGGGACGTTGACTTCTCATCTGTTAGACACTGCCATACATACTTTGGGTCTGAAAGGCCGACGTAATGAGGACTGGTATGATGAGAATGATGGGGTTCTCACGACAGCAATAAAAAAACACCGAGATCTCTTGCGACAGCATAGTCGGCAAGGTGTGGGCGTTGCGCTGGTCAAAGCAAGTGACCTGCAATTGCGTAGGCTGTCTCGGCAACTTAAAGACAAGTGGTGGCGGGACAAAGCTTGTCACATGCAGTGGCTTGCGGACACAAACCAGCTTGGGGAGTTCTACTGTGAGGTTCGTAAGTTGATTGGTACTTCCTACCGTGTGAGGGTGCCTCTTAGGTCTGCCGATGGTGAGCACCTCTTGACAAGTAAGGAGGATGTGCTAAAGCGTTGGGCAGAACACTTTAACACATTGCTCAATGTTGATCGATCAGCTGATCTACATCACATCAACTTGATGACACAACTTCCTCTTGCTACCGAGCTAGACGAGCCCAAGTCGCGTGAAGAAGTTGTCACTGCCATCAGACAGCAGCAGAACAAACGGGCGGTTGGTGTTGACCTTATACCAGGAGAGTTGTTGAAGTATGGCGGTGAGGAATTGCACTCATTGGTATGGAAACAATTTGCTCATATGTGGGAGGAAGAGCGAGTCCCAGATACTTTTAGAGTGTCTCGCATTAGTGCCCTCTACAAGAATAAGGGAAACCGTTCAGACTGAAGTTTCTACCGAGGTATTTCCTTATTGTCAGCCCCTGGAAAGGCTTTTGCCAGAGTACTCCTAAACCGCCTTAGAACCTTATCTGAAAGGATCCTACCTGAGACCCAGTTTGGCTTCCGAACTGACCGAGGCACATGTGAAGCAATATTTTCCGTTCGTCAACTGCAGGAAAAAAGTAGGGAACAGGGTCGACAGCTCTACTTCTGTTTTGTTGACTTGGAGAAGGCTTTTGATAGTGTGCCTCGTGAAGCCCTTTGGATGGTGCTGTTGGAGCTAGGGTGCTCGGAGAGGTTTGTCAGACTTTTAAGACTCCTGCACGACGACATGCAATGCTGCGTTACCATAGATGGGCAACAGTCTGAGTTTTTCTCCGTTACCTGTGGGGTGAAACAAGGGTGTGTTTTAGCACCCACACTGTTCGCGTTGTACTTCGCAGTAGTAGTCGGGGAGGTTTTGCAAACCTCTTCCGAAGGTGTTCGCATCCGCTTTCGCACGGACGGTAATCTTTTCAATGTGGCCAGACTCAAGGCGCGTACTAAGGTGACGTACGCAATGATCACCGAGATCATGTATGCCGACGACCTGTGCTTTTTAGCAGAATCCCCAGATGGACTTCAGCAGCTGATATCAAACCTCCACCATGCTTGTTGCAAGTTCGGCTTAAAGATCAGTGTTATGAAGACGGAAGTGATGTCCTTAGATATTCATGGTCATGAGACACTGCCGATCAAGCTTGGTGAGGATATGCTGAAGCAGGTTGAAAAGTTCCGCTATCTGGGGAGCACTATAACTTCCAAGTGTGACTTTGATGCCGAGATCAACAGCAGGATTAGCGCTGCTGCTGCGGCATTTGGGAAACTGTGTCCCAGGGTTTTCTGTTCACACGACTTGAGGCTGGCCACCAAGATTTCTGTATATATGGCGATTGTGCTGCCAAACCTTCTTTATTCCTCTGAAACATGGTGTGTGTAGCGCCGCAATATACGCGCGCTGGACCGTTTCCACCTGAAATGTCTACGTAGCATCATGAAGATCAGATGGTCTGATCGTGTGCGAAATACCGAAGTTCTGCGACTAGCCAATGTTGGTGGAATTGAGTCCTACCTGATGCGTCGGCAGCTTCGGTGGTGCGGACACGTCTCACGGATGTCGGATGAGCGAGTGGCGAAGCGCATCTTTTATTCTGAGCTAAAGGAGGGCAAGCGAAAACAAGGCGGCCAACTTCTCAGGTATAAAGATGTTCAGAAGCGACATATGAAAAGGTGTAAGATCGAGCCATCTGAATGGGAAGGATTGGCAGCACAGCGCCCTGAATGGCGTGGGCTTGTACAGAGGCAAGTACGCGATTTTGAGGAACAGCGCAAAACTGACCTCGACGCCAAGCGCGACGAGTTAAAAGCCCGTCCACCCACGCCCATTTATTTTAATTATGTGGATGGTGTGCTCACGTGCGCTCAGTGTGCGCGGGGGTTCACTAGTAAGATCGGCTACATTAGCCATTTTCGGGCTCATCAGCGTCGTACGGACTAAGAGTCAAAGTGGTCGCCATGATCGAAAACGGTCGGATAGGATCAATATTATATATTACAATTTATACTATGTAGGTGCCTACCTACCTTGCTGTTCTGTTTACTAAATATACTTTTATAAGATCTATATGTACCTAACCATAACCGCAAGAAATAATTGAACTATGAATATATAGCTGTCCCCCGTTTTCTCCATACCATAGGCTATCTGCGTACCAAATTTCATCGCTGCGATGCGCTGCTCTGAATTATGTCACCTAACAGTCTAAGCGTTGTCTAAGTACACTTTCTCATAAAGTCATAAACAATATTTTAATCTTTTATATATACATACATATTATAAAACTGTACATTGAATATATTTACCAAACACAACCGAAGCCACTATGATGTACTTAGTACGTCTAAAATTTAAGACAACATAAATTAAAGGAAAGTTTAGTTAAAAAAGATAACTCACCATCTCTGTTACTTATATACACTGTCATTATATATTGCTCGTAAGCTAGTAAAGTCTACATACTGGCGATACTTTTCCTTGTTTATATAAAGTATTTAAGACAGCCCTCTATATTTCTAAAAGACCTATGCACTCGATGTGATACACGAAAATAAATATCACTACTTTACATGTGCCTAAGGTAAAAACATTCTTCGATTTTATGTTTATTGGAACTTAGGTTATATCCACATATTCTTCCAGCATTTGCAACCTATACCGTTGGCGTTACCTGGCGCTTGGCGATCTTGGTCACGTAACCCGTTTGCCCGAGTACCGCGCGGCAAATGCGGGTCTACGGTTTGACTTCCAGCTGATAAACGTAGATGACTTCAATGGAGCCGGGGAAACGGAACCCAGCCCTTACTTTTACCAGGTAAGTTAGTCAATCATGAAATACTAGAATATTTTGTGTCAACACCGATATTTTAATATGTCACACATTGCCATAAAAATAACATTCGTTTAAATATATAGTAATCTATATATATAAAAAGTAGCTTCCGCCCCGCGGTTTCACCCGCATTCCCAAGGAATCTAATATTTTCCCGGGTAAAGTAGCCTATAGCCTTCCTCGATAAATGGGCTATCAAACACTAAAATAATTGTTCTATTCGAACCAGTAGTTCCTGAGATTAGCGCGTTCAAACAAACAAACTCTTTAGCTTTATAATATTATATTATATTTTATAGTATAGATGAATCCCTATTTCCCTTGGTGCCGCCATAACTTGAGAACGATTTTACCGATTTCATGAATCTTTTTTTAAAAAATTTCTAACTCTGCAGAAGCTTTTTACGGAAAAAAAGAAAATTGCACAGAAAATTGGAAAATTCGGGAAAAACTGAAAGTATGGGATTTTTGTATGAAATTAAAACACTGATATTTTTGCGTTAGATAGGCAGTTTATTGAGGAATATAGGCTACTTTTTATGTTGAAAACGCAGGTGAAACCGCGGGGGGCAGCTAGTAAATATCGTAATAGTAAATATAGCCTATATTCTTATTATTTTATTATTGTTGCCCTGAACAATAATAAAAAAAACCCTGCTGACATTCAATAATAATATATTAAAATATCGCTATTGAAAAAAGTAATATTTAACTAGAAAAATAAATTGTGTGATTACATTAAATGAACACGTTGCGTTATGATAAGTAATAATTTTGCTGCTATTTATATTATTTCTATTAAAAAAATATTCAATAAATAATTTCCATGCCTTTAACTGAATTTGCTCCCGAATCTCCTAAGTACCTATCAGTTCTGATGCCCGAGCATGTTGAGTAGAGTTGGTAAGAACTCAGCCATAATGTCTTATGTACGGCTAACATATTAAAAGTTATAGACTTTAATCTATTATCTATTTCAGAAAGATACGGTACGAAATATACGTAAATGCTAGATGATCTTTCCATAGATTCTTTTGCATTCGATAGGTACTTTTACATTTGATTTGCTTACGAAAGATTGTTTACGTTTTTTTTTAATGTTTCGTTTCAAAACGAGGTTTATAACAAAAATCACATCATTATTTTGGAAGGTTGACTACCTTTTTCATCAGACCATAAGTACCAACAAGGTTGGCAATGGGCGTAGCCAACTGCGATGGAGATATAAAATCTTGTTTGTACCAAAATAGCCGAAGGTACCGCTGCGCTGGCCTTCAAAAAAAATCGTAGCTGTGTCTCTCTCAAACTATTGACTTTTAAATAAAGACGTTTGCGAGATCACATCTGAGAGTCTCAAGTTAGCACAGGCCAGGGTCCCGCAGGCGAACACGACTTATTTTTTGCTTCTAATACTATAACCCACCAGGTTTACTATAAATAATCTTATTAAACTCGTAAGGTAACCAACCATCACACGGACTTTGAAACCGCTGCGACGAAGGGTCCCGTTGGGCATACGGACACACCTACATATACGTAGCCTATAATGCTCTGAATACATTTAAATGTATTCAAGTAGACCCGCATATAATTTATGCTCCAGACTGTATTGTAGATACCTTATCGTCTTACTAACAAATGTGCTGAAGGTGCAACCAAAATAATCGTGTATTAGACATTTTTCAAAGGCAATGTTTTGTGAACCCATCAATAAAAGAATTTTACTTGTTTGAAAAGATATACTTAATTATGTGCGTTTTCACGCAAAAAAATATTTTTATGAACGGCTTTTAAGACTAATTCAATCTTTCCATAGCGTTTTTCGAAAATATACGATAGATTTATTTTCAGACATGGATCTAGAAAAAAAGGCGGACAGATGGCCGCTATGAAACTATTGAAGCACCAAAATGGTGGCGACGTAACTTTGTGTGTGTGTGGTTCGGAGCGTAATGGCGGGCGGCCGGCTTAGTGTGGTGTGAATGTGTGCGTGCCGGACTTATATGTATTTAAGCGAGCTGGCTTACTGTGGGTGCGTCAGTAATAGTTTTATGAGGTGGCATCCGCCTTTGTTTCTAGATCCATGTTTTCAGATCCATTACAACTGTTATTATGTACCTAAGTATTTTATTTAATGCATTTTTCTAACAATATACAGGGTGTTACAAAACTACCCGTAAAGCTGAAAGGAGGTTAAATGGGGCCTTATAACTAGTCCATTCACAATATTTAAGAACCGTAGTAACGCTGTATAACATACCCCAAAAAAATAAAAAAATATTATTATTTTCACTGATGTGCAAACCCTATTTCCGTAAAAATAAAGAGTAAACTACGCAGAATGTACCTACATTTCTACCTAATTCGCGGAACGACAAAAAAAATAACCGTAAATTGACAACATTTTTTTTTTCCAACTTGTCATTTTTTGAAGCCAGTACTTGAGTATAATGACTTACCTCAATAGGTAGCAAACATTTATGAATTAAAAATAGAAAAACTATTAAAGTAGACAATTATTAGATAAAATAGGTACGTAGGCCTTTCTGTTATATAATCTGTTTCCCTGACATGACAGCTTACTAGGGTTGACAAAATTTTTGGCTTTGATAATTAATTATATTTTTTACGGGGTATTTTGTAACACGTTGTATAATGGTCTCAAAGAAATTGCACTCCAAAGACCAAATTTTAGAAATATAACAACTTGTGATAATTACTATAATAATGATGGTATTATGTATAACATTATATCATTGCTATATAAAGTCCAAACGGCCAAAAGTAATTGATGGGAATATTCTACAAATAACGTATTTATAATTATTTTGATATACCTAAGCAAGTCGATGGATGTTAGGCGACAGTGCTGTGTCACGTAAACCGTGTGTCCGATTACGACTGTTCATTAATTTTGAAATTGTCCCGTCGCCAATAAAATATTGATGAGTGGCAAATTATATCAAAATTTCCTAGAATTTACGACTAATTTGCAAGTTCTACACATAACTTTGGTTGCACGTAATTCCCTCCAAAAACATAGGTACACTTTTAGACAATAATACTTTTCGGGTGGCCATCTCCCTTCGTTTAGGGGCTCCCTGTCAGGTCGCACATCGGTGTCAGTGTGGTGACACAGCAGACCGCTTGGGACACCACGCCCTTGCGTGTGTCTCCAGTGCAGGACGTGTGCCCCGTCATAATTCTCTCAATGATATCATCCGTCGGACTTTAACCAGCGTCAGTGTGGCCGCCACACTCGAGCCCCGTGGCCTCATGAGAGACGATGGTAAGAGGCCCGACGGAATGACTCTCATGCCCTGGAAGTTGGGATGACCCTTGGTTTGGGATGCCACCTGCGTTGATACCTTGGCGCCGTCTCATCTTCAAGGCACATCAGAGAGAGCCGGCTCCGCAGCAACATCAGCGGAGTGCCTCAAGCGGCGCAAGTATACACATCTCGACAGAGGGTACTTGTTTGAGCCGTTTGGGGTAGAAACTCTCGGCCCGTGGGGGCCAGGGGCACACAGTATATATAAGGACTTGGCGGAGCGGTTAAAGGAACACACGCGTGACCAGAACGCTGGCTTTTATTTCGGTCAACGGATAAGCTTAGCTATCCAACGTGGAAATGCAGCCAGCATTCTGGGCACGCTCCCATTTGGTGACGGTCTTCCTTTTTAGTTGTTAGTGTTACCCTTTAAGTAATTGTGTGTTGTAGTAATCAAGATCCGATATTTCAAATGAAACAATGTTTACGTAAAATCACCAAAACTACGAATATTCTCGTTTTGTTGCAGAATTTGGCCGAAGCCGAATATGTTGTGGCTGTCTTCATGTATATGCGTTTGCTGGGCTGGCCAGCTGAGCGCATCTCCATCCTTACCACATACAATGGACAGAAACACTTGATACGAGACGTGATCGACAAGAGATGTGCTGACAACCCCCTTATCGGAAGACCACACAAGGTATATTATATTATACACTCAACTGTTTATAAAGTTGAATCGGGCTTTTGTATGGAACCTATTTTTGACTATGACTGCGTAAAAGACCAGTGAACAAAAAGCGTTTTGAACCTCACCAAAGTATATCTTAACCTCCTTATTAAGTAATAGCAGAACTCCTAAATTAGTTATATTATAATCTGAGTCATCGGTAATACAAGTAGGTAATTATGTAGCTATTTCATATAAACATGTTAAAATATTATAAGGTGTGGCGGTTAAAATAAATTTATATCAGGTTATTAATTAAGTATAGAATCACGAGTTTGGATGACGCCAGCTATAGGTACAATTAATATCGTACAATCTTAGTGTGTGTAATCCGCGTACAAAATGTCACTAATGAGATCATTCTATGACAGAGCTGGTGATGCAAATAAGTGGTTCATTGTTAAACGTATTAACTATATTTTATTATTAAGCATTAACTCAAGCTACTAGCAAGGTAAGTATTCAGTAGCTAAAGTAGTTATTTTTTTGCAAATATTGTAAAGGTATCTCGACTTATCTATCGAGTTATTTATCGAATATCTTTTATCAACCCTCCAAAATTCCTAATATCGCCTTTATTAGAACGCAGAGGGACGGTGAGGCAAAATTAAATAAAATACGATTCCAGCAGAGGAATAATGATGAAGCCATGATGAAGCTAATTAGGTTCGTTTTTGGCGAGCTGTTGGCGAGAAGCGACACTACGGACCCGAAACCTCCCGGAAGCTGCTCCTGTGCCCCCGCCTCCGAGTGGAGCGCGAAAGCTATATGCTCAAAAGGGCTTCAGTAGATCTGCGTATGACGGGAAAACCCGCTCACGAGTTTGGTCGCGATGATGAAATCGGTGCACACCTCTCGATACCCTTAGCTGTGGGCTGGGCACCAATGTTGGTCCAATTTTCACCTTCGTTTCGGTGATCTTTTTTGGCTCATTCAGATAGCGACTACTGCGACTAGTCATCGTCTACCAGGATCATCAAGATTGAGACATTAGATTCGTTGTCTTATTTAACTATCTATATATTAAAATATCGTTATTGTAAAAATATTCCTGTATAAAACGGGCTATTGTCGTCCTAATGAAAACACGACTTGTTTTACCCGACTGTTTATAGCATGTATTTGTACCGCTTTTTACGACCTTTATTTCAAAGCTGCCTATCTCATGTCTAGGTTACGACAGTTGACAAGTACCAAGGTCAACAAAATGACATAGCTCTGGTGTCACTAGTGCGAACTAAAGCGGTGGGACACGTGCGTGACCTGCGCAGGCTCATCGTCGCCGCCTCTAGGGCGCGCCTTGGCCTTTACATCTTTGCCAGGGCCAACCTCTTCCGAAACTGCTTCGAACTACAGCCGACTTTTAATCAGGTATTTTTTAGGATTCTTCTTCGTCTATTTCATGCGTATGTGTAATAAATATTGTTCTTTAAAAAAAATAAAAATTATGAATAGTCTAACTCTAACGCACTTTTTCATTTGCTGAGAAGAGCTGGCAATTAATTCAGCAATTACTCTTTTCAAAACAACCTAAGATTCATTACATAAGCTTTACATTCTAGTCTCACTGGCATCGATCATCATCATCATCAAAAAAAAACAGAGTGTCTTTAGGTAAATCCTGACTATGTTTCGTCGTCCAGTTGGTAGAACGTCCGCTTGAGTTGGAGCTGGTCCCGGGCGAGCGCTACCCGGCCCAGCGCGGCGCCGCGGCGGCCGTGCCGGACGCGCTGGGCCTGCGCGTGCGCGACATGCCGCACATGGCGCGCTACGTGTACGACATGTACCTCGATAAAGTGCAAGAGTGCAACCAAAACTACCAGGTAATTATAAGCTTCTATTTTTTTTTCTCTTCCATACCAAAATTAACTGTATATCATAGCCAGAGCATGTTGGGTATTGTTAATGCTATTAATATTATTTTATTTGATGGCAATACTAAAATACTAAAGGGATACTAAAATTGGTGCATGACTGAAGTCGACGGTCACAAAACAACCCACCCTTAAGCTACGTCGTATTATAATTGGTTGGTTGGTTCGAGATAGCGTCAGCTGGTTGACAAGAAGGTAGGTAGACGGTACACTTGATAATAAGTGGTCACCGCCTATGGACATTTGCAATACCAGGGGATTGGCGATTTGTTGTCGATCTTAAACTTGTTCTTCCAACGTCGTCAGTATTACCTGTAGTATCAAAGAGTTTGAGTTTTGGCACTAATTACGGAGAATACGGTGCAGTGTAACGACGCCTTAGTGCGTTAATTACAAAAATAAATTATCTTATAAGGCAAGATAAAATGTAATTATTTGAATTGCAGAACACAAGCGGGGTTTGGTCAGCTCCGGGCACAGAGCGCGCCGCGAGGACCTTAGAGCCCGAGCACTTCGTCCCGACGCACCCCGGCGCCGCGGCCGACAGCGACGACGACGCCGACGACACTGAGCCCACACTACAACCTACATTCAAACCTACCGAAATCGTTAACGAGATCGAAGACACACCAGACAGTTAAGCTGGACCTTGTCTAATTTTAAGTGTATTTTAATAAAATTAGCGCTATAAGTTCAGTACTGGTTTTATTTTCTTAATTAAACATTTAAAGAATATTATTCAGAATTACAGTTTAGGATAGTTCGTGGTATACCCAGTGTCGGCTTTAGGGTGGGGCGGCCCGGGGCGCCGGGGTCTACAGGGCGCCGCACGCGCCAGCTTAACACCACTTAAATACCTATTCCTATCGATCTAAAAAAAAAAACAGTTTGTGAGACATCTCGTAGGAATAACTATGAGTAGGTATTCAAATTGACAAAAAGCATTCCCGGATCTACGATTTTTTCAAACCGGGGCAAAAAATTGTGATTGGCGCCCTTTCTATCCAGCGATTGGGATTCATGATTTCCAAATAATGTACATACATACTTACAAAATAATTGGACTGCATGATTTTTTTTGTGAACCGGGAACATAAAAACCCTGAAATATTTTTGCGATTTTTGAAAAGCTGTAACTTTGTCACTAACTGTCAAATAGAAAAGCAAAACAAAATTCTAACTTTGAAACTTTACAACGAATTTCTTTTCACACTTAGATCTTGACGCAAACGAAAGGAATGGCGCTAAAACAATCCAAATTTTTGATTTTTCAAACTTTTAGTCTCGAAAAATATTTGGAGCATAATAAATAGCTAGGTCGATAAGCCGAATTCTTCAACTTAAATTTTTATTCGTTGTGAGTCCATCCGTCGTTGAGATATAGATTTCTAACGGATTTGATCCTGGACGATGATCCGGGACGAACGACTACCGCGTTTTAGATCCACTACTTTTTTCTCTAATTGAATGATATAGTTTTGCTGCTCTACACGTTCTTTCTCATACTTTTGTATGGTATGTTTCATGTCTTCAAAAGATTTGTTCATGAATTCCATTGAATTTTAAATACAGCTGTAAGTCTTCTGCGTTTCTTGATTTTGCCTCGTCCTCTATATTCGTAGTATTTTTTTTTAGGATTGAATCTTGTTTTTTCTTCCAGCCCTCGAGCATAGACCTAATGTCTTCCTTAAATAATTGCCATTCGTTTGACGGAGAGGAGTCAGGGCGCGAGCGTTTGCTTCGGGAAAGTATATTGATAAAATCATGGTCGGTTATATTACGACTCACATCAAGATTCGATTATACTTTAATTAATTCTGTACTGGGGGTTAAGGTCGGACTACAACGCGGGGCATTTTTTTAGAAGTATAATAATATTATGTTTTGTAAGTATTAGGCATAACTATTTTACAAGCTTTTATTTAATTTCACCTGAGCTGTCCCGATATTTTTATCAAATCTTGCAAATTAAATTTGATCCACTTCCCGGTTACCGATTGAGCAGAAATTTTGCATACATGTGTAAATCGCGTGACAATGCAATATTATGATGACATGGTGCTGATCTGATGATGGAGCTGGAAGGTGGCCATAGGAACTTCGCAATGAAACGTCATCGAGTTTGGGCTCGTTTGAATTTTCTTGACGAGTAGTTTGTCTTTCAATGGTAACCAGGGTCTGATGATGGAGCTGGAAGGTGGTCATAGGAACTCTGTAATGAAGCGACGCAACCCCATCGAGTTTCGGCTCGTTTGATTCGTCTTGACGAGTACTTTGTTTTTAGATGATTACCAGAGTCTGATCTGATGATGGAGCTGGAAGGTGGTCATAGGAACTCAGTAAAGAAAGGGCGCAATCCCATCGAGTCTCGGCTCGTTTGATTCGTCTTGACGAGTACTTTGGTGCTAGATGGTAACTAGGGTCTGTTGCTGGAGCTGCAACCTTCCAGTTCCAGCAACAGACCACCTGGCCATAAAAGCTCCGCAATAAAACAATACAATCCCATCGAGTTTGGTCTCGTTTGATTCGTCTTGATGAGTACTTTGGTCCTAGATAATATCCGTATGCAACCGTTTTTGTCATTACTCGTGGGAACAACATGAACAAATGGTATATTTCTTATCACAATTAAATTATTTTTAACTTTTTAGTTCGTTTTAGTAATAATAAAAGCTAGTTTAAAAAAAAGTTTTTTATTTGAATTGAAGCAATTTCAGATTGACACCGCGCGGCGTATGAATAGGCGAGGCGTAGCGCTATGTATGTACTCACTAATTCGTAGCATATAGCGATGACAAGCGTAGCGAGCGAGCGTAGCTGCTAAGAGGTGACGTCACTCGATGCGGCGACTACGATAAGTTCACCGCTATAGTTCACTTGCCTGTGGCTGAGTGCGCTAGTGACAATAGTCGCTGCGGACGCACCGTGCGCAACTTTTCATTCATACTACGGTTTAGAAAACTATTTTCTGTACAGCAGTTTGTTCGTTATATGGCGTAAATAAGTGCTTTTCGAAACGTTCTCTTGAAAAACGTACCACATGTACTTCCATCTAGTTGAATAAGTTAATTCCATAAAACATTTTGCAAGGTTCCGTACTTTCATAATATAATTGCGATATTATTTCGTGAATATCAATAAATACACCGGTAAACCTCTGTGATTTCAGCAAAAAAGTGAATGATGAAATACATTAAATCAAATGTTATATTGATTGCGATGGCGATAATGCCGTTTGCATCAGCGGAGATTAATAAAACACATTGCTGTTCATCTGATCAAATTCTATATGCTAAAACTGAAGGATGCTGGATACCGAACACAAACACAACTACCCCGATTCTACTCACTTGTAAGGAAACAATTAGAACTCGCCTCAACTACTCTATAAATTCAGCAGGAGAGATTGAAGTCATCGTATCTGAAGATAATATAATAAAAGCGGAGCCTGGCCGGTGAGTCGCGTGCTTATTCATTACGCTGCCCCTAGGGATTGCAATTCCGCAAAACGGGATCCCGCGGTAATACCGCGGGATCCCGCTGCTTTTATTAATCTGCTGGATCCCGCACCTTAAAAGCGGATCCGTGGATCCCGCTAATTAAATATTTGGCGCTAAAACTACCGCATAAATCGCGTAATCGCTGACGCTCGCCTATGAATATATCCTGACGGTTCAGCCTACTAGCGTAGAAGCCGAGAGAGCGTTTTCAGCATCAGGATATATTTGCAGTTCACTCAGAAGCAGGCTCGGAGATGATACAATAAATATTTTCAATAGTTATCACCATAGGTTGATAAAATAGATGCTATATCTAAGAGAAAGTTGTGATTTGATTATTAGTCATTATATGAATAAGACTGAATTAAAAATATAAAACTGTTGTTAGGAGTAAGCGTAAAATTAAACTAAACTATTAAACTATGCCAAACATTTAAAGTTGAATCTAAGAAAACAAATTACTAATTACTTATACTGAATTAATAGAAAAGAAATAATTTATGTTGCTTTATGTAAGAAATATTTGATAAAAGTTGATTTTTAGGGTTCCATACCTCAAAAGGTAAAAAAGGAACCCTTATAAGATCACTCTCTTGTCCGTTTGTCCGTCTGTCCGTGTGTCACCACCGATTTCTTGCAAGTTGAAATTTATACCATATACTGAGGTCTATAGTCCCTATTAGGTGTATAAAAATCAAGGTCCTGAGTCAACACGATAAAAAGATGTGGGCAAATTTAGATTTTCACGAAAACTTGTAAGTACCTAAATTTTCCTTAAGTTTCAACTTTTTTATTTTTCGGGATTTTCCCTTTACTTGTGCTATAAGACCTTGGTTTTAACCAAAATTGACAATTCTAGGTCAACGGGAAGTACCCTTAAACCATATAGGTTTTCGACCCTATAGGGTCGTTACCTATGGTTACCTATAGGGTTACTTATAGAGTACTTCCCGTTGACCTAGAATCACGAAATTTGGCAAAAAGCAAGGTACAAATATAGGAAAAATTCCAAAAAATAAAAAATCGTTGACAGTTAAAGGTGTCCCCATACATACATATTTGACGCCAATTAATATAGCCCTCTGAGTTGTATGGGCGCTCATACAATTTAGAGGTCTAGCTTAAATGGTACCAAACACAAATAAGGTAAGGTAATAAATAAAATTGTGCTATTGTGTGAAAGAAAATAAAAGAAAATATTTATTGCAATATTATGCGCAGAACATTTTACAGTAAAGAAACACCGTTACAGTGAAGATCGTTACACTATGCGATGTATGAGGACAACAGTTTTCCAACGACAAAGTTAAGTTTGTCCTTCAATCCATATCTTATCGTTAAGATTCCCGTGATGGACGAACTATTTACATATCTATAAAGTTGTACGGAACCCTCGGTGCGCGAGTCCGACTCGCACTTGGCCGGTTTTTTTTCACAAAAATCTGTAGTTTCAAATTGATTTTATAACATAATTTCAAAGATGCGGGATCCCGCGGGATTGCAATCCCTAGCTGCGCCCCGAGGGATCTAATGTTAATTCTCAATATATGTTAGGTATTGTAGAGTATAATCTATATACCTAGTTAAGTAAGTTCACATGCTTTATACTTTTGAATATATTATGATAGCAATATGTGATTCAGCGGTATTTTAAAATATTTATTACTTAGTTACATAAAGATCAACCAACAAATCTTAGCCTCGAAGATCTTTTATTATTAAATAAAATCATTTAGAAGCGCAGACAATCATTGATTAATAATGCATAATTTATGAATGCAAAACGTAGGTTTGTAATTCTCACTCAGGTTAAGTCACCGTAACCTAGTTTTGAGGCTCAAATATCCATGCTTTGCTTCTACCTATTCCCTACAAGGCCATGTGATAGGAATTATTTGATTTTCTTGAGAAAAGGGTCTTGATTGACACACAGACAGATAGACGGATAACGAAGTGATCCTATAAGGGTTTCTTTTGAGGTACGGGCTCCTAAAAATAAAAAGATAATAATATTCTACTAACCTAAATGTGAAAGTTTATACTTATGTTTGGATGCCTATATTTATTCCTGGTTATGAGATAGGTAACTCGTAATTTTGCTACTGCACAGCCACTTGTGTGTGACTACTAAATGTCTCCAAAACTACTAATTGTGAATAATAAAAAAAAATGGTATCATCTTTCTATAGACAAAGTGAGCTGATAACGAGCTATCGAATTTATGACAGGCTTTCAGGATGGTGGCGTTCTAGGAAAAACTACTTGGAAGTGGAACCTCCAGCAGAAAATTTAATTTTCACTCGGTCTAATTGGAGATCATTAGGCGAGGCCTGTGTCCAGCAGTGGACATCTTGCGGCTGAGATGATGATGATGATGATGATCTATCTACGTCTGGAATTCAGATGGCGTTAGCGCGATAAAAATCAGTTCCGTGTTTTGTTATTTGTTAAAAATCACTAGTGCATTATAATACATCCAGTTATGTGTTAAAATACTCTTAGATATAAAAATAAAAAGTGATAGTGTTATCTATGAAAATAAACAAAAATTAGAGATTGCGCATAATGAAATAGACAATCTCATACTACAAAAAAGAAGCCTTGAAAAGATGGTGACCAAATGTGAACGCAAAATTGAAAACTTATTAAAAATATCTGGCTCGACAAAAAATAAAGGGACATTAAGAAGGAAAACTTTAATAGAAACAGGAAACGTGGACTTACATACAAACTCAAACAAATGAGACGTCTACACAAACTAATCCAAACGAGAATGAACGAACACATAAAAATGAACAGATCAACAAAGAATACAATTCTATACCAAAAATTAAAATATATGGATCTCAACGGTGTTCAGGTTTAGCGTCAAAGCTAGTACATTCAAGAAAGAATACAAACTACATAAATTATAGCACAACTGGAACATCTAAGCCCAATGCTCTAACGGAAGAAATTTTAAGTGGATGTCATCACCTAAATCTAGATAAAGACGATAAGCTGGTATTGTGTATAGGTGAAAATGATAGGAATCCAACAATAGTAATTTCTGAATTGTATAATTTATTGAAGAAATTTAGAGATACTACTATAATTGTTCTAGATGTTATTCAAAATCCATATCTTAATGAAAAAATGCTAAACTACAATTTAAAATTAATGTGTAATAAATTTAAAAATTGTTACTTTATTGAAGACAAAGAAGATATTTGCAAAGCAATTAATTACTTAATTGACACATCTGACTACGAGTCTAAATATTTAAATTTAATCAAAATAAAAAGGGACATGCCATTAAATTAAAATCAAGTAAATACTCAGATCAATCGTCAATGTATAGAAAAGGAACAATACCATACTACTTCAATAAATTAAATGTTAAAAACCAAAAATACTCCATGCATAAAAAATCCCATTAAAAAAACCATTCTAGATTACTTCCCTAAACTGTATGAGCATAAACAGAAAATACAGGCTGAAAATTATACTGAGCAGTTTTTTCGAGACCAATGACTTCAATAATTCCGTAACTATTTTTCATCAAAATATAGCTGGTATCCTCAGCAAAAAGGAAATAATTGATATTACGGTACAAGAGCTCAGTGAAAATAATAAAAACATTGATATTATGTGTTTTAGTGAAACTTTTATCAAGGCAGGAAGTGAAAGCAATATCAAATTCAAATTCATTTATTTGCGAAGGTGGGTACATAATTATAGGTTGTTAATACAATAAAGATCAGCCACAGTCAACCAATTGGTATGCAAATTAATTAAGTAATAAGAAGTTAGTAATACAATACAAACTAAAATTTAACTAAATCTTAGTTTACATTAGCCAATGATGCCTGTTACAATCACAAACACGAGTAAAAAAATAAAGAATCTAAATATATGTCCTTACTTACATTCATGTCATGGTTATACAATAAATTATGTATGTCAAAATTAAATAATTTAATTATGGCAGGAGTATGTCATAGATGAAACGTTGTATCATTCAAATAATCATTTATATTGTAGTACACTTTATTTATTAACTGTTTCAATTGGCTTTTAAATAACGCAAGACTATTTATTTCTACTAGAGATTGAGGTAAGTGATTGTAGAGTTTAGGACCCATATTGACGGATATATCTACGGACATATCAATATTGACGGATTTAAATTTGGAGCAAGTTTCTCGAGAATCAACCAAAAAAGGGGAGGTGTTTGTATCCTATGCCAAAAAACAATTATATCACACGAACTTAAATACATAAAAGAGATGGCTGTGGAATCTTCTTTTGAGTGCTGTGGAATTGACATTCCAGCATATAAATGCATCGTTATATGTGTTTATAGAACCCCAAGGTCTAACCCAAATATTTTCTTTGAAAAATTCGAATCGCTGATGAATAAGCTGAAGTATAAAACTCGGCGTAAAATTGTCATAGCTGGAGATCTTAATATTGATACACTTAAAAACACTAATACAGCATCCGAATTAAATAGAATTGTGAGTAATCATAAATTTAAATTACACATAGTAGTACCTACTAGAAAGAATGCGTGCTTGGATCATATTATAAGTAATGTCCTAGGTGCCACCAGTGACATTCATAATTTGGGTTTATCGGATCATAACTCCGCACAGTCTATTACGTTTCCTATTATTAATAAAACGCACCCAATAGTTACTTGGTTTCGGTACAAAAGAATATTCAATAGTGAATATATAAATAAATTTTGTGAATGTTTACGGAGTCTTTCGTGGCTAAACGTTTTATCTAACTCTGATATGAACGGTGCTTTTAATACTTTCCACGATACGCTCAAGCTCTTCTATGATTTGTGTTTTCCAATACAGAAGATTAAAATAAAGAACAATATCAAACACTCACAATGGCTTACAAAGGGCATTAAGAAATCTGCTATAACCAAAAGAAAATTACGTTTTAATTATTATAAATCTGGGAATACTGTATCAAAGAAAAAATACATAGACTACTCCAAACTTCTGAAAAAATGCGTAAATCACACACAAAAACTAACAAACTCAATGTTTATTGCTAAATCTGATAACATCTGCAAATCGACTTGGAAATTAATTAATAATAACTTTTGTACATCAAAACATATTTAAATAACTTCTATGAATCAAATAATATGCAATAATGAAATAATTAACGATCCTGTTGACATAGCAAATAAGTTTAATAAATACGTTATTGACTTGACAAATAAATAAATGGTAAATTGTGTAAATGATAAAATTTCAGTAGAAAAGATGAATATAAAATCAGTAAATTCAAGTATGTTCCTACTACCTACTGATGATCATAAAGTTGCTAAAATAATTGGTTTTCTTAAGATGACTAACTCGACTGGCTATGACAATATTGAAACAAAAATTCTGAAATCATGCAAAAAGGAAATAGCACCAATATTAAGCTATTTAATAAATCTATCATTTTCTAGCGGTATATTTCCTGAAGCAATGAAATTGTCTGTAGTAAAGCCAATATATAAAAAAGGTGATTCTAATAATATTGATAACTATAGACCCATTTCTTTAATACCAACCCTATCTAAAGTTATTGAAAAGGCGATGTACAATCGTATAAATATTTTTTTGAATAAATTTAATATCATTAAAGCCGAACAGAATGGCTTCCAAAAAGTAAAATCGACAACACTGGCAGGATTTACTCTAGTTAACAAAATCATTGAAAATATTGATAATCGCAATTCCGTTACCACGATATTCTTTGACATGAGTAAGGCATTTGATTTTGTATCTCATACTATACTTTTACGCAAGTGTGATGCGTACGGAATAAGGGGTGTCGCAAATGAATGGCTTAAATCATATTTACAAAAAAGACATCAATTTGTGGAAATATCAAAACTCGACTTAAATCTCACAGAAAAATCTTACAAGTCTACAATTGAAACAAATAATGTAGGTGTAAGGAAGTATACTAGGACCTTTACTCTTTCTAATATATATAAATGATTTACCAGATATAATTGATCGGATGACATATCAGTTGTTGTTCCATGTCATGATAACAGAACATATAACGATCAGATAAATAATACAGTTCGGACTATAATCTTATGGCTAAGGGACAATAATTTAATGGTTAACATAAACAAAACAAAGTTTGTTCAATTCGTGAATAAAAATGGGAAAAAACAAAACTTAAACGTTCACTTTGAAAATCAAGTAATTCAAGAGTCTACTCGGACCACGTTTCTTGGTATTCTCTTGGATGATAGATGCTCATGGTCGGATCACATTAATAATATCTGTAAAAGATTAAATCCATTTGTGTATGCCCTATGGAAACTTGCAAAAATTGTCAGTATTGATACGGCGATTCAAGCTTATCATGGTTACGTCTGTTCTATGCTTAGATACGGTATTGTTTTATGGGGTAACTCTTATCACATAAAGAAAGCTTTCTTGGCTCAAAAACAATGTGTGCGTGCGTTTTGTGATGTCGACAGTCTTACATCTTGCCGACCGCTTTTTCTCAAGCATAATCTACTCACAGTTCCTTCTTTATACATTTTCGAAATATGCAATTTTGTAAAGTCGCATCCACTTTTATTTACAAAAATGTCAAAAACATGTAATTTTAATTTTAGACATCCCAATAAGCTAATGCTGCCAAAAATGAAAACGACGCTATACTACAGAAACAGTTACCCAATGGCTATAAAAATTTATAATAAGCTTCCAGAGGACCTAAAAAAAGTACCCTTAAGTCTGTTTAAACAAAAACTTAAAAAATGGCTAATTCAAGCATGTTTTTATTCGATCGATGAATATTTAAATAGGTAAATGCAGAAATTCATTTAAATTCATACAATTAGGAGGTATTTTATTTATATTAAAATGGTAAACATATAAATTTTGAATGATTATTGTATTGAAATGGATTATAATGTGATTGATTGTTTTGTGTTTTGTTGCTGTTTGTTTTTATTTGTAATTAATTTTTTGCATATAAGTCATTGAAATTTGTACTTGGTTGGATAAATTTGTATAATTAAAATGCTTAATATTGTATAAAATGCAGAGTCTATATTTATATAATTATTTTAAATTTATAAAAATTTTGCATGCCAGTTACTGGTGAAATGTGAGAACATACTGTAATTAAAATAAGACCTTAATGTATACCACAGTTTCGAGCAAAATAAACTATTCTATTCTATTCTTTAAATTAACGGCGTAACAACACTTTCTGTTTTCAGCTTCTGCTTGGCGAACGTTACCCGAAAAACCGATGTGAATCTCACCAAACTTCTGTCGGTCACATTACTATGTGTAGACGAAGAGGAAGGGAAAATCATTGATGACAAAGTATTGGGATATTGTAGTATTGTGTCCGTAGTGTTCCTTGCTATAACAGCTTTTATTTATACGGCACTTTCTGAATTAAGGTAGATAAATAAATAAATAAATAATAATATTACTATATGTAGGTACCTATTCACTTTAAATTAGTAAAAATGTGAATTGGCAGGAAGAACTGTAGAATGGTGTCAGATAAACTTGTTTTGAGATTTAGGCGTGATGATAGCTCAGCGGTATGGACGTCGGACGCAGCGGTGAAGGTGGTGGGTTCGAATTCTACATTGAGCTGAGCTTTCGGTGAATGAAACCATCGTGAGGAAACCACAGCACGGTGGTAGAGTACTTTATAGTACCTACCCGCCAAGCTGGCTACCACCCTCATGTTGAAAATCTGTCGCCAAATACTATTGGTGTGTTCCGGCAGTTGCACTTGAGAGCCAGTTAATTCAAGGCTTTGTGTGCTTACCACCACATCATCACTTACCATAGTGAGATTGTGGTCAAACACAAGACTTTACAAAAATAAAAAATAACAGTCTCGATACTTTTGCACCCATTCGACTTGTCGACCGTAACGTGAGAAGAATGTCTCAGGTGGAATGATATGAATGGATAGGATAAGGAACTATACAACGTGGATAACTAAATACATAACACAAGGTGAAACAATATTCTATTATAGGTATGCATTTATAACGAGTAGAGAATTTGTAAAAATATTGAATTGAAACTCGCATCCCTTTTTTGCCATTTGCAATCCATCTTTTTGACAACCCTATTGCTTGGATGGGACTGAACTATACCTAATAGGTATTCCTTCGACGGATGTCAATGACAACGAAAACGTATTATTGATTCGCTCGCAAATTCATCAAACTAAAATATACAAGCCTATCCAGAATTGTAGATATTCTTACCGTATTAAAGTTTACAAAATTAAAATAAAACCACAACAATAAAATAAAACACTTTTTTATTATCTCAGTCACAAATAAACACGTATCAAATTTCTCGTATCTTATCTTAACGTATCTTATCTTATCGTATCTTATCTTATCGTATCTTATCTTATCGTACTTATCACAATATCAACAACTGTATAGTTTCAACACATAGATAAATTACAGCTCATTAAAAATATTACTTGGTTTTATACAAACACACATGTCCAGTGCATTGTACAAGGGCTGCTATTTATGTATAAATGGAATCATAAATAGCTCTTTGGCTGAAGATACAAATTGTTTCATGTAGCTGTCTTACTTTTTCTTTGTGGCGTCATTTTGAAAATTGCGTGTCTTTATCAAATTTTCGTGCTATGATTTATTACGATTTTCGGCGAGGGTTAGCTTAAAAATAGTGCATCGATCAACTCATTTGACTTTTGGGGATGAAGCACCATCGAAAACTACTGTGTATCACTGGTTTAACGAGTTTAATCGTGGGCGGTCTGTGCTCACGGACGAATTTGAAGAAGGTCGCCCTAAATCGGTTGTTTACATCACAATATTGATGCTATGCGGGAACTAATAATGCAAGATCGTCATGTTACATATCGTGAGATAGAGGCATCTCTGCAAAGAGTATAGTAACTATACCAAAAGCATCTCTGAGCATAAGTATGACGAGTATACATAAAATATTACACGAACATTTAGCTGTAAAAAAATGTTGTTCACGTTGGATACCGCATAACTTGAGAGTTTACCAAAAACGGGCTCGTATCGATTGGTGTAAAAAAAAATACGTGTGGTACTCGGGGACTGCCGCTGTAAAGCTATTGCCCGCTGCAATTATTTATTTATTTTTTATTTATGCAGTATTTTTTTTCTTTGATATTAATTCAAGTTTTTTTCTTTTAACAACTAGCGGTCCCCCGCGGTTTCACCTGCGTTTTCAACATAAAAGTAGCCTATGTTCCTCAATAAACTGCCTATCTATCGCAAAAATGACAAGTGTCTTAATTTTATACAAAAATCCCATACTTTCCGTTTTTCCCGAATTTTCCAATATTCTGCGCAATTTTCTTTTTCATTAACCTTCTCCTGACAATAATTAACACAACAAAAAGAATTACCGAAATTGTTCCGTCCGTTCACGCCTGATGCGATGACCAAGGGAAATAGGGATTCATTTTTACATAATAATATAACAAAAAGTATAACAGACTTCAAAGTGGGTTTGCACTACACACTTTATACAAGGGTGAAGTTTTTGACGAAAATCTTACCTTGGCTTTCAGTCATCACATAAGCTACCAATGTTCTGAAAGTATTGTATCGCTTTCCCGTTACACGTTGTATACACTATTAGAGGAAGTTTAGTATTAGCATCAGTAACGTAGTTAGTAGTGGTTGAAAAGTATTGGTGGTATAGACATTTTATGATGAGAAATGGAGTCAGTCACCTGATTCACAATGAAATGAGCATGAAGGTGGATCTAGACGCGGAAAAAAAGATCAAAGAATAGTTTAATGTAGGGAGACTGAGGACACTTGTTCCCTCGGGACACTTGATCCCTGGGCCATAACTACAAATTATTTTTAAATTCGATATATGCAACACTGATCAGTGAAAAGTTTAAATAGCAGTGGCGTCATTTTATTTTCAACGTGTCGATATCTTATATTGTAAGTATTTTTATCGTTATTTTAAGATATTCATATAACTAAATTACGGATTACATTTAAAACTTTTTGAACCTGATTTATCAAAGTGTGTGTAAAGATGTGTTTTCCTTAATTAATATGTTGATGTAGATAGGGTTCACTTTAGTTAGCAGATAGATTTATTTGAATGAAAACACAATACGTCTGCACTCTAATTGATTTATTAACGACTGGTCTACCTATCGATGATCATTTGCTTATATATAAAAAATAATCCAATTATGACGTAACATTCCGCCCGCCCACCAAAAGGACTATCAGGTCCTTTTCTTCACTACGTTCACAATTATTTGCTGAACAATAAAATTCAAACAAAAAACATCAGATTTTACACAATTGACAACAACTAAAGATTTCTCTTGATAAATGATACATGCAACATTAATGAATGGGCTCACAAACAAAACTTTTTTAACATCTAATATAATGTTCAATAATTTCATTCAGTATCAATAGGTAGGGGACATAATTTTGAAATCGATCTTTTGACAATATTACTTCCACTCTTTACACTATAAACTCTTGTATATGAATCATCTCCAGGGTGCTTATCTACAATACGACCTAGACACCATTTTCCTGGAGGCCATCGGTTTTTATCAGAACAATATCTCCAAGTTTGAATTCGTTCGAAGTTTTCAACCAGATTGGACGCTGTTGTAACCTTGAAAGGTATTCTTGTTGCCACCTTCGCCAGAAATCTCCTAGTAGTTTCTGTGTATATTGCCATCGGGATAGATTATTTATTTTTACATCTTTGAAATCTGGTGAAGGGACGACTATTGGAGCTTCTCCTATTAAAAAGTGTCCAGGTGTTAGGGCTTCTATACAGTCTGGATCTGAGTCATCAATAGGACAAAGGCCTGGAGTTCAGACATGCTTCGATTTGGCATAACACTATTGTCATTTCTTCGAAGGTAAGATTGGTGGTTAGCACGCGTTTCAGGTGGTGTTTGACCACACCAGCCTCCCATAAACCACCAAAGTTCGGTGAATAAGCTGGTATGTAATGCCATTGGGTACCCTCTAATGCCAATGCATTTGATATTTCACCTTCAAAGACTAAGTTAGCTTCTTTCCATGCTGCCATTAACTCCTTATCTGCGCCAATGAAGTTTCTCCCTTGGTCACTCCATATATTGCTACATTCTCCTCTTCGAGAAACGAATCGTTTGAATGCAGCAATAAAAGCCTGTGAGGTAAGATCTCCTACTAATTCCAAGTGTATAGCTTTAGTTGACATACACATGAAGACCGAAATGTATGCTTATTGTGTTTTGATGCCTCTTTCTTTCGAGGATGATATTTGAAAAGGGCCGGCAATATCAACGCCACTATGTAAAAAAGCCCGTGTTGGAGTTACCCTCTCCTTAGGTAGATCTCCCATGATCTGTGTTCTAGAAATAGCCCTTTGTCTGGCACATACCAGACACTTATGTATGCAAGTTTTCACTAGTCCTTTAGCTCTTATGATCCAGTATTTAGTACGTAAGTATGACAACATCAGTTGAACACCTCCGTGCAGTGTGTGAGAATGAGCAAGACGACCGCCCACCCTGAGAATGTCGTCCTTGTCAAGGTAAGGGTTGAGTGTTTTTATATTGCTTTTTGATTTTACAGCTTTATTCGTTTTTATTCTAGTTATGTCATCACTATATTCTTCTCTTTGCACTAATTTAATACACATCATAAGTGATTTTTCTAATTCTTCTGTTGAAAAAGATACATCTATACATTCCGATTTTCTAAACCTTAAAAACCATTTGCAATAGGCTATTGTTTTTATTAATTCTTTTAGATTTTCAAATTGATCAAATTTTGTAGTCATAGCCTTTATCTCCTTTTCTTCATTATATATTTTTAAGTTTGTATTTATTTTATCTTTTTTCTTTTCCAGGTCTGTAGATATTATTTCTGTTTTCTTTAATATTATTTTTGTTTCAAATAGCCAAGCTGGGCCTCTCCACCACAACTTCGTATGATTCAGATCATCTAGTAGCATACCTCTGGATGCTATGTCTGCGGGATTCTCCTCTGATGGAACATGATACCAGCGGTTGTTGTTGACATTCTCGACTATTTCTACGACTCGGTTCGCTACGAATGGTTTCCACCTGTGGGGTTCGCCAGTCAACCATGCAAGCACAATAGATGAATCGGTCCATGCATACATTTGCGTTATAGTTATTTTCATGGCTCGTTGTATCTGATATAGCAATTTTGATAGCAATAGCGCTCCCGATAACTCCAATCGTGGCAAGGAGACAGTACGTAGAGGTGCAACTCTAGTCCTAGCAGCTACTAGATTTTGTTATAGTTCCATCTTTATTCTCAACTCTGATGTAGGCTACTGCTGCGTAAGCTTGCATTGAGGCGTCGCTGAAACCGTGGACTTGTACCCTCTTCATTTCAGTGCTTTTTGTACCGAGCCACCGATCAATATGGATTTGGCCTATATTTGAAAAGTCTGATCGCATAGTTATCCATTCCATCTCTAGCGATTGGCTTATTTTGTCATCCCATCCGACTTTCTCTAGCCACAGCTTCTATATCAACATCTTAGCCATAACCAGACTTGGGGCAATCCACCCTAGAGGATCGAACAGTTTTTGTACATCCGATAAGATTGTTCTTTTCGTAACGTTACTAGAAGTTGTTGGCAGGTTCAATTGGTATTGAAATTGATCAGTTCCTAGATTCCAAACCAATCCTAATGCTTTGACAGTTCCATCTAATTTGATATCTAAATGTGCGTGTGTAGTTCTGTTGCTTGGTTCTATGGATCTCATAAATTCAGGACAGTTGGAGGACCATTTTGAAAGTGTGAAGCCTTCTTTCTCAAGTATGATAGCCACTTCTTCGGCTGTGATTATGGCTTCACTTGGTGTATCATTACCGGACATGAGGTCATCCATATAGAATGTTTCCATGTTTCCTTTAGGTGACTTTGAGTATTCTGTTTTAAATGGTAACTTTACTACGTATCTTCCTTCTTCTGTTCTTGTATGAGTTTCTTGATAAATTGTTTCACATAACTTTTCTTCTGTTGTTAGTTTTCTTTTGTAGTCTGTATCTATCTCCCATAGTGATTTTAGCATATCATCTATGTCAATTTGATGGTGAAGGACCAGAAATGATTGTTCTTGTAAGTTTGAATCTATTTCTCTAAACAAAATCCAGCCAAGGTTTGTTTTCTGTGCGCATGGTGAACCCGGTGGACCTTTGATTAATTGTTGTTGCACTATCTGTGCATACTCTTTAACGCCTAGAAGTAAGTCAATAGGGCCTGGTGTATGATAGCTTGGATCTGCCAGTTTGAGCCCTTCTAGGTGTGGCCAGTGATTTACAGTGACAGCTTTGAAGGGGATTTTTGTGGTAAGCTGTTTACTCATTACATACGCCTGTAGTTCCATTTTAAAGCTTGAATCCCAGCAGGAACCAACTTGAAACTGTACCACGTGATCAACATTTGTTCTTGTAGAACCCACTCCAATGATACTTCCTCTCGCTGACTGTTTGGTAAGATTGAGCATTTGAGTCGCCTTTGTACTAATGAATGATGCCTGCGAACCTTGATCTACCAGCGCGCGGAGAATAACGGTGTGATTGTACTCGTCTCTTACTATAACCGTTGCCGTCGCTAGTAGTGCATGCCTGTGCCTTGTCTAGTACTGTGATGTGACGCGATCAATGTGGTTACTTGCACTTCCTCTCTCTCTTCTACACTGTGATGTGATGCTTGCGGTTGAGTTGATCCTGATGGTGCCGCAGTATCCGTGTACTGATTTTGGTGTAGAAGACTATGATGGCGCCTTTTGCATTTACGACAGGACATTTGTAATCTACATTGGTAAGCACCATGTCCTGGTACTAAACAGTTGAAGCACAAATTGTTTGCTTTAACATATTCAGATCGTTCTGCAGGTTGCAGTTTGGTGAATTCTTTGCAATGACATAATGTGTGGTTATCCTTGCATAAAACGCATGTTTTCTCTTTCGCAGTTGATGACGTAGCTGACGTGTTAATAGGTGACGTCATGCTTGTTACAGCATGAAGTGATCGTTCTTTTATAGGTTTGTCCCGGAGGCCCGATGATGTCGATGACAGCAGTTCCAGCGTTCGATACTTTGATTGTAGAAATTTCTTCAAATCTTTCCAGGTAGGTAATTCTTCTGATTCTTCTTTGTAAGCACTCTGTTCCCAATCCTTATGTGACTCAGGGTCCATTTTCTGTACGACCAGAAAAATAATTATAGGATCCCATGAGTCAGTAGATATATTCAGATTTTGCAAGTTGTTCAAGCAATCATTCGTTACATCTAGCAATATTTTGATCTGATTGGAAGATTGAGAAGTCCTCTTCTTTTGATTAAATATTTTTTTCAAGACTGAGTTGATGATTAATCTTTTATTTCCATACCTTGATTTAAGAATGACCCATGCTTGCTCATAATTCTGATGAGTAACCTGGATATGTTTCAATAAAGTCTTGGCTTCTCCGCAGACACTTGATTTCAAATAGTGTAACTTTTGAACGTCACTAATCGTCGTATTTTCATGCACTAATGAGATAAACAAGTCTTTGAATGTAGTCCATTCTTCATAATTTCCGCTAAACTTAGGTAATACTATTCTCGGCAGCCTCACATTTTGATCTTGATTGGAACTCGTCTTCATATATGTAAAAATCTTCATTAACGAAATACGGTAATATGGACTTTTGTTCTTTTGGTGTAACTTTCACCAAATTTTGATGTGCTTGATTGAATGTTGTCCAATACTCTTCTATAACTTTAATTCTTGTTTCAACGTAACCTTTAGTTAATCTCGATTTCGGACATTTTGAGAGATTAATTTGAGTTTTCTTTAATAATTTACCACTCAGCGAACCAGACGATGCCACCACTCTAGCACAAATCGAGGCTAACGAAGCCCGAAAACAGATACAGATGCGCAACCGTCAACCAAGATTTCGTCCTCGCCGGCGAGGACCGTCGCGACGTCCCTCTCAGTCTCGTCCCGTTTAAGCGGCCCGAGCTGCATATCATTAGCAATCCGACCTTTCCCCAAATAATAATATATTTGTATGCTAAGTCCTCCCACATATTCTCCAGGCAACGTCCTGAGCCGAGGTCGAGCCCCACAGGGGGCACCCTCAGGCTACCGTTGCCCTAAATTTATTTTAGTTTTTAAGTAGCGGTTGAGAGCCCTCAGCGCTCGCCGCAAAGTCCGCGTAAGGGTGGAAGAAGGTCCCCTGGACCCACCACCTTCTGTTCCTGCCAAAAAAAAAAAAAATGTCGCCCGCCGGTCAATCGGAGCGCGCGCGGCGCGGTGCGGACGTATGTTAGCTGGTACAATAATAATGCAGTATCTTCCAATACATTAATTAATTCACCTGTAGAACTCATCGCTATGTCCCGTATCGCTCAGGAATGCGGTTCTTTTGTTCTCGTGAGCCGGCCGCCGGCACTTCGTAGCTCCTTAATGATCCGGCTCGTATGCGACCATATGTTGATGTAGATAGGGTTCACTTTAGTTAGCAGATAGATTTATTTGAATGAAAACACAATACGTCTGCACTCTAATTGATTTATTAATGACTGGTCTACCTATCGATGATCATTTGCTTATATATAAAAAATAATACAATTATGACGTAACAGCCGAGAACATACAAAAGAAAGGAAAGGGTGAAAACCCACCAATAGACAAAATAAAACTGAAAGCTGCAGTCAAAGCTGTCCTAGAAGGAAACAACATAAAAGGCAGAGCCAAATCCTTCAATGTGCTTCTAATGACGTTGAAAAGTTATTATAGAAAACAAAAGGAACAAGAAAATTACATAGCGTACGAACCGACAGTCAAAAATTTTTACGGATGCAGAAGAGGCTGAGTTAGCCAAATACTTGGAAACAGCCAGCAAACTACACCATGGTTTGTCCTCGCAGTGCGTACGGAAGGTAGCAAAATAGTTGCAAAGAATATAATATTAAGTATTAGGAAAACTATAGTATTTATCTATGAGGTAATAAATATATAGATATAAGGTTAAATAAACGACAAATTTCCTAAAAAACTTTTTATTAATTCATGCATATACTGCAATAAGGTACACTTGTTCCCCCATGATCATATCTACCCCATGTCATGATCAATTGTCCCAGAATACGGGATACTTGATCCTTTAGTAGATTTCAGGGAAAATGAAAAAAAAACAGGTTAACACAAATACATTTCATTATTGAATGATGCAAAAAGGTAGAAAGATATATTTTCTAGGCAATCATAAAAATATTCTACAATACTTTATTATTTTTAGAGATATGAATGAAAAACCAAAGTAGGGATCAAGTGTCCCCAGTCTCCCATGTCATAAAAATGAAAAATATTTTGAATGCCGAAAAGGAGTGAATGCCAGATAGAATGGGTGAATGAAGAAGCATACAGATTGTACGAATCCAAACGAGATGAATGGGAGGGAAGGGCAGATAGACGATGATGTTTTATTTTGCAGAGACCTCCTGGGAAAAAGTTTAATTAATTTTTGCGGAAGTCTAGCGATAGGGCTAGCAATACTATCCATAATGAAACTAATGGAATACACGGATATGTCACTTTGTGCGGTTAGAGGTATGTATATCGTTTCCAGATTCATCAATAAACAATTACCTACTCATAAATTACTTATATGTTAAGGGAAATACATGGTCTTATAATTTTAGAGTAAAAATATTTTATTACAAATAATTGAATCGGCATGGATTTGGACTACGATTATTATTTTTCGCATTTCTGTTATTTCGTCTAAAAATCACAGGAGGATAGTGCTTGATCTAATGTTTTTGCACAAACTTATAAATGGGTCCACTTATTTGGTCCACCGAGCCTGATTTTGAAAATAATGCTGTTCAAGTTGCGCAAACGTCGATGCTGACGCTATTACACCAATTCTTATTATTTCAGGATTTCTCGCGTATTTCTTTTTAATTGCGAGTTTCTTTTGGACAAATGCAATATCGATACAAGTCTTGAAAAGTACAAGGTAAAAATAAAAATAAAATAGGTATGTGTACCTAATGTAACATGTACATGTATGTGTAAATCTATATCATCAATTTAAACCTGATTCCTGAACTAGCGTGAGCTGTGTTTCAAGAGTCAGTTCCTATCCTTCCCACTTATAACTTAACTATCATAAACTTACTTTTGTGTAAAATATGTGTTTAAGTAGGTTAATAATAGTTAGTAAGATTATTACGATTATTGATATATGTAGATACAAATGAATAAAATTGAAGTGTCTGTTTTTAATGTCGAAATATCAATTTTTACTAAATGCATATTATAATTAATGAAAGCGTTTGCGGTACTTATAAAAAAAGATGGGTTATTCCTCAAATCCCCATTAACTTTCCCCATCAATGGGGATTTGTGAACTTTTTATCCACTTGCATATTGAAGTCAATAATGGGGATTTGTGGACATTCTGTCCGGGTTATTCCACAGATCCCCATTGACTTTCCCCATCAATGGGATTTGTGAACTTTTTATCCATAAATCCCCATTACTTGCTCATTGAGATCAATAATAGGGATTTATGGACTTTCCTTCCACAAATCCCCATCAGGTTCAAAATTAAATAGAATAGAAAATAGATATGATGGTATTTTTTTTTTAATATAATTAAACAAGTTATGGGCTAAATTGATAGGCAAAGACACCGCGTAAATAATTATACTAAAGTAATTATTTAGTAAAATCACAGATTTTAAAATAACCAGAGCGTTGTTACTTTGTGCAAATATTATTCTGTAAAAATATAAATACTTAAACAAAAATAATAGGTACACAAACTTATACAATGTGCCTACTCGAATACCGAATATCGACCTTAAGTCTGTGACATTAAGATTCACCATTCTGTACGACGCTTAGTTCATGATGGGGTTTGGGAATGAATCACAAATCCCCATTGATGGGAAAAGTCAATGGGGATTTGTGGAATAACCCCGACAGAATGTCCACAAATCCCCATTATTGACCTCAATGTGCAAGTAATGGGGATTTGTGGATAAATAGTTCACAAATCCCCATTAATGGGGAAAGTCAATGGGGATTTGTGGAATAACCCAAAAAGATCTATTTTTAAAATTTGTCTGTCTGTCTGTCTGTCGGCTTATCTCCGAAACGACTGGAACGATTTCGACGGGACTTGCTCTGGCAGATAACTGATGTTATAAGGAGTAACTTA
Source organism: Tetheella fluctuosa (assembly GCA_951216915.1). NCBI lineage: Eukaryota > Metazoa > Arthropoda > Insecta > Lepidoptera > Drepanidae > Tetheella > Tetheella fluctuosa. Next base: position 5,222,641 of record OX578231.1, on the reverse strand, counting down.
GGCTACTTTTATTGGGTATAGGCAAATTTTTATACCGGGGATGCGGGTGAATCCGCAGGGAATAGCTAGTAGCATAATAATATTCATATCAAACGTGGTATCATATTTAAAAAATCTTTCAGCCGTCCTTCCATTGGTGACTATGGCTGGAAGGAGTTTGGGTGGTACGCATTATACGCATGGGGCTGTTCTACTGTTCTAACCATCAGTATGGCTATTGTTAACTTCCATCCCGGTAAACATCAAAAACCTGGAATTGGATTAAATCACTGCTGGTTTTTCAGTAAGTATGTATGTTAATTATTATCACATTAGAAGTGCAATATTCCAATATTCAGAGTTATTTTGTTTTCAATAAAAGCTCAACTTTCAGGGTTAAAAGAAGTAGGTAATTAACACAACAATCTACCTACTTATCACCATGCGACTAACTCTAAAAGTGTAAATAAAAAATCTACTTTTCGATATATTTTAGTTGCGTAGGTATTGAACTTTTGTCGTTCATAATTTTAGATGGAGCACAACAGTGGTACTACATGTATAGCGTATTGACAATACTACTTACAGCAAACGTTTGTATGTTCATCTATACTTCTACTATTATATGGCGACTTTCGTTTTCTTCAAGTCACATGAAGGCGTTAAAATATAAGTAAGTTAGTCATTAAATATTATTCATTTTAAAGATAACAAAATGTCACTGTTGACACAGATGCCATCTTCTATTTTCAGGTTGGTTATGACCGTGAGGTTAATAATTTTGATGGGATTACCGTGGATATTTGAGATGATCAGTTCTATTTCGCCAGTACACATAATCTGGTTAGTATGCACATATTTATTAATCTACAACATAATGTTTTAAAATCAGCTTTAGTTACCAAACACTCGTAGAAATTGAGATTTTATACGTGTTATTTATTCGCTAATTAAAAAAAAAAACGGTAATTTAAAAAACTAAAAACCCGACTGCGTTTCTGTGTAATTTGGAAATAAAAAACCCTAAAACAAGAAAGTCGTCATACTCGATTGCACTTAACTTAAGATTGTAGCAGTCTAATCAGTAAATAGGAGTAATCTGCAATGTAATATAGGTATGTGCTCTCTTGAATTGAGAGCACATACCTATATCGCCTCCATTTCTAGAATGGGTCCCGACTGCTACAATCTTAAGTAATCCTAACTGACAAAATATTTTTTGTCTGATGTTGACAATGTTTTTTAATGAAAACTATAGCGATTGCCCTCGACTTTATTCATGTCCTAGATTCACTGAGAGTAGTAATGATAAATACGAGTAACTTGCTTCGCCTCTGCATTTTCTCATACGACAACCATCATTTCGGCCTCCATATAAACTCTGTATAATGGCACACCATATATCTTGTATATTATGTATTATTTCAGGCAAAATACAATACAAATTACAATATTTTTACATACCATTACTGGAGTTACCACCAGAGTAGGTATACCATTATAAAGAGTATTTTAAAATGCTGATAAGTAATCACAATACTTACACTGTCTGAAAATAAATTAATGATAAGAATACGTTGCGTAAACATTTACTTAGATACGCGCAGGGTTGCATGTAATTCGCATGGTACACGATTTAATAATAATAATAAAGTTCAACAGTCCTTGGTATGAACTTAACGGTAAGGAACTATTTTTTTTATTGCAGCAAGGCATTAACACTAAAGGGCGTCACACACGGCGAAGATAAGATAATATTTTATCTTAAGATAGATGAGACAGTGCTATACCAGTCAAAGAGAAAAAGATGAATGAATGAGACGAATGTTTTAACATAAGAATTTGTTGGTAAAAGAGTCAGTGCGGTTTTTTTAAATTTAGCTTTACCTTCAATCTATATTTAAATATAAAAGGAGAAACTGACTCACTGACAGCAATATCAGCGCACAGCCCAAACTACTGGTACTAGGGTCGTAAAATTTCGCGCAATGTTCCTTTTATAATGTAGACGAGCACTACAGAAGGGGTGTTTGGAAATTCAGCCATTAAGGAAGTGAAAACTAAGAAATTTGAAACACAAATTTCAAAGTTCTTCAAAATTCAACCCCTGTGCGCATGAAAAGGGGTGTTGAAGGGTTACATTAGAAAACATTATTTCATTATGTAAGAGGGACTCTTGTTATAACGAAGATCCTTTCTTTGAAGTGTACCTACTAAGAAAGGATTTTCTGAAATTCAACCACTAGTAAAATAGGGGAACGCGAGTAAAACTGCGGTGCGAAAATCTAGTAATACTTAGATAAATAATTTTGTAGTTTTACAGGAATTCGTTTTAGCAAACGAAACTTAGTGTTATTGACTCGTTTTCTTATGGTGGTAGCCCTAGTCAACTATGACATCACTTTAGAAGAATACACAAAAAACTTATTATACCCATGACCAAACTGTATTTTGTTTATTTTACAGATCTATTGATATTGATCTCTATTACAATACTATTAAGATTCATACTAGAATAAAGGATATACCTAAAGACGCTAATATATGCTAAATATTTTGTGGTAGTAAAAATAAAACGTTTTTCTCAAGAACATATTAATTTCAATAAAGTCTACGTACTATACTGCCTCTTAGTAGTCCTGTAAAAGATCCAGTTTTTAACACAATTAAGGTCCCTATATACAGCTTTCCAAAGCTTTATTTGAGGCCAGGCCCTAAATTCTCGTAGGTACATTCGACATTAAAGTCATGTGACTTCATATCCATTGAAAAACATGGGGATATCCCCATGTAATGAAATTCTTTTATTTGTTTCGCCTCGTTTTTCGGTATACAAATGTGACATTGATGTTGAAGACGGAGAATTGAGCCCCCGTCCTCATCCTTGGTAGGTTCCGTTTCTTTCTTTTTGAATACTCGACTGCAGCTATTTTTAAACGTCTTCATAAAAGGAAGGGGTTCTCAATTCGTCGGAATCTTTTTTTATGTATTGTAGGTATGTTCCCCGATTACTTGGAACGATTTGAGAAATTCTTTTTTTTGTTGAAAGGGAATACTTCCCAGGCAGATGGTCCCATTGGCACCAAGTCAGAATTTGATGATGGAATCCCAGAGAAATCTAGCGCAACCCTCCAAATTTATAGGGACGCATAATGAGTTTTATATATTTTCTAAAACTATTCATGTATTTGCGTCTGGTACATCTAATGTTGCTGAGCTGATGTGGAAAATATAACTCCTTAACTATTAGGAGTTAGTGGATAATGCTTTAAATATTATAGGCTCGTACAGACCGCTACCTATGTTCCTTTGAATTATTCGGGTGAGCTGATGATGGAAGGTACAACTCCTTGTTAGTTATGTAGGAGTTCGGGGATAGTTCTTAAAGTACCGTATAGACCGCTAGTTTTTATTCTTTCAAATTATTTCGGTGATTGCGTCGGGAGACTTAATTTTATGCTACTAAACTGCATTAATGAACACAAAAAAATATAAATAAATACGTGTGGCACTCGGGGACTGCCGCGGTAAAGCTATTGCATAGCATTTTTTTATCAACTTATGCAATTATATTTTTTTTTATATAGGCCGTTTTTTTTTAAAATTTTATTAATAGATACTTATACACCTATATACCTTCTCACAAACACACACATAAGTGTATGTATGTGTGTGTGGGAGGTGTTAGGTTTTTTCGTTACGGTTTTTTTTTTTATCAAAATTTCTTGATTCGGTCGCCGCGCTCAAACCTCGAAGACCGCGATAAAAGCTATACAATAGCTTAAAATTATTCAATATTGTCGACAATTATTATTGATATGCATATCCTTGATCAGTGACAAAGGTATTCAATACACAAGAAACTAGAAATGGAAAAATAAAATTAACTTTAAACAAAAAGCAAAACCGACTTAAAAGTGGGTTTGCACTAAAAAATATAAAATAACGATGTTAGAACTCGTTTGAAGTCAGCGAAATGGAAGCACGTGTTCCAGAATCTCTAATTCTTTATTGTATGTGGTGTTCATCTTGGAAAATTAGTTTGAGATGGATCGTGTCTGTTTTACTCGCTAACCGACTTTAAAAAAATGGAGAAGGTTATCAATTCGGTAGTTTTTTTTTTTCATATTCTATATTCAGTGAATCGAGAAAAGCCTCCTTCTCTTTTTTTATTAACGTTAAAAAGTTATTTATTTAACACAAACCAGCGTATGTGCAATAAAGATTTATCTATCTATTAAAATAAGGTCATAATTTTATTTCAAGGACCATAACGGATATATTCAATACCCTCCAAGGCGTACTGATATTCCTGTTGCTGGTGGTGTTTCGGCGTCGTACAGTGAAGGCCATGCACCGGCACGGCTGGCTCGACTGTGCGTCGGGATTGGTGGAGAAGTGGCTTGCTGGTAACGATGATGAGGAGAATGTGGTGCAACACACCGACGTACCGATGAGCGAAAGGAATGGTAGGTCTGTATTTTTGTTTCTTAGTGCTAAACATCGCAGTGCTTGCCGCTCCAAGTGCCTTTCTAATTCTGCAAGACCTCCAAATGAACCGATGCCTTCACTCCAGGCTCGTTGAACATCACTACGGCAGATTGTCAACAGATAGGTGGGTCTACGTACCAAGATATTGATGATTTCATATTTATAAAAATAGAACCATCTACGTACCACCCATCGCCGTGTTGCCACATGTTACTGTAACGCAAGCAAATTATCTCCACGTAATTAGTAAATTTCCGTTGTTAGCAAACCGACGTATATAATATCCAATACGAGTAGGTAATGTTACAAAATATAGCGATGATAGCTCAGTGGTAGTGACGTCGGACGCCGTGGCGAAGGTCGTGGGTTCGAATCCTACAATGAGCTTGAGCTTTCGGTGAAGGAAAACATCGTGGGGAAACCATAGCACGGTGGTAGGGTAGTTTGTAGTACCCGCCTGGCTGGCTACCACCCTCAAGTTGAAAATCTGTCGCCAAACACCTATTGGTGTGTTCCGGCAGCTGCACTTGAGAGCCAGATCCTTCTAGGCCTTGTGTGCTTACCACCTTCGGCTACATCATCACCTACCATAGTGAGATTGTGGTCAAACACAAGCCTATACAAAGTAAAAAAATAAATAAAAAATTAATTGTTTCAGATAAATAGAGTTTACCATTGAAGTAACAAGAAATGTAAATCTCTGAAACTAGTCGATACGCGAGCCATAACTAAACTCGAAACCGTTCAACACCAAAATATAAAAGTTCTATACCTATCGAGATAGTAAACATTATTTGTCTAAATCGATGGCTATACCATGCAGGTCTGCCAGCTCGATGAAGTCTGCAAAGATAACTCATATTAGTTGTTTAATATATTATGAAGTACCTGGGCGACCAAGTTTTGCTGGGCGATTTTTTTTTCTTTTGTAAAATCGCCTAGATTTGCTCGTTTAAAGTTATAATAATAATAATAAATATTATTTATTTCACAAAAAAGGAACAAAAACACTCAAGTTTACATATGAATAGCTAGGTATACTTATCAGTTAAAAACAAAATAAAAATGTTTGTTGAAACCTCTATTCAAAGTAAAAACTAACTAAGTTATGAGATAAGATAGATTGGATCCTATTTTTATAAATAATAAAAAATGGACCATTTTAGCATACATTGATTGATTGAACGGGGGACATACATGTAGATTGAAATACTCATCAATATTACCAACTTTTATTATGGGACCAAGTCCGAAACGCATAAAATATACCTATTCTTAGTTTTCATACAAAATACCAACACTGCTCGATCAAAAATGTTTGTTCATTTCAAAGGATATAGTAATATTTTACTGTCCCTGTCCAACCTCTTACAGTGTATTAAATGTACTTATGTATATTGTACGTATATTCGATTACCTATAATTTTTCGAGAGACTTAACTAAGTCTAAATGTGGTTCTAATCTATAATAGGTATTATTTATAGTGAATGTCCGACTTACATACATCACAATCACAAGGTGAGCCGTGCATTGAACTGGGCCATGAGAGCATAAATAGTTTCGTTGATCATTGAATTACAATACCTAATAATACCAAAGTCATGCTTGAGCAAACAGCATCATTCGGTACAACGTGTGCCATATGGTAACGAGCAGGCCCATAAGACTATTTTTGGAACAATAAATAACAGTCTCAAGATTCATGGTTATTTTTAAGATTTATTTTACTTTTATATTGTTTCTCATTACCCAACTTTAATATTGGTGTGAATATAACATGCAAACATGATTAATATGAATTAATATTATTTTAAAAAACTTCATTGTTAAAAATATTTTACGACTATTAGGTTTCGTAACTTTTTCAATATTTTTAAAAAGTAGCCGTGTAGGGTTAGTAAAAAGTAGTAGTAGGGTTATTTGGACCACCATGAGGTTGCAAATAGTCGGTACCTACCCCCTGTTACAAAGATACATGTTTTGCCGAACACCCTATATAATCGATATAGAATCGATGACTTTATACTTCTTTATATACATGAATCATGGAAGTACAGATATAGTATTCGAGTCCAAAGAATTTATGTTAAAGTTAAGAATAAAAATATTATACGTTAAGTTATACATTATACCTACTAACTCAGGCCCAGTCTCACAAGTTGCCGATAAGTACCTAATAGCTTATCTGTTAGATATCTTTACAGGCCATCTCATTCTGTTCATTTCGAAATAAAGTTACTGTATAATCAGATATAATACCTAAGTATGCAACCTGTGAGACTGGCCCTTATCATTGTAAAGCATAGTCAAAATATTTAATCTATTTATATAAAAATCAATGTTCGTCTGTTTATTTGCGTTTCTAAAACATTGATCCGGTTAAGTTGTGTTGTGGTTGCACGAAGGTTTCTGACATATAAAATAGTGGCATTGCATCCCACGCCAAGGAATTAGATAGTTGATAAAAAATGCTATATTTTGAATCAATCTATAACATTCTTAGGACATAGTTTTAATAATTTGTTGTTTTGTATCCTTTGTCTTGTTTTTGATTTCTTCAGATGTAGGTACTTAATTATAATTATGTATTAGGTACATAGAACGTGCTCTGTCAAGAGTATATTATCGACTATTTTTTAGTTCGATGATAGCTCAGTGGTAGTAGACGTCAAATGTCGGATCCTACAATGAGCACCTGCCTGGCTGGCCACCGTCCTCAAGTTGAAAATCTGTCGCCAAGTGTTACCGGTGTTTCAATTGCGCATGAGAGCCGGTTACCTTCTAGGATTCGTAAAGTTCGGCAAAACATCTCTGGTATTATTCATATCAGGTGAAAATTCCGACATAAAAATGTTTGATGATTGAAAACTTATGTTATTTTTCACAAAATCAAAATGTATTAGAACAAAAGTTATGCTGTTCGACGCGTTGTGTGGCCTTTCGGAGAACTAAACCCTTTACGACGCACTTTCTATAGTTAAACTCACATTCATAGGTATTAATTTATTAATGGTAGGTATATAGGTACATACATAACTAGTGCGTGAATGACACACAGTTGGTAAAGAATTTTAAAACAAATAAGAGCTCATTGTTCAAATACTGATAAAGTAACAAAAGCCGTCCACTGTTATGTACTTACATGAATAATTGTGATGGAAGTTAGTCATATGGGAAATAGAGAAAAGTAATGTTTCAACATTTTCTGCATTGTATAATTTATCGATATCTAAATACAATTTTAAGCCAGGAATCAAACCTTTTGAGCTGATAGTGTTGTAATACTGATAAATCTCACTAAGTGGCAAATCGAAGGTAATGGCTATTAAGTATTTTAAAATGGTTCTGACAACTGCATTCGGCTCTTGACGAGATGTGTTTTTCTAAAATGTTGTAATCACTTTTCTTTGTTTCCTATACTTTAAAATTTTGCCATAGCATCCCATCTCAATTAGTTACTCATTTTGTATACATGAGATACCAACTTGCGTAATTTTTTTCATTGTGTGTGTTTAGTAAATATCTCATAAAACCTTGGTAGATAGATTTTGCATTTTTGGGGTTACATAGTCAACCAAACTGTGTTCAAAGCTTATTAAAAAAAAAATTGGGGTCGGCCACCTTAGGGGTATAAAAAATAGTTTACGACCTATTCTCTGACCTACCGAATATTCATAAAAAAAACATAAAAATCGGTCTTGCCGTTTTGGAGAAGCTCAGTTACTAACACTGTGTCACGAGAATTTTATATTAATAGATTTTTGTTTTCTTTTTTTCAATTTTTAAAAACACTTGTTTTTTTTTCAATTCTTGAATCTCTATTACAAAATTGACATTTGTGTGGTATCTTATGTAGCCCTGGGTTTTTATTGTCTCGCCGTATGTATGAAAAGTAGAGTATTCACCTCGAGGATAATGCCTGTCTTCGTATTGGGCGGCTTGAACCCCTCGCTCCACTCAGGACTCTACATCGCTTTGCTCGGCAGTTAGGTTTAACTCTAGAGTCCCTCGTTACGCTCATTGAACAATATGCCGCCCGTGACGTAAGACACTGCTCTATCCTCTTGGTGCATAATCTACTATTATATCATCTAACATTCGTTTAACTATTAACATTCGTCCAGTCAGACATAGGTCCAGTCTTAGGATTGAGACTGTACCATATCGTACTGGCTACTGAACCCTACATTGCGCATGTTCCAACATGCGCTTGCCTGGTATTGTAAAAATAATCTCTAAAATTATTATTGATAAACAATATATTTTTATAACAACAATTTATTTGAGTTATTATTAAAAATTGACGTGTTCATTATGGCCTTATCTTGCTCCAGAATGCAAAATTTCCAACATAAGTGCTCAGATAGCGATAATGATATTACACAGGTAGGTACTTACGGCTCTATGTGTAATAATGTATTTAGTTATTTCCATCACTAATCTACTAGGTACTACCACTACACTACATTAGCCATGGCACAACTAGGTCGTATTTAACTTGAAATGCGGGAGGATTCGATTTACCGCCCGCGCCCTAGGGAGGAAGTGAAAGGCGATACTAGCTTAGTGGTAATGATGTTGACGCCGCGGCGATGGTCGTGGGTTCCAATCCTATAATGAGCTTGATCTTTCGGTGAAGGAAAACATTGTGAGAAAGCCATAGCGCGGTGGTAGGGTAGGTAGTAATACTTTGTAGTCTTGAGAATAACAGGCTAAAATAATTTCACAGAGAACTCATTACTTTGATAAAAAAAAAATTAACAACATTAAGCCGTTGGTTTTCTTTAAATAAAGAAATAAATAAGACAAAAATGGTTACAGTGGATCATTCTTAGAAGATTATACGGACTTGGTGTTTCTAAGACCTAATAGGCGATAGGACTGGGTAAAAAAATAGTTTTTTCGTTTATCAAATCAATAAAAAATTACAAAGTTATGTTGCACCAAAGTTCAGGAGTGGGGGCTTGTGACGTCACTTGTATGTACAATTTTACGCGAAATTTAAACGCACTGTATCGTTGTCATTTTTTGTATAACTGACGGACTTTCGATTTTTTTAGTCTCATCCCCTATTGTGTAGGAAATTAACTAGTCACTACATTAATTCGATGTATGTCCTATGGTTTAGTCAGCGTAAGTAATTAAACCATGTAAGCGACATAAAAGTGTATCATTATGACTTGATCACAAAACATGGAGTCTTTCTTCTCTACTATTTATCTTTTATCATAATGTAAATGTAATATGTATACAGATAAAAAAAAATAAAAAATCATAAACACATTCTCTAAGGCCGTGCTGTTTTCGCGAATAATTTGTGTGTAAACTAAACAAGTGTTTTCTAAATTTGAATCAGTTTAGCTTATCTTCTTCTTATTTTTCAATATGGCAACCAAATCCTTTTTATTAGGATTTTTGCCAGTGTCGAGTTATAATATTAATTTCTAGTCGTGTTATATCACCTCAAAGTATATCACAAAACCAGTTACATATACATAGTCAAGTCAAGTCAAGCTGAACGTACCAGCTCTTTTTTTTATGTGCATACCAACCGTGATACCAACCTACTTGTATAAACTCCTTCATAGCAATTTTATCAATTTTACTAAATAACCTGACTTTTACGGACTTAACTTGACTATGTAATAGTGATTTAATGTGACTAGATTTCTTTTTTCAATTTAGAAAAGTACACAAACCGTACATATGTGATGCTATTATAAGAAATAAAAATATTATAACTTAGCGTTTTAGAAGCACCCACATAATAATTACAAAATGTTTCATTTGTTAAGGCTCCAGTCTCCCTAAAATCAGTGTTCTTGCGGAATTTATCAGAAAAGAAATATTGTTTTTTAGTCATTAGAAAAGCAATAAATGAAATATATTTAGTAAATTTACAGTAAATTTATTTCAAATGATTTTTTGAATGTTTATATTTTTTATTCGACAGATAAGTAGTTGCTTTTGGAGTGGTTAGAGTGTGATTTCTCTAAACCATTACTTTGTAATAGAAAAAAATATATGTTGCAAGGGTCAAATTCAGAAATTTATGACTTTTAAAAGCAGTTTAAATAAGAAATTGAGACGATTTTGAAAAAAAGTAACTAGATAAGATTATTGTAGAGGACTTGCCGACAAATGTAATCTGAATACATTTCTTGTTTTTGTTATATTTTTTTCGTGGCGTGTGCATGAATGAGACCCTCTACGCGTGGAAAGTAAATAGAGGTATGTTTAAAGCCTCACAAAGCTAATAAAAATGGCGTCAAATTAAAAAATAAAATATGTATTGGAAACTTCAAATCTCACACTTTAAAATAACGTAAAATATATTTCATTTATTGCTTTTCTGATGACTAAAAAACAATATTTCTTTTCTGATAAATTCCGCAAGAACACTGGTTTTAGGGAGACTGGAGCCTTAAGTAGGCCGTTTATAATAAGAACAACAAAAAATAAGTATTTATTTTATTGATTTCCTGATGAAGCATTCACTGTTCGGTATCGCGTGATTTAAATTTAGAATAGTCCTTCGATCTCGCCAGTTTCGGTGTTGAGATCGATATCGTATATGCTGGGGCGCGTGGGTAGGCCTGGCATTTTGGAGATTTCTCCGACCATTGGTACCACGAAACCGGCGCCCACTGACGCGAATATGCTATTAATTCGCAGAGTAAAGCCAGTTGGGGCGCCTTTTACGGCCGGGTCGCCGGTCAGTGAGTTGGATGTTTTTGCCATGCAAATTGTGAATTTGTCGTATCCCTGTAAAATATAAAAGATAAATAATATATGTATATGTTACGACGTGTATTATATATTAGCGATTATAAAATCATACCATACAGTACGATTCAAAATTGCCATAAATAGTATACCTACTAACCTTTTCAGTAAACACCTTTATCTTCTGCAATACTTCGTCAGTGTACTCAATTTCTCCGGCACCATACATTTCCGTAGCAATTATCTTGATCTTCTCTTGTATAGACAAATTCAGTGGATATAAATAGTCGAACTTGGAGTTAGTCTCGCAGGCGTCGATGACCGCGTCGGCTAGTTCGACTGCGCCGGCGCCGCCCTTCGCCCAGTGGTCGCACACAACTGCCCTGAACGCGCCGTTCTGCAGTGCGAACTTCTTCACTAGGTTTAGTTCGGCTTCAGAGTCGTTTCTGTGGTAAAAATAACTAATATAAGTCTATTGTTTCTTAATAAAATATGGTGTACTGACACCTGTCAACCTGTCAGAATGAATGTTACGTAGTTGTACCAGTGATTTAATTCATCTTCATCATCTCAGCCGCAAGACGTCCATTGCTGGACTTAGGCCTCCCCTTAGGATCTCTAATAGGTCCGGTCTTGGGCAGATTTCATTAATTATAATTATTGGAATATAAATTTTATCTGGTAATTTATCCTACTTCCTACTTATTATTATAAATGCGAAAATGTGAGTGTATGTTTGTTATTGGATCGCACCATAGTGGCTTAATGGATTTATATGAACATAGATCGATCATATGGAATAAAGCATGTCACTTTTATCCTGGAAAAATATCGGGTATCAAGCGGGTAAAACCGCGGAGCAGAATCTAGTACACAATAAGTTCATAAGGAATACATAGGTTTATGTCTGTAAGTAGTACTGACCCATGTCTGTTGACTGCTACTACAACAGGAACGCCAAATTTGTTGCCGTTGCTAATGTGCTTTCCTAAGTTGCACAGTCCTTTGTTTAGCAATTCTAAGTTCTCCTGAAAGACAAAAAAAAATTATGTCAAAATGTTGATGGTAGTCACCACTGCCTATGGCCGTTTGAATTTGCAGGATATATAATGTTAAGGCAATATTTATTGTATTTCTTTATTATTATGTAGGCTCGTTTCTTTCTCTATATAGGTAGGTATATGTTTAGTGATAATGAGCGGTTAATTAAATATCCTAATCCTATCCTATCCTAATCCTAATCCTATTCCTAATATCCTATCCTAATCCTAATAATATTATAAATGCGAAAATGAGTTTGTTTGTTACCTTTTCACGCCTAAACCGCTGAACCCATCGCGATAAAATTTGGTATGCAGATAGCCTATGGTATGCAGAAGAACATGGGCTACTTTTTATCCCGGAAAAACATAAGATCCCTCGGGACCGCGGGTGAAACCGCGGGGCGGAATCTAGTAATATTATAAATGAAAGTTTGTGAGTATGGATGCCTGGATGTATGTTTGTTACTCTTTCACGCAAAAACTACTCAACGGATTTGGATGACATTTGGCACAGGGATAGTATAGTCTGGAATAACACATAGGCTACCTTTTATCTCGGGAAAACATAAGATCCCTCGGAAACGCGGGTGAAACCGCGGGGCGGAAGCTAGTATTATTTAAATATCTTTTTAGGGTTCCGTAGCCAAATGGCAAAAATCGGAACCCTTATAGATTCGTCATGTCTGTCTGTCTGTCCATCCACATACTATAATAAAAGTTGTTCACATTGATGAGTACTTCCACCCCTGCAAGTATTGCTAGTGATAACAAAATCACCCTGTATGTATAATCTCAACATTGGAAGATCTAAATCAATCATTTTTTATTAAATTACAAATCAATGCACCTATAGATGTCGCCATAATTATTTTTTTATAATCAAATACTTCTAACCTTAACATAAACATCGTTGAGTGGTGCCCCAGCAGACACCGGTGGTCCACCGCCGTGCATCTTGAGAGCTCGTACTGTAGCCACTATGACTGCGCAATGTGGTGTATCGCCACTCGCGCGGCACTTGATGTCGAAGAATTTTTCCATTCCTAAATTGGAAATAGTTATTTGTGCAACAAGAGAGCAAAGTTGTTTTTTGCTGCGAGTGCTGATTTTAAATCCTGAGCAAGCGAAGGATTCAACGATTAAAATTGAATCCTGAGTGTGGCGAGGGATTCAAAGGCACGAGATGCAAAAACCTTTGCTCTCGTGTAACACACATAACTTTTCACTTCATCAGCGAGAACACTTTAGAAGATAATAAATATTTACAAGTTAAATATCAGTTTTATTTGCAGTAAATACTTATTTTTGTTTAAATACAGCAATAAGTTAATAATTCAATAAATTACATAAGACATAATTATCTTTTTGCAAAATTTCTTTAGTTAGGACGAAATTCCGAACGTGTTTGTCTTTGAGGTCTAATTCAAAATCGGAACTTCGAAAGGGCTGTTCTTTCGTTCTCTTCTCTCTCTCTTTCTAATGGCGGGAAAGTGATAGAGTGTGAATGTTTCGAATTGTATGATTAACCCAAGGCTGAATAAGATATTCGTGGCACTCTGAAAAAAAAATTAAAAAGTTACTTTGTCATTTCAGGCAGCAAAACCTGAAAACCATATTATTTGTTACATTATACAACTAAGTGACCATGTTATGTTATGCTTACAATTAAATATAGGCATTTTGGTCATAGCTTCGAATAAGCAGCTACGAGGAGACAGACCCTTCTTTTGACCACGAGATTTGTCACAGTGGCCACGCTTACCCACCTCTCGGTTACAACAGCATGGCACACTATTCCTAGTAACCCTTACGGGTCACCAAAGGCACCATCTGCGGTAGGTCTTGTCGCCACAACATAAGTCATGGTACTCTGACGAGTGGCCTCGTGAGTTGCCCCACTACCATTTGTCCAGAATGGTGCCGGAGCTGTTAAAAGTCGCTCACTACGCGCATTCCGAAAAATGCTGGCTACTCAATCCTAGCTGAAGACGTCAGAGAAGCCAACTCCCATTTATACTGAATGGTACCGGAGCTGTAAAGCCCGCTCACATCTCAATACAAATCCATGCATCTACCCATACCTACAGCTGGGTTCCCGGACAACTAATCTAGCTACGAGGAGACAGTAAGCTATCTACGATATTGACACTTGATATTGAAAGGAATCGTGCGCAGTCAGCTCGCCCTGGCGAGTGAGCCAGCCTTCGGTCAGTTCGCCGCAAGCGCTTACTGCAGTCCGTTGAGTATCTTTATCATGTTACAGTAAAATACGCCAAACACATACATAATTAAAGCCCTAATTTGAATGATAAGTTGTTTGCTGAACCAGAGCGGTGTCGTTATGTTGAATGAACCTTTAAAATACAACTTCGTGCACTAGGACAAGGATGGCTTATAGAAACGGTGTCATGTACACAATTGAAAGCCTTACCAATGTCAGATCCGAAGCCAGCCTCGGTAGCGACATAACCGTTCTCCCTAGCGAGCTTCATGGCGATCTTGTCAGCGAGGATGGAGGAGCAGCCGTGAGCGATGTTGGCAAAGGGGCCGGTGTGGACCAGCACCGGGGTGCCCTCGAGGGACTGCATCAGGGTAGGTTCGAACGCATCGCGTAGGAGGACCAGTAAAGCACCAGTTACACCCTGTGTTTTGAGTAGGTTAACATCACCTTTCACAATAATATAACTTAAAAGATTTACAGATATGAGAAAGTAGTTATCGATATTATTTATCTATCAGTGACTTATGCTTATTAAATAATAATTCACTTCATTACAAGAAGTGGTACACTTACTCCTATAATACAGAATATTGTGACGTTTCAGAATGTCTCATAATCATCTAAATAATTATTAAATAAATTGCTTCATGCCCATTATCCCCAAAGACGTAGGCTGCAGGTTTCTCGGTACTGAGACCCACATTTTATCGAAGATATTAAAGTCCTGACGTGATATTATTATGTGGTGAGCCGAATCTCGCACATTACCAACCCCGGACTACAGGTTATCATTTCTCAACATAGAAACG
The DNA here is from genome assembly GCA_951216915.1 of Tetheella fluctuosa. Lineage (NCBI taxonomy): Eukaryota > Metazoa > Arthropoda > Insecta > Lepidoptera > Drepanidae > Tetheella > Tetheella fluctuosa. The sequence continues at coordinate 5,207,371 of OX578231.1, read as the reverse complement.
TTAATTATACCGTGCTCGACCTGGGAATTGAACCCAGAACCCCCAGTCTAGTAGAGCGATATACCGCTCGACCAACTTGCCCTAACTCTCACAATCAGCAGCGATTTTTTTTTTCTTTCGTTGGCTAGTTTTTTCTTCACACAACACAAATTAAAAAATATCATTACCAAATCATCGGCAGTAACAGGGTTGCCACTCTTATCCAGTGCGACGACCATACTAGATAGTCTTTCTTTAATATCTTCAACGTTGTTACCGAGCGCCAAGATGGCCATGATCTCAGACGCAACGGAGATATCAAAGGCGGTCTCACGCGAGAAACCCTTCTCTGTGGGCGACTGGCCGATTGTGATCTTGCGCAGGTATCTGTCGTTTAGGTCCACCACTACAACAATAAACGATAATCTCTATCTTACTTATATAACTAAATAAATATAGAAAGCTAACTACAGCTGAACTTATCAGAACTTTATTTTCTCAGCGAGCTATAAATATCGTTGAGAGAGTTGAGAAGTTTCATGAGGGGCCATTATTTTGTCATGTAACTTACCTCTATTCCACATAATTTTCGTCGTATCAATGTTAAGTCTAGCAAACTTGGTTCTCTCCTCCTCCGTCAGGGAATCAGGGTCTGTCTTATCGATGCCCAATCTCTTGAGTCTTCTCACTTGAATGGCCGAGAACTTTCTAGATCCTTTAATTTTTGGCACTAGACGGTCGTACAGTGGGCCGTCCTTTTGTGTCAGCTCGTGGAAGATACGAGCGTCCATTTGAGCAGCGAGCAAGTTGTTCGCGGCCGTCACCGCGTGGATATCACCCGTCAGATGTAGGTTGAATTCTTCCATTGGGATAACCTTGTAAAAAGAAAATGATGGGTCTAATATTTTTTTACTTACGCATAATTTACTCTCCAAAAGACTTAGATATGTTTATTGTTTCGTTAAAAAATATCCATTATAGATATTTTTTCAAGTAATTTAAGTAAAAACAAGCGAGAGTTTATGATTAAACAAAGTCGACCTTGGTAAGTAATGATATGGCCTAGAATCATGTTCCATAAAGGTAATTCATAATTCTAATCTATATTCTAAAGGGTATTGTAATTTTGGTTTACCTGTGAATATCCACCACCTGCGGCGCCTCCCTTGACTCCGAAGGTAGGTCCCTGACTGGGTTGCCTCATGCAGGCGAACGCGTTACGTCCGCGGTGAGCCGTCAGCGCCTGCACTAGCCCAAGGAGAGTCGTGCTTTTGCCTTCTCCGAGAGGTGTGGGAGTTATTCTAGAATATAAAAAGACAAGAAATGCCTTACAACAGTACAGCACCAAAATCAGAATTTATTTGTAATTTTTCCCTACAGCTATTTAACTAAAGTAAAAAAGCATGCCTAAAATACGTTACCACAGGATATTTTGTTTCTAGGAATTCCATAGTTTCCAAAAGTAATTATTTGAAAGAAAATTTAAAGATTCAAAGGTGGATAAGATGTGCGTACGAACCCAGCAACAACGATATACTTCCCACCACGCTGCTCCTTCAGGCGAGTCAGCACGGTGAGCGCTATCTTCGCCTTAGTGCGACCGAACTGAGACACTTCGTTGGGAAACAGACCAATCTCGTATGCCAGTTCACTGATGTCTTTTGGTTTCTGAGAGCGAGCTATTGCGATGTCACTATATAAAGCAATATAAATTAAATTAGACACAGTATAGTTTGCGTTATGAAGAATGTCTAAATAGTCCTTAATAGTCCTTACTTCTTAATAGTCCTATACTCGTACATTACAAGATAAGACACATAATAACATTATATATGTATAATCTGTACATACTTACCTATAATAAATCGGTGTATTTTTTACCCTAAAATGGAGTGTAGGTGGTCTAGGGGTCATCTAGGAATAGGCGCTTCGAATAGGCTTTATTTCATCGAAATCGTGTGGAAGGAAGAAAATATATAGATATTTTATAAAGTCTGCGCGAGCGAAAAAGTCTAGTAATAACAAAATGCCATAAATGAGTAAGTATAGCAATTTCAGGCTTAGAATACCACAGGAACCGCTTTAATTAAATGTCAGCCTATAACAACTAAGCTTATTTATATTGTCTACCATTCGTCTTAGTCAACTAGATGTTACCTAGGCGGCGGCGAGTCAACGGTGAGCCTGAGCGGTCGGAGCGGCCAGCTGGGCGCCCGCAGCCGGTCGAGCTGCCGGCGCGCGGCCAGCACGGTGTTGCGCATCAGCATCGCCACGGTCATGGGCCCCACGCCGCCCGGCACCGGCGTCACGTGGGACGCCACTGCCAGCGCCTCCTCGTACGCTACGTCGCCTACCAGACGTTGACCGGACTTTTTGCTTGAATCTGATAAATAAAAATCATTTTTATGCTTTTGCTTGGCGCCTGTCTAGTTGCGACTTACATTGTTTCTGTAATGTAGAGACTACCTATTCGATAAATATATACCTCTGCTATAAAATGCGGGGAAATCTAGTTAAACAACATAAAACCAAAATATAAATAAATGTTAATGCCACATAGATCAAATCAATAATAGGAATAATAAAATAAATACTTCCAGAATAGCTCCAAACTGGACTTTTGCCTAACCTACCTTCCGCCAAGTACAACTTAATTATTTAGTGACCATCTATAAATAAAAGGACACATTATATACATCCAAATAATGCTACGAGAGAAAGGTATAAAACATAATCGTTTGTTTATAGCGTTTTTTCATTTCTACACAACTTGAATCACCGCGTCTACAACACCACTGTACAGTCAATACAAGTCATTTAATATTGACTTGCATTGCTTTGTTTTGTCAATATTTTGTGATAAGTTCCGTCTATTGTTAGATCCATTGCACGTTCGGTCCGACAAATTATTAACAAAGTTGATTATTTTAGTTCCTATGGTGAATCCGTTAGGCCATCCGTATGACTAATGATCGTAATCATTCTTTGGAAAAGAGCCTGGAGCTAATAGAAAATTCAGTCCATAGCGCTCTTCATAGTACCTACTTATAAAAATATTGGAGTATTGATAGTCAGTCATTTTTGATTGTGTAGTCGTTGTTTGTTTCCCTACGATTTGATAAATAAGAGTAGGTATGTACCTACCTAATTAAAAAAAAAAAAAAAAAAATATGTGAGTACTAGCTTCCGCCCCGCGGCTTCACCCGGGTTCCCGAAGGACCTTTTGTTTTCCCGGGATAAAAAGCAACCTGTGTACTATTCCAGACTATAATCTATATCTGCGCCAAATTTCATCCATATCCGTTCAGCCGTCGGCGCGATTGAGTAACAAACATCCATCCATCCAAACTTTCACATTTATAATATTAGTAGTATTTACCTTTAATAGGGTTGATACCACAGTCGATGACTACAGCTCCCGGTTTGATCCACGAGCCGCGGACCATCTCTGGACGGCCTATAGCGACGACCAGGATGTCCGCAGTCTTCGTCTAACAATCATAATGGAGATATCAAAGGGGTGGATTACCTACTGCAGATATTTTAGTAATCCATAAATATGTTAAGCTGCTATTTACTTCCTAACAAAACCTAAGATATTACGGTTACTGAGCGAGAATTGCAATTTCATGCATGATTGATGTAAACGTAAAACGAATAGCTGTTCTAACCAGATGTTTTTAAAACCTACAATAAAAAAATACCTCTATTAAAAATACGTTGAGGGTTTTGACTGTTGTAGGTATCTATTTGTTGTTGTAACCTGGGTCTTTGTATGTGTGTGACAGACTTCCTATAATCAAACTCAATCATCATATAATCAAATAAATCCTCAATTATTATAAATAAAGTAAATGGAATGTATATTTGATTTGTGTGTATGTTACTTTCCATGCAAATAGTAGTATTTCTATACTTTAAAGGAGATCTCAATTACGTTTAAGACAATGTATGATTAGGTATTGAAAATAAAACATTTATTTGTATTGAATTTATATGCAAAGGTCGTCTGGAAGAGATCGCTTCTTTGCAATAAGACCGCCCAGAATACAGTAGGTAATTAAGTTTAATTATTTCTTGTTTTTGGTGTGGCTATTCCGGGTAAACATCAAATCCTTCGGGAACCCAATTTACCATAAAAATTTACTACAAAATTGTTAAAAAATATAGAGTTAACACAAACACTAAATTAGGTACCTAGTACATTAGTACATGAGAATTTAAAGAAATAATCAAAAAATCCTTTACTTACAATTTCACTCAAATTCTTAGTCTTGGAATGGCATACAGTAACGGTAGCATGCTCCCACTTGAGTAGTTCAGAGACTGGTGTGCCAACGATACGACTACGTCCCAACACTACGACATTCTTCCCGGCTATCGACACCCCGGTGCGCTTGATCAGCTCTACGCAACCCGCGGGCGTGCATGGAACGAAGCCAGTCATGTCGCCAACGGCTACGCGACCCTCGTTTACTGTGTTTAGCCTGGATAATGGGGCAGAATTGAATTATATGAACCTTAGAAGAAAATCTGATGAATAAATAGATAAAATGTAATCATTATTGGTAGCTATGTTACGCTATGTTATTGAACATAAAAAATGCATTAAGTAGGTACCCATCAACGTCCTTGTCAGGAGAGACGGCGTCGGTGACTCGGTGTGCATCGATAGTATGGTCAGAGTCGAGCGGCATCTGTACGATGATGCCGTGCACCGACGGAGTTTCGTTCAGGTTCGTGATTTTTGATAGTAACTATAAACAATTTTAATTTCAATTAAACTATTTAAAACTCATGATTCTTCTAGCAATGCCACTTTACATGATAGGTACTACATTGCCTCAAGTACTCAAGTACTAGGTACTTATAAGAAAATAAAAATCCAATCATAAGTACCTAAGTACTTATTAAATTACAGTTTCGAATTCTAGCTTCCCCACAAGATCCATGGTGTTACTTAGCCTCCTTCGTCCATTAAAGTACGAGTATTTGAAAGGAATGGTACATACTTGTATTATTTTATTAGGAAACTATAATTTAATAAAGAAAAAGAAAAACATCAAATATAAACGTTGAATAAGTTGAAAACTTGAGTAAGAATATAAAATAGGTCAAAGTGACTGATCGGGAAAAAATATAAATAATTAAATATATCACACGGCATATACATATTTCTAAATAGATAGACTTATATTAGATAATTACACCCAGACCCGGGACAGTCATATTCATGCACACAAAATTGTTTGTCCTCGGTTGGAATCGCACCTACGATTAAATTAAATGTATTAAAATTTAATGATAGAGTATGATAATTAAATTTGATTTAAGATGAAATGGGGTGTGTAGGTGTGAGTAAAAGGTATGTGTGTGAAAAATGTGAAGAAGAAAAAGGGTGTTATTGATTTAACCTCTTTTGGGAAAATGTTAAAATCTACGATTTCGTATTACATTTACATATACTTAAATACCTCATTATAATCGGGGTCGCGCTAATATATTTTGCGTTTTACGATCGTAATAAAAATTAAAGTTGGTAATATTTGTATTACGCGCGAGTTACATCATTCAGTGAAAACAGTAAACAATATTAATGTTTGACTTATCACGAAAGACAGGGGTCAAGGAATGAACGATTGAAGGCATCGCAGCAAATTCATAACAATCATCAAAATATTTTGTTTGATACAAGTCTTAGACAGATCCTTATTAATTATTATCCTAACTAATATTATAAATGCGAATGTGAGTTTGTTTGTTTGTTTGTTACCTTTTCACGCCTAAACTGCTGAACCGATCGCGATGAAATTTACTCAGATTGCCTATGGTAGCCTATGGTATGGAGAATGACATGAGCTACTTTTTTTCTCGGGAACGCGGGTGAAACCGCGGGGGACAGGTATAGAAATAGTTAATTAGAAAACAACCTTATATCCCCTAGTAAGGATAGAATATACTAGATACTTATTGATATTTCTATCATACGTACCTACGCTAATGCAATTACAAATGTTTGCATTTTGTTTCGCATTTGGAGATATAGATACCTACGTTTATATTTATATAGCTAGAGTAATAATGGGTTCATAATTAAATGCGGATGAATTAAACTATGCTAGCCTCAAAATATAAATCGATTTAGGTACAATTAGACATTGGTGAATATAACCTCTAATCCAAGGGTTTTTCGAATCGATAGAAATAGGCAACAAGCTTTTTTTTATTTTTCAGTCAAACAAGGTACCTACACCTATATAGGTTGTTTCGTCGTGTCTGTCTGTTTGTCATGACCATTTTTCTCGGAAACTAACAGTGATAGCAAGCGAAAATATCGTTATGAAATTAAATCGGAAAAAGTATAAATGTAGCGGACATGTAATTGATTGATGGGAGTGATTTTTTTGTTCTCGTACCACATCGAGGAGAGTTCTTTTAAAAATAAAGAGAGTTCGTCGATCATTTTTGTTCAAGCCGAGTGTGATGTTGGGCTTAGCGTTTTTAAATCATTCCTTTAATTTAAGTATTTTTTTAATTAATGTAAAAGGTTAGAAAAGTCACTTGTGAATTATTGGATATCATTACCTCAATTTCAGTAATATCCCTGGGCAGCCGGATATGCTCAGTTAAGATGCCGATGTTCTCGGCAGCTTTCAGCTTCATCCGGATGTACACGTTGGAGTCCTCACGCCCTCCCACCTGCACGATGGCCAGCCGAGGCTCGAACCCGGTACACCTCGTCCGCACTTCTGATACTTGTTGACGGAGCTCATTTTCTATAGACCTAGTTCCAATTAGGTTAAGTTCATTATAAAAAAAATGGGTTTAATACTGAACAACTGCAGCATCAGCCCGTCCCAACTCTTTCCCTAACTCGACCGATACAGATAAGTCTTGGTGATTTAAAACTTTACTCAGGTAACATCGGGCTAACAAAAGATATGTATCTATACGTAAAATAGGAGAGGGAACTATTAAATCAGACATCTATATTTTTGCATACACATTTAGAAACAATAAAAGGTTTAAATGTACCCCGCTACTTTCGTTCCTGAAATCGGTTGAGCCACCATCCTGAGAGTCAGACTTATGATCCAGTCGTCGGTCGATCCCCAACTACCGCTCATTTAAGTAAAGCTAGATACATCATATGCTGCAGCCGACCCTGATGCGATAACCCCAAGAGATCATTTGATACGAATACGTATATCTTACTATAAATGCGAAAGTGTTTATGTTTGTGTGTAAATTGATTTTGTTACGTACTGAAATAAAATTAACGTGATGAAATGTCGAAAGCTTTAAAAATAATAATAAATTTAATTGGTTTCCAATACAAACAGTGTAAGTGATGACATGCAGGACTTAAATCCTACCGGAGTTTCCGCAAAACTCCGGTAGGATTTCACCAGATATAATTTAGTAATCAAATCATGCACAAGTTTGAAATTTGGAAAGTAAGTACCTACCTTAAACAATCTTTAGAAAAATGCCTTAGTGGTATCCAAAATAAACGAGACAACAATTTGAATTTCATTATCACAAAAGTATTGTAATAAATAGGTACTATTAGTAAATGTGACGATAAACTAAACAGAATATTTGGACGTTATCAAACCACCAACAACTAACGTAAATAAGAAGTTTGTTAATGCAACAAATATTTTTGTCTGCCTATTGATACCAATTGAACTTTGGGAGGGTCACAATCGTTTCTCCCATATCTAGAGCGAAAGATTTGAATATCAACGTGATGGGTTTATTGTGTCCCCCATCGCATCTAAGTACTTATTGGGCTAACACGTGATATTGTTATCGAATTCTTGGGATCCATATCCCAATGAACAATTTTAAGATATAATAAAAACAGACGTACAGATAACAGATATTATCCTATAAGGTTCTTTTTATACGGAACCCTAAAACATAAGATAATATTTTGTACCTACCTATAGCAAAACTTCATGATAATTTTAACGCCGCCATGAGTATTATTGCCAACATATACGGTGATTTTGTTATCACTGGCAATACTTGCAGGGGTGGAAGTACTCATCAATGTGAACAACTTTTATTATAGGGCTAACTCTGATATCGAGTAAAATAATACGGTTGCTTCATACATTTTGGTCGAGTAGGTATTGAACTTTTGTATGGAACAGCTGATAATTTTTTCATGATTTCACAGTTAGTCCCATTATAAAAGTTGTTCATTTTGATGAGTACTTCCACCCTTGCAAGTATTGCCAGTGATAACAAAATCACCCAGTATATATATTTTTTTATTGCACAAGTTATCAGGAGTAAAGTATTTTTAAAGATATGTTGTTTATTATTAGGTATGTTTTAAGATATGAATGCCTATTTCATAATATTAAATATTATTTTTCTTACAGCTCCTTGTAGATGCCAACCGACGCTGAAACGATGTGTTAGCTAGGTTTATAACTAGCTAGCTAGCTAGCTTCTGTCTTGCGGTTTGCGTTCCCTGTTTGTGACCTGTGGTCTTTGTTTATCTATCGATATGTCAAGTTTTGTCCTTGAGTAATAAACGTACACACTACACAAACATTCGCATTTATACCTAATATTAGACTATTAGTATTAGTAGAACAAGCTCTTGTCTTGACCCTTGGAAATGGCCAGCTTCATACAAGTGAGTGTGGGAAGACCTAGATCACCCCGTATTGTATATATCAGTTAGGACTTGCCCTATTAAAATCCCTGTTTTTTATATTAGTCCTATTACTACTACAAATCCATTTAAGAAAAATATAAAAATTATAGGAAGCTGCGAAACAAATGCAAACTGGTATTTAATCTATTACTTATATCTATACTATACATATAATATTATAAATCTGAAGAGTTTGTCTGTTTGTTTGTTTGGTTGGCGCTAATCTCAGGTGCTACTGGTTCGAATTGAAAAAATCTTTTAGTGTTGGATAGCCCATTCCATCGAGGAAGGCTACTTTTTATCCCGGGAAAACATAAGTTCCCTCGAGAACGCGGGCAAAACCATGGGGCGGAAGCTAGTCTCTTATATAGGTACCTAGAGTAATAATGATAAAATATACTATTATAGTCGTATAATTCATAAGTAAACAATAATATACACGTATTCTAATTACTAATAAATAATAATAAATAGGTAATTAAAGAGTAACCTTGATCTTGAAAAATAACCTAACAAAGATATAAAAAAAAGGTTATAGACTTACGGTAGCACAAAGTCAAAATCGTCCTGTGACCTCCACATTATGTAACATGTTATCAACACATAATAATAAAACTTATCACACGAATACAAGAGTCACCGGTTCCAAAATGAAACAACTTCACTTCTAACGAGCCTGATATGTCAAAACTAGTGGAACAGGTTTAACAATTGTGTCAACATGGACATTATGGACATACGTAACTGGAATATTTTAGCATTTCATTAGTTATTTTAGCAGTATAAGAAGTTATTTTAGCAGTATAAGCAATTCGACTATTGTTTTACAAATTGAATATATTTATCTACTAACGAATAATTTTATGTCGCTTGTAGTTATAAAATTGAAATTGTAAATTTGGTACAGTAATACCATGTAGAGAAACAGTGCAGTTATATTTTCGGTGCGCGGGCTAAAATACTGCGCTGCTATTGTTCTAACTGCTAATTAATTTAGCGTCATCGTGGGTACTCCCAAAGATATTTTATAACACAGGCACACGACACAGCAGCACGAGTCGTGTGGTATTTACTTGAAAGCAACATGTGCCGTGCGGCAGATGCAGCGTGCGTCGAAAGCCATTTCACAGGAGCCGTCTTCTAAGACAAAGATAATCCCCCTTATTCAGACCCATTCGGTTGCCATTCCGATCGGAAAGGGATATTTTATTTCGTAAAATTAAGGCTGATGCCGTGTTAGTCGCAGAATTCATGGTTGAAGAATTCATCGGTGCGAGCAATTTATAATTTGAGTTCTCGAGTTGCCCTCAGAGATAAGTTTAAACAAATTAGTATCCTCACAGTAGCATCGCAGTACATTTATGCAAACATATTATTTGTACAACAAAATATGTCTTTTTGTAAAAACAAGTGACATGCACACTATTAATACTAGAAATAAGCATAAACTTGTAACCTCTGCTTATAGACTCCAAAAAGTGCAAGGTTCATTTTTGGGACTGTGTACACGCTTCTATAATAAGGTCCCTCCTGCACTTCAAATTTGCCATTACATAAATTTAAGGAACGTGTTAAGTCTATTTTAGTACAAAAGGCATACTATAACGTTAATGAATATTTAAATGACGACAATGCTTGGATGTAGCGCTCGCTCTTGCAGGATAAATTTTATGTAATAGTCTAAGTTTGTTTTGAAAAGAGTAATTGCTGAGTTTCTTGCCGGCTCTTCTCAGTAAAAGCAACCTTCCGAACCGTGCGTTAGAGTCTGACTATTCTTAAGTGCCTGTGAAGGCCTATTTGAATGAATATAATTATTTCATTTCATTTCATGATTGATTAGTGATTTTTAGTCACCGGCAATACTTGCAGGGGTGGAAGTACTAATCAATATGAACAACTTTTATTATGGGACTAACTGTGAAATCACGAAATAAATTCACGTCCATATTTTGATGTCGAAATGCATATTACGACTTTAAAATAAGACTGCTGCGTTCAAGTTCATTAGTTAACGGTGAACGAACTGTCGTACGCAATCATAGGTTTATAAATAACACAAAATAAATAATTTTAACATTATTTTAATAATTATTTCTTAGGTATTTTGTAAGTATTCAAACTAAAGTTACGCACATATTAAGTTTAATTAATTAATCAGTAATCACTAAGAAAATGTTGGACACATTTTTTCCACTTTCTGAGTGATACGTCTTAAATGCTCCGACAATGACTAAAAAAGAATCCAAACAATCGATGTACATATATTATGTACCTATACATAAATCGTATAGCTAATCAAACATGTAATTTTTATTTAACAGGTAAGAAAATACCATTAAAATAACGTACTATAATCAGTGGCGGATTTGCACATTTGCCGCCAGTAGGCTATTCAAATTTTGCCGCCCCTACTGACCTCTACAATTCGATACCCTAGTTCACAATCATATTTATTAAAAAAAAATGACAGTGAAATTGCATCATGATTATTTTTGCGTCCTCATTACATCAGATTTCCCCGCTATTAGTATTATTAGTATTTTAACCGCGTGCTCAGTTTTGATGTTCGAGCAAGCGAAGGATTCAAAAATTAAAATCCTGAGCGTTAGCGAGGGATGGACTCAAAAATTAGAATCCTGAGCGTTAGCGAGGGAATCAAAAGAGCACGAGGTGATAAATCGCTGCACTCGAGTGCAACATGACGAAATGCAAAAAAAACATTTACAATCACAAGATACTTTTATTTCAGTTAAGGTATAACTGCTACATTATGATAGGGAAGTATTACAGAATAATCTTTAAATTATAATAAATAATACTTTGGTATAATTAAGAAAAATTTAAAGTAACTTTGCTACAGTTACTTATTGTTGCTTTTAGCATTGAATACGTACTCCATAGAGTGCTTGATTTCTTGGTCTCGGATAATTCAATAAAATATGTCAGCAAAATGTTTTCTGAGATAGTTTTTGCTCCTTTACCCAGTCGCCACGTGTTTAACATATCGTACTGTTTCAAATACTTCTCGCGTGATTGTTGAGGGAGAAAGCTCATTTGCGCATTATTATCAGTTTCAGTCAATTCTGTTGGCGTCAAATAAACTTCCTTGTCGCTAGAATCACTCATTTTAGGTTTTTCACTTGTTTTCATGTTTCGTGTTTTTAACCAAAGGTTTTAACAATATAACGTGAAAAGAAAATGGCGCGCGCATAGCAAATTAATAAAAAGTACACCAAGAAGGTTCCATCTGAGTTAAAAACACAAATAAAAGGTTGTAAAATAAATTCCGCACTATGGAGGTAGAATGAATTCACAAACTTAGTGCACACGATGTTCTAAATTCAATTTACTTTATCCTCTAGCGGATAAAAACGGCTTTTGCACTCAGATATCAAAGAGCAATAATACTAAGATGGGGGCATCTCGGAAAGAGTATTATTGCTGAAAATATTACTGATGAAAATATTTTTTATTGCACTTACAGTTTCAAAACAATACAAACAATAACCCTATTAAATTATTTATTAACAATCCGGTTGATGATGACAATGAAATCATAAGTTGTTTTTTGTTGAATGTTACATTTCCTTTATGCGCTATTTTATATCCGCTAAATCATCAATTATATTATCGTCGTATGAAATCTTGTTCATTAGTTCAGACTCTATGCAAAAAAAAAGAGTAAGTAACTAGATAGTTTTTCACCCGCTTCATTCGGCCCCGCGTCGCAACCAAAATATGACTACGAAAATACGTACTTACAAAAAAAAATAATTAAAACATTATGTTTTACATTTTTATTAAACGTTGATTGAATTGTGTATTTGGGTCTAATAACATTTAGGTACCTATATAATAATGTTTTTTTTTTATTTCCGTAAGACAAAAAAAATTGGACCAAATTTGCCGCTCCCTAAAATCTGCCGCCCTAGGCTCCAGCCTACTCAGCCTGCTGGTAAATCCACCACTGACTATAATAATGTAGTGCGTCATAATCTGCACTTAACCTACCAGTTTTATAAACATAGATTCAATAGAGTATTATTATATTTAAACCGGGCCGGTACCTACTGTATGGAAAAACGGTAAGAATAATACTTTATATAGTCAACATTACGATAACCTTATCAAATAAGGAAATTTAAAAAAAAAACTGAAGTTAGAGCCATTTTGGCATTGTCATGGGAAGTTACCATGTCATATTCGCACTATAAAGACCTAAAAACTAGTATCTTATCATCTTAACAGCAAATATAGGAATATTTTTAACAACCTTAATACTAAAAGTATCACATGGCAATTGAGAAAAAAATAACAAATTAGGAAACATGTCTCATTACGAGCAATATTTTTATAACAATAGTGGCGGCTTACGCCTGGAACATACTGAAGTCTTCTTCCTTCTCTTTGTGCGCATTGGAGTAAAGGTGGATGCGCATTGCATGTATCGGCATCGGTGAGGTGCCACAGAGTTTGCAAGCGAACTCGGCGTTTGACGAGATCGGTGTCCTAGTAGAGAAACAGTTTCTTTAATATTAAGTAGGTTACTTATGACAGAAGTTTACTTAACCTAATAGAATTTAAATAAACGTCGTTCATCTTGTGTTGTGAGAATGCAATTGCTGAAAGTTGCAATTAGTCTGTTCGGTTCGATTGATCGTTTTCTATGCTTGGAAAGCATGGATACCCTACCCGTATGACTAAAATTCATGTTGTCACTATGTACGAAAATTCGCCCGACTCTTAGTTGTATCAAACGTTAAAGAAATTCAAGTAATTATCATCCGTCGTGAATGTAAAACTACAACCTGTGTAACATACTTCTAAAATATTTGCAGCGGAATTAAGTTACCCTATCTTTCTTGTGGCATTAACTTGTATATTTATATCTTGTTAATTAATAAAATAGTATAAAAATATGCACAGTAGATACCTGCTGACAAGCAACTTGATGCGGTCGTTGTCCTGTTTGAGCTCCAACAGCTGGTCCCTGCTGAGCGGGTGCAGTTCCTGCGGCGCGTGCAGCGGGTACACCACCGCGTTCTCCACCATCTGCGGCTTCACGATCTCCAGCAGCTCCTCGTCAGGGACCGACTTCCACTCCCACGCATTCTCCACCATAGTGGCCTCACGGTGCTTACGACGATGCTTTAGGAGCCTGTTGATCATGGAAGCTTACAATTTATCCACTCGTTGTCACGAGTAGGGAGGTTAACTGTCACACACTATAATAATACACAGGGAGACTCGTAATCAGAACTTACATTTCCTAACTCAGTAAATGATTATGATTTCCTTACCATAGAAGTAACATGAAACATTTTCATTTTTTTTACTTATTTTTCTGTTATGGAAAAATATAAATTTTGTGCTATGGTTACCCTACTCAAGCCTTATTTCTTTCTTGCTTATCCATGGAGAAAATCATAGATATTAGATATTATTGTGTCCTATTAGCTATCTTAGATTTTGAGGACCTTTGACAATACCCCTATTTGCAGTCTGGTTGGGGGACTAGAACAGAAAAATGTGGACCCAACTACAAACTTGACAAAATTATTCATAAGTGTAAAATTTTCCAAAGAAGTTAAATATCTGGAAGTAACCATCGACTACAATTGTGACGTTAGCCACAGTCAATTAGTGTAACTGAGTCAGAAAGCAAACGAAAAAGCGATATAGAAAAACATGTTGTTTTTTTTTTTCGAAAACTGTTGGGATTCCGACTTATTCCATGGGTAAAAAATAACACATAATAATATGCACTATATGGCATACTCGGATAGCCGGTATGTAATAGCCAGAACCGGAGCGTAAGGGGACCCCTTATGCTGACTCTGGCTAAACTCTCTATGAGGAACTTATATGTAAAGTCATCCACCGATTCCTGGAACAAGGCTACTGTAATGAACCACTCCAAAGCTACCCAAGAGGTACGACTATCTCGTAACAATTTACGCATACTCGTGAGGGCCCTAACTGTGAGGGATTACGGCATAACGCCCTAACTGTGGATTGAACAAGTACCTGTTCAGTATCAGCGTACGTGATACGAAAGCGTGCAGATTCTGCTGTGAGGAAGATTCTTCTGGGATGTTTACATCTAGATGAAGTTAATTTTTATTCCTGTCAAGAATTTTACTGCTGCAGATCTTGGCAGTGAAATCTATTTTATGTGGCGAGCACAGTAGACCTAGTCTGGTAGCAGTGATACAAGCTCTGGAAAGACTTCAAACAGCCACCTAACAATAAATAATCACAACACTTTTGAAATTGCAGAACAGTAGGTACTCTTTCTGTTGTACTAAAAAACGTCAATTAGATATTAATGACTGATTAAAATATATCTATATGTATTTTTAAAACTGATATATAGGAAAAAATATAGATATTTACTCAATGATATCCGATCGAATGTATCGCGGCACGTTCAGGCGGTCCTCGTCATCAGCGGTCGGCATGTCTTGTCCGCCGCAACAGTATATCATGTAGTCCATCAGGTGACGAATGTGGTTGATCTAGTACGTAAATACTTTTATCGTCAATCCTTATATCTCTACTATTATAATTATGAAAGTGTGGTGGTTTATCCTTCTTCCACGCAGCAATAGAGCAATGGATCGATATCTTTTTTGTATTGTTTATGGACCGGTATAATTCTATATTTTGGGCAAGGTGATATCATAATTAAAAAGGATTTATAGACCAGTTTAAAAAAGTTAGATATATAGTTAGATATCACGCCATGTGTACAACCTCTATGTTACCTAATATACGTATAGACATTGATGGTATATCTTACAAATAAGTAATATTTTTTTTAGAAATTAAAAACAAAAAAAACCTGTCCAATATCTTCGACGGAGAGGTCGGCGTCGATGTTAACGAGCAAGTCATGCTCGGGGAAGTATGGGGTGCCATCGTCCGTGCTGCCCAGTCCGCACAGAGCCGATACGTAGCGGCAACCAGTGCTGTCGCGACGAAGCTCCGCGCTACACATACAGGATGATTTTTTTATCACTGGCAATACTTGCAGGGGTGGAAGTACTCATCAATGTGAACAATTTTTATCATGGGGCTAATCGCGTAAAATAATACGGTTGTTTCATACAATTTGATCGAATATTCCGATCATCATTCTTAAATGATGATCACAAATTATCCATCTTTGGAATAAATATATTATTACTTACACAGGGCAGAAGATCAGCGAGATGATAGCCGGCAGGCCGGGTATGTTTGGCATGAGGGTAGTGTGGCGCAGCGTTAACTTACTGCTCATCTCGTTCTGACCCACGTCCGCCGACACCAACAACCTATATTTGTGATAAAACAATTCATTTAATATAATATTCGTGGTACAATATAGTCTATAAAAACATTAAGATTATGGGATTTGAAGAGAAATGTCCGCATCTGTTTATGGATATGTTTATTGTCACATAATAAATATCCTGAGAAACAGTTTCATAAACTTCGAATAACTATTTATCTAACAGATATGATAGTTTGATAGATTCTCTAAAGAGAATATTTTGATATGAAGATTTTGTATCAGCCTAAGTATATTAACTAAGCTACAACAACCTTTCGTATTTCTCCTGTGGGTCGGTGTCCAGTAACACAGAGTTGACGGAGTTCCACTCCACATGAACTTGCTTGTCGCGGCTCGCGTACATCATGTTGTAAATGTTCGTTTCCAGTGGACTGTACACAAAAAGAAAATCAAACACTACGTGAGGTGTCCTGGGTCATCCGGTTAGAACGAAGATCCTTTACACTTACGTATATGTATACGTATATTGTAGTAATATACCTATACATAGATATACGCTTGTAAACACACAAACAATTATTATACTATAGAAAAAGTGTAGTGACGGTCGAAGTCTTAAACTTTTTTCCGCCTATTTCTCATTCGCCAAGTGTCGGATGCGTGACATCATGTTAACTGAGCACATAAACAACAGGAATCAAACTAACCTCTCATTCAAGTCATCACTTCACGAATAGGGAATATGCATGATTTTTTTTATTTCTTAAATTTATCATTTACATTTTTATAACATGGAAAAAAATATAAATAGGCTTGAAAAGAGCCAAATTATTTTTCAAAGTGAAATTTAAAACCTTGAATAAATTTGAGCCGTTCAAACGCCACCATTTAGCGCGCGCTTTTGATGACGTCATTTGTTATATCCCACGTTTGTTTACTATAGTGTTTCAGTTACTTCATACGTATTTTCAGTTTTAATTGCTATACAAATCATGGAAGTAGTTAAAAAACCATCTTACAAGTATTGTATGGTACCGAAGTGCAAAAACACTATTATTAGTACACCCGATAAAGTGTTTTTTCGTATTCCATGCGATGCGAAATTACGAAAAAAATGGTGTAAGATGATGAGAAGGGATATTGTATCTCCATTATCGGTTCTATTTTGTTGTGAAGATCATTTTAACGTAAGTATAGCATATATTTATGTACAGCTTAGTGTGAAAATAGGAGGTTTGGTCTAAAACTAACCTAGCCTTGTTTACAAAAGTTATTTAAAAATGTATCTAAAGATCTTGCTTATTTATCCGTATTGCGGTTTTACGAAATTTTAATGATTGATAATTTATTTCAGGTTAAGGCTCCAGTCTCTCTAAAATCAGTGTTCTTGCGGAATTCAATTCAATTCCGCTGGGAATTGACAGCGTTCGTTGTGTTATATATTTAGTTTCGGTAAATTTATTTCAAATGATTTTTTGAATGCATATATTTTTTATTCGACAGATAAGTAGTTGCTTTCGGAGTGGTTAAAGTGTTATTTCTCTAAACCATTACTTTGTAATAGAAAAAAATATATGTTGCAAGGGTCAAATTCAGAAATTTATAACTTTTTAAAGCAGCTTAAATAAGAAATTGAGACGATTTTGAAAAAAAGTAACTAGATAAGATTATTGTAAAGGACTTGCCGACAAATGTAATCTGAATACATTTCTTGTTTTTATTAAATTTTTTTCGTGGCGAGTGCATGAATGAGACCCTCTACGCGTGGAACGTAAATAGAGGTAAGTTTAAAGCCTCACAAAGCTAATAAAAGTGGCGTCAAATTAAAAAATTAAATATGTATTAGAAACTTCAAATCTCACACTTTAAAATAACGTAAAATACATTTAATTTTTGTTTTTCTGATGACTAAAAAACAATATTTCTTTTCTGACAAATTCCGCAATAACACTGATTTTAGGGAGACTAGCCTTAAGGAAGATACAGTTAATTATATTGAATATAACATAATGAAACAGAAAGGAGAAAAATGTAATCTACGGTTAAAGAAAGGAGTTGTTCCTCATATATTTTTGTGTCAAAAACGGAATATGCCACCACCAGTTGAAAGAATGGCTGTAGTTAAAAGGCAAAGACTCGAGATTTGATGCAAAATATGCTGACATCATAAATGCATCTATTTTCGGCAGATTATCTGATTGTGCTTTAACAAAACCAGTTTCTGTCATCGTCCTCGATTGACTACAAATATATATCCACAAGTAATCACACAGGAATACAGTTTTAAACACTTTTTCTCACAAACACTACTTTAACACAGTATGAATATCGACGCCGATAAATTCAATGACGTGACAATTAACGTCACATTTCGTTTCGACCAATGGTGACGCGTTTTGTAAGTTTGAATTTTCCTCCCTTATTTTTCACTTTTTATGTAATATTTTCTGGGTTTAAATAATAACTAAATAAAAAAAATACCTTTTAAGTATAATGTAATGACAATAAAGAATCTAGAAAAAAATATTTGAGACAAAGGAGAATGCCCATGGCAGTATGGACAAATGTACTTCATTCAGGATTTTTGTGTCTTCATCAAATCACCTTAATTCTACTCTATGACATGTCTAAATATTTTCTCAAAAAATTCGACATAAAATGTAATTGCATTTCCAAGATATTTAACAAAAGTTAAATTAATATTTTGAGGTTAGTTTCGACCAAACCTTAATCCGACTGGTCCTCACAGTCCTACGATTAATTAAAACGCATAGAAGAAGTCGTCATTATGATAGCCAGTAGCTCAGTGTTAAAACTTACGCTATGGAAGCCAGGTAACTGATATAACGCTACTTTTCTTTTGTAAATATATACTTATATAGATAACTAGCTTCCACCCCGCGGTTTTCAGAGGGATCTTACGTTTTCCCGGAATAAAAAGGAGCCTATAACCTTCCTCGATAAATGGGCTATCCATCATTACAAGAAGTTGAGACATCGTCTCACAGTCGCCATTTCCAATATATCACAAAAAGTCCTGTCTTTACTAATAAACAACACAACACAGACATGCACGGTGCAGCGGCGTCAAAAGTATGTTATTTTCAATGGTTAAGTAACAGTAAATGAGGAACTAAAAAGCTCAAACTCTGTACACAAACAAACCGAAACCGAACAGAAAATACATACTGACTGATTGTCAAAAATATGACAGACGAAAATGTCAAATAGGGTTGTACCCGTGTCGAAAAAAGATTTAAATAATCCGATATATCTTCTTATAAAATACAGATTAAAAATCTCTGTTGTTTATCAACCTATCTTATTTGTTTATTGTTTTTTTACTTAAGCGAGTCGGAAAGAATTCTGATTTCAGTATCAATAATAAATAAAAAAATGGCTAACAACGGTCTGCCACATTTTTTATGGTTCATTTTTGTGTTTGACCATAATCTCACTATGGTAAGTGATGATAAGGCCGAAGGCTTTGTGTGCTTACACAAAGCCTAAAAGGAACTGGCTTTCAAGTGTAGCTGCCGGAACTCACCAATAGGTGTTTGGCGACAGTCTAGGTCTAGTCTAGGCTTTATAAAGGTCGGTAACACACTGGCAATCCATGTCCATAGGCGACGGTAGCCACTTACCATCAGGTGGACCGCCTGCCTGCTTGCCAGTATTGTAATAAATAAAATCGAACAATCAACACGGAATCGATATCGTGAATTACATTACATGCAATAGAAGAAATGGACATCCCTAACATTGACAGGCGATAGTAAAAATGCCGGAAACAAAAAATACTCTTTATTCCTCAAAAAAGTATCCCATTATAAATAATAACTAGATCATATTAAAAAAATACTATTTTATTTTAGCTTTTTGATACTCATTAACTTTATGTGACACAATGCGTTTCTCAAGAGTACTATCCGCGGGCATCCTCCTTTAAATTTTATGCATATTCCCTATTAAGAGTTATTGACATGCAAAGAGTACAGTGAGCTAAGAATTGGTTAGTGATAGAGGCATTAGGTACATGAATGAATATAGCGTAAGATCATAAAACAGTGCCATACTAGTGAAAGAAAAGGAAAGTGATGAGATGTAGTTGCTTCTCTTTTCCTAGTATAATGCTGTCTCATTTATCTTAAGATAAAATATTATCGTATCTACGTAGTGTGTGAATCGCTTATGGGCTATACATAATCGTTCAAGCTGATTTGTTACTGCAGACACAGTTCAGGGGGGCTAAAAAGGAAGCTCCAGCAATATTGCTAATGCAATTCATTTTACAGAATTTACCAAATCTTTTAATGAATTAAATTGTATATACAGGGTGGTGACGATCTAATCACAATAAATCATTCTGTGTATTCTATACCCTATTCTATAGACATATGCATAAAAAAATCAATCTAATCTTTTTAGGATTCTTAGTTTGCAATCAACCTGTATCTGCGTAAAGTACTAGACGGTTAATGACCTTTGTCGGGCGGCGCACGGCGCGGTGACCGCTTTGATTTGCGGCGGCGTCCTTTGACAATGTGCGGCACCTGCCGTGCGCCCGTTTATAAAGGTGTTTTATTTGAGGTCAATTTTTACGCTATTTCTTTTGTTCGAAAAATGTATTTTTTTTATTTATTGGAATTTCTTTTCTTAGTATGTTAATACTATTACTGCAACTAGTGGATGCTACTGTGTGAGTTATTGTGATTAGGTCGTCGCCACCCTGTATATGACTATTTGTAGTGACTATTTTACATAAAACATATTGAAATAAGTGTTATCTGCCGAGAATTCGAAAAATGAATTGCATTAGCAATATTGTTTGAGCGGCCTTTTTAGAGGGCCTGTTCAGTCCTCAGATAAAAGTATACCAAAATGTATCACACACGTATAATTGCCAGAATAATAAGAAGCGCATTGTCCAATTATTTGAATTAACATAATAATATTCAACAGCAGACACAGACTACTAATATTTGGATGAAGAAATTTAATGTTAAATGACTTAATCACACACACAAGATTATCTTTATTATAAATTACGAGCATGCATTAACTTTGAATGTGATAGGTGATTACATCTATAATATATGGTTCGTACAAACAACAAATAAGATAATATACGAGTTAATACCAGCGTTATTGACTTTTATTTGCAATAGACTATAGAGGTACCTGTACGGTCCTTTGAGGCAGACATCAGTGATGCAATCTTTGGTATTGGGCGGATCAATCTCCCGCAGTTGGTAGAACGCGAGCTCTATCTGCTCCTTATTGTGCGCTCGCTTCTGCGCGAGGTTCAACTCATTCGCTGATTGTCTCAGATCGTGATTCAACTGCATTCCGTAACAATATATTGTAGTTTTATAAAATAGCAAATAAATGGAAGTATTTTGGCGCTAATGAACAAGTGTTGTAGGTTAAGGTGGATGGTACGAATGTTGAATTTTTAACGGATTATACGGATAGGATACGCCTCATGAATCACAAAATTACGTCCCATAGGCGCTTAAAATTAACGTAATAAATTAAACGCAAGAAAAATCGATAAACATTAAATCTGAGAACTATACCTTAAGATGGTAAAAATTCATAATGTAAAGGTGGGGCACCAATAATATTTGCTTGCAATAATAATATAAAGTAAGCTACCAATTTTCTCGACGAACTCAAGATACAGTCGTTCAATACGTACCTTTGATTCATAACTCTCTTCACAGGGTACAGCGTATCCCCGCTTCAGCAGTTCCTGATTGACGCTGGTTTGTCCTCCGTTGGCTAATAGCTCAATCGTTACTACGCCGTGCACCACCGAATATACCTGAAGTTTTTAGAAGATATCTAATATATAAAATTCTCGTGTCACAGTGTTTGTCTGCAAACTCCTCCGAAACGGCTTGACCGATTCTTATAAAATTTAATATGTATATTCGGTAGGTCTGAGAGTAGGTCGTAGGCTATTTTTTATACCGCTACGAGGGTGAAACCGCGGGGGACAGCTAGTTATAATATAATACTATTACAATCATATTAAGAAAAAAAATCAAGATTTATTTATTTTGGAGCCACCATAAATGTGTTAGCGTTAAGTACTGTTGGTTGTCCAAGTAAATAAATAAAATATATTACCGATGTCTGCATCATAAGTACAGTTTTATTATGATGCATATTTAACATAACAATAAATTGTTTCAAAATTATTAGTTTTGGTGGTGATACTGAAATTGTGTTGACTTAAAAGGGTAAAACGTAAAAGGGCCAAGGGTCAATGTAAAGCCGGTAAGGTATAGTATAGGTATAGTATAGGTATAGTATAGGTATAGTATAGGTATGGTATGGTATGGTATGGTATAGTATATGTATGTAGGAGATACCTTGGCGAGCAGCCGGCCGCGGGCGGTGAGGTCCCGGAAGCAGCGCTGCGCGTCGCTCCCCCAGGCGGCGTGCGGCTCCAGCAGCGGCGAGGGCGCCAGCTGCGCCAGCGAGCAGCGCATGGCCAGCGGCGGCGCGCTGCCCGCCGCGCCCGCGCCCGCGCCCGCCGGCGGCGCCCGCAGGCTGCCCGCGCTCACGACGCCCGAGCTGCCGTAGTCTATGTACACTACCTAAGATGGACATCGATTGCACACCTATATTCACTTTTCAAAAAGAGCGGAGCGAGCTATTTATGATTACAGTTCTCTAGGCGGAACCTAATTAAATTAAATATTTCACTTCGTTTCATCGGCTTCTGCCCTGTGGTTATATCCACGTTTTGACCCGAGAGATCTTATTATTCCGAGGAAAAAAAGACAATTATGTTTTACCGGGTATGCTCAATCTTTACGTCGAGTTTCATCCCTACCTTTTCAGTCATCGTGGCGTGATCGAGTTACAGGCATCCAAAAAAAATGGCATTTATAATAGTATCAGTGCATACTGTGAATGTTGTTACCTCGACCATGTCCCTGGGCAGCAGCTTGACCACTCTGACGCGGTGCACAGTAGTACGGTCGGCGTCGGCGTAGGGCGCCGCCAGCTGCATGCCCGCCCACACGTCCCCCGTGTACGCACACAGCGGTGTTTTGTTCAGTGTCGTTTCTATCTCACGCAGCTCACTCATTGTCGATTCGTCGTCATATTGCGCCCAAAACTTGCTCACGCTTATTATCTGATATTATACAATATATGTGATAAGATTATGAGATGAATAGGAATACCTAAACATCTGGTCAACCAAATAAAGTATGTGTTAAAGAAAGTAAGCTAGCCAAGTGTACGATAAATCACATAGACACATTTTTTTTAACGAATATTGAATATTATATGAATATGGGTGTCGATTTATAACGTCACGATGTTGGTCCAATCTTAACGTACTTTTTACGTACGTTTTTTTTTCAAAATGTGTGATTTGTTTAATCTTAAAAGATAGGATATTTTTTTTCTCGATTATTTTCTTTTTCCATACCGGGAACGCGGGTGAAACTGTGAGGAACAGCTAGGAACGTCCATACATATAAAATAACAGTTCCTAACTGACTGACTGATTGATTGACTGAGAGTGGTTAGCAACGTAGGAGTATGAAATGCAACCCCTAGCTAGAGAGTAAAATAGGAGATCGCGTGGCAGAAAGTTACGTATAAATAATATACCTGTGAAATTCTGAGGGGAAAGTGTGTATCATCAACTTCTGGAAGCCGCGGCACCATTTTTTCCATGTTCACCTCCATCTTGTTTTGCTCCAAGGCTGCGGCGAGAGCGGTCGCCTTCTCCAAACTATGAAAATAAATAAATAAATAAAAATGCTCAGTTGACAATGTATAATTCCATGTTATATCATACACTTACGGTAATAACGGAATTCTTATGTCCATCCGTAGTTGACGAGTTTTAACCGCCTTGTAAACTGGTAATACAACTTGCCCGGGGATTGTCGGGTTCTAAATAATAATTAATTTTGTTTTATTTTCTTTATTATGAAAAGCAAACAGGTACACATAAAAAAAAGTATTATATAAAATAAGAATAAGTTATAATGAAGCTCACTGTACTTGTCGCAGATTACTATGAATAAATCTAATACATTTAAACGAGCAATTCTTGTATATATATACCTATATATATAATCTGAATCTCGGAAACGGCTCCAACGATTTTCATGTAATTTAGTATTTAGGTTTCGGGGGCGATAAATCGATCTAGCTAGGTTTCATTTTTAGAAAACGTCGTTTAAAAAAAATACCGAGCAAAGCATCCAGGTACTAATTAATTAATATAATAACAAATAATATTTTAAAATCAGTGCAAAGCTGTCAGAGCAAGTTAGAGAGAGACAAAGCTAGTTAGAGAAATATACCAATAAGTCTGTATTAGTTTTGCCTGCCAAGTTAGACATTACTAAAAAAAATTGCAAGTCGACAAATGTTTAATGATTTTTACATAATAAAATGTACTTACGCCTTTTTTGTCATCATCACGCTTCGTACTATAATTTCCATCATTGAAACTCAGGAATACTTTTCTGAAAATAAATAAATTCAAAAAAATCAATTAATTTATAATAAACGACTTCAACATTATTATGTTGTAAATTTATTTGCAAGAATCATGAAAAATGGTATACAATGTTCATTTTTATATTGGTTTAAGGACGGAATCGACAACACACATAATTATAAAAGCAATGGAAGCAGTACCTGCTGTTTTTATCCAAAGTGACGCGGGGCTCGTCTCCAATTTGCAGACGCACGATGTTCTTGATGGCCGTCGCGTATAACTCACCCGGCTGGTTGTCGGGGAAGTTTTTCAAGTATACCTGTGAATATTAACGGGCAAAATGTCACGACAGAATAATGAACCAATATTATTATTGAAGGTGCATCCATCGCCTAGCAACTATCAATAGCCTATTTGTTCCTACCGTGTTCCTAGGGTCCAAGCCAGAGAGAGTGCGCACGGCGTCCCGCTCGCGCTCCTCGTCCTGCGATATCTGCACGAAGTACTGCGGGTAGAACGCGCCCGCCATTATCACCTGCAAATAGGGGTTTCTTTTTTTAAACCACATTGTCGGCAATAAAGCATACGGCCCGCCTGATGGTTAGCGGTTACCGTAGCCTATGAACGCTTGCAACACCGGGAGTATCACTCGTAGTTGCCGACCCTTCCCCCCTCCCCGATGAGCTCTGGCGACCTTACTCATGCGCAGGAACACAACTATAAGTTATTTGGCTGCGGTATTCTGTAAGGTACTTCCCCAGTCGATCTGCTTTGAGCGACATATCGCAATCCTCTACCTCTCAATGGTTGAAGGTTATCTTGGTTATCAAAGGCTGAAGTATATTTAATAACAAATAAATGTATGAAAGAAAGTAAAAGGGAAGCATTTGAATTATGAATCCTACTCAATTTTTTTTTTTTAGTTTCTTGACAGCAGCTACCGCCCCAACTATACCATTGACGAGACAGCATCACGACGACATACCTTGTAGACGAGCGGCAGTTCGCTCTTACTCCAAGGAGAGGTCTGCCGCGGCGGGTCGATGCCCTCTCTGGACAGCCTCACCCGCAGCTCTCGCACGAGGTCGTCCAGCTCGCGCAACGCCCGCACTTGCACGTAGAAGCGACGAGCCCACGTGGCCTCGTTGTAGCCTTGCTGTTTGAAGTACTGCTGCTGCCGGAGGTGGTGCCACACCTGGATGTTGAAGGAGAGAAGGTTGGTGAAAGTAAGCACGCACCTTTACGTACGCGTACGTATATTGTACGGGTAAAATACTTATACCTAACAGTAAAATTATGGAGCTTCTTTGTTTGGTTTGCTTGGGTCCGACTTCCACATAGCTTTCTCTACTATGTCCGATTTTTTCTTGGTGATTTTTAGTTCATTATTTTATTAGTTTAATTTTTGAATAAAAAAGCACTACCTTATAAACATTGAGAAATGCTATGCAATCGCTGGTCGATCCATCCGCCCAAGTTAATTTTGAATTGTAAGCATTAAGCCTCTCGCGGAAGGGACTGTTGAATATATTTTTCACTGACATTGCAGCAGCTGCAACATATAAATTAAGTACATACATTTATATTTTACATATTGTAAGTAGTAGAACTCTTAGTGCAGAGTTCGCCTGGGGAAGTACTACCACCATATCGAATTCCGCCGTGAAATAGTAGTGCACTTGTACTACTGTGTTTCGGTTAGGAAGGTATGGGAGCCGGTGAAATTACAGGCACAGGAGACTTAACAACTTCATGTCTCAAGGTTGGCAACGCGTGAGTGATACCCCTGACAGGGAAAATATAATATTGTATTTTCTAAGCCCGTGGTGTTATGAGCGTCTATAGGCTACGGTAACCGCTTACTATCAGGTGGGCCGTAAGCTTGTTTGCCACCTATGTAGTATAAAAAAAAACTTAAATAGAATCATACCCATAATAACACTTTCATCCAAACACCCGAATATGTAGCCAAGAATGATGAGCTTGGTCGCCCTCACGTTGAGCGGCAGCTTGGCCATCACGCGGCCCAAGTATGTGATGTCACCATCTGATGATGACCATTCATCGTCGAGCGTTTTCTTCAGAGCACCTATCTGATTTAACATATTCGTACATGTTCTTAAAAAAGCACTATTAAAATCTAATGAAAATAAATACAAGGTGCTTCATAAAGAGTAGTATAGTACAGTAAGCAGATAGAGGGTCACACAATTAATATAACTGAACATATTATTATCATTTTATTTTGTGTTATTTTTATAGCCATAATTCAATTTTTAAGTGCGATTAATACGATTTTAAGATTATTAAATTAAACATATTCTGGTTTACATCTAGGAAAACTGTTCTTCTGAAATGAAATGAAATAATTTATTCATTCAAATAGGCCTTCACAGGCACTTGTGAATAGTAAGACTAACGCACGGTTCGGAAGGTTGCTTTTACTGAGAAGAGCCGGCAAGAAACTCAGCAATTACTCTTTTCAAAACAAACTTAGATTTATTACATAGAATGTATCCTGCAAGAGCGAGTGCTACACCCAAGCATTGTCGTCATTTAAATATTCATTAATGTTATAGTATGCCTTCTGTACTAAAATGGACTTAACACATTCCATAAATGTATGTAAAGGCAAATTTAAAAGTGCAGGAGGGATCTTATTATAGAAGCGTGTACTCAGTCCCAAAAATGAACCTTGCACTTTTTGGAGTCTATAAGCAGAGGTCACAAGTTTATGCTTATTTCTAGTATTAATAGGGTGCATATCACAATTTTTTACATAAAGACATATTTTGTTGTAAAAATAATATGTTTGCATAAATGTACTGCGATGCTACTGTGAGGATACTAATTTGTTTAAACTTATCTCTGAGGGAAGCTCGAGAACTCAAATTATAAATAGCTCGCACCACTCTTTTTTGCAAAATGAAAATAGCTTCTATATCAGCGGCCTTACCCCAAAGCAAAATGCCATAGGACATAACACTATGAAAATAACTAAAATAAACTATTTGAGCTGTATCTACATCTATTAGCTGTCTAATTTTTCTAACTGCATATGCAGCCGAACTGAGCTTCCCCGTGAGACATGATATTTGGGTGCCCCATTGAAGTTTTGAGTCTAAAGTAATCCCTAAGAATACTGTTGACTCAACAAGATCGAGAGATTCGTTATTTAGCACTAAGTTACAGCCTAATCTTTTTACATTGGGTAGTGCAAATTTAATACATTTAGTTTTCTTCGCATTTAAAACTAGGTTATTTACAGTAAACCAATTTAATACCTGGGCTAATGCACCGTTTACATCGTCATAATTGGATTTCAGTCTATCAACACTAAAAAGCAGTGAGGTCCGCAAACAGTACAATTCCACAGGTATTTTTAACATAAAAGGGAAGATCATTTATATAAATTAAAAATAGAAAAGGACCTAAAATAGAGCCCTGCGGCACACCCATATGCACAGGAGAACCAGATGATTTAACTCTATTGACATCAACACTTTCAGTTCTCTCCCCAAGATACGACTTCATCAGATCAAGTTCTACGCCCTTCTGTTAGCCGCATCGAGCTAAATTTCACTCACTTGCAAAACAGTATAAATATTGCTTGTACTTACTTCTTTGAGTACAAGTATTGTGCGGTGTATGTTGGACAAGTCCGGCGGATCCATGGCCAACGCGAGGACGTCGCTCGGCGGGCCCATCTCCAACAACTTGGCCAACAGCACCAACCTCTCCAGTGGGCATCGCACTATCTCAGGCACACATTCTTGCGACAAAGAGTCCTGTACGAGTAAAATGTTACTATTAAATATGCCCAAGCGGTTGTTTTTACTTTATTAGCATATACCTAGAAGGCTCATTTAATATACAATACATAATATACATTATGTATTAATTATACACAAAATGCTTGAAATGCAGATGAAACCGCGAGGCGGTAGATAACTTACGTAAAACTTATCAGTGACTAATCTATAAACCCTGCCGTCACGCACGCGGCCGGCGCGGCCCGCTCGTTGCTCGCAGTTGGTCTTGGAGGCCCACGCGAGCCGCAGCGACGTGAAGTTTGTGTGCGTGTCCGCCACTAATATCTTCATCAGGCAAAAGTCGATCACTGAACAAACAAACACACTATGAGCTGAAATCTTAAAATTACATAATTATTAAATCCTCTACATAAAAATTTACAAGATACTAGCGGGCCCGACAGACGTTGTCCTGTCCAAACTCGATTACGACGCCATCTACCGGGTCCAATTGTATTTTCAAACCATCTAGGGATCCACTCATATATGTATGTATATATACAAAATTTCATACAAATCGGTCCAGCCGTTTAGGAATTAGGTGACAAACAAACTTACAGAAAATTTTTATGCAAGATATTTTTTTAATTTAATGGGACATGTGTTTCTAAAATTAAATACTATTAATAATTCCTTACCATATTTAATGTCAGGGACAGTGATGGAGCTCTCGGCGATATTGGTAGACAATATGATCTTCCTGTGTCCGGGCGGCGCGCGCTGGAACACGCGCACTTGCTCTTCCGCTGTGATAGTAGAGTGCAGCGGCAGCACCCACCACTTGTAATTGGGACATTCCGAGTCTGCCACCTTCTCACTGGGGTTACATTACATTTTTATTTAAAATTCCATAGTGGAGCGAAATATAAATAATTTTATATGCCAATGTATGCTTAGAAGCCCTAAGAAATTCAGTTCAAGATTGGCTAAAATTTGTAAAATAAATGATTTTAAAACTTTTAAATTTAAAAGTTTTGATTGGCGATGGCACCAGCCGCCCAGCGCAAGTCCACAACGCAGTGTGACCCCCCGCCCCCCGCACGTCGCTTTCGTCCTTTGCGCTCTCGCTCATTCGTAATAGTTCGTTCAATTTCGGCGCTTACTAGGCTGTGCTTCGCCGAAGGTGGATTTTACATACACGAACACAAGTTAAACGCCGCGTTTAGTTTGAATTGACCCTAAATGTATGTGCGAAACTTTCTTACCGTAATTTTAAATCTGTGAGGCAAGTATAAAGTTCTTCAATCTCATTGATACCCGGTAGAAATATTAGTACGGAGGGTAGATCAGCTTCCGTTCGATCTGAATAATTGTCCTCTTTCATGTCGATCTGCTCAAATGCATTAATTAATTTAATGACCAGATGGTTCATCTCAGGTGCTATGATTGGCTCTTCGCTTTTAGGTGTTGCATTACTTTTTATCTGCGAGATAAATAACATTGATTTTATTTCTAATATTTTATGGACACCCTTTCATGTTAAATTACTGAGGCAACTGAAAGGTATTTTTGAAAGTGTGACTTATGACTTGACTCAAATGACTTACCGTTCCAAACTTATTAAGGTGATTTAAGTAAAATGTCTTCATTAAATACGAAGGTTCCTTATTTACAATTTCGATACACGATGTCATTTGGGATCCCCGCGGCGTCGGTATCATAAAATAGTCGGCAAATGCCTTCCTGTTGAAAGTGGCCGACATCAGCACCACTTTGACGTTCGGAGAGACTGTGTACAGCAGTCTTTTTACTACCAGTAGTAGGAAGTCCATCTCCTGGCCACGCTCATGCACCTCATCGAGAATAACATGGGTGTACTCATTCATATTTTTCGAAGCCACTGAAATATTGTTTCAATGTATTTAGCCTATCAGTATATTCAACACAAACTCAACACATTCTAGGTTCCAAATGTTACATACCTAATTTTTGCAAAAGAATACCAGTGGTGACATAGTGAATACGTGTGTCATTTGTTGATTTATTTTCAAGCCCAACCTGTAATTTAAAATATAAGCAACAATATATAATAATAATAATAATGATTTTGTATTTCTACAGTATTGTAATCCCATACAGGTTTTATTACAAATCTTAATCAAAACTTATTTGAAACAACTGAAGAAATTGAAGGGCCGGTTGGCGTGGTTGGTAAGATACCCTATCTATCACGCCGCAGGTCGTGGGTTCGATTCCCACTCGGGACAAACATTTGTGTTCATGAACATGTCTGTTTGTCCTGAGTCTGGGTGTAATTATCTATATATGTATGTATTTACAAAAGAAAAGTAGTATATGTAAGTATATCAGTTATCTGGCTTCCATAGCACAAGCTCTGCTTAGTTTGGGGTCAAATGGCCGTGTGTGAGGAATAATGTCCCAAAAAAAAAAAAAAAACATTGCTCATTGAAAAGTTGGTACAATAATTACCTGATACCCAACAAGCCCACCGAGATCCCAGCCTCTTTCTTGAGATACCCTCTTAGCTATAGAAATAGCTGCAATTCTTCTCGGCTGCGTAATTATGATCTTGCACTGCCTGCGGTTTTTATAGCAATCGTCTAAGATCCACTGTGGTACTTGTGTTGTCTTGCCACATCCAGTTGGACCCTCAACAATGACAACAGGAAATCCACGAATACGGTCCAGAATCTAGACGAAAGCATGAATAAAAAAAAAAGTTTTTTCATTGGCTTTATGAATTCGTATAATTCACCATAACATAATATTCCTAGGCATATAATGAAACATCGGCATTTCATGATTTGACCACCAGACACCTGCCATATCGTTCAAAGCTCATCGTTTGACGATTTGCTTGGCGACGTTTGGACATATTGATTAAGCCGGATACTTTAGGTTAACTGCACGGAAACCCTTCATTTTGAGAAAAAAAAACATCCTACGACCAAAGTAGCTACGCATCTCCGGCGGGGTGCATGTTGGGGTGACTCCCTGAATAATAATTTTATTAATTTTTATTACCTTTTGTTTGTATCCACTAATAGGGAAAGTATTCATGTTCTCTTTAATTTGGAAGTTATATTTGCTATACACTTCAGTCATGGCCTCATCAGTAGCCAAATCTGGAACATTCAGTGTGGAAGCTCCAAATGAGGACAGATTTTCTATGGACTCTAAACCACCAGACATACTCTCAAATCGGGTATGTTCATTCTGTAACAACACAATTAGGTACATATAACTTTCTTTTATTAAAGAGTAGAACAGGGGATATTATTGTTTGTATGGGAGTTCAATTATTTTGATGATAAATATTTCAAAATTGGTATTAGGTTGCTTTTCTATGGATATATTTTCTTTTTAGCATATTGTGAAAATATACAATGGTAGAATTATTTGAAAACAATGACAAGTGACACTGCACCAAACTGGGCATAGAACACAAACACAATGTATATTAGACACAATCGGGAATTCAGGTAAAATCTAGACAAAACTAGTAACAGTAAAAATGCTAGCATATAATAATAGTACCTGGATGACCGAGCTTTGTTCAATATTTTTTTTAAACAACATTTTCTAAAAATGAAACCTAGTTAGATTGATTTATCGCCCCCAAAACCTTAAATTTCATGAAAATTGTTGGAGCCATTTGCAAGATTTAGATTATATATATACAAGTATTGCTCATTTAAAGGTATTAGATAAGAGCTCTAGTGCTCAGGAAAATCAAATTCAATGCCACACATATTTGGTATAGGATATCAAACTGTAATACTTTTTGAAATATATGAAAAATTTATAAAGATGTAGCGATTTTAAATTGTGCCATCAGTCTACGTCAAAATGGTAGAACTTTCTATATACAAATAACTATGGCAGCATACAAAATTAAACCAGGCTTGAGCTACCTAAGTTACAACTGGTTCAGAAATTAGCCTGTAAGGACCACATGTATCAATGGAGAATGGACGATTCTGTGGATCAAATTCTCTTGTTCTGGAACAGTGGTTCTTGTGGTTCGTCATCCATAAAATATAAAATTGAAAAAAAATCTAACACTGTTGGCTTTGAACAATTGTATGTCTGTTTTATTTATAGATGCCACAACCCTTTATTCATTTACATTACATCCAAACAGAAATTTTGACAAATGGTCCTTCATCACTAAAAGTGGTTCAACCACTGCTCTAGAAACATGTCCTCAAAATACCTGCCTACCTCCAAAATGGGGAAAATATATTGAAAATATTATAAAGTTTGTCCATATAAATCCCCTCGTATTCACTACAGCCTTTACCACCTGCTTTACTATTATATATTTGGCAGAGATGCTTTGCCTATCTTTGTCAGGTTTTATATGTGACCATTTTTAATGAAAAAAGTGGGTTTAGAAAGAAAATTATTTGACACTATGCAATATTTAGATGCAGCATGACATTTTTTACAAAGAAATCTTACCCTTGTATACATGTCAGCTTCTCGTTCCCTAACTACACGAGCGTAGTCAGTTCCACTCATAACTAATGCCCGGCGATGATCCTCTCGTCTATTGAGCTGGTTTATAGAATCTTCTTTGGTAATACGGAAACCACCAGTTGCAGGTCCACGCAGCTTAGTTACTTGCGAGCTTGACGGGCATGGGTCATTAAAAAACGCCCGCAGTTCATCCATTGCTGTTTTTGAAACGAAACCCTGTTCAGAAGCAGAAGCTCAAACCAGAATTCGTACGTAACAAACAGACAGAATTTCTTCAAAACAAAACATACCTCAAATTCATCAGTATGTTTCCACCAGTGTTGCCAACCCCAATCTAGACTAAAACTGCAAAGTAGCATGCAAAAAGCTATAGAAAACTGTAAAATTCTTCTTAAAGAACTGTAAATCTGCAGCTTTTCTTTTAATAGCAGTGATCAATAAAACAACATAATAAAGTAAGAAAATTATACTTGTATTCGTAAATCAACTTTAACAAATCTACTGAAACTGCCTAGTTTTCAATTTGCACATCCACTTGATTTTCAGTTTTTACTAAATCTCTTTACAACATTAGTAGGGGAAAGTGGGGCAGATTCATACAAGGGGCACCGTCATACACTAGATATATCTGATGATAGGCGCACATCAACGGAATGACTTACGCGTGTATGTGTATCTTATTTATGTGTGTGGTTGCTGACGGAGTTTGACAGCAGTCGTTGTGATACGTTAGTCGGTGTGACACGCAACGTGATTCGGCCAGGCGTAAGTAATTAATAACCTCACTTTTAACATCTTTTTTTAATAAAAGCTGCTCTCTAGATTAATCAGTTCTATTTTATTGAAGAGATAATAGGGTCCAGCTTGTGAATCGATCTGTGAATCATTCTATATATGATTGCCTTTTTTCTAGCAATATTTTGATTTCATTTTCTTGTGATGGGGTAGATTCATACAGTTGTATACGGGGCACATTCATACTGCATGAATGTGCCCCATTTTTTATTTTAGTTTGTAAAATTGAAGTGATATCATAATTTTGTTTTGCAGAACGATTATCAGAGAGTCAGAATTATCAGAAGGTCAGAAATTAGAAGAAAAAGGGAACTATGAGTGGAGAGGTGGACGAACAGGCAATGTTAAAAGCTATCGATGAAGTTTGAAAACAAACTCGCTTTTCGGAAATCACCAGCCAAATATGGAGTTTTAGTCAATCAGTTTCTCTCTTTACAGCATTTAATCCACAAACACTACAAATCCGTATCAAAAAATTACGCAAAATACAAGATCTTGGTAGTGAAACTCGTGTATTCGAATCTAAATTTGCATGGCACGAAGTTTTTACAAAAACAGAAGAGGATATTTTGAATAAATATATCTTAGCGTATTATAAGATGCAATAGGACGTAGACATTAAAATAGTGATGTGACTGATCAGAAAGACTGTTAGGTTAACTTAGTTCCCTCGGTGCCATAAAAAGAAAAACTACCTATATTTATGTTATTCTCTTTTTATAGTATAATTAAGTATTATTTGGTCATAGAGACTATTATTGCTTCTGTTTTCATGAACGTTGTGTTTCGAATTTGATTTTGATAATTAAATAAATATTTCATGCATAGCTTGTGTATCTTTTAACATGTATGAATCTGCCCCATAGCTTGTATGAAAGTGCCCTGGATGTGGGGTACATTCATACGTTTTTAATTTTTTTTTTAAAGTGCTACAAAACCTCGTACATGTGTATTTACACAAATTATATGTTTTTGATATAAAGTCAGATAGTAAGACTATTGATTTTTGATGAATCGATATAGATATCGATACCCGAGAGAATTCTATAGGACGAAATATAAAAACTGTATGGACTGCCCCACCTTCCCCTAGCATTGAACTCGAAACAATTTTTAATTTCTGATTTTGTATGTAAAGTGCCTTTTAGGGTGGTGGTAGCGTGGGTGGTAGATAATAAAATAGACGGTGCTAGCATTATATAAAAATAAACTGTACATTTGGAAGTCTGAACTAAAAACTGTAAATCTACAGTTAAAACTGTAGAGTTGGCTACGCTGGTTTCCACTAAAGATTTTGCGATTTCCCGCAGTTTATTTCTTTCTTTAGTTTCTTAATTTATGTGACCCAATGTTTCTTTGAATTATCCCTAAACTTCCCTAAAAAAAACATCAAAATTCCTTGGTTTAGGGAGCATAATTTATAAAAATATAATTTTACGTAATGAATAACATTAAAATACTTTAATTTATGCAATCAGAAGCCAAAGCTTCACTTTGGCAGATTTTCACTGCACTGTTGGGTTTTAAAATTGTGCAATAATTGCTCAGAGTAAATGCAATAGTTGCTTAATTTTAAAACTCAAACAATTATGATTTGCTATTATTATTATTGTTTGCTAGCATTCCCAGTTTTATATGAAGATATAATACGACTGAATTCCTGTCATCCTTAGCAATGTAGCACAATTAATATGGTAAACTAAAATTAGACGTATTATTTTCATTACAAGTTTAAGAGAGTCCCTTTTATTTAATAAATCGGTGATGCCATAGAGCAAAGTATAGATTGGTTGGGGAATCCCCTATAATAAACCGTTGTCAATCACTAGAGTCCGCGTCACCACTGAAGTCTGATAGGTCCACCTCTATTCTGAAGAAATAAGATCCATTTTCATTAATTCCATCGGACTTCAGTAGTGGCGCGTTGACCCTATGTTCAATTTACCATTGGCAAACTCCATTTGCATTTATAAATTACTAGCTTTCGCTTCGCCCTGCGGTTTCACCCGCGTTTCCCAGGGATCTTATGATCTCTTACTTTTATTAAAGAGCCTACACACGGCCCTAATATCAGTGGCAATATCGGGAGTCTGGTGGTGGGGGTGAAAGCGGCCGCTGTTCTACACACGTTCCTGCCACTCATTGTGCGAAACCGATCGTACAGTAAAGCGTTTGTCGATCAAGATGCCACCGACATTATCAAAACATCAAGGAATAGGCATCATTTTGGCCCTTTCTACGGTGCGACCAAGTCAGAGGCGAAATATAATATGCCTCCTGCCTCATGTCACGATTGAAATAGTCTTAGTGTCTTTTAGCGTACCTACATATCCCACTCAAATCGGATCGGGCGAACCCACGATTTAGGGGCGATTATCGTCTAGCTAGGGAACGGAAGCTTGGTTTATTACTGCGTAAAAGCGCCTACACACGGCCCTAATATCAGTGGCAATATCGGGAGAGTTGGCCTTAGGGTTTAGGGTGGCCTTAGTAGGGCCACTAGCTAGTTCGATACTTATTACACCCCCATGCCCATATATCTTACCATATTATATTTTGATAATACTGGCTTCGGCAAAAAACTCCATAGTTAGGGGTACCGTATTTACCTTCCGTTTATAGACCTCCGACAAAGGATTCTTAACAAACTACTCTCGGCATTTAATTATGTTACATTTTGATTTTATACTTAAAATATTCATGCGAGTCTCAAAATATGCGGCATAAGCGGCCGGTATCTTTTAATTGCGTTGACTTAGGAGTTTGAGATTGCAGACTTGAGTAGGTATTTGACACTGACCTCCATTGTACGCGTATAATGGAGGTCAGTGGTATTTGATATTAATTTCAACTTCATACTTTCACGAGTTTCTGAGAAAAAGGTCTTGACAGACCGACAGACAAAGGTTCCTTTTTCCTTTTAAAGTACGAAACCCTAAAAAACTATGTTTTAATAGTTATTCTGCTATTCGGGGCGGAGACAAATCCAACAAATCAAAGATCATAAAATCGGTCCAGCCGTTCTTGAGTTAGGATACCTAAATAAATGGTGCAACTAACACGACTTTGTTTTGTATATTTTACTAATTATGATTGGGGAAATGTGACACGAAATAACAACATAACTGCATTTTTATAATATTATGTATTCATACCACATTCGGCATAACAAAAATATTCAGATCATTTATAGAAGATAATATATTTAACAACTATCAACGTCATAATTACACAATATTTATTATACTCATATCATACCCATTATTATGCTTCATTGTTAAACAAACATTATAATTAAAATAATAAATAAATAAATTTGGATTAAATGCCAATAAAGTTAGTATTACCTACTTTTTATCAATAACTATACATAGAGCAAGGGAAACAGAAAATGTTTAACAATATATTATGTAGATATATTGATACACATAAACAATTACAGGTCTAGTCATAAACACTTTTTTTAATGTAAATAATCATGTTTAAATCCAGTAATTATTATTATCAAGCATTTTTAATCAGATATTGTAAAACTGCCTTCTACTCAATTCTAAAGGAGTTTGGCACAATGCAATATAAATTAATAAATATCCTGGGACATTTCTCACATACGGCCATCTGATACCAAACTAATGAGAGCTTGTACTATGGAAATCAGATAACTGATATATACTACTTTTTATTCTAAACAGATAATTACACCGACTCAGGACAAACAGGCATGTTCATGCACACAAATGTCTGTCCTGGGTGGGAATCGAACCCAAAGTCTGTGGCGTGGAATATAAGTTACACGAATACGTACATATTATAATAGACAAAATAATAAAATATGGTCGAACAGAAATAATGAAATAGGAGAAATAATTTATTTGCTATACAGTGGCTATACAATATTTATTTACATTCTGGGGCACTTTCACGATACCTAGAACATTGATAATATGGGTCACAGCTGCTCGGGTGTGCACGAGTTCGATGGCGAACCAATTCAATAGTCTACCAAAATAAATGACTTATGACTGACTGACTATTTTACAATTCAGAATTGAATTGAACCTACCGTTTGGAAAAGCAAGTGAATAAGCCTGAATAACCCATAAATTGATACCTATTTGGTTACATTACTTGCATAATAATTATTATTAATTATACGATTATTGTGAAATAACCGTTTACAAACTGTAATCACATTAAAATATTCAAAATTATTTAAACTTGTTATGATCGGTTGCGCTCGAAGGTAGAAAAAAAATACAAGATACATATATAATTGAATAAGCGCGCTATTTACAGGTTTATTGTCAGACGGTAGCTCACGCAATATGTTTAAATTAATTCATGGTTTGTTTCTCATCGTCTGTGCTTCATTGGTGTGGCATCATTTTTGAATATTTATAAACAGATTATAAAGGTATATACGGTATATAATAGAATACCATGAGTAAATATTTAATGAATATTGATATTTTTGATATGTGATGTCCTTAAAACGGTAAACACTTAGCAAAAATTCGAAAGGGATTTTCTAATGAAATAACAAGTAGATAATACTAGAATCCAACAAAGTTAAATACTAATTAACTGGTTGAACGGGGTGAAAGCGTTATTATTCTAAGGGTGAAAGTATATAGTGATCAAAATGTTCAACCGTTTGTATGGGACCAACACTGATATAAACGTAAAGGAAAAGTTTGAAATGTCGCGATTTCAGGTTTGAAAATTCCTCAAGTAAATATTTTGTAGAAAAAGAATATGTAAAAGAAATATTTTTGGCGCCCCTTTTACTACATCACTTTAATGTATTCAATACTTGTTTCAGAGTTATGAAGACTGGTTACTTATGAGTTTTCTTTGGTTTAGAATCATCAATTTTATTTGACTAGGTGAATAGCTTTTATTGTTGTTAAGACACTGGTATAAGATATGTCATAATATTACAATTATTTCTAATAACGCATCATGTTAGTTCCAAATTCTGGCAAGAAATAATAAATTTATATGTTATGTATGTTTGTTTAATAGCTCTGTCTGAATGATTCTTAGTTGTATAGATTTATAACTTTATGAAATACATGCCTAGAAATGTTTAGAAACTTATATAAAGGAATAAAATACATATATTTTGTAATAATATGTTTTAGCATCTCGAGGACGAGATATACATGGTGTATATGACGGTCGATCATTAAATTTAAACACTATCGTTAGATGTGCATTAAAGCACCAAAACACAGTCGAAAACGATTTTAGAACAAAAAAAAAAAAAAACTAAATCTTCATGAACGTAAACAGCGCAGGCGATACGCTTTCTTCGTCTCACATAACGTGTTAAACAGAGAAACGGAGGCAGCGCGAGGATCATTAGTTTGCTAGGGTCATTGTCCGACCTACATTAGCCTAGTGAATTTAACGTCGTTTAACGTCTTAGTGTCTACCATCTAACCAATAACACTTGTTTACATTATCCCAAGTTGACCATATATCATGGAAGTTACATGTATGTATGCATCAATTAGTGATATTATGAAGCTTCATTCAACATTTCATACAGTATTACATATCAACTAGATCTTAATATTTAAAAGAATAAATATACATCAATATAATTTTGTTTATAATGTAAAACGATTTTAATTTTTTTCCGTCACCCTTTGAATGAAATATTTTAAGACATTAATTACATTTGAATAATACAATAGTTTTTACATCACAACAACTGAAGACTTTTTAGGTTTTTTTTTTTTAAAGTCTACCTGTTAAATACATCACAATAAAAATGATATCCTACCTAATTCTTAATTTTAAAAATATATTGATGACTATACCTTTCCACATGTTATTTGCGATTAGATTTGGTTAGATAGACATCCATCCTGCCCGAATTTACCATAGATCTAAATATTAATAATATGAAACATGTGACCAATACCTGACCCATTAATTTAATAATTCTAATTGGACGAACAAACTAATCTAAAACACTAATAAACTACTAAAACCCAACAATATAGTACTTACAATATCAAAACATCGCTTACTATTTGTGCTTGTTAAAGAAGAAATATAAAGCAGTGTTAAAATTAATTTTACAGCTGAAAATAGAGTTGTTGAAACTACATGTCACTTGAAGGAATTACTGAACAGACTTACGAGACAACTTAGTTCTAGAAATAATTATATTTGTAAGTGATGGTATTTTATTTCAATTTTAACAAAATGATATACGAAATTCAAGTAATTTAAGGTGCATAATCTTCAACTCTACTTTCAATAAAAAATAACAACTCTAGTTATACATATATCAAGTCATTGATGAGACAGTCATATGATT
Source organism: Tetheella fluctuosa (assembly GCA_951216915.1). Taxonomy (NCBI): domain Eukaryota; kingdom Metazoa; phylum Arthropoda; class Insecta; order Lepidoptera; family Drepanidae; genus Tetheella; species Tetheella fluctuosa. The sequence goes on along the minus strand of OX578231.1, from coordinate 5,167,573 downwards.
TCGGACAGACTCCCTCACAATCACAAAACTCACTTTGCTGTAAAATTATCACTCATTAAAATGTTTTTGTTTCATATAACTATGGCGATGTTCACAAGTTCACAATATAGTATGATATAGAAGTAATTAATTACTCTATACACCTTATTACTTATCATAATATCTTCTTTGTTAAACCGTTCTTTTATTTAAATAAAAATAATAAACAAACTCTTGCACAAATATAATATAGTTCACAATAATATTTTGACGAAGAGCTTATTAGATAATTTGTTACGGATACGCTTTGATATCAAACCATTTGTATTTTCTGTGAATTGTTTCACTAAAAACCTGATACCTGATTTGTCACTAGAGGGTTAATTTTCCTTATAGGGCTGGATGGACCAGCCGAGGATTCGGCGATCGAACCCGCAGCTGAAGAAGTTGATATTCGGGGATATGTCTTCGGCCCAGGCTACTGACGTCACCATACGTCGGTGACCCTGGAATTCATCAATACCATTTATTTATTTGCTTCAATATGGTATTAGACCAGGAAAAAGTCATAGGAAGCCAGCTGATTTTGATATCGATAGTTGATCTCTCGCAACTAATCAGTGAACCGACAGTCAGCCGTTCAAGTGGCGGTGAGTCTAGGTTTGGAAGACAGCGATAGTGGTTAAAAAATATAATCTATCTAATAAATCTGAATATATAAAAATAATAAAGGTACCTGTCGACTGGAGCGCGGCAGGCGCGCGAGCCGCTGCCCCTGCAGGTCGAACAGGCGCACTTGCCGGTTGTCGTGCGGGATGGCGATCAGCCCGCCGCCGCTCACGCCCACGCGGTTCACCGACGAGTCCGACCTGATCGTGGCCAGCGCCGACCGCATGTTGCGCACGTCCCATACCTGCAGAGAAACATAATAATTTAAATTTTGAACTTTGATTTTGGAATGGTCACCAAATTTTTGAAACGGTTGTGTTTTGTAATGGGCTCGCGCTCGGTCACTAGAACTACATACAAGCAATAAACACTGGTGCATTTTTACTTTGCAATACACAAATAAGAATGCTTAAACCAGCTTCACGAATGTTAGCGTGTCAGTCTTTCATAGTTTAACAATAAATTTTCATATTATTTCTTGTGCACATGATTTTTTTTGAAAACTGCAATATCTGTATTAATTTTCTATTTTACCTCTGAATCGATTCTAGGGAATGAGAGGCATATAGAATCGAATTTTAAAAATAGTTCATAGTTTACCCGTGAAAAACTGGCAAACAGGAAGGGTGCGTCCTCAATAAGCGCAGTTATCGGCAGACTGTTTGCCTCCCTATAATTTTTAAATGGTGTCCATACCGCACGTAATGTACTTACGCAGTTTGCGGCGTTTCGCTTGCCAACGCATTCAGTGAGCGGCCGATTCACATTCACTCGACATTGAGGGGACCGATACGCCGCTCAGTCAGTCAGCGGATAGTCTGCCGCTAACTGTGCGCCTAATGAGGACGCGCCCTAAGACTCACATTCGATTATAAAAATAAATCGTTTGCCAAATATTTTTTTCAGTCCACCTCATGTTAGAAGGTCATCGTCACATATTGTATTACATATAAAATTTTAACGTACCTTTACAGAGCGATCGTCCGATCCCGAGACTACTTTGTCTTCACGAGTGAAAACAGCTGAAGTTACACTCCTGGAAAAGTATTTTACAATATCATTATTGCAATATTACAATTCTATCGATTTAGATTACATATTCTTTGGAAACATATTTAAATAAACATGACTATGTAAAAAGGCATACATACTCAGTATGTCCTTGGAAAACAGATACAGAATGTATGGGTTCACGGAAGTCCCACAGGCGGAATGTTGTGTCTCGAGACGCGGTCACTACGAGTCGCGAGCTGTGATGCGCCGACGCATGAGTTAGCTCGTGGTCATGGCCTGACAAATAAAAAAAACATATGTTCAATTAAAAAAAGTAACATCTCTCTGTCCATTGTTGTGGTTATTTATAACTCGAGAACTATAATCACACGGATTTTGATGTTATTTCATGGAAACCTTATCATTACGATTTTTTAAACATAGTTGAGCAGGGATCGTTTTAAGTCAGCTGACATAGTCGAAACAAAACTCGTCAGTGCGAGTGTAAACGCGGGCAAAGGCTTTAAATAAATAATTACACTCAGACTCAAGAAAAACATATTTTATGTAAGTATTTAAATAAATATATTGATAATTACACCTAGACTCGAGATAAACAGACATGTTCATGCACAAAAATATCTGGCCTGGGCTGGAACGAACCCACGACCCATAGCGTGGTAGGTAGGGTATCTTACCAACCACGCCAACCGGAAAATAAAATAGTTTACAATTTAAAGTGATACATAAGTGAGTTACACTAGCTAACTAAACTAAACAGCAAATATGTTTCACCACTCACCGGTAAGTACTTGCAAACAATCTCCAGTTTCAACGTCGTACAGATTAGCAGTTCTGTCCCACGAGGCGGTGATGACGTGGTCTCCGCCGGTGAGCCAATCGGCAGCGACCACTACTCCTAAATGGCCAGTCAGTTCGATCAGTGGTGTTCGAAGAACCTCGGGTCTGTCACCACCCTCACCGAGGCTTTCTTCACCGCCGCCTTCTAGTTCCTCTTCGGAGGATTGACCGCGCTGAAAAACATATAAAAAAGGTCCTGAATACTAGCAATTTCACCAATATTAGAAAACAACAATTGACAACACTGAACAAACATATCATAAAAAGAAAAAACACACACACACACAATAGTAGATTGTATCATAAGGGAGCAATAAGCAAATAATATGTGACTAGTGACGTGTGAGTAGAATCCCGAGCGTAGCGAGGGATTCTTTAGTAGAATCCTGAACGTAGCGAGGGATTCAAAGTACGTCGCCTACTTTTCATCACCCTCTATGAGAAAATAAAAAGCGCCTCATATTTTATTGTAATATTATTATTTAATAAAACATAGAATAACAACTAAATTAAAATTAAATACAATCATATAATAAAACAACTAAAAACTTATATTTACATTTACATTTGAGTCATTTTCGCAATTATGAAAAATGATTGTTACAGTTTTATATTATTATATTCAGCCGGCGGCGCGACTATGCTATGGGCCGTCGTACCAGCCAGTCTTTATTCAAACTATATTTGCGTTCGATTTCTTTGGCGCAGAACACTAAGATGTTCCAAATTCAAGAAGGGCGCGGCAAAGATAATTGCGGCGTACTTATCACTATAAAGAGGATTAAAAACTCATTACTGCCCGCTAAAAGTTTCTTATAGAAAACACCACCCTTGGGTGCACTAAAAGGGGAACCAAGTCGTCTTTTTCGAATAGATGGGATGAAAAGGAATATATCTAACAAATTATTTATTGACGATATTCATCTTTACATTTCATCTAGCTTATATACAGATTTATCTTCAATCCGTTATTACACTAAACTTAAGGTAATTTAGATGCCAAAATGAACAAAAAAAAGTATTGTGAAACATTGCTATTTACCGGTAAATCCCAATTGACAGCAGCCTGCCACACATGCGCGGTGTTATCACCGCTGCTGGTGAGCGCGATGTCTCTGCTCGGGTGGAAACGGATCGAGTTTACGGAGCCAGAATGTCCCGTGTACTGAAGCAAACACTTGCCCCATTCTACGCTCCATACGCACGCCGTATGGTCTGAGTACAACGTAAAATGCGGTATAATAGTCACGTGTAAAAACGACTAACTTACAGGTAAGGTTTAGATTCTGCAATATAATCAGGGACAAGATAGGCATGTAAAATTAAAAAGTAATTACCAGCCGATGCAGTCCCTATGAGGGCTTGTCCAGGTCTTGCTGAAGAGACATCCCAGATGCCGTCCTTGTGTCCCGTGAACTCCCTCACAAGTTGGCAATTATATGTCGGCGCCTTGAAGCTTGATACTATTTTACTAGTCTGGACTCTCAACTTGTGACTTGCTTTTACTTTCTGAGAGTTACTTTGGGATACTAGAAAATAGATAAACTAGTTTAAATGGGTGCATAACAGTTTGCCTAAAGACAAACAAAACATAAATTAAATTATTTTTAGTATTATTAATTTAAATGTTTACTTAATATTATAGTTTGTGTGTATGCATTTTTTGTTACAACTCGGCTCTGCTGACGGCTGAACGGATTTGGATGAAACTTGGTACATAGATAGATCACACCCTTGAGAATAATATAGGATACTTTTTATTCCGGGACAACATAAGATCCCTCGGGAATGTGGGTAAAACCGCGGGTGGAAGCTAGTTAGTGTCACAAAGAATGAGATTAATAAGTTAAAAAGGCTGTGACTATGTAAAAAATAAACTGGCCAAGTGCGAGTATGACTCGCGCACGAAGGGTTCCGTACCATTATCTATAAAAACGGCAAAAAACTCGCGTTTGTTGTATGGGAGCCCCCTTAAATATTTATTTTATTTTGTTTTTAGTATTTGTTGTTATAGCAGCAACAGAAATAGATAATTTGTGAAAATTTCAACTGTCTAGCTATCGCGGTTCATGAGATACAGCCTAATGACAGACAGACAGACGGACAGACAGCGAAGTCTTAGTAATAGGATCTCGTTTTTACCCTTTGGGTATGGAACCGTAAAAATGAATATAATATTTGTTGCCCCCTAACCAATGTCATAGTTGAGTGTCAGAGCCACAAAATTAAGTTTTATCATTGCATAGAACCCGCCATGGGTGTGTCAAACCCGCACTTGGCTGGTTTTTTATCAATACATTGTGTTAGTCCATGTTTATCTTTGTATATGTAAATAAATAAATAATTTTCATAAGTAAACATCTAGGATGTATTGAAAGCTAGTTTGTCAGAGATTAGTGAATAAATTACACAACATTTATGTTGTGAAACCAGCTTACAGCTTGTAATACATGTCTGAAATTTTATGCAATAAGCCATTTGTATCAAAAATTGCATCACCCAATATTATTATTATGTCACAGATGAAAGGATTTTCTAAGCAGGTGTGGAACAATAAAAAATTGACATACCTACCTAATGAATAGTCCGTATTTTTTTTAAATAACATTTTGTCAAAAATCAAGGACTTTTAAATTTATTTTCACTCTACTATTGTTTACCATAATAACTTTTTTATTACTAGGTATATCATTATTTTTCTGACAAAAATACAAAATAAATATATTTAAAATTTGCTTGAAGCTGCTGCCGCTGCACATGGGCATGGTTCCCAGCAGGCTGGCAAAAAAAAGCTTCCTGCTTGCCAGTCTCCTGAACCCTCAATGAATTTCAATGATAAAACCCATAATTTGAATTGCAATAGGGTATTTGCCTGTATTCAAAATAAATTATCCAACACTAACCAATGTATAAAACATTTAAAAGCAAGGGGTAACCACATTTTTTTTTATAAAATTTATCCTTATTATGATTTTTAATGACCAATCTAACCATAAAGAGTATGCTATATAATTATGACGTCACATGCTTGTATTTCATACAAAACTACATATAAACTTATTGTTTTGACATTTCATAAAAACATTGCTGATTTGAATGTCAGTCAAATACCCTATTCCTAGACATATGTTATTTATATGAAGTTTTGGGATGCAAGTCCCATTTGAATGCCATGCTGAGGGATTAACATAGTTATGTATCATAAACATTTGAGACTATGCATTCAAGGTGATAGATAATTCCTTCCCATAAATGTAACTGTTAGCTAAATGTTGTGTTCAGCTTTAACTGATTGTAGCATTCACTAGTTACTATAGCCTTGTCTTTATCTTTTTTTCTACATTGTTGGTAATTGTTAATAATAAAATAATATTGAACCCAGTTCTTATTATTCTGAATATACCATGTTATGAGTAATATTTTAATTATCTTAGCTTCTTTGTGTGTGTTTAACTAAAGTTGGCACAATCTAATAAGCCTTTTTTGACTAAGAAGATATCTTTGTTAGTCTTGCTATATTTTCTTTTATCACATAGGTGCATATGGGTTGTCAAAACAGGCCTATTGATTGTGACAGTCTAATTATTTTATATATTTATATTTTATTTTTTTCTATACACAATTGATATGTACTATTTTATGAGCTTGTGTTTTTTATTATAGTTATTACTACTCTATAGTGAATGTTACATTAGACAAATACTAACATTTGACTTTAGAATTCTTGCCAGTAGCTTCAAACTCAATGTAATCCAAGTTCTGACGGTCTCCTACATAGCTTTCTCGTTCCAACTTTTCGCTTAGAATATCTATTTTCTCTTGCACTAGAAATAATAAAAAATAAGAAAATTATCAAATTTGTTACTTTACTGCTACTACTCTGCAAAAGTTGTTGTTTTAGTAGATATGAATGTACTAATTGCGCAAACAAGTTAAACCAAGTTTAATTTAAGTGAAATGGTTCAATAAAACACTTTCAAAAATATTTTTGTATACACCATGACAATAAATCATGGTATAAGCGCAATATGACTTACGGTTTAGATTTTCAGTGTACAGAAGGTCGAATTCCTTTTCTATCTGGGAAAATAGCTCGTGCAGTCGTGATCTAAACACTGGTGGGATTGATGTTTCAGAATCTTCCATTTTCAGGTAGTTGGGCATTCCATCAGATCCCTCCGTTAAGGCCTGGAGCCTTCGTTTGCTGGATTTCATTGTAGAAAGTAAAAGGAGCAACGAAGTGCTGTTCACGATTACATTACGTAGCACACGTTTACGTATACCACATAACTTTTAACTTTATATATAGATATTTAGAAGAGTCACGGTACTTATTTTCACAATTAGATCGCAGTAATTTTTGAATAAATAGTATTCAAATCAAATAGTGATCAAAATATAATATGTATTTGAAGATTGTTGTTGTTGTTGTTTTTCGATTCGCCAAAAAGGCAGTGTATTTGAAGAATAATGACAGAATATTTACAGAATTCTTCACAATTTTTTTTTTTTCCTTTCGCCCCTTCAGGGCAGGCTAAGGTCTTGGACCATACCGCCTCGTCTTCAGTATTATCATTCTTGTCCAAAAGTGAGTAAGGCCATAGCCTCGTCTTTAGTAGTATAAACCTTGTTTTAAAATTATTCAAGACCGAAGTCACGTCTTCAGTATTCATAATCATATGAGGTCATATCCGTGTATACGTCTCAGTTGTGTTGAATAGAATAGTCATAATCAGGGTCATATCCTTCTTTCATGTCGTTCCGAACGGTTAAATTGCCCATCCAGTGGTGTTTATAAATTTATATATTGCTGTGTAGGTACTGTAATTTTCCAGCAAACCTTGAGTGTTGCGCGGGATGCTTGCTGGCATTATATATATTTTCAATAATTCCTCAATTAAAAGAATCCTTTGCAAGGCATATGCAGGGCTTTCAAAAATTATGTGATCTAGAGTCTGATCATATCCTGAGTCACAATTGGTACAAATAGATGCTGTTATTATGTTCATTCTGGCAAGATGTGCATAAATCTTCCATGTCCAAGTCTAAGTCGACTAAAAGTAGTGTAAAATTTTCTGCTCTTAAAAAAAATATCGATGACAGGAACAATGACTAATCATCAATAATTTTTTTTGGCCGCATGATCACGGCACTTCATGAACGAGTGATGAAATTATCGTGGCACGGAACGTCGCTGTGAAATAATCATTATAGTTATTTAGTAAGTCATGGGATGTATTGTGAAATAGATTTTTTTTACCTTACTATATTCATTGCAGTCTAAGGCATTTATTCATCATAAAATTAATATAGATACGATAGAATATATTATATACCTATATACGCTTTTGGTTTTAAATTAATTTTATTTAATGAAAGCATTGTTGCCGTTCCGTGCGCTCAGCGCCGGGCGAAGTATAAACATTGCACTCTGTCTGTCTCACTCGCAACGTCGCAGTCGCAACTTCAAGTCACAGTCACACTCATAGATAATACACTATATATACGTCACACTGTCACAGAGAGCGCCCGCAAAGCTCGTAATTTGTTCATTCAGTAATGATATAAAATCATTGATGATTTTGTTGTTGTCATTGCATGATGAAATGATTTTAAAATGTGACATGATATCGGACTCATCTCTAATTTAAGCGAGCTTACTGTGGGTGCTTCAGTATTTTTTTTATGAGGTGGAGTCCGCCTTTTTTTCTAGATCCATGCAGGCACAACCCAATGCAATAGTGAAGCTAACCTAAAAATAACTTATTCTCTAAAACTTATTACATATAATGTTTTCCTTGTGAATTCACTCAGAGTACAAGCAAAAATGTCTATTTCCTCTGCTTCAAAGTTAAGAGTGCGAAGCGCTCGCGTCAGGGGCGTCTCATTAAACAGTTTTGTGCGGCCACGAGGTATAGCCAGCAGCTGAGGCCGACGGCGCCGCCACACATATCTATCGGGAACACTTAAACACACTAATTCTAATATGTAGGCGTTATGTATCTATCGTAATTAATTTAAATAAATTTTAATTTGTTTGTTTGTTTGAACGCGCTAATCTCAGGAACTACTGATTCGAATTGAAAAATTCTTTTAGTGTTGGATAGCCCATTTATCGAATTAGGCTATAGGTTACTTTTTATCCCGGGAAAATATAAGATCCCTCGAAACCACGGGGCGGAAGCTAGTTTTTTTTAAATATTTTGGTTACATTTTTCTGATTCCTGAACAAACCACTTTGTTCCTAAATAATTTATAAAAAATAACCTCAAGAGTACTGTTATAGCTGTTAAGGTTTCCAGCGTTTCCACATTGGATGATTTGATGGTTGCCACATGAGTTGTGACGATAAAGAAGCAGTGAATCGACGAGCTCGACGGATTCAACATGGCCTCCCTCGACAAAGCTTGGCTTCTAAAAATGAGTTTTTCGGGATCTAATATGCTCTAAGGATCTAATGAAACAAAATATCGTTTGCGTTTGAATTTATTCCTACTTGTAGAAACTTTAACTATCGGAAATCAGAAATCGGAAGGTGTAATCGTAGTTAGATTCCGATTTAGTGTGATTGGAAGGTGCCAACCGCACTACTTCCTTAAAATAGGGTACACCCATTTTTGAAATGTGTCTCAATTTGTTCTTAAGGTGCTAATAAGCCATCAAAAAAAAAGTGTGTGTGTGTGCAAGTCACACATGGTAGAAGTGAAACTTCTGAAAAGTCCCTGATTAAAATTCTGACGGAAGTAACGCTTACTAAAAAACTTTGGTTGCCATGGCAACCAATGTTTTTCGCTAGCTAACTTCATACCTTTATATTTTAAGACGTCAGACATTAATTCAAAACTAAGACGATAAATGGCTAGGCTGTATGTGACGATTTGCTACAAAATTTCTCCCATACGTCGATAAAATGGCAACCAATGTTTTTCGCTAGCTAACTTCATACCTTTATATTTTAAGATGTCAGACATTAATTCAAAACTAAGAAGATAAATGGCTAGGCTGTATGAGCTAGAACCCTTTGCCTTCCAAAATAGGGAAAACATAATAAAAGCAACATGGCGCGTAACCGAAAAACGTGACGATTTGCTACAAAAATTTCTCCCATACGTCGATAAAGAAGTTTCACTTCAAAAATCTCAAAAATGTTATTCAATCGATATGTGCCATAAAAATGCATTTAAATTTTACATTTTCAATTTGTTCGCGTAGTTTAAAATGAAAACGCTGGACGCCATATTACTCTACGGTCATGACGTTAATTGGTATCTTGTAAGTAAATAAAAGCGCTGATATTGGTCTCAATTGGACTTATAAAAATTTATAAATTAAAAATGAGCTATTATCCTTTTTATTACTGTGCTGTTCCTGAATGCATGAATACTAGTTTAAAAATAATAATAATAATACTTCAGTTGACACTTTTTAGTTTACATACAGCACCGTATGACGTCATTATAATGGCGGCTACTGTTTCGCATGTTAAGAAACAGATTAAAAAACCTGAAAACTTTGAAATGAATTTTAAAATTAATTAAGTTATTTTATGAACTAATACTAACATTTTCCGACTGCTTATTGCCTAAGCTATCTAAATTGTACATTTTTAGATGTTTTCTCATATAGAGCAAAATACCCTATTGTTTACAATTTAGAGTTTCTATGGTTTTTACAAATAGGATAGTGCAATAACCGCTCGATTACGACAAATCTTTGAATTAGTTAATTTGTCTATGGTGTGTATCTTCGGTCATACAAACGAGAATAAAAGTTGAATGTCCTTGTCTATGGTTTCCAATTACAGAAAAACTAACTTTGTCTATATCTCATATATCTGTCTATCTATGGTAACAAAAAAATGGCTGGTGAGTAGTAATTGACGCTTGCCAACGTTATATCTTTATTTACCTTTTTATTTGTAATTACAATCATGTCGTTTTCAGATTTATATGCTAAATATAACTGTACATATTGTCAAGAAGAAATAAATGGTGTACGGGTAAAATGTGCCGAATGTAAAGATTTTGATATTTGTTTGCAGGTAAGTAGCTTAGCTGCCATTTTTGCTTACAGATTTGGCGCAAATTTTAAATTTTTCATGTACTTATTTTGTTTTTATTTTCAGTGTTTTTCTCTTGGCGCAGAAATTGGATCCCACAAAAATGGCCATTCTTATCAGTTCATGGTTGGTTATACTTAAATTTAAATGATTGCATTATCTTCATGCTTCCAAAATATTATTTATTTTGTTTATAAAATAACTTTGTAGGACTCTGGAGCATTTGGAATATTCTTGGGACGCAGCAGTTGGTCAGCTAATGAAGAAGTAAGATTATTAGATGCTATAGAACAGTTTGGTTTTGGTAACTGGGAAGATATAGCAAAACATATAGAGACGAGGACACCTGATGGTAATTATTCGTATGACTTGAATATTACAAACAATGGTTTATTTAGCTTACAAGTTCAAATATTTAATCATTTACAGAAGCGAAAGATGAGTATATTACGAAATATTTGGAAGGCAGTATAGGACGGGCAACATGGGGAAATGTGGAAAGTACTTCTCGACCATCTCTGCATTGCGCAGATAGAGACGATGGTCCACTGGGGCCTTATGCTGTCTCTCGACTACCTCACCTTGCCGTATCATCTGATGAAGCGTCCCAGCTTGGCTATATGCCCAATAGAGATGATTTTGAAAGGGTAATTAAAAATTAGACTTGTAGTTGATTAACAGTTTATAAATAAAAGGCATTATCTTTTCTTGGAATAGTTGTCTATTATACACAAACACATGAGTAATTGTATGAATGAGTGATTTATTTAGAATATTCAGTATGAATTATAAAGTTTTAATACTAATATGTTACATTTCAGGAGCATGACCATGAAGCTGAACAGTTAATATCCACTTTGGCTCTGAACCCTGATGATGATGAGTTAGATGTTGGTGAGTTTATTATTTAGTATGAACTATTTGCTTGTCAAACTAAAGTGCATACACCATATGCTCTGACAGGCTGCCAATCATTTTGTAAATTTCTTTTCATCCTACTTCCTATCCTACTTCATACTACTTAATCTTATACTATTCCTACTAATATTATAAATGTGAATGTTTGGATGGATGGATGTTTGTTACTCAATCACACTAAAACGGGAGAACTGGGTGAAATGAGGATCTGGATGAAATGAAATAGCACGTAGGCTACTTTTTATCCCGGGAAAACATAAGATCCCTAGGGAACGCGGGTGAAACGGCGGGGCGGAAGCTAGTGTTACAATAAATTAAATTAAGTCTAGTTTGAGAACTTATTGCATGTAATAAAAAATAAATAAATATTTCAAAATATTATTCTTCTGTTTCCAGCCCTTAAACTATCCCAAGTTGACATATACACGCGGCGGCTTCGCGAAAGGACGAGAAGAAAAAGGCTAGTGAGAGATTATCAGCTTGTGTCTGTGTTTTTTAACAATCAGAGAAACAAGCAGAAAACACTCGGGAAACTTGCCAAAGAGAAAAGGTACAAACGTTTTCATAATAAAAGTTGTTCATATTGATGAGTACTTCCACCCCTGCAAGTAATGCCAGTGACTAAAAAAATCACCCAGTATAGATATTATTTGAGTAATTTATAATAGGGTATTTTACTCTATATGAGAAAGAATCTAAAAATGTACAATTTAGATAGCTTAGGCAATAAGCAGTCGAAAAATGTTAGTTTTAGTTCATAAAATAACTTAATTAATTTTAAAATTCATTTCAAAGTTTTCAGGTTTTTTAATCTGTTTCTTAACAAGCGAAACAGTAGCCGCCATTAGGTATAATGACGTCATACGGTGCTGTATGTAAACTAAAAAGTGTCAACTGAAGTATTATTATTATTATTTTTAAACTAGTATATATAGCATACAGGAACAGCACACTAATAAAATGGATAATAACTCATTTTTAATTCATAAAATTTTATAAGTTCAATCGAGACCAATATCAGCGCATTTATTTACTTACAAGAGATCAAATACCGTCATGACCGTAGAGTAACATGGCGACCAGCGTTTTCATCAAACTACGCGCGAAAATTGAAAATGTAAAATTTAAATGCATTTTCATCGCACTTATCGATTGAATAAAATTTTTGTTTTTTTTTGGTGGCTTATTAGCACCTTAGGAACGAATTGAGACACTTTTCAAAAATGGGTGTCCCTATTAGAGACCTCTATTTATATCTATCGATGAATGTATCATAACATGGTATAGAAGACATAATGGTTCGTTGTGTCTCGGTCGGTTCTCGGTACTCGGTAGAGAGTTCACGGACCGGTTGAGATGGACGGCGCAGTTCCTGGGGCGCGACGAGCAGACGGGCGCGGTGGCGGGGCTGGCCCGGGAGCGCGAGCTGCGCGCGCGGCTGGCGGAGCTGCACCGGTACCGGCTGGCGGGCGTCGTCTGTCTCGAGGAGTGCGCGCACTACGACCAGCACGCCGCCGCGCGCGCCAACACGCACCACCACGTGGTACGTATACTGTACACTCTATACTCTACACTACATGGCGCTGTGCAACTGTGCAAGTGGGGGTGCGGGTGCTGAGGAGCACGGCATCATGTCTTTCACTGGGCAAACAACAACAAACAACGGTTGCTTGGAATCTAAGCCAAAAATGTGCTGTGCTGTGTGCGTAATTGTATCAAACACACAGACACAATTATAGTGTGCATGTAGGTATATATCGGCGCGTATGACGCGCGCGTACTCGATTTCTATAGGTAATCATTCTATGATTACACTAATTGGAATTTCTATGTTGAATTTCGATATGAAATCAATATTATAACTGTTATTAATATTATAAATGCCAATGTGAGTTAGTTTGTTTACCTTTTCACGCCTAAAATGCTGAACCGATCGCGATGAAATTTGGTACGCCGATGGCTTTTGGTATGGAGAAGGACATAGGCTACTTTTTTTTCTCGGCAACGCGGGTGAAACCGCGGAAGTCGTCTGCTAGTTTTAAATAAAATATGCTTATATTTTTATAATAGTTTTATATGATAACCGTTCATAATTTGAAATTTGACTATTATTTACAAATGCGGGTAATTTTGTTTGTTTTATGCTTATAAAATTGGCGTAAAGTCCCTAATTTTGAAGGTGAATAATGAATTGTGCTTGAAATAGCTATATTGTTTTGTTGTTTTTTTGTACTAACACACAAATGGTATGATTGAGTAGTTGTGGGTTTGATCCTGTGTAACGTTTGTATTTGCCAGGGCAGCAGTGGGTGCCTGGAACCCATCCAGACAAAAGATCTATCTCAGACCAACATACATCTGCTAAAAAGAAGGTTAGTATATACCTACATAATACCTATACCTATATATATATATAAATTCAGTATTTACACTTTTATAATAACACATGTGTTTTTGTTGAATTGTCCATATAATACAAAATATGTGTATTTATCATATTGTATCCGACCCATTGTCCATTATTTAATGATGCTGCCTAATTTAGGAAATTCAACTTGGTGTCTAAATTTAATTCCAATAAGTGTAACCGGAAGACCTTAAATTAATAATAAGTTTATTGTGTCAATTGAAGCAGAGACGGCGAAAGCGGCTCAAATTCCACCAGCCCAAAGTCCACACGGGACGTAAGCACCGCATGTGGATGCTCCAAAAGGAGCTTATGCAGCAACAGCAGCGGCGGATGCTCGAGGCGGTTGCTGACAACTAATGAGATACAGGTGCTTATTTGTTGTTATACAATATTTATGAATGTATGGAACATAGGTACATTAAAAGTATGGATGTTAGCCCATTCTCACGCGAGGTGACGGCAACTCAACCTAAATTGGTACATCGCAGGTGGCAACGACATTGCATCGCCGTTGAAAATTAGTTTTCGACATGTTGCGTCGTGTGAGAACCGCCATAGAAATGTATGTCCTAACGAGATTGGTTGCGTCGGCGTTGAAAACGGGTTTTATTTTGGTTACCTCGAGTGAGAATGGCCTTAGTGTGAAGACGTGACGTAAACGTGACATCCGCAAGAAAGTGATAACAGAATTTAAGATAGAGATGAGAGGAATGGAAGGATGAAAGGTGCTTACCAACTCCACAAAAAAGATTAGCGTAGGAAGTAGATGATGACTTCCACTTCATTTTGATTAGATGACTTGAGAAGGGAGCCAGGAAGTGTGAAAATATGTATAGAAGGTCTAACGAGTAGCATAAACGTATTTTTTTTACTTATAAATAAATAAGTAAGTGATGATGTGGCCGAAGATAGTAAGCATACAAAGAAAGCACTGACTCTCAAGGGCAGCTGCTGGAACTCCGTCAAGCACGTTAACAACACGTGTTAGCCAGTCAGACGGGCACTACAAAGTACCCATATCGCTGTGCAATGGTTTCCTCACGATGTTTTCCTTCACAGAAAGCGCAAATACGATTCGTACCCACAACCTTCCTCACTTCGGCATTATACCACTGACTTATCATTGCCTGATGATACTTTGTAAATTTTAAATATATTCCACTTTGTCAATTTTCCACACACTACTCACTAATTCAATTCCTTCAATTACGAAACATGACTCAAACCAACAATAGGATATAATTACAAACACTATCCGTAGCTAAACATTGCGTCATAGATTGCTCTATTTGTACAGTTGTGCACTTCACTGAGCCTGCCGCCGGCGCAGTATGTGACGATGAAGGGCGTTCTCTTGCGTCAACCACCGGCACCCGACAGCGACATAGATCTAACCATCAGGCATTACCTGCAGACTGCTGGCTGGATACGCAACTAGATGGAGTGCCTGTTTCATGACCAAGTAAGCTATTATGCCAATATGCTTACTTCGGTATGCGCGCTGTCAAAGGAATGTTGCTACTTGTGTTAGTTAGCCATCGTCAGCGGTTTCTTGCAACGTTAACTGTCTTGTTAAATGTGTTATATCCTACGCCAATGCTCGTGGCAGGCATAAAATGTCAATGCTCTCTCGCTCGCACTTAAGAACTTAATGGGAAGGCGTATGATGGTTTTGTATCGAATATGCTAATTAATATTATTCTTTAGAAACGCGTCCATTCTATATACAAATACTTTAGCAAATGTTTTTCAGGTACCTCATTGGGAATAACTTATAAATTTTATTCAAATTGTCAACTGGTGACGCATGCACTAGTGATGTAGTGACAATTTAGTTAATAATAATTGGTAAAAACAATTTAATTTATTGATCAGTGATAAGAAAATAGCAAGACGTCACTCCGGGCTTCTAATGATAGATAATGAGTATGGTACGTGCACAATCCTAGCACTTGTTTTATGATCGTGACTGTCACGAGCGACGGCGCAGAGTATAGTGGTATAGTCTGTCTTAAGCTGCGCGTCCACTTGATCGGTATCGGAGCATATTCCCTTTTAAAAAATAACAAACGACACCCATCGTCATTTTTAAAAACGGAACCCTAAAAAGTGAATTCGTAAGTTACGCTCCGATTCAGATCAAGCGGACGCGCAGCCTTAAAATATGTAGGTGTAAATGTCAATTGCTTTTGACAGCGCGTATGATAAATTAAACCCGATCTTATTATTATGAGTCTAGAGTTGTTTATAGTGTCATGTGGATTTTTCAAATTATGGTTAGTTGTTTCAAAATAATGACAACGAATAGTTCCAAATAATAGATCTTAATAATATTTCTAAATAGTGCTAATTTATTTATGCATTGTTATTTCTAGCGCATTTATGGTATTATTTCACTGAGGGCCGTTAAGTGTTTCTTCTTTATTTAAGATTTAGACAATAAAATAAAGTATTAAATTAATTACTGGGTTTATGTAGTAATATAAGTAAATACCACATGACACTGAAAGCCAGAGAGCCAATCAAGTTGTGAAACAGGTCTTCGATGCGCTCAAATGTAGCAAATTGTCGTAATTAAATGCTTAGCACGAATTTAATAGAATGAAACATTAATTTTACCAATTAAATATTTTGAGTTTAGAAAATCATTAAATGATAATAGCACTGTAGAAATAAATATTGTATGCTTGGCGTAGGCAAATGGTATTACGCGTTCTGATGTAGAATAATGTTAGGTGCTCAAACATCTTGATTTTAAGTTTATAAATTAAAAGTGTCTCAAGGATTGCTTATAGTTTTAATTTAACAGATTTGATTTTAATTTAAACTTAAAAATTAATATGTTTGTCTATGCGTAATATGGATGGAGTGCACCATTGTATTTTTTCACATACAACACAATAAGTGTCTGATAGTAATGGATGACAAAACTTTCCTAAACTAATTTTAATCCATTTATTCTTTTAACGGGAGTATCACTTCTGTAAGATGATATTTCGTGATATATTCAAATGAATAGCGATATATGCTGGAGTCATACAAAATAGTCCTGTATTTGTATTAGACGATTTATATCATGTTATGTAGGTATGTGCTAATATCAAGTGACAGTTTATAAATCTCACGATGTGTATGTTGTACCTCACTTGTATTGTAAGAGTGCTCTTATAGAGCATTGTAAGTAGCGAGGGCCGCACATGTTAATATAATAGTTTAGTCAATTCACGATAGGATTCCATTTCGATATAAAAAGGAATGGTTCGACAGGTACTTTAAATACAGCGTTAGTTTTTCTCCGAAGTCACGCTTTGGAGTCAATTTAAATAATTATATGGGCATATTGCGATTATTGTAACTAGCCCACTCCATCTCCGCGCTTTACTTAATTTTTATTTAAATCAAATATAAGTAAAATATGCTACTGCGCAATCATTTGCACACAACTTGGTGAGGAAGGTAAACTTACGCCGCACTGTGCCTATTGTATCTGTCGATTGATGTTCTTTGAAATTGAAAATTCAATAAAGCGTTATGTCATGGCATTATTTGTCAAGTAAATTCGCTATATTTTTAATTTCATCCTAACTAACGAAAGTTATATTTAGGGTGCGTTTCTTGTCAAGCGGAGAAGTCTGAAGCTGGGTCGAGAAGACCAATCATATGAAATAAATAACGTGATGATAACGTGAGTTTAAAGTCAATCAATATTTTATACGGAGATAAAATTGCAGAACATGTAAATTTATTTGAGATTTTGAATGTTCATGCATCTAGCAACTTAATAAAAATGAATTGAATATATCTAGTTGTTTGTTAATTAATTTATAGGGAATGAAAGTCATACTGCGAGGCCCTTTCGGTAAATGAATAACAAAAATGTTATTATATGCAAAATGTCTAGGTATAGCCCGATTTAATACAAAATGTGTAAGTTATTTGTGAAAATAACCGTGAACCGATTACCTATAATATCATGCATGACTATATTAAAACTAGCGATAAAAGCCTTAGTTTAAAGAAAATATTTCCAAATGTACTTCAATCGTAAAGGGTAGTTTTAAAATATACCATATGGAGGTGGAAGTAAAAGCTAAAGCGCACAAAGCTTCTATTCTTAGTAATTTTTCATAAAAAAACATTACAAACAACCTTTTAGTAGAGTCCAAGTTGGCCGATTTCGTATGTACCTGATACATGTAGCGTTTGACTGACCTTGTATCATGCTTCACCAAATTAGTATTAAGATTACAAATATGTGTAAAATTACCCATTATTTTTTGCGCCTCTTATATTTCTGAGACCGAATACGCAACAAGAAAGAAACACGCAACTTGCGTGTTTCTTTCTTGTGCGTGTGTTCGAAGTACAATTACCACTTCGAACGCAATTACATCGAGTTACTTTACGGTGGGTTTTCCATTCTCAAGAGTATAATGTCATTAGGCTTCTTTCTTTCAAAGAAAGCAGATTGTAGCCTGTAGGTGTGAAAATAATGATTGACCTCAAGACATCAGAGATGCATTTGTAAAATATAATAAAATTAAATGCTCCGATGTCAGTAGAAAAATTCAACTCGAGAAATACATAATATTATGTACCTAGCTTTGACCTAACGTCAGCAAATTCGATAAAGTTCAATGTAGCTCAACTTCGCAGTTGTTGCAGCGGCTTTGGTAGTTTTTACTTTACGTTTTGATGTTATTATTGTATCTAGGAATATCTATTGTTCTAGTATTAAATAATTTTAGACAATTTTAACGTGGCTTCTCCAAATGTATTTCTCTCATCAATGTTAAGATTTACGAAGAAAATGCGAAATTTTAAATATTGTTCCAATATTTCCTATTGATTGTTGATGAAAGGGTTGGTCTTAATTTGATCTCTTTTTTGTGTAATATTTGTCTGCATTTTGCTGTAATTATTAAAAATAGAATTTATTTATTGTTGGATCTTGGTTTCACCATAATTCCATACGTTATGGAAAAAGCTGTAAATGGTGAATTAATTTTGTTCACTATTTATTATTTAATATAGGTACTTACTTAAACTAAGAGAAAATTCAACATTATATTTTCGTGTCATATTATTACATATAGATAATATTTCATCAAATATTAAAATTGATTTCTGTACGACTTCCATTGATTTTCATGTAAGGACCAATGCAATGCCGCATTGAATCTTATAATCATTTTGTAATGTTTTGGCTCAAATGTACATAAAGAAAAAGTACAACTTGATATTGTAATTAATATTATTACTGGTGTATAATTTAGTTAGTAAATGTGATTCCAAAAAGAATAAAAATACAATTTAGAAACGTTTGTTTCAATTTATTCCGATAAAAACGTTACCTATTTGAGCTTATTATTGTTGGGTTTGGGCATATCTTCTAATGGCGCTGGTGGTGGCCTGGTTTGAAACCAGGGATGCCTAAGAGCCTGCAATGAAGAACAAAATCTAAATTACTTTTGGTTGTAGGTCTCTGCAGATAAAAAAATAACCAAAGTACCTACAGAATATTCTTGCTGTTGAAGAATCCATATAAAATAACAATTATATGGTAAAATTATCTTACCTCTTTAGCAGATATCCTTTTGTTAGTATCGTACATCACGAATGATTTGACGAGTTGCACGGCATCTGGCTCTACCCCTGGCAGGAGTTCCGGCCAGGGTATTGGTGCGGACGCGGGGAATGTAATTTTATGGAAGTCTGGCAGGTCTGAGTGACCGGGCCAGGTCTCCTCTGTTGGTGTGCCAAGGTTCTGCAAGACTATTGCCAGCTGCTCGATGTCTGATTCACCCTAGAGATTACATATTTATTTATATATTACTAGCATCTGCCCCGCGGTTTCACTCGAGGGATCTTATGTTTTCCCGGGATAAAAAATACCTTATAAGGGTACCAGGGTCCATGTGCTAAATTTCATTCAAATCCATTCAGTCGTTTATGCGTGATTGAGTCACAAACATCCAAACATATAAATTTGCACATTTACAATAAGTATTAGCAGGATATAAGTAGCTCTGGTAACATGGCAGCATCGTTATTGACGTCAACACTTCGAAAAGCATTAGGTACCAATATAACTATGAATAATAAATAGTATAAAAATAATAAATGCGTTGTAATGTAATGTTTTTTATGATTTGATAGGATTCACATCTTACTATGTGAGGCACATAGTAAGTTTCTACTAATAAGTCTCTTACTCTGCTGCATCGGTCGGTCACTCCGCTCGCCTACTACCGTGTGTGAGCCATCTTGTTGTCATAATGATACCAGTCACAGTATGATACCACAGCGTAATTACATACAGTGGTCTATCGCGTTTGAAGTCACGCGAAATGCCGCTTTGTATAGGCATTCGTAATTGCGCCATTGTGTCCCAAGCGAGTGTTTGGCAGCTTGGGCTCGCTATCGCCCCTCTCTCGCCCCGCACGATTGTTCTGTCTAGACGTGTCCGTTAGCCGACTGTAAGAGTTACATAGACTGTGATGATATTAACTATCCTACAATCAGTTTTTATTCATCATTTGATTTTATTTGTTACTAAATCAGTTCAATAATTGTATCAGCAAGCTATCGTTTAAAAATAATATTATGCTATTTCAATTTATACTAGTTTTATTGTTCTCATGTCAGTGAAATGTTCTTTTCTTATGAGAATAAAAATTTCTTTACCCGTAACAAATGCATGTAAATTTTCTGGAGCGATAAGAGAATAAAGGTATTACAGTAATAACTTGATACTTACGGCAAAAAGTGGTTGTTTTGTGATCATTTCGGCTATAATACAACCAACCGCCCAAAGGTCCACCTTTTCCGTATAAAACCTTGCTCCGTACAGAAGTTCTGGTGCCCGATACCATCTGAAATTGTTAACTAATACCTTCACCGATTGGTTAAGTCCTAATCACAGATAGAGATGGTAATGTAAATATATTTACCGCGTGGCTACTTGATGAGAGTAAGGTCTCCCACCGTCAGGCCAATACAACCGCGCCAAACCCAAGTCTGCTATCTTTAGTATACCTTCGTGATTTATCAACAGATTTGCTGGTTTCAAATCCTTGAATGGAAATAATATATTATTATACGTCTACGGATATGGACTTCTCAAGTAGATTTTTTAGGGGGTAGGTATTTGGTTAGTCATTTATCTTAAAAACTTTAGAAGAAGTCACTGATTCAGGTATCCCGTGGTTAATAGCAAAAAGAAACACAACTAGGTAGGTACCTACTTATGTTTAGTCCGTATACCTATATGATGAGTACTTACTTCCTTCCCTACAAGTATTACCAGTGACTAAAAAAATCACCCAGTATAAGTAGGAGTAGATTAATTAATGGCGTTACTAATGTTCAGAAGAAAACTTCTAATTAAGTATTTACCTACCCTATGCATAATATAATGCGCATGCATATACCGCGTTCCTTTAAGTAGCATCTGTGCATAGGTCTTGACCCTCGGTAGTGTCAGCTCCGACTGGTTCTGATGCAGCATCTCCCACAATCCCGAACACATGTACTCTAACACTAGGACCAAGCTCATACCTCGTGGGAACATGTCATATAGTTTTATAATCTGCATGAAAATAGATATACAATTATGTTAGGTGCTGAGTGGAGCTGATCTTACAGGTTCTATTAATAGGTACCTATGTATATACCATACACTTATATGATGAAATTAAAATACCTTTCAAGTAAGATATCAAAATCTCGGCGGCTGAGATGATGATGATGAAGATATCAAAATATCTGTGTAATTTAAGACTGTCTGAGACTACTGAAAGGATATTATTATTGTTTCGGACTCGCTCAAGGTTAGCAAACTACGGTTCAGTTTTTATCGAGTAACATGTTCTAGGATAGAAAACAAGAGGATATATTTACTTATTATCTTGTACTAACGTATTTACATCGAAGCAGCTGCAATGCTTTGATTTCTCTCATCACATTCACTGGTATTCCATCTTCAAGGTTCTTTATGAGGATTTTCTTAAGTGCCACCTCTCGACCCGTCGGAAGGTGTTGGGCTTTGAACACCAGGCCATGAGCACCCTCGCCTATGCGACCCACTACTGAATAACTGGAAACGTTGTTATCCATTTTATTTTATTATCTATTTTAAAAGTTGTTTATTTGTTAAAATTGTATGCATGGTTGTCATTGTCACTGATTATGAGTAGGTAATTTTTGGTATGTTTGTGGGCTGTTGCTATGGTAACAACGGGCTCAACCTCTGCTGAACTTTATCTCTAATATAATTTTTAATTTCATAGGTAAGTAGGTAGGTACTAGCTCGATCGGTCGTTATATTCTGGATTAGGATTTGGTCTAGAACTTCTTCTGTCCAAGTTGTCATCCTAAGTAAAACGATTTTCCTAGTCAAGCAATATTTTACCACGTTAAAAATGCCTACACCATATGGTTACTGTGCCCCGTCAGTAGGTAACATATTCATTGGTAGATAAACCTGTTTTCTTAGTCAGTATAGTTTACGAAGGTGTAAGTACCTATGTATTCACAGAGGTCTTCATGTGTTCAATGGCATTATTAGATTATTCGCAATAATAGTTATGAATGTGAGTAAGTTATGTAGTTTATAATAAGTGCAGTAGAGTAGTAGGTACGGCCCATTCTAAAACAAAGGCGTTCATAAATTATTCAGCTGTTTATTTTATACTCAATATTTAAACAACTGTCCTAGTGCCAACATTATGTTTTTCACAAATATCCATCATTTTATAGTAGACGTTTGTGGTGAACAGTCTTCTAATTTTGGTGCATAGTTTAGACGAAGTCCTAGCATGGAGATAAAAAGGTTATGTGCATTGTTATTATTGGCATATTTCTGCCATGTTGCTGACGGTGCATCGATCCTCGCGCTCTTTTCTTCACTGTCATATTCTGACCATTTGGTGTTCAGAGGGTATTTAACGCTTCTCGCCCAGAGAGGCCATTCTATCGTTGTGATGACACCATACCCTGGCCACTTCCATTATCCAGAAATCGAAAAAATTGTTGAACTAGATGTTGGTGTCGATTCGGCCCCGTTCTGGGATGAGTACAAATACTTAATGACGGACACCGAAGACTACTATCACAGGCTGAAGGCTCTTAACGACCTTTCTATCAAAATTGCAATAGCCCAGTTGAAGTCCAAACCGATGACAGCTTTATTGATAAACCCAAATATAAAGTTCGATCTTGTCATCACGGAGGCAGACATTCCAGTTCTTTATGCAGCGGCTGATAAATACCAAGCCCCACACATTTCTATCACGACGTCCAGTGGTAAAATACACCAATATGAAGCCAAGGGTAATCCAATTCACCCCATTCTTTACCCAGATGTTAACACTCTGAATTACAGAAATTTGACTCGTTTGCAAAAAGTTGTCGAGTTTTACCGACACGTACAAACTAAACGTCAGTTTTATAATGATTATCTTCCTTTATGTGAAATTGCTGCTAAGAAACTTCTTGGATTGAAAAGGGATTTACAAGAGGTGGAGTATGATATAGATTTGCTATTAATAGCAAGTAATCCTACTTTGATTGGAAATAGACCAACTGTGCCAGCTATTATTTTCGTTGATCGGATGCATCTCACTCCAGAGTTTAGCTTAGCGCAGGTATTGCATTCAACAAAAATACAATTTTCTTATGTTTTGAAGATACGTACAGTAGGTGCAGTAGGTGCCTACTGCAACTTAAATCATCATCATATTTGCAGGATTTACAACGTCTCCTAAATTCAGCAACAAAAGGCGTGGTGTACTTCAGCATAGGTGCTTTGCAAGATGCAGAACATCTCTCTACACAAATGTTGCAAACTCTATCTGCAGCTTTCCAGGAGCTTCCATTTACTGTTCTTTGGAAGATTGGTAACACCACCATGATCAACAAAGCCGATAATATTGTCACACAGTCGTGGTTCCCACAACAACAAATTTTAGGTGAGTGCTATTGGTCAACGTATGATAGAAAATGTTTTTTATGTCAGGTATGAAGGTCGATAAGCAGGCCGACGCTCCCCCTAAATATTAGTAGCCACCATCACCTGGACATTAGCAAGGAATGAATGGCTATCTATGTAGCCTATGTGTTACCGATATTCACAAAGTGCAAATGCCAGAATACTCGGAGGTACTTGAGATTGTATTTGAGGATTTTTAACTTGAGGATAGTAGCCAGCTTTTATTTTTTTACATTGTATAGGTAGGCTTGTATTTGGGTACTACCAAACTACCCTACCACCATGCTATGGTTTCCTCACGATGTTTTACAACAAGGAAATCTCAAGCAATGTACAATTCATACCCGCAACCTTCGTTACGGCATTTGTCGTCCCTATCGTTGAGCTCGTCCTACCTACGAAAACCTCTCGATGATACCTCTCAGCTCTACCAAAGAATCTTATTTTGACTAAAATCTCTTTTTTATGATTTCCAGCTCATCCCAACGTAAAAGCATTCATAACACATGGTGGAGCACGTTCATTAGAAGAGGCACTATTCTATGAAGTGCCCATCGTGGGCTTACCACTCGTCAGGTCCAGAAAAGTTTTCATCAGAGAGATCACCAAATACGGAGCAGGAGAGATCCTAGATCCTTACTACTTAGATAAGGAGAGTCTTAAAGCGACAGTTACGGCCATCGTTAATAATGATAAGTGAGTTATATTATAGACTTTTCGTCTTCCATTCGGAAGCGAAGAGATATGAATCGGATCATTCTAATGACTAGGTTCTCCAGATAGGTGTCGACCTATTATTAAAGATATATTTTTATTTCCACAGGTACAAAAAGGCAATGTCAAAACTCAAGAGCATGGTAGTTGATCCTATGATATCCGGACCAGAGAATGCCGTCTGGTGGACCGAGTATGTTTTACGTCATAAGGGAGCCCGTCATCTGCGATGCCCCGCCGTCGGTGTAACATTTTGGAAATATTATATGCTAGATCTTTTGAGCTACCTTCTTGCAGCTGTCATCTTTGTTCTTTATCTTACTTTAGTAATGCTAAGATACATTGTCAGGCGCTTACTACTTCGTTTCTTTGGAAACCGAGGGGAAGCACCTTCCGGTAAATTCAAGGCGTTGTAATAAATTAGATAGTAGGGTAATTATATCTTGTTATATTCTTGATAATACCTATTCACATACATACTAAATTATTTTTTTACTTATCTGTTTTAATAAAAGGATATTTAAATTCTACCAGTGTATTCGATTTATTAATGTTGAATTTGCAGTTCCTTGTACTGAATACGTTAATACTATTGAGTCCAAAATTTAAACACGTCAACCTGGGTGTATAGATCAGCATAGTCTCAGCTCGACACGTTCAGAATTCTTTGTATTAAACTACATTCTGTAATGCATATCAATCTGCATCGTAATTCGTATCGGCATCTCGTCACCCCGATACAGACCCACTTTTTTTACAAGCTTTTATTCCTAGGTATAAAGTTTTATTTTAGTAGCTTCACTTACCGAACCGTTAAGTTACACAGCAAAGCCCACTATTCCTAGCGCCCTATAACAGGTACCAGAGAACTTCTGTGGTAGGTTTTGCCGCTACAACATGCGAGTAGCTCTTGAGTTACCTCAATTCTATTTGTCCAGAATGGTACGGAGTTGTAATAGGCGCTCACCACGCGTATCCCGAAGAATGTGGATTCAATCCGCGTTAGATAGAATAAAGAAAGCAGTGGAATAATTATGTATGGTATAGTGAACGAACAGATAAGCAAAAAATCCTATAGCCCCTAGAAGGAACTGCCTCTCAAGTGCTGCTTATTAAATTATTTTTGCTCTCTCTGTAAATGTGTTCCCAAAACAGAACTAGATGCATAAATTATTTAATATTCTATCTAACTAGGTTGTATTACTTTCTAGCTACACATAAATTATATTTGTAATAATAATGTCTAAAGTATAATTCGTTATAAATAAGCGTAAAAAGCACGTATACGTATCCGAACATACAATTAATTCATTCACTTGACATTTACAAATGTCAATGTCAGTAGTGTCT
Organism: Tetheella fluctuosa; assembly: GCA_951216915.1. Lineage (NCBI taxonomy): Eukaryota > Metazoa > Arthropoda > Insecta > Lepidoptera > Drepanidae > Tetheella > Tetheella fluctuosa. The sequence continues at coordinate 5,141,629 of OX578231.1, read as the reverse complement.
AACTAACTAACATAACATTATTATTGTCGTTCGTACTCCCTATGTTATGAAAATAAATTTTATTTTTACTAAAATATTATTTCGAAATGGCATAATATAATATTTTAATCAAATCTATGTGTCCATACTAACTATTGTAAAAAATTAAAAAACCTAGACAACATGTCTATAGTAAGAACATGTCCTGGCCTATATTGTGGCCGGTCGGAGTTCGATGATGGATCTTGGAGTGAATGCGGGGCCTGCCCACGAGGATTCCGTACAAATGCCTCCAGCTACTGCGTGCCGTGCGCTGACGAGCCTACACTGTATGACTGGCAGTACCTTGGCTTCATGGTGCTGCTGCCGATGGTGCTACACTGGTTCTTCATTGACATGGTTACCATTGGCAAAGGGTGAGTAAGTTTAGCTTAGTAGTGAACCGATAAGGAAAAAGTTCTCTAAAGCATTTCTAGAAATCCTCTCTGACAAGTTTTATTTTATTTTTCATAGATAATCATAGATAATATTACTTTACTTTTTAAAGGCATTCGTCATTGCTGCATTGTGTCCCAAGCGAGTGTATGGCAGCTTGGGCTCGCTACCGCCCCTCTCTCACCCCACAAGCCCTGCACGATTGCTCTGTCTAAACGTGTCCGTTGGCGGACTGTAAGAGTTACATAGACTGTGATATTACTATGCCAAAAAGCTGTGACATGGTTTGGCAGAACACTTGTACCTATGTGACATTTTTTTTCTTTTGATAATCAATAAATACAAAAATAAAAATTTACAGGAAAGAAGGTGTTTTAATCCAGCACATCTGTGCCTTTGTGGAGGTGGTGACAGGCACATTGGCTGCATTATTGGTACTGCCTCCGACAGGCACAGTGGCACTGCATGTGTGTACACCTAAAGATCTGTCAGATTGGTATACATTGCTACATAACCCGCAGCCTGATTATAAAGAAACATTGCATTGTACACAAGAAGCTGTTTATCCATTGTGAGTATTTAATATCAACCTATACATTTCATTAGTTCCTGTATGATAAAAATAATCTTCTTGGCTTTACAAATGTTTTGATAAATTGCAAACATCAGAATACTCAAGGGGTTCTCAAAATAGAACCTTAATAATTATACAGTTGTGTTGAATGTTGGTTTAATAACAACTTATATTTACTGAAATGCTACATACTTATATTTATGAGTTGTTAAATCAAGACAATCACTAATATATTGTCATAAATTTTATGGCTTTGAGTAAAACAGCCAACAAACAAGTCTTTAGAATTTAGTTTGTAAGGATTATGATACATATCATTACAATTCTTACAATACATGTATTTACAAACCGTGTTTTGAAGTATCACTTAATTTGTTTCAGATATACAATAGTTCTCTTAATATATGCCTTCAGTTTGTTGATGACAATAATGCTCAGGACTTGGCTGCTGGCATGGAATTCTCCAAAACATGGCAAAAAGGCTATATACTGCGCATTGTATTTCTATCCTATACTTGTTCTCATACATACAGTTGCAGCGGGACTGATATGTAAGATATATACTGTTTTAAAGAATAAAATAAAAATACATTATTGTGCCACATATTTCAAATTACTTATTAACATTGCCTCATAACAATTAGAACTTAATTAATGACTGAGGATTTAAATTAAAAATAATTTAACAAGCCTTTCACTTTGTATGATAATTTAATTAAAAAAGTCTTGAAGGCAAGTCAGGTATTTAAATATAGTTCTAAGATCTTGGTAATATATTTCAATTTTAAATCAATTGTTATTTTTCAGATTGTTCCTTCCCATACATAATTATAATAATATCAATGATGACATCAGCATCTCACTTCTCAATCAAGATTGAACAGTCAGCACCTGCTTTACTCATATCATCTCTCACTAACTCGAGGAATTTAGTCATCCTTCTGGGACACTGGTTGATCCATGCTTATGGTATTATATCTTTGACTGGTTTTAAAGAGCTCTGGTATTTATCTCTGGTACCTGCACCGGCTCTATTCTACATTCTGACAGCTCAGTTCACGGACCCCATGAAGTTACATAATGATTGACAAGAACAGAAATTGTTTGTGGAGTGTGCACTGCATTGACACTAAGTGATAATAGTGTTTGTTGATAATGAGGACATATTATTAGGATTAAGTTTGTATATAAATAAATAAAATTAATATTTAAGTTGAATGTAATATATGTACATTGTAGGTATTTACTTTAGTATAGAGGCTGTTAAAGAAACCTAGTTTTTATTAGAATTCTGTACAAAATGCGTATTTCCCATACACAAGGTACATCATTTGGAAAAGTTTTATACAACACGTCTATTTTATTTTATTTTATTTTCCGTTGCAATAAGGAGGGAAGTGAGACTAAGTATAGTGAAAGTTATTTTTCACTTACTATCCATACTATAATACAATATTTAGCTGAAAATCAGCATTATGACCTTGATAGTCATAGAATCATGCCGAGCTGACTGCCAATTTATCATTACATGGCGCACCCTTTTAACTTTGTGTATTGTTATCATTATTTCAATGCACAACGCATACTTTTTATCCCGGGAAAACATAAGGTCCCTCGTGAATAGGTCAATCCATTTTCTATGTACCTACACTAGCTTCCGCCCCACGGTTTTACCCGCGTTCTCGAGGGATTTTATGTTTTCCCGGGATAAAAAGTAGCCTATAGCCTTACTCGATAAATGGGCTATCCAACACTAAAATATATTTTCAATTCGAACCAGTAGTTCCTGAGATCAGCGCGTTCAACCAAACAAACAAACTCTTCAGATGTATATATACTACCTTCCGCCCTGCGGTTTCACCCGCATTCCCGAGGGATATTATGTTTTCCCGAGATAAATAGTAGCCTATAGCCTTCCTCGATAAATGGGCTATCCAACACTGAAAGAAATTTCAAATCGAACCAGTAGTTCCTGAGATTAGCGCGTTCAAACAAACAAACAAACAAACTCTTCAGCTTTATAATATTAGTATAGATTTAGGCTAGATAAGTATTGGCAGCGACGAATCGGGCTTGACATCACGGCTCCTTCTAGACTTATTATTTACTAGTAGACCGCCTCACGGTTTTACCCGCGTTTCTGGGATGAAAGTAACATACATCCTAACCTAGGTCCTAAAGTATATCCTACAAAATTTTATGAAAATCCGTTCAGCCGTTACGGAGCTAGTGGTAACAAACATACCTACACACTAACTAATACTATACACACACAAACTTTCGCATTAATAATATTGGTAGGAAGTACCGAAGTAGGATTAGTAGGATGATACCTAAGAAAAACAAATTATACTCAAAACAAAGACAGGTCAACAGAACATGCGGTCATCTACTTAAATTCAATGACATACGTACCTACTTAGTGTGTAAATTACAAAACGTTATTTCCAATACATAGTTTCATTTTATAAGTCCGTATACATACTTAGTTTGGTATCTTTCGGTCAGTTTTAGTAGGTAGTACTTTCTGAAACTGAGACTTGGCCAAGTTGGCCAGTGGATGTAAAATGTTGCCAAGTTTCTGCCAAATAATGATATCTTACCAGATATCGCGTGTCTCAACAGTAAAAATAATGTAAAAGTAGAAATATATACAGACGAGTCAAGTTAAGAATAAATAGTTGGAAACAAAGGCCGAGTCGAGGCAAAATAAAAAGAAATGGCCGCGTTTATAGGCGGTCTCATTATTAAACGCTTTTGCCTCTACTCGTGAATAACCGTCGACATTTTTATTCGTATTGTTTAGCTTATTTGTTTGCTTATCTTTTCGCATGTCCTATGACGAGATGTCACCTACATTTTGCATATCAATGATATCCCTCCAAAACATGATCTTTGCTTATGAATACCATCTTAATTATAAGGTAAGGGTTTAAATTATTTTGACGTGTATCAAACTACCTATCTAATATGATTATTTAAAACTGCAGCAAATACTTTACTATACAGACTGAATACCTGTGCAAAGTTTTATCAAAAAATCAATAGTAATGAAATTAGTCACAACATTCGTAGTCAACAAACAGCAAGTTAGAACCGACGTGAAGTTAAATAAAACCGTGCTCGAACCTAAAAAGCCACTTTGTAACATACTAGCTTACCTCTCCGCGGTTTCTCCCATTATCCCCTATTTTATCCCCTTAGGGGTTGATAGATCAGTCAGTCATTCAGTCAGGACAAGTCTTTATACAGGATGATTTTGTTATCACTGGCAATACTTGCAGGGGTGGAAGTACTCATCAATGTGAACAACTTTTATTATAGAGCTAACTCTGATATCGTGTAAAATAATACGGTTGCTTCATACATTTTGGTCGAGTAGGTATTGAACTTTTGTATGGAACAGCTGATAATTTTTTCATGATTTCACAGTTAGTCCTATAATAAAAGTTGTTCACATTGATGAGTACTTCCACCCCTGCAAGTATTGCCAGTGATAACAAAATCATCCAGTATATTTACCTACACATAATTAGTAAGTAGGTACCTACATGGATTACATGATGCTATAAAAACAGTCTGGTATGTAACGCCACAATGTAAATAATTTTGGTTGCAACGCTGTACATACCCGAGCGGGTAGAAAATGAGTGTTTCATTCGTTTGAGGTTTGAATGAGACACAGACAATGAGCGGTGTCCGGCCTTTGTGCCCACACCTGTTATTAAAACTCCCGTGAAGCGTGCCAAGCCGCGGGGCGCTCGCTACATATAATTTCCATCCCCTTATTTACATAATAATATGTTTGAAATTTATTTGAATACTTAGTAGTTGATATATTGTTTAGCCAGGGCTTACATTATAGGGTAGGTACCTAAGTAGCATGTGATGTAACCCACTATAGAATTAGGTTAAAATAACGCCTAAATTCTTCGTAACCATTAAAAATATTTATTAGTTAGTTATGCCTACATATGACATAAAAATGATGTGTACAATCAGATACAATAAAAATACTTACTGTGTTACTCACAAAAAAAATTGTAGGTATAATTATTTTTCGCCCACATTTTGACCCGCTTACCCGAGGGATAAAATATTAATTTCTAGGAATAAAGTAACATTGTATCCCAATCTGTTCAGCCATTACGACGTGATTGAGTAACAAACATACAAACAAATTATATAATTTTAGAGGACTACTTAGTAGGTAGGATGGGATTTAGCCCATTTTAAATAAGTAAATAACTGAAGAGAAATTGTGAATGTTTGTTTCGAAATAGGTTCATTGCATAAAACGCGACGATGCACTGCATTGAAAGCAAAATCGTGAACTGGAAACCTGTGAAAATTCTGGAACATTGAATACGAGAAATAACGAGTGGGGCCCAGTTGTGAGCCATGAATTAGGGTTAGCTATGTAGGTAGGTAGGTTTACTTTGCGCAGGTCTGGGTACAAGTGATTTATTTTGAATATTTACTCGTATTTCAATTAAATTAAGTGGCAATATATTTGAATAAGTACTTACTTATATTTTTTGTTAGGCTAAAAAGTGGATAAAGTCTTTTCTTTCTGAGCATAAGCGGAGTACTTATACAATAAACCTTTTTTTGTATCTCGTAGCAACCCGTAGTTGACCGTACGTTTTACTTTAGGATTATTATGTTTTACATCAAATACACTCATAAATGACATATTTCGTTGAATGCAAAAAAGGACAAATAAGCATATAAAATGATTTTTATTTGTGTTTATTGAGCTTTGATTACGATATTTTAAAATTAATTCATATAATTAACTTATGTACAAAAAAAATGAAACTTGTTAAAAAATAAACAACTTTGTGGCAGTAATCGTAAATACCGTGATTGAAAGTAATGTCACTTTTGTCCTATCATAGAAAATAATGAATAATAATATTCTTTGAAAGGCTGCATTTATTGTACACACATTAGAACTTTTAGTATTTAGTGTTTTGTTTTTTATATAAATTGTTTTGGCTACTCCAAAACATTGATTTCGATACTCCGAAACATTGTGTAGCCGAGAATTATCATGCATTAAAAGAAAATAAACGCGAAATTTGGATGATGCGAGGATGGATGGATCGATGGATGTTTCACCTACTCTTTCACGCAAAAACTACTGAATGGATTTATGGAATACTAGCACCCGCCCCGCGGTTTCACCTGCGTTCCCCAGGGATCTTATGTTTTCCCGCGATAAAAGTAGCCTATGTTCTTCTCCGTACCATAGGCTATCTGCATACCAAATTTCATCCCAATCGGTTCAGTGGTTTAGGTGTAAAAAGGTAACAAACAAACAAACAAACTCACTTTCACATTTATATTATTATAGTTAGAATTAGAATAAGTTAAGATTAGGATGGATTAACATATAGGATACTTTTTTTCCCGGTATAACAGTAGATGAGGGAAACCGGGTGAAACCGCGGGGCAGAAGCTAGTCCAATACGCTTTCTTTTTCCTCTATTATATTTACTACATAGGTCGAGTATAAAAAAATAGCCCATTGAATTAACGCAGGTGCACAAAAGTGTTATTCTCAAAGAATTTACACTCCATTACTTTTTGACTAAGACCATGTAAGAATGAGAGAATACACATGACCGTGAGATTATGCTTTTGCAATGCTCGCTCAATATTACGAACTAATTACCTTTTTTTTTACTATTGTATGAGGCGTTGTTGAATTGGCGTTAGCAATTAAGTTTTGTACTATCCTTCATGCGTACATAAAACAAACAGTCGATCGAAATAATTATTTTATTTTTTTTACTTTGTATAGGCTTGTGTTTGACTTGGTAGGTGATGATGTGGCCGAAGGTGGTAAGCACACAAAGCCTATATAGAAGGATCTGGCTCTCAATTGCAGTTGCCGGAACACCAATAGATGTTTGGCGACAGATTTCGCCTTCACCGATAAATTATAGGTACTACAATAGATATCCTACCTATTATTGATACATCAACCAATCAATGTTAAGGTCAAACCAAGTTTCACAAGTGATTACAGTATAGTAGTTTGTATATATCCGTAATGCCGTACCTACGTAGTTTATGCAGTGCATACAGTTTAGCAGGTACACCGCCTGCTTTTTAACCTACGTTGAAAAAAAAACCTATAAAAGTATTGAAGTTTTCATGAATTGGAATTTAAAGTGGGTGCTGCTGCACACATGTTCCTCGAATGTGGAATAAAAATTGTTAACTTAGTTTTCTCTTATGTAATATAAAATTACAAACTCGATTTGTTTGGATTAATATTTTGTAATCCTACAAATTTAGTATAATCCTACTTCCTACTAATATTATAAATGTGAAAGTTTGGATGGATGGATGGATGGATGTTTGTTACTCAATCACGCCAGAACGGCTGAACGGATCTGGATGCAAATCACATAGGCTACTTTTTATCTCGGGAAAACATAAGTTCACTCGGGACCGCGGGTGAAACCGCGGGGCGGAAGCTAGTATTGTATATTCCTTGGTTGTTTAATCTGCGTATTAAAAAGGATTTAATTAAAAACTATTGAAACTGAAGCAACCCTTGATTTTAATAAAACAGCAATTTCACAAATGCCACAGACAATCCTCTAGATCAAAACCCTCGATTAGGTACGTTGAACTATCGCAAAGAGAATTTCATTAAATCACCCACGGGATTCAGTTACCTATATACTATTGAAAGTGCTACATATACACTCACACACACACATACATGATCGCGACCTCATCCGTAATGTAATGATTTTAACTCATTAAATGATGCTGCCGTTATTGCCATGGATTAAATTACGTATATAAAATTACGTTATTTATAGTGAAGTATAACAATCTATAATAATTAAATAAATTTTTGTATAAGTAGGTTTCACGATCGTAATGTAGGTTCAAATGACAAACCTGCACCTTCAAGTTAAAAAAATAGGTAGATGGTACGTACGGATTCACTACTGACATTTCGGTGAACGAAAATATCGTGAGGGCATAGGGGTTCATGACCTATTCATGCAGAAGTCATATACAAAGAGGCATGTGAATGTGCTCGAGCGTCTGTAGTGAGGTCAATGAGTTGTTGTTGATGATGATGGTGATGTTGATGAATAATGCAGTGATAGCTAGGTATGAACTCATCCATCGCAGTTCGTGATATGAAAATTGCAGTCGTATTCTAAATGCATGCGTCTCCGTACTCAGGTACTGGGTACCTAGTAGCTGAAAATAGCTAGGTATATTGTACAAAATATATTACATTCAGGAACACGTTTCAATATTTATTTTTGTTTTTGTTGTAATTAATAATGTTGGGTAATTATTTTAATTGGACGTTCCTTCACGACACGACATATTGATCACGGTGGCTAATTATTAAGGTTTCGATAAATTAATTAATTGTATGATTCGATTTATACACCAAAATATTATACAGTTCCACGAGGCCTTAAGTCAACATTAAGGGAACGTGTACTATTCATAATTAAGGTCCAATCACCACCCCCGTCTTATGGCATGTCAAGAGCATATCTTGAGGATTGACTGTAGAATGAACGACTGAATGTAACTTCGGTTAAGTAATAACAGCTTACTGTGATGCATAATGAAAAGAAAAATACCTCGTATGTTTTACATAACTCGAGGCCAATTATTATAATTCGAAAACATACAAGATTATTTTCCTTTTATTCTGTTTAATTTATCCTTGTATTGTAAGTAAAGTTCATATAAGGATAGAAGATAGATAACACTTATTGTTACACCACATTGGAGTAATATAGAACTTAACTTACAATGCTACAATGGGCGACCTTATATGAATGTTATTTCTGCCAGGCATCTTAGACGTCTCATTCACTGTATTTTTGATCATGCCTATAACCTTATAGCTTAATTTTGCTACCTCTTTGAAAATATATTGACGTTCCTACTCACGTTTGATGCCGTGGCAGTCTGTAATTAAGGCAGCACTTTGATTAAATCACGCTGCTCTACATCGATATATATAGCTATAGGTATGAGTTCTTTTTGAAAGTATGATCTTGGATCCGAAGCACTATTGTAGGGTACCTGTATCTGATCTGATCTGCTTGCAGGGCAAGAGAAGTATTCTGTCAAAGTATTTATGAGAAAAAACCATAGTCGAAAATACAGAGATGGATGCAAGACCGATACAGACATTGCTCCAGTGCCCACACAATATCCATTAATAAAATTTAGAACTCACTGAAATATGAAATGTACCTACGGCTTATATTAGTCATAATTTAGATGTAGAAGTACGTAAATGAGATATATCTACAACAAAGATGATAATCTAATATTTGCAGGCGCCCTGGGATACATAATATGAGCCGCTCCTCAGCTCTATACGGTATATTTACATTCACATTACTACTTTGTGTAGGACTTGAGTTTACTTAACCTAAGTCGGCCTCCAGCCTACGCAGCGTACGCCACGCACTCAAAGGTTGTTATGATTCGAGAGAAAAGCGCTAAAAGCCTCGTCATGGCGGCACGGTGCAATATCTTGGTATATCATGTGTAATATGAAATGTGCTGAATCCTTTGATCGTTTGATCATAAAATAAAATAACGTTCAAATGAAATCAAAACGTAATTGTAGTATGTATATATTAGGTTGGGGAAAAAGTCTTTTCGCATTATAGTATGTATGAACTTGTAATAAAATCTTTTTTGGCTATACTATTTGTATCTGGCTGGTTTTGGTATCATTGAAAGTTTAAATTTTAAAGAACATAATTCCAAATTCAAATTAGAATAATGTGTGATTTTCAATTGTTTTTCGTACCGTCAAGATGAGTGAATCTAATGAAGAAATTAGATACATTTTAAAATTTTACTACAAAAAAGGTAAAAATGCAACGCAAGCCGCGAAAAAAATTTGCGATGTTTATGGACCTAGTGCAGTGTCTGTGAGAGTAGCACAAATTTGGTTTAAGCGTTTTCAATCCGGAAATTTTCATGTCAAAGATGCACGTCGCTCTGGTCGCCCTATTACGGATAAAATGGATGCCATTTTAGATAAAGTGGAGCAAGATCGGCATATCAGTAGTTACGACGTAGCTGAAGAACTGGGAATTGACCACCAAACAGTTTTGGCGCATTTGAAAAAAACTGGGTACACAAAAAAGCTCGATATTTGGGTACCTCACGAGCTCACTGAAAGAAACCTATTGAACCGTGTACTCATTTGTGATTCTTTATTATGACGTAATGAAACCGAACCATTTTTGAAGAAGCTGATAACTGATGATGAAAAGTGGATTACGTACGACAAGAACGTGCGAAAAAGGTCGTGGTCAAAGGCCGGTCACGCTTCACAGACTGTGGCGAAACCCGGGTTAACTCGCAACAAGGTGATGCTGTGTGTGTGGTGGGATTGGAAGGGCATTATTCATTATGAGCTGTTACCACCAGGCAGGACCATCGATTCTGAACTCTACTGCGAACAACTGATGAGATTAAAGAAGTAGAGAGAAAGCGGCCGGAATTAATCAACAGAAGGGGTGTGGTTTTTCATCATGATAACGCTAGACCTCACACATCTTTAGCCACTCAGCAAAAATTAAAAGAGTTTGGCTGGGAGGTATTAATGCATCCGCCGTATAGTCCTGACCTTGCACCTTCAGATTTCCACCTGTTTCGGTCTCTTCAGAATTCTTTAGGCAGTGTCAGGTTAACATCACGAGAGGACTGCCAAAACCACTCGTCGCGGTATTTTGATCAGAAGTCCCAAAATTTCTATAGCAATGGGATCAGTCCCTACCTAAAAGATGGCAAAAAGTTATCGAACAAAATGGTACCTACATACTTTAGTTAAATGTAAATAAACTATATTAAAAAATGTTTTGAATTTTCTTAAAAAATGCGAAGAAACTTTTTCCCCAACCTATTATGATAATATGCTTGGTACTGACGTTAAACCAGCATTTAAAAACTTTGTGGTTATGAACAACCATACATCACTGTCCACTGATTAGTGGTTCCCCGCAGAGCCTAGCTTCGGTTCGCGGCAAAAATATTCAATATTCGCAGCCAATACAGCGGACAGTCGGGTGTATTGAGTTGTGGGTGTGGGATCTCCGCTACCCCACCACCCCTCGGCCGGTCCATTAAACCCCCTCGCCGCGTTTATTCGCCGGAATAGTGTGCAATAAAACGCGAGCCCCGACCGGCCACTGGCCGCGGCAAAAAATACAACCTAAAATTATTTTTCTTCTGAATTTTACTGTATACTGTATAGATACTCATATGCCCACTGCGTTTTATGTCGGTTGCCAGAAAAACATCGACGAGGAATAGGTTCGCGTATACCGCGCTCATTGGGCCGCAGAATCAACCTGAATTTCGAATGTTTTCATGTTTATGAATAGATTGATGAGTGGCCTTTTGAAGCTTCGCCTGTAGGTATTTTATTGTTTTAAATGAAATTCTTTTTTCCTTTAAATCAGAGTAAATAAAAGAGATAAATCATCATCAAAAATATACACTTAAACATACATTAAACAATAATATTTAAATCCTTTTAATTAAGCTTGACGTTGAACCGTCATAGTTGTTTTTTACAATATAACGATGCGCATTTATTTTCCTCTAAAACTGTTGCGTCAGTTTGTTTCAATTTTTTATCACAAAAATGCTCATGTGAGCGCTCTCGAACATCCTGTCACACACACGCAGCAAAGTTGCGAGGATAGAAAACTTCACTTGCAATACAAACATATAGGTATCTACCTATTCTGACGCATTCGTAATATTACGAATGTAGTGAGGTGATATTTTATACGCTTATTATTTTAATTAACACATCTTAAAAACTTCATAGATGCTTCGTAGACGAATGCCATCTTGCAAAGTACTGCGAAAATATCTCATAGATGACTTATAGACTTGTCGTAGAAATCTCGTAGTTATGTTTTAGTATTTGTAGTTGAGACTTTGTACATGAATGTCTTATTCATCTTGTAGACAAATCCGCAATACGATATGCGTAGACATCTCGTAGTCATATCCTAATATATGCTCAGTGATAGTAAAGTTACTTCTAGATACTTCGTAGACACTTTATATGTAGACACTTCGTAGCAAGAAGCCAGAGGCCAGCTCCATAGGCATCTCTTAGACATTTCGTAGTAGTCTCGTAGGTAGGTATATCCCCGACGTTACGGAGCAGTTAACTCTAGCTTTTGATTTACTCTTATAAATCTCAATGTTTTTCTATTTAATTTCATATGTTACCCAAATATGTATAATGTGATAATATATTGATTTATGCATAGTATTAATTAATTGAGAGGCTTGGCAGTTCCTATAAAAACTACAACAAAACATAATGTGTTTACAAACCTTTCATTATATGTAAATTTTTAACCACAAACTAAATCGTATGCAACGTTTTCGTTTATTTACGCCCCTTGAATGACAATTTAATTCACATTTTGTTTTCATAGTAACGCGACCTACAACATGGGGCACTTTTAAAACAATTTGCGAGTAATGAATTCATCTTTTTACTCATTTACGGCTCGGTTTGAATTACGCGGTAGTAATTTCACAGCGTTACCAAGTCAAATTAAAACATTGAGAATTTAATTAAATGTGTAAATGGGTGCTCTTGTAAAAATCGCGGCGGACTGCCGCGGCGTGCTTGAGTGCTCGCTGCATCTGACTTAATCCTTTATACAGATAGAATTAATGCTCAGTATGGACGTAATTCTTTAAATAAAATGAAATTAATATTATTCTCTCATAAAAAAGCCTCTTGGAGAACCTTTTGCTAGGCTGAAACCAAATCTATACCTATTAAAATAATATTATAAAGCTGAAGAGTTTGTTAGTTTGTTTGTTTGTTTGAACGCGCTTTTAGTCTCAGGAACTACTGGTTCGAATTGAAAAAATCTTTTAGTGTTGGATAGCCTATTTATCGAGGAAGGTTATAGGCTACTTTTTATCCCGGAAAAACGTAAGATCTCTCGGGAACGCGGGTGAAATCGCGGAGCGGAAGCTAGTAGATTGATAATTGGATTTGATAAACAAAGGAAATCACGTGTCAATATTTGTGCGTAGCATGGTGGTAGGAAAAACGACGTTCTCTTTATCCTCCACAGTCAACGTGGCTTTCGTTTGATGTCGCCTCTATTGCCTTAGACGCTCTGAAAGTATGGACTCATAAAACCAATGGCCTGTTCCACATTCCCTCCAATTTCGAACGTCGTTGTATCATAAATGTAGTGAACGTAATCTATTTGAAAGTGTCATCTTTATTGCGCGTCAGGCTCGGACAGCGCCGAAGATTACACAGCAGAAATATTAAACTTCCTGAAGAATAAGGTGTCGCGTAAACCGTGTCTGTGTGACCTCCCAGGGGAAATGAAATTGCAAAATATGTCCCTGAGATAGAGTGAACGTGTCTGCGAGAGATACTCTGTTGGCTGAACCTATACTTTGTTATTAGATATATATTTTGTGACATAATACTGTGGTGTGGTGTTCGAGGTTATGATGATAATATAATTTTATAATTTTGTTTCGTAGATATGAGAGATTGATATAGAGTTAGTAGTATGTATAGGTTATACAACCGTGATGAAGTTACAAAGAGAATCTTTTATCACGTGATCCCCTACGTGATCCATTGCGTCGGCTCACGTACTGAATTTATTGGCCTCTCTAATAAAACAGAACACATTTTCTGCATTCTGGCGTAAACGTGCGCCCGCCTGTAATCACGGATGGCTTTAGATGTTTGTCTTCAGACACAATCTGACTCTACCAATCAGTTATTTCCTATGGTTATTTCCGATTTGATTAGACATTATATAAGTATATATACGTATTATATTATCTTAATATAAAGAATAATAATAAAGGTTTTAAATAAGAAACTGAAAAATCTTTTGTCATAGCACATTAAAACGTGATAAAATATACAGTTTACTTGGTACTTATACAGCTCGCGTTGGAGTAAGAAGAAATTTGGTTTGGAGCGCTCGGCAAACAATTTATCTCTATAAGTAATTTCACTTACCCACCTCTTCGATTTCGAGAATACGGTGTGGATTACCATGACTTTCTCACTCGTGTTTATACAGATCTTCCTACATTTTCCGGTCCGATATAGAATGGTTTTTAGTTGTATTTCGTATTCCCAGAGGTTATTTTTGGTGAAATATTTATATAATGACATACATTATTTAGAAAAGTAAATAAAATGTAATGTAAGTATGACATGTAGATACGAGCATAATATGAATTTATTTATTTCAAACAAACCTTGCCGGCAGCAGAGGCTCGTAGAAGCAGCAGCGCGCGCGTTCGTGTGTGTATGTGTGCGCGGGTGAGTGTGTGTGATCTTTATTACCACTCAGCTCCTTAGCGGCTTATCGGATTACAATTAAACTTAGAACATTAATACGTAATATCTTGGAATAACGGGAATACAGTTGAAACTACGGGGTAGAAGCTAGTTAAAAATAAAATTGAATTAATAAATAAATAAATATCATCTACGGGGTAGGTGATATAAAGCACTGGTAGGCCCGACTGCAGACATGTCGACGGCCACGTTATTTATAAGTACATTGTGTTCCTTTTCATATACCATAACTCTAGCTAGAGTATTAATGAGACCATTTCAAAGAATGAACTGATAAATGTTTTTTTTTTCCGTTTTCAAAATAATTCGACAAAGTCACGATTTTTTATATAAAAGACCTTTACGTGAAATATGACAATGTCGTATTTTCTTAGCTTTAAATATGAATGATTAAGTATGATGGTTTATTACTGCGTAAGTTTGGGTACGTCGCAAAATAAAGATTCGATAACGGGTGACAATTTCTTAAATAATTTATTTATGATTGATATTATTTTTAGAACACATTTTCTAGGACTTATTGTATTATTTTTACTTATAGCATATAGCTTTAGAGTTATGGGACGTCAAAAGGAACACATTGTATAGGAACACGTTGACGGTCATCTTGTAATCAAATTATTTAGACAAAAAGAGAAACCTAAAGAAAGTTTTTGTTTCAAAAAACAGAATATTTTGTTGCAATCACATTAATGGTTTTTGCCTTATCATTCCTTCTCTGTCATTCACGTCGGGTATGTTGAATTATTCAGATAAAATGAAACATGGGGTAATGTAATGGAAATGTCTCGAAGTTTTTCCAAAAAAAAATGTAATAACGGGAGATTTTTTCGTACGCTCCTATTAAAATATCTGTCGTGATATACGCCGCGGTGGATGTGAGTCTCGCCGGGCAATTGAGCCACTTGGCGTATATCCAAACAATATGACGTATTTCAAAAAATCTCAAAGAGTTTTATAGCGCTTATAGAGTTTTATTACCTATCATTTGTGGATGGCACGACTATATTTTCGCCATAAAAGGTTTATGGTCAAAACTTGTCCCAAATTGCATTAGCTTTTACTAATTATTTTGATGTCAGTAATTGCAAATAAATAATCATAATAATTGTTGCTGTATATCTCTTGGTTTGTTAACTGTTTCTTTACCTTAATATATAAAAATTACTTAATAAACAAAAAGCACACAAAAGAAAAATAATAGAAAGGACACTTTTTATACATCAAAGACACGCACAAGTTACGTAACGTAAGGCACTTTCCTCCGGTATTCACACGCGAGTGGACACTAATCCTATACCACCACACAACGTGTTCTTTAGATGAAATTACTTTAGAGACCTATTTTCATATTGCTTTATATTGAGAAGCTCAATAAAGACGTCGAAATACGAATAAATTTATTCAGCGTCGCAAAATTGAAATCTCAGGTGGTCGGCTTGCTCGCCTAGTGGTACAACCATTTTTGTTTGGCCTCCCACACCGTTACCATTGCTAAGTTTTTGTAGTAGGCAAGGGGTGTTTTAAAAATCTGACAGAGATCCTATCAATTTGGACAGGTATCACATCGGATTTGTATTCTGCAACCAAGCTTCCTTTTGGCCAGCGACCCGGTGCGATTCTGTAAAAATCCATGTGGTAAATCGTTGTATTTTGCACATCCCTCAGACAATTCGTTCGCTATTTTAGTTTGAGCATCTTTCCATGAAGGCGCAGACTATATCCTATCAGATGGAAAGCTTATAGTAATACCTAGATTCCTTAGAATAGAATTGTAACAAGAAAGATCTGATCAGAACTAGAATGGTTAAGATAGAACTTAAAGTGCGGCCGCAGAGAATGCGTTTCTGACACCTGTGAATAATGGCCATTTCACGGAAACTACTTATTAACAGGTGTCAGAAACGCGTTCTCTCAGCGGCCGCACCTTAGAGCAATGTCTAAATTTTAACAGAATCTTTTATTGTTTTTTCTAGTGGGTCTACAAGAGTCTGAAGAACCCTATTCTTGAAAACTAGTTGTAAAATAAATTAGATTATGCAAAGTTTTGTCTTATTTAGTGTTTTTTTTTAACACCCAAATATAAGATTGCCTAGCCAAAAACATGTTGTTGGCTAGGAAATAAAATAACCAATACAGTCGAGAGACGAATTTCGCTCAGGACGAACACAAATAAGATTTGTAAGCGCGTATAAGGACGGAGGTGCCGGTGGAGCTTCGCATCCTCTTATACATATGTTGCAAGCCAGGATCTACGAAATGGAACGTCCTAATCTTTTTCAATTTCCGTATTAAAGTTAAACACGTAAATTCAGAGGAATTCGTTTAGTTTTAGAGATTTTAGAGAGCAATTTTTTAAGCCAGAATTTTTATGAGTTTTCCGTAGATTATATTATATACTTAGTTCATATATCAATTAAATCTATTAAATTAGTTTGAGCTCCTATACATTAAATTATATAGGTAGATACCAGTTTCTGTCCCACGGTTTCACCCGCGTTCCTGAGGGATCTTAGGTTTTCCCGTTATAAAAGTACCCTATATGTTATTTCAGGAATATGATCTACATATGTGCCAGCTTTTATCCAAACCCATTCAACCGTTTATGAGTGATTGAGTCATAAACATCCAAATATTCTCATTTATAATATTTCTAGGATATTCAAAACATAGGTATATAGGTTTAAGCCTACTTAATTTATAATGATAGTCGAGGCTTCTTACCTCCTGGTTGTGAGCAGTATATTTTATTACTGCAGTAAGTATGTATTCGATGGTATATTGTATATAGTGTCGCGTCTCGCCGGATATTGGGATATTGGGAATAACTTGTGGATTTGACGCCGCATACCTTTCGGCGGAATACGATGCAGCATAATATTATGGTAGATGTATAAACATCATTGTATGTACAAAAAAACATCGTTATATAAAAAAAAAACTATATGTATAGTAGAATAAACATTTGTACTAATTTTGATAGTGTAGCGAATACAGTGAATAGTTGACGTTCTGGTGCAAAAGCGGATAACTAGGTAATTCGTTTGCGTCAATTGAACACCGCCGCAGATCACAAGCAGCATACAAAGGGGTTTAAATTAACCGCTTATTGTTATTCAAACATGCTATGTAAACATTCCATATTACTGTGACTGTAGATATTTAACGCAACATTAAGTAATTAAGTATACATCGTTTCAGATTTTACACAACAGTCGAACTTGCCTTGACTTTGCTCGTGATGGCATCAACGCGTAAAGAAAGTAAGTGGTACTAATGGAAGGCCGCTCACCGACAGAGGGCAGTGAAAGATTTATTTACGCTTAGAAACTCATTTGCCGGCAAACCCTGAAATAAAAAGCAACTCAACAGCTTGAAAAATATTATTTCAGCGATCGTGGGCGAGAGAGGGCGGCGCGTATCGCGTAATGTCCCCTAATGTGCGCGCATAAAAAACCCTCTCGCTGCTGCTGGTCGCGAATTCTCTACAAATGGACTAAATTTTATGTAAATTTCCTTTATGATCTTTCGGCATTTGACGCGAATTAACGCTTCGAGGGCGCTCGCCAACTGTTTTATCGTTCGGAAGCCCGTTAATTTAAAATTTAGCTTTATTTATTTAATTTTCTGTTTACATGGACTTACAATCATCTTAATTTCCTAAACACTCTTTATATTATAGTTAACTAGTATGTCAGTTTATTATGTTAGTTAATACAGTGTAAGGTAATGCCAAGGAGCAAGGGCGGAAAGCATAGCCATCCGACAACGCGGGCGGAATTCATTTAAAAACTCATTTCTTAGAGTCACGTAAGTAATGCTGTAAGCTGTCGATCCTACACTACTCTACTTCCAACGGCTTCCTTTCTTAAACATAAGTACATTATAGTATTACTTTATTTACAAGACACGAAATAATAATATATTTTCTGTTGCATGTGAATAAGTAGTGGCATACACTAGATATTTATTGTCAATATCAAATACAGACCTCAATGTTTTTTTTTAGCAATAGATACAAAAGATAAAAGGTATATAGGTTTATCTACGTGCCTAAGTATTTTTTATATTCATTTATAAATTACAGCTTTCCGATTTGGTTTCTGTACAAAACTGAATAACTGTAGATAAGTGCAAAAATGATCATTGGCACAACGGTGTCAAATCGTTATAACTTAATTAAACAAAAAAAATATAAACTATAAAGTATCCTATATATAGCTATTGACGACTACGTGTATATTTTGGTGTACCTTTTCGGGAATAATATTATTTTGTTAGCATAAAATTATTTCAATTGTAAGAAAATATTCTGGAGGTTTAGTACAGCCAGCTATTTTGCCCGCAAGAAACGTGCCGAATGTTTGTAGCTGAAACGAAAATCGTAAATTGCCGTATAACAAGGTAGCGTAAGAGTCGCCGGCTACTTTGTTTTACTTTACATTGTATAACCTTAAAGAAATTACCGAATTCGTTTTTCAGGCGACTACTTTTCTCCAAAATTAGCCCCAAAATTGACTAAATCATTACCAATAAAATTTCACCTATTAGTCTATGATTAGAATTATTTTATCAAATATATTTAATGTTTAATCTTAATAACATATTTATACATATGTATATACACCCTTTACTTATGCATAGCACGCTTACGTATGCTAACGCTTAGTTGAATTATAAATACTTTTCAGAATTCCTTTTTACAAGCTTTTATTTACTTTCACCTGTCCCAGGGTCGGTAATGAAATCTTGCAAGTAAAATTTGACCCACTTCCCGGTTTCCGATTGAGCTGAAATTTTGCATGCATATGTATATTGCGTGACAAGGTAATATTTTGATGACATGGAGCTGATCTGATGCTGGAGCTGGAAGGTGGCGGAGTTAGAATAAAAGCGTGTTACATTTTGATGGCAGGAGAAATAAAACACGTAACGCGCTTTTATTATAACGTAGACGAAGAAAGTTAATGATCGTTAAAAGTTACGTAGGATAAATAAATAAATATTCTGGGACATTATTCCTCACACACGGCTATCTGACCCCAAACTAAGCACAGCTTGTACTATGGAAGCCAGATAACTGATATACTACATATACTACTTTTCTTTTGTAAATACATACATATATAGATAATTACACCCAGACTCAGGACAAACAGACACGTTCATGCACAACAAATGTTTGTCCTGGGTGGGAATCGAACCCACGACCTGCGGCGTGATAGATAGGGTATCTTACCAACCACGCCAACCGGCCCGTCAATAAAAAATATGATAAACCCACCTTGCTAAGTAGGTTGGTAGTTACATGAAATATTTTGCTGTAATAAGACATATTTATCATTTTAAATGCATAGTAAATCACTTTTATCGGATTTTCAATATTTTTCAATAAGGTAAGTTATATTTAATAACTATACTATACTTACCTTCAAATCGACACTTAGTCGCATTGCCTTCGTAATGCTGGTAATAATTCATTTACTCCTTGTGCTCTGGTAAGTAAATTTTATTAATAAGCTTTGCAATCCATATTAGACAAAACTAACAATATAACAAAGTCATTAAGGTATAAAATATTTTTAATTCGAATGAATTCTAATTTGTTTGATTTTAGTGGGTGTACTCTAGGGAGAGTTTGGTACGATGCTGGTAGTTTCTCCGGTGGCCTCAATTTAACTCCACTCCTTGAAAAAGGAGAAATCGAGAAAGCTAGGAACTTATCTGCCGTCGATCCGACTCTCTTCGCTGGTGTGCAAAGTCACGCGGCATACTTCACCGTTAACAAAACCGGCAAATACAACTTGTTCTTTTGGTACTTTCCTGCTCAAAACGTACCATTAGACAGTACACCACTAGTGATCTGGTACACCACTAGCAAGGTGGACCTGGAGGATCATCTCTTTACGGACTTTTTACTGAAATTGGGCCAATACAAATAAATGAACATCAGAAAGGTATAGTACTTATATAAAAATAAACATAATAATATATCTTGAATTAAAATGATACGCGTATTTATACTTCGTAGATTTAAGTTCGAGCTACCAAAGAATGTTAGAAATTGAATGACTTTCTATGAATATTATCTTAATCTAATTACAGCTGAAGGAATGCCAATAACGTGGGCAAGCAGTTACTCACTTCTCTTCATCGATAACCCTGTTGGTACCGGATTTAGTTATTCTGATTTAAATGAATACGTTTCCAATGAGGATATGGTTAGTTTAATAATACACTTACATTTGATTTTCTTTTTTTGTTTGAGTTACACAATTTAATTGTGCATTAAAAAAATTGTGTTATTCATATCACTCGACTGACCCATTTCCAATTATTTGGGGTCACTGTAATATAGACGAATGATTTAGACGAGTCGGTTGACATATAGCATATTTCAACCAAGGACAAACATTTGTGTGTATTTGTTTGTGTTTGTCTACTTGTTCGATGTCAAGCTTTGTCAAATGCCTTTATTGACATAGGTTGGCATGAAACAGACATCTGCTGGTTCCGAGTCTGTATGTATCAAACTGGGTATCTATATATTCTATTTACAACTATTATATAATACCTATACAAGGCATTTCATTTTTGTATATACTTGTGTTGACCACAATCTCACCCACGACCTTCGTCGTGGCATCTGACGTCACTACTAATGAGCTTAAAATATTTAGCCATTTACGTATATACTAAAATCTGAAAATAGTTTATGAAGATTCACTAATAGAATCGATTGCATGAGCCATAACTTTGCGAGTGTCAACTTTTTTTTGCCAAAGACTATTTTAATGAAAATCTTATTGGGTGTTATAGCTTTAGTATAAAATATAAATAGCCTACTATACTTTATTAGGTAGGCATATAATTTATTAGGTATCTGGTTACCACTGTACGCTTGTTTGGGATCATATGGCCGTGTGTGTCCCAAGATATTTTATTTTTATTATATTCATTTTATCCGTCAGTGCCGCTATGTTACTCATATTGTTATTGATTATATCATTTGAATAATTATTGATTTATATAACTACTGTAGGTTGGTGCCTGTCTTCTTAGCTTCATCCAGCAGTTTTTGGATGTGTTTCCGGGACTGAGGAAAGCTCCTCTGTTTATTGCTGGAGAATCATATGCAGGAAAATATATTCCAGCATTTGGACATTACATACATCATAACAAGAACGTATCAAAGCCTATCAATTTACGGGTTAGTTTAAATATTCCTTCAATTAAGTTAATACCCAATATTGATTTATTTTATTTCTTTTAGGAAGATTTACAGCTAAATAGTAGTGATAAGTTAACAAGTAAATAATCATATTCCATTTAGAAATCTCCACCTATAGAGTAACAAAGTGATTATTTTTTGTTCTAGATTATTTGTTTATTTTTGCGCTTGTAGTGCATCGATGGCTTTGTGTAAAACTCACCACCAGTTTCATCTTTTATAGCCAGCCATACCACCATTTATCTTTTAATACCTTGGACAAGAAGGTTTAGCAATAAAGTTACTTCGAAGAGTAATAAAAAAATAAGAGATTTTTACAGGGACTAGCAATTGGTGATGGATGGATTGACCCTCCAACTCTGCAACACTACTCAGAATTTGGACTTCAGGTTGGTCTAGTTGACAACGAACAAGCAGGAAAGATAAAAACGTGGGAAGATGCCTCCTGGAAGTATTGGAAAGAGAACAATATCAAAGCTTATGAAAAGGTTAGTACTTCCACCAATACCCAATTTCAACTAAAATAACCTGCAATAGCTCTATAAAGGATGTGCAATTATATAATTCTAAACAATTCTAGCTTTTTTTAGAGTGCGAGTAATGGGTATGGCTTACTGGTGAAATACGCACCGGTTAATCAATACAACATTCTGAAAGAAATTGATGACGATCAAATAGATAATGAACCATACGTCGCTTTTTTACAACGCGAAGACGTGCATACAGCTCTTCACGCCACCTCCAAAAAATATCATCCTTTGAATAAAGATGTTTCCGAGAATTTAAGCAATGACATTTATTTAACCGTTAAACCTTGGCTGGAAGAATTGTTGGAGCACTACGGAGTGCTGTGTTATAAGTAAGTTTATTATTTAACTAATAATAATTAGATTATTAATATGAGGTTCGGAACGGAACAGAGACAGTTTTTATTGTAACAAGTTAATAAAAACAGTAAAATATCCATCCTTAAAAGATTTTATTCAGGAATATTTACTGAAAATAAAGTATAAATATTATTAATTCATAATTATTTTCTCTATATCAACTAGTTTTTCACATTCTTCGTCTGCCTGTATTTGTTGTTATAGCGGCAACAGAAATACATCATCTGTAAAAATTTCAACTGTCTAGCTATCACGGTTCATGAGATACAGCCTGGTGACAGATGGACAGTTAAACAGACGGACAGTGGAGTCTAGTAATAGGGTCCGGTTTTACCCTTTGGGTACGGAACCTTAAAAACGTTAAAAAAATGAAAATTTTCCGGAGAAAATTTTCGGTGGTATATTATTATGATTAAAAAGAAGAAGCTGTATGCACCCTGTCAGTTTGCGGAGGGTTGTCCCTTACACCGTGTATAAAATAAATACATACCTACTTTTAAACCATGTTGGGTTTGTCATGCAGAACGACGGACCCAGTATAGGTTTCGAAAAGATGCCACCTCAAATGTGCTGTGCATTCAGTGTTGATTTTTTAATGTAGCGGTCAACTGGACTTAATAGTTGGATACGCGATGTCGGAGCACACTTATCGAAGTTTTAATTGGACCGGACAACAGGATTACTTAAATGCTGAGAGAATACCTGTTAAAGATGATGGAAATCCTCATAAAATTAACAGGTATAAGTAATTTTTACATAAATTTAAGCAAAGCAGATTACCTACAATAAAGCTCAGTAAGTCAGTTGGCAGTTGTAGTATGTATAATAAATAATGTACCTATAGTGAAAGTACCTATACTCATCAAACTGATCAACTTTTAATATGAGACCATTAAGCAAACATTTATTCAAACTTTGTGTGCAAAAGATTAACCTAGTTTGATCAAGTAGTATTTGTGTGCGTTATTACCTTTGGCCATATCATCACTTACCATAGTGGGATTGTGGTCAAATAAAAACCTAGCCAAATAAAAAATATAAAAAAATGTTCCCAGCTTTTTAAAGGCAAGCGGTAACTTCATGGACGTGATGGTCCGCGGTGCTGGACACATGGTGCCGACGGACCAGCCTCGCGCTGCCAAGCAGATGATAGATATGTTCATCAACAAGTTCAAGTGATTCATGTCTTCCACGCTCCAGTCCTCCTCCACTAATAAAACTATATGAGCTTACGATAATAGGAATATTGTTGTTTATATTTTATACTAGCTTTCACCCGGCGTTTTATGATTTTTTCGGGATAAAATTCTACATGTTATTCCAAGGTATGATTTATCTATGTACCTAGTTTCATCTAAATCCATAACTATCCGTATCTAAAGTAGTATCAAACATACACACACACACAAACATTGGCTTTTATAATCCTAATTCTAACTTAATATTAGGAATGTTTCGTTGGACAATTTACCCACATCACACAAAAATGAGTTTGCATTTTGTACTTTAACCGTCGCATCGCCTCGGTCGGCGTTACGTTTCTCATTCAGTTCGAGTATCGAGTTGTCAGTAAGTGGGAGTCATGGCACTTTCAAAGCATGCACGTGTATAACCAGCAGTACAAACATTATGATGCATTCGATATGATTTTAATTCCCGTATGAATAGGGTGGTTAATAGAGCATTCTGAATTTGTCGGTTTGTCGTTAAGTGAACATAGTCAAAATTGTTTAATCAGCCGTTTGTCGTAGCTGAAAAAAAATGGTTTTGTGGCAAATCGTTAAAGTTACAAATGATTGCAGGTAATAGATTAAGAAGTATGAAATTATTTACAAATATAATAATAGATACATTTGTAGTGAGTGAAGTCCGTCTGTCATATCCACCAGTTTCATAAATATATCTAAACAGTTACATACCAAAAAAAAAATCACTAATGCTTGCCATGACATTATTCATTGTTTTGCGCAGAAATACAGGCTAATTAGTGCGTTAATCAAGCGTAAAACGCCAGCCGGTTATGCAGCGAGTGCGGTGCGGCGGATATATCGCCACGGCTCGACGTTGACAATAGCCCATTGAGCAACCGTGGCTGCGAGATGTGTGCTTATCACGAATGGTGAACACATGTCCTTTTACGCGATTGTCTTACACAGGAATTGTGTACAAGTGCGGGATGTTATTGCATTCATTTAGTTGATTGTAATCTACAAAGTGAAAACAACTACACGATGTGAAACAAGTTGTTTTATGTTGGTTTAAATGGTTGAAGCTTAGAATAACTACACAAGTTGATGCGATTTGATGATTGCTTTTGATGTGAATATAAATTATGGTATTTGCTAATAATAAATACAATTCAAAATTGAATATTTAGTAGTGCGAGCTTGGATGGCGGTGTGAAAAAAAAAACCTAGGATTCTTGTACTGTCAATTTTATTTTATGTCAGAAGTCAGGCGGACCAACTGATGGTAATATTATATTTTGTTTCATCTTCATATTATTGAAGTGAAAGTGAGGAGTTCTTTCATTCCTAATATTATTTCTGGTTACTGCGTATACTGTATGGTTTCAATGAATAAACTATCTGCACGAGACGTGAAGGAATAAACCTTTTTAGTAATTATAAATCATGGACTGGTTGTGGAAATTTGTAAGTTAGTGTAGAGCCTCTTGATTCATTAAAATATACTTGAACTAGCTGAAGTTTAATTAAAACTGGAAGAGTGCCGTATTATAAAATACGTTGGCGGTAAAAGAAATGGTCGAGTTCTGGCTGTTTCTTTGGCTGTTGGGTTTTCTAGCGAGAGCACCAACAGATTGTAATTTACTTCGTTGGTTTACACAGACGCGCTGACTCTGTATATCGCTTCTGAATTTGTTGTTTAAAAACCTGTAAGAAGTAAGTAACTTATACGCGTCTTGATGGACTTAAGTGAGACATAGCTTGTTATTTTCATTTTGTTTATGCTGAAATGAATGATCAACCAATGTAGTTTTTTGTAAATTCGGAAGGGTGTAGCCTTAAGTTTAAGTTTTTTTACTTTTATTCTATATTTTTGATGCATGATAATAGATAAAATATAGATAATAAAAATCCAACGTTATAGATTTATAGATGTAGCAGTAGCACAAGTACAGAGCTATTACAACAGACATACATTACTAGTAATTGGCAACATACCTACAAAATACATAAAAATACGTTTAAGGAGTTCCTTTTTTGCATAAGTTTGAAAGAGTTTTGTTGGACAAACATAATTATTATTCAAAAAGCACTTGATATTTTATCTAAATATTTTCAACGCCGCAAAAAAACAGCGAAGTTTTTACAGGAAAATTTTCATTGTTTTTTTGCATGAAAACTGAGTTCTAAAGCTATAGGGTGCACCAAAAGGTGTAGTTTGGAGCTCGGCTGCAATCGTTGCTTGAAATTATGGCCGTAATTGCCGGCGGCGTTGCCCCGAGCGGTTCTTCGTTATTTCCTGGACGGTATATATTTATACTTCAGCTACATGGTTTATTTTTATCTCAGCACTTTAAAAACATGTTTGCTTTACTTTTTAATGAAGAAGAAGTTTATATAAAAGGATATCTGTGGAAAGTTGCGGCCAACAGCATCACGCATCACAGGAAATAAATCGTAATAACTAAGCACATTATTTATATAGGTTTTATTATGTATGACTCTTTATATGAATATACCAATGTTGTTTTAAATTTATTGTACAGTGACACAGAATTTACTTTTTAGTTGTATATAATATTTTTTTCAGAAATAATAAACCTGTCAAACTTTTCCGTTGCACTACCTTTACCTATTAGTTCTGTTTAAAGCTCATACAATTTCAGTTATTTACATCAGTTAGAACATGGAAAATATAAAGCTTCGTATGAAACAAATGTACACCTACTTACTCACTATTAACTACTTGCAGGTACTCACCACTCGTTAGAGGATTCCCAAGTCGAATGCTGGTGTTGTTAGAGTTTTTATAGCTTTAAGAATGAACGTACGTAGAAGGAGCAAGTAACGTTTTTATTGCCCTACTGTTGCTTGCCAGTTGTCGGCAACTTATCACCTTTACTTAATTTGTCTAGTTCTTACTGCGAACGCTCGTACTTTCGTTACCGAAGACCTTACTTTGTTAAGTAAAGATCCTTGTTCCGAGAAATAAAACAGTCGGTGTAATTAACTTAACTCTGAGCTTTATTTCATAATCTTAAACTAGATTACATGGATTATGTTAAAAAGTACCTATACGAAGGTATACGTAAGATAACGGCCTGTAGCCGAATTATTAGCGTTATATTATATAGCGACAAATTAATTTATATTTTTAACTCAAATCTTGTGTGAAATTATACAATAATGTGTTGTATATTTTTCCTTAAATTAATTTCGATATAAAATACGTATTTCATGTCCATGTTGAATTATTTCCTATATCACAAGAGAATAGAATACATAAATCGACAGACATCCGTACGTCCATGCGTCGCTGTTACAAATTCAATAAGTCAGCTGTAAGAAATCACCTCTCAACACTCCAGGGACAGTGCAATGTAAACAGAGCTATATGAGATTACTGCGGCTGCAGTGAAAAATTTAGTCTCAAGTAAACCGTCTACCGACCACCGAGCGAGCTGCTAGCACAGGAAATGGCGGAAAATGCTGTGGAACTTGCGACTAATGGATATGTTTGCGTGGACGTGGGAGATTGTCGAGGTTTGTGCAGTAAAATTGTTCCAATATTTAATAAACATGAAAAAACTTCAATATTTTATGTTACCTACTTAAAATATTTATTTTATGTCGCACGCTATTGGTATAAGTGTGTGTATAAAATATATATGTATATTACACATATGCATCTTACTATTATTAAATTTAAGCGAAATTTTGTGTGTATCTTACACCGAAATGGCTGAATTGATTTGGACATAGATAAACGATAACCTGGAATAAAATATAGGAGATTTTTAATTCCGGAAAAACATTAGATTCTCAGAAACCATGTTAAAAGCTTGGGATGGAGGTTTTAAATATAATGTACATTAACAGATAAAATTCCAAGATTACTTCGTTAATTATTTTTTAAATTTAATTTTATTTGAACTTTTATTTTATTGTTACCTAATCTTATAATATAATATGTATGGGGCTGTTTCACTATAATCTTACTATGGTTAGTAATGTGATGATGTGGCCAAAGATGGTAAGCCTAGAAGTGAACTAGCTCTTAATTGCAGTTGTCGAAACTCAGTAGTAGGTGCTTGGCGACAGAGTTTCAACTTATGGGGTGGTAGCGAGTACTATTCCATCGTACTATGGTTTCTTCACGATGTTTTCCTTCACCAAAAGTTCAAGCTTATTGTAAGACAGTACTATTATTTGTCCATCAAAATATTAGTAATTTACAAAAAAAGTGATGTGAACTCTATCAATACTAGAAATAAGTACAAACTTATAACCTCTGCCTTTACAGATTCCAAAAAGTGCAAGGTTCATTTCTAGGACTAAGTGCACGCTAAATCTCTACTTGAATTTTAAATTTGCCTTCGCAAAATTTTAAGGAACTGAAGCTATTTTAATAGGCTTATTATATTGTAAATGATTATTTAAAAGACTAATGCCTGGTAGATTTGTTACTTTTGTGTATTGTTAGTGTTATCTTTTTGCTTTATAAATCTGTTAACGGTCACAGTGATAACATATTGTGTGCTATAATTCAAGTTAGTCATGCTCACTTTGGGGTCTTAGCTTGCGCTCACTTCCCAATAATATGTGCGAGGAGGGCGATGGCTGCCACATGCGTCATACTTGTGACAATCCATTTATTTATTCATAATTTTGATACTTTTTCCTTTTTGTCATATACACACAAGTAGGTATTGAATTGTCAGTGAGACTAAATAATAATTTAATATAATAAATCTTCACATATCAAATAATGTAGGTTTTAATATAAACAACCAATAGATTTTTATGAATGAGGTATCACGACACAATAGGTGACGTGTGGACAAACACGGCAATGAAAAATTTCGAGGTTTAGTTTATTTTTTTGGAGTAGGTACCTATATTCCTATTTAATAATATATTTAGTGCTACACATATATTACTATTTCACGAAACCAGAAAAAAATGTTAGCACTGACCTATCTAATTAATTTAATTCATGCTGATGATTTCAAATGGTAGTTTTTAATTTCAAAGTAGAAGGTAAAATATTCGAATCTTTATTTTACATTCAGAGGGTATTTACACTTTCAAGTAAAAGCGTATACCGATACCAAGTGTAAAAGTTTGAAAACAACTGAAAACGTAACTTTGCAAATTGGATGGGTTGTTTCGAGGCGGGCGAGTGTTTCCTTCAGGTTCACTTTTGCTTTATTTTGTTGATAAATATATTTTAGAATAAACAACATTCAAAAGGTATTTTAAGTGGTGAATTTTTTACTTTCGGCGAAATCAAAAGGATAGTGGCGTTTAGTCATTCTTTATATTAATATATATGACGTAGGCAAATCACTGACACAATATATCTGCGATGTATCTATCAATAAGTCCCATACATGCTACTACAAACATTTAATCCATTAATTTTAAATCTGTATGAGCACCAGACTACTTAGACTGGAACAATCGACCAGCATCATTATTTTAATGAGTAGGTATCCTCAATTACTAAAACAATTTATCAAATAAATTGTAATTATATATCTGTATACATAGTAAAAATAAAATAACGATTTAGTGCTAACTGCGAACCAATAACAGCGCATAAATAGACAAGATGAAGGTAGGCAATGCATAATGAACATGCAGTTACCATTGCATCTCGACGAGTAGACAGTCACTGGAGTATTAAAGGTGCTTGAGTTCCAATAACAAATAATATAACATAATCTAAAAAGAGTACGGACCACGAGTCTGTAGAATGAAGATTACTTAAAAAAAAAAAAGGTGCTTGAGTGGTGACTTCGGGAGCCGCGAAGTAGGACGTCCTTCTGCGAGCTGGACAGATAACATGAGGAAGGTGGCGGAGAGCACATGGATGAGGAAGACAGAGGACTAGAAAAAGGAGCGCACCATAGGAGAGGCTTTTTTTTAATTTTCTTTTATTGAGGACAACAAACAGTTTGAAATAATAATAAATTTACACAAACACTAAAAGAAAATAATAAATAAAGTCAATGTTACACCAACTACCTTACCCACATTCATTACTTATCTTCAGCAGTAGAGAGTTACAGACTGATAAATCAAGTAAGTATGTGATTGGGTAACACAAACAACGCTCTTGAAATACCTCTGTGGAAAATGTACGCTTCCATCGAAATAAATACCGAGTTACAACTACATGACATGCACCGATCGTCCGAGAGATTAGTTCAATATTTTAAAAGATATGCTTTGACCTTAGTGGTGTCCCATAACCTAGCAGTTAATCAAATAGAATGATTGTAATCCATCTTGGCATTTTGGTCACAAATTAAATTCATATAATTTTCCACGACGGTTCATTTGGATTATTTACTATATTACAATTTAAACCCAAACCCTTGAAAAGGTCCAACGTGGATTATGGGCTTAAGATTCGGCGTCCATTATAATTTTATAATTGAGGTGCGTGCGGTCACAAAAAATGTACAAATATTTTTATGAAAAATTAATTGTCATTTTATAATTCAATGGACTTTTCAAGTTAAAAATATGGGCGCATTATTTATTAATGTTGACTGAGAACATATTTTCCTACTTTTTGTGGATTTTTTAAAATTCATATTCGCTATGTAATACAAAAGTAGCTGAGGTGTTTCATAGTACATTTTGTACCAATACGTTGGTATACAACAACATACTTCCTACCAAACGAACGTAATATTTTATAAGTCCCGGTACAGATACAACACAACGATAAATCTTAAAAAGTTATGGACAATATTTTATGTAGCGCTGCATCTTACGTGGCCCAAACACGCGTGCTATATAGCTTTTTATTGCGCAAACGTGTTGGATTTTATACAATTTTTATTGGGAAGTACTTACAACCTTACTAGAACAATTTTCGGGACGAACAATCACTCCAATAGAAACAATTTTAAGATTACAGTGAAAGTTTCCGACCGTATCAATAAGTTCCTTTAATCTATCTCAGAATAGGCCTTCAGCATTTCATGACGCAAATCGAATCGTATGGCTTAATGTGGTATGTTCTGATTCAGAGAGTAAATAATAAATAAAAATATTATTATCAGTAGATAATAATTATATTAGGTCGACTCTTTGTGAATGCAGAACAATAAATAAATAAATATTTATTTTAAAATTCTTGTTAATTATTTAATGTTTCATACATTTTTACATATACTGTAACATAATATAACATACATTTACTGTATTTATTTATTTATAAAACCTATATAATTAATTACCAATTAATATCAAGTAGGACGAAAATAGTGCATTTCAAGTTTTTGCTCTTCCAATGAACTTCAATTAAATATATTAATAGTTTACCTTAATTCCAATAACCTAGCAGGAACAACAAACAAATAGCCGGTAGTACCTACTACAGTTAGTAAGTTTTATGTTAGTGTGTGTGTAGGTACTCTAACTCTAATGGTAAGTAGTAAAACACCCTCCATTCTTCTTTTACTTTTTACAACAGTGATAAAGTTTAGTTACTTACTCAGCTTGTTTGGCTCACTAATAAATATCTAGTCGTAGCCGCGAACCTTTGAGGAACATGATTAATCTTGTGCTTTACAAATGATGTTGTTTCGATTATAACTAGTTATTTTTATTATTACCAATAACATGAAAGTACATAAATAAAAAAGTATAAAATAAAGTCGGGTTAGTTACACCATTTATAACTCAAGACTATCGATATCGATTTTTATGATCTTTGATTTGTTGGATTTGTCTCCGCCCCGAATAGCAGAATAACTATGAAAACGGTTATACCAGGAATGCGGGCGAAACTGCGGGAAATGGCTAGTTGTAATAATAAGAATAATTTTGCTTCTGTTTCTTACAATGTTAGAAATATAATCGTAAAATGTTCTCAAAAGATTATTATAATTTACTAGCTGTCCCGGCAGACCTTGTTCTGCCCTATTTCTCTAAAACAAAGACCTAACATTGATTTTTTTATGTTAATAGGTGCCCCGACAGATTTCGTTCTGTCTAACGCGCCTTTGTTTTGTTTTGATTGACGTCTAATGTTTGACAGCCTAGCTGGGGACAGAGTGGTTTGTATTGGAAAAGAAAATTGTTGTTTTTACTATTTTCCTCGTATTATTTACTTTTTTCTCTCCATAAAAACCTTTTTCAGACTTTATCAAACACAACAAAAAAGAAATCAGCCAAATCGGTTCTGCCGTTCTCGAGATTTGCGGTCAGCAACACATTCAGCGATTCATTTTTATATCATAGATAGACTGAGAGTTAAAACTGTCTTTATCAGATATTAATAAATTGTGAATAAATAATTATTGCACTGAAAATTAATGATAAATTTACGATGAGAGTGAAATTAACATGAGAGTTGCACAGAAAACATAATACGTATAACAGTCACTGCTACGATCGATACACAAATAAAACCAAAAAAAACCGCGATGGAAAAATAGGGGTAAAAATATTATTTAACGATCAACCGATCGTAGAGGTTTTAAATAATATTTTTTATTCAAAGTCATGACAAAATAAAAATAAAAATCTTGCCAAAAAATTTAAGTTTATAATTAACAAAAGAAAAATAGGGGTTGATCGTAGAAGGTTGAAAATTTAAAGTTGTATATATTTTTAATGCTGTATCATAAAAAAATAAAAACAAATAAAAAATATCTAAAAAAATAAAAAAATACGGGTGGACTACCCTTAACATTTAGGGGATGAAAAATAGATGTTGTTCGATTCTCAGATCTACCCGATATGCACACGAAATTTCATGAGAATCGGTCAAGCCATTTCGGAGGAGATTAGCTACAAACACCGCGACTCCAGAATTTTATATATTAGATTATAAATTTCCGCAAGAGTAGCCAATTAAAATAAATGTTAAATCAAATTACATAGACAGAAGTTGTTCAAGTGCCGGTTAAAAAGCGTTATCGATTTTGTAATGACAAACTGATGTTTCATGAACAAACGTTTGATTTTTTCCTGAGCAA
This sequence comes from Tetheella fluctuosa, assembly GCA_951216915.1. Lineage (NCBI taxonomy): Eukaryota > Metazoa > Arthropoda > Insecta > Lepidoptera > Drepanidae > Tetheella > Tetheella fluctuosa. Next base: position 5,108,917 of record OX578231.1, on the reverse strand, counting down.
TATATATTTTTTTCTCTTTTATAAGACAGGAAAATAATCCATCTTGGTTAAATAAAAGTAGCTGCATAATATTTAAGTCCTTTATATGCACATATATATTGAACTTGTGTTATGTATTTACACAATAATTAATAGTTAAATTACAACAAAGAAAATTGTAAACAATAAATATATATTTGTATTTTTAAAAGGAAAACTGACTGACTGACATATCGCACAGCCCAAATCGCAGGGTCTCGAAAATTTAAATGCACATCGAAATTACGGACGCAACTAAGGAAGGGTTTTTCAACATTCAACCTTTAAGAGGGTAAAATAAGGAGTGCAGGGAACCACGGGGCGGAAAGCTATAGTAATCTATATATTTTGTTACGTACAAGGTTGACCTCCTTGAGTGTCGTCGGCTGATTTTTCTCGTGAACACTTTACCTCGAATTGAAACCATTAGAAGGAAACGTGTTGTACAGAAAGGATAAGTAAGCACTCGATTGATGGAGTCAAAGCAATTTTTTTATGTTTCCTGCGGTTCGTTCCGCGTCTTTGTACAAAATATTCATTTTAAAGGCATTGTGTGATGTAACTCGCAGGTAGAATAATAAGTATGTGTATGCATGCTGCGGGTTGTGTTTATATAGCCTAAATAGAAGTAGTATGATTTTAACATTATACGTAAAGGATACAAAAATAATTAAATGACTATCCTAAAGCTTCAAAGCATTTGAAATGGCAAAAGGCTTTGAAATGTATTAGTTTGTTTTAAATAATATTTTTGGTCTATTTTTCTGTTAGATTCTCATGTCCGTTGTAACGAGTAATAGAGAGAATTTTTCCAATAGCATACTAACTTTCAACAACAAATAATATCGAATAATAATATTTGTAGAATATTGTAAGTACACGAAGGCGTGGAGTGAGTTCACTCGTCCGTAGCATGTCGTAGCGTCTCGTAGCTATTGTGGAGCTGTGGACGCTTCAATTCTCGTAGCTGCTTCGTAGAGATATAATCCTTATAAATATTATATTTGGTAGACCGAAAAATTTATTGAATTTTGCTTTATTGAAGAAATTTGATTTGTATCAATTCTGGGAATTTTATGCATGATTTACTTTTCTATACGATATTAAATTACTTTCAGACGTAAAAAAACAAATATTTTCGTAGAGTAACATTATAAGTTTTCAAAAATATTATTGTTCGGTAATAAGTTTTCGTACCAACATCACAAATGTTCAACCAACATTTGTACCACACGTACCACTTAATAAATACGAGAGAAATGGAGCCTTAACGCCTGATAAGTAGGTACATTTTGTTGCGTGTCTCTTTGAGTGCTTGCGGGTCTCGGTGGCAAGAGTCGCTGCCAAAACCACCACAATGTCGACGAATCTGCTCCGACGGAAGATTAAATATTTCAGGACATTGCTTTTGTTATGTCACTTACATTACGTTATTTGTTTTCAGAAGCTGCTGCTTTTTATTTGTTACACAAAGTGCTACAAACGAACTCTGCATCTTGCTTCTTCAACGGATTTCTAAGATGAGCAAAAGTGTTTTAGATTAAATACATATTTCCGATATAAATCTTTACAAAACATTTTTTCAGGATTATGATTCATTGCAGTTTTTAAATGTTTATCTGATATAAAATAAATAGGTATAAATATTCTGGGACATTATTCCTCACACACGGCCATCTGACCCCAAACTAAGCAGAGCTTGTACTATGGAAGCCAGATAACTGATATACTACATATACTACTTTTCTTTTGTAAATACATACATATATAGATAATTACACCCAGACCTATCCTTAGTTCATTTTATGTAGGTTACAAGTTAGTCCATAATTTTAACTAAAGATACTAGCTAGAAAAACGTTTACACAAAAACAGAACTGTTCATTATTTTTAATTTGTAAATATATGTTATTTGTGAACTGGGTGAGGTTTGAGTTTGATCAGTCAAAGTTGAGTGGAAGGCCGTTTTCCAATGATACAGGTATTGTAGTGGGTTGCTATCATAAAGCTCCTTTGGGAAAACCCACCAAAAGTTCCGTTACTAATTTTAAAATCAACCTTTTGAAATATTATATAATGATAGCTTTGATAAAATTGGCACTGTTAAAATATCAGACAATCAGAGATCATATTCTCGCCTCTCGTTCGAAAACAATTAAAAATATTACGATATATGCTGAGATTTGATTGTTACACCACATATTTTACTCCATAACTTATATAAATGTCACAATGGGTAAGTTTATCAATAAAAGTGACCTTTACCATGCAACCTTAGAATGGAGAGGAGTTATAGAAACATTCAAAGATAAAAGTAGAATTGATGATTCATATTAGTCACGAAAAAGCCGGATGTGGAACAAAACGATGCAGTCGTGCAAAGTCCTGCGTATATTATTTGTGAAATTGTGGGACAGATTTAAGTTTTGCTTGGTTTGGTCAGTTTTTTTTTATGTCAGTAGGTTGACAAGCTGGCAGACCTCGTAAACCGTCCCCCTAAACCGATCGTAACTTACATAATTATATTCAAGTATGTATTAAAATGGTCACAAGATAAATAATTAAACTGAACATGAGAAATAATATTAATAAAAATACGTGTGGCACTCGGGGGCTGTCGCGGTAAAGCTATTGCATAGCATTTTTATCAACTTATGCATTTTTTTTTATATTAATTCAAGTTTTTTCTTTGATATTCATAAATACCTATACACCTATATACTTTCTCACAAACAGCATACACACACATACATACGCTTTAAGCGAAAGCGAACGCTTAACGTGTATGTATGTGTGTGTGGGAGGTGTTAGGTTTTTTCGTTACGGAATTTTTTTGTTACGACATTTCTTGATTCGGTCGCCGCGTTCAAAGCCCGAAGCCCGCGATAAAAGCTATACAATAGCTTAAAAGTAATAAATATCCTGGGAGAGCTTGTAATGTGGAAACCTGGTAGCTGATATACTACACATACTACTTTTTTTCTAAATAAATATTTATATGTATAGATACATACACCAGACTCAGGACAAACAGACATGTTCATGCATAGAAATGTCTGTCCTGGGCGGAAATCAAACCCACGACATTTGTGATAGGGTATCTTACCAATCACGCCAACTGGCCCGTCAGTCGATGATAGTGTAACGAAACGTGTGACGAAAGACTGCTATGGGATCAGTTATATTACATTGTTTCATGGCAAACAATTATGAAATGTTTTATAATGCTGTGTGGAGCACCATGACTCGCCAGTCGCCCCTGTCTCCTCTCCCCTCGCATAGCGCACCCGCAACTGTCGTAAATTTGAAATGACGCCGACGCCGACAGTATTGGGATGCGACCGCTAAACATAAATTTCATTACCCAACCTCTACATCAGCTATTTGTAGATGTCGCGCCTCATTTGAGTTGATTGAAATTTGAGTTTATACTTGTTGATCAACATTATAAAGATACACATCTGTTGATGAAATTGTGGACGGATTGGCAAGGGAACGATGTTTTTCTGTGGTCTACGGAGTAAAAAATGCGTAAAATTACACAGTCTAAAAAATATTTTTGTTAATTATTTGTATTTGTTTTTAAATAACTATTATTTAGATATATTATTGAATATATTTATTTATGACATATCAAAAATAAATTAATTAAGTACTTACTTATAATCTAATTGAAATTTAAAATAAAATTCAAGTTTGTATTTTATACATTGATTGTAAATACTTGTTGTAAATAAACTATGAAAGGTAAAAAAAAATAATTGAAAATAATGAATATGCCAATACAAAATGTATTAAGTACTTCAGACATACACATTACCTACATATAATTTTAGGAACGCGATAAAAACCATTTCCAAAGGATCAATATTGATATAAAATTTCAGCAAAGAATCCAGCCGAAAAATATAACTCACAAATATGAAACTCATAAATCGAAGTAAAATATTTGGTGGGCCAGCATTCAGAGCATTGCGCTCAACTACAGAACGAAATAGTAGAAAGGAAAGGTATAAAAGCTTTACCCTTTCTAAAAACACGTAAATAGAAGCGCGGGGCGTTCGTTTCGTTCGGTTCGCATGGCGGCAGCGCACACACACGCATCGCACCTACACTGCCCGCAAGCCTTACATACGGGGAATAAACGACGTGAAATGGGAAAAAAGTTAAATATGTATGAGTGCGGGTAAATATATAAATCGGTATATAAAGGCGTTTATATAAAATAGATGGAAGAGCGCGGGCGTGTGGCTGCGCTCGGCTCAGTCGCGGGCCATCCTCGCAGCAGCCCGCGCGGCGGCTCTCATCTCGCCCATCTCGCCGGTAGGACGCGACGCGACGCTTAGTTCACGCGCCACTTTTATATTATTTTCCAAAAACGAACTACTTTCAAGTAATCTTGGATTGAAGATATGTGACTTGACTTGAGTTTCAGTTTATTGGACGTTTGTGTGAAAGTTTCCTAACTCGGTAAGTTTAAGTAAAAGTTTAGTAAAGTTATAAATATTTGAGAAAAACTTTATTTCTTAAAAAGTGTTCGCCTATTTTATAGTGATTAGAAAATAAGTTTTTTTTGTATGTTTTAGTAGATACCATGTTAAATTTGTGGATTTACGTAAGGATTTCAGGGCAAGATATAATTTTTTTGTTTAAAATAAATTTTCATCCGTAAAAGACTATAAATTAAAACAATTAATCATAGTTGCGAGGGCTTTGAGGATGTTTTCTATATATCATAGTTTGTATTTTATATATTGATTGTAAATACTTGTTGTAAAATAAAGCATTTAAGTCTAAATCATGCTTACCTGTTTATATTTAAAGCGAAAACGAAAAAAAAAAAATAGTATCATTCGCTTTAGAGAACCATTTATTTTCTTAAAACACGAAAAGTAAAGTTTCCTAGTTATAGAAGTATAATTGGTTTTAAGATCAGTGTGTATAAATACATTATATTGTGTGCGACGATCTGTCGTAGCACTCTCCGTAACTCGCAGCACTAAATCCGTAGCAAGTCTCCCCGCATCGATTGTTACGGAAATAATTTAGTATCCATCCGTCTAGAGAGTGACTTGGAACTTGCAGGCCTAATCATCCATCAAGTGACTTCTCAAACAATTAATCAGACGTAATTGTTATTATTTCCCCCTTTAGAGCACTGGAATGTATCGAAACGATTTGTTTTACTGGCGCGCAAATTTCGTTTGACATTTAAATTAGTCCGCGCCCCGCAAATAAATTAATCATCTATATATACCTACCGCTAACAATAGATTACAAATACATTTAATAAGTGGATGGATTTTGAAATGTATATTATTTCAAATTGCGCAGATTTACGTAGGGAATTAAAGACAAGATATTCTTATTAATAGTTTTTAAAAATGTATCCGAAAAAGAATATGAATGAAATCTATAAAAGTATAAAATCCTACAGAATGCATATATGTGATACTAAATGGAATAACAGAAATATACAGGATGTAATCGTTAAGTGTGTCCAGGCGATTATTCCGTAAATATTACAGATATAAAAAAAATGTTCAATGATATCGAAAGTACGTTACCTAATCAGTAAAATGAAATCGATAACTTTTTAAAAATCAAACGAGAAGTATCCAAAATTTTGACATTAAACACTCCCATACATTTAGTATGAGATTAGTAGAAAGGTTAGTTTCCTTATTTTAAGTGGTCTAGTACTCATTTTACCTTAATCTCATTTTATGATATGATCATAATTATTTTCAAGTAGATACACGTGTAGATTAATTATCTTATCACTTCAAATTAGTAATAAACCGTGTTTCAATATCGCATTAATTGGAACTGGCTGAAAAGCAAAACACTACAAAAAAAAAGACAAAAAAACGACACTCTTTCTGTGGTGTTCGTTCTAAATTCAAAAACTTTATCGCGGTTTGTCGTTCCCGCCAATTTATTGTGATTTTTAATTTGCGTTAATAATCGAGATTGTTTCATTTACACACTGGACACACTTAACGATTACACCCTGTATATATAAAGTAGAGAGGTTCCATTAAAGAAGTCTCGCAGCAATCAATGAAACTAATGTAGAACTACACTTTATTTTTCCTTTTTGGCGTAAGAAATATTTTTGAATATTTAAAATGTGGCGTGACTTCAGTCATGAAGAGTAGAGAGAGTCATAGAGTTTGGCTCTACTTATTTTAGTTTTATATAAATAATCGAGTTATTTGAATGGTAAACAAAAGCTAAGACAAAAAAGTTAGGCGTGTGTGAATATTTAAACGAGTAATAATAAATTGTTATATATTCTATTAAAAGATTTCAGTGTAGGTAGAATAGAAAAGAATAGAATATTATTTATTATCATAGATGAAAACACCAAAAATACATAGTTAGGTACTCAAAGTAAAGTGCAACATGTCATGCCTCGTCATATTATTTTAATTTAGGTATTACATACAAAATTTAATCAAAATAGATTACAATGTATCAATTTGATTGGTCTAATCTAAAGTAAGTAGGTAATATGAAAATAATTTAACAAATTGTCATAAATTAATAGAAATTTAGTCACATAAAAATATGTTCTTATTCCTGGGTAATATGCATGTTCATTAATAAGAGTAGATTAAGTCTTACGTAGCGTAGTTTTGAAGTTAAATCATGAATTGCTCAAACAGCGATCGTAAGGCGATTTCCGTTGCAAGTTATCAATGCATCCGTATAAAATCTACTTTTCCAGGACTTGAGTTGCCTTTGTGCTTTGAGTGGTTTTTAATATAAGGTTAATATAAGATATTTAATTAATAAAACTGAACAAAAAAACTAAAACTACAGCAAAAGAAGAACAAAAAACAAAAATTACAGTTTTTTCTTTATGCACTGCCACTTTTATTCCACATATTTACAAAGATAAACTGGCAGTAAATGAATATTAAAAATTAAATATTGTAAAAGCCTCGGAACTACGTCACAGATTACCCACCCTATAACTTGGTCCGAAGAGACAATAGAAGCAATCAAACTGGAACCTTTGAACTTTTTTTTTTTTACATTTAAACCAAATACTTCACATTATCAGAATACTAAATTGAATTCAGCGGTTTCCATAGTTACTGATGAAGCGTTCCCGAGCGGTTTCCTTTCATTTAATATTTCCAATTGAACCACCTGATAAGGTGTGGTAAAATATTCAATATCAAAAAATCCATTGAAATGGTACAGAATCGCTTTTATAAAGTAATTATAATTATTTTGTGAATTTTTGGATGGACTTGGTCTTTCAATTATACAAAATTGAATATTGAACTTTGATGGTGGATGAATCAAACTACGTATTCAATGAGATTATATGTATTTATCATATTATATGTACGCATATACTAAAGTACTAGGTACTCACATATTTATTATATAATGTTTCTACTATATTCATACTCCTCGACACTGTTTATCGCAATAAAGAAAACAATACGTAATTAATTAGAAAATACAACAGTATTCATCAAGAATAATGTAAACATAAAGTCTGAGAGCAACTTACAGTTTCTTATTTTATACAGATTTTCATTTTTTTGTAAAACTAGGGCGTTAATTAAATCTTAACTATTTGTATTGAACTGTTATTCTCAGCTAAAGGGTAATAAAATGTAAAACTTGGCCGGGGTCCGTTTACTAAGTGCTCACAGTATTTCACAGTAATTACGAAAGCTCGGTATCGATACTGTTAAATTCTATAGATTACAATTTAACTTTATCAGATACTAGCTTCCCCGTGGTTTCACCCGCGTTCCCGAGTGATCTTGTGCTTTCCCACTATAAAAAGTATCCTATAGTTTCCTCGATAAATGGGCTATACAACACTGAAATAATTTTTCAAATCGAACTAATAGTTCCTGAGATTAGCGCGTTCAAACAAACATTTCAGCCTTAGATACAATATTAGTATAGATAAAGCTTGGCGCCCCGCAGTTTTACCCGCGGTCCCATTTTGATAAAGCCTTTCTTAGAGCAAGGAATATTTCCTCCTGTGCGTTGTCTATCAATCAATCAGTCAGTCATGGTACTCTTTTATAAGTATAGATAATTATTTTTAACAAATAATATAAGAGTATTGTTTCGAGTTATTTATATCTATAATATAAAATATAATATAAATATTATTAATATAGTGATAGGATATCAATTATAAATAATCATACCTTTTAAATTTGTTTCAGAACTCACAATGCTGATTATTTCAATATTAGTTATTTTTGGTAAGTAAAACTATATTACTTATAAATATACTTAACGTAATTTAATATTGCATATAATAATTATAAAATAACATTATCAATCAATATAGTAGTAGGTAGAAAAAAAACCATTGTGTTAAAACATGTTCTCAGTAATTATTTACGTCGTTTCCATGTTCGTTCATTATTAATTTAATTAAGACATTTAGAAATATGATTTGTCAATGGTGGGCATTTCCACAACAAAAGGTTGTGGAAATATCCTGTAATGTGGGTATTGTTTGGAATATGCAATCAAAGCTCGCGGTTTGTCGACGACAGGGGTCGCTCTCCACGCTCACTCAATTATTTTTGAGCGCTTTGTGTGATATGAGGCTGTGTTTTTTTTTTAAATCTTATTATTATTTGAGTACGTGTAACAAAGAGGTGAAAAAATAACTTTAGAGCATATAGGGTAGCTTATGTGTTTTTTTACAGCTAACCTAACAGTTTCGGAGGAAAACATTTTTTTTGAAAAGAAAGTCGTTTATTTGTGTAGTGTCTTTTACCGGTGATTGACATACAAGCATATCCTTCAATATTGCTTAACCTCTCTGTTACATGTTGTATGGTGAGATATAACATTTTTTTGTGGACAAATTAAGGAAAAGTAATAAAAATTAACCTACTTATAGTTAAAAGAAAGCAATCTTTCAACTGACGGTAGAATAAAACAGAACCGAGCCACGAAGAAAATGAGAATTTCCAATTATATAGTGAATGAAGTATCTGGTAGATATCGTTCTACAATGATAAATTATTTGTAAAATATTTTGATTTTGATGAACACTACCTACTTCTCCAGGGCCAGGCTATCCAAAACTGATTACCTAGTAGATACAATAATATCGTAATAATTAAAGTTAATTCAATTCTCTTGTATAACATACGTAGATGACCTAATTCCACGTCCTCTAAAGGATAATAAAAAGAGGCAAAGAGAAAATGAAATAATCCCCCGTCAGTTTTCCAAAGGCAATGTTGATCGAGTCACCTCTGGTGCCGCAGCGAGCTAATTGTTTGCTATCTCCCGGACAAACACTTATGCATACTGGATGGAGCAGCGGGCGGAGAGCAGTGACAGTAAAAATACTGAACGCCTCATTACTTTGATGATGTTCAAATTCCATGTTATAAAAATGCTTAGTTTTTAGTAACGTTTTTCTAATAACCTATAAAGATTAATTCTAGATTCTCACTTTTATTATATGAATAAATATTGTATATGTACTGTGCTAGAAGGCTGCAATGTAGTTTTAAAAATTCAAACAAATTGATTTTATCATAATATTTCCACCATGTCCCTGCCATTTGATTTGATTGCATGTCGAACTAGTTACTAAAAAACTTTCGTACAGACGAGTTACATGAATATATTTATTTTTTACATGGCTGTATGTTTCATTTAATTTCAAAACAATGAATGCTTTGAGTAATTGACTTCTCTAGTAAAGTATAGTAGTTATATTCACACTTATATTGGTTTAAGTAGACTTACAGTGCTTAAACATGTTTGCCGCTTCCAGACGGCTACCTGTGAAGGAGAGGTTCTTTAGTTAGTTTAACGAGATGCCGAGTAAACACTAACGGCAAAGGTTGAGCGTTTTGTACGATTCAATCAAAGCCCCGCAGATCTCGTTTGCAGGGATTTTTAAAAATTCCTAAGTAAAGTATGAAAGTACTTGTTCATTAGCAAACTAATTAAATTTAAATAAATAGCATGATTTTTTGCTGTTCAGTCAATGATTACCTTTGAATTCAATTTTATTTAAAAAGCAGTCGTTAATTTTTAAATTAATTTGTTTTTTTTTTACATTGTTGTTTAGATTATTTATTGTAGGAAAGCATCTAAAGCTCGCGTTTGAGGAGAAATAACGACCTGAATGACGTTTTTACGGCAGGAACATTATACATTCAGTTAGACTCGTAAATATATTTCGGATGTAGCGACTAAGTCAATATGATGCAAGTAAATAAATTAATTAAATCATTATTTTTCAAACATATCCCACAATACGGTAATTTGGGTGATAATGGTTAAGTAATTAAAGACTACTGTATTTAATCTCGCACTCATCTGAAAATATAATATCTGGCAAGTACCAGTTGATCGATCCAGTTACACGATTAATTGTAACAGTGAACCGTGCTACGGGATGCAGTCAAGTGGGCAAGCAGGAGCGATCACTGGCGACAAATTGCCCCTCAGCGGCCGCGCCGCACTTGTTCATAATTCCGAACAAGGAAACAATTTAGCGACGAGAACGTTTTCATGACGATTTTTTATTGTAAGATGAGCAGATTGTTTATGAAACTTAACAATAAGAAAGGAACTTAATTTCCGCAACAATAAAAATATATAATCTATATATAATTACAAGGGTACTAAAATATTTTAATATTGAGATTGATGGCCTGTTTAATAACTATCATAATTATCAAATTTCATAAAATTTAATTGGATGGTTTTAGGGTGCTTTGAGTATTTGAGTACCCCCTTAGCTGGCTACCAATCACAATATGAAATTCTGTCACCAAGAACCTACCGGTGTATTCCAGTTGCCTTTTAAGCATTGTAAGTGCCGGCGATTCTCCGGTAATTTTTTTATACAACATTGTCGGCAAACAAACATATGCCCGCTTGATGGTAAGCGGTTACTGTAGCCTATGAACGCTTGCAACACCTGGAGTATCACTCACGCGTTGCCGACCCTTCTCCCCTCCCCGATGAGCTCTGGCGACCTTACTCACGCGCAGGAACACAACTATAAGTTATTTGGTTGCGGTATTGCTAATGTCCATAGGCGACGGTGGCCACTTAGCATCAGGTGGATAGTCTGCCTGCTTATCGGCCTTCTAACATTTGAAAGTACAAAGCTTTCATCTTATCCTGGGTGATTGTTTCACTTATGTCCAACTTTGACCAAACTAAGCAGCCAAGCTATGGAAATCCGATAGCTCATGTACGTACATACTAAAAAAAAATATTATATACAGAGTGAGTTCTAGCTCTAAATTTGCAAGAAGTTACATAATCAATTGACCTCTATTTATCTTTAAAATAGAAATGTTATATTAATATTCATTCGTGTATAACAGGAATAAGTTGTTACAAAAAACCGGCCCGGCTAAAAGCAAGGTTATTTTTTTTAATGATTTTATGACATTTTTTTTTTTCAATGATTTAAATCTTTAAATAAAAAAGAAATCAATAAATAGTTACATAGATACCGATTTTAACTTTAGTGCTTATAGTAATGTCATTATTATTTCTGCAAATCAAATTGAAATTGTATTTTGAAATCTGAATCTTACGAGAAAATGATCTAATTCATTTATTCATTCTAGTAAACAAAATCCACAGAAAAATATTCCCTGTGAATATTACTTTTCAATTTGTTTACTCAGCCAACCATTTCCTTGACTTGTCACCAGTACTAAAAATAACGTCAAAGAAGTACGCCTCGTGATTTCCAATAACTGGGTAGCAGCGTGCCCGTGGCTCGCGGAAATAAGTTTATTGTGTACTGGCATAGCGGTAGAGCAGGTATCTGTCGATAGGTTGCGCTGCGCTCTACTCTGGAATACATGATGATATTATTTTTTTCCAGAACGGAACCTTGCTATGTCAAATATATAGTGAGCCCACATAACCGAGCAAAAATCGATATTCAAAATTTACACAGTAGGTAATGTATACTTGTCTCCTTCATAATAACTCGTGTAAGTTATTCATATCTTTGAAATAACTTTATTATGGGATCCATATATGGCGCATTGGAGGATCTCAAATGAGAATAGTTAAGAGACCTTAGATAAGAGAATTTAATTTAATTTACCCACTATATTAAATTATCTTCTGTCTTTATACAAACTACTCTCTACAGTTCTCTTCATCTCATAGTTATAAAAGGAAAAATATCCCGTAATGACATAATGTTTGAAACATAGGGATGTAAGTGAGGTATAGCTTTTTCATACTAATAATAAAAAGGTATTAATAATTTCATATAAGTACCTACCTACTTACTTTAATTAAAACGTAAGCTATAATTATTATGCGTGATCAAGTATTATTATGTTATAAAACAATGTTGACTCGTTTGTGGCTTATGACGAATTAGGTTCCCGGTGGGATACAGTCGCGTTTCTTTCCGCAAAAATGCTCGCCCATTATTTGTTCATTTATTTTGTTCTCTCACATCCCGACAGCCGGCTCCGATGGTGGAGAGGAAATAATGTGTTTCCAAGTATGTTCGTAATAGCCAAGATTATGTTACACGGCACGCCTTAATTTGCGCCTTCTAAAGACTATACATCTCATTGGCATTTCGATTAACTCTTCTGAATAGAACATAAATTAAATCTAATTGACATAATTATATATTCAATGTCTTCCTGAAAATGTATGTGGGAGAAGACTTGTCCCTTACACATTAATCGTAGGATGTCTATGAAAGAAAATAGTAATCTCATACTAAATATGATTTTGTTACTATGACAATTAATCTATTATATTATTAGAGCAAAATTATTGTAATAGGATGTGAAAACATTGTATGTCATCAACGCTATTAATCTGAAAATTATCTCAAGAACGGTAGGGAAACTTTCTCTATCGATAGTACTGCAAACAAATGGTAGCATAAAGAAAACTAACTATCTATAGAGAAAACCTTACGTAGCATTAGTAATATAAGCTAAGATTCCCATATTATGGTGGACGCGAAGGAACTTGGTCTTAATGGAAGATTTATTTATTCATATTTCAAAAAATGTTTGTTCGCTTTGATGACATCTATAGAAACTAACAGCTCTTCCCGTTTTTAGGGTTCCGTAGCCAAATGGCAAAAAACGGAACCCTTATAGATTCGTCATGTCTGTCTGTCTGTCTGTCTGTCCGTCCGTATGTCACAGCCACTTTTTTCCGAAACTATATGAGCTATACTGTTGAAACTTGGTAAGTAGATGTATTCCGTAAACCGCATTAAGATTTTTACACAAAAATAGAAAAAAAAACAATAAATTTAGGGGGTTCTCCATACTTAGAACTGAAACTCAAAAATTTTTTTTTCATCAAACCCATAAGTGTGGGGTATCTATGGATAGGTCTTCAAAAATGATATTGAGGTTTCTAATATCATTTTTTTCTAAACTGAATAGTTTGCGCGAGAGACACTTCCAAAGTGGTAAAATGTTGGTCCCCCCCCCCTGTAACTTCTAAAATAAGAGAAAGATAAAACTAAAAAAAATATATGATGTACATTACCATGCAAACTTCCACCGAAAATTGGTTTGAACGAGATCTAGTAAGTAGTGTTTTTTTTAATACGTCATAAATCGTAAACCGCAATTTACCTTTCATTCAATCAACTCAAATATAAAAAAAATGGCAAAGCACAAATAAAGGAAAAATTCTAAAAAATAAAAAAAGTTGAAAATTAAAGGGTGTCCCCATACATACATAGATATGCCAATTAATAAAGACCTCTGAGTTGTATGGGCGCTCATACAATTTAGAGGTCTAGCTTAATTGGCACCAACCTCAAATACAGTAAATAAATAAAATTATGCATTTCCCTTGATGGGCGAACAATGGACAAAGTTTGTACGGAACCCTCGGTGCGCGAGTCCGACTCGCACTTGGCCGGTTTTTTTTTCTGAAACAAAGACTAAAGGTCATTGGACATTTATTTCAGCGTTTTAAATATTTCTAGACACAGCAGTTGTTTATTAAATTTATTCGTGTCACTACGTTGATTCCTTGGAGAAATTGAAATAGAAAATTCGATAGAGTGGTTTTTTAGATAATATTTCTGTTTTATTTACTGTGTTTGATCAAATCTCATCATGGTAAGTGGTGATGGGACAGAAGACTGTACCTTTGCACTCAACTCTTGAGCAAACGTTACTGTAGATTCTAGTCGATATATTATCAAAAGCCAAAAAATGGTAGCCAGCCAGACGGGTACTACGAAGTATCCCATCACCTATCGCTAATGAAATATTTACCACTGATATTATATCTACACATTTATAAAAGTCTAATTAATTAAATAGGTACCATGATATATAAATTTATGTTATCTATTCTGGATTAGATAATATCGAAAAATCTTACATAAGTTACGTACGGTACACTAGGGTTGATTAGGGGACTTGACTTATTGTTAAACTTATGTCATTAATATAATTTATTCAGTAAGCAATTATAGATATTTATTTGTGAATATGATGAAATTATAACTGCGTACTTATAAATATGTTTTTTGTTCCGGCCGTGTTGTTTATATTGATTTTAGTTGAAATCTAGATTGAATAAATTTACACATTTTGCATACGCTATAATAATATTATTAGTTTGGCGTGGTGATACGTGGTGATATGTATTTTGTGTTATCACATGTAGTAAAATTATTAACTTATTGTAACTTGTTGCAGTTTTACCCGCGTTCCTAAGGGAAATTACGCTCGATATAAATTTATAATACTAAACGAAACCTTCAATAGTCTCTTGAAAGGTTTAAATATAATGTGGCGAAATTTTAACTCTATGTTTTATTTGCATTTATGTTAAATTTATATTGATTAGAAAATGAATAACTAGTATAAATTGGTTTAATTTTTATTTCCGAGTGATTTGATGTACCTATATATTATATATAGGTATATACTTAACTATATGTGGAAACCTTAAACCGTGTTTCTAGTATTCTTGCTATTAAATTTTGTGCTGTTGGTCTTTCGAATAAAATAATATATATTTTTTTATCTATCTATTTGCTAAGATGCATTCTCATCGTATTTTAGTACTTTTATTATTTGTTTATAACTGTGACACAAAAATAATGAAAATTATATTTCTGATGTATGTTATTACGTTCGAGTGTCATTTCCAGTTCAATCTGAGATTCGTGTCAGGCATCGTGTAGTCATCCATCCCATTTAAGTCGATGGGGTGGTGGCGGTGGCGGCTTCGAGCCGAGTTGCGCCCTAATGGAAAGATAATAACTGTTTAGTAATACTCGGTGTATTTTGTTCATTCGAATCTACTATTTTTTTTTTTTTTTTTATTTACTATATACAATTGTGCTTATATCACACCAACTTTGGACTTAGTTTGAGTTAACGTTGTAGCATTTAAGGAACATATTATGACACAAGGTAGTTCAATACAGTTGTTTTTTTTATAGCTAAGTAAATATTATATAGTAAATCTCTAGCAACGTTTGTTATGCTTGCTAAATATTTTTTAGAGTTTTCTGAAAATTACAGATTGTATTGACCCCTGTTAATATTATTAAACATTTTCAAAAGTTCAACCCTATTTTTGTATGCCGGTAAAACTGACCGTGTACGTAGTTATGTTTACATATGTTCAAAAAACTATGTCACTGGCTAAATAAAATAAAAACCTTACATAACGTTGAAATGACTTTTATATAATCTATTATGTTCGGGAAATTCGTTCTTTCTAGCCAACCAGTATTTGCTGTCTATATTTTAGGTAAATAAAGTCGGTGTTTGAATCTATTGTTATAACCATATTTAAAAATATATATTTAGGTACCAATTAAATTAAAAACATAGAAGACATGAAAGAACTTGTCTTTTTTCACCTAGCTTTTTAAATTTCATTGCTGACTATACTCCTCACATTTCCCTTCTCAAAGTTTTTATTACGTAAACGCTTGACATTTGTTCTTTTTTTTTACGAAAACTGCTGCCGCGTTTCTGCGATAATAATTGTCAAGTCACAAAGTAACACCGTTCTTTTTTTGCCACCACCTCTAAATATGCTTGCACAATTTATTTTTATACCACCAAAAATAACTTTTTCTATATAGGCATTAACACTGACCTACAATCAAATCGGTGGGTAATTACACAGCACTGTGATAGTATTTGTATTATCACGTCCCTGTTCAATTTATATCGCGCAGATTATTTATTCCTTTTTCAATACAAAAAAGTTAACAGTAAATGAAGGCAGTAATTCAATAAAGTTCATACGCGAAACGCTCAGGTAAATGAGAATTTATGTGGCAAAAATTACGATGATACCTTCCGCTTAGCAAAATTGAACAAAATATGAAATTCACTCTGATGCGGAATATGTATGGCGCTGTGGAAATCCAATTTAGGTGTGCAATATAAGAACGAGTTGCAAGGGGAAATTCGCGTCGTTTATACTCCCCCGCAACACCACGTCATTTACAAGCGAAACATTCTGACATAGGTACCTAATTTTGCAAAACTATACTGAATGCATATACGGCAAGATAAAATTAAAATTTGGTACTTTGTAATGTATATAACTTATGTAATCGTAGTACAATGCACAATTTTAGTAATTATAGCAGGATAACTGACCCACCGAACTTATTATAGGTATTCTTAAAATGAATCTCCAAAGCCAAATCTAATATACCTAAAAAAGTTAAAAAAAAAATGTGAATAAGTCCATCTCATGAGTGTCGCAAGGTTTCACCGCGTAATTTTTTGATACCTAAATGAGGGGACCGAGGAAAAAATAATTTAATTCATTATTCGGTGTCTCACTGAGTCCTTTGTGTACACTGCATACCCAAACCTACATTTATACACTTATTCCTTTAAAATTGTAACTCGCAGTGAAGCTCCATCATGGACATGTATTATATAATACTAGCTGTCCCAACAGACGTTGTCCTGTCCAACTCATACACAAAATTTCATCCAAATCGGTCCAGCCGTTTAATCTAAACCATTCTCGAATCTCCACGAACACACACAAAAAATTTCATCAAAATTGGTCCAGTCGTTTAGGAGGAGTTCAGTCACATACACACGCACACAAGAAATATATATATTAAGATATAATGTGTGAAATAAATCACCAGTTTAATATAGGTACCTACGTATAAAAATATAAAGTACAAAGTTTGAGTTATTTCAAAGTATTGTCTACTTACGTTTCGTTGTTAGTATCTATAAAATTTTGAAAAGTTAAACAATGTTGCTGTTTGGCGACGTAAACGCTTGTTTTCTTTGTATTTTAAAAGCAGATTTCATTTCCGCTAACAGTACCTATTGTTTTATTATTTAAATGTGTCCCATTTTGTGTTCGTCACCGCTCCTTTAGCGGGTCAATGGGTGCTTGCGCCGAAAGCAGGGCGAGTATATACTTCCCGACCTACAGGACGACTGTGTAAAGTACTAAAGGCTATAAAATAATGATAATATTTTCTATTTCTAACTAGGTACGCGAGATTACAAAATTAAGATACCTATTCGAATTATATTTTTTATTTATAGTGATAGTAGATAATCGTTAAAACAAATAATTAGATGCTGTATTTTTTTCGCCGGTAAGATGTAAACAGATGACCATGGGTTCAAAGCTCTCGTTTCCGTAGGGGGCGCGGGGATGGAAACAAAAGATGCTCGTTTCCTCCGCTGTTCTGCGCCAGGGGTCGCGGGAACGAGCGCAGCCCACCGCAGCCCTACAATAGAGGCATTGTTTGTGCCCGGTGACAGGAAAAACTCCGACCTCCGTGTTTCTGTGCATTTTTTATTTCTTTCTTTCTTTCATTTGTGGCTTTCCTTTTTTCTCGGTAAGCTCCTTTGACTATACCAGAAGGAAATCAAAGTTGTTTTGAAGCCACTATCTCGGGAGATTTTGCTGGATTTGTATTGGGATCAAAAAATTCATTATCTATTCATAAGGTTCGAGGATCAAAAGAGAAATTGAAGCGGTGGAAACTTACCTCATTTCAATGCCTCATTTATATTGTTTTAGTTTAGTACTTTACTACCTATATAGCATTTTTCTATAGTATTCAAATTAAATGTGATTCATAATACATTACGTGAACATAATATTGCGTATATTTACATTATATACACGTATAAAAGTAATATAAGACCTAAGAAGCTGAAATTTGGCAGGTGGGTTTCTTATAGGGTGTCCATAGGCGGCGGTAACCATTTACCATCAAGTGGACTGTCTGCCTGCTTGTCAATATGAAAAAACATAAAGGAAAAAGCTAAGAAATCCAATCCAAAATTCCATTTCCAGGGGTAAGGAATAAGGGATCACGGGTAAAACCATGTGGGAGAAACTAGTTTTTATAAGTAAAATAAATAAATAGTGTAATTTCAAAACCCGTGTTAGTGTGTATTGAACTGGCTTTTGTTATAACTTTCGTTTGTGGCAAACAAAGTTGCCGCACAAAACATTTCCAATGTTTTATAAAAGTGCGCCGCGCGCGACCTGCCCTCCGGCTATGAAGTACGCCGGCTAGCCGTCCGTCGGCCGGCTCCGTATCCGCCGGATGAGCCGCTCCACTCCCCTGCTCCTCGCCGGACCCTTTCCGGCTCTGCTTGCCTCTGACGATTCCTTATTTACCCGTTTTTCCTTATCAACCCGTACCATTCGCAACACATTACCGGGGATCTTGTTGGTGAAATGGAGGTTATTTCGTCCTTATACGTAGACAGTAGGTAGATGTGTGCGAGATTAGGGTTTTTGTTTGGTAACTCCATTTCATCTTACCAATTTTCGCTTTTCACATGTCATTAGGGACGTCCATGGAAATATGATTGAGTAAGGATTTGTTACGTATCCTGTTGCTGTTTTTGTAACACATTTGGACGCACATACTTAGGCTTATTCTGCTCAGCCAAACACCTATCGCTGCTAATGGAATTTAATGAAACGTTGACTCAATAGCTTCTAACGCGAACTCCAATTAGGCTTCGATTGGATTTTAGATCGATTCTACAATGTCCCTATGTATTCAGTATTACGTTATAGATAGGTTATTTATACAATTTAACTGGATTTCATTAGCTTTACTTATGGGCCGGAAAGTGACATGACAACTTTTTATCCTGGAAACGCGAATGAAACCGCTGGGCAAAAGCTAATATATTGTATTTATTCTATTATTTTTTTACGATTACATTCAATTTGGTTTACCTTTATCACATTTCTATATTCATTCTGATGGTAAAGGTGCAGTACAGGTAACATACATGCATTAGAAGTGAGATTTGAGGAACTAAGTTGTGCCATTCAATAGCTTTGATGCGACGAGTGAGTGGAACGAACCGCTGTGTGTCGGGCGACCTTTTGTCTCACAACTCAGCTGCTATGACACTAATACTCACAAAAGAGTTTTTTAGTTCGTTAATGGTATTGATAAACCTGCCAATGGGTTACAAATGGGTTAAGGAGAGAAGCAGAGGACAAAAATTAGACATGTCTTCGGCATCTATTGTTCTCTTTTCAAATTTTTTTTTGATGCCCTGGAAGTTGGGGCGTCCCTTAGTATGGGACGCAACTTGTGTTGATACTCTCGCACCGTCCCACCTTCCAGAGACTGTCAAAAGGGCCGGTGGCGCGGCTGTCTGTGCCGAAAACCACAAGCGGCGCAAATATAGTAACCTTGATGGGGGCTATATTTTTGAACCGTTTGGGGTTGAGACGCTGGGGCCGTGGGGGTCAGGAGCCCATCGAATGTTTCGCGATATATCTAAGCGACTGATCGACGCTTCTCGTGACCAGAGGGCTGGTGAAAACCTCGGCCAGAGGATTAGCATCGCCATACAGCGTGGCAATGCCGCTAGCGTTCTGGGCACACTACCAACTGGCAGCGATTTAGATCAGCTTTTCTTTTTGTTCTTGTTTTTATTTCCGTTTTCAATTGTAAATATCTAGACACGTATATATTAGTTAGTTTATTATATTTTGATGAAATAAATGATTAAGAATGTAAAATATATTTTAACTTCTTTTTTACAATTGTGAAGTAGTATTCAGTTGATGCTTATCTTGACTATGTTATTCTCAGATTATAATATCTGAATATCAATATATTTAGGAAGTATTTTTTTAGTTTAATGTTGCTTATTAACAACATTCCTGTTTTTAAGGTCTCACTCGTGTTCTACTTGAACTTAATGACATTTTAACTCCACAATACAAAGCCTCGTCTTAAAATTGTATTCCAATGACATACAAAGTATTTTGATACTTTCACTATATGGAATGTGTATAGCTCCCATATCCTGAGCAGACAGTATTTCCGGTAGACCTCCCCTCACACACCCTGTATGCCTCCCTTACCTCCATGATTTCCAATGGATTTCCCGTTCATTTTTTCGCCTCTTGTCCCCATTCACGCGGAACACATTATGTATATACTTGTTATACAATTTGTTTTATAAATGTTTTCGGACCATTGGGCTTCGTAATTGGTAAATAATTAACAACATTGTAAATATGATATACTTATGATTTTTATTGGGGGTATTTACTGAGTTTGCTTGGGCGCACGAGTTCCATTACACTAGTTTTTGATGATAAATATACCTAATATTTCTCATCTGAAAACAAAGGGTTTGTAAGAGACATGTAAGTTTATAGAAATGTACGAAAAATGTTATTAAGTTACTAAAAATACGTAACGTATAACAACCTTAATGACTCTTATATTTTATACATAAATACGTACGAATAAATACAAACGACTACCTTTACTTAAAATATTGAATAAGATAGATGTAAAAATGTATAAATATGAAGGTATCCTCTACAAACATATGTGTTCTGGGATTTCATAATAAATAAACATTAAATTATATTTGTAAATATGAATCCATCTTATTTTATTTCAGCAGAAGTATATACTCGAAGAAGCGGTGAAGTGCGTGTCTGATACACATGGTTGCCGAGGCAATTATTAGAATCTTTTTCTGCTATTCCTATTATGATTACCAAACATAGTCAAAGAATAATAGTATTTTTAGTCTAATAAATAATAATAAATTTCAAATAAAAAAGAAAAGGCATGTCAAAATTATCAAGTGCTACGAAATTTCGTAGCAGCACGCTACGAGAAAAATATTGAATTGATACTTTGCTCCAGAAATGCATACTTCAGCTATTATGTAGGTAGCTATTATGTTGATTCTATTTCACAAAGTCCGTTTAGCACGGCACGTAGTTGTGTGTGTATAATATGTCTATGTCTGATATTGCAGCGCGATACGGTGTCATTGGTGACTGCACTCCCGAAGTTACGCATAGGCACTACGCATTCAATATTAATAGGAAAATAGACAGTGTGAGGTAGAATATCAGTGTACCCAAAATAAATCTAATAATATTAACAGCCAATGAAACGTTTGGCGAAGAAGACTGGAAACGGAATTTAATGGACTGGAATAATTGAAGCATCTTAGAAGTCTCTGTTCAAACGCGGGGTTATAACAGGTTAACATAGAAGAAGAATTCTTTATCATATAACATTTAAATTAATTCTTTAATAATAAACACCATTAAATAACTAGAAAATAAATAAGATATAAAATCAATATTATATACATTAACTATTTATTTATAGAATAAAAATGGTATTTATTTAAGTAATATTAGGGTAGAACAAAAGCTTCATTTCCTGACGATAAATTCTACTTGCCATCATATTATAACGAAACATCTCAAAAGCAATATCGCTCTCTCAGCCTTTGCATTTCCGCCGGAAATCGATTTCTAAGATTCCTTCCTTATATTATTATCTATAATGGAAGATTCGCGCTGAATAAGCTTCTGCTGAATATTAGAAATATAAATTGAATGGATAGGATATGCCGTCGCAGCGCATTATATGAAGTATAGACCTGATGGAGACAAGCACCTGATGTAGGTAGGAGTTTTATATGAACTCAATTAAGTTTTTTGTTGCATGAAACTACTTACCGTTTGAATTTTGTAAAAGAGATACATGCAAAATAATATATATTTTGGGATATTCTTCGCACACGGCCATCTGATCCAAAACTAAACTGATCTACAATAAATTGTAATATTTTTTTTACAATAATATTATTTGAAAGAACCTATGGATAGTTATATAAGTTTTCTCAAATCACAGAATCGTAAATAGTAAAAATAAACATCGTCTATACTTTTATATCATATTTTGAGAGCTATTCTAGTTTAAAATTTAATTTCAGCTCATTCTCGTGGTAAGCTATGTTGTTACTGGCGTCAACCAACGTTAGTTTTGTCGTGACCCGTTTTGCCTTTAGATACAATTTTGTCGTACACTATTTATTGCCACTGCCGTATGTGTAGGTACCCAACAGACTGTGCTAATATTTGAAGCCTATAACATTTAATTTCTAGCAAACATCGTTATCATATTATTAACACATTACAATTTAACGCTATTTGTAATATTACCTTTCTAATTTGCTACTGGTATGCAAACATTAATTTTCATGTTTTGCTATGGTTGCTATGCTATGGTCGTATTTTTAAATCAAAAAGCCGTTACGAAAGCTGTTGTTGGCTTGACTCCCACATTCAATATGAACATTGATTAGGTACTGTTAACAAGGAGCATAGCATATGCAAATGCTAGTTACACATGGCTGTGTAATTCAGGATTCTCATCTTATGCCCACGTCAATAATTGGAGCCGTCGTTCATGTGTTTCTTTTATTTGTGCAGTGGTGCTCTCGCCAGGGCCGCATTGTTCGTGCTCGCCCTCCACGCTCGTGCCGCCGCCCTCCCTGCCCGCCCCACCGCCCAACGTAAAACGGTTCGTATTTTTCATTGTTGCTTTAAAGCCTTATAGGTTTTGCTTTATTTATGTCCTTTATAACTCTCCGTGGAAGATAAATGCCCGACGGGCGATGTTCTGTTTTTGTCACAGTTTAATGGGTTTGCCATAACCGGGAAGAGTCAGTGATAAAATAGTCCTGATATCTATTCGAAGTAACTTCACTGATGACAGAATAAATTATTTATTGCTTTGCCTGTCGTTTTGAAGTTAATAATTTTTTAGTGTCATTATAGTCTTTTACTCAATAATTTATTTAATAATTTAATAATAGTCGTAAGTCATTTAATTATAATGAAAATATTACCATCTTTTTACCTGTGAAGTGAGGTTGAAAACTTGAATAAAATTAAAAATGCGGCAAAAAGCCTAAATGAATCAGTTAAAAGCGGGTACGACACGCATTCACGGTTCAGGGACGGTCGCATGTGTCCGGACGGCCACGCTTCTAGTAGGTATAGGTAGCTTATCTTATTTCCATAGATACTAGAAACTCGACTCGCTGCAGGATTACAGCTTTATTGATGACCGCACTGCTATATGCTTGACATATGCATGTCAAACATGGAAATTTATAAATAAAATAAAAAATAAAATTATTACATGCCAGAGGGGATTGGAACGCAGTATACTAAATATAAAGAAAATACAAAAGATAAAACACACAAAGAGATAAACAAAGATTAAAACAAAAGATGCTTTAATCCATGCTCAAAGGTTAAAATGCGAATGGGCCGGCCATGTGGCGCGGTTCAAAGACCATAGATGGCCAAAAACGGTTACGATATGGAAAGGCCCACAGAGTAAGCGCTATAAAGGAAGACCCTACACACGCTGGGAAGACGAAATAAAAAAGGTTGCTGGACCACATTGGTATTGTATAGCACAGGACCGACAGAAGTGGCAGTCTTTGGAAGAGGCCTTCACCTGAGGGGTTTCTAGGGAGAAAAAAAAAAAATGTCAAAGTTTAAATTGTATTTAGCGGGAAATAAAAGGCTTTTATTTTTATTTTATTTTATTTATTTATTACTAGCTTTCCACCCCGCGATGTCACGCGCGATCCCCTATTTTGAAACCTCCTTCTAAGATGTATGCACTTACGTTATATGTACCTGTATGTAAGACTTTGAGTTATCAGACCCAACTGCTTTGTTTGTGACAGTCAGTTTTTCCTTATTACGAATAGCTTACCGCCTCACGGTTTCACCCGCGAACCCCTATTTTACCCCCTTAGGGATGGAATTTTCAAACATCCTTTCTTATCGGATGCCTACATCATAATAGCTATCTGTATGCCAAATTTTAGCCCGATCCGTCCAGCGGTTTGAGCTGTGCGTTGATAGATCAGTCAGTCAGTCACAGAATATATTATATACAGATTATATATAGGCTTGAGTTAGATCAAAATTGTATGAAAACTGATGGTGATTAGCACACAAATCCTCAAAGGAAGCAGATCCTCAAGTGAGGATCAGCGAAGGCCAGTCCTGGAACGGCTGGAACATTAGGTTTACCAACAGATCTTCAATTTGAGGATACCCTAACCCTATACCCTATGCTATGTTTTCCTAATGATGTTTTCCTTTACCAAAATATCAATCTCACTGTAGGATACGTACTACGACCTCCATCATGTCGTTCGACGTTAATACTACTGCTTTAAAAAAATCTACAGAGTAAAACTCAACGTTCCGACCAATATCTCAGCAATAATAGTATGTACTTACGTTCTAATTTCGTAGGTCGAAAAACGCGTAAGTACACGGGTTGCACATTGGGCATTTTCTCGAGACACATACGGCGCTATGGTATGTTTCTAGTGTTTTGTTTAGATAACATTTTTAAATTCATGAGATCTTTTGAGTGGAATGTCTGATTTGAATAATTCAAAAGTAATCTAGAGGTACTGAAACAGCCTTGAATACAAAATGATTTATTTGGATAAAGATTCATACCAAGATACGAATAACTATAATAGTTGGACATATTAAGGTATCGCGAATCTTTTAGTAGATATTGATATGTTCTCTAAAACTGTAATACATTATTTTGTTCTTATCCATAGTTTTTGGAGCGCACGCATGTATGATATTTTATAGGTAATTTTTCGAGTTTTCGTAGGGAACCCTAATATAACTTAATAAAAAATATAGCCTATGTTAGTTTTTGATTTTATTAATTACAAACAAAAATATTTTTTTTCGCTTTATAAAATTTGTGTAGACGTATATTAATACACGCACAATTTCCAACTATATTATATTCTACTACGAATACTTCGGAATCGATCGAAAGAGCTTTGAGAAAAACGTAGAGCACGTCGCTGCCTAAGAAAGTTTCGAACCTTATAAGTTAGATTGGTTATATCTATCTAATCTTCGGTCCGCCATGGGATTAGCTTATATTGACAAAAATACATAGTAGAGTGGCACCATTTGCTGTGAGTTTATTTTACTTTATGGACTTAGGTATGTTTGGTTACCGAAAGGCCTAGATCTAGTGTATAAAAAAAAGTTTATACAACTTTTGTTTAGTGTGAGGTACTTACTTCGCTTACCCAGTTAAATGCCTATTCGCAGTACTATATATAAAAATATTTCGCCATTATGTGACTTAATTAACCTCGAAACAGTTGGTAGTATTCCACAACAGGATACATTTTGAATTGTAATTGAATTCAATGTCAAGTGAAAACTAACAGGACATGGCTTTTGAAGTATCTAGTTAGTGCGCCAGGATTGTGGTACTGGAAACTGTCAATACTGTGGTCTAGAATACTTCATCACAGTAGTTCATGACTACGTAATTTTTATTTTATTATTTTTTACTTAAAAGTACATTGATGATTGATTGATTTATGCTTTTATAATCTACTTCAATATAGTTTTAGGATATCAAATGATATAATTTGTTTTCATTTGCAAGTTAACGAATTACAATTACTAATTTGCTATTAGTAGCGGTACTAATAGCAAATTAGTAATTATAATTCCAAAGAAAATAATCATCTAAGAAGTTATTCTTAGATGATTATTTTCTTAATATTTATGTTAATAAATATTAAATTAAAAAAACATCTGTTGCAGTTATTGAAGTAGGTATCGTTTTTATTTTTAGGAATTCATTTTGATATTCACTCATTTCGCCGAGGAATTTAAATTATATTTTACTATTTGTTTAGGCGCCGAAAGTAAAGGGCCATGTTTAGGTTTACATGGCGTTAAGTTGCATATTGCATAGCCTGATTGACTATGGGCATTCATTTCAACGATTAATGGAACGCTCAACTGTCGATATTGTCACACATGACGTTTGGCTTGATAGCTTGCATATTGTTCCACCATTTTTATGCAGTAGAGTTGACACTAATCCGTGAGCTCAGTTGAACTCCTGTATTTAGTGAGACATAGTTATCATATTTAGTAGTCATCGACCATAATCTCACTAATATAAGTGATGTATGAAGCAAGTACACAAAGCCTAGAAGAGAAATGGCTTTCAGAACATTCCTGTGTACTATGTGGGTATACGGTGTGTGTGCGTGTGTGTGTGTGTGCACTGTATGTAATCAGAGACAATTCAATACAACTATTAAAACAACATAATAAAAATAGTTTTCAACTTTTACTGCAATAAATTTCACTTACTAGACGACTTACCTATATAAGTATATAAAATGCAAAGTAAGTATGTACATATGTACGTATATGGAGTTCCAATCGCACGTTTACGCAGCTGCGTACATAATTATGTATACGGCACGGTACGGTGCGGCCGATGATAAATTGGAATAAGTTGGCCATTATTTTTGTGCGTCCATCTATCATCGCCATCTTTCCGATACAAAAACCTATTTTCAGTTAACTAAGCAATTTTTAAACGAGAAACTTGCTGGCGTGATTAATTTGCTTTTTAAAAAATATCATGTTGAAAGTTCAATATAATATTTTTTTTCCTATGTTATGATGATGTGGCCTGGTGGTAAGCACACAAAGCCTAGAAGCTCTAGAGGCTCTCAAGTGCAGCTGCCGGAACACACCGGTATGTGTTTGGCTATTCATTTTAGTTTTATTTATTTATTAAGGGAAACAAAGAGCTTATAAATAATACAATTATAGCTTATACATAAAGATAATACATAAGCCAAAACAGTTTCCACAAATATATACTAACATTTACGCAGATAACGAAAAAGAACGGTTCAACAAACTTTTGAGGGTGGTAGCCAGACATGCAGCTATAGTATACTACAAAGTACCTACCTTACCACCGTGCTATGGTATCTTCACGATGTTTGTCTTCAAGCTCAAGCTCATTGTAATATTCCAATCCACAACCTTTGTCACGGCATTCAAGGTTACTACACTGTGCTCCCATCGCCATAAACTTATCTTGTTTAAAAGCTTTTAGTATAAAATTAAATAACCTTAGAGTTTAATTGTTAGCATGGTTATGTACATTTAGTAGTATAATGGGTCTGGTTGTGAACGGATATTTATCTAAATGTTTAACTAATTTCGACGTTTTGAACAAATTACTTAGACCGTGGTCACACACACTTAGAATTACTTACTAAGAAGAAAGTCTAATAACAATGTACAAACGTAAGAATACATATATATGTGCTAGTATAGAAATAAATAGGTGTACAAATATATATATATATATATATTATGTACTTAAAGAAAATGGTAATAGGTTGTATAAATGACAGCTTGATTCGCCATTTTCGATAATCCATAGTAACGGGGAGATAATATGTGTAGTACAATATTTGTCCAAGAAGATTTCAAACAAAAACATATAAATATTCTACATAGGAGCACTTTTAGACCTAAAGGCTAGGGTAGAACTCAATCCATTAATATAAATTTTCTCTGCGCTAAAATACGAGGTAACGTGGGCGGAAACGAAGTCAAAGGTTAAAAATAAATGGGATTCTGGGAAAACAGCAATCTTGTTTACTTTTTCTATTTTTTACTTAAAAGTGATAATGGAATCTATCTTCTGGACTATGAGCCGCTCAAAGTGAAAAGCTAATCACTTTTATTTATTTTTGTTTGTTTCATCCACAGATAATTATTTCATCATCATCACAATTGAATTACTGAAACATCCTTATCACCTTCCAATGATCAAATATTTGATAACACCTAAGGATTGGATGTATGGGTATAGGTACATAGCTAGATAAATCTATGTATCTGAATTTTATTTTTATATCACTTCTATTATGCAGTATCGGAAGATGTATGAACCCCTAGTTGATGAAGTCGGGATAAATATCGTTTGAAACGCGAGTGAAACAACCGGAAAAGCTATTTATTTGTAAACAAGGACATTTTTTAGTTACATAATGTACGGGACATTGCATTAGCTCGAACCAATTCGTGTGTCGATTAATCAGTGTGTGATAAATTACTGCGTCGACGCCATTACATATTCTGATATTCCATGGTTTCCCATCTGCATCATCAATCATGGCTGTCGATACGTTTGACGGCCCGTGCCCTATGAACAATATACTCGCTATTTGGCGGAGTTAAGAGCAGCCTGCATTTCCACTATTAATTATTATAGTGCTTACACATCTTTAGGCTTGAAAATGGAACGAGACAGATCATTATTTTTAAAGTTAGTTTTGATTTTGTAGCATTTCAGTGTTACAATAATAATTGTTTATAAAGGTGTTCACACAAATTTCATACACTTTGGCAAATCTTCATGCGATATAACGTTATATAACTACTGTGTGGTAGTACCTTTACTAAGTTGATAAAATTGCGTTTAAAAAAAAAGGTTTAATTTAGGTTAATATTAAGTATCATTATTGTAAGCATAATAAATAATATTAACGAAGTAGAGCAGGTATATTTTGAATCACTGAACACAGGTTTTTATATTGGTACGAAGGAAATTATTTTTGTAATAAGGCATTGACCTTTGATAAATTGACTTTATTCGTTATTGTATGAAATCTCACGTTCACATTGTAATTTAATGATCCCAATTTATATTGACGTGATATCAAATTAGATAAATCTTTTTTCTAATATAAAAATCTAAATAGTATGGTTAGCCCCAAAAAAAAAACATTATTTTAGTACCCTGTCACACATACCTATTAATCAATAATTCACTGTTACACATGCAGTGTGTCAATAGATTATTATGAAAGGTTAGTGAAGTGATCTTCTACTTTTGGGACTGACAGTACCTACTTTAGAATATATTATATATTTATATAATAGATTCCTTTGAGGTTTAAAAAGCTAATAACGTAATTTGCTTTTTATTGTATCATCATACGTTAGCTATAAAAGCTCTTTTATAACGTTTAATATATGTCAGAAATAGCCAACATATTAAAAGCATCTTTCAGTCGCTAGATTCTTTCGCTATTAGTTCTACATGTCAGTAATTACCTCTAGTCTGTTCCGTACTGAAGTTAGGTCGTATCTACTAGCAAAGTTTCCGCTTCAGAAAGTGATGAGAACGCCACATCTCGCTCGTATTTTGTATGCCTTTATATGTATTTTATGCTAATCGCCTTCCCTGTATGTAAAAAATTGATCTTCATTAGAAAGAGAGTGAGGATTTACGAAAATTTTATTTTTGACGATTGATAAAGATCACTTTGTTTATATGCTTCTTTCAAAATAGAAAACAATCCCTATTTATTTTATAATACTACTTCGTGGATAATACCAACGTAGTACGTGATCGATACGTTTATCCGGTTCTCTTAAACACAATAAGGAAATAAGCGACGATAGCAGCAAGCGATATGTACCCAACTAAAAGGGTGGTTCCAACGTGCAAAGTAACAATGTGTTTTTTTATGGGACGAGCGGTAACTTACACCGTGAAGTGACTCGAGTGTCACGAGGAGTGGGAGCCAGTACGTTCATTGTCTGAGGTGCCAATGTATTGTATTCAGAAAGCACACTTCCCTATATTTATAGCTTGAAGTTAAAGGATGTAGTATGTAAAAAAGCCTGCTATAGGTATAAGTTATGGCCGTTAAGTGTTAGGTTGTTTTTCACTCCGCTACGTTTTATGTGTGTAAGAACAAAGTTATGATTTACGCTTCCATTATTAAATATTTTTGATGAAAGTTATTTTGAGACGCTCATAGTTCTGTGGTAGAAACGTCGAATGCTCTGACAATAGTTGTGGTACAATGTGCTTGTTTGAGCTTTCGATAGAAGAATAATTTAAAGAGGAAACCATCGCACGGTGGTAGGGTACATTGTAGTAACTACCCACCGGTGTGGCTGCCACCCTCGAGTTGAAAACCTGTGGCCAAGCATACGTATGGTATAGATACCATTGTGTTCCGGTAGCTGCACTTGACAGCTAGCACCCTCCTAGGCTTTGTGCGGTGTCAACCTTTTGGCCAAGTCTATCTTTAGTAATCTTTCAACTGTTCTGTGAGTAAAATAGTCTATAGTCTAAAAACTGAAAATTGAATATTAGCTTAATTTCACTCATAATTTTATATCATTCCATACTTTGGCAGTGGCTGATTATTCTCACATTTTTTTAATAATTGCCATTATGTTTAAAAAAACTTAATTATGTAATATGTTGTATACATAATAGTATATCAGTTATCTGGCTTTCATAGCACAAGGTTAGTTTGGGGTCTGATGGCCGTGTGTGAGGAACAATGTCCCAGATAAGAATATATTTATTTATTTATATTTACCACAAAAATATAAAAATACAATTTATATTATTAATATATTTTAAAAAAAATCTATTGAACTCAAAACGGTATCATCATAGTAGATCATAATCAAAACTAAAACAACCTATTAGCAACAAAGTCTACCAAAAACATTAAATAATCCAATTATGCCATGATAACAAACCCCTTCAACTCTACAAAATAGCAAATACCTTTTTCTCATTCCAAGAATGACATGTTATTATTTTCCACAGATGTCGGAAAGCAGCGAACGGGTTAAGGGTTTCCATTCACGAGAGTGAAGGTAATGGTGAGTTGTAATGACTTATGTTAATATATATTCTTATTTGAATAAAACAAGTTACTTACCTATAATGTAAAAACGAAGTAAAATTACATACTCACACACTTTTCTTTGTTGTTTTACCATTATAGTCACGTTACAATACCATTTTTTTTCCAATGTATAGGACGATTGAATAAAAAATATTGTTTTTGCTATGTGGAACTTAAATAAAAAATTGTGAGTGGTTTCATACATCATAAATTCATTAATTAAAAAATAAATATATTTAATAATAATTATGAGCAAAGCAAAATGAATTAAAAGATATTAACTTTCATTGAAATAATACAGTATAATTACAATAATACGTCGTCGTAGGTAGGTATTGATATACAATATTTACCTCAGACCTCGTCTCAACAAAACCTATTTCAAATTGACAGCTGACAGAAAAACGCGGGTGAATTAGTGAAAAAGCAATTTGGTCGTGTAAATTGCGAATTCGCAATTGTCGGAGAAACGTTGTAGTGAAGCACCGAGTGGGTGCTTACGCAACAACATGGAAATTAAAGAGCGTTTTATTTGAATCGTATTGGTTGGGAAACGTATCTCATTATGTGCGATCGAAATAAATTGGAACAGACTATTTGTCGAACACTTGGTTGCGAACGTTCCCTATCCGTTTCAATTCAATTTGTCCCAAATTTAATTGCAAATCGAAATGGGTGCGAGAAACGAAAGCCGCTTGTGATGATTATCCTCTGGTTTTGCGTTGATAAAAAGATAATTACATAATTGCATTTGTGATAATTTCATTTCATTTCATTTCATAATACAAAGAAAAGATAAAGGTCCTGGAAATACTTATCTCTTCAAATCAATCAAAATGAAAACCAAAACTAAATCGAAATTTATTCTCTTGTACACCATTTCATGACTTTATATTTATCAGTAAAATATTACGTGTCAACCTATCTAACTTCTTTTGAAATTTACGTCACATGAATTGTAAGAGTTAGTGACAACAACTGTCAAGAGGTGACGAGGGTGCAGCCACCGCACACGGCAGTATTGGAAACCGAAGTGTCATTCCATCGGATAATAGGTCAAAGTTGAACGTCACTTTCACTGGAAATATTGCTGCCAAGTCCACTTTTTAAGGTCCATAGATAAACAACTCATAAGTATATAGTTTTGTATAACTGTCACAACCATTTCACTCTGATATTATAGACAAGTGATATAAAAATTTAATGTATAATGACTACAAAGTAATCTAAGGAACATATTTTTGAGGATAGATATTATATCTCTTTCATCAGTTCTTTTTAATTTTCATACTAGCTGTCCCCCGCGGTGTCACCCGCGTTTTCGAGAAAAAAGTAGCCCATGACCTTTTCCATACCATAGGCTATCTGCGTACCAAATTTCATCGCGATCAGTTTAGCGGTTTATGCGTGAAAGTGAAACAAACAAACTAGACCTAGGTTTACTGTACCATATTGCACTGCAGGAACCTACTCGCACTTGCATGGTTTTTTTAAATAAAAGATGTTAAATTACATAGTTATGCATGTATTATTAATTGTATATACTTCACACAGATAAATGGAAGAAAGGTGGTAATGACCCGTGGCCTCAGTTACATGACTACCGAAAACTTTACTCACTCTGTTTATATTATGAGGGAACACGAGACACGACCGAGGAAGACCGTATTTTAAACAAGTATGGAAGCTCTTAGTAAATTATGTTTTATATATATATATATTATTTCTTAATATTTCTTAAACTCTGATAAGTTAGTGAGTGAGTTTAAGAAATATTGAGAAATAAATAACTACTTACCTACATATTTACTTTTATTGCATCAGACCAATGAACCGTTTAAATGAGAGTGTTTTAACTTTAATTAATCAAACTATAAGTAATAGCTCAGATTCTTAATAATTTGTTAGAAAGTAAATAAATAAAAATATTTCACAGATCAAGTTCCACAGCTAGCGTCAGGAAAAATATATCAGCAGGAGACACTCACGGTATAGGTAAGTTAACATCTTGACACAAATTTTGTTTAAATATCGCTATATTATCATCATCACACCGCCTCAGCCAGGGACGCAAATTCTAAGAGCGAAAACATCTATAAGTTAAGTTTCGAATTATTCCTTAAAAGTGAAAACAGTGATCGGTAGGAATCTGAAACTATTTTTATTGTTATCAGAAAAATGATTCAGTACATATGTCAGCAAAATAAATCAATCGTGACAATACTCATAGAATCTACACAAAGGCACGTCTCCCGCTGTTTTGTAGACGAAGCTTTTGTAACATACTAAGCATCTCCTACGTCGGCAGCTTTATAATATGACCGCTACTACAATACGATAAATTACCGGCCTAATTCGATCCATTGCTCCCTAATGTAGGTTCATAAAACATCTTGTTTGTGCGACATCAAGTACAATAGACAGGCAACCTCGACCCGCCCGTGGCATTAGCAGGATCCCCGCAATTTCGCCCTACTTTGTCTCCATTGCGCGCTGTCTCTCCGGTCACAGAGCTCTGAGAACAAATGAGAGATGAAAACAGAAGCGGACGCGTTTCGTTTTTCATTGTTTTCGTGAAGCTGCGCGGCTGCCGTTATCATTAGTTACTCGACATGGAATAACCGACACCGACAATTAGGGCGGTGAAAAGTCAGTGATTGGCATTCTCATTCTCATCCTCAGAACATCCTCGCTATGTTTCAAATATTGAACTCTCAACTTGGTCCTACTAGCACGGGTATTTTACATTTTCAAACACTAAATACTAAAACATATGAGAAATTCTCAGTACTACCTAAATATTTTTATTGCTCCAGTTTAATCTTGTTTTGCCTCCATAACCTCCTCTACGTGCGTATTGCGAAATAAACGAAAATATAAAAGGTTAAACAATTTTCTCACGTAGCACACTAAAGGAAAATCTCAAACAGCAGCATTCCGGTTTTGTCTGTTTATGAGTTTCCCTAGTTTTCAAAGGGAGAGATATTGCGCTCTGTGCTCGTATTTGAGGAACAAGAGTGTAATTCCCGGGGGTTTTGTCTTGCGGCAACACATCCTACAAATGAAAAGATGCCGACATACAAAGCGGACTGCTGCATTTTTAAATACCCCCGTGGTCGGTCCATTCGCAGCAAAAACTCATGTAGGTTTGCCAACTAATGGACTTTTTAAACGAGTTTCGCTGCTTTTGTCCGAATGTAGTAGCTACCTACGTTAAATCGGAAGCTGGATCCCGCGCCAAGTATTCCGATCACGCGAGACTACTTACACAGTGTTGCTCGGGGCGTAGATTCAGTTACGATTAGTTTTAATTTCGCTCTCGGGACACTGAAACTATTTTGTGCCCGACATCGAGCCGCGTTGTTCTCTTGTGAGATTTATTGCGAAAGTTTCTCACTCGCAGTAAAATGTTTAATATATTGTAGGTACTTATTGCACTCCCATAAGGAAATCGATGATTCATAATTTGCAACATGACAGATGTAATAGATTTAAGATACACGGCAGAATATTCGCCAAGGTTGGAAAAGAAAATTGCGATTTTCGTTATGGTGGTAAATACGTATACATATTTGTTATTAACGTTACACATTGTATGTTAACTTATAGCTGTTATGCTACGTAAAAAAATATTAAAAAACGATTTCTCTTTAAATAAATACGGTAACAAAAGCTTGTATATTCAGGAACTGTAGTGGCATAGCAATGTTTTCCACAACGGATTCGCAAAGCTTTGAGGGGATGAGACATTGCGATTCATTCTCGCATTTAAAAGCAAGACTGTAATTTCACAGGCCTTTGTCTCGGCCGCGCGCGGGACGGCGGCAGCTTGTAGGAAAATATGCGCATTCAAAATGGATTTTTATCGCTTTTCAAGTGGTAGGCTTTAGCTGCGTAGACTCTTTGGAATACTTTAACTGGCTATTTTAATTTATGATTCAGTTGTCTCCACTTGTCCTTAATTTATCCATGCGGCCATAGTATTATGATCATCATCATCATCTCAAATCGAAAATACATAGTGACAAATATTCGCTTGAACTCTTTACTCCCATACTATTGTCTCATCTTACCCAAATTTATATTTCACAGAGCGTGTAGAAGCTGTCACATAAATTAACTAAGGTCATTCCTCTACGTAGACCAGAACCAGGTTCCGACTCGTGGAACCGAAATCCTCACCTGTTTGCTTAGGACTTAAATCCCTTTACAATTCATGCATGGTAGCTTTGTTTCTGGCTACATTAAACAAAACGTGTTAGAATAGACATTTATAATAATATTACACTTATTGATAAGTAGCGTACAAATGATAATCGCTACTAATTGGACGGCGTCATATACGGCCGGGTTGAGTTTTATTTCGCGATATAAATAGTTTATGCAACGTGTGGCCTTATTCAGATGCAGCGCATGACTAGGTCACTGTACTCTTGGTAAGTTCACAGTATTGATTTTATTGCGCACGCCCGAAAATATAAATGGAATCTGCTGCCGTAGGGAAGTGGACATTGATTTGATACCCATGAATAGGTACACATACACACGTGCTATCAACTATACATTTCTATTCTAATACTACACTCTGGTTACTAGAACGATACTGTATGAAATTGTACACTCTGTATACATCAAAGCATCAGTTCGAAGGATAATAGTAATATTAATACTGTATGCTAGCCGTAAACAGCATTAACTTAATGAAATGGCAATGTAAGTAAACATGACCATGTTTGACGATTTAAATGAAATTGATTCTCAATTCAATGATAAGTTTGATAATGGGTGTA
Source organism: Tetheella fluctuosa (assembly GCA_951216915.1). Taxonomy (NCBI): domain Eukaryota; kingdom Metazoa; phylum Arthropoda; class Insecta; order Lepidoptera; family Drepanidae; genus Tetheella; species Tetheella fluctuosa. The sequence continues at coordinate 5,073,198 of OX578231.1, read as the reverse complement.
TTCTCTATCAGTTTTATTAATATATTGTATCTTCCCCTCAGACTTCGTCGAGTTATTAAAGAAGAAGAAAGAATTCCAGTGCAAAACTTTCTTGAAGTGCAAACTCATCCAATCAAAACGAAAGTAAGTTAATCTCAAGTACTCATCCAGTTGCAATATTGTATCATCACTGCACATAAAACCACGTCATGTTACTATGTTTTGTTTTCCGACGGTTCTTAGTACTTCCGTACTTAGTTACGGTACTTAGTTCATCCTTCCGCTATGACTATTCTCTCAAGAAAACTCGTAGAAGAATGTAACATAGAAAGTTCAAGGCCAGCGTGCCAGAGAATTTTGAACCGAAACGTCAAAGTTTTAGATTACAAAATATTGTGTAGCGTGAGTATCGTCGCGACTCGTTACGTAATTATTAGACGCTCGACGCCGCCATGGGCCGACGACCCCGGCTCGACTTTGACCCACTTCTTAACTCTAATTTTCGCGTCTCACCCCGTAGACAACTCCATCTACATACCTATAACTTTGTATAGCCACCTAACTTTTGTCAACTACGAAACATTCGCGAAGTATCGTTGACGTGCTCGGTTGTATATAAACTTGTATGTTTGATTTACTCATTGGAAATTTTTATTTACAATATATTAGACCTCTATATTATTGAAGGGTTCGCAAAATATTTAAATATTATATAGCGCAAGATACTCTGGTAGACATATCTGAACAACATCGCCCTCCACTAAAAGTTTATCCTCAATGTAATGTTTTCTTTCCATTACCTATGATTTGGAGCGTTTTCGAGAAGGGCTGAATAAAACAACATAATGTGGTCGAGGGAAAAGGTCCTGTTTTCATATTTTCGTATGTTACCCTTACACATAAACGTTTTCTACTTTATATCACAAATAAGTAATAGTTCAGTAGCTTCGACGTTCATAAGTGCCCTTCTAGGGCCTAAACTGAATAAATGGCTTTGACTTTGAAGTATTAAAATATATGTGTGACTATAAGAAAAATATGCGCTTATGAATTATCCACAAAATATATCTATAATCAGAAAGTACATTAAATATAAATGAAGCAGTATAGTTATTATACAGAGTGTCCAGTAAATAGCACGACATACTGCAGGGGGTGATAGCTTAGGTCAATACCTACCAAAACAACACAATATATGTTCAGCAAAATCTTACGGATTTACAGTTTTACAAAATTGAAAATTGGTCTGTAAAAATTAAAAAAAAAGTACTATTTCTTGAAAACATTCTTGTTTTTGACAGAAAAAAGACTTATCAATGAGTAAAGTAACTATTCACAAATAATTTGATGTAAAAAAAAATACTAGAAAAGGAATTTTTCAACATATATTGTGTTGTTTTGGTAGGTATTGACCCAAGCTATGACCTCCTGCAGTATGTCGTGTTATTTACTGGACACCCTGTATATATATATTAACAATAAATAAAATATTTATATAACTACCTTAACATATACTTACTGAAATAAAATCAAAAACTACCTACTTATAAGTAAAAAAATTGCCCCAAATCGCAGCCGAGCGGAAGTGTGCCAAAAAGGCTGGCGGCATTGCCACGCTGAATGGCAATACCAATTCTTTGGGCAAAATATAAGCCAGCCTTCTTCTCACGGGAAGCCTCAATAAGTTAATGAGAAACCTCTTTAAACAAGCAATGAGCCTCCGGTCCCCAAGGCTCCAGATTTTCAACCCCAAACGCCGAAAATATGTTAGACTAGCATACTTGCGACGCTTGAGGCACTCTTGTTGTGCAGCAGCAGTGCCGGCAGCTGCAGACGTGTCTGGAAGGTGGGATGGTGCGAGGGTGTCGACGCAAGTGGCGTCCCCCACCAATTAACAATAGTAAACCTTGTTATTAATATTAACACTTCTCAAGAGTGAATGCGGACTTGGACAAAGAGACTCTTACATTATTAATTCTTAGGAATAATATCGCAATAAAAGTTTTGTCATAACTAAGGCGTCGCCGTCAATGTCGGATCCTTTAACTTTGTGATATTCAAATGTTCGAAAGGAAAGTTGGCTTACTTAACTTGTTATCAACAACTTATTAACAGAACTGTATTCGTTAAATTGAAGCTAAGTAAAGCGAAAACTGTTATACAATAAGTAATATGTATTTAATTTTGCTTTTGAAATTGTATTTAGGTATTGCAATTCGTTAGTCCGCCCATTCTTTGTGCTTTTATGTCCAATAAAACAATTTTATTATCTACAAAATGGACATTTGAATTTAATTTTGCAGCGTCCCTAGCGTACTCGATTTCAGGTAGCTACAAAATAAATTTTGTTCTGCGTCATACTATTGCAACGCTAAAATAAAATGAAACATTTTATTTTACATTCACGATATTATTAAAATAACGATTAGCATAAAAAACCTATGGATATATAGTTAGGCATGCGTAAAATTATGTAATGTTCTACTAGTTTCTGCCCCGCGCTTTTATCAGCGTTCACGTGGAAACTACTGTTTTTTTTTTGAGAAATAAGTATTCTTTTTTATGATATGTGGATTCCAAAATAAGTAAGTTAATGAGACATTGCCGGGAAAATCTTACAACATTATGTCCACGTGCCTATACTAAGTTAAATTAGTCAATTATATATCATATTATTACATTTCAAATTTAAATAAAATACTTATTACGCATAGCGTACATCGTTTAAGTTCCGTAGACTACTACAAATATTTTTTTCATGGAAAAAAACTGGTATGTTCATATGTATGTGAGCAATTAGTAAAGGTCTGGCGTAAAAGGCGAGCTCGAGGAAAATAATTTCAGTTCGTTATTCAGCCCCCTGTGGGTGTAATTGGTAAGCTCTTGTGTCCCACCCCGGCACGGTTGCGACGTGCTTGTACATCAAACAAAACGGCCCAAATTACAGCCTTTTAATTTTGTACAATTAATAAATTGAATGGTTTTCTTTGTCAGCGGAATGGCGCGGCGGCAGCAGTTAGGGGTTTCGTTTATATTGCTTTCTACGAGTATGTGTGTACGGGTGATGTTGATAATGAACTTATGGTCATTATTACTGTGCCTGCATCAATTATTGGTGTCATCATCTGTTTTAATTAGATATAAATTCACTTACTTACTTACTTGTTTGGTTTTCATTTAAAAATAGATAAAAAATAAAAAATCTCCAACTGGTTACATTTTCTCAAAAATAAATTCAGACTCATAACAAATAATAATAATATGGCTGAAATTTTGTGTGCAAAAACGAAACAATCACAAACGACATACAAAATATCACTGAGACAAAAATCCAACAACCAAATAGAACCTTCGTAGCTGTAGACTCTTACCCATAAACGTTTTTCAGGTAGGTATACCAAACTCATATTCCTTTAATTCGGGTACCGTTCGTACCTAGAAAAACAATGTAAGTATTGAATAATTTAACATGGCCTATGTCGAGTGCTACAACCTTAGGTCTAACGATCCGTATAACAGTTTCAACTGGTGCCTCGTGTCACGTATCCTTTAACATAATACATAAAGTACCTAACCCTTTTTCATTAATTTTGCAGGTACAATCATAGTATTCAGTTTCAATACGGTAACTCAAGTGCGAAGTTGGAGTGTAATGAATTTACAAAAACTCTACATGAAATTCATCGGAATCATGGTAAGTACTTATGTTTTTGATTCATTTATTTTGTTGTTTGTTTAATGAAAAGTCTAGATGGATACTGAGTTTGAGATGTTTTTGTTTTGGTTCAACATAAATTAGTTGGCTCAATTGTAAAAAATCTTTGATATATAATAGGTACCTATATAAAATCTAACATAATTACCTGAGGTTCTTTTAAGGCGTGAATGTGTAAATAAAATATCTAGGAATATTTCATTTATTTTGCTATTTAATCACCTCAACGGCGCAAGGCTGCGCGTTTCCGTGTTTTTTTTATTTCCTTGAGTTAGATATTTTTTTCTCGGTTCCTTAGATTTTACTTTTGACCTATATATCTTAAAAAGATGCTAATAATGTTAGACCTTATTTATTATATACAACAGATTTTATAAGTCACGATATATATTATCTTGTTCTTTTATAGAATTCCTTTTTAAGTTTATAACATTTTCTGTAATTAATTGTTTTTACATTTTGTTCGTTCCCGCACATCATTAAATAATAAAAAATGTAATGTCATGCTGTTTATTGCCTTTATTGTTTTTACTTTATATCATTTTCAAGAAGCGCTCATGGTGTAGATTGATTAGCCGTTCTTAACCGATCGGCAAAGTTAAGCAACGTCCAGTCAGGGCGGTACCTGGATGGGTGACCGCCTAGTGGTATAATCATCTTGAGTGTTTCCGTGCTTCAGAAGGCACGTAAAACCGTTGGTCCCGGTTATCACTTAATTGTGATAGTCGTTTTAATCTAGTTGGACCAATCCGCAATGGGCACGCGAGGAGTATTTGCCCATTCCCCTTTCTTATTCGTGAAAGGAGGCCTGTGCTCAGTGTAATTACCTATTATTAATTATCATGTCATGTTGTATTTACATTATTTTTATTTACTTTAAGATGTGTATAATTCGTTGGCATATCTAATAAATAAATAACTAAAATGGCTGGTAGCGTATTTCTAACGGCTAAAGTGTGAACCAACAAATTTTCTATTCTCGTACAGTGGCTTGGGGCTCACAAAAAGAAAGTAAAACAACAAAGGAACACCTTAAAAATTTATGTTTCCTATAAAATGTAGGATATGTACATACTGCGTACGAGTATAATAGATCACACGAAAGGCTTGGTCGCGTGAGATAAATGTATTCACATCCTCACACAAAGGAACTTATTTACTTTTATGAAATCCAGCAACACCTATAGGCTCATTTTGAAATATAACCTATTTTCTAATAAAGGAAACCGTAGAAGATGGATGAAAATGTTTAATTTTAGTTTCACGCGGTGAATCTATTTGGGACACGCAAACACAAACTCAAAACTTATGAACTCTACAATTTACCCTACCACCGGTTCGGAATACACTTGGACAGAGACGACTCCCGCAAATAAATCAGAAACTTTACAGTACCTTTTCTTACATAGTCTATATTAACTTATTTTTTTAAATCTATTTGGCTAGTTTGTTTGTTTGTTTGTCTTTGTGTAAATGTGTAGGTTCATTGCCGCATGACTCCTTTACTTTACTGAGGCGAGTTTCTAGTACAACAAATTTGGGCGCATTTCTAGTGTTCAAGCTATGAGTGTCGGTGTTCTTAGGAAAGTTTTTTATATTTTTATGAACATTAATAATATTTTCACAAAACGCTATACGGCATATTTTGCATTGGTATTAACTATTCTGTCAACTACATTAGTTTAATTAAAATACTATTTAACTGATGATCCATATACTCCATGAGATGTATTACTTCCAATATATCAATTTTATTAAGACAAAAATATTTCTGTTCAATAATGCCCTTTGCAGATAAAAAAATCTTAATTTAAAGTTTAACTAAAGTTCATAAAATACTGGGTGGACATTAAAAACTATTATAAAAGGTGGTTCAAGACTCGGTGTGGAAATATAGCGTTAGCTTCATAATAAGACAGGCCATAAATATAAGGTTAGCCTCGGGAGTTGCCGGCGACCGGGGTATTACCGACTCCCCCGCAAACTAGGACCCGTAGATGATAACAGTTAGATAAGATGAAGTGTAGATGCTAGTGCATTCCTTTGTTGTTATTTTATAAACTTATTGCCACTTTGAAATGAAAATAAAAATATAGTATTAATAAAAAATATAGCCAAGAATATAAACAGCAGCAACGTAGGACATGGATAAGACCTTGGGGCTTAACGCCGGCAAATAATTTATCATTTCTCAAAGAACCTACAATTCATCTCGAATGATAAAACATTTATTTTGCAAAGGCTTTCAGGCTTCTTACAAGAATACCTGTACAAAGTGGGCAAACGTATCCAGTTTCATAAATAAATGTATTAGCAATATAGAACCTTGCGCAATAATATCGTGAGGTTGTAGACATGTTTAAAATTGTCTTAATCCTAATGCGTCTTCGTTACACTGTACCGGGATTTCGTAAACCTTTGATAAATTAATCAATCTGCTATTCGGAAATAAAAATATTTTTATGTCTAATTAAGTATGTTTACTTACCATTACAATATTATCCACTTATATAGCACTTCTCAGGTTGTGGTTAAATTAAAGCTCACGAAAACAAACTAAATAAATTGACATAACATTTACATCACAGGTAGATTGTCTGTCTTCCTCTCCATCATAATATCTGAAAAAGTATAATGAATAGACTTCATAAGACGAAGTAGGTACATTCCTATAAAATATTATTTTACCCGCAGATGGCTGAAATGGTTTCCCTCTAGCCACCAAGAAACAAATATATTGCGATTTGCTCCTTCATTTTCTCGCAAGGTATTTTATTGCTTTGGGGTCTCTCATAAATTCCGTACTCACTCAGAGAGAAAAATAAGGCCTAACCGAGGGCTCAAAATAAATTGGTGGGAAAATATCTTATTAGTTTATTCTTATCACATAAGCTCAGGGCCATTTTAACTAGCTACATGGGAACAAATTGTCTGGGTCTAGGATTTGTAGGTGTGCTTACATTACGCGATTATATTTGTGGTAGATAACATTGAAACTATTTTTTTTTTGCTTTTTGTATTTTTTCTTTTTTAGTTCCTGAACCTCCGAGAAAGTCGCAAGGAAGGGGCATAACTAGTGACGTCACTTTTTCGATACGTTCCCTTTTCCGCCAGTCATCTACTACCGCAAGCTGCGTAAAGGAAGTCTCGTTCCAAAAATATGTAGTGAAAAAGTCATGGCTTACGAATTTACTTCAATGAAATGTCTTCAACCATCCCAGCTAGCTTTAAAACATTTCAATAGCTAATCAAGCTATACACATGTAACTATTCAACATTCAGAAATATAAGCAATCACATTGCCATCAGGTTGGGCGTCAGGGAGGAGTGGGATGTGGGAACAAAATTAGACCGAGTGTAGGTTCAATTAAAAACAAAACGTCCGCATCAGGTTTAAAAATAGGTCTAGAGTCTAGACCACAGAAATGGATCAAGACTTGACTTAACAATTTTATACTAGACGTAATAAATAAAACCACGGATATTTTCTAAATATCGCAAAGAGTTTGACCACAAATTGCGTGATAAGTCTGTATGTGAACTTAATGGCTTGTAGATTGATCTATTAGAAGAAGGTTAGTTTAACTATCAAAAAGGAAAAAATATGTATCTACTAACTTTATTAATAGAAAGTCTGAATAAATAACTTATTTCCTACTTAATAATAAGTGAATATTATAAGCATTGATTATATTCATTTTGTAAACGGTATTAGAATTTCCCACCAACCACTGAGAGAAATTTACATCAGACAGTGATTGTTTTAATTAATTAAAACCCAATTGTTAGACAAAGTTTTCCTACCCCAGACACGTACCTATTGCGGACACCAGCTCCGAGCTTTTATTACAAATTGATGCAGTAGCAGTAAAATGTAAAGTCATTGGGCGCGCGGTCATTTATTACACAGTATCCAATATACGACTATATTGATCCTAGAAACATAAAATAGGATTGATCGCGTAAAATTAATGCTTCAGGAAGAGACATAAAACACGGCAGTTTTACATCTTCGTGTTGCAAGATAGGTGCCAAAGTTAACATGTCGTATCTAGCTAGGTAATGTGTATGTGTCCACAGAAACGGGTGGCATATGGTAGATCAATACGAATACAAATAGCAGAGACCCAAACGTCCCAAAATTTGTGTGATTTGTGAGGGTAGGTACATGTAGGCGCTCACTCACATTCAGTGACCTACAAACATGATTGAGCTACGGAATTTTTTATGCATAGGGTGTGCAGTGTTGTAGTGGTTGTTTCTCTCTGTTTATGGAATTTCACTTTGATGTTGGAATAACCAGAATTCCATTAATTTCGCTACGTAATTTTTTGGTGGCAATCATTAATAGATATTACATCACAGTGAAAGGTCGATCTTAATTTAAAATTTGTGTGTAACGCATTGCAAACATATTGAAATAATTTTTGCTTTTACCTGCAGATTGGTATAATTGTTTGTGGTTAAATATAATAAGGCATTATAAAAGTAACAATAAATTAGTTCAGCATTGTCAGCAATAATAATTATTTTGAAACTCATATTGATTTGTGCTACGAATGTTTAACCTCTTGAATGCTTCTCAAGTTTATTTTCCGCAGCTCGCTCAGCGAATAGCCGGCTCAACGGTTTCGCATAATGACATTGAAAAACAAAATATGTAGTTATTTTACGTATAATATTTACGTTCGCGATGGTTTTTTCCAGTACACTTCAGAGTACCAAATGTTGCTTCACCAAAAGGAAACTTTTGAAATTGGAATAGTTCGGTGGATATTTCGCGCGTTGGCATCCATCTTTGTGGGGACGGGTGTCGTTGGGGGGTTGCATTGAGGAGGGTCCGAGGGTAGTTGGTTTTTTCGCACGCCAATTCCACTCGCTTTGTGAGTAACTGATTTGTATTTTAGCTTTGATTGAAAGCTTCAGTTAAAAGATGTCATATTCATGTGTTTATAGTCTACACCTATATACATGTTAGTATAACAAGATTTTTCCTCTAAACTAATTTATCGTTTCATTATAAAAAGCAGATATACATAGGTTATATAAATTAAATTAGGAAATTCTAAAAACAAAGGAGCATAAAAAACGTAATCTAGAATATTGTAACGAGGTAAACGATACTTTAGGATTGTGCCGCTTTATTTCTTTGTAATATTAGTTAGCTCTCCAAATTATGATTAATGTTCAATCAAACAATTATTATGATTCTAATTCAACTGAGGGAATTGATTCACTTCAGCGGATAAAAATAAATGTTGGCCCCATAAGTCTATTTTTGTATACACGTGGATGAAAACGGGTAAAGTTTCTTTTGATATTTGGTGTGCTCAAAAATTAAGTAAAAGTCAAATAAAGGAAAATTAATACAAAATGAGAGTCGGGTTTCAACGTTTGTAATAAATTTAATATAAAACGATACTAAATAATGTGAAGTTAAATATTAAAATAGAGTCATAACTAAATAATACACGTCTTAATAAAATAAATAAATAAAACAAGAAGCAAATATTTTAACAAAATTCCAGGAAATTCATACGCTTTGTACATCTCCAACCTTCAATCTCCCTAGCTAAACAACCGCCTATTCAACCAATACAATATATCTACATATATGTACATACGTAGGTAATGTAAAGATACCTGGCCACATCTATCCGTTGCTTACGAGTAAGATAAGCCAAAAGCTATCGGAGCCTCGGGCTATCTCTCCTATTTAGGATCCTGCTGGTTGTAAATTTTTTGCCTTCTTTTACGATTTACGGTGTTATAAATTCTGAACAAATGTGTATAGTAAAACGAAGCTGAGTGAATTTTTCATCAGAACCTCAATTTTGCTGTTGTCTGTAGTACACTATAAAGTTTTGTTGTAAGATGTCGCAGATAGCATTGCTTCCCATATTTGTAATATTAAACAAGTACTAAAAGTCGCACTTCTCGTTTTATATTGACCTTAGCGCGATCTTGATATATGATCTTGGTAATATTCAAACTGAAGATACAAAAACTATCTATCTTGAGAAAGATAGTCAATTCCCATTTGTTTTTAAATACATAAGTAAAACAAATCTCCAATTATAAGAAGGGGTGGTGCGGGCGCGAGCAGTTTCAAGGAAAACATTCAATTCTTATTCTTATAAAGCCCACTCTATCTTTTGATAGACATAATTTTCTTAGTTCTTCGACAACAAAACGTTTGTTTTGTCACTTCATCTTCCCTAAGGGTGTCGTATAAAATGACATATTATTAACATTTCTACATATTTTTCAGTTGCACGCTGCTCATTAGCGAGGGAAACGAACGCCGCTCGTTCGTTCAAACGAAAACGTTTAAAACGCTCTCCAGGTATGTATGTTTTATTCCCTTTATGTTCGTTCTTGCTGACTATTTTTCTGATTTTATTATTCCGCGCAGAGTCTCGGCCGGAGCTGGTATACACATTTATCGAGCAAGCTGTGCAGCCAGGGGCGCAGGTTGCATTGAAGTGCTCGGCTGTTGGGGAACCCCCGCCTAGGTTTAGGTGGACTCTAGATGGGCAACCTATTCCTAGTCATCATGGGTAATTTTTTTATCGTTTCATTAGCTATCTATCCCACCTTCCTGGTTTAAAACTATTCTATGTCCATCTTCAGCTACCTCTGCCACTGTCATCAAATTTATTCGGTAGCCTAGCTATGATAACGTATGAAAAAGACAAACTGATTTTCTATGCACTTTTATAATATTGGATATTATTTCCTCATACTAAAACACTCATAACGTACGTAACGTACTACGTCAGAATATTTCTCATCGAATGCAGCTCATTTCACATACAGTATAATATTCATATAACGTGACTTCTCAAGTCGATGTAAATACGAATGGACGTATTTAAACCAAGATAAATAATAACTTTGATGTGACTTCCGGAACTTTGTGTAATAACTAAGTCCAGTCAAGTAGATAGAGCCAACTCAGAAAACCATTGTCCAGTAGTTTTCCTTTAGTTTGATATTCTGGGACAAAATAAATATAAATATAAACCTAAGAAATAAAAATATAACTTTTTTATACTTACGTTATTTGCTGTATTATTTTGGTTGTACTCAATTATAATTGTATAAATATAACAAACACTTTTAAATAATATATTTATTTTTCCTAAAGTACAAATGTTTACACAGGGCTATAATAACGGAGGGCCGTGAGAGCGGTCCCACGGGAATAGGGCCGAGTAGTAGCTACGTGCTATCGACTCTATCGCTGAGTAGCGCTAGGGTTGAGCACGGCGGCCGGTACGAATGTAGAGCTACAAACGTTCACGGCAGCGTGGCACATGCAGCCAGGCTCAATGTATACGGTATGTGCTGCAATTTGTATTAGCTCACTTTGTCTGGATCCTTTTGAAACGTATATTGGTTTTGTATTTTTTTTTATATTCAAAGGGAGATAATACTATGTTTCTTATATTTTATAGTCATTAATTACCCATAAATGTATATGTTAATTCAAAGTCACCAAGGTATAAAAGCTATTACCCCAATAGTTTCAGAGAAAAGTACGTTAAAGTTACTGTTAAAAACTTTCATAAGAGTAAGACAGAGTATTTCATAATATTCTCTAACCATTTATTTTGTGAGTAAGTATTTGCTCTGGAGACTTTGGGTGATCACGTTGTGTCAACATACTGTGGTGAATGCTGCATCAAAAGCACTAGCTTAACTTCGTCGATAGGATCTCGTGTTCCACAAGCAAGTTATAATTTAAGCCAGTGCCTAAAATAGTAGAGTAGGAACTAGCTTGAATTTATGTTGCTCGGTCGTATTTAGAATGTATCTATGTTACACATTTCAGACTAAACAGATTTACTACTATGCATTTAGAGATGTAATACTCTAGATTAGTATCGTATTTTAGCAACAATACCTTACATGTGCTATAATTATATTGAACTGTTTCATATTACCGATAGTGGGATAGAATAGAAGTTCTGAAAATTAATTATAAACCACTTCAGAAGCACTTTGAATTGATGTTGAAATGTAAATTGAATCCTAAATAAATAAGCATAGACATTATTTTGGTATTAGCATACGTACTCAATACGATTGTTTCACAAACAAAATTTGGTTTACATAGGCCCTCCATATATTCGCGCCATGAATCCTGTGAAGGCCGTCGCCAGCTCCGATGTAACAATTTGGTGTCCTTATTATGGATTCCCAATTGAGTAAGTTTTTTGTTATTTTATTTATAAACCACGACATGTTTTAAAATATTCACTCACAATGTTCCTACAAAATGTATGACGTGAAGTTAGGAGGCTGAGCACGAAGCAAGATCGAGCGAAGGAGGTCGCTCTGTTGTAAGACTATTATTATCATTACACACAGAATATATGAACTGGGGCGACATTGTGGCAGTATAAGTTTGTAGGATGAATACCGAATACTTGTCTTGGTGTAGAAGTAAAAAATATATTGTCTTATTTTTACTGTAGCTGGTGTGAAAGTAAACATCTACTAAGGGAAATTTACGCATAATTAGACCGCTTCTTTGATATTGTAAATAGGCCTAACTAACCTGTGCAGCTGTGGTCTATGTATGATATTTTATTAAAATAATAAAATACCATTACATATGTCTAGAAATATAATTCATTTTAGTAAATATACTATTTTATCACAGTTCAGTGAAGTGGGAAGGTGGTGCTGGCGCTGACCCACGGTACCAACAAATGGATGGTCAGCTAACTATTACAAACGTCGAACGTAACCGTGACAGAGGTGGATGGATCTGTTCTGTTCTTACTCCTGGTGGAGAATTGGCTAGAAGAGAGGTACATTTTTATCTTCATTAAAATTTTTAAAAGTATTCAATTCATAATATCTATTCTGTTAGAAAAACTGAAACATTCAGTACAAGGTCTACGATGTACCTATCCGATAACATATGCTCTACAATAATTTTTAATTCTATCCAAAGGTCCAGATAACAGTAGTATCTCCACCGGTATTATCACCAGTTATATTTCCACCTGGACTAAGAGCAGGCGATCGCGCACAACTGACATGTACAGTTACATCCGGAGATATGCCCGTTTACTTTTCATGGTTAAAAGATCAAATGCCAATTTCTAGCGCACTTCAGGTAAGAAAAAATTAGTTCTTTTAGAAAAAGTTTATGACAAAGAAAAGTTCACAATTGCCCATTAATTTTAGGTAGAAGAGCGTGGCGCAGAGTTTTACAGTATGCTGCTTTTCAAAAGCCTAACTGCAGCTCATAGTGGAATCTATACTTGTGTTGTAACAAACACTGCTGGAAAAGCAAATACATCTGCTGAATTAGCCATCAAAGGTATCGTAGTACTGTACTTGTAAATAATTTCGTAAGACAAATTAACAAAAATCTGTGTCTTTTATAGTTCCTCCTTATTGGCAAATTGAGCCAACTGATGCTGCTGTTTTGCTAAATGGATCACTAACTGTAAGTTGTGAAGCCAGGGGACATCCTTCTCCTTCTATTTATTGGACTAAATTCTCGGGTAAGACTTTAACGAGTAACCCTGATAAAGTTCTTGATTACTTATTTTTATTTGTGTCTTATTTTTCTTCTAAAGGTAGTACTGAAACATCACTTGGAGGAGTATCAGACCCGGTAGTACTAAGCAATGGATCGTTAAGGTTGGAATCGGCTCGCTCGGAACATTCCGGGAAATACCGATGCAGAGCTGATAATGGGGTTCCACCACCATTGTCTAAAGCCCTTAATATACATGTTAACGGTAGGTGGTCCAATTAAAAAATATATATTTTTAACAAATATTATACTAACACAATATATTTTTTTAGAGCCCGCTAGATTTGAAACACAATCAGCAAATGTGACTGCAAAGCTTGGTGATACTGTCAGGCTGGTGTGTGTAGCTCGTGGTGATAGTCCCCTGTCTACATCTTGGAGTCATTCAGGGCGTGCGCTACCAAATTCTGATTATAGGTACGTACTCATAGAAGTAATAATAATGAATGTAAAATATGAATGGTAAAAATATTAATTTATATTTTGTTTAAATTTTCAAAATAATATCAAATAACGGTTTCAGAATGAGCATATCGGAAACTCGAAGTGCAGAAGGATTAAGGAGTGAGCTAGTAATTGAGCGCGCCGATAGAAGAGACTCTGGTGTTTATCGATGTCAAGCTACCAATCCTTATGGACGATCTGATCATTTTGTTCACTTAGCTGTACAAGGTGTCAACTTATTGTGTTTATTTAATTACATATAAATTTGATCATTTAGAATATTTAACTGAAGGATTTCTACTTTTATAGAGCCACCTGAACCACCAGCAAATTTCCGAGTGATTGAAACAACATCTAGATCAGTTCGTCTACAATGGCGAAGACCTTATGATGGAAATTCCCCAGTACTAGGCTATGTAGTCCAATACAGAAAACACGATTCTTCGAATCCAGATTCTTGGAGAGACGCTGACACTCACAATGTTTCTGTTTCCGCACATCCAGGAGATTCTTATACAGAGTATGTTTTTCAAATGGGTTTTTTAACTTAGCCATTTTTTTTTAATTTATCTTTTTTTACCATATAGGTCTGAAGGTGCAACAATATCAGGTTTAGAGCCAGCTACGGCATACTTAGTGCGAGCACGAACAGTAACTGCACAGTTTGCTTCTGTTCATACAAGAGCTTTACTCGCATTGACTTTACATGAACCACCTGGAAGGGCACCAATAAGTCTTCGTGCTTCTGCTCCCAGATCTTCTACAATTGAATTGGCTTGGCAGGTATGACTAACGTTTTTTATTTTTCACATAAGTAGTATAGTTATTACAAAAAAAATATACACAATTATTATTATTATGATATTTATTTATTTTTTTATCTTAAAACTACTTTTTTTTATAACATTAATATCAATATCAAAAACATTGTAAAAAATCTAGCCTAAAAAGAATATTTTTTTTACAATATTCCTAAACAAAAATAATAATATTATAAAAAAACCTAATCCTAGTACACCGCCATTATTATTATTAATTACAAGGCGCCTCCTTCATCTTCCTGGAACGGTGAACTACTTGGCTACACAGTATGGTGGTGGCCATCCGCTGATGGTTCAATGGCTGGTGGTGCAAGTATTGGCATGGAGTTTGCTACAGTACGAGGACAAATAACAAAATATACTATTGAAGGACTAGAACATTATACACGGTTAGTTCCATTTATATCATTACTAATAATGATAATAATTCAAAAAATCCTGAAGTTTTTATTTTATGTATTTATTTTCAGATATTCGATTAGTGTAAGAGCATTCAATACTGCTGGAGCAGGACCAGCAACTGCTCCAGTTAATACATTAACGCAAGAAAGTGGTAAGTACAGGACCATAAAATAACTGAAATTAAGGTATAATTCAGTAAATGATGGGTTTCTTTACCAGTGCCATCAGAAGGTCCTCGAGCAGTAAGATGTCGAGCCGTCTCACCACAAAGCTTAAAAGTAGAATGGTCTCCACCCCCAGCACATTCCCATCATGGTGCTTTACTCGGCTACAAATTGCTATACCGACCCGAACACAGTGAGTAGAATCAATTGCGGTGTTATTCATAATTTAATGATAGCAATTGTTCAAGTAAATTTTCCCCAATCCAAGCTGAGTGATGGCAGTTGTTTGTCGGCAGCGGCGGAGTGGCTGGAGTGGGAGGTGCGAGGTGTCGGAGTTCCAAGTGCAGGAGCGGGAGCGGAAGTCAAAAGAGTAGCGGGCGTTGAAACGCTTTTACTTGCACTTAAACCACACACAAATTACACAGTACAAGCGCTGGCGTACACGGCAGCTGGTGATGGAGTTCCAGCTCATCCTATACATTGTACTACCCAACAGGATGGTAACAGGACTTCAATACTCTGATAATAATAATGTCGTAAAATAATTATATGTAGGTTAAATCTTTAAAAAATATTTTATAGCGCCAGGACCACCAGCCGCTGTAAAAGTAGTAGCAACATCTGTTACGTCATTGGCTATCAGTTGGTTGCCACCGAGTCGACCTAATGGGCCGCTTCTCTACTATACTGTATTCTATCGTGAACTTGGCAGGTTAGCAAAAATATTACAATTGTCAACAATTTTTCTTTCCATTTAAGTACTTATATTAAGATGTTTTCAGGGACAGGCCACCACAAACTACAACCATCCAAGCTGAAGATGGCGAACCTTCAGTCGGTCTAGGTGGATCGACAGAATTGCGATCTTTATCTGAAGGTGCCACATATGAGGCATGGGTCGCTGCACATTCTGCTGCGGGGGAAGGAGAACCTTCAGCTCCACAGCCAGCTACTACAACATCACGAGGTACTTAAACCATTCATAAATATATGAAATATATATATGTATGTCGGATTGCCGGGCTGATTAGTCGCCATGGGTATCAGGATGCAGGAGGTTTATTAAAGAATACAATCTTCAAAGATGTATTTTCACCTCAATTTATTATTTGCACAAATTTAATTAAACACTTTTTAACACTTCGTAATATAGGAAAAAATAAAATAAAGAGATAGTAGATTTGCGATTTGCACAATGCCGTTACTGAGCAGAGACTGAAGTCGACTGCACTAGCAAGCGTTTATAACATTCTCCCCACCACTGACGTTGGCGCCCGCTCGCAACCCCACTCGAACGATTACGTTCTCTCTATGGAAATAGTCAAGTAAGCGTCCAATATTTAAATCAACGACTTACTGAAAACAACAATTAATTAGTATTTAAAAATATTTAAATTAATCAAATTACAAATCAAGTAATTTCATAAATTTGCTGATGATGCTTCAAATTATACGAATCAAAAGCGATGCGCCGTCATATGTATATATATATATATATAAATATATATTATACCTTGCCTATCGACAGCAGCGAGGGCTTTGAGGATGTTTTCTATATGTCATAGTTTGTATTTTATACTTTGATTGTTAATACTTGTTGTAAATAAATTATTCATTCATTAATATATGAAAATGCCAAATTAAATATGTTGGTAGGAAAATTTTAAAATACCAACATAGGTACTATTTTCACTGAAATGAATTTGGCCATAATGTAAGATTATATAGGTAAGTGATAATGTGGCAAAAGGTAGTAAACACATTGTCTCTTAAATTTTTTTTTTTAGTCTCTAATTATTAATTGGCATTTGTTTATAAGTACTTTTTCACATATTCTTAATTTTACTTGGATGAAACTCTTAGCTGGAGCCCGACTCCTATCATTTGGTGTGTGGGCTCGTGTCCAATGCGGTCACTCACTGCGTCTAGCGTGCGTGTGGCGCGGTGAGCCCGCCCCGCGCGCTCGATGGCTCCGCGGCGACCGACCCGTCACTCATGACCCCAGGACACATCTCACACCACATGGACATCTTTCTATACACGGTACCGTACTATTAAAATAGTATTCATGATTGAATTTGTTTCAATTTATATTTATTTAATGGTAGTATTATATCAAATTTATTAATTGAAAAACAAATGATTAATGGTCCAAAAACAGAAGTGGATGCGTCAACGAGCGGCAATTATACATGTTCGGCTCGCAACGCGTTTGGATCTGAAGAAGTGACGTACCGCATAGAGTGCGCTGCGCCACCCACTGCTCCCGCTCTTGTCTTGGACAATGCCGCGCATAAGGAAGCCCGGCTCACTTGGCGTACCACCCATCATCCTGTCGCGCCACCACATGGCAAGTACCTACTCATAATATACTTTACTAAATGAACATTCTCATTTCAACACACTTAAATGTTTATAGCCTCTCGTAGAAATTCTGATATGTAGGTATAAGTAATGATATTTATTTACGTCCAAAAAACATTAAGTACCTATACATAAAGTAAACGTATATAAGAGGCTACTTACTTATAACTTATATATACGTATATTTTTTTAACAAGTAAACGCTTTTTCTTTGAAGAAAATTCTATGGGTGAACGTAAAGAAAATTTATATGACATCATACTATAGGGCTATTTATAAAATAGACGTTAAAATTCATATCGTGTGCGTGGTGTATCGCGTGATAAATTGTTTATAGGAAATCATATTTCCACCTGAACCCATTGAACTTCGGTTATTTAGGTTTCACGATATGGTGGGTCCGTGTGCGGGATGACGAAGGAATAGATTCATCCAGTACTCGCGGTGAAGAGGAGCACAGGCTTGAAGCCGGTGGAGAGGCAGTTAGTGTAGTTCTCAGAGCGTTGTCTTGTGGGGCTACCTACTCGGTGCGAGCTGTAGCCCATTCCAGAGCAGGACCATCGCCTCCATCCACACCGTTGTTGGTCAAGACGAAACCTCCAGGTAAAACTAATGGTCCACATATTTTAGAAATGTTACATTTATAACCTGAAGACTCTTAGTAACCTTGTGATGTTTTATTTTTTTGACCAAGTTAAAACTTCAATTGAATACACTCTAGTTTAAAGAAAGTTTGTGGATTTCTATGAAAATAGATTCGCATACTTTATAGTTGCACGCTTGCAAAACTTTGAGTGAATTTTCAAGGCGACTTGTTAGGTAATTTCATGCATACCAGAATGTTACTAGATGCTATTTTTTTTATAAAACTAGCATTATTGTTACAAACTCTAAGAATTAGATCAATACCATTCCAATACCTAGGTATACATTCTTGCGATATTCTTGAGAGATTCAGACGTTAATGAATTAGGACTATTTATGACACGTTATTATTATATTAGTACTAGTATGGGAAGGAGGGGGAGATCAAGAAAGCCAGGAGGAAGGTGCAGAAGCGGCAATTTGGAGTAACAGCAGCGCTCTAGCATTGGATGCTCGAAGGGCAGTACGCTGTGGAGCCAGACTCGTTAGGCTTCAATGGCGGCGGGTGGACACGGGCGGGGCCGCTGTGTGGAGAGACGCTGATCTCACATCACTACATCACCATCGTGAGGTAAGGTAGTAGGTAGGTAGTGGTATATAGCAGTAATTTTATTTTGGTAAGTATTTGTTTAGTTTGACATATGTAGTCTGTTTATCAGTGTGATCAGGTATTAAATAATTCATAAAAACTTTTTATCAAAAATAGAAATATCACAAAACTACCAGACTATCAATTACTTGTTATTATTCTGTGACAAAATAAAGTACCTAGCAACTGCGGCACCCATCAAATAGCAAAAAAAAACGGTACCTAATTGAAATAACCTAGACAGACCGTTATAAATGACTAACTTATTACGAAAACAAACTAAATAAGCAGGTAATAATAATATGATATAATAATTCATTCATTTCAGCTAAAATACACACCTTAAAACTAAACATACATTTTCTGCGAGCTTGGGTCGCACACACAAAGATTTCGACTTACTGGATTATAATGCTAAATTGCTAACTGAGGTAGATGACACAATAAAAACTGGACAAATACAAAATAATAAGAAGTTGACATAGTAAAGATACAGTAAAAAAAATGTTATCTTTCATAAACAATTCTGAGTTTCTTGCCGGCTCTTCTCAGTAAAAGCAACCTTCCGAACCGATCGTTAGAGTCAGACTATTCATAAGTGCTTGTGAAGGCCTATTTGAATAAAAAATATTTTCATTTTCATTTATGCTGCCAACACATATAACAATAAAGTAAAATAATAAGATTATACAAATATTCTGTAGGTCTCCGAATATTTAGTAGAATTCCGCTGGATCTCCTTCTTCTCTTTCTCCTCCGTCGAGTTCCACACAAGGAAACTCAACAGGAAATCGATAAGTGTTTCGCTTCTCCACGAAGCACCATCAGGACGTAGTATACCCACTGTCACCGACTCGACGAACGCGCAAAGGTGGAACTCCGCAGACGTGTTGCCTCGCCGACCGCCGGACAGAAAGTAAATTCACTTTTTTTTGTATAATCGTGTAATCGATTTCCGCAAAGTCACGCCTGAGTCAATTAGTTAAGTAAAAAAAATAAGTAAAGGTTTATTGTAAGTATTTATCAATAAATTGCTACGCGGCATAGTTTTTACGAAACATAATATATCGGCGTAGAAAAGGAATTTTATGATTTTAACAAAACTCATAAAACAACGGCGAAATTGAAATCGTGCAAATTGAAGCTCCAGTCACATACAAATTGGAGGTTATGATCCACAGGGACGCATTAATCATATTTTTTCGTGTAGAGATATCAACAATTTTACATTACTTGGGAAGAAAATTGTATACAGGTAGGTATGTCAGAAATAGGGCACATAGAGGGACTGCAAGATGTACCTGTTAGATACACGTAAATAGCATTTCGCTCGAAAAAAAAACGAGATTAGATTCACGAGATTTCGGCTGCTATTATAACGTTAAAGTACCTACGCCTTGGCTATGTTTGTCTCTTTCGAATGATCTTATTTTCGAATTGTTTTTTCTTTTTTTCGTTGTTTGGAACTGCTAGATGTATAGATGGATCTGTTATTTAGAATATGCTCAATGACGTAAAATTTTTAAATATTTAATGTTTAAAAAAATAGTGTGATATGATAATCCATGCCTGCTATTTTCCAAAATGTTCCAATGGTTAAACGATGGAAGGTGCCAACTGCCGA
This sequence comes from Tetheella fluctuosa, assembly GCA_951216915.1. Taxonomy (NCBI): domain Eukaryota; kingdom Metazoa; phylum Arthropoda; class Insecta; order Lepidoptera; family Drepanidae; genus Tetheella; species Tetheella fluctuosa. The sequence continues at coordinate 5,052,889 of OX578231.1, read as the reverse complement.
CTGACTGCCAACTGCTATTATTATTATGGTTGTACAAACTTCATAAATTATTATTATCTGTAGGTGGTGATCGGTGGTTTGGCGGCAGGCGCGTGGTTCGGCCTCCGTTTGTGGACATCCACAGAGTCAGCGCGTCATCAGGCTGTTATTTACGCTGCTACTACTACACATTCCGGGGGTATGAAATATTTCAAAACCTAGAATATTTATAATCCATTCCAATTTCAAAAATGTTTTTGTATCTTATTTATTCCTTTAAAACAGAGCGACTTCGTCGACCAGTAGCATTTCAATCTGAAAGCGGACCAGTTACAACAGTGGGAAGCAATGGAGATACAGAACGCGTGCTAGGAGCTTTGTCACTGGCATTTGCAGCACTTGCAGCGATTGCTGTCACTGCATTGCTGCTGGTACTGCTGGCTAAGCGAAGGTAAGGAACTCTTACATACAGAGGAAATTTTAAGACTAACATTCAATTTTTTTTTGCAGCAGTGATCAATAACGTACCTACTTATATAATAGAAAAAAATGGTAGGTAGGTATATTGTATTTCTTTTAAAGTGTTTCTTTTTATTTTATCATCCCACATGTTCCCATTTTATTTTAACACGTGGGATGTAAAATCCTAGTATAAAAATAGTGTAGGTACTCAATATTTGTAACTTATTTATTAATCTTGTTAGTTATATAATAAATACTCCATATAGATCTTGTATAATATATGAAAATCACGGAGCTACGTATACGCTTCACAAACCAGGAAACGCCTTACTCGAGGCCCCTTGACCCTTTTTTTGTACGCAATTCGTGGCGTGGGAACCGAAGCACTCTTATCATTCAATTTTAAAAAATCAGTTGTACAAATTACTTGCATATATTTTCATCTTGGTAAAGCCTTTGTGTATATAAAAAAAAATAGTAGTTGCCAATAAAAGAAAAATTTTCGACATATTGAATGTACGAAGCCTATATCTGTAAATCACTCACTGTGACCCATTTCATATAGGATTGTCTGGTTTTCGAACCAATTTAATAATTTGATGCAATTTTACTGACATAAATCAATTTTCAATCGACGAAGTAATTTCTTTCACAAATCGAATTAAATTTTCTTAATTATATACCTAACGAATATCTACCTACTCACATAATTCAGGTGACATCGCTAATCTCTATCTATATCTATAAGTATGATATAATTAAACTGCAGACTTGGCGTGTCTATACATAACCGAGAGAAACCTTTAGAAGATTTTTTTAAATTTTAATGAATGTTTGTTTGTGCAAGGTATCACGTAAAATGTAGGTACAACCAGAATGCTCGTAAAATGTGCAAGCCGAATGTTAAAAGCAAAAAAACATGGCCTAGTTCATTGTAACATATAGTTTTGTTTCATCGCAATCGGATTATCCAATGAAAAGTTAAACTCATTTTTAAATTTTCAAGAAGATCATAGCTATACGGCAGAATAATTTGAAAACCTTATTAATATACCTATAATATGAGAACAAATTAATTAGTTTTTCAAAATCACCAAACGGATTTTAATGGGATTTTCACAAGTAAATTAAGTTTAGCCTGGGGCAAAATATTATTATAGGCTTTATTTTATCGAAATCGACTGACGGAAAAAATATATAAGTAGGAATTTTATGAGGTAAGCGTAAGCAAAAAGCTAATTTACAATAAATCTTGTGATATTAACTAACGAACGATTGTAAATGGATAATTATAACGATATACGGCTATATTTTCGATAGTTTATATGTACCTAATCTTATCATGTCTAGCCGTCAAATCGTGAGTACCTATAGGAATATTAAATTGAAAGCTGCACGCTTTATGATTACTTAGATAATTACATGAGGTTACTAAAACTGGCTAGAAGTGATCAATTATTTAATAAAGTGGATGTCACACAGCACGCTCTGGCCATGCGGTGGTCAAGCGGAGGAAGAGACGCGTCGCTGCAGCCACTCGGTCGCCAGCACTGACAAGTCCGTCTGCCCCGAACAACAAAATATCAGGAACTGCCAACACGACTATAAGCATGATAAATTATCGCCAGCGTCTGGTAAGCGAAGTGGATTCCTTAATTTAAAAAAATGAGTTTTCTTTTGACGGCGGAATGAGATAATAATTATAGATTTTTATGATTTGATATGGTCTGGTAAGCATTTGGTTTACTCAGTACCTAATAAATAATCGTCTGAATTTTATTCAAATAGAGTTGACACAAGAATACGTACGCATTTTTCAGTTTGTTTTTTATTGATCCTGATTCTTGAAAACTTTGAAACTGGATTTTTTTAATTGTTGAGGTTACATTCACCATTATATGCCGTATGTTGCAAAAGATTTCTGTTTACTTAGTTGCTATCAAATGGAAATATAGCTACCATTGTCGTATGTTGGTTTAGTTCAGTAGGGAATCGTAAGTAATATTTATTTAAAAGTGCCAAAGCACTCTTGTAAGTGACCTCCAAGTTCGGTGGCATCATTCAAACTACTCTGTTAGATTGCAACGTCGTCCCTCATTGTGCAAATGAGAATTGATTGGAATAAAGTGAATTGTATTGAAATATCGATGAAACTAAAGTAGTGAGTAAGTACGTATCAGGTTAATTTATTCACTCGTTTGAAAATACATGAATTTACTAATAATTACTGTAAGTTATAAAGTAGGTACCTAATTTAATATTTAATATATTAAAGGATAGATATAAGAACGGAGGGTTATACTTATGAAATGCCCGTGCATATCCGTAATATAAACCGTGCAGTAGAGTAAGCAGAAAATAATAATTTGTGAGCTATCCAATATCCTTTTTTGCTTATTGGAGAGAGAAATACATTTGAGAGCAAAATGATGATTAATCAGATGCCAGTCACATCCATTCTTTAATAGGTCACGTTATAATGTTCGTAATAAGGAACTTTTCAGCAAAGAGTATAAATCGAAAAACAAATAATGGTGAACGCACGCGACACATGACTGCTGCAACAGCATCGTGAAATAAAAAAGTTTATCCGAGGATACAAGTTGGAGATAGTTACAAATAGTCGGACTACGGTCCCTAGGCGCTGACACTAGTCTGGGTCCCGGATGAAGATTTTCACTGCATTGTAATGTATGAAATATGGAAATAATGTAGAGTTCCTATAATGAATATTACCTGATGTAAATAAAACACCTAAGGGACTAGTTTTATAAGTGTTTCCAACGTGCTATCTTAGCGTCATTTGAGCACGGCTGTCGTCCGACATACATTGTCCGATAGTCGCTGATAGAGCCAATCTAGTGCCTTACCGGAGCCTCATCTATGCATGTTTTGAGTTTGAGTGAGAAACATACAATAATTCTACCGATATTGTGACATGAATTCAGCCGCTTAACTGTCTTACCTAAATTATGTGATCGTGGAACAGGATTCCAAATCTTAAATAGGTTTTAATACTTTAAAATTGAGTTCGAGTGTATTTGAAGGCTTAAATCTTTGCCCACTTTCATTTAATGGCAATAAGTAGATAATTACTAATGAGAAATGAAAAAAACTCAATTAAAATCGGTATTTGATGCCTATAAATTCCATGTCGATACCTGAAAATTATCAGACTTTGCAAAGCAGAAGTAGAGGCGAAGTACATGAAGGCTTATTCCATGGTGGTAACGTCAAAAGCTTCGACTTAGGCTTAACTTTAACAGATGTGTACGAGATAAGTCCGTACGCTACGTTCGCGGTGGGTGGTGAAGCGGCGGCGGCAGCAGCGACCTTGGACCACACGCTGCAGTTCCGCACATTCGGGCACCGAGACAACGACGCGCCCCCGCACCGGCCCTGCAGGAAACACCCACAGAGGCACCGGGATCGGCCTGATGGTGCGTAGTCTATTTATATGTCTATATCCTTTGACTATATATGTAGTATCATAACTTATCAAATTAAAACCACTAACATTTTGCCAATTTTGATCATTGGATTATGCTAATTTATGGAATTCTGCTCCTCCCTACTTATCGCTTGTTATAGGTTTGAATATAATTATGAAATGGCCGATAGAAAACTAATTACTATAGCTACTACGTTACCAAGACTGCATTAACTTTAAATGTAGCACCGATTGTAATAAAAAGTTATTTGTAGACAGATTGGAAGGTAAACTAAAAATGATTCTGTAAAAAGACTGTATAAAATATAGCAATAAAAACACGACTTCTGTACGAGAAGTTAGCAATAATAATAAAAGATATCGAACATAACAATTTTCACAACAAACGATTATACAATTAAGTTTGGATTATATAATGTGATTCTTTTTGGCTGTAATGCTGTGAATCTTGTAAAATTAAATAAATAAATAAATAACTTCATAATATTCTTTGCTAGGGAAAGTCCACTGGTTCAACATTCTGAAAATTGGATGAAAGTTCTAAGTTACTTTACGTCACAATTATAGAGGGTTCAAAGAAAAAATATTCGACAGTGGAGAAGCATCATTCAGACTGCGAGCTTCAACAACTGAGTCGTTACGAGAAAGTGCGGCCTCGACACTGCTCCGGGACATCCTACTGCGTGCCGCTCTCACATCACGGTGAGTCCTTGTGCTCGTTGGGTACGTGGTCTGTGACGATCATAGAATAGGCTGAATAATCAAGTACCTAAGACAGGATATCCTTAAAACTAAAAACGACCTTGAATAATTAACAATATAATGTTATTATTCTGACTCCAGTCTCGTACTAGTCCCAATACTAATAGTACCAATTAGCAGCACAAACTTCCTTTATTTATAATGTAACATTAGTATGTAGGTAGTTGCTACTTGTGGCCTCGTATTGAATTTCAAAAACCTGAACGTAAAACGTGTATTACCCTCTAACTTTGCTCCCCCCCCCCCCTCCCATTATTTATTTAGGACTTTGTAAACATAAAAGACAACGTACTGGTAGAAACAAGGGTGTTTGTTTGGAATTGATAAAAAGGACTCCCAGACTACCCAGCCGAACGCCAAACCCACACCTAAAAAACTCATTCAATGTTGAACTGAAAGTAACTGCTAAGTAATCATACATTTCTTAAGGCTAAAGAAAGTTTTGAAGGAAAAGGCTTATTACAAGGTAGCTCAATATATTGAAGATAGGGATGTTTGGAAATAGTTTCACTCTGCACAGGTGCACTTCGCATATTGTTTTTTTATTTTATTTTTTTAGTTTAGCCATTATGTAGCGTATTCGCTATTATTTAATAAGAACTTGTTTGCGTTACATTTTATTATTTACTTGGTATTGGTATTTTTCTTTTTGATTTAATTGTATATTGTATTGTACATTTTGCTGTTATTGAAAAAATATAGCCAATAGTCAGATTATAAAAAAAAAAGAAAAATATATATAAAAAATGTAACCTTGCTGAGTTTCTTGTCGGTTCTTCTCAGTTGAAGGCTGATTTCCGAATCGGTGGTAGCTTCAGTAAATTCGACCTTCATAAGTGCCCTCCTAGGGCCTAAACTGAATAAATGGCTTTGGCTTTGACTTTGGCTAATAAGTATTCAGATACTAGAGTACCTATATAGACAGATACTTACATGTAAATCTACAAACTTATATTTGTCTCTAGCTAGACCATGAACAACACGATTCGAGATCGACAAAATTGCTAGATAAATGGTAAAAATAGGTACGAAAACAGTTTACCTTGGAACCTGGCCTAATTGATATGTGTGCAGTCTATTTTATTGCTTAGTAACTTGAATAAAAAAAGCGAGTGTTTTTAAATATAAGATGGTGATAATGATGATGGAAATGGCTCAGGTGGTGGGGGCAGCAGTGGTGGCGGTGGCGGCAGCGGCGGCGGGTTCTCAGAAGTATACGCAGGCGACTCGAGCGCGGAATCCGGCCCTGGTTCGCTGTCGCCGCGGACCCACCACGAACACAGCTAGCGGCGAAGGCACAAGCCAAACTAAACCATATCTCTCCAACACTGAATATTATTTTGTGTAACGATTGTTGTTGTGCTCGACTGGAAATTGGAATGGAATTATAATATAAATTATGCCCTGATTACGTTATTTGTGGTTTCCAATGATATATTTTTTTCACGTGTCATTACTAGGTTTAAAGTTATTGTGCCAAAATATCACTGCCACGAGTTTGTCATATTCTAATAATTTATTATAATTTTCATTGTGAGAATTTGAACCTGCATATTATGCGCTCTGACGCCATTTCTTGCGGTTGCTTTCGACATCGATGTCGCAGACAATGGTATTTTTAAGTTCAGACTTATCTACTGTAAGCACATTAGAGAAAAACATTTATTTGAAGTTTCTCGCAAGGCATTGTTTAGTTTTTTAACAACTGAATAATAGCAAGAAATGGTCAACATCTGTGCACTAGTAAACATTTCGCACGGTAAACTATGTGTGGGAGGCACCTTTAATGAGCGTTAAATACGTACATTTTCTATACTTAAATGTCTGCGAGCGTTTTAACAAAGTTTCACTTTTGCTTTGTCAAATATCTACGCAGGTACCTTTCATTTCAACCTTTATTTTGTATGTTAGTTACATTCCTTTAAAATATCCTTTGCTTTTGTGTATTTATTATACATATTTTACAGAAAAAAGTATAATTAGTAACCATTCTAAAAAGAAAGTACGTTTCAGCAAAATCAATTCATTAGATGTTGATATTCCTAATAACAATTAATTTATAAAACGATTACAATGTTTAACGAAAAGCAGTAAAGTATAATTTTGGACTACAATTAGACTGCCGTTTAGCATTTACAGTAATAATAATATAGTAATACTTTTGAACTACAGATAGAAATTGTACCTAATTCATTCATACAAGCATAACCAGGTTTTAATAATGTCTAAATATTATTAAGATTCTTAATTCATTAAATTGGCCTAGAATTGAGTTAGTTGCAATTTTCCTTTACCTACATATTTAGAAAAATGTCTGTAAATCTATCTAATAACATAAGTAACTACAGTTCGTACATACATAGGTAGATAGTTATAATTAAATAACATTTTTGACATCGGCAATATATTTATTAGGGAAGAACAATTTATTCAATACTATAAACTGTACTTTTTTGTACACATTTACAAAAATACATAGTAAATAAGACATAGCATTCTAGTTTTGTTTGTGAAAGTTACTTATTAGGTAAAAAATAAGAGTTATTAAATATAAGCAAAACGTAATTGCAGGTTTTTAATTTAATCGGATAGAGTACATTCATTAATTAATTAGTTCATTATCGAGCTTTGAACATTTAATTCATAATTTTCGTATATTTTCATGTGTTGACGTGTCTATACGTACTAGGTAAGTCATTAAGTAATGAATTTGAACATTGAACAATTAAGTCCCTAGTGAATATATGTCTTTATAAATTAGTTGTTAATTGTAGCTAGTCAACTTGGTGTGGGAAATATTACTGGTAATTCTAACTCCAGCGCAGTGAGGCGAAGTTTTAACGATGATAAGTCTTCATTAAAATAGAATATTGTACCTTCTTATTTCAGCCAAACAGTTTACTTATTGTTGTAAGCAGATCAGTGAAATATCTGTGTAAATATATACCTAGGTAATTCTAGTCGGACTGATATATAATATCTACATTAATTCGGAGCTTATTTGTAAATACATTTTTGTAAGTAGATATATCTTACGAATTCTAGTCAATTTTTATTGAATGTTTTATGACAATATAAATGTATTGTGTAAATAACGAAATATATATGTGAAAATATGGTTAATGTAAAATAAATTTATTTATCGCAATACGGCAGTTTTATTAAGCTTCCGAAAGTTATGTTTGCATAGTAACAATACTATAGTTATATAAAAAATAACTATTATTTCGTTTTTCTATGAACTAGACATCGAAATATTGTAATTGTAATTATGGGTTCATTTAATATTTCGATGGAACTAGTTCATTGAGGCTAGAAGAGTGAACGCTTCAAGGCCCTCAAAGTACCTACCTACCAAAATCTATGACTATTAGATGAGTAAGTACTTAGTAGTTTTAATCTCTGGGTATCCTAAATAACCTTTGCCTTTGTTTATGTGATTCAAACGTAATCGCAATTCACAATGAAAAAATAGTGAAAATAGCATTTGTTACTTTTATAACTAACATCCTATTTGACTGCTATTTATATATTAAATAGCTGTTCCCCGCGGTTTCACCCACGTTCCCGGTGTAATTTTTTTTCATACAAACCTTCTCCTGACAATAACGAACATTAAAAAAAAAAATTGGCCAAATTGGTCCAGGCGTTGTTGAGTTATGCGCTTACCAACACATTTTGCGATTCATTTTTATATTATAGATTAAATTGTAACAATTTTAGTTCGAGTTAGGTACCATTAGAAAGTTACAGAATAAAATAGTGTTACTTCGACATGAATTCACGCGTGTATATATACATATATTTATAGTGAACTGAGTAACACTAGGTTGCTACTAATTTCGCCTAGAACTTATCTAGGTATTCTAACTCACTAGTTAGAATCCGATGGAGACGTATTGCAGTACGCAATAAAGTGTTATTCCAAGTGTCTCCATCTGATAAACGATTTAATAGCCATAGAGGTACATAGATTTCGACAGATCATACATACCTACATCTGAGACGCAACTTGAATGTGATGGTCCCTAGAAACTAGATATAAATAATTTTAATGCTTTAACTTATCTTCGTAATTAGACTGTACAAGCATTGATATGAGATTGAAATAACTCTGAGTTGAAAATTGAATTCTATAAAATATTTAATAGTACCAAATAACTACATAAACGACTTATTTCAATTGCAGGTCACCATAAAATTGTAGCAGCAAAACATTTATATTGTCACTCTTAAACATTCACTATCGAAAAATATAACATTGTGACATCGTACAATCCCGGCCAAATTCCAATATCAAACATTCCAGGAACGCAGTCTCGGATTGGAATCCCGACCCAAGGATCGGCTCTTGCGATATTACCTTTCTACTAGACACGGAAGATTTTGTTGCATTTTATGTTGCCAAAATGTCTATCAGTTTTTGTAGATGGTATCTTGACTTCGTTACACCTGAAATTGATGACTTGTAATACCCACTGGATCAATAAAAACATAAAATATTATAGAGGTTAATTAATTACCAATAAATTGACCTACGGATATTTTTTTAAAGTTAAACGCTGACTACAAAATATTTTTGTTTCATCCATTACGATAATGATTAGATTTTTACATCGATTGATTTTAATTCGACCAATCTAATCATCCTTTTACTTTAGTCTGAGAACGATAACTATCCATGCCAGCCTTTTAGTCGCCGAAGCTAATATTTTTTCAGGTTTTATTTTCCGATGAAATATTTCATAATCCGTTCATCCAGTGGTCAGTGAAGGGGGCAGTGAAGGGGTTAAGCTGGACTCTTTCCACCGTGAGTCCATTGAACTAGCTCTTGGTGGGATGCGGGTGGCAGCCACGCCCGCGGGTGGTAGGTGGTAGCGAGCCACGTTTGTTCAGGGAAAATTGGAAAAACGCTATCAAACAAAACAAGAATTGAGCGTTCAGCGCGAAACGAAAATTAATTACAGCTTTGAACTGATTGTACCTATTTTGTATTTATATAGAGATTAACCAATATGCAATCAGGAGCTTTATTAGGAATAGTAAACTATACTTAATAAAAAAAAATATATTACGGTCGAATTGAGAAACCTCCTTTTTTGAAAACGGTTAAAAATAAATTTAGTTTATTGATGCATAAAATTCATTTGAAAAGAAAAAGTGACTCAAAAATATTATTTTAATCCAGACTTTACAACAAGTAAAGTTTTGTAAGTCCTTTAAGGCGATGATAGCTCAGTGGTAGTGACGTCGACGACGAATTCATGGGTTCGAATCTTACAATGAACTTGAGCTTTCGGTGAAGAAAATCATCATATAAAACCATAGCATGGTCATCCACCCTCATGTTGAAAATCTGTAACCAACCACCTACCGGTGTGTTTCGGCGGCTGTACTTGAGAGCCAGTCTGCCGACACACATCTTTAAATTTGCTAACATGAAACCGCAAAACAGTACGTTTGCCAGTTTGCATGTTCATTATATAGGTATACCTACTCAGTGTACCTATGTATAGCATCAAACTCTATGCTTTGAATAAGTAAAGATTCCAGCGTGATTTTAGTTTGTCTTCGCTCGATAATTTATTTTACCTACTTTAAATTCACTTCGTTGCGGTTTCTAGTTTTTATCTTTACTCCATTCATTTTATTTTTTATTGAAATGGATTTTAAATTGACCCATAAGTACGTAGATCGAGACACAAATCAACCAAGAAGTTATTATGTGATTTTTACTACCTCAACATTTTATTTCATCGACTGTTTTAACTGATGATCATTCTTCACTACGTCATTCCTATGCTGAAGGCAATCTGTTCTAGGAAATTAAATGTTAAAGTGAAAGTTCTTACCTAGGAACTTGTGTTAAAAATTCATGGGAAGCGGTAATTGCATTCAGTTAATATTTTTATAAAAATCTTGTCTGTTAAAAATCGGAAGGGCTCATTACGTATGCACAAAGCTTACCATCTTTATTTTAAAGAGTACGTAAATAATAACCAAGGTATGTACAAATTGTACAATGATAAAAATTTAAAGTTGTTTAAATAGGTAAGTTTAACGATATGGGCTTCTTCAAGAGGGGCGAAGAAAAAAGAGCTCTTGAAGATCGGCAACACATCGGCAAGGCGGTGGTAACCACTTACTATTAGGTGAAAAAGAAAAGAAGAACAAGTAAAAAAAGAGAATATTTAAATTCTTACCTTCCAACATTAGTGCCACCCTCAATGTCAAAATATAAGTTATAGCAACACTACATACGGCAAGACTATAAGAAGAAGGATAAAAGTGCAAGTTTATTGTTTTACTGATTGATTCTAAACCGAATAAAACAAATGAACTCTCTTTAAATCCTTATGGAGTTCTTCAAAATCGGGTTTAATAAGAGTCAGTAGCACACAGCATTTATTTTAGTATTACATTTAATATACCGGCAGTGACCACTTACCATCAAGTGGACGCAGCCGGCCATATGCCTGTTTGGCAGCAATTTTTTATATATCATAAAACCTCAGTCAGTTTCTTGTAATTATAGTATTATCAACTCAATTATCAATTCGAGTAACTTCTATTATGATATTTCCCAAAATTGTCACAAATCGAAAATGGTTTATGATTTTCCGCCTCTAAATTCAATTTAGATTACTGCAAATTTGATTTAATTGAAAATGAAAATACCCAGCTTTGTTACAATTTCCAAACAAAGTTACATAATTTAACAAAAGCTTTTCAGACGAATTTAAATTAGTAAAGTTTTAATTTTACCAAGTGAGAGAAGGGTCGGGTAACATAGTGCTCATTACCCTTAAGAAGAGATAAATAAATTTAAGCCATAAAATAATTTATTTTCAATAAATATCTAAAAACAAGGAACAACAATTTTCGTCTACATCTTCAATGTGTCTACATTAGTGTTTAAAGCTCGCGTGTAAGCATTCGTGTGCATTCTAAAGAATAGCAGCGTAGCATTCTTTTCGTTATTATCTCGACAACATGACTACCTGCAGTACCCTTCACCTTGCAAGAACAAGCGGAAAGCTTCCGCTATCTTATTGGGCTGCTCTTCCAGAACCATGCCGCAATCTGAAATACTCAACCAAGAAGTCTTAGACGGGTCCAGGCGCCCATTGAATGTCACAGTGTCGTCAACGTGAGGAGACAAAGCACCCGTCATGTTCAATACTGGAACTTTTATAGTATTTGTTTCTCTAGCGATACTCAAGTCTGTACGGCGTAAGTATGCATCAATAAACATCGATAAATTGACGGGGTTGACGTGAGAAAAGCATTCCTTGTAAACATGTGCAAGATCGTGATTGCGATCCTCAGTGCTACGTCCGAAATGATGCCACATAAGATAGTCCAGCGCTCCCTGTGTCATACCGCTTAATCGTAGTTGTCTCGTATTTATTTTTTGGTAAAGCCATTCAGTCCACCCGGCTTGCGTTGACGTACAGTTAATTAAAGCTAATGCGTCAACTTTTTGGGGGCTAGCATTTGCATAGCGAGCTAATATGTTTGCTCCGGCACCCACGCCAAACCCGATGAAAGATCTTATACCAAAATGGCCCAAGACAAAATCTATTTGTGAAGCCAAAGCATCCATACTTGGATAAGTGAAGTCTTCTGGTAGAGTTGGCGCACCTTCCTCCTGGCCTGGGGCATTAACGTGATAGATGCAGAACTTATCTAAAATAGCTCTCATATCAACAAAGTTGAAGAACGCTTGGAAATTGGCGGCGTAATTGAGACCGAGGTCATGATACGTGAGTATAGCTCTTTTGTTGCGATCCCCTCGTACGGCAACCAGGATGTCCCCGCGGGAAGTCCTCACCCTCTCCTCTACGCATGCGCCGTCACTTTGCAATCTTCTATCCGATGGAAAATGTAATTGAACACTTTTAAGGTCATCTTCCAAATTATCTGAAGACATCATGTTCAAAAGAGCGATGTTCTCCTGTACTGATGTTGGCATTGTTTTTATAAATTCTTGTTGTTTTCACTTTAATAAACTGGTTTATTTTAATTACCTTTTTATATCAGACCTTTGTACACTGTCCACTAGAGGATCACTATCGGCTTTCTGTCAATTATGATAATTAACGTAGACTATTAGTAGCTGTTAACAATCCCAGGCTTGACACACTCATTTCTGGTTCACAATATACGTTCTAATGAAAATATTATGTATATTTGTCACTATTTCACTGTTTAATCACTTAATATTATTATTTTCGGCAGTTTTATCGGTAGACTATGTATAGTACTGAGAATAATGAAGGAAATGGTCAATACAAATTTGTTGACCGAGCAGGCGTGAGTCCCAGTAAGTGGCCAGTTCGGAACTACTCGGCTATTTCCGTCCGACATCGTTCGCCGCAACCAGGGGCCTTCGCTCGCTCGAACTTCACGCGAAGGCCTCGCACATGCGCATTGCATCGCGTCTCGCTCGCGTCGATTTTTTGTTTACTATAAATTACCACTACCTGCTAACTATCAAGAGGTAGTACTGTGCAAAAAACTTTTTGGCAAATCTTGCTCGATCAAAATGTATGTTTTTTTTCCATCCATTCATCTTATAAGAAGAAGTTTCATACAAATCCACTTATAGTACGATGTGATTGAGTAAAAAACATCCAGACAAACATCCACACATATATACACCCCAACTTTCACATTTATTATATTAGTAGGAAGTATAATATATATCTAACTACCTAGATTATATATAGGTATATATATAGTAGGTACATTGTCCGCACTGAATATGTTCATTAAAAGCCATCGCGGCGGGTCACGCACGTAACCGTATCAATCGAGCACCCAATTTATTTTGCTTCTATGTATCTAATAATATTATATTGTTCTCCGTTTTCCCTCTTTTATTCGCTATCTTTATTGGTATAGATAATACTTATTGATATGACTAGGTATTTATTTCAGATAGAGTAGATTTTTTAGAGTTCATACAGAGCTAACAATGTTACGTAAATTACAATTAATATATTCTGCAAAAAAAAAAGTGGATCGGGCGATTAGGATTTTTCACCCAAATAGATAGCAAATTCAAAAGTAAGGATATTTACATCAATTCATTTACTACAAACAAAACAAAGTGCCAAATGGGATTTCAAATGTAACATATTTTGAGCTAAATGAGAACTAAACACATAGAGATAATACGTTGTATGGTCTCAAAGGAACCGTTACAGGGGATTATCATACGTTGTCCGAATAGTGAGGCACTCCACTGCCCACTATGCTGCAATAACAAGAGACATCCTTTTAAATCCAAATGTGCCTGCCCCTGTACACATATTATGACACGCAGCTTATTACGTTTTAAAGCAATTAACGCTCTTAAATTGCTCTGAACGTTGCGATTGCAAAATAATTATTAGTGCACCAGCCTGTTTACAATAACATATATTTGCATAGATGTATAATTTATTTACTATGTAACTAAACGGAGCTTGTTACTATAGAAACCAGATGACTGATAGATAGATAGATATACAGTTACTTATACTAATAATTGTAATAATAAAAAACATTATTAATTTATTTGTTTTCTTTTTATAACTTTTATTTAAAAAAATAATTTAATAGGAAATATATGAATAAATGAGATAATAATAATAAATAAATACGAACCGGTGGAAACTGTTTTTTTATATTTTTAAATGTATTTTTTTATAACTTTTTTTTATTTAATTTTTTATAACTTATGTTTAAATGTAATTTACAAGAAATGTATTTTAATAAATGGAATAATAATAATAAATAAATGTTTGTTCTGGATGGGAATCGAATCGTTTTTTTTTGTCAATAGTATTAACTTAAATAAAATTTAATAAACTCTACTAAACTGTTATGTAAGTTACTGGTTACTGTTTTTGAATGAAAAAATTCAATATTGTTAAATTTTGCTTAGTAGAAAAACCAACATCAATATAATTGAAAGCCAACTAATTGGTACCTACAATGAAATATATTGTGCATGTAAATTATCATATCTTCAATCCACTTTCACAACATGCAATGTAAAATTAACGCGTCAATGACAAAAGTGGGCAATTGAACATTCTCTTCATTGTTTGTTCGTACGGACTACGGACTCCGGACGCCGAGAGGCTTTGTCTGGTAAAAAATAAACAAACCGACGCAATGCAGTGGCACATATATATATCTACATACAACACGTAAAATTCTAGTACTAATATGTTTTTCGTAAATTGTGCTGTTATAACGTTGGTTGCGTTACACAATGTGGTCAGATTTATTTTATCATTATAATAAATACCCTTACTTATTCGTAATTATTATTTAACGAGGTAACATTGTTGGTTTCATTATGATTAAAGGTGGGAGAATCTCCTAAATTTCGAATATTAGCGCCTGAATTTGTTTGTCCTAAAGAGGAAGATGCTCCTATTGATAAACTTGACAATACTATTATTACGTAAGTATGGAAAAATTCTAAGCATTGATTTAAAAAAGTGAAGAAATTTGTTTTCATTATTATTGAAAACTTCCAGACTACAAACTGAAGCAGGCGCCAATCTACATGTAAAATGGATGGTAAGATGGACTCATCTAACTGCTCCGTCTCAAAGATTCACCCTGCTTATGTGGCGAGCAGTTCGAGCACTTGAGAAAACACTGAATGGACCTCAACCAGAACCATTTGTTTACATTATTGACAATGCTGAAGTAGGATTCTGACTTCTCTTACCTTTTGTATTAGTTACTTACTTGTTATAGTGTGATGGTGATGTTAATGTTAAAACAGTAACTAATCCGCATTTATATCAGTGAATCGTAATAACGACTTATAATTATTATTTAAAAGGATGACAAGCAGGAAGCGGTCCACCTGATGGTAAATGACCACCGTCGCCTATGGGTTGTCCACCTTTATAAAGTACTGATAATTCTATCATTAACATTCCTGAGAGATTCAGCTGAAGTAATATTATACGCAAAATATCTAAGTGCTTGAAACACAACATGTTTTTTTTTCTTTCTTTATTTAAAATGTGCTTTAACAGTTACTCAGTGGAGTGAACTACATATTCCACGTCACCGCAATAGACCCTGACGGCGAAGAAGGTACACCAAAGTCATTCCAGATAAATAATACTCAAGGCGATCAGAAACTGATAATTGAGGGCATATCCGACATGTTCTCTGTCATCCTGATCGGTGGACAGGTTGCTTATGCTGATTTGGAGTACGTTTTAGAAGCTCAGATTACCACGTGTCACCCCACACAAGATTATTATGTAAGCGAGATTGAACCATTGACGGATGGTTTTAAAATTAACTTTTATTTCATAAATAATTTGGAAAATCCAAGGTTAAACGTCTATCTATAGCTACTATACTAACTAACTTTTGTTGTAATTGTTTCGAACTTTCTTTAATTTTAGAAATCGAAATAAGTTTAAAATACACAAATCTTTATATTAATTTTGGTGGCATTAGAATCCCTCATCTTTTAAAACTTTATGCCATAACGATCCAGACAATTATAGAGGATGAAATTGACCTATGTTTACGCAGCCCAAGCCCCGAAGGTAGCAATTAATTTAGAATAATTTAATTATCTTGGTGTGAATTTATCTGAAGCATGTTTCATGAAAAATGGTATAAAATACCAACCTTTTGGGTATAATTTTCAATAAATTAAATGAAAGGGATTAGGTAATCGTTATTGTATTAAAAAATGTTTATTGAAGTTATTATTAATGTCTATTATCAACTTAAAAGAAAAAAGGAATAGTTTGTGTTTTTGTAATATTTTTTTCTGCAGTTCAAATGGGCTATCCATGGTGCACAATCAAACAAAGTGAATTTAACATACTTAAAAGGATCTCGATTGGAAATGCCGGCGTACTCATTCAGAGGTGGACAGTCATACGATGTGAGTTGTCAGGTGTTTAGACAAAGTAACGGGAAGTTTATCACACAGGTAGATCTCTTTTCTTGGCAATAGGGTTTGATATTTCAAATTATAATATATGTTGAGCGGAGTTTTTGTTTTCACTACATCGTTATCGGTATATACCTATATCCCTAGATAAACACACTGAAAATCTAGCTCTAGTATAAATAATATAATATCTACTTAGAATATAGTTTATTCACTAGGGATGTAGCTATATCCGAGCTATTTTTATTTCACTGCGAAATTATGTAATAGTAAAAAGTTAATTATACCATAATATATTATTATAATTGGACTGAACGTACTTTGAAACACTATTTTCAGACTCATTTGCCATTTCAAGTATTGTATAAGGGGTTGGAAGTAAGCTTAAACATTGATGTCATGGTTGTGTCAATCAATACTGCCTTCTCTCTGGAAAGCACGGTCATCAATCATGATTATTACGATGATTTATTAACGGTAAGTACATGCCATCATGTAGGTACATTCAACTGTTCATTGGTAATAAGGAGCTTCCTATAGAGTTAATTTTATAAGAATGGAATTTTATAAGAATGGTTTAAATTTTCGGAATTTGTAGTACAACATAATATTTACTTAGCTTTATTGTTATAGTTGGTTTCTTTAATTAAGATGGAACTTCTTACTTACTTTGATTTATAAAATTATATGTTTCTTTTTTTCAGTTCGAATGGAATTGTTCATGTAACGGAGAACCTTGTAATTTTTTTGAAAGCACAAATGATCAAGTGATATATTTTCCTGGGGGTCTTCCTGAAGCTCGACAGTAAGTATGTATGTTGTAGCTAGGTAAGTGGTGGGTTTAAACAACACAGCTTATTTTGAGATTTGCTGTCTAGGAAAATGTCACCCAAAATGGAGGAAATGTCAATCCCAGCAATGTATACAGTTGAGTTAAAATTATTATTCATTTTATTGAATCAATATTTTACTTTCGGTTCCCACACGTAATATTTCTGTTGGGATTTCTATGAAATTCATGAAGGTACTAATCCTATTTATTTACTTTTAAAATTCCAGTTATACAATAACACTCACTGTTAGTGTATTGGATCACATAGCCAAAGCTGCCTCTACTATAATAGCCGTGGAACAAACACTACCTGTGCTACAGGTAAATTTTACTAACTTCGTTATTTCGCATTACTCAGATTCCGCTTTGTTCTATTTTTTCGGGAAATTAATAAGTTCTAAGTAGCTGTTGGGTTGTAAAGAAGTTATATAGTTACTCGATAAGAAGCATAAGAATGAAGTCTTGAAAATCCTATTATGGTTTTAAAGGGTTAGTCTACTTTTCTACAAATTTACCTAAGCTTGAGTCAATGTGATTCTGATAGGTAATCATTCAATTGGATAGTTTCACCAAGTATTATGTTTTACTTACATTTTGCAGGAAGATACTTTTAAGAATTACATTTTATAATGCGTGTAGTTAGATTAGTCACTATGTATATAGGTAGGTAGGTGAAGTATACTTATTAGCTTGCGAGAATAAAGGTAATTGGAAGTGAAATACTTGGAATACAACTTTTTATAATAAAAATAAATATTTATTTGCCACTCACTTAGCCATATAAAAAATATTTACAAATAAATCCTTAAAGTATTTATTTTTTATTTATCAGGTATCGGTTATTTTGAGCTCGTACACATCGTTTAACAGCCTCTTTATAGAGCCTAGAGATGACCACAGTCGAACAAAGGCCTCCCCTTGGATTTCGGAAAAATGGATAGGTATATTAATGATATATGATTTTATTTGCAGATTAGTCCAATATCAAGAGTTTTGAACGATGAGACCGTGGTATCTCTAGTGGCTAACGCAAGCAATGTGGCTCCCGCTTGTACTCTCACTTGGTACTTTGCGACTGAAGACTATCTATCGTCTAATTTGTTTATAAATGATACCTGTGTCGACTGTAAGGTACAATCTTATTAAGGTTTTATTCACGTTGAGGTCGTAAAATAATTATAGGTTGTGACTTTTATGATGCTTTAAGTCGTATAAAAATCAAAGATAATTTCAAGAATTAGATAATTAGGTAGATATTTACCAAGAGTTGTTATACCGTATTTTTTTAATTATTGAGCTTATGGTAAGTCATAAAACCCATTCAAGTACATATAATTGATAGCGATACCATTACAGACTTTATTTACTTCACTTGAAAGATATAATAATTTTAAAGACAACGAAAAAGAGGTCATTGGTATGATAAAAATATACAAAATAGTCAGTCATCATCTTTCTAATATCTTGGAGGTATTTTTGACATCCCGCAAAAAGACCTCAATGAGCAAAGAGCAAAGAGCTAAATGAATCGTACAACCAAAAACATGAAAATGAAAATATTTTTTATTCAAATAGGCCTTCACAAGCACTTATGAATAGTCTGACTCTAACGCACGGTTCGGAAGGTTGCTTTTACTGAGAAGAGCCGGCAAGAAACTCAGCAATTACTCTTTTCAAAACCAACTCAGATTCATTACATCAAATTATTTATCTAGTCTCACTGACAATATGTGTGTGTTATATGACAGTAAGGAAAAAAATATATCAAAATTATGAGTAACTTAGTAAACAAATGGATTGCAAACTTAAGCAGACCAGCCCCCACAAGCAGCACCTGTTCACAAGTATGACGCATGTCCTCCTCGCACATATTATAGGGAAGTGAGCGACCCGCCACACGAGTTAAAGTAACAGACTAAGAGTAGCCCCTCACGACCACTATTACACTCGGTACGTGTAGGTAACTACAGTTTACCTCCAGTTTATTCTTGTATTCAATCATTACAATTTGCAACTCTATTATCCAGTATTAAGAGTTAACTTTCTTATGTCGAATTTCGACTACCCGTTCAATGCCAAATAAGCACATAATATTAATAAATTGTAGGTGAATTAACAGTTCGAGTTAAAATCTAGGCCAAGTTTTTATTGTAAGTAGGTGTTAGATCGCGTGTTATGAAAATATAAATGTCAGACGTTTTTATTAACCTTAGCCATTTTATTAGCGGTCGCAGTGACCGCTATAGCATTTTTATTTTTTCAGGATCATAATTTATACAAATGGCAATAATAAACTCCGTTTAAAATGTATACTCAAAGGTCTACTTGTGTGCTAAACTCTAGTAGTATTATTGCTAGACTCTATAAGAAAACAATAAACCTTAAAATGAGTTTAGCAATAATTATGCTTAATTAATTATGCGTTAATAAAGTTTTTAAATATCTGCAGCATGGTGAAGCATTAACAGATTCCATAACCGTTTATTCTCTGGAGGAAAATTTCTTGAATGAACTTACTGATTACTCAAACGAGACGGAGTGGCGCCAAGTCACAGCTTTCTTGAAAGCTTCGGTAGGTAGAGCGCGGTTTGTCGCAGAGTGCGGATGCTCCCTTACATTCAGCTGTGACACTGCAGGGACGGCATATGCCGATATTAGTTTTCAGTTAAATGCCAGTCCCAAAGCCGGGGACGGAATCGTAAGTATCTTAAATCTTAAATATTTAATATATTTCATTGTAGGATTGTGATAGTTCTACTAAAAATATTTTTTTTTATTTGAGAATGATACTTAATATAACTTACCTAAATGTTTCAAAATTAGTTTTATTGAAAACTGTAACAAAGTAAAAAAAAACTTCTGTAATATGTAAATACAGCTGCCAACATTTTTTATGCATTTTTTTTATATCTCTCACTGGCTAGAGTTAACCAAAAAATTTACATAAAACCATTAAGTCTATTAAAAAAATATTATAAATTTCTTTTTCATGTCTCTATTGGCTGTTTAAATTTGTTTTTGAGGCTGTATGGCCAGTTTTTTTTATTGAATTAGATTTTTAATAATCTGTAATTCCATATTTAATTAAAAAATATATGGATTGCAAGGCTAATCCTAAGAAAAATCTTTCTATATCTCTCACCGTCTCTCGCTCTTGAATAACCTACAAATTAGGTTAATTTTATATAAGATTAAGGCATTTTACTCTATATGAGAAAAAATCTAAAAATGTACAATTTAGATAGCTTAGGCAAAAAGCAGCCGGAAAATGTTAGTTCATAAAATAACTTAATAAATTTTAAAATTTATTTCAAAGTTTTCAGTTTTTTTAAATCTGTTTGTAAACAAGCGAAACAGTAGCCGCCATTATAATGACGTCATACGGCAGCACTATGTAAACTAAAAAGTGTGAGCTGAAGTATTATTATTATTCTTTTTCCACTAATATTCATGCATTCAGGAACAGTACACTAATAAAAAGGATAATAACTCATTTTTAATTTATAAAATTTTAACCAATTTAAGTCCAATTGAGACCAATATCAGCGCATTTATTTACTTACAAGAGACCAAATAACGTCATGACCGTAGAGTAACATGGCGTCCAGCGTTTTCATCAAACTACGCGCGAAAATTGAAAGTGTAAAATTTAAATGCATTTTTATGGCACTTATCGATTGAATAACATGTTTGTGTTTTTTTTGGTGGCTTATTAGCACCTTAGGTACGAATTGAGACACTCAAAAGACTTCAAAAATGGGTGTAATACCCTATTAATGGTTATTTTAGGTATCACCAGAATCTGGTTTTGCATTAGAAACTATGTTTCGTATCAGTACCCTTGCAGTAACAAATGGTGACCATCCCCTTCGATACTCTTTCTACTGCAGGGTAGGAAATAAAGATTCTTTGTTACTTGGTTCTTTTACGGAACATTTGGCTGTTGAAACATTTTTGCCTTATGTTGGTAAGTATGACATGATATAAACATAATTTTAATATGTAATTTATAGTTTTTTATTGTTTTATTTTCTTCTATAGCACAGTATTTGGACTGGACTCCAGATGATTAGTGGTCACCGCCGCCTATGGACATTTGGCTCTGAGCTTCTGAGCCAAAGATTAGGTACTCCTCAAGTTTTGTAAATAGTGTTCTGTTTAGTAAATAAATATATTTTATTGATGTCAAATATGATAGATAATTTAAATCCAGTGGTAAATACGTAAATTTTAAATCTAAAAAGTCATTTTCAAGTTACGAGGACGCTTGCTCTCATTATAGAAAACAGTCTCTTAGTCAGAAGACTAATTCTCGATTTAAGCTTTCTTCACGATGTGGTTAATTCTCGTCTCGATTGCCCAACATTGACATCAAAAATTCCCCTAAATATCCCTAACCGAAGACCACGTTACCCTGAACACAAAGTTTTTTGTGTTCCTCAAAGCCGAACTAATTACGGTCAAAATGAATTTGTATCACGTGTTACAAACTTATACAACAAAAAATTTAGCGATATTGATATATATTCATGCACAAAACACGCTTTTAAATCTAAAATAATAAAAAAGTTATCTCTATAGGTATTTTTACTCACCGACACGCAAATCTCTATCTCGGCACACATCATCCACATCACACGCACCATACATCACATTCACAAACACGCACAAATACGCATATCCTACATAAGCCTACATAAGCCTACATACACTACATGCCTACACACATTCATACACTTACACAAACACCGACACAATCAAACTTTAATAATACTACTATCGACTTCTTTTATATTTGTACTCTGCTCTGTGTATTCTTTTTATTTTAATTTGTTTTTATCATGTTGTGGTATCCTGTTATTGGCTTTGGATTTTTAGTTATATCAACATGAAACATGTATAGTTCTAAGTAGCTGTTGAATGTCCTAAGAAATAAATAAATAGATAAACTTTAAATTTCTTTAGTGTCCTCCCATTGAATAAGTCTTTGAATTTGTTTGTATTTTTAGATGGCATAACAAATATTTGGGTTGAAGTTTGCGATGCTCAAGGTGCATGTTCAACTGGTGAGACCAAGAGTGTGGAGGTAACTTCTGGAGAGGCTCGCACTGTTGACGCACTAATAGAAGATATACAAGCATATGTAAGGCGCTGTGAGACGATGCTGCTCCAGAAAGTAGCTGTTTCTGCAATTGTTACTTATTCTGTGAGCATTATTTTACGATGTTTTTTTAATATGTTTGAAATTTGACTCTGGAAGAAGTAATGACATGGCCCTAAAATATACCTACTACACTCTTGCTCAGAAGATACCAAATACAAATTATGTATGTATTTTATCTTGTATCATAATTGATAGCTAATTTTAACATAATAATTTTCAGAATGCTGGTCAATTAGAAGCTCTAACTAAATTTACAACAGCTTTGCTTAATTCACTATCGACATCAGACAAAAGAAACTGCATCAAGAAGAATTGCGCACAATATTCTGAACTCTTAAGTTGGTTAGCAAGTTCTGGCATTGATATTAGTTCGCTTATTGAGTATAATTGATAATACAAAATAAATATTACATTGATAAAATATATTAGAAATAATATTATCTATTTTATCTTGCTATGAAACTACGAAAAAATATCGAAACAAAATCAAAAAGAGATTATTGTAATAGGGTATTTTACTCTATATGAAAAAAAATCTAAAAATGTACAATTTAGATAGTTTAGGCGATAAGCAGTCGGAAAATGTTAGTTTTAGTTCATAAAATAACTTAATTAATTTTAAAATTAATTTCAAAGTTTTCAGTTTTTTTTATCTGTTTCTAATCAAGCAAAACAGTAGCCGCCATTATAATGGCGTCATACGGTGCTCTATGTAAACTAAAAAGTGTCAACTGAAGTATTATTAGTATTATTTTTACATAAGTATTCATGCATTCAGGAACAGCACACTAATAAAAAGGATAATAGCTCATTTTTAATTTATAAAATTTTACAAGTCCAATTGAGACCAATATCAGCGCATTTATTTACTAACAAGAGACCAAATAACGTCATGACCGTAGAGTAACATGACATCCAGCGTTTTCATCAATCTACGCGCGAAAATTGAAAATGTTAAATTTAAATGCATTTTTATGACACTTATCGATTGAATAACATTTTTGTGTTTTTTTTTGGTGGCTTATTAGCACCTTAGGAACGAATTGAGCCACTTTTCAAATATGGGTGTAATACCGAATACTTAGGTACTATTTTAATATATCCGCCCGTAAGCCTATCATCGACATATGTACATGCTACCTTGCTATCGACATCAATGTGAGCACGGGAATAAAAATAGGCAAAATAAATATGAAGTTACTTACATAGAACAAAAGCTCCCATAGGGACGCTTGTTAGCGATACAACGAGTGCACAACATATCGTAACGACGTACAATACGTACGTAGGTACATACAGCGTAACATTTGTATGGCACGATTCATGAGAAAACGAGGAGGCGTATAGAACACCATCGCAAAAATATTCAATACCAACGGGCTTTTTAACACGCGTTTATTAGCTTCACCTGTAACTAACTAACTATGTAAGGAGGTCTTGAAAGTCAAATTAGACCCACTTAACGATTTCCGATTGAGCTGAAATTTTGCATACACGCTTAGTTTGGATGACAATGCATGGCTAGCTAAGTGACGTCATTCTAAATCCAATATCGCGGACTCCCAAATATGGCGGACTAGTTATCTTTTATGCACTCCCATGATATGGGTATCAAATGAAAGGGTTTGCTGATTACGAAAAATAAAATGACGTCACACTAAATTCAATATGGCGGACGCCTCAATACTTAAATTTTATAATTTTTAGTGCGTGATAAAGAGTGTATTTATTTTAGTTTTTTTTTAACTAAGTATAATATAATTTATTTTAACATGTTATTAAGCAGGCAGACGGTCCATCTGATGGTGAGTGACGGGTAATAAGCAATAGGTATTGGTATTGCTATACCAGGTTTGCCAGTGTGTTGCCGATTTTGAAGAGCTCTATTACTCCTTTTTTGAAGAACACCAAGTATTAATTAATGTGAAATGGGGAGCTCGTTTCACATCCATCCGTTGAAACAAACGTAATCATAATATAAGAAACAACGCAGGACTACCAGTGAGGCTATTATAACGCACTTACTGGATAAAATCTAATATCCACATGTTACTTACTTATGTGGTGTGATTTTTGGATTTCTGCTTCCAATTCATGCAATAATTATAATTAAACTCGGTTATGTACCATTATTTTAACTTTAATAATACGGTCTAACAATAATTTAATATAGAGCACGTGTAAAACGAAAAGCGAAATCTACTCGCTTGCACATGATCACTAAGTTGCGTTCGTTCCACGACGTCGTCACGTCCCCGCGAGCTTTCCTCCGCTAACTAACTGATATCGAAGAAAATGCTCTTCAACCCTGTTACCGGGACAATATTAGATTGCATTAAACTTTCACGTATATATTTAACATAATGTAAAATTTAAAAAAATAACTTAATCGTTTTAATAAAAATATTACTTATCTTAAAATAATTTATTAAATATTACCGACCGAAAATATAAAAAAGAGGGAGAGATTCTCAATTCGTGTGTCCTACTAAATTAAGGACAGTCTTTTTGAGGAATGAGCATAGGTCATAAGTATTCATAAAAAATATAAGAAAAAATTTCCATCGTATTGCAATACTTCGTTGCAGGGTGAATGATCTCGGGCGGACAGCTCGTCTCGAAATTTTTACAGTTTTTACATCATTAGTGCAAATCCATTTTGATTTATTTTTATGTCATTGTTGAATGAATGTCTTAAAAAGACTTTGATAATAAAAATAAGCCTTCACAAATCAAATTTGCATTAAAATGTTTCATCTCGATTCACGTGTATTAACGACGCCTTATAAAATTAAGTTATAGGGCAATTGAGTGCCCGTATATTCTTATTATTAGGTACGAACATTAAAAATATGAAGATTGTCTGTTTGCAACGTACTTGCCTAAAGAGTAACTTGCAATTTTAAAACGTATACTCAAAACTCAATACCTCACGGCCCTTATGAAACTGTTGAAACCCATTAATGGACATAGGATACTTTTAATTCTGGGAAAGCGAATAAATTCTGGAGATAGAGCAAGTCTACTGATTATGATGTTGCTGTTGCTACTTAAGGTGTTATCAGAAAGACAACTAACTAATATAATCCTTTCAATCTGCCTGTAATTTCTATTGAAGTGATATTCACTTACTATCCTTTATTTTAACAAAACCTTGGACCTACTTGAATTACCTATTTGAACCTTGTTAGCAAGGGTTTAAGCGTAATTAATGAAAGTAAAAGGGTTTACGTGGGTTTTATTGTTACCTAAAATTTTCTAAAATGGTAACAAGTAGATAAGGGGCATTGTTCTAAAACACGTAGATTAGCAAATATTTTTCAAACAGATTATGACAGTCATTAAAAAAAATTCTGTAAGCTCTTTATTTTTTTACATTAAAGTCTGTGCCGATCCATTGTTCATTATTTGTAAATGAATGAAATTATTTTGAAATAGATGCAAACAACTAACACAATTTTTTAAAACATAACTGTAACAAAATTAACAAGCAATTAAATAGAGTTAGTATATTCGTAACTGGATAATCCGAAACAAGTTTTGCTATTTGAATTCAAAATCTGTATAATAGGTATAAATAAGTAATTTTATCTAATATGCAGTGTAAATAAAGTAACGTATTTCTGTAACTTAACCACGACATTAATTTAAATAATAAACTAAAATTCAGACTTTGTTAAATTTCTAACAAAATTATAATTGCCAGCAATGTACAGCAAAGTAAATTGACAAGTAAGTGTAAATGACAGCCGAGAGATACTTTGATACTTTGCCTTGTTTCAAGTGCATAACGATAATAATTATGACAATTTCGTAGTACGCCTACTACATTTAAACTGCGGATTTAGGAAACTTAATTGTGGAGTCAATTCACATAATTACGATTTACTAATACGTGAAAACAATTGCTAACGAAGTATATTATTATCAGTTTTAATAAAAGCCTGGGTGCTGGTAACAAACTGTATACTATTTTTGTATAAAAAAAATCAAATATTAGTAAGCATTGTAAAAACGATGTTCATAATAGGTGTAATTATTGCGCTACGACTACCGTGGCGTCCGTAGCAGCTCTACGCGCCTAGCTACGAAACCGCGCAACCGCGTGTTTGTCATTTTCGATGTTGTTGGCTATTTAATTAATTACGCTGTATTTAAGCTTCATATATCATGAGAGGGTGTAATTACTCCAATAATGTTACCACAAATATAAACGGTTTAACCAAACCTGTACTATAAGCATCAACCATGTTACCGTTTGATAATAGTATTATTTAATCTATGTTGTATATAAGCTTGATTTAAGATATAATTTAATTGCTTTTTTTTAATAAACCATTATTCATAACACAGAAAGGTTTCATTTTTGTTTAGTCATTAGTTTTCTTATTAATGGAAAATAATCACTAAATAGAGTAGCGATAGGTTTTCGAGTTGGTACCTAATTAAAGCTATTCTTAGTAACGATAAGTAGTAGGTATAATTATCAATATTATTTAATAATAAATTATTTATCGTTTATAGTACAAAAGCTAATTTTAATCTAATATTTACAAGTAAATAGTTGCTATCTTAGGAAGTAAATGTAAACAAAAGTTAAAAGGAAACATAAATGTAAGGAGGTAGTCAATTGACGGGCCGGTTGGCGTGGTTGGTAAAATACCCTATCAGCTATCACGCTGGTGGGTTCGATTCCCACTCAGGACAAACATTTGTGTGCATGAACATGTCTGTTTGTCCTGAGTCTGGGTGTCATTATCTATTTATGTATTTATTTACAAAAGAAAAGTAGTATATGTAGTATATCAGTTATCTGGCTTCCATAGTACAAGCTCTGCTTAGTTTGGGGTCAGATGGCCGTGTGTGAGGAATAATGTCCCAGAATATTTATTTATATTTATTTAATTTCACTAGTTCCACACATGTAAACTGTGTTAAATGTAAATAATAAATTAAAAAAACATAAAAAGATTGTTTACCTTTCTCGCCATTTTATTGAAAAAGGGTTATAGGGGTGAAGGTGTGTATGTGTGGGTGAGTGTAGGAACTGACTAGAACAACATTTTTTTTTAATTCTACTACTTTGTAATGCTGTATAATTAATTCAATGTGGCATACTTATCTATGAAACTGAACAATGATCTTAAAAAGCTTATTGAAAAAAACAATATTTAAATATGACCAAATAAAACAACTTAGGGTACACCTCTACTCTAAACACAATATAGGTACCTAATTTAAGTAAAAAAAAAAACTAACGTAAAATATATTGGTAAATATTTTGATATAAGGTATTAAGGATGTATTATGGCCTATTAGAACCTTCTTGGATTATAATTAGTTAAGAGACAACTAAAATTACACAGTTACCTAGAAACGGGCACCCATTAAAATAAATCTAAAATTATCTTGAAAATAAATGAGATTAACTACCTGGTACATTTAAACAATAGATATAGATAAGCTTCAACCAAACCAGCTTTAAAACTCCGCCCCTATTTTCGGGATGAATGCGTAGTCGCAGTATATAAGACCATAGTGGTCCAAATACTCTTTCATTACCCTCTTCGCAGTTGACCTAAGAGTTTGTGACTTATATTTATTTTATATTATATATTTATATCATAATAATTTAAACAACCCCAAAAGTAAACCAAAATTAGTAACCATGCCTAATCAGGTAAATTAATTTTAAGTTTATATAAATATTATGTAACTCAAATTATTCGTGTACGTTACATTTTATTTATTATTTATTTTTCAGGATCAAGAGGAGATACCAAGGCGGCGGGGAAGACCCACAGGCAAAAATCGAGTGCCATTGTCAGCTGTGAGTACCTACAACGTGAATCAAAATTTTTAACATTATCTAGTGATGGTATAATTACTAGTTCATTAATATTATGTATTTTTTAAAAATATAATTCAATATTTGTAGGAAGAACGGCGCGCACGCAATGCCCAGTATGAGAGAGAAAGACGCAACGATTACGCAGAGGCCATGTTGGATTTAGCTGTGGCCGCTGGGTGCGAAAGTGGTGTAAGTCACTTTATAGTTATTTAACTTAATCCTAACCTATTCATAACTTTAATTTCTATGTTCGATTTCTTTCAAATCACGATTACCACACTTTTAAATACATTTAACATCAACCATTTCTGTTTGGCGCAGATCTCGAACCCGGAACTCCTTGCAACAGTTATTAACCAAATACAAAGAGCTACTCACCGAAACTCTTCTAAAGATATAGAAGAGTTGAAGCGCATTAATGAAAATTTAGAATCTCAAAGTAAATGATTTTTAATTTTATGATTATAGACTTAATAGGCTTTAACTTCAAACTTGTATCTATGTTATAATTATAATAATCCTGAATGGAAAATAAAGAATGACCTTTTTTCAGTTGCTTCCCTGACAGAACGTTTGGAAAACGATTCCGAATCATGTGAGATGCCTGCTGCAAAAAAATACGTAAGCATGACACTATAATTCTAAACTTTCTATGTTAATATTACTATGTAGTATACGTTCGTTGTAAGATACCCTATAAATCACGCCACAGATCGTGGGTTTGATTCACATTTGTATGAATGAACATGTCTGTTAGTCGCGAGTCTGGAATAAAACAAAGGAGATTTTATTCTGTGATAATAATTTGATCCCTCGGCAACGCAGCACAGAAGCAAGTTTATTAATTACTAAATACTCATTCAATTTTTTCATGCTTTCAGAAACTATCAGAAACCAGTGAACTGCGAACGGATGCTGAACCACAAACGTCCAACTGTTTTTATAACCCCGATGAACGCGCGGCCCCCGTACCGAACAAGCGAGTAAGTAACAAAATATTTAATTGTGTGGGTTATATAATAGATTTATTATTTTTAAGGCGATGATAAGTCAGTGGTAGTAACGTCTAATGCCGCGGCGAAGAGTTAGGTTCGAATTCTAAATGAGCTAGAGCTTTCTTGTGAGGACAACATCGTAAAAAAAACATAGCACGATGGTAGCGTACTTGGAAGTAGCCCTTTAACATGAAAATATATATAATATACCTGTGTATTGATTTTTATCAACACCGTTTATTACAGATAAACAAATTAAAAAAAGGAAAAGAACTGAAAGTTCGTAAGCAATCGACACCAGTTTGTAATAATAATCAACCACACACAGCCATCGGTACGTTGCCTGTAACGTGGTTTGATGCCGAATCCAATCAAACTTCAGAAGAACGGTCGGAAAGTGAATCACCTGAACCCCAATCACCTCATACTGAAATATGGAGCGAAGAATCAAACTCCACTCTTACTACTGATAGTGAAAACTGTGCACTACCAATTGGAGTGGAAATCGAATCTGACAAGTCAGATGGTACGAGTCACACCCAGACTGAGTTACACGAGAGGCCTACCCATGACCAGGTGAATCAACTGGAACCACTAGCTATGCAGTGGACTCAATACAACCCGCCTCCTGATTTAGCACCTGAAGCTCTGTCACAGTCAGAAATCTATTTCCAGTTAGACCAATTAAAAATCCCGGAAATTCAACATACACCTGATTCAGAATCGATAACCGATCTTTTCAGTGAGTTTTAAATATTTATTTTTAATTTAAGCGTTTTAATTCGAGAGTGCACCTCATTCATATTCACCTTTAAATAGATTTTGAGATTGTTTTTAAGATTGTACCTACGATAACGTAACGTTTTGTTTATTACTTCTACAGACGATGAAAAAGGCTTACTTACCGAATGGATAAACTGCAGCAGTGACCTTTTTAGGACTGATAGCTATGATAGTGGTGTAAGTTATTTAAATATCTAAAACCTATATTATATCAAAAGTTCTTTGAAAATCACCATAAAGTAAATTTTGTTTTTTAATTTTACAGGTACCAGTAAGGCAATGGTCTATCGACGATTTCCTGACATTATAACATTGATAGCCATATTGTATTACGAATTATATACCTACTGGATAAACGGGATTCGCAATTTTATAATTTAATGCGTAAGAAGTAAATTACATTCTGTATACTGGTCATGTACCTATGTCACCAACTTGCGAGGAAAAAATATCATATTATGTATGTAAATCAATTAATTTGTGAAGATTTTTTGGACAACCACTTATTATGATTAATATGCAATTTCTCTAGTATACCTAATTAACGATAAATTTAATAAAATTTTAATGCCATTTATAAAGTTAAAAATATATTATTTCCACACCTATAAACCTGTGATAAAAAGGTGCCGTACCAATCGGAATAGGTACCTACTCCCTGAATTTTATATATTGCCCATATGTGATCTAAGATTGCCCACCTAAGATTATTTTGCAGGCGATAATAGCTCAGTGATAGTGACATATCATGACGTGGCGAAGGTAGTGGATTCCAATCCGTAGCACGGTGGTAGGGTAGGTACATTGTTACAATATCGAAACCAGCAGATTTACAAAATAAAATACTTAAACAGCCGCGAAATATCGAAATAGCAGTGAACAGAGAAAATACTGGAATATCCAAACAATAGCGAACAAAATAAAAGCACATAAAGGGAAGAATTGCAACGTTTGCAGTGCAATCCAGGCCAATCTGCTAACACAATCAATAAATACGGGCGCTGAATTTATCCAAGCTTAAAATATCGCTAACATCGCAATTACTGTGTAGGTAGGTACTTATCTTCAGTTTTTCTACACGAATTTAAAATTTGTGATAGGAAATAGATTATAATTGTTATTATAGGTAATTGGCATATTACTCTATGCCCCGCGGGATCACTCGCGTTCCAGAGGATTTGTTTTCCCAAGATAAAAGTGTCCTATTGCATTAAATAAAGGATGTGATCTATCTATACATTGGTGTAGCTATGACAGCCTTGAGCGGTGTGTCATAAGGCATGGCGCGTTGGGGCGACCACCCGTCGCCTTCATGTCTGGCTACCTACTCTAGCTAATCTACTAATGATTAACAATATTCACGCACATTTTGAAAATCTTTCGTAGTCTTACGTGCATACGTGCATGCTTTTCGTAGAGCCAAGGATAACTACAAAATATATTTTTGAATATAAGTTAGTTGGTAGTTATGTTAGTTAATTAGATCAGATAGGTAGCTCTTGGACTTTTTATAGAAACGTACCTAGGTATATATTGCGTTTAGTTGCCTACGGAGTAAGAAATAAGAGACCAGTTTTTATTTTTTTCATATTATGTTGGTCATCTGCTGTTATTCTGTACTTACTCTACGGTGAATTCTCGAGGTGACTAATATCTGTCTCATGAATGGTGGGGACGTTTCTTCTCATGGTCCTTTGGTTGCGTTTCTTCCATGCGGACCAGCTATGTTATTCTGTACTTAATTAAACTCGACGGTGAATTCTCGAAGTGACTATTCTGTGTCTCACTCGTGAACTCCTGATTACCGAGTTTCACGAGTGAGATTCAACAGATGTGAAATAAGTGTCATTTGAAGCGTCTAGTAGGATAGATATTTTTTACTATGGCGACGTAGGTACTTCAAATAAGTATTTTTTTTTATATAGAATCGTCCTTGTTTACGTGAAATATATTTTTTTTGTGCAAAAATTAATTTTTGTTAAAAAATAAATTCATTTTTGCCGATGTTTTTTTTAATTATAAAATATTTATTTTGCATCTAACATTTTGAAAATCTTTCGTAGTCTTACGTGCATACGTGCATGCTTTTCGTAGAGCCAAGGATAACTACAAAATATATTTTTGAATATAAGTTAGTTGGTAGTTATGTTAGTTAATTAGATCAGATAGGTAGCTCTTGGACTTTTTATAGAAACGTACCTAGGTATATATTGCGTTTAGTTGCCTACGGAGTAAGAAGTAAGAGACCAGTTTTTATTTTTTTCATATTATGTTGGTCATCTGCTGTTATTCTGTACTTACTCTACGGTGAATTCTCGAGGTGACTAATATCTGTCTCATGAATGGTGGGGACGTTTCTTCTCATGGTCCTTTGGTTGCGTTTCTTCCATGCGGACCAGCTATGTTATTCTGTACTTAATTAAACTCGACGGTGAATTCTCGAAGTGACTATTCTGTGTCTCACTCGTGAACTCCTGATTACCGAGTTTCACGAGTGAGATTCAACAGATGTGAAATAAGTGTCATTTGAAGCGTCTAGTAGGATAGATATTTTTTACTATGGCGACGTAGGTACTTCAAATAAGTATTTTTTTTTATATAGAATCGTCCTTGTTTACGTGAAATATATTTTTTTTGTGCAAAAATTAATTTTTGTTAAAAAATAAATTCATTTTTGCCGATGTTTTTTTTAATTATAAAATATTTATTTTGCATCTAACATAGGTACTTTAGGCTTTTTTGGGTCTCAATGAACAAATTGACACGTATCCCGTGACTGTTGTAGGGTGGGGACGGGGTTCATACAAAATCCCCCATGGTCCTTTTTACTACGTAGGTAGGTACCTAAAAGAATTAGGTACATATACTTATATACAAAAAACGATCAAATAAAACCCATCAATTTTAACAGAGTATTTATATTTTTCATTATAACTATTTAGTCTTCAAGAACAGACATATTTAAGAGCTCTACACGTAGCAATAACTATGCTTTAGCGTAAGATTATTTTATACTTGAAAACATACAATTTAAATATAATTTTCATAATAGCATCGTAATATAACAAAGAAACACAAAATATTGCACTTATAAAATGAAAATAAAAAAAAACATACTTCTTCTAAACACCCTACATACATTCTAATACG
Organism: Tetheella fluctuosa; assembly: GCA_951216915.1. Lineage (NCBI taxonomy): Eukaryota > Metazoa > Arthropoda > Insecta > Lepidoptera > Drepanidae > Tetheella > Tetheella fluctuosa. The sequence continues at coordinate 5,019,525 of OX578231.1, read as the reverse complement.
AAAGGTACTGTTCGGAATGTATTTAACATAATTTTGTTAAAATTTCATTATGAAATACCTAAACTGTTCATGAAGACTAAAGCTTATGTCTATTTACTTTACACAGAACGTTCTTATTAACAGAAGTGAAAAAAGAATACCATAAGTATGAATGAAATAGACGAATTTAACAACAGACAATGCGGTTTTCAGACACCTGTCAATAGTGAGCTTATCACGGAAACGGCTAATCCGATTACAATGAACTTTCACAGGAAGGTTCAGTATTTTCTTAGGCATTGTTTAGTACAAGTCGCATCGAAATCGGATAATCCGTTTCCTTGATAAGCCCTTTATTTACAAGTGTCAGAAACTCATTAAATTTTCTGAGTGGCTGCACTTTTGACGGTTTAAAAAAAAAACATGTCAAGTGGTGTGGTAATATCTTGGGTGTCTTATTATTTTAGGGCGAATATTATTGGCACTATTAATGCATTCTCGAATTTAGAACATACGATACACGCGTTTAGTAAACAACACCACCATTGACATTTTCGTATGTTTCACCCTTTATTCTAACATTTTAAATGATAAAGAATGGCCAGCAATGTAGGTAGCTGGACAGATACAAATGTACAAACACATGTACACTAAAATAATTTATGGTATGTACGTTTTTTTAGACAACATGTACAAACAACTTGTTTACTTTATCTTTCGATTGTTTTGTATCTTTGGACCTTTTTAGCCACTTATGTTGCCGACTATACATTGTTATTATGAATTCATCGCCTGAAGATGAAAAATAGATGCGTATTTCGGTTTATTTTTCATAATTTGTTCAAGCAGTAACCAAAGTGCACTTATAAAATATTTATTATACATACACAGAGATATTTCCATTGTTAGATTGATAAGAAATTTATATATAAAGTCCACTTATGAAGTAATCACTTAAGTTTACCCTCGTATAGAATTGTTATGAAGATGACTCATATTCGGCAAATAAACTCTGCAAAATAATATTGATTTTCATGATCCAATGATCGTAATTTTCATTAGGTTGTTTTCTACATTACAATTTAACCAACCGAGATGTAATAAAATCAGTGTAGATTCTTTAATGTTGTTCATAAAACATTGTTATGAAAGAATTGCAAAATTGCATAATCTAACAACCTTAGAGAGGCATGTACTTCAACTTAATTAATCTGCAGCAATAGCATAAATATGACATGGGTTGTGCAACTTGTACCTACATTTGAGGCGAAGGTTGGGGATTTGAATCCTAAAACATCAAATAAGGAAAAAATCGTGAGGAAACCATAGGTTGTTGGTAGAGTACTTTGACGAAACCACCTGGCTGGCTACCACCCTCAAGTTGAAAATCTTTCACTAAGCACTTACTAGGACACCTTTTCTATCTAAATCTAAATTTGTTTTGAATTGAGCTGTGTGCTGTGTTTATTGCTAAATTTTATTACCAAAAGCAAACTTTCAAACCATGTTTTAAAGTGATAATTCATCAGTGCCTGTGAAGTCCTATTTGAATATTTCATTAATATGCAATAATCTCTTTTCCTTAATAAGAAAAGTTAGGTCAAAAATTATTAAAATGTCCTGAATGCATTGGTTTGTATTTGCTAAGATGTAATCATCTCACAACCTGTGTGGTAGAATTATATTCTAAACATTGACACCATTAATCTTAAGTTTCTTGACTCGGCGAGTGGTGCCCTCACCATCTGAGCTATCTGTGTCATGTGAACTACCCTCTGATTTGATGCCAAGGCCCAGCTCATGAGCATCCACATAGTTGCCTGTAGTACGGGCTTTTTCTAGGGCTCGGACTGTAAAACAAATAAATATTATATTATAGGTAAATAATTGTAAATTACATGTGCTATATTGCTCAAAAATAATTATTGTAAATTGAATTTAAATATGAGATGATGTAACTGTTGATTGCTTTATTTATGAATTGTATAATTTATGAATAAAAAATCAATAGAATCAATCAAATAAATAAAGCATTAATTTATCAAATTTCTTACAATAATTAAAAACTTTATTATTACACTAGCTTCTGCCCCGCCGTTTCACCCGCGGTCCCGAGGGATCTTGTGTTTCCCACGATAAAAAGTAGCCTATAGCCTTCCTCAAAAAATGGGCTATCTAACACTGAAAGATTTTTTTAATCTAACTAATAGTTCCTGAGATTAGCGAGTTCAAACAAACAAACAAACAAACAAACTCTTCAGCTTTATAATATTAGTATAGATATTATTTTATTATTATTATTTATTACATATTTTTTTACTATTTACAGGCTTGAGTTTTACCACAATCTTACCATGGTCAGAGGATGTGATGTGATCCTAAATTAGTTAAAATATATTTAGTGGTAATTTAGTTTATTAAAAGGATTGCAATGTCTAAGATGTTTACCACTCAATTCACTACATAACATTCATTATAGATACAGAAATAATGGGCATATTCATCATTAGGTATTTACAAACTACCCATTTTGATTCCCTGTTGACAACAAACCTTCTTTTATCACCTTAATATGATAATAGATTAATATAAAAGACTAAAATGTATTACAAGTCTGTGGCCAACACACTTTACTATCTAATAGGTAGGTAGGTATATCAAAATGCACAGCATATTCTTACTTTGTGATTCCAATTGACTATTTTGTCTTTTCAAGTCATCAATATCCTGTTGATGTGAATTATTTTTTCTCCTCATGAATTGAATGTACTCTGCTGCTTTTTTTAATATCTGGGCTCGACTCGCCTGAAATTGAGACGTTTTCTTTTTCAGTGATATTTTAAACACAATTCTGTTTGTTTAAGTTACACGATTAACACATACCACTTTCTCATTTTGCAATGCTGGAACCGCTTCTCTCAGAGATGTAAAACTATCCTTTATGTGGTCTCTTCTTTTTCTTTCCAACGCATTATGATGTGCTCTTTTCTCCGCCTAGTATATATCATAATATGTTATAAGTTGTTCTTAGACACGTGACGAATAAAATATAAGATAGCATTGTATAATAACAATGCAGACGTCACGTGGTTATTAAAACGACAACAAAATACAGCAAGCTATGTAAAGGCTGGGTAACGTACCTGGGAGTAATAACCGCTGCCGCCGATACTATTCCTAGCATGTGTACGCGAATCAGAATCGTTTTCTGCCTGAAATCCCAAAAAAATATTATCAGCCAGCACCAAAATAAACAGGGGGCGAGGAGGAACACCAAATGTCAAATAGAGAATACACCCACATCACTTTCGATATCAATGTCACGATCGTCGTCGCTCATCATTTTTTAACAACACTTAAGTGTAATGTGTGTCAATAAACAATCATGAGTGAATTTTACGAGATAAATTATTGTAAAAACTGTGTTATTGATAACTTTTCTTAATCGCACACACAAATATTCACAAAGGGAAATGAAAACGCGTGACTGACAGTGACATAATACACAGACCACAGACTACTACAGATGCTAACGCATACATGATACAGACAGTCAGATCATTCAGATAATAGATACAGATGCAATAGACAGGGACAGAACAACAGACATATTATTTTTGTTTGACAGAATATTAATAGTGTAAATCTGTATTATGATCTTAGAGCATAAAATTATGATGAGCGAGGTGGTGTGTGGTCATAAACTTATAGTTGAGTTCATTTCACCAACGAAGTCCCGTGGAATTAATGAAACTTATCTTATTTATTCTGAGATAGAGGTGAACAATGCTGCAAGTGCTAATACGTAACTTATGATTTTATCTTGAGATTTATGTTGTAAAAAATTATAATGTCAAAAATACACCTGCCTTATTACATAAATCCAGTAATAGGTAGGTGGGGCATGTGGTCACACGTCCGTACTTTTGATATTTATGAATCTTTAAATGTCTCGTACACTTTTGGCAAGATTGTCGTACTTTTTAGGGGAATTCATGCTGGCAGCACTGATAGTTAGTTATGTATGTATAGTGCTTGGACGAAAAATTTGAGATAGGTACCTATTACATTCATGGTATAGTGTGGTATAGTGCCACATACTTACCTGAACCGGTGGCCAAAACTGGAACTAATGACACTCATTTGAAAACGTCAAAATGTAGGGATTATTTTTGATGGTGGGCTACGGTGGTGGTGATGGTAGGATAAGTTTGTGGTAAGAATGTAAAATAGGTAACTGCTTACTCAATGTGCCCCGCTATTTCACACTCGTTCTTCTTCGTTCTTGAGTTTCCTATATATTATTCCAACTATCAAGGACTATCAAGTTTCATTTAAATCCATTCCGCCGTTTGTGCGTGATTGAGTCACAACATCCAAACATACAGGCACATTTCACATTTATAATATAAAATTAGTAGGATATTAGATGGATGGAGTTGGCGTTTTTTTTTTTTAGTGAAATGAATTCGTGTATTTGTGACTTTTCAGCTATTTCTGAAACCGTACACTCTGCAACATGGTAACATTAGGATAGTTACCTAGGTGCGTTACTCGGGTGTTATCTAGTGATACCGTGTTGCACAGTGTTGCTCCACAAAAGTTAACCGCAGTCGCTGAATTTACGCAACCACTATTTTCTGTCTCACTCGTGAACTCGGTAGAGTCCGCGCCACCACTGAAGTCCGATAGGTCCACCTCTATATTAAAAAAAATAAGATCCATTTTCATAATTCCATCTTACTTCAGTGGTGGCGCGGACTCTAAATCCGCTATCCACGTGTTCACCTGAGTGATCACTTGGAAGAGTTTAGCAAGCTGGTTTAATCGAAAATTTTGCGATAAGTTTTAGTAGAACGGCCAGCATTTTACTAAAATCTGACTGAACTTTTACGGACGCGACTTGACTATATAAAGATGTTTTTTTGTTGTGACTAGAATTTCATAATATTATAACTTGATATTGGCATAATACACAAACTGTGAGCCGTACTCATAGACAATATTGTAGATTTTTTAAAGTAAAAAAGCGCGGTTGCTTTCGAATATTTTCTATTGTTACGTACGTAACGTACCTAGAGTAGGTACCTACCTACTACGTTACGTACTTAGGTTAGGTACTTACCATAACAAGATTGTATTGTACGTTGTTCAGTAAATAATATAGGTTTAAACTGAAGTAAAAAATTAAATAAAGTCAAGAAATGGATGAAAACAAGCAATGTCCAAAGGGTCTTGATAAAATTGATGTAAATAGTTCTGATTTTTATGATAGGCTAGAAGATGAAATTGAAAATGACCAAGCGAGAATGAAAAAATGTGTAGAAGTTATTAAAAAATTAAGAAGTAGGTACCCGATTTCGATATAAATTATATAATATATTATATATTTCTGTGGCATAGCGAACTGTAATAATTGAAGATACATATGATTATATAAGTAGTTTCAGTACTTACTCATATTTAGAAAATACTAGATACCTAAGCTCATAAAGTATAATAGTATAATTATTTTATACATTTTCAGTAACGGCTGCAGAGATGGAAGTAGAAACAGCTGCGCTCTACCATGCCGAGCTGTGGTACGACATTGAACAGCTAAGAATTCAAACTAAAAAACTTACTGAAAATCTTCAACAAGATACTCCTGATTTGTAAAATACGAATAGTTTATTAAATTAACTTGACTCGCGATTCCTGGTTTTTTTTTGGGTGGATTTGGGTTGGGACGCCCGACACATTTGCAAGCCGAGGGGTTAAATCCTTTAATGGAAAATAAAACAGTTTTTATTACATAATTATTAACCTATGTAGGTATAGGCTTATATTATGGTAGGTATACCTACCATAAGTAGGTAATATAGGTATACATACATCCAAATAAATAAAATTGAAGTGGCTGTTTGTAATGTCAAAATAACAGTTATTTTACTAGGTAAATGCGTATGAAAGTATATAGGTAGGTACCTACGGTAGGTACTTATAAAAAAAAAAAAACAATTTAGAGTGAGAATTTTACCTGTTTGTCAGTCTGTTTATTCCAGTTAATCTCCGAAACGGCTGGACCGATTTTGACAGGACTTTCAGTGACAGATGATATCTATAAGGCGTAACTTCGGCTACTTTTATTTGTTTTAGGCTAATTAATTATACTTATTTTTATACCGGGAACACGGGTGAAACCGCGGGGAAATAGTTACAATTATATGTGATGAAATAAAACTTATTCATAGTCATGAATTTGTGGGTCATCATTATTCATTATTTTGCTACACCCTATCAGTACAACTGACTCCTTGGTAGCTTAGGTACCTACATGAATTTTGAGATCTTTAAAACATTTTCTTTTATACAGTAACCTATAGTTTACTTACTTGTTGCTATCTTTCTTGTTTTATTTGTGCCCGGTTTTTACATCCATTCGCGGAATAATATACCTAAACCTCCCATTAGTATGTCAGTGGAAGTAAAAAATTACGCTACATATTTAGGATACAAATATAAATATATAAGTATAAGTTGGTATTATCTATGCGAATAAAGAATTAATTATTCTATAAGTATACCCATAGATACCTACATAGAATCATTAAGTTTACAATCTTCTTTGGCATCTTTATAAAAACCAAGTTTAATTTAACTTATGTAGGAAATGTAAAGCTTACATTTCATGGTATGTTTTTTTGCAAAACAATCCGCCAACGTGCCAACGTGCCATCGTACGTATCCAATCCAACCACATTTCAGCTTGATATTTAGGTGCCTTCTCATAGTTATCATTAAAAAAAGGTCCATATTGATAACCCGTTTTTATGTCTGTGTGCTAAATGCTAATACGACTAAATACCTACCTACATGGATATCATAATAATGTATGTAGGTTAAAAGTTTTTCCTGTAAGTAGGTAGATAAATATAATCTACCAGTCAACGCAGTGTTCTCGCTGGATACAGTTTATTATGATGGCTTCATATTCCCTGTTTGTGCTTTTCTTTTGTTTAGTTTTGGTGATGCAGGCAGTGTCACAAGGATATTTGAAAAAACAACAATCGCCACCACACTGTACACAAGTCTCTAAAGGTAGGTACTTATTTGGAATACATTTTTCTTCAAATTTTGGGGTGACAATGTTATTATTCTAAAGGGGGTCACACACGGCGAAGATACTATAATATTTTATCTTAAGATCATGAGACAGCATTATACTATAAAAAGAGAAGCAACGACCTACCTCTTACCTACCTACTTTCCTTCTCTTTCGCTGGTATAGCACTGTCTCATATATCTTAAGATAAAATATTATCGTATCTTCGCCGAGTGTGACCCCCTTAAAAGTTTAGCTATCGCGGACAAATGAGTGACAGTTTTGCATGGATTTAACTTGGCTTGGATATAAACGTAGCGCGCCGTCATGCGTCATCATGGTCTCGAAATCTATACTAATATTATAAAGCTTGTTTGTTTGTTTTTTTGAACGCGTTAATCTCAGGAACTACTGGTTCGAATTGAAAAAATATTTTAGTGTTGGATAGCCCATTTATCGAGGAAGGCTATAGGCTTATTATCCCGGGAAAACATAAGGCCTCTCGGGAACGCGGGTGATACCGCGGGGCGGAAGCTAGTATAGAAGAATAATGTAAGTTTGAACTAGAACTGCTCTGCTATCCTTGATTATCGTTCACAATGTTGCTTTGTTGTATTATTTTTTAGATACAGACTACGTGTCGCATTTCAAGTTCGATTATCCCGTTGCATACGTCCAGCCAGGGCAACATGAAGCTTATCAACAGGTAAATAAATAAGTACTCTCAGTCATGCTTGTTCCTGTGGTACCTAACGATAACGATAATTTATTAAACTACATGAAAGTCACTTCTGAACCTAAGGGACTGGTACACGTTTATCATCCACCAACCATGGGCAAACAGAGGGCATTGAGTCGCCAACATTTTAGTGTTTCAAGTTATTTGGTTGATAACGACCAACAATACGCCAATGCAATATGTCGATGCAGTTTAGATACTAGTTAAAACTTAACAAAAATTTTAATCCTACTAGTCCTACTAATGCTAATCTTAACTAATAAGTATAATAAATGCGAATGTGAGTTTGCTTGTTTGTGACCTTTTCACGCTTAAACGGCTGAACCGATCGCGATGAAATTTGGTATGCAGATAGCCTGGATAGATGGAGAAGGACAAAGGCTACTTTTTATCCCGAGAAAACATAAGATCCTGGGGAACGCGGGTGAAACCTCGGGGCGGATGCTAGTTTTCATTAAAAATTAAACTTATTTCAGATGTTCTGCGTCAACCCTGCTGCTGTGAATAAAGCGGTAACCACAGTATGCGACTGGGCCGCCCCCCCACAGGTGCAGTTCACACTGGGCGATGAATACATGCATGTGGTGCGTCTAGATCCGACTGGCCGCTTTGCCGGTAACGCTGTCATCACTACCTATCAACTTTGCAATCATAACATCCCACCTCATATGGTTAATAATAGTGGTTTACCAATAGCTACAGGCCTGTGATTGTGAAACATTTTGTTAAGTTATTAATAACTATGTCAATGTAACAAATTTGGTTAAAAAATAAGTTAAATAAATTGTTTGGTTTAATGAAAGATGTGTACTTACTTACATTTTTGTATATGACACAGACTGGCTAGTAGGTAAAGGCGATCGTTAGGTACATATTATAAAATGTTCACTCCTCTTGCTCAAAAAGACCGTCATTGTGGCGTACCAGAGCGATGAAAAAATAGCAATTCTTCCTCAAGGGTAAAAAGATTTTTTTAAAAAAAATTGTGTGTCAAATGACAATGAGCCTACAAAAACGAAAAAGTCTTTAGTCATAAGTAGAATAATCATGAATAAAGACTCGGCTTAATACTGTTTCATAAAAAAAGAACTTCATTTTAATTTTGAAAATGGAACTAAAATCGGCGATCTCTGGTAGAATGCATGCAATGTGTTGCGGCTACAGAAGAAACAAAAAAAAGACATTGCCGCGAAATCTTTATAATTTTTCTCTAATTGCAAATTTAATTGGTAGTGACCATAATTAATTTTACAATAGTGAAAATGTCATCATCTAGTGAGAATGGAGACCCTAATTTACAAATAGAAGAGAATGGAAAAGAAATAATTTTCAATCTGTTGCCGTCAAGGTCACAAAGCATTTAGTATTTAAATACTTACGAAAAGTTTATGAAGTGGCAGACAGAAAAACGAGTGGATTCTTGTATGGGATTGTTTTATTTTCTCGCAATCGTAGTGAAAAGTATAGGGTAACACACGGCGCTAAAACCCATTAAAACATGGTTTCTATTTAGGTACTCCCTCGCTAAAGCTCGGGAGTAAAACTACCTCGTATATAATGGGTCATTTTAGCTCCTTGTATAACAATCTACTATTTCATAATATATAATAATAACTAAATCCACGTTATTGTTTACTTTGGAACTATGAATTGATTATCACTAAAACACAGTAAAATTCACTCCCATATATAGGTATCCTACACTCGTGTATCCCAAACACTAAAAACACCTCATTATGTAGGTCTTAGACCATAAAGAATAATGTTTTGGTACAATTTTCTTTGATAAGTTTGTTTGTTTTTGGCAGGAACAGAAGGTTGTGGGTCCAGGGGACCTTCTTCCACCCTTACGCGGACTTTGGATAAGTTTGTTTGCGTCATAAATAATATATATAACTAAGTAGATACTTATGCAAATTAATTGCAGCTTGAAATCACTGGTAGTCTGCGAGTAAAATGGTCAAGACAGATAGGTAAGGGTTCATTGTATGACTTCGGAACCCAAAAACTAAACAAACTGAGAGATATACTATGTAAATTTTTCTGTAGGTACAGACCCATTTTCCCTGAAAATTAGCTTTTGAGGATAATAGTATAATGAACCCAGAATAGGTACATTTTCATCGAAACAAGTCATGCGTCTTACAGTTGGTAACTTACATAAGTAGGTACCTACTTATAATCAGTAGATAAGCTTACCTACCTATTACCGAATCAATTTTTTATGGTGGTAAGCATATAGGTACACCATTTGTTGTTTGTGATTTTAAATGGAGTATTTATACCTAGCTACTTAGCATTATCGATGTATGTGTACCTAATAAAAATATAACATAATAACCGTAAAATTACAGAATTATTTACGCTAAAATTCTTTATAAAACGACTATATATACATAATTTATGTTATTTTAGCTTGGGTATTTTAGGATTTACTCGATCTATTAAAATTCTATCTTGTAGTTGTAGCATAATGAAGGGTAGAGCAACAGGAGTGATCTTCCTTTTCTTAATCAACTTTGTATTTGCTAACGAGTTTGTTTTCGAATTTGGTATGTATCTCTCTCTCTCTCGTCTCCTCCTCATATTTAATTTATTATTAGTAGTTAATTATTAAAATAACTTAAACAATTGAAAACTCCTTATGGGATATAATATTATATCTCTGAATATAAATTAATAGAGTACTTTCAAATGGAAACCTTTTCACAAAGATGTAATATTAATTATAACCCTAACTAAAACATACTAAACAGAGCTATATAGGTATTCAAATGTAAATAAGGACTCCGACCTGAATAATTATTCAAAGTCAAAGTCAAATTCAGTATAGGCCCTAGGAGGGCGCTTATGAAGGTCGAATTTACTGAAGTTACCAATAACTACCACTGTTCCCTGACCACCCAATATTAGATGTTCTCTCGAATTCCAACACATTTTCAAAACGTAAGTAGTAAATAAATATGTAAAAAAAATATGGCAAAAATACTGTCATCCGATTTTATAATGATTTTCTTCATATATCTTATCTCTCATTTTTCTTGTCAGGATGGTGTACAAAAATGCATTTAAAAAATAGTGCAGCGATATATTTTCTGTCAAATATTATGTCATAAGGCTAGTTGCGGGATGTAATTTATATCTCGGGTTAAAACATATTTAACATTCCATAGTAAAAAGGAACTTGTAAATAAATTCAATAGGAACGTAAACTAAGGGCTAAATTATAACTAAGTTCCGAATAATTATTATATTTCAAGGTAACGACGTAGGAGTCCCATTCTATAACAAAGATGGCAATATTCTTCTGTTAAATTACCAGACGTTAGTAGACATACCTGTAAGTATTAATGATTTACGTAAGCATATTTTAAACTTTAATATTAACTCATTTGACTAGTGATATGATATTTGTTGAAGGATCGAATCCTGCAATGAACTTCAGATCAAAGAAATCATCGATAATCAGTTCACTCAATAATTCGAATTCTCCTCACATTTATAAAACTAGGTACTTAGCTACTCTGAATCTTAACAGCAGTACTAAGTTGGTGGTTTCGAAGAGAGGTCATCACAATAAATCGGTCGTCACGCTGCGATGTGGTTTTGTCAAGATCCGGATGAGCTCCTTCGATGAGCACCGATCTCTAGCCATCGTCGATATTCTTGTTATACAGTAGATCGGCTTATACTTAATTATAAACTTCTTGCCACATAAACATGAATCCTAACATTTCTGGACAAAATAATCACCTACACTTGCACATTTTGCTGAGATCCATTATTATTGACCGATAATATCGAGGAGTGTGTTGCTTCAAGACTGAATATTCACTGATAAAAAATTGCAAGTTAAGTATGTTTAAGAAATGAATAGGTACTTATACAACATTTTGAGAACTTATGAACTCGATGAATTTAATTTTTCCAGTTTCTTTTCTTCTTTTCAACCAGAATAAAATTGTCTGAATGTATTTATACAACACTAGCTTGCGCCCCGCGGTTTCACCCGCAGTCCCGAGTGCTCCGATCGCCACCAAACCAAACCTTAGCAAAACCAGTAGGACACAATACAATTAATTTCACTTGAGTCCACTAATTGGGCCTACGTAATACGATTTTTCTTTTTGCCTGCAGGTTCCGCCAAATGTAATTGTGACTTACATTAAAGTGACGGTGAACGCGTTGTCGGCACCGAAAGTTGATTACGATTCCTCGTTCCATCAAGTGAGCATCAAATATACCTGGTCACAAATAACTTTATCATCGTATAATGTTGTTGCTAAGGGCATATCTGTATAATAAATTACAATCGTCTTTCATCTACCTTTCATCTTGAACTGAAATAAATTTGAATTAAGCTATCCGTTTTCTGTTTACCAATCTTGCTCTAGCTATTCAAATCGGATAGAATATATCCTTACTGACATTGAGACCTTGAGTTCCCAAGTTAGGATGGGTAGAAATCGCAATAATGTCATCATGGACACCTTATAACCAAGTTCAGTGGGAGAAGCCTGTTCTTGAGATAAAGGCTACAGACCGAAGTGGTCAATTGGATTAATGAATTATTTACTACTAGCAACCCGCCAGCCATTTTGTACAAAATATTTACAAATATATGCACAAACCTTCCTCTTGTATTGTTCTTTTTATTAGTGAAAACCCTATTCAAATCCGTGGCGTAATTTAAAAGAAGTAAGCGAAGAAACAGGCAGAGGAAGATAGCGACATTGTTTTATAAGTTAGTACTACTACCAAAGATTAAGTAAATGGCCATATCTATTATTTTAACTTTGATTATGTGCGTACCTACGTGACGAAACATATTGTGAAAACACTGCTCTTTTTATTTCCATCTATATACCTATACATGTGCTTGTTTTTATCGAAGCAATCAAATTTTCATAACGAATTTAGTCTCGCTAAAATAATAACTTTCTTTTCAATTGCAAATGACGATTAGTCGATTAAGTAACTTCAACAATGTACGGACGAATTTTACAATGTTGTATATTTACGTTACTTTACCTTAATATTTTCAGTGATAATCGACAAAAAAATATTCTTTTTAAAGAATTTGGTTCGTATAGATTAAACCTACTTTTGGTTTATTATTGTTACCTACTAATGTTCTTAGAAAATGCTATGTTCTCTGTACTTAGGTGTTCACATTGACGGAGAGCAAGTATCTTATGTTTATAAAGGTATCATACCTGCGTTTACTCCAAATTATAATTTAAACGTAACGGTAAGAAAAACATCGTTATTAACATTTTATATTTTCGCTTCTAGGGAGCTATTGCCTAACTCCAAACCACAATATACATAATGCAATTAGTTTGAATGTACAGTACCTACTATACCTTACCTATACCTACCTCACCGCCCGAATATTCGACGACGAATGCTCATTATAGTCGAAACAGAAGGAAGCATGATATCAGTCATGTCATGTCATTTGATTACAGTGGGATGGGAACCAAAGTGTAATATCCACCGTTTAATAAAAACGATCTCAATAGATTGTAGTTAGACAATACAGCACTTACCAATTTACCAATCACTTGCTTTTAAATTTATATAGGCTTAATCATTTATTTGCCGATACAGGATTGTGGAGGATGTTTAACTGTGAATTGCTTATTTTTCATTGTAGCCTCATAGACCTGGAATGGAAACGAGGTTCACGTTTCTGAGAGTAGAATACATAAACGGCTTATCTAAAGTAGTGATTGAATTCAGTCCAGCTACATGTTTAATGACCTTCCACATAAAGTTTCCATTTGTAGACACGCCAATTGGAGTAGTTGGTTATTCTATGCCGATAATTGTCGAGCCGTCAAACATTCATCATGAAATAAATGGTGTTATTGTAGTTAAGACCTGAAAATATGATAAGTAAACTTATCACAGAGTAACCTTTGATCTTTTGTTAGCTTAATACATCCCTATTAAGTAAAAAAATATTTTTGATTTTTAAATAATAATTGTGATAAATTATTGATACCTACGAGTATTTATGACGAAAATTAAAAATATTAAATGTTTTATATAAAAATCTTTATTTTCACTATTGCCGACCAACAATAGTTAAGTCGTCAATTGTAAAAAAAAATCAAAATAATAAAGTGAATTTTCTGTTTTTGAAGGCCAAATAGTTTTCGAGATATAACACTTTTGCATAGTTAATAATTATCGGCTATTACTAAGATATATAAGTAGTAGAACTAATCATGAAAGCGCATATTGATATCGTCGTGGCGCTCTCGTTCAGTTTCGCGGTGATCGCCGGAGACGCGGGCGCCGGCGGAGGTGCCGGCCTCGTCGTGCTCGCGCTTGCTCCCGGAGTGCGGTGCCGATGGAGCTGACTGCACCAGCCGCCCCATCAGACTCGCACTCTTGTCCTTACGTGGCCTCGTCCACTCGTGCGACAACACTCGGTCCAGCGTCAAGCGAAGTGTGATATCAGGCTCCAAAATATGCCGCACTATCGATTTGGCTGCCGCCGATAAGGTGTCACGGATCCTCGATCTGAACACCCAATTACGTGACATTTGATCCTTTAGTAATTTACGCAGATTTGAATCATCGAACGGCATAGAAGCGTTCAGCATTATGAATAGGATGATTCCGAGTGACCACACATCTGCGAGCTTCGGGTTGTATGGTATTCCACTCACTACTTCCGGCGCAGCATATGCAGCAGATCCACAATATGTCTGGCTGAGGACTCGACGATTTTCACCATCCGTGCAGAACCTGGCGAACCCAAAATCTGCCAGCTTTACGTTAAAACGTCTCGAAAGCAATATATTTTCGCACTTCAGGTCGCGGTGTGCAATATTTTTGCTGTGAAGATATTGTAAGCCACTAGCCATTTGTCTGAACCATAACTTCGCTTGATTTTCGGGCACGACGCCATTGCGCTTTATGAAATCCAGAAGATCACCATTATCAGCATATCGCATAAAAATAAACACTCTCGGTCCTCGCTGTAAAATACTATGGACTTGGATGATATGAGGATTCTCGATCTTTGTTAAAATGTCGAGCTCACGAGGAAAAAACTTCTCTAAAAAATCCCGAGGTGCTTTCTCTTTATCGAATATTTTGCACGCAAGGTGCATACGTTTGGGGCTGGATGCATCGCAGTACTCTGCCAGATGGACGGTGGCATAAGACCCTTGACCGATTTTCTTGCCGATGAGATAGCCTCGTTGTTCCAAGGCGTTCACCTCGGAGCTTCGAGGGCTGAGGCGCTCAGCCATTGAGCTCTATCGACTTTATCCTAACCCGTTTAGGATACATTGGACATCTCAATAATAACGTATGTCCAAGTTTTCAGTGGCTCTCCTGTCAAAATACTTGTTCTTCGATTGCTATAAGTTTTCCACTCAACTCTCATGAAAGAGCATAAATCGTTACAATAATAATATTCGTTAATAGCACGCACAAAATTTTGTTAAAATATTACGACATCACAAAGAATTTGGATATAAAAAACGCTATCACTAGTACGAAATCTTCCAAAAAGACGTATTTGCTACATGGATGACTTTTTTCTTTTGTTTCTAAAATTAAAATGATATTTTTTCAAAGAAGCCTGTATTCATGAACTCTTTGTGTAAAAACTATTTTAGGTCAGTATACAGTTTAGGTAGACCTACCAAATATTGTATTTGGTAAGTACTTATTTACATAATTCTTGTTCCGTATAAATAGAGGTATTATCTACTTGTGAAAAAATATTACCTACCTATAGGTGCACGACGACGACGTCTCATGGCTTGGCCACATGGAGGGAAAGTATTGTATTATCTCTTACTTACGAAACGAGATCTACTTATGCATTAATTAAATATTGAATTTTGGAAACTTTACTAAAAGAAGTTTTTTAAAACTATACCTACCTACAACTGCATGTTTAATCTACCATCACTCGCTCTAGTCGGTAATGTAGATCTTACACAACCTTCAAGTGTAATTCATAAACGGACTTTATGGGTGTAATATGTCAAGAAAACATAATGTTGAATTTAAAAGACCTAATCACTAATACCCCTAAAAGAGAAAGTATGTATGTATGTATGTTCCTTATAGACTCCGAAACCGCTGAACCGATCGCGATGAAATTTTCAGACAATATTCATATTAGGGTAATCCTGTAAGGTTTGGTCGCGATCGGAGCACTCGGGACCGCGGGTGAAACCGCGGGGCGGAAGCTAGTACCCCATAGAGTATGATCCCAGTAACCCAGACCTAACGCCATAGTACCAAGGCTAAATAAGACACGGTGAAGTATGAAATTAATTTCATACTTGATATTTCGACTTTCGAAAAAATTCACTCCTACTTACAAAAAAAGACGCGCGTGTAATACATAACTCTGTTTGCTGTCGTACAGTCAAATAACTCCATAGTTTTACAAATTGTAGGATAACCCATCCCATGGAAAATATTTTTTCCGAATGTACGGAAGAAGTAAAAAAAGCGGGTAGGTACCACGGATGTAAAAATTTACATCCGTGGTACCTACCCGCTTTTTTTTTCCTTCCTTTCATTTCCTCATCTGGGTGCGTCGAGGTCGGTGCGTAAACCTGAATGACCTTCAGCGAATACCTTTCCGATATTCTGAGTATTAGGTATATGACCCTACTAGACACACTGTCGATGGTAATAATGTTGTTGACGAGGGACTTATGGACGAGAAACCCGACACCACCTTGGGACTGTTGGTGGCCCTCCCGGTGGTAGAGTAGGTTACCGGACTCCAGTTTTACCGTGTCCTCGCCCTCTCTACGGACTTCGGTTAGTCCCAAATGTCCCAGTGTAACCTACTCAGTTCCTCTCCAGCTCAATGATCTTCTCGTCTGTCCTCAAAGTGCGTATGCTGTGTGTTACCAGGGCCAGTCGTCGTCGGGTGGGGTAGCTGGGCGTCTGCCGGGAATTCTTAGCACCCCCTGCTCCGGGACTGGGGGCCTGGTCTTATTTTTGCACATATCATGAGAGACATAGGCAGTTAAGATGCTGTTGCCCATCTTCTGCCTCGTCTTCTTACGGCAACCACGGGAGGAAAGGGTGGGGACTATTCTAAAGCCGGTACCGCCACGGCGAAGTGGCGGTACTAATAGGAATTTATGATTATCCTGGAGTCTAATTCTCGAGCAATAGAGATAAATATCATTTTCGATATTTATCATAAAACATGGCGGATATCTTTAAAAATCATTTTTAGGTATTCTCGAGATATCACACTCGATATTTATATAGTAAGTAAATATTAGATATTTTTGTGATAGTAGCGACATCAATCAACACTTCCGCTTTCCGTGGATAGGTGGCGCAACAAGATTCTACATCTCTAACAAAGTTCGTCGAGTATTTGACAATAATATACAAGATTCCAAAATCAACAGTTGGACCGCGGTCCCCAGGCAAGAAGATCTTCCTTTTTCAATGGAGGAGACTACCATCTTGCTCCTCCATAGTGATATTTTTTTTCGATATTAGACTCGATATATTTATCTAAAACGATATTATTATCGATAGCGTGAGAATCGGCCTCCTGGTTTTGAGAACCGGTTTACATCACTAGTTCGCGCAGGCAACACTGCAACTGTCAGTGTCATGTCAGGCAGGCATATCATGTTGTGTTCACCATATAGTATAGAGTAACTTACTTGGTCGAAAAATCACAATACATAAATTACCATGCATGTACTGCATGGTAATTTATGTGTTCACTTCACAATCGCAATCATTTGCAAATTCGCCGCTAGAGGCCCTGGTGTAGCGAAATGTCAAATTTTACTGTTTCTGGGTGGGCTACGCGGGTTATTTCTAATAAGAATAATGCTGTGAATATTTTACAATATCTGAGATTAATTATGGCAAATATGAGTTAAAGATTTTTTTTTCGAATAAAACGGAACTGCGCAAAACTGAAGCATGCTCGATATTATTACAGTACGGTCTAAGGTATTCAATATGATATATGTATAAATGTGAACATTGTTTTATAATAACAAACTTTGATAGTTATAGTTATACTTCAGGACCTTACTCTTCAGTGGCGCCAACTGGTGAGCACAAAAACGGTAGCCCCCCTTTCCGCCAGTATCAGGGTATTACGTGTGGGTGTTAGAAGATAAACGAAGGAGATTTGTTTTGTTTATGATTGATAATACCGCAAAGATTGTAGGTAGGTACGTAACATGTACAAGTTCGCAGGACGTCATCATAGTGATTAGGGAGGATAGTTGGAGGGCGAGATTTTTTTCATATGAGCACTAATATATAAAGCTTACTTTGTTGCAAATTATGATATCGATAGAATTGGAATATGCATTCAATTTATTGATTATTTGTGTTTATTTATGATAAGTTAGTTTTAGGTCTCGAGAGGAACATTTAAATAAAAGACAAATAAGTTTACTTTTTATTATTTCTTTGTTTCAAATATTTTTCATTTTGTTTTCTTTTTATAGTATTTTTATTTCTTGTGTTTGACCCCAATCTTTTTGTTTAACCATTTACCTGGCAGGCGTATTTACTTTACTTTGGCAATTATTTCTTTTTTTTTTTTCGTTGTGCTTTTAATCTACGATCTGTATTGATACTATAAGCAGATGTTTTGTGAGCTCCATGTCAGGTCGAGTGTGTCCTCCAGCGAGGGCAACTACTCGTTTTAATTAAGGATTTCTTTCCTTTTGAGGCGTTTATTGTAGCTACGTGTTGTCAGCCTCGCTGCCAGTTTATTGGGGTGTTTCTCTAATCTCCCTTGGTATTTATGAGTAGTGCTTCGGATTTCTTCCTTCACTGTGTTCATCTGTAGTTGGTCATGGATTTCCGAGTTTGTAATAAACCAGGGCACATTGCATAGGGTTGTTAGAATGATATTCTACATTATTTGCAGGATAGAGATGTTTGAATTGCTGGCGCTCCCCCATAGTTGTATGCCATACATCCATACTGGTTTCAGAATGGCGTTATATATTAGAAGTTTATTATCAATAGATAATTTGCTGTTTCGTCCCATTAACCAGTGAAGGTTCCTGTATCTGATGTTCAGAAGGCAATTATTTCTGGGGATATTTTCATGGTTTTCCCTCTTGTACAATATGTATGACCAGAACATACTGTCATGGATTGTCCTGAAAAAAATGTAATTAGATTATGGATAAATATGTTAACCTAAAAAAATAACCAATGATAATAGTCAACGCCGGCCCTGGGGTAGAGCGAGAGGAGTGATCACTCTAGGCTCTATGTCTCTTTAGATTATAACATTACGATAGTTTTATTTTATTTATTGGAGTCAACAAACAGTTACACACTATGTTTAACAACAACAAGTATACAAAAATACAAATTCTTAAATGTTCTTAAGAAAAAATATAATTAAAATAGTTCCAGAATGGACTCTGGTAACTAATAGTATTTTATAGTATAATAGTGTTAGTAATGTGCAAAACCAAGACAAAAGGAGATAAAGAGCATAAAATTTAAAAAATAATAGCTGGGCATGATTATTTTCCCTTAGTTTACATTTGACCAATTTCCTGAATTGACCGACACTTGAAGAAAAAATGTCAATATGATTGAAGTGCCTATTGTAGCTATTAATTAAGCGGTATAGTGGTGAGCGCATACCTGCGTTTGTTCTGCATGTCGACACATCAACCGACGTTGCAAATAGTTTGTGACTATGGTTAGAGCTCATATGAACCCTATTTGGGGTCTTGTAGTAAAATTTACTAACTATGTCCATACAATCGTATTTATTGTTACAGAGGTCGCGCGACATCATGACCTCAAGTAGATGACGTCTGTTGTTTAGTGTTAGCAAGTCATATTTGTCAAGAATTTGGCCATATGATAAACGACTACGGTAGCATTTATAGTACATACTGCAAATGATTTTTTTCTGAACAATCTCTAAGCTATGTACATATTTTGATAAATGGAATTCCAAACTGGTGCAGCATATTCCAATTGAGATCTTATTAGAAATATGGAGATAAGTAATTGGTCTTTTAAAATCTTTACTAGCCCTCATAACAAATGTATGCTTTATTGATAATGTTATCTATGTGTGCATCTAAGTTTAGTTTACAATCTAACGTTATTCCTAAATCTTTAATATCGCTGACCTTATCTAGACGAGCACTACACAATAAGAACGGAAAGTTACTAATATTCATTTTTTTTTGAGAACGTGATAGTTTTACATTTATTTAAACTTATGTTTAGTTTATTATTATGACAGTAGGTAGTGAAACGATCAAGGTCACTTGGAAAATTAGTGTGATCGTGGGTATTGTCAATTGTTTGGTAGATCTTTATGTCATCTGCATAAAGAAGGAATTTACGAGACTTGAAGCAGATATTCACGTCATTTATGTATAAGTTGAATAAAAGAGGCCCTAGAATTGAGCTTTGCAGCATGCCTGAGCTTATGCTGACTGCATCTGATTCGAAACCATTGATCACGACTTTCTGATGGTTTGAGGTAAGGAAGTTCCATTTCTAATTATAGGTAATAATTTAGTTCCTACATATCTATACGGGCAGAATCTATTTCTTTTATATTTAAGAAGGCTAACAAGCAAGCAGGTGGACCTCCTGATAAGTGGCTACCGTCACCTACGGACTAAATGATCAATCAATAACAATAATTTATTTTACTTTAAGCAAAATAGGCTAATCTAAGCAATATAAAAAGGCATAGTGAAATGGTCATAGCTGCACGAATGGTTCATGAGAGCACTGTGAGTGGTCTGCAAAGCTTTGGAAATCAAATATTGACATAGAAATAAAACAAAATATATTTGTGTACTTGCTGTTAGATATGATGCCATTAGTTCAAGATATTGACTTCCAAAATGTTGTATACAGATTCTTCAGTAAAACAGCTTCAAATATAACACAAGATGGTATGAGTTTAACCAAGCAACATTGATTTGTAAACAACAAACCACAGGTATTAATTGTCTGCTTCCCCTTGTCACATCAAAGCAGAGGTAGTCAGTAGCGCCACTAAGTGACGATATTGGAGCGCCCTCCAAACTCCTAAATTAATAAATAAAGGTTGTAGCTGTCGACACCGTGACACCTACCCTTTTTTCATAAAGTCGGTTAATAATTGCCTATCGCTACCCGCCTCTATCTATATACGTCGCTACCTATGTCAAATTGTCAATTTTGTGCAGTGCTGCCAAAATAGGGTAATTTACCCAACATTTAGAGTAAAAATTATCCTGCAGGGTAATTATCAGGATATTTTCCTGGGGTATTTTTTAGAGTAACTTCTTCTTGTGTTAACTTCGCACCAACAAAAGCAATGTTAGAAAAAAAAATAACATGTATGAGTATGACAAAAAAGATAGTGATGGTGATGCAGCAGAGGAGACTTTCATTGTTTTGTGCCAATTATAATATAAAAAAATATTTATTGTTGTTTTATTTGAATCTAACCTGGCAACACTAATTTATTGTCATGTCAACTCAAGTCTCAACTTTACTACACTACAATCAATAATTGTCAAAATAAAAGTCGAAACTGAAGCTGAAACTTTATTTTAATTTATATCAATCATCACTAAAACGTACGTAGTGATCATCACATCACATCAATCAATCAGTAGGTACCTAACCTACATAAAAGTAGGCGTTCACTCATAGCGTTCATCATTACTTGATGAACTGAAACCACCAAGATGATGAACCAATATATAAAAGAGTTAGAACAGGTAAATGTAAAAATCTAAGGCTATTCTGAACTATTGATAATTTACTATTAGAACTTAGCTCATCTCCTTTGATAAAATTTTAGGATCCTTTTGACCCCGATGAGTTTGTTGAGCGTATGGTGAGGCGCAGCATGCAGGAGACCAGGCTAAAGGATGATCAATTTGACCCTGAAATGATACACGACATATTTACTCAAGCAATACAAGATCTAAAGGTAACAACAATCAGGGTATTTACTGTCTTATCTCCTACATCCATTATAATTGCTTTGAATTGACAGCAGCCTTATGTCATGGACCTAAAATCCATTTCAACTCAGGTTTTTTATGAAATGAAAATCCATAAATTTCTATGTATGTCAACTATGTCCTAGTGTCCTGGGTGTAGAAATAAGATCAATAAAATTAGATTAGTCCTGTGTGTAGTCTATATTCTGAAAGTAGCAATCCGGTTTCAGATCACATGATGATCTGATGATCATCTGGCAAAAAGCAGAATTGGTGCCCATGTCTTAGTTACCAAGTTGTTTTATGTAAAATATTCACTACAAATAGTCGCATATTACAATTTCATTCAATAAAAGATTTGGTATTGATGAATCTGCCTTAAATTCGGAAAAAATAATTGCATTAGCAATATTGCTCGAGCTTCCTTTTTAGCCCCCCTAATCAGCATCATATCTTTGAGACATCTCTTTGATACAAAAGTCTCTTTTACCAAGTTTATATAACAATAAGTAAACAAAGCATGTTTATTATTTGTAAATATGTATAAGTGCTAATAATGCTACAACTATTTATAGTTAGATAACCAAAGTGTCAGTAATATTGTGGTTAGATAAAAATAAAAACTGTATTGTGTAATGTATAAAATTAAAATTGTAGTTCAATGCATAGTAAATTCAATTTTATTTTAGGTATTACAAGAGAGACAGGAGAGGAGGTGTACAAGACTAGAACAGTTGGTTCAGGAGGAAGAGAAAGTTTATGGCGCAAAAATGGCTGAAATAATGGATCAACATACTGTAAGGAAAGTTTGTAATTAAAATTCAATTTTAGACAATTTTATTCTTGCCCTGCACATTTTTATTCATAAATAATTCCTGGGACATCTTTACACATAACCATCTGATCCAACTAAGCAGGGCTTATACTATAGAAATCACTATATACTTCAAATTCAAATTCAAAAACCATTTATTCAGTTTAGGCCCTAATAAGGCACTTATGAACGTTACAAATGATTCTACCACCGGTTCGGAATACACTTGGACTGAGAAGACTCCGGCAAGAAACTCAGCAAAGGACATTTTTTATAGATCTTTGTTCTTTTTTATTTATGTAAAAATTTAATTACTAATAACAAAGTTTATAAAATTTTAATGAAATAGTTTGTGTAGCGAACATTTCATTTAAATGCATTCTTGTCTTCTATAAAATCAGAAACTTTATAGTACCCTTTCTTACATAACTTTTGTTTAACTAATTTTTTAAATCTATACACAGATAGTTCTTGAATTTCTTTGGGTACTTTGTTATAGAAACATATACATTGCCCCTTGAATGAGTCCCTCACTTTGCTGAGCCGAGTTACAGGTACAGCAAGTTTGTGCTTATTTCTAGTGTTCAAGCTATGAGTATCGCTGTTCTTAGGAAAATTTTGTATATTTTTCCGAACATAAATTAATTTTTCATAAATGTACTGTGACGACACAGTCAATATATTTATGGATTTGAATTTATCTTTAAGAGAATCTCTAGGACATAATTTATAAATTGCGCGAATAGCCCAAACAGAATAAAAATTCTATTGATGTCGGCACCACTGCCCCAAAGGAGGATGCCGTAAGACATCAAGCTGTGAAAATAACTAAAATAAACTAATCTTGCCGATTCGTCAGTGAGAGAACGAATTTTCCTCACTGCATAAGCTGCAGAACTAAGTCTATTCACTAAATTACAAATATGTGGGCTCCATTGTACATACATACATATAACTTCTTTTGAAATATAAGCTGATATAGATGCATACCCTCAGACAAAACAAACTATTGTGTAGGTACCATTATGTCTTATCATTTAATTATAGAAGTTGTGAAGATTATAACTTATAACAATGTAATAATGTTCATTTGAATGATTAATTATGCTTCAGCATTGCGTCACCGTGTTTAGTACACTGGACGAGCGTATGTCCCGGTGTGGAGGCAGAGCTCTAGACGTGGGTGAGAAGCTTGGTGCAGCGCGGGCGCCACGGGCCCGTGCGGCTGCGGCTAGAGACCTACTATCTCACCTCGCACACTTCCTAAGCCCAGGACCTGTGCTTACTGACTTGTTTAGTGATATTAATAAGGTAAATGACAGTTTGATTGTCATAATAATGTCAATGAAATCAGATGTCATTTTGCACATTAGAATGTTTTACATACCATTTCAATAACATTCACAGTTAAATGAAGCTGCAGATGTGATACAAAAACTTCACACCATTGCACAAGAACTGCCTCTGGATAAATTTGATGTAGCTAGGAAGAAGATTGAAGCCAAATATGACGAGATTGAAAGAAATTTAATTGAAGAGTTTGTGAAGGCACAGAACCAAGGAAACATGGTCAAAATGAAGGACATTGCCAACATAATGACAAACTTCAAGGGCTATTCACAATGTGTTGATGCCTTTATTGAGACCAGTCAAATGGTATGTATGTAAAGTAAAATCCATTGATTATGCAAAATTTTTAAACCAAATGAAACCAAACTACGTTGATGACAACCACCAACTGGAAATGCCTGTCATGCACGGTACTGATAATAAGTGGTAACCGCTCCATTCCAATAAACTGTATCCCATACACAGTGTCATCTGTCAAATCCTCACCATACTTTATTTTACCTTCCCCTTTTACAGTTTAGTCTGAAGCCGAATGCTTTTTTGTAAGGTCTCTTGTCACCAGATCATAATATGATCAAACCATCTAAGCCTGTAGCTTTTTAGCTTTTCTGATACCTGACTGACCTACTACTATTTTCAGAATACATTACTAGGCAAGGACATATTCTCAGCGGTGCTACCACTTTGCAAGAAGAACTACACCATAATCAGCAATGTGTTTCCCAACCCCGACCAAGTGATGAGCAAATTTGTGTTAAACATCTTCCATCTGAAGCTGCAAAAGTATATACAAACTAAGCTGGCTGATAAAAATGATATTGAAAAATACTTGAGGAATCTTTATGAAATGTATACTAGGTGAGATACAGCATTTACTTAGACCTGCACCTCAAACTAATTAATGGACCATGTTTTTATTTTCTATTGGCTTAGGATAACAATTTTTTAGGGGTTCTGTAGTCAAATAAGGAACGCTTATAGTTTCGTCACGTAAAATTAGCTAAATTAAATTATTGGTAATTTTACTCGGAAAGTAAGGGCGATTTTTTTTGTTTGTGTACCCCTCGAATGGGGTATCTTTATAAATATAAAGGTTTGTCTCAAACACTTCTTTGATGTATAGATATATGTACGAAATATGAAGCTTTGAATTAATATTTTTTGTTAGAGTTCCTCTAAACTGCTGCTTCTAAAAATCGAAAAATATTCTCAACAGCATATACAATAAATTAAAAAGGAAAAGTATTACCGATATGAAGGCTTTACTAGTTTATGAGCAATAGTCGATGGAACCCTTTACTGAGCATGTTCCAACGTGCACTTGGCCGATATTTTTTACGTCGCCTATGAACGAACATCGTACTAATCCTACTATCCTGCTTAATATTATAAATGCGAAAGTTTGGATGGATGGATGGATGTTTGTTACTCTTTCACGCCAAAACGGGTGAACGGATTTGGATAAAATTTGTCACAGAGATAGATTATAGTCTGAAATAGCACATAGACTACTTTTTATCCCGGGAAAAAATAAGATCCTCGGGATCGCGGGTGAGATCGCGGGGCGGAAGCTGGTAAGTAATAAAAGGGGTAAAACAGGGGCATTGTCAATATGATTCCCATACCTTTACAAAGCGTAGAAGACAGGTGGCTCTCAATTGCAACTGCCAGAATACATATCGGAATACTCTATAATGTACCAATGTCGAAATCTCACAAGATGTGTTATTGAATATGGTATCTGGAACAAGTTTTTGGACTTAATCTAACTCTAGGAATTCCCTTAAATTAATAAATTACCATAACCACCTACCAATACTAAGCTGATTTTCCTGGACTGTAAATGTTATTGAAGGCACTGAAAATTCGTCGCATTTATATAGCTTCCGCCCCGCGTTCCCGAGGGATTTTGTGTTTTCCCGGGACAAAAAGTAGCCTATAGCCTTCCTCGATAAATGGGGTATCTAACACTAAAATAATTTTTCAAATCGAACCAGTAGTTCCTGAGATTAGCGCGTTCAAACAAACAAACAATCAAACTTTTCAGCTTTATAATATTAGTATAGATTACGACCTCTGTTTACACGTCAGCACACAACGAGTATGTGACGAGCTAGTAACGGCTGGGCTAGTATCGGCCGACGCAAACACCAGTACAGGCGACCTGCGCCGTGAAGCTCTTGTCAACGGAGCTATGGCCGGCGCCAACGATGGGTACGCGGCCTTGGAGACCAGACGACTGAAGAGTGTCCTGTCTAATGCATTGAATCTATACTATATGGACAAACAGCATATCAAGAAGCAGATACAGGGTGGCGGGTGAGTTCTTTGATTTCAATTTATATCAACTGGGATGACTAAAATCGCTTGGGTTTACGGTTTCAGTATATTTCACTAATGATGGTTGTTTGTACATTTTTTTATTGTATATTATTTACTTATATAATTATTTTGCATACTATAATGTTTTTGACTTAAAAATATTGGTCATATACTAGGAGCAATCGACTTTAATACTCTAATAAGGTTTTATGTCATTACTAATAATATTTGAAATAAATTTATGAAATTATTTTCATTATTGACTCACAAAGTAAATTCCAAAAACTGACCAACTACTTGTGAGCAACTCATGCAATCTTACTTTGTTCCATTGAATAACTTATATGCATACATAATTTCAGTACATTCAAAATTTCAGTTTCCAAGAGCTCAGGCGTGACTTGCAAGCCGTTATAGGCACTCGAGCCAACATCAACATAGCTCAGATAGAAAACTACGGAGGTGAAACCTTCCTGAGTGAAGAACTCGTTCAGAGAATGTTGAGTGATGCTATGACCTCATTTACGAGATGCAAAACTGTAAGTTTGATAAGTAAGATTATTATTTTTATTTGCAACTGGCCGAATCGATCCCACGACGGTTAAATATGTTGTAGGTTCGATTCCCACTCAGAGCAAACATCTTTATCTCTAAATAATTTAAAAGAAAGTCGCTATTTAGTTTTCGTCTGTTTGTTCGTTCAGTTCTTTTTAACTACACATTGGATTTTGATTAAGTTTTAACGGCCAATTCGCAGTTAACTGTCTGAGAGTATAAAATGTCCAGAGAGTAAAATAAATACTTTTTACCAAAGTTCATTGTTCTATGACCAGTAAGTAGTAGTCAGTAGTCAGTTATTTAATAAAATTGGTTCAAATAGAATCTGATTATAACAATGTTAATGATAAAGGACAGATACTGAGATCTAACTTTAAATAGAAATTTAAAAAAAATTGTCAACAGTTGTGTACATCAAACGAGTTGCCCGGCACTACAGTGTCGCTACTAGATGTTTTGATTCAATACTTACTTCTCGAACACGTTGACTATGCCTTGGATCTCGGATTGCAGTCTATACCGATTGCTGAGAGCAAATCACCGCCTCAGGTAAAACTTTTATTTGTCTTTGAAAAAAAAATATTGATTATATTATCTATGAATTTGAAAGAATTAATCAAATCAGTCTATTAATTGAGTATATTAAATTAGATTTATTTTTAATTGAGAGAAAAACTACAAATGTTATGTTACGCGATTCAAAGTCTTTACAGGTATTTTGATTAAAATACTGCAGGAGGGGTTTCTTTATTACGCCAAATATAAGTTTACAAAAAAAAACATGTATATTTCCTATTGTTGGAAAAGTATGAAACTATGAAAAGTATTTTGGTAAATTTATACTCAATTGTTTAGTGTTTCTACAATGCTATCCACATGTTTTATATTTCAGATTTACTTCTTCGATATAGTGAAGCAAACTAATACAATAGTGAGGTTGTTTGGAGAACACTTTCAGGAATCGGTGTTGCCCTGTGTCAGGTATTTATTAATTTAGATATTCTTACAACTTAGCTTAAACATATAGTTTAATAATAATAATTAGTATCTCTTATAAAAAAAATCTGACTTTTTTCTGATTCGTACAATAGGTTTCTTCTGAGTGGCCCTAGTCCACTTGCCCTGAAGAAGAAGAGGCCTAGGATGGGTCCTAAACCTAACTATCTTGAGAGCAAACGCTCCTAACTCATTGATATAGATAATGAGCTTCTTTCTTTCTATCACAATCCCTTCCTTAAACAGTAAAATATATACCTTATGCCCAACATCTAAAGTCCACTTTGGCTCCATTCAAACTGATAAAACAGCCATCACATGCATCATGCAATCTGAACTATAATACAGTGCTCATAACTAATATAAATGCTAATGTGAGTTTGTTTGTTTGTTCGTTTGTTACCTATTCACGCTTAAAACGCTGAAACAATCGCGATGTGGATGTGGATTTGGTATGCAGATAGCCTATGGTATGCAAAAGGACATATGCTACTTTTAATCTCGGGAAAACATTAGATCTCTGAGGAACGCGGGTGAAACCGCGGGGGACAGCTAGTAATAATATTATAAATGCGAATGTGAGTTTTTGTTACCTTTTCACGCCTAAACCGCTGATGAAATTTGGTACGCAGATAGCCTATGGTATGGAGAACGACATAGGCTACTTTTTTCCTCGGGAACGCGGATGAAACCGCGGGGGACAGCTAGTTTGAAATAAATTGGTATGTGAAAATGTGTGTTGACTGTGACTCTCCTGTTTTTCTTTTAGTTCAACATCAAAGCAAGGCGATTGTGTTCATAGAAAGACGGTAATAACTGAACAACTGGAGAATAAGTTAGATGCTGGTTTAGAGAGAGCCATTTCGGCAATAGTTGGTTGGGTGAAGCTGCATCTCCAAACTGAGCAGAAGAAAACTGACTTCAAGCCTGAGGGAGATATTGATACATTAGCTTCGTCGGTAAGCCGATTTTCTCAACAAAACTTATCCTAATCCTAACTTAATATTATAAATGCGAAAGTGAGTTTGTTTGTTTGTTACCTTTTCACGCTTAAACCGCTGAACCGATCGCAATGAAATTTTGGTATGCAGATAGTCTATGTATGTGTCTACGGAGAAGAACATAGGCTAATTTTATCCCGGGAAAACATAAGATACCTGGGGAACGCGGGTGACGCGGGGCGGATGCTAGTATTATATAAATTTTAAAATGGTATCCTATATATTAATCTAAGGTAGGAATAATATATATCTAAGTGCTAAGTTTCATTCAAATACGTTTAGCTATTACCCGTGTAACAAACTGGGTGTTTGTTGTACATACAAACCACATTTTTATTATAAGTATAATTAGGAATTTAGGTATACATTTTAAGGTGTAGCTTTTTGAGAAAATGTTTAACGTACACAAAATATGCAAACATCTTCTTAATATACAGATATTTAAAGAACCTATGGTGAGCGTTGTAAAAAATCTCCTAGTCTTCACCACATGTTCGGTAGGCGCCTATTCTGCTATGACTTCCCACGACTTTAACAATGTAATTATCACAGATGTCATCTATTAATAATATATAATCAAGGCGAAGAATTAACAGCTTAATACTACGCTCAGAAAGATTTTCTCATATTAATCCTTGGCCGGGTCTGGAAATGTAGCAGTTGGTTCGATATTATATATAAATTAACAGACAATTTTTTTTTTTTTTTAGGTATTGGCTTTTTATTTAATTTATGTTATAATATTTAATTAATATCTAATTGAAAAATAAATAATCAAATACATAAATTGGTCATTTAAAATAAATTAAAATAGAAAAAGTAAATGAAATATAGAAAACTTTGTAAAAGCTTTTGGTAAAAAAAAATATTTTAGTCGCAATATTTCGTCTAGCTAAATAATACTGAGTGGTTAAGGTAGGTAGAGGTTTTAATTTGTGGTGACAAGGTCTTGACTAAATCTTGCTGGTCACACCACATCGCACCACGCATTGCACTACCGCCACAAATCCACGTACTTGGGATAGATTAAAATAACTTTGCTGAATTATTCCAGCTTAAAAAGTGTGCAATGTTCTTCTTTCTCAACGTCACAGACCACGTCTCATTCAAACTCCCGAGGATTGGTAAAATTTGACTCACAATATTTGTAAGAATAACATTATCTGTCCCATCGAGTCCGACGAACTATATTTTCGTCGGACTATTAATCCCCCTTATTCAGACCCATTCGGTTGCCATTCCGATCGAAAAGGACGATTTTATTTCGTTAAATTTAGGCTGATGCTATGGTATCTACTATCGACTACCTCATTCCAAATGGAAGTCTGAAATGAGAAAAAGAAATATACGCGTCGACTTGAGAACCTCCTCCGTTTTTTGGCGATTAAAAATAGGAGCCATCCTATTCAGTAGACTACCCAATCAGTTTGTCTACCCGATCGGGACCGTAACCCAGCAGGTCTGAATAAGGGGGAATAACTACTAGCTTCGTGCTGCGGTTCCCGTGCTATCTTATGTTTTATTGAGCTGAAAGGTAGAACGAATGCACACACAAACTTACGCATTCCTAATATTCGTAGTAGTAGGATTGTAAATATAAAGGTATTTATCCAGGCGTGCCTAGCAGTAGTGTCGTACCTGAACTCCGTAATGGACAAGATCCACGTTGGGCTGGAGGGCGACAACCTGCGCGCGGTCACCTTGGAGCTGGCCGTGCGCCTGCACCGCGTCATATACGAACATCTGCAGAACTTCTCTTTCAATTCTGCTGGTAAGCTGCTTATTATTATAATTATTTGTACTATGTAGTGGTCCTACACTACTAGAAATAAAGTATAATAAATAACAATAATCCTTTATTGTGCGGCCGTTCATTAAACAATAAATACGTGTTGTACGATTTACACTTCGGGTTCGGTTGTCACAAAATGCTATCTCGCACAAATCACTCTACCGAGAATTTTTTATCAGTAAATGTACTTTGGCGGTGGCTTATCAGCTAAGTACCTTCGATTATTTGTCTGTACTCTTCTTTAGAGCAACAAATTATCATACATTTTAAGGTAGGTTCCCACCCCACCCTCTTTCGAGATTTACAGTGGAAAGATATCTACTAGAATTCTCTCTGCCTAAAGGCGTTAACAGATAATAAAAACAAAAGATCGTGAAGAGTGCGCTTCACGACAATTCGATTTGAATAAGATTATGACGACCATTCGCAAATACCCTCTATTTGCCCAGGGTTTCTGGTGTGTCGATAACCGCGTAGCGACCCCTATAGGCTAGCTGGTAAGCTGCGTGGTTTCCTCAATTGAATAGTCGGGGTGTCGGGTGAGTGATATCTGGGCGTGTGTTGTGATCAGGCGCCATGGTGGCGATATGCGACGTGAAGGAGTACCGGTCGGCGTCGTGCGGGCGCGGCGCGCGCGCGGCCCCGGCGCCGGCGCACGCGCTCTTCGACGCGCTGCACGCGCTCTGCAACCTGCTGCTCGTCAAGCCAGAGAACCTGCACCAGGTCTGCGAGGGGGAGACGCTGGTCAGTATCACTATCACTATCTGTATCTGTATCACTATCACTATCATATGTGATGCACTACTACTTTCATCATCGTCATCATAATCGTCGTCATCTCGTATATACGCCTGCCCTGCCCTGGAGCTGAGCCATCCTGACTAATATATTTTGCCTTGTGTGGCTCCCGGCGATTCGTCCCGAGGTTGTCAGTCGTTTAACCTTTAATGAAAATGCCATATTCCACACTTCTATGGACTTAATTCTTGAGCTACGTAGCTTGATGCCAAAAATTTGTCCCAGCCATTTTCCTCGGAGACTATTGGTACTATTATGTTACGATTCGCGTTCACGAAGCTGTAGCGTCAATTTGGAAAATGTTAAGTAATAATTTGTACTTATTTATAATATTCATAATATATTTTAAATTAAATTTAAAAACTAAACTACTTAAAAATAAAAAATTGCCCCTATTCGCTGTTGAGCGGAATTGTGCCAAAAAGGCTGGCAGCATTGCCACGCTGAATGGCAATGCCAATTCTTTGGGAAAAATATAAGCCAGCCCTCTTGTAATAATTATTTCTAATCTTGTAATATTTATGGCAACACAAAGTGGCAACAAATCATTAAAATTTTCTTAACATGACAGATTATACAAATTCTAATGCTTAAAATTATAATTTAAAATAAACGTTAAAAATACTTACTTAAAAAAATGATTTGTTTATAAACAGAACTTAAAAATAATATTTCGTGTATGAAGTTAAATACACAGTAAACTGACAGAAGAACCCCATCCTTGGCCACTGATCAAAAGCGAAGGTTCTAGAGTTTATAAATAAAAGCTTATTTTTTAAAATATTCAATATTTTTATGTTTATTTTATATCGCCCTATTTTTTACATTAAGAAACTATAATAACAAAAATAAACATATTACCGATCGATAATTTTTTCATATTCCTATAGAATTTCTTAAGAAACGTCTATTTACTGACTGGCTGATTAAGGAATAAATGGGGTTTTCAATATCTTCAAATTGTGCCAAAAGTTTCTGTAGACCATAATACCTACTCTAAGTATAACAGAAAGGTTAACTAAACTACCCTTCAGTATAACTATGAATTGAAAACGAATTACATTATTGGTTTCTCCAGCGGAACTATTAATTCATCACACCGGTCAACAAATCAAAACAATAACATTTTGATCATTCATATATAAAATGTATGCAACATTTCAGTGTTATTACTTAGTATTTTTTTATTTAGATAGGTTATTAATTATTCAACATCAAAATTAATTGTGACCAATATTCACTCTTTGTAGTTTCATGTAAAATTGTCTAAACTAGTAATTGCCCAGCATTTCGCCTGATTAGGAGTTTAAATTTTCAAAATCCTAAGTGCACTTCTATTTTATGGACAGTTCCAGTTTTACAACTATAGTTCTTACGAATATGGCCATGCATTGACTCACTTCGTCAGTCATCGAACAACACCAATATTTTAATTCAACATTGAGATGTCCACTGTCCCCTGCCCAACAGCGCTGCTTCCAGCGATGGTTATAATTTATAATACAATCGTATAAATAAGTTTAATACGTATCATGTTTGTTTTCAGGTGGAGTTGGACCACTCCATACTGCTCAACTTTATACAACTGCGGGCAGACTACAAGAGCCATAAGTTATCTAGCTTCCTCAAGGGACTGTCATAAGCATTGTCAAAGGCAATATTTTACTATTATTTATTAGTATATCTGAGTGATATATTGTTGCTTTGTATATTAGTAAGAATACTTATTATATCAGATTTAAAGTATTAAAGTTATTTATAATGTTCGCTGAATTTTTCGTTTAGTTTACATTCTTATCGACGATTCCATAAGTCATAAAATCTGGCTCGAAGGATCATATAAATAATAAGTATTACAATGATTGTTTTTTTTTTACTATGTTTAGGCCTGTGTTTGATAAGTGATTGTGTGGCCGAAGGTGGTAGCATTTTTCATCATATTATTGATTACTTAATTTATGAGTGTCAGACTCGACCAATAACCCTAACTGTCGACCTCCTTGTAAACGAATTTCACAATAATTTGTATAGGCAGATTTAGCTTCGAATTTCGCTAACGAACATAATCAAGTTAGGAAATTAGTCGAAGCAATTTCGGCGGTGATGCGACCAGCGACTCTGTATCGCGTTTTATAATGCTTGCATAGCGCCTTATCAGCGGTATCTATACGACTTGGCTTCACTACGTCCATTCATAAGTTCGCCCCACCACCGGGCGAGGCTATTTGAATGAACGCGTGTGTGTGCGTCGCGTCGCGTCGCAAGCGCACGCCACGCACACGCACACGCACGGGCGCGCTGTCTGTGTCTGTGTGCGTGCGCCACTGCAGTGTGCGGTGCGTGCGAGTGCGACCAGTGTCGATCGAGCCGGCCGGCAGCGCTGTCCTGCCATCGACCGCGTCGCGTACCCAAACCTCGTTTATAACAGTGATATGCCCACAAGTTCAGTGTAAGCTTACATTGATAACGTTTCTACTGTGTGCTGTGACGATATCGCTAATCTGGATAATATCATTAAAATCGAGAGGTAAGTGATTACACGTTATATGTTTATTTTCATTCAAGCCCGACGCCTACGCGCCTCGCTGTGTCGCGATTTGTGAGCAACGAATTTACATGTTATAAGTTCATTCATTGGATGTTAGGTCCTATTTATACTATTATCGGCGTACGTGTGATGTGAATGGGTGATTAGGGCGTCTCGTTGTATCGTTGGAGATTCAGACAGCGCTGTAGCGGTTGATTCATGCCGATATGAATAAGGTTTACATTGTAATCGGACGAGTTGCGAGTATCTAAGTATGATCCTGTGTCGAGTTGGATGTTCTTTCTTTTTGTCGGTCGATCGCGGTTATCTAGGTGAGAGCGAACCGTGTCCGCTCCATTTCAAGTGGTGTTTTTATCCCGGCGGCGCTACCTGAGTATCGAGTCGAGTGGACTCGTCTCGCCGCAAGTTGATCCCGCTAATGGCATGGCATCGCGCACCATGCGACCCGACCAGTACTACACGTCCGTCCTGCCTTGCCTGATTCGAGACCACACCTTCAAACGAGTCTTAGATTTTATGTGAATAGTATGCAGCTAAGGTAACATCCATTGTCTATTTATAGACGTTTTGGAATTTGCCTATACACATTTTCTGTTTCAAAGATAACGTTTTGCAATTAATTTGAATATTAAATCATTATTAATGGAAAGGTGTCGAGATGATAAAGGGCAATTAATCATAAAGTTTATGATCGTATTTACCATATATTGCTGCAGCACTTGACTGCTGTTACAATATGTTAATGCTAGTGCAATCAGTTTAGTTTAACCTAAACAAAACATTGCGTAACTGAGTACAACTCTTTAGTTGAGGTAACAGGCCCGTGAACAAACTTTGTGATAATCAAGATAATTTAAGTTAGTTAGGTACATTTAATTCTAAGAAATACGTACACTCATTTCAAAGGTAGGTATAGAGCGTTGTTGATAATTTGATAAGAGAGATATATCCCCTGAAACTTGTTACACTAGGTGCCTACCTAGGTATATAGGTATCAAATGCTGATACAAAGACGATATTATTTACTATAAAAATGACACCAGCAACAGTAGGTATGTCTAATTATACCTGCGTTATCATATTATTGAGATCGTCTTGAATGGTTGTACATTGACAATGGTAGAGTTACAAATTACACAAATTGTTGCAAGCATATCACATTAAACATTGTGTAACATCTGATAAATGACATTGTCAATTTTTACTATTGATTTAATGCTGTGGAAGCCATGCATTGGGATTTTCATCCTCCTAGTGCAAGAACTTGTGTGGATGGTGCAGCACACAAGATTTGTTTCTAGAGTCCATGAGATATATCAGACCTGGACTTATTATCTCTATGGTATTTATTATGACAACATGACCATTAATGAGTTGAATAAAATGAATATCTATTGAATCCCTTTCTCAAAAGAGTCATCTAATCTTACACCATAACAATAAAACTAAGTAGGTATCGGTAGTAACCCAGGTGTTTGCACTTTGGCTCACACACGCGAGATACTTAGGTACGCTACATAAGTATGTCCACAACTATCAGTTAATTAACTAGGTATTCTATCACGTTGGCTTGTGTACCTATCTAGTAGATAGGTACACGAGCAGAAGTAGATAGTATTACTAAAAATGGATTCGTACCCAACATATTACATTATTTTAAAACTCAGTTTTTAGGGTTCCGTATAGTCAAACATGGAACCTTACGTATAATTTAGTTATCTGTCCATCATGGTCATTTTACCAGTGATATCGAGTTGATATTTTTAGTTATAATATGTATGTATGACGCCAACAAAGTAATCAAATAAAAATATGAAGTGAATAAACCTTGTAATGATATAAAGGCTTGTTTAAACATTTATTTGAAATTAAGATTCGTTTACGTCATATTAAGCAATATACTATAAGTATTTTTCGTTGGATTTGCGTGAAATTTATAAAAGTAGCAGTTTAGTGATGGGACCCCCTTTACAGAAGTAGCTATATGATAAAAAGTATCGTCAGTATGTCTTTACAAGTTTACGAGCAATAGTAGATGGAAGACTTTATTGTAGTATAAAATCTTATCGTTTTTAATTAAAAAAATCTTTCATTCCAATTTGTCTTAAGTTTTAGACTTTAGCATCGTATTGACTACAGAACCCTGCACTGCACGTATTCCATACACTTGTCCGGTTTTTTAAATATTGTAATAAAGTTAGACATCTTAAAAATGTATAAAAAGTTCAATTTTCCAAAATTAAACCTTTGTACTCCCTGGACCCTAGATTTGCCTTGGCATACACGTTGTACTAAAATTACCACGCACCTCCACAATTAACTTCAAGAATTTCAGGATACAAACAATCTTTCACACTCTTAATTCAAAAAATATAATTAACCGTAATGGCTAAATGAATTCATAAAGTAGGAATCGAAATCGAAAATCTGACCCTGGTAGTGTTTTTGGTATCACCCACAACAAATCATTCGTACCTACAGACGTTTTTGTTTTTCTTTAACTTATAGTTATTCTTAGCAAAAATAACGTTGGAAAGATAATTTTGGAAAATTGAACCTTTGTTAGTTGTTTTCCATCATAATGTGATCATTTTGGGGCAAACGTAGTAGATACCTACCCAACAACAACCTACCTAGGAGGCTGTGTTCATTTTTTTTTTGAAAAAAATAACTGTCAAAGAAGCTAGAAAATGATATACGAATAGATATAAAAGCTTTGCTTGCGTGCGCCAATTTGTCTATTAGACAATATTTCTTCTTCAATACCTACCTCTATGTATATATATATATATAATTATGTATACGTATCAGCGATAACAATTATCGACGTTTATCTTCGGCATCATGGGTTACAGTATCAGATAAATGTGAAGTTTTCTTGCAATCCTTCTTTGTAATAATTATGCTCAAGAGTTTACCAATGTTCAAAAGTTTCAGTAACTAAAATTAGCAGGATAGATGACGCTCCGCGTGTCAACAGTAAGTAATCAACAATGTTTCCACGCAGCCGATGTAGAGTCATTCACAAACGTGCCTACCTAATCACCATAATCTTATCAAAGCGTCTTAATATTTATCTTTCCATATTACTTGATAAAAACTCATTGGCTTATTATTATAACAGATTAGTGAATCAAGCAATAAGGCCTTTACCTTCAGGCTACTCAATAATTTGCGTGTATATGTTCACTGGTGATTTCTGGAAGCACGCTATATCAATCGTTCGGTACGTCGGTGATCGGTTGGTCCATAAGGCCCGAGGGTAACCCATATTATCTTTGGTGGCTGTCACTCTTGGAATTAATGCAAGTCACAGTTCCATAATTAAGTATTAAACGACAAATAAATTTAATTCATGAAATTAAACCCTGAACAATACAAACTACTTTATAATTGTAGCGCACTACATGCTCTACCTAGTTAATCGCATGTCATTTATATTGTAATGCCCACACTCTGCTATATACAAACATAATATTTTTCTCCCAACCGTCTTAAAACAATTAATTGAATTAAATAACATTCTCACCATTGTCTCAAGATTATTTCGGCCATTGATTGATATGCCTAGTACGTACCAACCTGCCTTACAGTTATATTCACACTGAGAATGCTAACTTCAATTAATTTCGCTTGATTTCTCTTCTGTATATAATTATCTTTCCAACATTAGCAAGAATAACTATAAGCTAAAGAAAAACAAAAACGTCTGTAGGTACGAATGATTTGTTGATACCAAAAACACTACCAGGGTCAGATTTTCGATTTCGATTCCTACTTTATGAATTCATTTAGCCATTACGGTTAATTATATTTTTTGAATTAAGAGTGTGAAAGATTGTCTGTATCCTGAAATTCTTGAAGTTAATTGTGGAGGTGCGTGGTAATTTTAGTACAACGTGTATGCCAAGGCAAATCTAGGGTCCAGGGAGTCATTTTAAATACCTTTGAGCTGCATAAAAAAAACATTCGACAAAAAAAAATGTTTAATTGCTGGGTATCTTACTTTATTGTTATTAATTTATATACTGTTGATGAAAGTTTGAAGGCACCTTGTACATTTTAACATCTCTTATTCAACCTATTTTAACAAATATATAACTATGAATTTGAATTGAAAAGTCGATGATACATTTTAAACATGGCATTTTCATATAATAATCATATTGTGCTCTACATAGGTACTCAAAATAATGTCATTCCTTATGTAGGAAGTAATTGGCTTTAGAGAAAATGGAATTTGCCAGTGATTTTTTTCCCATTTCTATACTTAAAAACATATATAGTAGTAAGAGAAGATACAATTAGTGGCCTCCTTCTGTCAACTCCTCGTCAAAACAAGTTTCAGTACCTACACGTGCTCTATGTATATTTAGCAACTCTCTAGAAAATGCGATGCTGTTGGAAGACCGAACGAAGCTATAGGAAATACACATCATTTTCAATGGACGGAAGTCTATGTTAATAATGAATTTCAGTTCCTCTATAAATGTAAGTTCAAAGTAGATCTGTGTAGTATTTCAACATTGCGTTTAGTTTCAGATTATTATAGCGTCGACATAAATCGCGTTATATTTATTGATGAAATAAAACAGCTTACGTAGGTATAATGGTAAGTCGTGAAGGTTATCCACACTTTGTAGTGTTGGGGCTGTTGGGTATGGGCACCATTCCTTCTCACCGTTCTGTCGTTACTTAGATAACTTGGTGGGTTATGTATTAGAATAAATAATCATTACAGCCTATATCTACCCACTGCTAAGCACAGGCCTCCTTTCACGAATAAAGGGGAATGGGCAAATAAATTTGCCTAAAACAATCAATCGAAAAAATATCTTGTGGAAGTCCCACTTACCTATCAATCGTTTGAATTTTAATGGATATTTTTCTTGGAAAAAATGGAAAAAAATCTCTTAGGCTTCGCATTGCGGCATTATCATTTTATCAGACACCTACCCGTGTGTTATCTCTATTTGGTAACATCAGACTGAAGGTCACACGCACAATGTCTGCCAAATGCCAATTGGAATTCAAACTTGAACATTTTGCATTTTGGTTAAATAGAGGTTAAAAATAAAGTCATTCAAAAAGCTGCACATTTGAAAAACCTGATGTTATATATAATTATGCTGATGTGACCTTTTTATGGTGAGAAAGAAATTGTTAACACTTGACACTCCGCTCCGTAATGGGTGAACGGATTACGATGAAACTTGGCACATAGTTAGATCATACCCTGGAATAGCATACAAGATAGGTACTTTATTTCCCGGGAAAACATTAGATCCCTCCTCGGGAAGACGGGTGAAACCGCGGGGTGGAAGCTAGTTTTCTAAAATAGCCAAGTGCAAGTCGGACTTATGCTTTTTGACTCAAATTTATTGTGCAATTTTGTTATGAAATGAGTAGGGGTTACTTACTAAGTACTTGGTACTTAGTCATAACTTTTTGAATTTCACATGGTATACGTATTAGTATTTATTTTAAACACTGAAACCCCATAACAGAACAACGTATGCTAGCCATGCTTGGGCTTGTTGCAGCAAGATACGCTTTGGCCATGAACAATTTTCAGATTCATTTGGTTTTATTTAGAACGTAAGAAATATGCATTTTTTTCGAATTTTTATTATTTGTCATGATTGAGGCCATAGTAATATATTTTCTGATAATTCACTTGCTACCTACCTATTAAGATTAAAAAAATACACATCTGTGACAGATAGATAGACAAACAGCGTACGAAGGCTTTTTAATAGGGTCCTGTTGGGCACCTTTTGGGTACGGAACCCTAAAAACTAGTGAAACCATACAATCAGCACTGTACAGAAATGGGAATAATACCTGTTTAACCAGTCTAGAATAAATAGCAAGACATCAGTTAATTGTTCACCCACACCATATTATCCCTCGCCGCCCGATGCTCTCGTTTTATCGACTGTAAGCAAAAAAATCTGACGATCGACATCTGACGAGCATAAGCTAGTCGCACGCAGCTGAAGTTCGGTGCACTATCGGGCGTCGAAGGGGGCGTGGAGGGGCAGGGGACGCCATTTGCGCGAGCGCAAGGGTGTGCGGGTGTGCGTGGGGCACACTAGTTAGTATCTGTGTGCGTGTAGGGTGCAGTAAACACCTTGCACGCAACGGGACCCTGTCCCGAGCAGGTAGAGACGAGCGTCGCCCGCTGACATGATTTGAGACGGATCTCACTTTCTTGATAGCGAATATAGGTTTGAAACACGCACCGGAATAAAGAAACCGTTCCGACAAAGTGCACATTTGTTTTGTTAGTATCTTGAACATGATGCGAATACCTAATGCTTGAATTTTAAGTATTTCACAATTTTAGAATTATGACAACAAATAAAAATGAAAATCAGATGTTCTATATTCTCCGTTAGGTATATAGTAGCTAGCGATAATTCGCATACTCACGGATGCATATACATTCTACTTACTATACACAAACACGAAACGAATAATCACATGGTCTACAAGTATGACACAGATATTTCAATAGTTTAACAATTTAATCAGAAGATGACTAACGAGATGACTGATTACGTTTAGGTTCTGTGTTCTTTTCATCACATAGATACGTAAAAACGAATGTAAATTTACCTAATATGGTAAATCTAAATAGCTTCCTCATATTTTTAAATGCTCTCAGTGTATATTCTAGAAGTCTATCACTCGAGCATTAAATAGATTGTTTTTATGTTGAGAAGTGTATGAAATGAATGCGCTCGTGAGACATGCCAATGGCAACACATCGCTCCATTCAAAGCTGGCACAGTAACAATTCAGTCCAGGCACTAAATATAGTACAAAATAAAACAACTGTCGCTTGCCCTTCATTCGAACAACCCTTATCATGTCATATTTGAACTCAATGTTGATCGACACAGTGTCCATTTTCATTTGAAATGTGTGGGCAGTGTAATTGGTTGACGCAGTCGCCTGCGCGGGCGCACCAGAATTTTTAATTATGAATTAATTAGTAACGATCAACAACACAAACTTGCCTAATTCAGATTACTCATTATCCTTTTATTGGTCTACGCGTCTATTTTAGTCGTATGCATATGACAATGAAACAATTTTTAAGTCCTATTTATTAAGTATACACGAACCAATACACGAGATATAAATTAATGTTTACTTATCAAAAACAGATTAGATTTTATCAAAAACAAAAAATGTATTTGCGTTGTAAATCGTGTTTCGTTAAAAATTTTGACTAACGAAAGTAGGTATATGAGTTTAGCTTGATACGGAACCTAGGCAGGTATATAGAATGTCCATATGTTGTGGTCGATGACCCTTTGATAAATACTATTAAATATCGTTGTAAGAATACATTAATATTTAGTAACAACCAACAACCCACACGTATGCATTGAGCTCAGATACCTACCTAAAGCAAAAACTGATACAGTCTAGATAAGTTCGTGGCCATTAATTGTGCTTTGTACAGTGAAAATAGAATATGTAATTTAGAAAAAAATACCTATCAACAATTAATACCAAAACCGTGCGAATCTTTTTTGTTTGTGTATAAAATAGGAAAGTATTTTTGTTCTTAGTAGTGACGAGAGAGTGTCTTTATTTTAATATCTTATATAGCTGTGTGGTGCTTTCAACTGAGAATTGCCCCGAGATCAAAAACGTTACGAATCCACAACCTCATTTCCAAATTCTTGACCTAACTTACAATAAACTCATGAGAACTTTTGTTTATATATCACTGCTTTACTCAAAAAATAAATTTGTGGCGTAGGTACATAAAATAATTAAATATGTAGAGACATAACTTAACAGAAATTAAAAACATAAATATGTAGGTAATGTAAAATAAATTTTCGCACATAAACTTATTTATATCACAATCTGACCATGATATGTGATGATGTAGCCAATCTGGTAAGTAAATAATACCTAAAAAGCAACTACACTTTAATGTTTCGGAGAACTTGAAGATGGAACTACAAAGTATCCATCCTACTACCGTACCTACTATGGTTACATCACAATTATCTTCACCGATGCTCAATCTTGGTATAGAATTCGATCCCATGTCACTAGATTCAACGTCATTACCACTGAGCTAACATAATCTTAAAACTACAAATATTGTAAAGCCTAACATTGTTTATTTATAGTACGGAATTCTTTCTACGTGTTAGTCTACATATCAAGTGGGTGTCCCGTCATGGCATCACCGTGTAGGCCAAGGTCTCTGATTTGAATCTACCTCAATGTGCTGATCGCAGTATAATGCTAGTAGGTTACGTGTTTATTGACATTTGGTGATCAATACTACGCAATAGTGCAATGAAGCCTTGATAGAGTATTGATATATACGCAAAATTTGCCTAACACGACACATTTATTTAATACTAGCTTTCGCCCTGCGTTACCGGGATAAAAAGTAGCCTATGTCACTTTCCGGCTCATAAACCATCTACTTATGTAAAAAATCACGTCAATACGTTGCTCCGTTGCGTGAAAGAAGAACAAACCAACAAAACCATTTTCGCATTTATAACATTATGGGTTTAGTTTATTTATAACATTAAGGATTTAGTTTATTTATAACATTAAGGATTCAGTTTATTTATTAAAAAGTGGCATTTTTTCTAATAATAATAATTAATTTTTAACTAATTTCCATCCTGCGGTTTATTCACGTTTCTGGGATGAAAGTATACAATCTAAATACCAAACATGAAAATCCGTTTAGCTGTTACGGAGCGGAGTGGTAAAAACATCAAACTTTCGCATTTATATGTAATAATAGAAGGTTAGAATTTGTAGAATATCCTTTTTCTCTCCTTCATCTCTGAAGATGGCTTACTTTCCTAATGACCCTTAATTTTGCATCGTCAAATATGTTCAAACTGTGGAATTTTGAATATCACAAAATTTATTTGATATAAGTATTAAGTCATTCGTCAGTCGGTCCATTATACGATACGATTGTATATTTATTAGCCCTAAGTTATCGACTCATTATTTACTCAGGTTTGTGTATATTATACAACCATACATTCATACAGAGCACTTATACGGTCAGTAGCTATGTATAGTAATTGTAATGCCAACTTTAGCAACAGCTTTCATAGGCCATGTGCACATTCATCGTTTTAATTATAACTATAGCTCTTGAAATTCTTGAAGAAGAATTATGTCCTAACAATAAATCCTACTTTCATTTGTAGGTAGCATAGAACTACATTATTATTGTATTAAATAAAGACCATAGTTTATTAAAAACTCACTCAAAACTCAACCGTAATTGCACCCGCGTTCCAGGGGATCTAGGTAATTTTTTCCCAGGATCAGAAATATGGCTAAGAGTCCAAAATCCACTACGATATGACATCCATTCAAGTGTCAGTACGACAAACACGAAATTCCATAAAAATCAACCAGTATTCATACAAAAGATCGATCAGAATGGAAATAAATCACATAAGCGATGTGTGTAAACAGAATTAGCATTCCATTATGGTGAATGACCAGTGTACTCCTCACTTTAGCATTAGCGATGCATTCTAACTTCTGCTTCACACATTAGTCACGCAGTTATGAATGGCGGGCGAGGAGAGGGCGCGGGGTACAAAGAGGGGCTTGTTGCTAAATATAGAGAGCCAGCAACAGGTGGTCGGTCCTCACCCTGCCGATGCCGCTTCCACCCACCCACGCATGCATCAGAGCCGGTGGGTAACGTGAGGAATCCTACTTGCGTGCGGCCAATCGACGTTTATGCAACTAACGGGATAATGAAAGTGAAGACTTTCACGCTTCTTTAACAATTCCAATCAATTTACATAAATGTAAACATACCTCATACCTACAGTATTTAATCAAACGATTTCAAAACGTTTCTACATATTTGGAAAAATCTTTTATAAATAGCAGGCCTACCTATACACATAAACATTGAAGAATACGTGGGCGATATGTGGTTTCTTCAAATGGGTTGTCTATGGGAAAAAAATATAAAAAAAGTGTAAGTAATTAATATAATGACATAATGGGTGATCTCTCCGAGTTGAGTGTAGTTACACTCATCTAGGCGTCTATTTTGTTTAAGTGATCGCTGTCGGATGTCCGTCCAAGCTGCCGATTGATCTGCGATTATCCGTGTCGTTCTTGCCCCAAAACTACAGAGGAAACGGAAAGGGATGTTACATTTCTTTTTATTTTTAAAACTATCCTTTCGGTTGGACCCTTCTCAGACGGTCAACCAATGTTTGTTTGTGAACGGATAGACTTCTTTCCTTTACACACATTAGATCGATTGTATTATTTCTATTTGAAGATAAACAATTTCTAATTACAGTTTAATTCAAGTACTTATAGTAGGACGAGTTAGTGTGAAGTCGCTAACTTGTGTTACAGAGCGAGTTTTCTCGGAAGAGGCGCGGGCGTCTGG
This sequence comes from Tetheella fluctuosa, assembly GCA_951216915.1. Lineage (NCBI taxonomy): Eukaryota > Metazoa > Arthropoda > Insecta > Lepidoptera > Drepanidae > Tetheella > Tetheella fluctuosa. The sequence goes on along the minus strand of OX578231.1, from coordinate 4,975,121 downwards.
CTGCAAGTGAACAGTTACTGCACATGGGTCGAGTACCTACCTATAGCCGTTTAATTAACTACGTCAGTGTATTAGGTATCTAACACATTCATTCATATGTTTATTCAAAGTAAGCTTTCATTCAAAGACTGCGAGTAATGTTCGTTGTGGATGAGAGCAGCCTCTGTGTCTTTAACTGAATTCAAGGCGATAAGCAACTCTGTTTGTCATGTAGATATACCATATTACTGTGAATAATAATTAAAATGAGTACTACCGGTGAAATGTAACCCAATGATCAATCATAATTTGCCGCGAGCGATTTCTTGGCTGATGTCTCCGCTACGACCCTGAACGTGCGTCTATATTTAGATCAACTGCAGCCCTTCAGTTGTGTGCCCATAGACAATAACTCACGCGATGTTTGGACGTTGACTTCAGGCGGCCGCAACAGATTACCTTCGCTGCATTATGCTGAATATACACTTATGACTAATGATAGTAATTTGCTAAGAATGTTGCGATGTGTGCATCGGTTTGACGAGGAAATATAACGCCTCTATCTATATTAGTAATTAAATAGAAAAATATTTAACATGTTATCAATGCTCTAATAGATTATTTTTTAGTCAGACAAAGACTGTTGCCAAAATCACTTTGATACCGGCTCTGTTTCTGTTCCGTGGTTCCGTTGGTACCTACCGTTCTTCAGTAAATTATATAAATAATAGATTAATGCTTGATTTTATAATTTAATGACATCAAAATAAAATAAACATGTCCGCTGTATCAATGTATATTATTTACCACCTTTTTTTGCTGCTTGTTCGGGAGGCTTGTATCCTTCTTGTTCTTCTGCGTCGTGTGGCCAGAACGTCGGTCGCTTCACAGGATCAATGGCTAACTTAGGGAACATATCACGGAACATTTCCATAGTCATGTCTTCGTACTTTGGCAGCGCATTAATTCTATCCAACTCTTTTGTAGCTCTATGAGAAATGAATGTGAGTTAAGAAAAAAATGAATGAGAATGACGAGACTGATATGTTAAAGACGTACCCAGCAATGTCCTTCTGTCTCTCATCGCAGTATGCTTTTATCTCAGTTGATAAACTTTTCCACTGCTCATCCACTTGAGCAGACATTGAGTCTTTGGGAAAAGGAACCTTAAACTTTTCATAGGCTGATTTTAATTTATCCACAAGATCCGGGATTGGCACGGACTTCTTATATTCTTCCCAATTGATTTTAGGTGGCTCTGGCGGATTTGACTGAACTCTAAAAGAATACAGCAAGGTTTCTCCGTAAGCTTTGAATCAACGCGTTTAACAGTTTTTTTTTTAATTTCTTACCGTCGCATGTAGCTGTCCGCTTTTCCCTTGAAAGCAAAGAAATTGACCTTTTGTTCCAATGGGACTCTCTTCTCTAGTTCCGCCCAGTTGATAGAAGGTTTAGTGAATCGTTTCGCCATTACTGAGGCTTTATTTTAGATATCAACTAAATTATGAATTTTGACATGTGATTTCAGTTTGATTATGTCATGACGTCACTAAACCGTGGGTTATGAAATTATTTATGACAGTTAAAAAAGGTATGTTTATTGCATAGATAATACTTTTTACCTACATTGCTTTCAAGAATATTTTTAGTTAGGAACAAAATTCTAGTAGTATAATATTGAATCTGCTAATCTGCTACCTACCATATTCCAGGTAAAGTTTCAACATAATATAAATGCTTACACTGAACAATTCCGCCATAATAAACCCTATTACCTATCATGCGATGCAGAAGACATCAAGCCTACATGCAAACTTGCGTGTGTGGTGCGGGCCTGTTGCCAAACTCATATTCCGCAGGTCGGGAACCTTATCTCAATAAATTAACATCTGCTTAACAATTTCATGAAGCGTCTGTAAAGAATAACTGAACGTACTTTGTGCCAAGTTTTAGCTCCCAGATATTATGCGATGTATTTGTGTTATTACGTTAAAAGATAATTTTATCATTTCTTGATTAGATAGCAAATGAACGGTGTGTTGTTATTTTGGGGAAATTTGCGATATCCACGTTGAATTATTTATTCAATGTATTCATGCGTAATATTAAGAGGATGAAACATTTATATTTCCAGGAATAATGTCCAAAATAAATTAATATTATTTTATTGTTGCATCGTCATCACATGAAGTATACGCAGTGCCAACCATCTGTGGTAATCTGGAATAATAAACTGGTGCATATGTTGTTGTTGTTCCATTCAACTTCTTCATGTAGGTACCTATACTTCTATGGCAGTCGTACTTTGTCCCTAACTTTAAAACTTCAGCGTTCTGTTAATTATGAACAGTTTGACATCCCCCTCGGAGCTTAATTTCCATCTCGTGCTACAAATGAACTACAAATCGACACTCCGTTTCAATTACAAGACAATTATGTCGGTGGTGTCAGAATGGTTGCACCGTTTCCGGCGGATATTAGCCTAGCCGTAGCGACGCTCGCTATACGTCGCGCATCGGGCGGTGCTACAGACGCGCCGAATTCTGCCGACGACACATTTACTGTATCTCCAGCGCTCCTGGCTATCCAGACAAACAAACTTATTGGATCTCTTGGGCAATTGTAATTTAACTCTTATTCCACAACTGAATTGGGTATGCATGCTTTATTTTACAGGAGGGGAGTTAGACAATTTTCCGAACACGTGCCTTTGGGAATCATTTCCGCCGGATCAACTCGTTACATTTGAAAAGTGTTAACTAATTCCGATCGCTTTGATGGGATATTAGAAGATTTAAGGGGCGTGTCGAGAGTCCCCCTTGGTTAATTATAGATTATTACTTTTTTAACTGGAACAAAGTAGTGAATCTTTTTTTTTACGAAAACTGAGTAGATTATGTATGTTTTATCAAACTCAAAAGAAGCCCTGTTAACAAGCTTTGTAGCTGACCACGGATCTTTTCTATTCAACAAAAAATAAAAAAAGTATCGACTGATAGAGCAAGTTGATGTATTGCAAGAGGAACAGGTTATGTTTACATTACATTTTCAATAGTGTTGTCCCTTTCACTTTGAAGAAGTGTGAACGAAAAAGCATTGCTTGTTGTGATGGAATTGAAGCAACAAACTGTTTGAAATAAGTTGTTCCCAGTTGCGGTTAGCGAAGCCTTATTGTTGTTCCTGCTGACCATATTTTTAACATAAAAAGTTGCACTACAACCACTTAGAGATTATATGTAAAAGATTTGATATTTTATAAGAAAACTAGTTGTACCCCACGGTATTTCCAGCGTTCCCTGTATAAAAAATAAGGAAATAATCGGAATAAAAACTATTGCAACAAATCACACATTTTGAAAAACATTAAGATCGGATAAGTAGTTTCAGAGCTCGTTGCGGACCAACATCGTGACCATGAGAATTTTATATATTAAGGTATTTAAAGATATGCAACAACAAAAAAATATAGAAAATATATTATCAAGGCATAGAATTTATAAACGTATCAAAGTGTCCCAGACTTAAGTAATGACGTTATGTTTCTCCTTGTTTCAGTCCCAGCACGATGAAGCTGGAGTGGGCGGAAAGCGAGTCCGACTACGGACTGGAGGAAGCTGCCTTCTACGAGGGCCCACCGGCGGCCGCGCCGCCACCTCGGAAGCACGTCTCATTTAGTCTGAGACTTGACTTGGTTAGCACCTATTTATTACCTACCATTCAATAACTTTAAATGTATTCACGTTTATACCGTATTTACATTAAGTGTTCATGTTTTTACAACGCATTAAGTTTCTTTTTTTAGTTTATTTTACAAAACTCTGTTTTATTGGATATGTATTAATTTTGTAGAATTCTGCTAACTAATTGCTTAGTTATTAATTCTCCCAAATTTAACATAATTATCTTTCTTTAGTTTTAACTAATATGTAGGCTACGTTTCGATGAATTATATTAATACAGTTTATCACATTGATTAATCAAATATGAATTAATACAAATAATTATGATGATTATGAAATACGAAAGGTTACTTGGATTGTGATACCCCGACAACACTTTATTAATGTCCTCTAAAATAACTGGAACTACAATTCAAAGATTTCAGTAACACATTTAAATCATACTAATTTACGTTCATATTTTATCTGCACATAGGATTACCGATAATATGGTGAAAACAACTATTTATGTCGACAAATCAGTTATTAATGGAAGGAAAGTTCGCGCATACTAATAATGTTAGCGTTCCATGAGCACGGTATAACAGATGGCAGGAAATCCGACTATAAAAATAAAAGCCTGCTTTTGTATTTACACATAATTGAGTAATTTTCTTAAAAGTGAAAACTATAGTATGCATTTGTCTTATTAGACTGATTTATCTTTTGTTAAACTGAACCTTTTTTACTTTCTTTTTTAATCTACTGTCGTCGACTTTGAGCATAAAACCAACTGCTCAAAGGTCGTCGACGATGTTTCATTTTAGTGAATAACACTAAAGCCTTCTTAGTTATACACTCTCCCGATAAAAGCTGTGTGGATGTCCGTTCCCTTCCTTTCTTTAACGGCAAACGGCAAAATCTACCAAGGTTGTGTTTGAAAATGTTAATATTTTGTCCCTCTTGTTTTCTTGCTTTTGTCCATCCTGTCTCTATTGGCCCTAAAAAAAGATAAAGTAGATAAAGATACACGAGTTCTACATTGTAAAACTTGTCCCCACTTTCCAGTTTCCACTTGTCACTTAAAAACAAATGGAAAACTGGCTGTTATAACGCATTTCCGATGCATTTCCATCGTAGTTATCTCAAGTTGTTCAGACAAGTCTTAGAGTGCACAAACACAAACGCCTATATATGTAATTACCGAGATAGTTAAATTAACCACTGCTTGTTTCTAACATATTATTATGTTTGAGAAAACGATGATAACTGTGCTTTTGAAAAGTCTTTTATATGTAAATTTTTACTTTGCATTTTTTTTTAAACGTATCTACGTAAAAAGTTTTTTCGTTCATTATGTATATTTCTTTGTAATTGCTGCCAGAAAATATTTATCTTTACTTACCATGCAGTTGACATATTTACAAGATAGAAATTGTTAAAATTTTACATGGCAATTAAATATACTTATATTTTTTAAGACTCGAGTACTGGGCAACCTGAATAGAATATAATATCTTTCATACGCTAGCAGAGCTTGTACATAATTTACTAGAGTAGCATCTAATATTCTATCTTAAATTATATGGCATTATTTTATTTGTCACAATATAAAAGGCCATATCGTTGCTGAAACACCCTCCGGATGCGCCGGCACAGACCAGCGGAGCGTGAACAATTTGATCACACTCTCCTTCTTTTTGACACCAATTTTCTGTTAGTTACGTATGAAAGGTAAGAGTAAAACGTCCCAGGATATTATATTATTTATGTAGAATTAGGAATAATTATATCTTACCAAAAGTGAAAAAGCTTTTCTGCATTAGGTCACAGTTTCAGTTTGTTTAAAGCTTGGGTTCATAGAATTTTGTTTTATATAATCATTTTGGTAAAAACCCTGATAGTATACAGTATTACACCATTATTAACTCGCTATCTTCATTTTCAGCTTATTCGATACACTCTATGTTTACACGCACTGCGTATGGCAACAATCAATCATTCACTAGCAAAGGAGTATTTATTAAAATCAAACAGAGTTCTTATTTCAAAGCTCCTGCTGTTTTTTTAATTTCTTTTTATTTTTAAACTTGTCCGTGACACTGATGCTAAGCCACACTAATGAGTTTCGACATTAGCTAACTGCGACGTAAAAGTGTTGGGACTTTTTACGAATGGGTTACCACGTATTGTATTATTTTTAATGATTGCTGAAGACGGTTAGCTTCGAAATAATTGAATGAAGTGGATTATAGTCAAATAAAAACTTGTACCTATAATATAAAACACTTGTAGACAAAATTGAAAGGACAACAAAAAATATTATTAAAGTTGCTATATTTTGACACTGCTCCCTATTAAATTTATAACTAAAAAAAAACAACCGACAAAACAACCTACACTTTAGTTTGAAGACCAATTCATCATCGACCGAAAAATAACCGAGTGTATATTGTAAATATTCGGGTATCATTAAATCATTGGTATGAGACGTTCGGAGCTGATCGTTAATAACCGGCAGGGGTAAAATTAAGAGGCCGCCGACAGTTATGACGCTAACACCTCCATTCACGACTGAGTGTCACCATAAAGAATAACCCATGACATGATTTACGTGTGCACCCGGCGACAGCTGGATCATGAATATATTATATAAATAATTAGGTACTTACCATGTACCTACTTACTTATTAACTCGCTGTGTGCTAGATTTTTGCTGGTCACAGGTGAAACTAATCAGCTACAACCTTCTCTTGAATAGTAGCGTTTTAAACCAAGACTTGGGTTGGTAAGTAAGAGCACATACATTGTACTTTAGTGTACAAATTAAACGTGAATATATAAGGCATTTACATGGTGAAATCAGTTATTTTTGACATCGATAAAATTAATCAATCCAATAACGTAAAACCGTAAATAAGAGCTTCCAATAGATAGAGTATGTAGTTCTTTTACTATATTATGGAGTAAAGTATAAGAACAATTAATCTTACTATTCAATTAAGACAAAAATAGACATTATATAAATCATGAATCTTCAGTTGTGCTTCGAAAAACATTACTTCCGCGTATTAACCGTTGTTATTTATCCTAATAAATAGTTGGATGTTAGGTAGAAATTAGCCGGTCCAGCCGTGCGTGTCTCATTAGGGCTGGACGATATCCGGCTCATAATTAAAGGGATGCAACTAGCTGCGTCCGCCTCACAGAATACATGACAAATTTGTTGTGATTTTTCTTTATAATTATACTCCTCTTCTTACCCTTACACAGTATCCTTTTTCTATAAATATGAATTAAATAAATAAATATCCTGAGATATTTAAGGTAATAAATTATTTTGTTTTTGTAAATAGTTTTAAATTAAGATGTGTATTTTTTGTTCTTGTTTTTATTGTAAAATATAGTATTAAATATGTAAATAAATCCGGATAAATAAATATATTATTTTGGAATATATACCTATTAAGGTACTTCCACAGTGTCACTTAAATAGCAACAAAATAATAAATAGACCTGCTATCAGTAACCGCGAAGAGAATTTGCATATCCATTATGCTTGCACGCCAGTAGTCAGGCCACGCGAAAAATCAAGGAAGTTTCAAAGAACAGACGAAATACGTAGAAATTCCCATTGAAACTAGTATTTTCATGAAAATAATATGACGAATTCCTCGTCAAAGAAATGGTTTCAGAAACTGTAATTGAGTGCATAAATGTCGATAAAACTAAGCATGTTGTGTATTGATTACATGATGTTTTGTAAATAGTTACTATTGTAATACCATATTTCATCATAGAACTCTTATAGGTACCTACGTAATATTGAAGTGAACTACGCATATTGCCGCCTAGTTAGTGACATTTCATGTTTTCATCGTTCGAATTTACACTTACAAAACTAACATAAATTGAATAGTGTACAAAAAGGCAATTGAAAGACGTGATTTGTTCCCAGATAAATATTTAGAACATCTCTTAATTCTTTCAAACAGCAATATATTTCAAGGTAGGATTAGAAGAGCGGATAAATCTATGAGCATTTAAAAAGTTGCGACGTGTGATGTATTGTGACAGGATCGTGACACCGCACACATCACTGCTGTAACTTAATGGGAGACAAATTGTCAATTAACAGTTCTATAGATTACTGCATCTTCCTACGAGATTAAAAATACATAAAATATTTGTAAAATAAGTCTTAGTAAGTTTGTCTGTTTTATTAGCTTACCATAAATGTTTAACTTTTGACGAACATTGTTTAATGTTTGCTTCCTATCAAAAATAACGTTTTTTTGGACTTTTACGTGACTTTTTAGTGAGTTAATTTAATTACTGATTAATTTTAATATTTTTAATAATTAATTATGTGCCACCTAACACGTCGCCTGCGGCAAGCTACGCGTTGATCGAATGGCAACAGTATTACATAGATAATCACGAACTTCAACATTTTACTGTCATACACGGAGAGAGTCACAGCACTATCTGAAATATGAAACGGTTTAACGCTAAGCACTCAGTAATTTCCATTAGAAAATTCTGTAAAATGAAGATTTTTAATTGAATACTTCAAACGGTACATTGCAAAGGTAAAAATACTACTATAAATAAAATCTAGTAAATAAAATAAGTTTGTTTCAACCGCTAAGTTATTTGAGATAAAAAATTAAAACCTGAGTGTCTTGAGTGTGCATCAATCGTCAACAGTAGTATGTATGAGGTGTAAGTGAATTGGGATCATGCCCTCCAATATCGATAATCACGTGCCGAGACATAATACTCGAGGGTGACCCGACCCCACACTTTGGGCCGAACAAAAATACCCCACGAATGTTTACGGGTTAATCATTCACCGAGGCGTGGTATACGTTCCAGTGAATATGGGATTGATTATTATACCACACAAATGAAGTTCTTCTTGCGTATGTCAAATATAGGGCTATTTGAGATATAATTTTACTTTTAATTAGCATGCAAGTGCTAAAATATTGCATCTAGGACATAACGGTTGTAATGTGTGTACACAAAATACAGGAGCATTGCCCTCTTAGTGGTAGTATTGTTTATTTTACTGGAAAGAAAAAAATAATTGCAAAAGCTCCAACTTAATAGACTGACGATAGAAGTCGATATAAAATAAAAATGATACCTATTCATATATAATTTAAATGATATCAGCCCATCATAGATTTATATCCAACCCCCATTTATATGGTCAAAAGATACTGGAAGTCTTCAAGGCAAGAGTTCCAGACTGACTGAGGCCAAGCGCAAACTTATTCAACTAAAAAAAAACTTCAACAAACTGTTCTCGACGTGAAAATCAAATTCTTCACCTCTTGACAAATATAAATGAACACATAAGTCACTAGTCCAATTGAAATGCCGTTCATAGTTCACATTATACAATGCCACTCAACAATAGGGTCTCATCTCATAGAATCAAAACGTATTTGTAGTTGTACAGATCTCGGCTGATTGGGCCGAGGGGGCGCGCTGATTCGATTTGTACGTTTTTATTGGGTAATATTGATATACTTTGTGATTAGGAGCAGTGTCACGGGTTACGATAGATAATATATTCAATTGAAACGGGTCAGCGAGATATTTCGAAGATGAGTAACTCGCTCTTCCCATGTAACAATTTGCTCGAGACATAATATCGTTTGGTGAATTTGAATGTAGGTATGTAGTGGCACATTAATAAAACATTATCTTTCTTTCTTTCTTTTTTTCTTTCTTTCTTTGATAATACAATAGTGGGTGGAATAATAATACATAAGATTGAATTGAATCTTATTAAATTACACATTCGCTGTTTTTTGCATAATCAACCAAATATATTTGCACATTATCTTACCTGTCTAAATTCTAATCATTAATATCCATAGTTATTATGGACTCTAGGACATCTATCCGTTATTAACGACTAGATCGTCTGACGAAATAATTACTATTTTTAAATTAGTTATCATAGTGCCTTGCCAACCGCCAACGCTGACGGCGAATATCCGGCGCAAGCGGCACAACCATTTTCATTGGTGAACATTTTACTTATTAACTCTTTTGTAAATAATCATATTTATTACATATTCCTTACATGCAATGCTTTTATAATGAATATAAGTATTTGAAGACAATGTTGGCCATTTTCCTTTACCTAAAATATCAATTTTATTCCATGAATCAAGACATAAGTTTTTTTAGATCTAAGAAGCCTTACGTTAAAATCATTGTCTTCATTTTGCTTGTGAATATTTTTTAAGCGACTCATGTCCGTAGAACCGACGGAAGTGGGGCTCGCTATGTGGATAGCATATTGACTTGGTCACTTGAAACGAATCCCGATATTATCAATTGGATTGCCAGGTAGTGATGCCATTTAAAATAAAGCACTATAGCTAACTACTACTACTAACTATACATATATAAAGCAAAATAAACCTAGTACTCATGGGTACTAGGTTATAGCTAAATTACAAAATGATATAATAATAAATGTCACATAAAAAAACACTTCTAAAAGTGGTAGTCGGTGGTAATCTAAACAAATACAAGATTGATTTATTACAAGTATTTACTATAATTGTATAAAATACAAACTATAACTATACATTGATTTATATTATAATTTTAGCTGAGCTATATATAGAGTCTACACACTCGTTGAAATGTGGATGTACTGCACCCAGTACTGAAACTTCAGCCTTCCACTTCGGAGACAATGCTATAGACTTGAAAAATCAATCATATCAAAATAATATAATGAAAGTTTATGTTCTATTTCTCTTTTTTATTTACCCCCTTTCTATTTTTATTACTTTCATTCAATGTACAGACACACCGCTTTCTACTGTTTTTATTATATGCATAGATTATCAGCGTTATCCTGACCCAATTGAAGACACAATGATAAATCTTTTTTATGTTGCCTTTTCCTTTTAATAAGCGATATAAATCAAATATGTTATTCCAAATATATTTTTAAATCTTTATCAAAATCTTATATCAAAAAATGCGTCATTTTTAAACATCAAGACTGCGCCTGAAATACCTTTTAGACGAACAATAGAGAATTTACATATTCTTTATATACGTTAAAGGACTTGATATAAGGAATACAAATGAGGTTACTTGTTGTAGTGCGATGAGGGCGGCGGCGCCGCTGACGGCATAAAAAGTGAGCCGCCGGAGGCAGAGGAACCCAGAGCCATGCAGAAGGTGCCTTCCCTCTCCGACCTCTCCGACCCAGAAGCCTCACTAGGTATGTACACTATGCATTTACATAAATCTGGAAAAAAAAGGGAGCAAGTCAAGGTACCACAATGTATGTCTAAGTATGTGCACAAACACAGATTTAGATGGTTAGATTTTTTTTGAAATCAACTTAATAGTCAAAGAACACGAAAACACAAGTGGACACCAGTCAAAAATTAATTAATGTAAGTACTTATATACTTATATCAAGAAGTTACAATAGTTATTAATATTTAATAATGGCTACACTACTCATAAAAATAACATATATTATAACTCGGATCATTTATCTTATTATTCGTCCAAGTAAGTATAATAGCAATACCGCTAGAAATCAATTTGTGGTAGCTTTTGATCCTTGCCCAGGACAATTACGTGGCAAGTGTGCGGTTTACCAAACAGTATTGTAATCAGAAAATCAAAACACTTACACAGTATTCCAGACGATAGTTAAAGGTATAACTATCGTCTTATTAGTATTGTAAAATTATCATCATACGTCACATAAAAAATCTACATCACGCTTTGATTCTTGACTGATTTAAGCATTAAACATATGTCCGAAAGTTGAAACTGGTTTCAATCCAAAAATCTGTGGATTTAAATAAAAAGTCAAGTTTCTAGTAGATTCGTGAAAAAAAAACAATAAAAATAAAAATGAGTATATATTATGCCGTGGAATAAGAATTGTTACCTGAAAAGGCCACGTTTCACCGATGCACGTGTTTGCAAATCGTTGATATTTATCTCCCCCAACAAGTGCGAAGGTTAGTTATGAACATTGATAGCATCTATCAGATCTCCCTCTCGGTAAATCGTTCGGAGGAGCGGAAGGTCAGCCGGTATGAGTGTCCGGCTAGTATGATCGTCCGGTCTGACACATCCTGTCCGGTTCTAGACAAATTGCAAATTTTCCAATTTGCATGGTCGATTCTGTTAGTGATATACATAAACACTGAATAATATGAACAATTTTCTATTACTTATCGACAAAAATAAAAATTATCGATGGGTAATTAATTTGTGATTATCTACACTTCTATGTAGAACACCTATTAAATGAATCACTAATGAATTATTTGATAAAAATATTCTGATATCTGATAATGAGATTTTAACTTTTCTTTACTCCTTTATTGTATATACCAATACGTTATTTATCATGTTATGCATCGTCATGACTGAAAATGGCCGGAACTGCTATCTTCGCTGCGTTTTAGTTTTATGTATGCCAGGGAGCTATTAATCATTTGATTGGAGTTGCATAGCCTACGGGAGACTATGAGCTACGAATGATTAGCAAATAGGTGACGCCCGAATAGAATAATACGGCGCATCCTTGTTAGGCATAGGTGCAGTTTCAGAGCATAACCTATTTGTATCGTTTGAAAAATCATTTATATTATTTGTCTTAAAAGACTACGGGACAAAGCGGGGCAGTGCAAGGCCTATCATCTATTTTGTGAAAAATCATTCGGTTTGACGTAATTATACATTACAGACAAGATTAGATGTAATTATACATTTACGTTACCCCTCAGCTCCGTAACGACTGAACGGATTTGGTTGAAACTTGGCAAGATCATACCCTGAAATAACATTAAGATACTTTTTATCCCGGAAAAACATAACATCCCTCTGTTCCATGGAATTATAAATGAAAAATAATATAAAGATAGTAACCTGATTGTTTGAATGTGGTTAATTTTGCACCTAATTTACAACGAGGCCAGTGAACTCGGTACAAAACGTGTCTGTAGGTTGATGTCGCTTCGGGGTGGGCCGAGTATACGGGCCCATTGTTTCATGTGTCTGTTTGTATGTTTTTAACGTGGGAACACCGCTTTATGCATATAGCTACATACATATTACCGAGTTTGTACTCGAATTTCGAATTGATTAGATCACCATGAAGGACTTTGTTTAGAAGAAACTTCTCGATTCAGTCAGTTAATTATTTTTTCTAGGTATTTTTAAGTTACCTAAAGCTTATCAAAGCTGCAAGGAGTTGGGTTAAAAAAATATAATATAAATTAAATATTTCGATTCTTTTAATGTATTTGCGACGAGTAGATTAGTCCCTACCCTCAATTGGCATCCGGTACAATATGTTAGGATTTTTAATCAATTTTTCGCTTCATTAGGCAACAAAACATTGATAAAGAACTTATACCGGATTTTCCTTCAGTAACATCCTGCAAAACATGATTTCTTTATACTAAAGCTTTATGAAGCGACCATGTCTCGGCGTATTACACCCAATAATTATAAAGCTCGTTGCTTATTAGCTGAAAGCTTTTGAGGCCGCCCTCGATGATACCTCACAGGTTATTTGTAACTGAGATCAAAAGTTGGGTTAAACAAATTAGTTAACTCTATGTAAAAGTCTGATTTTTTTTACTTTGTATAGGATGTGTTTGACCACAATCTCACCATGGTAAGGGATGATGTGGTCGAAGGTGGTAAGCATACAAAGCCTAGAAGGAACTGGTTCTCAAATGCAGCTGCCGGAACACACTAGTAGGTGTTTGGCGACAGATTTTCAATTTGAGGGTGGTAATCATCGTGCTGAGAAAACATCGTGAGGAAACCATAGCTTAGTAAAGTTTTCCTTCACCGAAAGCTCAAGCTCATTGTAGGATTCGAACCCATAACCTTCGTCTCGTCATTCGACGTCACTACCACTGAGCTATCATCGCCTAATATTTTTTTATAATATAGGTACCTATAACATTTTTTATATTATTCAGTGTTTGGCTTTGTAACATATTGCCAGCGTTAGTAATATTTATAGAGATCGGCAGCTTTTTTATCTTTCTCTCTCTCGCTGGGAACGAGAAGTTTCTTATTTTCGAACAATTTTTACATGGAAATCTGTCAAAATCGTTTTACAATCCATGGTTTTTGAACTTGATTTACAATTTTACATGATAATTTCAACCCAATTCTTAACAAAAAATTATATGAGGTTCAGCGGAAACAACCCAATTGAGACACAAACAGTAGCGAATGTTGCCTAACCTCGTTTGATTGACATTATGTGGTCGCAACTCTTCCTCGACCTAATTAAACCCAGCATAACATAAATAAACAGCAATTACAAAAACATTGGTCGCGTGGAAACAATGTTGAAACGAACTACAATATATCAGGAGCATTATCATATCAGAGTTCTAACTGTCGAGTACAATGCGAGCGATTTGTTCGACGCTATCTCGCGATACTGATGCGAGTCATTTATACATACACAACACATAGACAGTCGCACACAAGATCGTTGTAAATAGATGCATGTTTGTTTTGGCCCGGCGCATATCAATGAGATGTAATATCAACTGGCCGTTATCGCTTAAATGTGTTATGTACATCGTAGCCGTGTGTCCCCAGACGAAACGAAATCAATTTGAATCTACTTAACTTTGAGAATCAAAGACAACGGTTCAGAATATTGAACTAAACAAATATGTTTATGTTATATTCTATATAGTATTATAGTGCAAGTGCATAGAAAATACAATAAATACTCATTTGCGTAATGTAAAGAGTATCTTCATAGAATGTAAATAATATAATATATTATATTATTCTAGGCTATATTTAGTATTTAACATACTTAATTACATAATAGGATAATAAAATAATAGTAGGTATCTACTTATATCAATATCCTGGGACATTTTTCACGCATCTGATTCTAAACTAAACAGAACTTGTACTGTGGAAACTGATGTTTTTCATCTACTTTAAAATATACATATAGATAACTACACGCAGACTCACAGGTGATATATTACGTATTTTATATTCGAAGCTTTGACAACAAATTGTATTAATTACAGTAGGTATAAGCCTAATTCGTCGTCAAATTATTGGTTGAATAAAGAATATTGAACGATTGTGTGAAAGAAAATGTGAAAATAGATCTATTGGTGACCAACTGTCTACACGCGAAACCTCAAAGAGGATGTTGCGGTGTCCACTTCCCCTCGCGGTGCGGTGTTGATCGCTCTACAGGATGTTGCCAAAACTCACGCTGTGTATATTGTGCATGTATAACAACTAAAGTTACATCGCATTTCGTAGAATGTGTTATTTAACAATTGCTTTACAAACATTCGTTTAAGTTGCTTAATTGTGCGATGTTGATGTCATTTCATTCATAGTTTCGTCCACGAGCAACGTACGGTCACTCTTTTGTATGTTAAATGTTTAATGAAGCTATTATATTATGAGCTGACACGCACAATATTATGTAATATTAACAATTGAGTCTTTCTTATAGATAATCGGCTCTTTATAAGTTTATAACACTGTTAGGATTGACAATATATAATGTAACACAATATTGTAGCGTGTTAAGCAGTTTCTCATGCTCGATCGAGTAGAAACCAAGTTTCATATGTCACCTGGTTTTTAAGATAGATAAACTGCATTTTCATCCATATTTTAACTGGATTACGGTTCCATTTGCTAAACAGTTGAATTTTATATGACCACAGCACATGTGGATAATGTAAGTTCAAAACCACTTGTGTCATGTGTGTCAGATGGTATACCTACCTATCTAAATATAAATAACGATTAAGAACGGATTAATTTTTACGTTTTCTTAAGGTTTTTTTTATTGATTGTAAATAAATACACTACCTATATAAAGTAATTCAAGTATATACCTAGGTAACCTTATAGGCAACTATTATTACATATGAGATTAATAAAGGACATTGCGTCCATACATGATTCGCCCCAGAACCAACAGCAATGAAAAAATGCTTATGATATTTTTGATCACCTATAAATTCTCTTCATACATTTTTTAAGTTACGGACAAGCTGGAAAACAACAATATTACAAAAAAGATTCACATTTTGAGGTTATAATTGAGTGGTCGAAAATCAATTTAATATTTATATTTTCAATTCCCAGAGTGGATATAGAGATTTAAAATATGTTTGTATAATAGACATCGAGACACTAATGAACTAAATAGAAATTAGTCTAAAATAACACAGAAAACACAACACAAACTAAGCAGATCAAGAGCGAGCGAGTGAATGAATGAGTGAAGTTGATTGTGGTAAGTAGGGATAGCGATCTGACATCGATTCATTGAAGAATAGATTTTTAGAGCCAAACTTAACGTTTTTTTTATCGATATTAAGTACTGAATCGATCTCAGACACAAGAAAAGCGAGATTCGTTTTTTCTGTTTCGATGTTGCATGAATCCAAACTATGAAAATATTGAAAAAGTCACATGAAGTCAATGTGAAATACGAAAAATATCTATTTTTGAGAAATCTATCTTCTAATTCTCTTTTTTTATGAACGATTTAAAAATAAATATTTTTCGTGAAGAATCGCCACGCTAGTGGTAAGAAATTAGTGATTTATACTCAATTAGATTCTAAGATCGAATAAATACATAATATACTCCAGAGAATCCATCGATTGTGTTTTTTTATCGATTATGTATGTCGATGATTGTCAAAAAGTATAACTACGCTAAATTGACTAGCTAATTAAAATAAATAGCAATATATTTTATTACTTAAATGAATATTAATATTTTATTGTATTAATAAAAGATATCATTACCTTAAAACATATGAAAATATTTAACACTTAATGAAATCGATCGATCAAACTTTAATATAGTCGATGAATAGAATTGAGTTGAGCATCTCTAACCGGTAAAGATGTCGGCGAAGTAGTTTCAATACTTTTAAACTTTCATTTTGGATAGCAGCTTGTCCGTTTGATACAAATATTTGCAACGAATACAATAAAATATATAAATAATTATGGTGTAAGTCCCATGTTTGTTGGTTCTGGGGCCATTTTCCTTTAAGGTGGTCGGCGATGCCCGATTAGGGAAGAAGAATACACATAATGTAAGATGAAAATTATGTAGCTTCATTTTTAAGTTGTGAGCCTTAAATAACTTAAAAACCAGCAGTATTTTTTCACGAATTTGAAAGATTATTCAATTTCTATGACAGCGGAGATCTTGGTACAGTTTAATGCAGTGAAACGGCATTTTATTAATAACTATAGAGGTACTGAACAGTCTGAGGTAGCGTTCTAAGAATATGATTTTCATAATATTCTCTCGTTTTTCATCAGAAATATCATAATGTTTATGTGTTAACAATTTTTAAAGCTTTAATTACAATAAAAATTCAAATATAATCTACATATAGAAAATATTCTCTCGATCGATAGAGTGCCCAGTAGGCTGGTAACATAATATAATATTTCTGGAGCTTATGTAGGTACTTTTTCATACCCACGAAATGTAGATGTAGGTAAAAGTATATGCTAAGCAAGCTTTGATCTAAAATTTTAAATGAATGGCAAACGTTTTTGCTGCTTTGCGAACACAAAGCTTCAGACTATTTCTGTCTAAGCCAGTTTCGTTGTTGACACAAGAAAATTCTCATAAATGCCTACCACATTGGTTCAAATAAACACGTGTTAACGAACACAAGTACAGCGAGTGCGTCGCGACGACGGTAACGCCCGACACACACAGACATCAAATTCATTCATAAATGTGGCTCGTGAATGGCGGTGGCAAGCGGCGAAAGCTCCTAAAGAGTTATGCTCTCCTGGTACCAAAGGCAGACCAGTCGGCGGACATGTTTGGTTTATTTGTCGATCGACGCTGACCGCGGTCAGTCTTATCGATAGTATTATAGGACGTTAGTAAATTGAATGTGTATGTTAATATAGTAGGGACTTACTTGTTTTATGTGGAAAATAATGGAAAAGTAATCGTTTGATCTCGTTTAACTCTTTTGTAGACTAACATTTTTAAGTACACCTTTCATTTATATTAACACGAATACTTATTTATCTTAGAATTTATATCCAAAAATAATCTCTTTATTATTTTTATCAATGAAAGAATAATTGTTACTATCACCACACATCATCCGATATAAATAACTCGGTTGGATGTCCATCGAATCGAAAGCACGTGATAGATATACTTAATTAATTATGAATGAACGTGATGTATTAGGAGAATTTTAGTTTTCCTTAGTTATATTTGTGTTTAAATTTATCGTATTATCAAATAGCTTACGACAGGTAAAGGCTTTTTTAAAAGTGTTATTTTTATTAATTTGACGATCATTTTATTGTGCTCAGAATGGTCGCGGCGCATGCGCGGCACGTCGTATGATGCGTATACGCATATTAATGTGTTCGTCGTCACCTCGCAGCTCCAAGCTACTGTATACTTTGCATACTAATCTGTTTCTGACTCCATATTCAACTATAAATTTCATATTTTGGTACGGTCAAGTTATAAAAACTACGTGTCTCACTTGTGTTAGAGGTTTATCAACCCATCACAGTTCATTGTGTGTAACCGCTGTCTATCAGAAATACACTCAATTTCAGTCAAATAAAAGCAATGAAACAATCATATATATAGGTATTTTATACATTTCGATCAAAATCATTTGGATACAAGGTCGGATTCCCTTATAAGAAATAATAAACAGTTACCAAAACAAAACCAAAACTCAAATAATATGCAAACCTAGGATTGTAATTATTTTATTGATAACAAATTCTTGGTGTTCCAATATAACAATACTAATCATCGTTTATACTTATAACGTTAATAATATTTTATTAATACAAAATACGGTTCATAATAATTATTAAAGCATAATTTTAAATATTTCACGCCATTAGTGAACAGAAACAATAACGGTTATATGAATTACACAAATAACCTTTGAGTAATTTGTACTATCAATGTATGGAATGAATTTATCACTCCTCACCTCCCACGCTCACAGGAATCGAATACAAATAGCAACATTATTGTTTTATTTACTTACATTTATTGTATCTACTTTATGCTCACACTCGAAGTCTTTGTTTGTGTTAATAGATCGTCTACTTAAATCAACGAGTGACCGTTTACCCTTAACTCTCTACAACTTGACAGCAGAAAACTAAATAAATAGGCAAAATGATATCCGTTCTTGAAAGAAAAACCTTGATTTAATGAATGACTTAACTCTTACCTAATTCCCAAAATGTGTGAATAAACGATGAAGGAATTGAATGATTTCAAGCAATAAATTTGCATGAGACATCCAATTGATCCACGTAGAAAGTCGTAAATTTTATTGCTACATCTTTAGCGTACAAAAGGTCTACGGCTACGTTACGAGCTGTATAAAGAGCTCAGTAATTTACTGAAAACTGCAATCACCCTGATTTGTATTCTTGAGATAGCATTAACAGTCCCGTGTCAGAGGTGAATGATTTCAATTCTTAGGTATTCTTGGTAGAATTTACAGTACTATAACACGGTATACTCTAAAAAAATGTGTATAGTATGAGTAGTGTAAAGAAAAAGTCAACATATAGGTGCAAATATAATACTCGCAAATAAATACAATAGTGACCTATTATAAACTTGAGACCTAACGTTATCGTCTACCGCTCTTGTACAATAAATCGGAGCATTATTCTGAAGTTTGCGTCTTAAATAATGATTTATTGGCGCAATAAATCCATAGCCCGACTCGTTATGATATACCAGAGTCGTTTGAATACTTGCCAACTTGCCACAAATGACTACCTACATACTTACATAATTAACACAACCTACGTAGAGGGAGAATTTACGAAATTTTATAGAAATCTTGTGTATTAGTACTCCGATCATGTGGTGTAACAATAAAGTGTTATCTATGTAGCGTAAATTATAATATTTGTGAAAATAAAATATCAATTGATAAAATCAAACAAACAATAAAAAATCAACACCAAGAATGTTTAGAACGTTATTGATCAACACCCGACTACATTCTACTTGTTAAGAAAGTTAGAAGTGAAAAGCGCAAAGTTAAATTACTATGGCAAAAAGAAACGCAATTCGTAATAAGGGAAAACAAAGCAATTTCGTTCTAAAATAGATCAAACAGGTACTCCACGCAACATGAAGATTACTCTGGAAAGCGGTAGGTAGGCGTAGCACAGCCCACAAAAATAAGTTTGTAAACAAGTGTGCGCGTACGCCGCTGCTACGAAAGCTTCCACGACCTTTGCGTACAGTAACGCCATCTACAACAGCACTGGAAAGCTTGAGCGCGTTTCAGTTACATGCCGACGTTATAGTTCATACATTCACCGCTAGATAGCAGCACTATAAAATGATAGATCGTGTTTAGTAGTTTCAAGAATCTCTGATAGAGGGCGTCACTTTAATATTTTTACGATATTATGGCATATTTTTGTGATATCCTAATCCTAACTAATATTATAAATGCGAAAGTAAGTTTGTTTGTTTGTTTGTTACCTTTTCACGCTTAAACCGTTGAACCGATCGCGATGAAATTTAGTATGCAGGTAGCCTATGGTACGGAGAAGAACATAGGCTACTTTTTATCCCGTGAAAACATAAGATCCCTGGGGAACACGGGTGAAACCGCGGGGCGAAAACTAGTAATTATATAATTTAATAATGTCTAGGTATTTAAGAACAATTTTTTATTTTCGTAATTGTACATAAGTAATAAAATAATAATAATATTAAGTTAATTCGTTAATATCTCCAAATGTTAGATAGCTAATACGAATATCTTACAACTAATTTATACCAGCTGTCCCCAGCTATTTTACCCACGTTTCGAGGATGACTTTGATGACTGTAACCTAGCTATATCAGGTACTCTAGGTTAGAGTAGCTTTTTATTAGTGAAAGAATTTTTTGAATCGGTTCAATAGTCCCCCTCATTACAAACAAACAAATAAATTTTAACTCTCTATACTTATGACACTTCTTTATACTTTATAAATACATTACATACATTAAAAACATAAAAAGATTGTTTACTTTTCTGAACTATATTATATCTAACTATTTGCAAAGTTCATCTTTAAATTGTAGGTATATACCTAAGTAGGTATATGTCATATAAACTACCTACTGTATTAATATGAACAGAGTTGCAAACTTTTAATTACGAATATTTTAAAATTTAATGACTGCTAAAATTATTACCACTGTTTACCACACATATTTTATATTTACTGGGTAACTAACTATTTATCAATTAATTAATCATTAATTAAGATAAATGATTGCCTATTAATTTATGTAAGTACATAGGTAAAATTGTAGGATCGAAAAACAAAAACAGCATCGTTGTGCGGACCGTTGTCTGTGTGGATATGACGTCACGGTGGGCGGGAAGGGGGCGCGGGCGGCGAGGCGTGGGAACCGCGCGGCAGGTGCGCGCGCGCCGGCCACTGATCCTGAACACGCACACCGACGAACACCTCAACATGTTTTTACTATAAATACTCAAAATACACACACACTCAAACACGACCCTGACCGTAGTGTCCGTTATTGAGAGAGTTCCGCTTTTCCAGCAGCCTCAAGGATCTCGCACGATACATAATTCAAAATTAAGTTTAATATTAGTACTTAATTTCATTTGCATGAACTAATCTTATATTATTAGAATTTAAAGAATTGTAAGGGTACTGGATTATTGTCGAAAACGCTGATAATAAACAGCTTGGCCTTATGGGCAAGAAGTTGTGCCTATACGATATACCTATGTCTTGGAGGAAGCTTTTTCTGCAATAATATAATTTAAGCCCAACTGATATTATTATTGTACTAGCTTTTCGCGGATCCACACACGATCCCCAATTTAACCTCCTTCTCAATGTTAGAGTTTTCATATTCAGTATATTTATTTATATATGTATTTTAGTACTAGTATTTTTAATTTTCAGTTTTACTCTAAAATGTAGAAAATATTAGTATCCAAAGATTTTCTAATAAAAATAAACATTTCTCCAGCATAATATACCACAATCCAAATTATGCAAAGACGAATAACAATCTTCAAATAAACATTAAAAAAATATACGAGTTGAGAACTTCCTCCATTTTTTTTCGTCGGTTAAAAATAACAGTGTGTTCTAACTCACGATACTTATTATATTGTTGAGTACTACAAAAATATTTTGTTATGGTTAAGTGATTGAGATTGGAGTGGGGCATTCTTTATATTCTGCTATCTACATCACTACAACGAAAAACTATACACGATAGTCCGATACAACAAAATTGAGGAGTCGTAATTCTATAATTCATATTTTAGTATATACATACTACTTGTAAAAAGGCTCAGTACAAAAAGACATGTTCGTGCATAGGTACAAATGTTTGCCCTAGGCGGGAATCGAATCCACGCCTTGTAGCGCGGCAGTCAGGGTATTTTACCTCTACGTTAATCTGGCCGAAATATGGCTAAGGAAATAGAGAAAAGCATGTAAAGGAGTTACGGGCTCAATTCTTGAGAAATCACAAGTTGTATATGCATTAGAAAAAAAAAACTCCATTAGTAGCCGTACAAGGCTCCATAACTCACCCTATATGGGTACCTACTCGTAAAATTTGTAAAAAAAATACGTCATATACATAACAAAATCAAAAAAACTCAATGCTTTGTAAATTTACAACTTCTTACTAAGATTCATCTTCCTAAAAACTTGCCACATATGTATTTATCGATCACCTTCCTATAATTATCAAGCAATATGACGTTATTTACGTAACCATTTAAATATTTTTGTAGTTTGATAGCGTTTTATAAGTAAGCCATGAAAATTCAATCAGTGTACCTACAATTATTTTTAAAAGCAACGCACTCTAAAATCATTGTTTGAACAAGTTTTAAAAACCTTAAGTAATTAGTGGCAGTAAGTGAGTTAGCGAGTGACCCCATCGCTTCGCCCGCTCTGAGCGATATTCAATAAAAGTCGAACAAAAATTAGATTTCCCCGGCGGAGGGCTGTATATGGAGTTTTTGCCCTTTGATGCCAGTTAATGAAGTTCAACTCTTCCTCGTGACTCGATAGTTCACTAGCTTTAAGTTGGGGTAAAATCAATTTTTGTAGTAAAGCGAGCACTAAAATTATTACTCTATTAGGAACCTATCAAATCTATTCGTTGTTATAAAATTACGAAGATAATAAATTATTTTTTCTCCATTTATGGCTTTTCATGAACCTACAACATGTATACTAATTAAATTCCTGTATGTAGATCCGTAAAAAAGAGAGATTACATTTACAATTATTTCACAGAAACATTATGTTGTAAAGATCTATTTAATGAATTAAAAAGAGCTATTAACAATTGAACATCCCTTGATAAAGTAATAGTGGTAATTCGCGCAACATCCATTAAGTTGGACATCCTTTTGCAGGTGAGAATAAAAATCCACAAGGCGCGAAACATCGGCAATCGATATTGGAAATTAGATGAAATAAAATTTACGGCCATATTAAAAAAATTTTTTTTTTAACTTATATTATACAATTGATTTCTGCAATGAAACGTACATCCCATTATAAACATGGAAATGACATAACTACATCAATTAGTTATCGTAAATAATTCTAAGTACCGATAATTGTGGCATGTTTTATTTCAGTGAAGTAATTTGGTTTTGCTAAGCTAGGCGTGTTAGGGGCGTGTAAGCTAAGCCCTCTCGGATTGATTAATTTATTGTTAATGAACTAAGTGCTAAACGTAAAGTTCATGAGTTACCGGTGCTCATTATTACCATTAACATCTAATTAAACATCGCTGCTCTTGTGTGTGAGTAAGCAATCTGTTTCAAACTTATTGGTTTCTAGCTCGTAATTGCTTCGTTAATTTTGCCGTGTGTAAATGGGATTTATGTAATGATTTGTTTAAATAAAATCTATTTAACTACATACTAATTAAAATAAGTGTATTGACCATTACTCTGTATATCTAATGAATAATTTGAATGGGTAATTTGACACTCTGATTTGCATGAGTTAACATATGAAATAGCGTTTCATTCATACTTAAAAACTGTACTTACATATATATGCTTGATAATTCTAAGCTTAAATACCGATGTACCTATTCCAAATATTAAATCTAATAACATATAGGTAAGAAAAAGATAAAGAGAAGATACCAATCTAGGATGCAAAATATATTTCATTGCTAACTAATTACCGTTAGTTTAGAAACTAGAACTCGTTATATGAAAGGCGCGCTAATTAGATGGCTATCTGTTACACGGACAATATCTCACAATGGCAGGAAATCGACCACTTCAACCTGGACACAAGGACCGTACTAACCGAAAACTCAAGACAATGACGCATTGAAAATTCGTTACGATTTTCACAATTGTCCAATAGCTTTGCCGAAACGGTTGAGAAATTATAGAAAAAGATTTTCATGAATTTTTACAACTTACATTTACGGCTAGTAAGTAAGTTTCTCCTCGTTGCACTCTACTTTACACTACGTAACACAACTTCCTTCATCTCAAAAACTCGAGTAAATTGATACCTAATAACTTCATATATCTCACTCAGTTCACTGAATCGTATTAATTACTTACACGCCAGTTAGTAAGTGTACGTGTTACGGTACACGATTTAATCGCGTGCCACTTATCGTTCTAACACTATTGTTAGCTAAAAAAGTACGCTAAAAGCTTAAGATTATATGAGGGTGTTAGAATTAATTGATTGTGTTTTGTTACAATCTCCATTGCCTTCTAGGCGTTGTTAAGGTCGGCTACATATTGGCAATCCCTCGGCATTGCTAATGTGCATAGGCGACGGTAGCCACTTACTATCGGTGGACCACATAAAAAAACCTATTTATACATTGCATTTTTAACATATTATCAAGCTTGTAATCCGCGGTTTTAAAGTTTTCCTTGGATAAATAATATTAAAAGTTTTAATAATGTTGGATACCTTCCAAATTGCAATCAAATGCGATCAGCCATTTTGGCGCTACAGAGAAACAAACATCCATAGGTACAAATAAACTTCACTAGTAGGTTTGAATTCATTTATTATTATTATTAGCCATCTCTACCACTCTTTGCTATGTTGATAACCTCTCCAAAACTCTCCATATGTAAATGGATACATATCTGAGGTAAAAATGATTCAAAACAAAATGCTGTTCATTATTTGCGAAAAATAAATACCATTGTGGAAAATAAAACATAATAATTTTATTTATTCAAAAATAATTCCATGTTGGTTATTCAAAAATGTATAGCAGACCTTCGTGCTTAATTTTGCAGCATAATACACCATTTTGTGTCCCAATAGTGGTTAAGTGTCGTATTAAGTCGAGCATCGCGTGCGTGCGCGCAGTTTGGACGGTGCGCGACTGACGCTCAGTCCATGTAGTTGATTTCAAAACGTGGGGAACGATTCGTGGAAGTTTGACCTCACTAATACCTACTGTTTTGAATGTTAACAATGTCATATGATAAAATTCCTGTATAATCCTCGGTGTTCGATGTCCTAAATAAAGGTTGTCTATAAGATAAATAGATACCTGAGTGTAGGCTCTTTACACATAGTAGGTACACGTCTATATTCAGTCAAATCTAGTACCTACTAAATTGATGAATATTTTTTCTACTGATACTCTCTTCATTATGTAGCGTTAGGCCATCGTAGGCATAAAATGATGACAGTGCCATCAACGGTTAGCAAGTGGTCGATAATGTGGGAACCTCTGTGAACACACACCACACTGCACCTGCCCGTCACGGCTCGCCTCACGCGGCTAATATCACAATATTATAATTATTTACTATATTTTATAGATACTGCATTAGAAATACCACATAAAGCACAGGGTTTTCTAAAGTTTGTATTTGGCGCATCTCTGTAACTCATATCATGTAATTCATCTATCGACGAGTAAAAAACATAAATGAGTCAGTACACAATCCAATGATTGTTATATGCTGAACTGCTGAGTTTAAATCCGACCAGTCAAGTCTTAAGTAAGGTCACCACTAAAATCTACCAGCACTAATTTGAAACCACTGGAACAATTAATAAATCTCGTTTATTGTCAAGTGCATGACCATTTATTTTCTGGGATTGCTAAATTGTCTTTAATTAATTCTAATTGAGAGTCCTTTGGAAGTTCTTTGCGAGGAATTTTATTGCAAACGCCCGCATCGATACAACTTAGGGTAATATGACCCGTATATCGCTTACTTACAAAATTCCCACCGACTCTACACTTTCAAAAAGAAATAATTGATTTCTGTAGAGTATTTTTAATTGCAGATAAAAATAATAAACAAACCGCGCTTTAATGACACATCCTGTTAACATTTACATGTTAAAACGATATCGCTACAATTGTAAAGTAAAACTTTTTCGAGGAGGAAATAAAATTAACTATTAAATCGTTCGGCTACATTTACTTCCAAAGAAAAACTCCGAATAGGTGTCGTGTTGTATTCAGGAGCAACACAATGCCTCGGCTACTGTTTACAGAGTTGCCGTGTAAGATTTCACTAGCCAGAAATCCGTCGGCCGCTTTTCCGGGCTTCCCGGGCGCATCCACAATGACGTCCCTTCCGGCCAGGTTCCCGCCAAAACAGAAATAAACCGACCCAGTTGCGCGGCGCACGTCCGGCTCGCGCGCACGCCGTCTACGATCTGCATTTCCGGTTGGCTTGTCATTTTTTATGGATTATGATTTTTTCAATCCAACTGTCATAGTGAAACATGGTGGAACTAATAATATCATACTGTACACATTTCGCCATGAATATAAATGTTTTTCATAACCTACGACGAATGTGGCAGAATGATATTCCACCTTATTTATTTATGAACGATGTTTCCTTTTCAATTAGTAAGAAAATTGTATTTTTATCTATCTATATCTAAGTGCACTATGTAGGTAGGTATACAGTATACTTTGTGCATATACATAATAACAAATTGACTACAATTAATTTCATACTTGTTTGGCGTCACAAATGGACTTAAAAGTTCTATAAGTCAGACAATAGTTTATAAAATAGATAATATATCAAAAGGGTGTGTAAGATACGACGGCGATGTACGATTACAGTATGAAGAAGTTTGCATAACCGCCGTAGTTTTTGGAGCGGAAAAGGACATGAGGCGAGTTGCCTCACGGTCCGACCTTGCTGAAGCTAACTGCGAATGTAGGTATTCATCGAGTGACCTACAAAAGAACATCTGGACGCTTCATGAAAGGATGATTTAGCCTAGACTAAAGACTGACAGCAATTTATCTCATGAGTACGAAAATAGCGTATCACAACACCTCAGTGAAATTATTATTTATTACTTTGTAATATAGAACCCATCCTTGAATGATCTTCGTTGTTACGGTTGCGGAGACTTATCGGTGGTCTAGATAGATATTTTTACATTTTTACTGATGAGGTTTAATGAAAGTGTCTCTTTCTTATCTTCTGGAAACACTCGAGCTGATGCGTGAAACCATCATGTCGTCAAATGTATTGTTCGTGAAATCTTGATATTCTAGTGCCTAATTTTAATGTTGACTTTTGCAATCAAGTCACATTATAAGTTTTTAAATTTAAAAAACTGCTAACTAATCAAAAACTAAGTAACTAAAGTAGGAGCAGTAGCATCGTCTAGACTCGCCCCCGTGGCGGAAGTAGCTGTTACGAAATTAATGCGGCTCTAATTAAATAACAAGCTCCCGCTGGCCGACCGCCATGTTGTCGTTACTGTCAAAATAGAACTCCTCTATCAACAGTAGCCCACTTCTGTGTAAAATGGAACTGGTATTTTTTCATTATGTAGGTATGTGCGGGTACTTTTTGTTGCTTAGCTAAAATTGTGTTTAAGGGGTTGGTCAAGCATATGTCAGTTTGAGTTTGGTATATTTTTATACAGTAATTTGAAAAAAATAATATTTTTGTCATTCACAAAAAATAATATATTGTGTTTTAATTCTGCTACTTAATTATAAAAAAAAAAAACATTGTTACTTTACTCAGTTTGCTATATGTATGTACACAGGAACTTATGAATGAACTGACAATATCTGATGTAAAGTTTCAGGAAGTATACATAAAATCCATATTTATCAACCACAAAGACCATTATTGTCACTTGTTAGAACAAAAATCGGTCTTAAACGAGATAAGGAGAGCGGTGCCTTTGTCGGCTGACATCAAACGGTGCGCACGCGTCTCCGTGACACGTTCGGGGAACGAAAGGTCTGGGGTTCGACCCACTAATCAGGCTCCGATATGTCGCATTGAGCTAAAATTCCTGGTAGAAAAGATCAAGATGAAGGTCACATAATAATGTTTTGCGCAATTTAAACTATAGGTAAAACCAACTAGCGACACGATGGAAAACTTTGACTTGTTCCGATGGTTTTCACTTGTCAGAAGCGGTGAAGGGTCAACTCTACTTAGTAACTACGTAACTATTAACTTTAGTAAGTAATTGAGATTAACTTAGAAAGATAATAGAAAAAAAAAAATACTTGAAAATATTAATTGGTTGCAAAATGTTTATTTATACCAATAAGGTGGCAAACAAACTTACGACCCGTAAACGTTTGCAAAACAAGAGATATCGCTCACGCATTGCCAATCCTCCAAAAATCTCTTCACTCTCTTTTTAAAGAACCCCATGCTGTTCTCCCTTAGAAAAACTACGACGCGAGGTCGTATGTTATCTAGTAGACATCTTTATCTCATTCTATGCATTTCGAAAACAACTATAAGTACTGCATTATAATTACCTATCTGTTAGATAAACTATCAGAAACTTAACAGCAGAATATGAATCTGACCTATAGAATAATGGCAGATTTGTTGTAGTGCGTGTCAGTTTTTTACTATTTCACATACATACAATATCGCTTCTAGTCTTCTCAATATACCGATTTGTAAAAATCACATGTCATAAACATCACGCGCTGAATTTGTGAGTTAACCCTACCGAATTAATTGAACCCACTTCGCTCTATAGAGCCATCACTATTAAGTTAGGTGTTCCTATAGTAACTTCACGGGCAAGTTTCGAGTAGCTGATCAGATAGCTATTATCGTTGTTATCTGAACTTTCGATCGACACGACCGAGTCCGACCGACGGACATCACTCGACAAATTGGTCCATGTTCATTTGTACCGTGGGCTCTGAGCGTATACGTTTTTTTGTATCGTTTCTAAATTAGCCTCCACATAATGGTACGTAAAATTATTTGATGATCTACTTACTGCGTAGAAATTAATTTTGGTTACTAATGTAAAAAGTATTGTAGAATAATTTTACGAATGAAATACATATTATAGATACCTATATTCAAGGATTATTAAGTAGTTAACGTTAAGTAATAACTGAGTTTATTTAGATAATAAACAAACTGATAAATATGACTTAAGTTCATTTAAATTGAGGAACTAATAATTTAAGGGATTACGCACCCTGCATACAATCAAGTGCTGCAAGTTGCATTATTAATCGTTAAGAAAAACGTTATAAAATAAATAATTATAATGTAGGACACGAATAGCATATTAAATACTAATTCCTTAAACGTTATTTAACGTATTGAAATTAGGATTTATGGCATGATTTTTTTTTGATTATGTATTGTTCTTGAAATCTATGAAGCTATGAACTCTCCCAATAAGTTATGAGACATAAAGGCAATTTATGTCTTAAAATGATGGTGTTTTATTCTATATCATGAATATTTAATTAATTGGTGACCATAAACCAATAACTCGTCGTAGTTTACACGGAATTATTGCATAATAACTTGTTTTCCAGATCTGCTTTGCATACTCTGTATTAACTGCATACTTCTTTCTGTGTGACTAATAATGAGAGATAGCTAATAATACGATTTGGTATTTTGAATGCATACTAAGTGTTGAGAACATATGACAGGCTCAACAATATGGCTTAAACGCTCACTTGCCCTCAAATACTAGTCACAATGACTTTTCTTCTTAAGTTTGTCAGGCT
Organism: Tetheella fluctuosa; assembly: GCA_951216915.1. Classification (NCBI taxonomy): domain Eukaryota; kingdom Metazoa; phylum Arthropoda; class Insecta; order Lepidoptera; family Drepanidae; genus Tetheella; species Tetheella fluctuosa. The sequence goes on along the minus strand of OX578231.1, from coordinate 4,945,353 downwards.
CTCACTGTTGATGAGGTGACTTACAATCTAGCGGGCATTGATGGATCAAACCTCCTTATAATCTCAATGGCAATAAAATTATCACTTTCATGAAATCATGACTAGAACTAACCTAACTCAATCTATCTTTCTTCACACAGATACGCTACATAAAATTACTGAATCACAAACACTAAGCAGAAGTGACACGTACCGTCCACCCTTATTTAAAAAAGAAAACGATTACATCAGGACGTAAACACAGATAGATTTTGTTTTCATTACCTTCATGTTCCAACAACGTAACTTATTATAACGATCCTGATTGTGCGAATGTGCAGAGTTTTCAGTGATCGCAGTATTTGTTATTATTTATCAGAATCTCTTCGTATGAATTCGAAGCTCCCAAAATTAAATGATAATTTATTTTTTTACAATTCAATCATTTTTATGAATTGATTTGTACAAAAAAATAAAATTCAGAGGTAGATAAACTTAGCACTTTATCAAACGAAAATGAAATTACGGAAAACATGAATATGAAAGTTTTTTTCTCACACACGCAATACGTGTGCGGACAGGCTGGTGCTCCAGTAGTAGTAGTAGTAGGTAATTAAATTACTTCGTCTATAAGAAGTGTTGGCAGTGTAGCCTACTATAGTAGGGGAATAACCTCAACCATTATTTATGGAAATTAAAATTACAGAAAAATTTCATGTATATATTACATACGAATAAGTGCCTTTACCGGGTATGTATTCTAATTAAGATAAATATAGATAGTAAGATAAAACTGAAATTGGAGAGTCCAAGATTTCCTCGTATATAAAAGTAGCTAGTAACGAGTAAAACGAGCTTCTTGGAACCTTGAAATTGTTATAAAATCATGCCATTGTAAAGGTTCTATTAAACAAGGCAGCTTTAACTCGGTTCCTATACTAAATGTAGCTGGAGATTATCTGTACAAGATTTGTGCCCTGACTAGGTTGGTTGTGTGCTTCTAACTTAGAACTGTAAAGGCATATAAATAACCGCTAATGTTTGCAATTGAAACTTTATTCAAATTAGAATACAGTTTAATTTCCTACGTATCGTTAATGTCGTTTGGTCTTAAAGTATTTGGATTGAACCGGACACTGGTCCCCAGTACTTGGGCGGCAGGTGTTTCGAGCCAGCCTCCTCCCACTACCGGCGCTCGATCTCTCGATTTATAGAGATCAATGATCTAGCCGAGATTTACTTAGGTACGTATACCTATAACCCAACTGGAGATTTCTTGGTTATTACTCTTCACGATGTAGAGAAGTCTTATCTTTGTTTTAAAGGTGAGGTAAACTTTATGATTATCCCGCTTGCTGCGTCTGCTAACTTTATTCATTGAACATATAATTAGTGAAATGTACGGTACTTGCACGCTCGTCTGTTGTATCTAGCATGGCCAAAGAATACAGACCTCAGCAAATCATTGACAGGTTATGGTATATATTAGGCCAAGATTATACTATCTCTTTAGTAGGTAATTATCTACTTTTGGGGTACATTAGAAAGGATATTAGAAACTTATTTTTTACATTGATAGTCTTGTGTTTGACCACGATCTCACTATGGTAAGTGATGATGTGGCCGAAGGTGGTAAGCACACAAAGCCTAGAAGGAACTGGCTCTCAACTTACTCTTTAATGAACTAATTTATTGCTCGACATTACTATTGGCATAGAGTATCTAATACTTTATTTATTTTAACCCAACATCGTATTATCTCATAGAAATATACCTATGTAGATAAAACGCTAGTAATTTATATACGGCCAATTATATTTTTAAATATAATTGCGATTGGATTGGCTACCGACATCGATTAATCGAGTGCGTATCTCGCCCGATTAATGTGGTAATTAAATAGCGAGCTGTAATTCGTTAACGGGCGTTACTAAAGTCCGTGAAGTCAATGGTGATTTCGTAGCAGCCAGCTACCGTTAGGACGTAGGTTTCGATGCCACTACTCTACAATTATAATAACTAGTTATCCCTCGTGGTTCCAACTGCGATCCCAGAATAAAAGTGCTCTATGGTTATGTCTGTGGTTCATGATATACCCTTCTCTATCAATTTTATTTAATAACGGTTTGGTAGTATAGCTGTGAAACCGTAAGAAACAGACAGAGGCTCACTTTCGCTTTTATAATTAAAATTAAGGATATGGCAATAATAAATAACCTGTATATATAATAGAACAAGTCCTGATTGATTGATGATTGATTGACCGAGAGTGGTTCACAGAGCCTTAACTACTGGTCATAGATCCATGATTTGGAGAATATATTCCTTATGTAAAGTAGAAATGTACTAAGAATGGATTTTCCGTAATTCAACCGATAACGGGTAAAATATGGGATCACGGATACTTTGCATGTTTTTAACGATATAGATAAATACAATAATTAACCATTTTATTAAATTAGTTAAATCAAAATCAACACAAACATTATTCCCGTTCCTTTTACACATTTTGTCTCTAACGAATTTCCACTAAATCAGACTAAGTACCACCACTTTCAATATAAAATAAAACATGTCCGAGTCAATCTAACAGTAGTTGTGTCTTGGCCACGATATCTCACTTGTTAAAGCTCCGAGCTAAGCCGTGTTATTACATATTATTACCGATGCCGTTGACCGGTCGCTCGCGCGGACAATATCTTCATAACTAGCGGATTATTCCCATTGGGAACAAACAAATTGATACCGTCCACCGTCTCGGTACATTAAGGCTCTATTATTTTCTTCCAATGCACTACTAGAATTACATGAGTAGATACCAGTTTCGTGATCTTGCCGTCATTATGTAGGTTATAGTTAAACCTTCTTAAAATTAATTATTCTCATTTATGTTATTTTCTTGGATTCCCGGGAAAAATACTTTCTCAATCACGTCGTAATAGCGTAAACATGTTTATCATATAAATCAATGTCTGGATCTTGCAATGATTCTTTCTGTGCAACGAATTATACCAAATGCTGCTTGAGCGCTGCCATCCGATATATTATAGAGAGCAACGCATCGGGCTCGCGCCTGTTCACTTGTTTTAACTATCCCCTAATAATTGTATTGCAGTCCATAGAAGAATCATTCAAACAACACATACACGGTGACTTTTTAAATTCAGTAATGGCCGACTGAAAGGGTTAACCGCGTCTCGTAGAGGACGTTATTTATCACAGAGCACACGTAATGCTTTTAAAATTTATTTGCGTTTAACACGATGACTCGTCGACACCACTTTAAAACGAATATTGACTTGAAAACATATATCTTTTACACCACTTTTTATTAAGGACTCAACGATGACTCTTTCGGTAGTGGCTCATTCATTCTAATAAAAATAGACATATATTTCTCTTTGTACATTAATGTGCACTATTAATTTATTGTATTCTTATTGAGATAGCTTTATTAAAAACCTTTTTGAGATTACAATCGAAACAACGAGTGTGTAAAAAGAAGGTCATCATTTGTCCATGCTGGCCGACAAGATAATTTTGTATAGAGATACTTATCCGTAGTCCATTCGGTAACGGTAGCTCAAAACATATTCACTTATACGCATAGTACACACATGTAGATATTAACTCATACACACGTATTGCAATGAATGGGATACCGCCACTGGCTATTACGGATAGGGTTACCAATACTTCGAAATTCAACATTAATTCCTGACCATAATGAGAAGGCAGAAATAGTTTGAGTAAGCTTCGAACAGTTAATTACTAATGGTTGGTAATAAACGTGGTTTAAATCGATCGTCTTGAAAGAAAACACGACGATTTACATCCCAATCAGAATGTGAAAGTATGAATCGATTCGACGTTTGGGCGCTAAACTTACTGTTTGCAACCCTATATATAAAACAACGTAGATTATTGCGCATGTAAGTGTCTTTCCCACGGCGTGCAAAACTGGTTCGTAGCCCCGAGATAAGCTGAAACTTACCACGAGGCCGGCTAAATTAGTACCTCAGTGACAGTTTCCTGTCTCTTTTGCTTGTTTTCTACTGCCCAAACTGCGAATATGTATTAATCTTGATTAATTAAGCTTTTTTTCAGTGATTTCAATCTTGTTATAGGAGATCTAATGGATTTCCCGGGGTAAAATGCGATCCACTGACGTTTATCAAAATATGAGCTTTTAAAAACATATTTTTATAATAACTTATAAGTAACGAAAGCCAATTCTCCGTTCATCTTCATAGAAGTAAAATATTTGGATTATTATAACATACTAGTAAGCACCCATAATAAAGGTTTCACGGCACCCGTAGAGTTTGATGGATCCGAACCACCCCACCACTTGTTGTTTTTTGTTCCAAACGTTAATGGATTGTTTATTAATATTAAACATAATTATTTATAGCGTTGTTCGGCCGCACTTACCCAGTCTGAACCACGACCACATCAACTCTTCGTGAGAAATGTTACACACCATCTCAATGATAAGAATCTCCAACAGTAGTGATTTGATTGCAGTATTAATTTATATTGTTTTTACACTTCACATGAGGTTCGATTAAAATGTGATCAATTAATAAGATAAAAACGTACCTACTTATTAGAAATTGTTCATTTTATTCACATTTTATTTTAATTCGTTTCAGCTCTCACTTTTGATAAACATCATTCAATGTTATACAAATTACTTAAAATAGTGACCATATAATTAACTTTATACATACATTAAAATTAAAAACACTGAACATTTCCACTGTAGGAAAAATATAACAAGATGTATTTGTTTGACTGTGACAAGAGTATGGCAGTATAGTAGCAAGCGTCACAGGCTGTTAGACATCGTCATCGTGCAACCAATGGAGCCTAACACGAAACGATACACGGGGATCAATCATTTGACTAATATCTATATACGCTCCACTTACGAATCATTCAAGAATCATGCGTAGGTACACTCACACACTCAATACGTAGGTACCATCGTAACACAAACGCGTTACATCAAAATCATCTTTTTGTTCTCAATTATAGATCCGAAAGGTTCGTTATCTCTTAAAATGTTCGTACCTAGTTGCTTTCTATGTTTGTACCGGTGTATCACTGAAAATAACCCGCGGCGACATCTCATTAAGCCCGTCAGCGGTCTTTGAAAAATGTCTCATTTAACCCCGACAGTCCTTTAATAGCCGGTGAAGGGTTAACCGCCACAAATAACTAAATGCGGAAGTGGGCGCTGCTATCGCTACCAACCAACTCTACTTTTTAATAGTTTTAATTAGGAAATAGTTTAATTTCTATGTTGTGTGAACGCTGCTTTAGAGAGGTTGTCAACATGTCAACCAATAGCAAATTGGCGTGAGAAATGGTTAGTTTTGAAATAATCATCCGGATGATTTTGTAAAGTTATAAATATGCATAAAACCTGTTTCTCTATTAGATACTGTTAATTTACAGAGGCGTCTCTATGGCGGCTCTCAATTTGACCGTACTATGTATTTATTATCTATGCACATTATGAATGAAACAGGTAATGTTATTCATGTTATATTGAATTTAAACACAACTAAGTATAGCATGTGGATCATTATTTCTAAACTATATTACTCAATTTAATAATAGAGCGTTTGCTTTCGCTTCAATTCTTAGGCAATGATAGCTCAGTGGTAGTGACGCCATGGCGAAGGTCGTGGCTTCGAATCCTACAATGAGCTTGAGCTTTTGGTGAAGGAAAACATCGTGAGGAAACCATAGCACGGTAGTAGGGTACTTTGTAGTACCCGCCTGGCTAGCTACCTCAAGTTGAAAATCTGTCGCCAAACACCTATTGGTGTGTTCCGGCAACTGCACTTGAGAATCTTCTAGAATAACAATTTCAAAATCCTATGGTAATTTCATAAGTAATAATTTCAATAAATAACCGTTATAAACCACCCCGTGTAACAAACGTTATTATTCCAAAAACAAGTTGTTTCAATCTATATAAGGTATTCAGATAATGGATATGTCAGAATATTATATTTCAGTTCTTCAACTGACACAATTCGTGGTATTCCCATTGGAAGCTGACTGGTGACCACGCCTCTTCCTTTCCTATAAAAAGAAGACAGTTACTTATAACATTGTTATCACCCCTTATATAAAAATTCGATGCTATTAAAATTTGGGGTGACTCTTAAAAATAAACGTTGACTATATGAAAATATTCAGCCGTTGTATTGGACCCTTAGCATACATTTTTGTGTAGTTTTATTTAAGTCAATTTTATTTATGTCCATATTCCACATGCTTTTTGAATTTAACACTCTTACTCAAGGTTTTCTTATTATATTTTCCATTATATTATGACAAAGAAAACACCAGTTGTTACGTTCATCTAAAATTTATATTCTAAATTAAAGAAATAATATTTTTTGTTTCAGGTAAATGTTTCTAATTTTCTACATATATGCAAATAACAAGACCTACATTTTCAATGTCAAGGTAAAGTATATTTTGTAACTTGATGTTATTTTTGCTATAGTTATAGCAATTATCATATGGTGTGTGACGAAATAAATAAATATATAATAATATAATAAAAAAAAAATCCAAACAAAATAACATTTCTAATATATTTTTGGAATACTATTATTAAAAGATAGTTATTAACAAATCATAAACGAACATTATGTACGTTCTTGTAGACTGTAGAAAAAAGAATACGATTGAGTATCTTTAATGATACCATTAATATAAAATATTAGTTTCTCTCCGATGAAACATTACTACATTCAAAGTAGAATTTTAGAGTAGTCAGTATAAGGTGATATGGTTGCATTAGAACATGAACTGGATGGAACCACATTAGAACTCAAACCGGTCCCCGGTTCATTCACTGACAGACCGACACTCACTTATGAACCTACTTCATAAGTAGCGGAAAAAGTTCCAACTCATTGACTCTTGTCTACCACGTATTTTTATGTCAGGTAGCTCGTAAAAGGCACGACTGCTTAAAACATGATTTTATTCATGTCAATATTACTAAATATCTTATATTTTTAACTTCTATTTTTTGATTTAAATTGTTTAAAAAATTGGTTGTTTTCTTTTAGACAAGAAGACGTTGCAAAGACACCGAGTCTGCGGCTAGCACTATTAGTGTTAAATATATATTTATTATTCAATACAAATATATCTAATATTCAGAGGAGAACCTCATTAATTCAATGAAGAAGTATATTGTAATGCAAATTTGTCTTATAAGAATCTGTAAGTCAAGGTTCTATCAGTAAAATCTACTTTTAGTTTCAGAATTGTTAGAATTAACTCTAATTAGAATATTTTTTTATTTCTTTCATAACAAATAGCAAGAATAATGTCGTAAACCGTAAAGATAAATCGCTAAAGTCCAGCTGAACAGGTGAGAGAGAAGCAGTTTCAACACATCGGCTATTTTCGCCGTTTTGAAACTATATTTAAACTCATTGGTTGAGCTTCATTTTGTGTTTTGGGAAAACAAAACGCAGTGTGGACGTCCTCTTGAAAAATCACCTCGCGCTTTATGATTGATCATTTCTTGAAACTGGAGAGTGCCAGTTGACGCTGTCGGGCTGTTATTTTGAAATCATAATGTGTTGATTTGTTGAAAAACACTCAATGAAATATTGCGATAATTCCACTCATCGCAAACATTTGTTTCAGCAGTTCTAATATAATATCTAGCCCATATACAATTACATTACTAAATTAAATAAATTAATTATTAAATAAATATAATACACATAAACACAAAAATGAAAAAATGATATTTGTCTTATATCAACAGAAATACATTTATAATCTGACACATAAACGATCATTTTTAATAAAAACGCAATTTTGACATTACCAAGACATTTATAAAGTGAATGTTGTGACGATGCTTAATATCTGACCGATATACTAATGATGTTTATATTCAAAGCATCGCTTAGTGTCTGCATTACGTGACAAAAAAAAACAAGTAAAATGCATAAAAAAATAAAATCGTTCAGTTTCGCACGAATTTTCGTTGAGATAAAACTTTGAGATTATCAACCGTCTTAATTTCTTAATTATTTTGCAAGTAAAAGCCGCTTCCTAAAGTTTTTGTAATCATGTTGGATTAAGTTTACATAGGTAGTAAAAAAAAAAAAAAAAAAGTAGTTGACGGCGGCGCTGTAGTAAAGCTCTATGAATCCACTACGAGATATCTACCTACGAGAAATATTAAATGATAAAGAATTTCCTTTAACAACATCTTCCGTAATATGATACAATAATAGCACCCGGCTTCGTTCGCGTATCGTATCAAGTGACGGCGACAAATCGCTCGTGCATAATCGTAAATATGCTTTTTTATCCGCAACCATTCAGGACAATCTATCTATATCCGGAAAGCGGTCGCACCATATTGTGAGCCAGGTAACACAAAAACATTGCTCATTATAGTGAAAATAATACAGCATTATAATACTGAACGTAATTACAGTTCACATAAGGTTGAAAGTCGCAAAGTGGATACCTATAGGTTGCATTTCTAAGGCACCTAAAATTTGTAAAAAAGATCGCCCTTTTGTGGCTGCAGACAGTGTGGCACCGAAACCTTTGTGTTCGTGCAAAATACTTCAAAATTTGAATGGGATCTCATCGATTACTTCCAAGAAAGTCGGACATATTCAATAGCCGACCATCTATTTATTATTTAAACGATTTTCTATCCATCAATTACAAGTTCGTTTATCAAATATAAAGTTGTAATCTAACGTTGTTTTCTAATTTTACCAACTGTTCAAGTCTGTGTTGTCAAGAGCTGAGATTACATAAATACTCTAACCAAGTACAGGTACAATCCTGATGTGACATTTTTGTTGATATTTAAGAAAGCTTTCAAATTATCTTTGGTTTAGCTAATATTGTATTATTAAATTGATTCAGCATAGAGGTATTATAGTCATAAGAATGTACATTAGATTTATAAATATTTATCATTACATTGACTTTCACTATCAAGTTGTTGGTACTAGGTACATAATAGTAACAGCCTGTATAAATGTACTTCAACTCCTCTAACATTTATATGTGCCATGTATACTTAGTATATACATATAACTTTAATTACAGACACCCAAAAATTATTAGGCAGACATATTTTTTTAAAGTCTAGCTGACTTCCTGTAGTGCACTTCCTTTAGGTTAGCTAAATTAATACTCAACATCCTATTTAGAATGACTCACACCAAAAATTTAAATAAATCTAGATTTTTTTGACTCAAGGGTATCTTTACAAAATCAAATATGTAAGCGCAGTCTAGTTTTGTAGAGGCATGATGTTAATAATATTATATTAATTTGCTTATTTTTTATCTCATACAAATACTTTACATCTTGAAGAAACTGACCAACTTGCTTATAAAGTCTAAACATACACTGAGTTTCCATTACCTCCAAGTTTCCTTAATGGAAAACATACTCAAGTAGAGTAAGAAATGTAATCCCGTCGAGTTTTTCCGGTGGTTGCTAAACAAATACCGTATCAATATCATTATGGTCTCGAGTAGTCTTGAGTGGATAGGTACTCGACCGATGCCGATGGACAGCGGTGACTCCATTCACCGATTACTAGATGTTCGCACCTCACCAACCATAGAACGCATCCCATTCACGACAAGCGAGTAAATCAACCGAGAACCTTTATGTCTTATAAGGTCTAATTGAAGGCGTTTCCTCAAACGGAAAGCAACTTTCTGCTCGCGATGGAAAAACCACTTTCGCGTACGCTTGCTTTGAGTTACGACTTTTTTCGATATCTATATCTGCGCGTAGTTTGTTTCATACGAATAAGTCCCTTGTAATTATACTGCGTGCGTAATAACGACTTGACTGCTCAGACTTATGGTGTATATTTGAATGTATGAACGCGGGAGTTAAGTCGTTTGTATTGAGCTGTTGGGTTTTATGAATGAAGCGCAGTGTTGCGAGCGGAAGTAGAGCCGGCCGTAGTGCGGCTTTCCCGCACGGCCAGTTTCATTAATAATTAAAACGCAGCTTCTGGCGGAATGGCCGGACGTGGAGATGATTTCTAGCCGCTCTTGGTGCACGGGCGCAGCTTCTGGCCGGCCAGCGTTAACCGCCTAGTATTAAATAGCTATGACACTATTTTTACATTATCGTGTTATATGTAGCAGATGACTCAACGGATAAATAAGATGAACTAGTTATAAATTGAACGAAGATAGATAGTCAGCTGCTTAAAAAAACTGAACTACACAGATTTAGGTGCTCTGAAGTAATGTGTATTATTATACAGTAGCTCGTAGAAAAATGGTCGACTCATCTCGCCTTGTAGATGATGCCGCAATAATTTGTAACGGTCAAACAAGATACAAAACAAAATTTGACCGCCTCATTACGCAACACGCGAGAGTAAAGTGGTGCTAGTGGAAACGAGAGAGTTAAAGTGAAGTTACTCTTTGTTAAAAAAGGACAGCATCAGGTATGCTAGAGCGAGACAGTGAGGTAGGACAAAGCTACAAAGTGAATGAGATAGATACGGTAGCTAGATACGCACGTCCGGCAGCGCACTTCCTGTCGCGAGGTTACTGAGGTAATGTCCTGCAAAATTAAAAATACTATCGATGAGAAGCCAGATGACAATTTAAAAAAAACTGGTATTATTACCTACTTACAAAAATCAATTTCTTTTGTTTCATGTTACTATTTTCATAGTAAAACAAAGACATACTTCTATTTATATAAATACATAATAGTAATAGCTTATATTTATTATTAATAATAATATCCAGAGACCTTTTTCACACATGTCAATAATGTCTTTATGTTATTTCAAATCTGTCCTTCTTTTAATCAATATTTTATTTCAAAAATTTCTAGAAAAGAGAAAATCAGAATGTTACATTATTATTTGGCTACTTAAACTTTATCAACTGTAATAAATTTAACGAAAGTAATTAATTCATTAACTGAAATAACTGAAGAGTTATACTATTAATTTAAATCGTAATCACTTTTTATACTATAGTTAAATTAGAAATGAAATCGTACGACTAGCGTCAGATCTGCGTGCGCCGGCGCCACCTGAACCTGTCTCGAGGTTCACTTCCGTTCCCAACATTTACTTGTGTGTTAAGATATATTTTGTATACCTAAGTTGAGTATAGAAACTATACAGGCTAACAAAATGGTCTGGCAATATTTCACTCATGGATATTGACAAGTTTTATTATGGAATATGAAATCTGTATTCGTAGATGGTGGTACTTTGGTAACCTACCACACTGTTAACCCTCGGAGTTTTTTTCTGTAACTTAGGTTTTTTAAGAAATTATGGTCGCTTAATTTTTACCTGCAGTGGTAGTCAAAGTCATTAGACCTCCATAATTATTGGTTTTGGTTTTGGACAGTGTCAATTTCAATAAAAACTTAGATATGAAATAAGTATCTTTATGCTCCTAATTATCACACTTGCGCATTCGAAGAACTTGAATCTCAAAATCTTATAGCTGAGTTGACCTGTTAACTTTATTTCAGTTTCGCACGAATTTGCGAATTTTGCGATGTGATAAAACTTGGAGATTATCAACTTAATTTCTTAATTATTTTGCATGTGAACCGCTTTGCGAGTTTTGCTTCGCGGCGATTCCATTTAAAATTATTTTTTTACATTCTCGAATATAGAATTAGTGACTGTTTTACTTGAGTATCAATTTGTTTTTTTTTGTGAGTATATATTCACCAGGTATCACTGACAATACATTTGTAGCAGTAATAGTACTTAGAGATTTTTTTGTCGGCCTTACATATTTACAAAGGCTTTTCCTTCTTATTGAGAAATATTTGTGTATTAATCAAATGACATTTCAAAGTCAAAGTCAAAGCCATTTATTCAGTTTAGGCCCTAAGAGGGCACTTATGAACGTCGAAACTACTGAAGTTACCACCGATTCGGAAGTCGCCTTCAACTGAGAAGAACCGGCAAGAAACTCAGCAAGGTTACATTTTTTATATATTTTGTTTTTTTTTTTTTGGACAATCTGACAATGTTGGCTTTTTTTCCAATAAATTTTTAACAATTTTTAAAGAAATATAATACACATAAACACAAAAGATGAAAAAAAAAACATCAAGAAAAATAAATAAAAAATAATAACCTGAACAAGTTCAAATTTATAAAAAAAAAAAAAAATATAGTATCTCTAAAATACTAAGTACTGGCTTCTTTATAAGTATGAACAAGGTGCACTTGTGCAGAGTAAAGCTATTTCCAGACATCTTTATCTTCAATGTAATGAGCTACCTTGTAATAGGCTTTTTCTTTCAAAACTTTCTTAATGTGAGATTTGAATTTGAAATCAGTCATCTTGGTAACTGATTTAATGGTCATTCACCAGTCCCAACCACAGTAAGACAAGTATGACTAGTTTCTATCACGGAAGGGCAAGCCAAGCCCATCCTTTTGCGTAATCTTTAATAAGTACATTCATTTTATCTATTTCCCTCTAACTCAAACTAAAAGTCTGTGTAACGCTAGGTCGTTACACCATCAAGTGCTAAATAATTCTAACAAACAATTTGCCAGCACTCCTATTATGTCAAGTTATTTAGCGACTAAATGGAGAGCAATGGCCTCTTTTAGTTTGATATAATAAATTCAGAAAATGATTTAAATTTCCATTGTCCACGAACAATAATTGTGACTAAATAATGGTAACCCTTATTGAACATGACATCCCTAATCTAGTAGCGGAAACATACTGCGCCCACGCTTGTGTTAATTGTCCTACTCTTTTTGTTTAGTTGTCCACCCGCCTTAACTCGATTATAGCAATCAGAGCCTCGCCCTTTGGCCCGTAGTCCGGACGCGGCGCGCGACGCCCCAGTGTCTGATGAGACATAATTAAATCATTGTACTGTATCATGGCAAGCTCTTTGTCTACATTTAGATAAAACTGTTGCTTTTGTTTTGCAAATATATATCATAGGATAATAAATGTAGATAATGTAATAAATCCCTAAATATTTGTCATAATTATAGACAATCTTGACATTACTATTCCAATATGTTCGTCAACCTTTCCATTGCTACAGTATCTCGAGCTTCCTTTCTTTTTTTCGTAAGACTCCTTTGTCTCTATATATACTCATAACTCCGACTTTTCTTTCATAACAATAAACCATGACAAAATATTTTAAAAGCCATCATTGAATAGAGTTACTAAAAAAACCGCGGACTAGCTAACATGTTTGTTCACATTTCTACTCAATTAAATGGTGCGTTTCATTCATGCTTAATTATTTTAATTTAGCTGCTACACAAATGTAATCCTATACTGTGTGTAAATAAAAGCGAGTATAGTTGAAACGTCAACCTGTCATGCCACATTGTCGCATCGAGTCTCTCATTTATGAATGAACTCACAGATCGAGCGACTTCCGGCTAACTGTTGAGATAGTACGACACTCTTCCTGGTTCCTGCTATGGTATCTTTAATTACGATGCCAGCATAAACAGACCGGTGCCACAAATGCTGTTTCAATAACATTCGATCTAAACTCTTTAGAAATAGAGTGCAAATTTCATAATTCCATCGATCGATCGGAGTCCATTTCTGTATTATCAAGATAGTTCGAAATATGAATAAAGATATTCTCAAAGTGACCAAGCGGTTTAGATGGCCACGGGATTATGGACTTTGGAATATTGCAGTACGGTTAAAACTGGATTAAGATTATCTTCGGTGACGGTGACTCGCATCCTGTAGAGCACGTTTTTTTCCTGTCTCCTTCCCGGCGTTTCACCGTTACGCAATATATCGTAAATAATTAGCGGAAGGTAAGATTCCCGTGTCTTATGGAGATGCTGATGATCAGGTTTTTTCGCCGGACGTTTCCTACCGTCCGGCTAACAGTTACTCCACGGACGGGTCTTCTTTATATGTCCACTCAGTTCAAGAAGTTCGATCATAAACGTCCACAGAAACATACCTACGAAGAGAGTAGCTTTATAAAGTTTTATGTAAAGAGTTAGATTATTTTATAGCTTTATTTTTTATGTTCTACCTCATCTTTAAATGTACGTGTGTGATTTATTGTCGACGTATCTACTTTTGATCTCAATCCACGTACTCATATTCAGATCTATAGATCTGGATATATCCCGATGCATCTCTGAGACCTCGCTCTTTTGCACTTTGAATGTTCTCGTTTTGATATTACTCTGTGATAGTATGCTCATGAACACATTGCACAAAAAATATTATTGCGGTACCAATTTGCCCTTAAGCTCGATCCGCCGATAGATGGGCATGGTCAGCATTACTGCAGATTTTATTGCCAGCTGAGTGGTGGACGTGCGTTCACGTCAGCGGTTTTTGCACGCCGACTAATTACACATATAACTTTTCCAAATTGCGCAATTTAGTCGTCGTTACCTCCTTAACCTTTACAAAATATTTTGTATACACTAAGTGATACATTTGATAATATGAATGTAGTATAATTAACATTAATTACCAGAGCCCACATAATTAAATTATATGTATAAAAATATGGCGTCAGATAACTGATATTAATTCGAGCTCTCAAAACAAAGATCTCGTTTAGAATAAATTTCTCATTAATCTCTATAGATTGTATAGTTTTCTCACGAGATAAACGTGAACTGAATTTATTCGGTCCAATGAACTAATTTATTCATACCTACAGAAACCACACCTACACATATTTATCACAAATGAGCGTTTTTACGTGTGGTTTTTGATGGGTGCGATGAAAAGTGACAGCGATAACGTGTACCAACTATGATCGATCCACATCACGCTTCGGATTCGTTCATCAGACGTGTGATAGAAGGTGCACCATTAAGTGAAGGGGGAACAACATACAGTGGTTACATCCCGTGTTCTCACGATGGCGCTAGAGCTGGACTTGTGGTGCTCGGCCATGTTGCAACGTGGCCGCGGACCGGTCCACCGCCATTCTGACCTCACTCATAACTCGAAGCGTGATTAGAAAAGAATAACGATCCAATTTAATGGAAACAGTATGTTAATCATCGCGGTCGACAACTTACACAAAACACACATTTGATAGTAATCGAAAATCAAATCATTATTATACCTACTTTATATGAAAGAACGATTAAAAGAACATAATTATCGTTCTATAATAATAATAACGTTTATTGAGCAGATGAGTTTATCAACCTTTCCTTTGATATCGTTTTTACCATAAACATAAATATATTTACTTAGGACGTTAGTGTTAAAAATTACGGGCCTAATTATGGCAACACGACCATATAAATAAAATTGAACAAATAGGTATATTAAAAAGGTGCAGGAAATAGAACTCATCTGATGAGATAATGCAATAATTAATTCCCTTCATAAATAATATATTCTACATCTTTTTTTATGCTAGCTTAAACTCGCAGTTTCGAGAAATAAAGTGTAGAACGATGAACATTTTTATGAAACTGGTAAAATTGTTACTTTATAAGATACTATAAGAGACCTCATACCGAATGTTGAAACGATGATTTCACCTGCTGTATTATTGTGAATTTCCTGGTCATCCGCCTAAAAAGATGATTCCTTCCAAACGTTTATCAGTGCTCCTTCAGTCTAGTTAGTCTTAAGCTATAGGATTTAGTTATTAGAAGTTGAAACTAGACCAACATTAATTTCGTGGCTCTGTCAAGCCGTAACTCGTTTAGTTTTTGAGATATACCCCGTTACAAGAATGGTTCGACACAGATAACTTAATATAAAATAGAATATAATTACGAAGACAAAAATAATAAAAAAATGAGTACTGTGCTCTAGTTAATGAAATTACACTCCACTCCACGTACCTACCGGGTACGAAAATCGTTTTTTTTTCAGCTTATTTTTAATCTATCTATCTATCTATCTATATAAATAAAAGTTAATCACCAAAATGTTTGTACGCGCAAAACTTCCAAACGACTGCACCAAATTGGATAAATCTTTTATGTGTTCGTTATTGTCAAGAGAAAGTTTGTGTAAAAGATTTTTTTTTAAATCGAATTGAATTTTTTCCCGGGAGCGCGGGTGAAACCTCGGGGAACAGCTAGTTTATTATAATATTCTTTGTTTTGTTATGCATAAGCCGAAGTTACTGAATCGTTATAGTTTATTTACAAACGATGTTACTCTAAAGACATAGTCGATTTCATGCATGTCAATGCATCGGCAACCGATTTACGATGTCTTTGATTTTATCAGACCTAACTCAAGATGGTATCACCAAGATACTTCCATCCACTCGCTACCTCGCTCTATCTCCACATCTCTACAAAGTACTTGAACGCAACTAAAATACCTACAGACTAAATTAAGATACATTAAGAATTACGGCTGAATACACCTTACTCTTTAATTAAGCGACTTCATTTGTCGGTTGTTTATGTTAATAGTTAGGTGCGTGGTAACGTAGCTTTGAGCTGATGGTAGTTATAAGGTAATAACTTAAATTGTATACGAAATAATAATAAATAAACTGTTTTATTTCGATTTTCAAATTAGACAATTTAAATTCCTGTAAGTAGTAGGTGCCATAAGATGTAGTACCTACATAACATATCCGATACGTTTATTATTTACTATTCATATTTACTTAAAATTGTATTCATAGTTTGTAACTCTATTTGATAAAGATAAGTTATTTATTTGTTTCGGTCGTCATTCCACTTATTAGGAGTGGTCGCGGTTGCCACTTCCTCTATTGTTTTGGTCGAGACTCGTAATCCTTTTTGCTTCATTCTTCCCTTTTTGGCTCTCTACATTACTTTAATAACAATATTCCTTGTAAATTATAACTTACTTATACTTGAAAAGAGTAATTGCTGAGTTTCTTGCCGGCTCTTCTCAGTAAAAGCAACCTCCGAACCGTGCGTTAGAGTCAGACTATTCATAAGTGCTTGTGAAGGCCTATTTGAATAAAAAATATTTTTATTCATATTTCTATATCAATAATATAATACAATAAGTTATTAAATAGACAAAGAATACTTACTATTACTCAAAAGTTGCATAATAATATTAGCCTTTGTTAATGATATCGCATACCTTTAGGTATTACTTAACTACATTTTGAACTCTAGAGATAACATTGTTCAATTTGGTTTTCCCATGGGCGCAACAAAGCCCTACGAGAAAACGCAAAATACGAGGAATATCCACTCTGAGTCATTGGCTTGTTACTTTTTTGTGAATCTTTGTAACCATCGCGCTTTGTTGGCTCTGTAAATAAATACTGAGTGTGGTTGAAGGGACATGACCGTATACTGTTTTCTAGATTTTTTGCTCAAGATCAAAACATGCATTTGGTCGATAGATGGTTAAATATTAATACAACTGTACACTTTTTGCCAATAATTATTCTACTGTAATGATTTATTTTCTACAATCATAAAATAAGATAACTTACACTGCAGTGTCATTACATAAGGGTAATATAAACTCTTGTCAAGTTGTGTCACTTTTCTAGTAAACTAATTTACAGAAACGCATGAGTACGTTTACATGAGTAACATGGCGGATGTGTAGATTATCTAGTTCCTCAGCTCCTAATTTTAAGTATCTGCGTCTTTTACCATTCATAATTTGTACGTTTACCTAATTACCAGCCACACCTACCTCAATCTAATCTGACTACACATCGGTTATACCTCCACTTAAACAATTATATAACTTTTATTATATTAAACATAGAGTACAAAATACAATCACCAAAAAATTTGAACGTCTAGACGTAAAATGAACTCAACTTTTTATGAATGAAATAATTAAATTGTGGATTAATTAACATTTAGCAACAAATCATTTCGTTCAGTTACATAACTGATTACAGCATTAATACCTATATTGAATCACTATATACCTTCTAAAATCTAGAATGGAGAATGAACGTAGTTCATTCATAAATAGAATTTGTAGATGTACATACGTAGGTACATCTATGACTACCTATCAGTAGAAAACAAACTGCCTCGCCCAGGTCTGCACTCATTGAGCGTGTCATTCAAGTTTTATGTTTAATGAAGCACATCGGAATTGTTGCATCATTGTTATTGATGCCTTATATCATATAATATCAATACATCTCGGTGTCTCCTTTATAAACTGGTCTTTCTATATTCCCCCACATACTTTTTATAATGATTATCTAGTAGGAGAACATCATTCATCAATTTTGTTCTTAGGAACCCATAAAATCGTAGTTGTAACAAAATACACATGCATTGATCCCGACAACTATGGACAGCGATTTAAAAATAGTTTATGTAAAATGTGAACAAATAAAGGTGTTGGAACAAGTTCCGTTGACTAAGGCCATGTTGACATTATCGAAAGCATGCTCAAACAGCGTCCGATCGGGACGCGGGCCTCGACCCGCCTGTTTACAATATGTATATTTTGAAAAGTAAATTGTCTTTTGCACGATTTCCTCGAACGTGTCAATGTGGAGTAGAGAAAAATCTGCGATACCTACTTTTTACCTATTTTCAATAAATACTTTTTACCCATTATTTGCATTTTGATTTCGAATCAAAGCTATGTACAAAACTGGATAATGAAGAGAAAGTCGAAATTAGATAATTAACCTTTTTTTCGTACAATACTAATTTATGTACCTATGTATATTTTTCAATTTATAAAATAAAATCAACAAACATAATAATATACACGCAGACAAATTGATTATGGTATCAACAAGATTTACCTAGATATCAGATATAGGTAGGTTGTATACCTAACTCATCTCATCTCATGATGAGGTGGTACCTAATGGTTATTAATTTAACTATACTTATAAAAAAGTGCTACCAAAAACTAATTTGCTGAATTATATTCTCACACTACTGTTCTGTACCATAACAATATATGTCAATAAAAAAATTCTAAATTCGATACTCATTAATTGAATCAATTTCACGGAGACTCTTTCGATTTCATATCAACAGTCAATTATATTTGGACTCCTGATTTAATTTGTCTTTATGGTGATTTGATTAAATTTTAAATGTGAAAAGGTTTTATATAGGGTCTCATAAGAGTGGTGATATAGTCGGCAACGGCAGTGACGATGACGGGTGGCGGCGCGGCGGAGTATCGCTGGTCGTCGGCGTCAGGCGTCGGGCGAGAGATGATCGCGCGATATACGCAGTCGCCGCGTCGCGTCGCGTCGTCGTCGCCGCGACATCGTTGAGGCTTCCGTTCCCGCGACCGACTCCGTGGGAACCGCTTGATTTTCGTATTTAAATTCGACCCTCATTAAACTGGTTTGGTTCAAAATTCGCTGCCTTCTTTCGACGCCTTTTACTCAACTTTTTATGGTTCCGTTCGACATTTACTGTTTGTGATTTTTTTTAAGTCTAGACCGCGGTGGCTCGTATTGGTACAATAAGACTCGTACTGCACATAATGAACCCGCGATTCTCTTCATGTCTAAAAGCGGTGAATGATCAATTATTCCAAATTAGCATGAGACGTAGACCCACTACTTATTCCTCGGACGAATCTTGAATAGGTAGTACATTATGATTTATTAAATGTAGTAGGTAGATAATATTAAAGTCACATATCAGTCTGAATATTCTATACGTAGATAATGTTTAGAGTTCATGTTAATTTAATTTGGGCAATATAAATTAATGGATGTAGACAGAACCTGTTCTCGATCAGTGGCTGTTGGGAAAAGAAACGAATCGGTGAACCATTATATTTAATTAATACAGGACGATTTATGTAGATACGGTTGCGTGTAATTTTTCTCATAATAATACATAGTTGGTATCTTAAACTAATTATTCATTTTTGAGTTATGATAATAGTTTCTTTTAGTGATTCTAAGTGAATATTAAAATATACAAAAATACATTTACAGTTTAATATAAAAATATTAAACTACATTCTTAATTTACCGTTAAACTAATATCTGGATGAAGTTTGCAGATATATTTATGAACATTATGACGAATACAAGAATCAAATATTCAATTTCCAAAAGGGTGTAAATAAAGATATAAACGCGATCACTTTTGTATCCATTTGTAAAAACAAACAAGTTGTAGTATACAAACCTTTAAATAATGTTAAGTATAAGAATAGTAAACTTGTAACTTAAAAAAATAGTAATATGATAAATGATATCTACATATTAATTACTTACTATTCGTAAAGATGAATTTGAATCGTTCATACAAGTTAATAAGATCGATTTATAAATTTGTCCACGACAAAAATATTCTATAGTTCGTTCCATAATATATAATTGTAACGAAAGCTATACGTATTTTATGTTAAAGTAGGCCTTAACAATATGTATCACAGTGATATTCTTGTCCCGAAATGGCACTCACTTCCCCACGGTGTCACCTTACACCGGATGATGGGTTACCCTGCAATACAAACTAAAACCTTGCACGTTCGTGTTTAAAAATAACTCTTATACTCTTGTCAGCAAGACTTCTTTTACTTTGTACTACGTGAAATTTGAATAACTTGAACGTGTAACTTTTCAATGGAAAACGTTTTCAATGAAAAGCTTATTTTATTGCTAGGTGTTTTAAGTTTGTTTTCGAATGTAGCAGACTAGGATCGGATACCGGAAGGACACATTGTGTAGGCCTTAGCTACCTGTTGATAATTTTCATTGTGAGTGGTGAACGTGAACAATACTGTATTACTAACGTTAGAAGCTTCTAAAAGCATTCCGTTGATGAGTAACACGTTTTATCTTCTGCGATACGTCGTAGTAATTGCATGATAAGTGCAACTATGTAAAAGTATTCAAATGCAAAGGATTTTAACATATAACTTACTACATATATATTATAATTGCAAAATATATTTTTTATACTATTTGATAGAGAAAAGTATGATATTTATCAAGATATCAGTGTTTATCCCTTAATAAAATTCGTTCAGCTTGACAAACCCAATATAGGCTTCAAAAATAAACCATCTCAAAATATTAACTATACAAACTATAGTATATAGAAAACTAGCTTCCACCCCGTGGTTTCACCCGCGTTCCCGTGCGATCTTATGTTTTCCCGGAATATAAAGTAGCCATGTGCTATTCCAGACTATAATCTATCTCTGTGCCAAATTTTATACAGATCCGATCATCTGTTCTGGATTGATTGAGTAACAAACACCCATCCATCCATCCATCCAAACTTTCGCATTTGTAATATTAGTAGGATAGTACGATTTCCTCAAAGCTCCCGATGCTGCCAATGGCAAGGTTTCTAACAGACTGGCCAACCTAATGCGTTGACAGAACAAGCTTCCAGCCCGTCGGTCTCCCGAAGCCTCGATGAGCTTGGATGATAAAATGCGAGCAAATCGGCGAGCTTCGGACCCCCACGAACCCAAGGTTTCCACCGCAAACGGCATAAACGAATAATTTGGTCCAATACAAGTGTATTTTTTTATTTGGATTAGGTATCTTACTATTTTATTTTTTTTATTTTATTTTGTAGACAGTAAGCTGTTTTTCTTCTCGTTATTGGTTCCATTGTGTTGTGTTGTGTTATGCCAAATCGACTATAGCTATACCTACAGTATAACAAGGTATTGAAGCCCTTACACAACAACGTCATTTTGACATCTATGTCCATGGACTCTAAAAGTGGTTGGGTATAAGTTCCTTGCTAAAAGCACACGAGCAATAAGTATTGCTCAATAGAATCAATTTCTCGCACACAGCAGATCCTATGCAATTCACCAAACGATTCGGGTTTAGAATGAGTAAGTAAGTACCTAGTAGATAACTACTTATTTTACCAACAAATATTGGAATTAGATGTCCATCTCTGACTATCTCTATACTCTATATATAATATATATATAGTTACTAGCTTATGTCCTGCGGTTTCACCCGAGTTTTTGGGATAAATAATAACCTTCTCTTAATTTCCATAAACTATTTATCTGCAAAAAATCACGTCCATTCATTGATCTGTTGCTGTATGAAAGAAGAACTAATTAACAAATACTTTCGCATTTATAATAGAAGGATTTTTTTATCATAGACTTGAAATCAACAACCTACATATTGATTAATCTTATTAAAAATATATGTACAATATTGGTATGCATACATTTTAAGGTGCACTGCATCCAAATTTCATAAGTCCCGTTTATCATTTACAAAGCTGACGTCAAAACTAAGCTTTTAAAAGCTCTTACGGCGGGGCGGCGGTAGCTTTTAGGCATCACGAGGCAATACACTATAGTTTTGTATTAGCGTCCACTTAATTTATATTTATATCCGCCATTTTTCATGTGCAACGAGCGACGTAGATATACGCAAATGCACACCATTAATAAATTACAGAGACACACATGTACATGATCTTTACGTCACCACATACAGCTACGTCGTGTGTACATACATGTGTATGAACTTCCTTCAATCGTATATGTGTGAGTTTGTGGAGAAGCGTGCGGGGTGCAGCAGGGTGTGGGGGCGGAGGAACTTCCCGCGTAGCACCTGGCGCGCAGAGGTTACATGGTTCGACGGGATCCCATTGATTTGTGGCAAAATGCAGTTGTTCTTGTTCTGATTTACTCTTTGTTTCTTACAGTCGGTATATCTGCAACGTCAAATGTGTTGTGTGCTCGTTATTATTATCAACCGTCGACATTATATTTACTTCTAGATTTCAATTTATCTGTATAAAAATCTTATTTTTCTCTAGAAGTCTGATAACTTCACGAGTGATTTCTTGATCGTATCTATAATGGTCAAGAATCCATTATTCATGCTGATAGTCTTCTTAACTGTATGGTGCAATATATGGGAAGCCCTAGGGTAAATTCTAAGAACGAAATGAGTAAAGGCCGACGATGATATTTGTAAAATATATGCAAACAAGCTTTATTATGGTGACAACGAATAGTTGATTACACAAATAGCCAATGTTTGTTTTAGACGTAAAATTTTAGGAAAACAGTGTAACAATGTGGGGTGTTTGAATCGGTCGAGGCATTTAAGCATCGATGATGACAATACCGACCACATCCTTTGTTTGTCTTAGAGAAAGGCAATTGTTGCGTTAATCTTTATTTGTTTAAACGACACTTTAAAGCATATTGTATTATGCAATGACAAAAGGAGACCACGTTAAGATTTTGTAAATTTTTACTTAGGCTATCTATAGTAACACAGTCCCTTAAATAAGATGCGAAACAAACTCTATAGTAGTAGTTGTATAGAAATATCGAAAGAACTCTTTGCATCACCATCAACATTTACTTAGCTTAGGAAAAGTGATTTCCACTCTAAGCATAGTCATACAATACAATATTTATTTTGACTATTTTTACTTGTGTTTTGACCACAGCCTCACCATGGCTTGTTATGGTCTGGCTGAATGTGGTAAGCACGCAAAAGCTAGAAGGGAACTGGCTCTCATGTGCAGCTACCAGAGTACACTGGTTGGTGCTTGGTGATAAATCTGCAACATGTGGGTGGTAGCTAAACTGGCGGGTTAGTAGGTACTACAAAGTTCACACCACACCAGCGTTCCACATAACTTTTTCCTTCACCGTAAGGACAAGCTCATTGTAGGAACTGAACCCACGACCTTCGTCAAAACCAACGCTAATCTCTGAGCTACATCGCCTTTAATATTACTCCTAATAAAAAAAAACTACACCTAGAAAATCGGTTAACAGGGAAAATTTTGGTTCACATTTTTCACACTTCAAAATGTATTTCCAAAATATGTGTAGGTATATTTAACTCTTCTCTACTAAAAAAGAACTCATAGATGTTTATTCTTCACAAAGGATCTTGTCCACGCGCGGCCACGCGTTGCGTTGCCGACATCGGGTCGTCCAAACATTGACACGGGCCGAACGTCGCCGCACCCAGCCGATAACAATACCGCGAACAATGCCGGTACCCTTCCCTGAGCCACAAAACTTCGTTCGTATCGCGTCGCCACACCTTACACGTACTCTGGGATAATAATATGATAATTACGTATCCATCTCGGAGTTAGCAAGTTGTTATACCTAGTTGAAAATTTTGGCTGCGTTATAAGCGATTGCTAAATACATTATTATTGTGTCCTTACAGAAGTTTCATGCTCTGGGTATTCATTGACTTATTTCTGTTCATAACAAATTCTTACAAATCAAGAATTATGTTCAAAAGAATGCAAGATTACACAGAAATATGCATAATGATTTTCTCGTAGCATGATATTATGACCTTCACACTACGCAAAGTCTGTAACGTGAAGGCCGAAAGTATAATTTCGTGTCCTATTTTAGTAAAAACTTCGGTACCTACACGCAAGTTAAATTAAAATAAAATCAAATATCATTATTTGGGTAGGTACTAAAATATCTATCTACCTATACAATTCTGAATTTAATTGTTTTTTTAAGTATTCCCTGATTGATGTGCATTTTCTACAATATTAATTTGGGCAAAGTCCTCTAAATCTTGTAATTAATAATTCAAGTGAATATATAGTATTGATAGAGCGACGTTTCCCTAACATAATTTCATAGGTTGAACAAAAGTGCTTCAACATAACGTATTTGAACCATCTCATCGGTCATCATAACTAATGTCAAACACGTCTCAGCAAATCTATGAATGACTATAGTCGGTTATTCTTTGTGGTGGCATAAAAAATCTGAGGCCCTTTAGAATTACTCCCGAAGTCCCGACGATGGATCTACGGAGCGCAATATTTACTACGCCTCCCGTCCCTTTCACTTCCTCTACGGCGACAACCTGCGTCCGAGCGAGACTCTATTATACAAACCCGTTCGTTAGACAAGGACGTCGGATTCATTCATAACCGAGTCCGCCATCCGGTCCGCGTTCTGGTCGATCACTTTATCTCCTTCTAACGCACAGTCTACTCTCGAGTGCGAGCAGGTGGCACCGGATGCTTAGCGACGCACCGGAGCTTCAATCGGAAGCTCTCGAAAAAAAATCTCGCACTACGAGTACGACTCGAGCCGAATATCATCCCGGGGGTACCTAGAGGAGGAAGGTTCAGTGATTATGGTTCAGTAAGATTGTGGCGCGGCTTCGATGCATGTCGAAACTACAAGTGTCTCGTTGAAATATAGAATTACCACATTTAATGAGGAGACAGACGCAATTGGTGATTTTCGTAAGCTCACTGGGAGTGAGACGTAGCGAGCTTCGCCCCTCCGCCGGGCACCCATTCAGCAGCGAGTAGTCGTGCGCCGGCCGCAGCGACGCACGCGCGCGCCCTCACATAGCTTACACTGGAACTCTGGATACCGCCACTCCGAAATCTGAATTGAAATGACCGGTTCCGAACGCGAACACTCGCCACGACCTGTGTTCACACAGTGTTTGCTCAGTAGTGATTTCTTTAATTGGTGCTTTTGAGTGAGTGACGCCGGGAATGTAGCAGATGTCGCGCAGGACAAGTTTACAATGCCCCAAATTGCATTAACTAGGTAATTGGTGTACGTCATTGGATAATGGATTCGGCTCATATCGTACCTATTATATTTTATCTGTCCTTATAACATGCGTGGGTCGCTAGTGAATTTTGCACTTGACTCCCGTCCCGGCTCTTTGTTTGATGCCGTTCCATTTAAATATTTAAATTCAACAATGCCTTTTCTGTCTTCATGAGATGAATACAAAACCGTTGTTTTGTATCATTTTTATTTTTTAACTTAGTACCTATTTAATTTTGTGCATGTAGGTACATACACAAGATATGTTTATGTCAATATTAAGTCAATAAATACCGCGATAACAATATTGCGTGGAACAATTAGTTCCATGAATACAATTATATATGTCTAAAAACATTAATTTATTTAAAACTTTGTTCTTATTTGTATGAAATGGTTAGGTTAAATGGCTCTAGGGCCTAGGCCTATTTCAACGCATTTTGCAGGCGCATTAGCCTGTAAAATGCGTTGACATGTAGTCTAGGCTCTACATGTCAACGCATTTTGCAACACAAGTTGAAAATCAATTTACAAATCTTTCGTTGTATCCAAGTAGATTAATATGCGATTTCGAAAATATTTAAAATGTAAATTGATTTATTATTATTCAGAAATTCTCGAATTTTTTGTATCATGAATTCACTGAATTTCAGTAAAAATGAACTATAGCTCTATAGTACTAAATAACTATAGTCAGTTCAGGAATAAATAGGTTCATATAAATATGTTCATTAGTTTTTCCTCAAATTCCATGTAAAGAATCCTCGAGGTATATTCTTATTGATGGCAGGTACAGCGTTATCAGCTCTGCCTACACTCCACGTCGCTCGACCGTGGGAATGAAAAAAGCGTGTTAAACAATAGCAGACAGATAAGAACTTCGTCAGACCCCATTTGGGGTACCTTTGAGTAGATAATTACAGTTGTTTTCATTTACACACAATCCAAAACGTTTCGCGAAAATGATTCACGGTAAAGTAGAAGCAAGCCTATTTAAAGAAAACGTGTGAGTGTCTTTCTTACCAAACGGACTTAAAATATTCTAATAGGAATTTTTCAGAAAATTTCCATTAACAGCAGCTATTTTTATCAAAGATGATTTTAGCGAACTGTAACTAATGTTATGCTTGCCAAATAGTATGTCTGCCTGCGTTTTGCAACAACCTTCACTCATGAATTTGAACTTCCTTTTTGTAAACCCATAGCAAAAGCACCCTGTGCCCGCGCAACGGATACAGGTGCTTATTTAGACGCCATCTTGCAAATCTATACAAGCCCCACTTTTTGACTTTTTTAACAAATTCGAGACTTGTGCAAAATATCATTGTGTAAAATAACCTGACAGACATCTGTTTATCTTTCTGTTTCATCGTCTATTGGGAAGATAGGTAGGTATATATCGGAACAATAATGTAAAATAATGAGAACCAGAAGCAGCTTGTAGTTCTGTGCATATCAAAATAGACCTAAGCGAAATCTTCGTTTTAAAAGTAGATGTCATTTTATATTCGAAGAATATGTTGCAATTTCTTAACCATTTTCTTTCATATCCCGTGGTGGCTTCGTCCATTACATGCCCTAACGATGTCACTTGACCATCAAGTCGGTGCGGTCGGAACTGACTAATAATATACGCTCAGTAAGCTTGTAGGCGGAATGCAACAAGCACGCCAACGATGATTCACGAATAAATAGTTTATTTTAACATAGGTTCATAGAACTGCGATTTGTTGCTGAAAGTAAACATTTTCATGTTTCTCCGGTCACGCCCGCGCTCCGTTTCAGAGTTACACAATACTGTTGTAATGTAGGTACATATGTACATACATTTGTTACACATGTCTAGATATGTATTTAAAGAACCTACAATCAATAAAAAAAATTGCGCAAGCTGATTTGGAGGCCAGTGATATTCCTTTGTAATGTAACGTTGTCGACAAAAGTGCTAATGCGTTGTTGGTTATTCATCAATCTATAGGTATATTACAAATAATAGATTAATTCTTTAGTAGTAACTATTCCCTGTACTTTTACCTAGATATTATTGACACAAACTATAGTTGATAAAAATAATTCACGATAACAATATTAGAACTTATCTACAACTTACAAGATTATGTGGAAGAGGTTAAAAACATCCTAAATTATATAATTATGATTTACTTAAATCTGATTTTGAGGCAAACTCGACGGTAGTTTAACGGTTTCGGTAGCTTCATTATTTTGAGGTTATAAGTTTCGCATTTGTTTTCGGGATTGGATGGATAAAATGCTAGAAATTACAAATAAATAATGTATTATACACATGGGCACAGTAGTGGAACTTATAGTATCATTATGTAGAAAAAAACATAGAAACTATAATACATAGAAAATTTCCTTGAAGCAAAAAAAATGTAAAATGAAATTATGTAATGAAAAATGAAAGTGTGAAAAACTTAACGTACAGTTTTTTATGGTTTTGTGTAGATTCGAAGAATCCTTACTCATATTATAAACACGAAAGTTTGCATGTATGGATGTATTAGATGTATGGATGTTTGTTACTCTTTCACGCAAACATTACTAAACGGATTTTGAAGAAATTTGGTATGGAGGTGACACCCTGGATTCAAAGTCAAAGTCAAAGCCATTTATTCAGTTTAGGCCCTAGGAGGGCACTTATGAAAGTCGAATTTACTGAAGCTACCACCGATTCGGAAATCAGCCTTCAACTGACATATAGGCTACTTTTTATCCCGGGAAAACATAAAATCCCTCGGGAACACGGGTGAAACCGCGGGGCGGAAGCTAGTATGACTATGATATTGACCTGTAAAATTAATTCCATGTGTACATTACCTACATTATTCACATTATTTGACAAAGGTACCAAAGACAAGACACCTCCTGGCTGGAGAAATTTGCGGCTTTCCACCACATTAAATAGAACAAATGAATAAATCTTTTAAAAGGGAATATAGTATTTAACTAGGAATAATATATTTTGAATTGTTACATACTTATTAGAAATTCTATTTAGATCAAAGGTATCTAAATTATCGACTAAAATAATGCTAGACAAGGTACAACATGCAGGAAAAATGGAGCAAAATAACAACAGTAATATGAGTTGACGAGATGGCTGACTGCAGAACCATATTGTTGGAGATTTACTCTAGTAGAAAGCAATGGAGCGAGCTAGAGGAGGCCTTGGTTAGACGTAAGAACACTATGGGAGGAAGAGGTGATTAACTGCATGTCATTAGAAGATAGGAAGATCGCCCTGCATAGGAAGCATTACAGTGGAGGCCTTAGTTAGGGTAAGAATGTAAATAAAGGAAAACCAAAGGAAAAACAAGATACAAGAAGAATTCCAAAAATAAAGTACAGAGGCTATCACAATTTATTAGATGACATAAATAAACACTTGTGGACGATATAAATAAATAAAAAGTTTTGTGTTCGCTTATTCGCCCGCAAAGTTCGATACGCGAGGCAAACGTCAAATTTTCGCAGTCAGCGAACCGTGCCGCCACTGACTCACAAAGGAGCGTTAAACTGAACGCTTTACATTCAAATTCAAATGCCAAGCTCCCCTACATGCGATCCAAAATGAAAGGAACAACCAGGAGGAAAGGATCAATGTGTGATTTTCTTTCTCAACTTATTCGAAAATATGGCACGGACTTGAACCTTTTTCAGTTTCGCACACTGCTTTTTTTGTTTAAAACTTTTTTTAGCAATATTTGAATGCACTAGCGTTTTTTTTAAAATTTAAATAACAATTTAGCATCTAACTAAAACCAGTCACATAACAATACAATTATTATGTAAGATTTATAGTGTCTTCAGATGTCCGTCAATTAGTTAGATTTGTATAATTTACAGGATATTTATACTGGGGAAGTGATATTTTTAACATAGAACGTTAAACACGCTGTTAATAGCTAATGCCGGTGTCGCCGTTTCGACCTAATTTTGTGAGTGATGAAATGGTAATTTGAACTAAACTGAATATAAAATTAATCCACCGGTATTTTTGTATTTAATGACAGATTAGTTTACGAGTATCGTAACTTTTTTCTACTTTAAACAGGGCGCGTATATTTTCTGACAAAACTTTGATATTGATTAGCACCATTCTTTTCCAATTGTGTATTTGCTTAGATACATTATATTGACTAGGTAAATTCATGATTTTGATAAAAGCATCTTGGATATAATATTGTGGTTTCACACTTATGTTTAGGTAGGTATGTACCAGTAAGTATGATATATAAAATGGCGGCTTCGACACTGAACTTCACCTTATACCAAATGAATTAACATACAAAAGTACTGAAAATGCATTCATTTAAATATCTAATGAACGCGTTTATATTTAATTTCCTAAATGAACAGTTTGCGATGTTCATTTGAATTTTTATTAGGTAAGTAGGTACGTTATAGTTTTATGTGAATTAGTTTTTTGTGCATTTAAGTTGAACATAATTAAGGACGCCAAACTCTCAGACGGATACAAGAAAACAGTAACTATATTTTTTGTTGTAAACAAATTATTCAATGTAAGTACTAAAATTTATTTAACGTTTGGCACTAATCTCTTCATAAAACCGCGGTCGCCATCTTGTCCAGTCATCGAACGACTATTATCCCGCCCACGTGTTGTAAACAAACATTAAAATTTGAATATGGAACGGTGGAACGCGACAGAGTTTTCCTCGCGAAGATTTTTCTTGCGGGAGGTGCGGCGCGCGCGTGCGCGTGGGCGTTGGGAGGTGTTCGCCAATAGACCGTGTGCCCGCCCCACGCTTCTCTCACGCCTTGCGCTCGCGTGTGCACGCCTCAATAAGTTTACCACTCTCTGCAGCAGCCAACACTGGCCATCTCTTGGCTGATGCCGAACCGAAACGCCGACTCCCATTATGACATTTCACGTTCAATATTTTTTCTCAGAGAAAATTATATCTGCCAGGAAAGTTTTTGGCATCCTCTCTCAATACCTACGTACCTACTACGTATGCAATACTTACATACGTAAGTACCTGAAATTATTTCAAGGTTACTTGACATTTAATCGGTCACCCCAAAATTTTACTGAAGTCCTTAGGTAAACCTGAGAATAATCTAAAGTTCAAGTAGACGGACTATCAATTTTAACCTTTTGTGTAAGGAATATTATTTCAAAATACGAAGGAAAAAGAAAGGCCGTACACCTAGTAAAGTACATAATATTGGATTACTAGAATCTGGATGAAGTAATACTGCATTGATTAACTATGTAGATTGTATATATTTAATTGGATAAAAATGGGGTCACTGGTTTTCTTAAACGTATGTTTAGTTCTGTTCTGGTATGTAGGTACTTAGAAATTGAAGTTTTTACACACTTTTCCAAATTAGGAAAAGTCGTGCGACGGTTTTTTGCAAGTATAACGGTTTTAATTAGATACATAATGTGCATTCATATCCTTTACAGTAAGTGGTCGAAATAACGAACAAACGCGTTCCGAACAAATATCCAATAAAGCTTGTTTTAGAATAATCTAGAATCTAGTACCTATCTATGGGTTATCAATGATTGCTTTACTAAGATGGTAGATAGTTATAAATAAAAACGAATTAATAGTTAACAGCATTTATGATAGTATTCCTATTTTGGTTTTTCAACAAAAGAGCTCAATTTTGTTCATTGTAAGTATTTTTTTTTTGTTATTCATAATATGACTTTAAAATAGGATTGCATTAAAAAATATTGAAATAAGGAGGTATGTACTGTTTTAAAATCATCTAAAAAGAAGCAAGTCATTTTAACATGTCTACTCTAGATTTTTTTACATATTTTTTTTATACTTAAGCTAACTAGGTGCGGATATATTGATTTGAGATGATATCTTCTCGGAAAATGTATTGGATTCGTCCTGCTGTCCTGCTGAACAACTTTTACGATACGAAAGTCCACCCTGTGTGTACAGACGAATTGAGAACCTTCTCCTGATTCTTTTTTAAGCCGGTTAAAAAGTATTTTTTTTTTATATTATCAAATATTTGGCTAGGATGCAACGATAATTTCTTTGCTTTCTTACGACTGATTAGATTTGGACGATTTAGAAGATTATTTGACATTTCATCTAGGAAATATTAAAAAGTTTCCTCAAACACAGGCGATGAAGATGACGCTTAGTTTAGACAACTAACAACAATGGATGTTAACTAATAGAACAGTCTGATTACGGTCCTACGTCTAGAAATAAATATTTAGTAACACAAGTCATACAACGCGAGGACGGCGAGCCACAGACCGTAATAACGTTTTAATTGAACGGTCGGAGGTCAAATCACTTGCCGACCCGCGTGACCCAGCCTCGACACGACACCGCACACTGCATTCAGAACAAATAGAATTTTAACAGTTACGTTTACTTACCTACTAAATACCAACTAAATATTAACCATCGCAAATTAACAATTTACTTATAAAATGTACACGTACGTACATACAGTATGTTGGTGGCGGCGGTTGTTGGCGGTAACAATGTTATTTAATATTTGCACAACATCATGCACAAAAGCTTGGTTGCTTACGTACGTACAAACATCACATCTATTGCATTGTTCGCATAAACATGCCGCCGAATTGTTAGCTCTTGTTATACAAGTTCGCATTGTTCCACATTTGAATCGTGCGTCCCGCGCCCGCGTCACTTCGTTTCGCCGAAGCATCCATTGTCGCAGTGTTTGTTGATGCGCGCACAATCCTCACAAAACCGCGCAAAATCTCGCGAATACTTTGGCCGAAATCAAAACATGCATTGATATGCGACGCGGGAACGAACGAGCCGAGTTTCTGAGCACAATGTCACACACTGAATTCCTTTGATCCGTGCTTAAAGGAATATTTGCATCGAGCTCTGATAGAGATCAGAACGGTAACACACTCGAGTAATATATGTTGCATCGTTATATTATTACTATGAATAAATATTGCCTATTATAAAAAAAAACATTTATAAGTGCATTTGAACTTACCACTTTTCAATGTCTTTGTACAAATTTACCCCCTGTAGTTACAAATACCCACTTAATTTGAAATGATTACAATACAAAACTGAATTAGTGTCTCCGTCACTGCCCAATATGCGGGATGGCGCTGTTCTGTTAAGAGGGTCGAAGATGAACTAGGAGTGACCCAGACCGGGCGACCCGACCCCGCACAGCAATCGATTTCACACCCAACGGTTAGAGCTCGCTTCACAGATTTCGCCGCAGGGCTTAATTACTGTCGCACCACATTGATTACATCGAAAGGTAACACTTTGAAGACAATCACTTTCATGTTACCAATTTGGTTTCATCTCGATTGTGATACCAGTGGCGTGACTGGAAAATTTAAGCTGATCTGTCCACAGGATTGATAAATCGTATATCAGCCTTTCAAAGTTAATGGAGACAAATATAATAGGCCGGTGTGATTGAGGCGTGTGAGGCGACAAATTGGGTGCGACAATCGAATCAGTTGACCCGGGACCCGGGACCAATCTGTGCTCCACACCGCACGATTAACCACATAGCGACACCAAATAGACACTAATAGTTTTAAACGGCCACAATGTCCAACCGGGTACAGATTATGAATTTCTCAATTTACGAAGTGAAAATTTGAAACAATCAAGGAAACATCATACACACATATACGTTGCGTTAACTCGATTAATCACAAAGCATATTTTGATTAATACGAGATGAAAAATTTATTTTTTTGATGTTGATAGAAAAATTCTTGCAAACATAAAAGCGCATTTTGTTTTTTATCTCACTGAAAGAAAATTAATGAGCTGAAATAGTTTAATGACTACTAGCTACTCTTTTACGAGGACTCCAATTCAAAGATCACACAAAGTGGCCGTGATACAGTAAATTACACGTTGATATAACTCGGATGGCCTCTATTATACATACATTTTTCTTTACGCGCTGAGTTGTGAGCGATTGCGAGCGCGTTATTCGTCTATTGTCCTCCAATATTGGATTGGACGAGTCGACTAGGCTTATTGAATACGGCTACTTACGATACAAAAGAACGTCAACGCAACGTTCCAAATGATAAAGGACTCATAACAGAACATGACTGTAAACTATATTTATATGAATCACTAAAAGAAATCCAATTCAAATCTTTCGATAACATTTGAGAAACAAATATATTGAATCAATCAAAAAACAACAATGGACATGTATATTTTTTAAAATTAAACATTAAATAAAATAAACTTAAATTTATTTAATTTAAGTATATAAAATAATAATAAAATTTAATAAAATAAAATTCAAATTATTTTATTTATTGTTTAGTAGGTATATTGATTGCATAAATGTATCTACCTAAACGGTCACAATAAAATAGGGCTTAGATGAACAGTAAAAAAGTAGGTATTGGGATTTGAAAAGTTAATAGAGGTAACCTTATTAATTGATAAGAAACGATAATATTTAAGATCTCTTCTATAAGTATATGTTAAGGGAGAACTTAAATGCACACAAATTTAAATAAAATGATGAAGTGGTTATGTTTGATAGCGGTTTGCACAGAGGAAATATTTATTTCAGTTTTCATTTCACATAGCATGTGCGTAAATGGTCTACGATCTCTCATTTTTTTAATGATCTATTCTACTTAAATTGAAAAGGTTAATAAATTAAGGTTTTTGAAATATTTTGTGAGTAACACTAAAATACTGGACTATCGAGTAAAATTCCACAAGATTTGATTAAAAACCGCATTGAATTGCTACGCACCATCCATGTTCTATGTGGAATAAAGTAGGTATCGTAGTTTAGATTTGAAACGGGCTACCACAGCTATTTGTCTCTGTCCATAATATTCGATAGGACATCTAAATGTGGTTTTTATTGGGGGCAATTCGTCGCCCCCATCATCATAACTAAGTTAGATTGAGTGGGAGTTATGGGTCTAACTACTAAACATAGTTATGACAACTGAACGTTATCTACAAAAGTTTTAAAGTACCTACCTACTTTGTTATTGACTCAATCCATAGAATTATGATGTACAGATTTTTTGTTGATTCTTTCGTTGCTTTTCAATATTTTTGTAAAGGGTAAATATCACATTTTAAATTAGGAAAAAATATATATCTGAAACTTTCAGACATGAAAATTCCAATACAAATAATAAAAATATATATACAAAATCATTTAGTGAAAAGATGCAATGTACTATTAAACTACATTCTTAATATTTATTTCTATTCTTAAACCGATAAGCTAAAATCTACATTGATTATGGATTTAAATAATCGATTAGTACCGCAGATAATAATCGAAAACTTTCCAAGAACAGCCTTCCGACCGTGTGAACCGATAAAAAACTAACAAAGAAATTCATTAAAATGCATTTTATCAGATTAACGATACTTAACTACTCCACACTAAATATATTTTCAATAAAACACGGTCGCTAACCGATTTGGACCCCTTTCACCACTAAACAGTTATTGAGAACGGGATAAGGATGTTTACTGGAGCTTAACCCTTGAACTCTCAGTGCGTTTTGAAAACCATTTATCAATTTGTTATGCTGCATTATTAAAATGTTTTATGCTTGTTATATGTAGGATGAGTGAGACACGGTTATTTGAATAATTTGAAATGTAAGCAATGTTTATTAACATTATAATACACACAATACCCTCATGATTCTATTTAAGTAATAACCAATATTTTTTTAATTCTAGACAAAAAGCGAAAATAAGCGTTGTATTATTTTCTCAATATTCATACATTTCTATGAAAGTGAATGTTGCTTCTTGTCATATTTGGAATATGTATTACGGTCTACTCTAATTGCACTTTGACACTAACCACTAAAGTTAGCGGAATTGCTTGTCATGGCCTAGTGGTCTGTGTGGGAACATCCCTGAGCCCGCACCCAGCGGGGGTTTAGCCCGAGGGTGAGAACGGGAGGTAAGGGCTCGGGCGGCGGGGGTGGGTAACTGTCGGGGTAAGTGGGGTACCGGGCCGGAAGTGCCTGTGTCGGATCGTTCGCGCACCTGTGGGAATGTTCCACGCAATTTGAATGCAGTGTTGACTTCACGGCGTTTCTGATAACCTAGTAATCGTTTTTAAACCGCGTTACCTTGTAGGCACCATTATCTTAATTACTCACTCATGTGGTATTTATTGTTGCCTACTTTCAAATAATTTAAATGTTCTAATACTCCGTACCGTATAATTATTTTAGCGTTAGTACTGAAACGTGGTAGAGTTGGGGTCAAATCCGAAATCCAATGACGTTATTCTATTTTTCGGAACAGGTGGTGTCAAAAACAGTGAACATTGATATAATGAATATTTCCACCGTGACGTGACAAAATAAATAACGGCAAAATGAAAAACAGTGAGGAGTGTTTAGACTGACGTTATATACCTGAAACATTTATAGAAACAGTGTGATATTTATTGATCTTATTTAAAGTTTAAGTTAATAGTGTAAAAAGACATAATTTTGTAAATATACAAATAAGTAAAGAGGACAATAAAGAAAGTAAGGAACCGTAGTAACGGGCGGTGATTCGGACTTCAAGAGCCCGCAGTCTGTAGACAATCATCGAGGCGTCGGCGGCCATCGCAGGCATGGGAATCAAAGTCATGATGAAAGCTTTCAATAAGCCTAAAGGTGAGCATATTTTGAATCCTATTTACCACAATCTGTCTGTCACTTTGATAACTAGTTATATTAATCAATCAATGTCGAAAACCTCTAAATAACTTTTTCTAGGTAGATACTTAACATTATAATTTATCAATTTCTCTTACTAACCAAAACAAAAAGATTGCCAAAAAGATTGTAATAGAGATATAATGGTCTGTCACAGTTAAAGAAATATGAGTAAATAGTAATGTGCTAGTACCTACCTACCTGAGTAAGATATCGGCTGTGACGGCGATGTATCATCCTGGCATGGTACTGTGACGCAAGCGCAACGCCACCGCTCTCGGTTTCGCGTGCACTTGTCCCACATGTGTATCTGCCGTGACCGAAAGAAAAATATGAAAACGTTCATTTAATGTAGGTACGTACCTATTATTGGCCAACGTATATCATAGTATTACTGATATAGCTTTGCTGATTTGTTTCACGCATGAATTGTTTCCTTTTATTACTGAAACGGAGAAGGCGAAAATCACACAACCTGAAAGTTAATGTTAAATAAATGAGAAAAACTGTAGGTATGTTTCTCAGTATTCTAATCGTGCTACTTCTTGGTTTTCTCGATCACTAAACCGTAAACGTTTTACAAATAGGAATTGGCACAACTCCGGTCGTCAGCAAATCAACTTTATTTCAAGCACCAACTGTATTCTTGCTTTAGCAAAATGACAATCATAAACATATTCAAGATTGTATCTAACGGTTGCGAAACGTTAATTTCCTTTAATATCCATGTACCTATGTATTTTATTTTGAAACAGCGTGGCGGGTGGTGCGCCGAAGCGGGAGGGCGCGAGACTCCGTGTTGTGTTGTGCAACAACGGACTCACCATTACCGTAATTATGACTTACTCCTTGTGAGTGCTCGGGCGCATGCTCTGATGATCTTGAAAGTGAAGACCTTGTGAAGTGCGAGCTCGTTGTCTGAGAACTGGAAAACAATGTTTTTATACAATTTATCTCTCCGTAGACAGAGCGCACGAAAGACTGAACTTCATTCCCGGAACGCATGAACAACTTGACGCCATCATTGGTTTGGAGGATTATTTTTATGTGAAGACCCAAAATAAGGGATAATACAACATATTAGTTCTCATCTTATGCTTTAGATTCAAACTTCAGTTTGTAGCTAAAAAATATACTTGATAGGTACTTACTAACAATGAACCACACGCAATAATGACATAGGTATCAAAATACAGACTTTTCTTATTAGGTACTTATTATTTCTATTCCAGTAAATTAAACCATCATTTTCATTCATTTTCTTTTCCCCATAGCAAGCAACCAAATCTATTGAGGGTTTAGTTAGATAGTAAGGGCCTATTACCGGTTCTAACATTAGCACGACAAGGCAGCCGTTTATTGTCTTTGTTTGTTGGATCGACGGACATTTCACCTTATAGCTAACAAACTGAACAATCTAACCGGTCCACAGTAGCTAAGGACATGATACTTTTTCTCAAGCGCCGAACAATGCTGCTATCAATGAGGCAACAAACAACGGATTTACGACTCAACACATTCCTTGGGCCATAAAAAGTCATAACTATTTACGAACACAACAAAGAAACAGTGGCATCTAGTACGGGAGTTAATAACGCACCGAGCAGCAGTTGCGCGCATGCGCGGGGGCGTCCATTCACGCCGCTGATTGGCCCATCCGGTGCGCACTCAATGAGATGATGCGCCCGCGCCGCATCGTGCCGCCTCTGTCATTGAGCAAAGGTCTCTCGCCTACATTAGTGATCCACACTGATACAGATCACCGAAGGATTACTAAGTAAATTTTATAATCCTCGCTACATAATTCGTAGAAAGCGAAACGAACGCCCAGATTTTCCAGGTAAACCAGAGTGATCAGGGATTAATGAAAACTTTATAAGAAACAGAATCATTGCAATTGGAAGCGCTTGTTTCACGCATCGCGATGCTACTGAATATTGGTAAACAATTTGACCTCCAGTTTTAGGTTTTGAACAATCCCAAGTTTCATGGCGGAAAACAATAGGTGTTATTGTATATTGCAAGCTAACCTAACGACTTTTAATGTTCATTTGTCTGAAACATTGTCTCGTTTTACGCGTCAGTGGATAGAGAACCGTTTAAAAATAACATATTTACCGCATTATGGAGGAACCCTTCTCCATGGTTGAGTTGCAGGAAGGGACACTGACAAGCAAATAGTCAATTTTGAAAATACATGAAATAATTTTGTTTCACACCCAATAATCGAAAAATATCTCATAGAATTTATTCCTAACATTTTTAGTAAAACTCTTTAACTTAGGTAGGACAAGTCAAAAGAGTAGCATTCACAACGATGTCTCTAATGAGATTTCAAAATCAACATCTTACTAGGTACATCAATTGTTATTGGCAATTAACATACTTGGCACGCAAATAATAACCTGTGCCTGCAGTATTAACCAGCTGTCTCGTCTGAGTGTCTGTTGAGAATGTTAACTTTGGATGATTTTCGTTTATTCAAACATATATTATTAACCAATATGATGCACATGGGAATAACGTAGGCACTTACTCTTCTTTGAAATAATTTTAAAGATAGAGTAATTATAAGCAATAAAAAGAAGACAATTTGAATGCAAAACTGCGCACGCGCCGTTTACGTCATGCGACGTTCCAAGTTCAAACGACGAACAATAGAGGCGGTAAAAATGGTGCGAGCTTTTGTTCTGGGTCGCTATTGTCGTGCCTGGCCGTGTCAGAGGCGACTACGTTCGAAACTATCTATTCTGATGCAAAATAATAATTAAATGAATTGAAAACAGTTCTCTTTAGAAAGTTATCAAGTAAGGTCTGATAAGCGGGGAGCGCATAATGATGCTATTACATTTATTTTTATTGTTTTTTGAACTAAATTACTAGGGGCAACAAGTGTCGGTTGAAATATTCCCCCTTTTGAACAGCCCTTGCTAGCCACCTGTTACTGCAAAGCCACTGAGCTGAGCATTTACATAATGTGTACAGGAATTGTGTAGAAATTTTAAACACCTCTTGCGCTTGTGTTGCCATTTTTGCATATTATTTTATACATGTATTACCTAACGTATGACGTGCGTGCGACCTAAATTGTAGAGAACAAGATTATTGAGAAAGTAAAATATAATTTATAAATATATCATTAATCAATTTCTCTATCTTAAATGTTGATATTATAATTTATTCTATTTTTTGGAAAAAAAATCTGCCAAATGTGAGTCGGACTCGCGCACGTGGCTCTGTAATTTTGATATCATATGATACTAGGAGGACTATATATATAGAAGGTAAAGCAGTAACTTATTATAATGTAAGTAAGATAATTTCAATTATAATTTTAAATGGAATTCCATTTTATAGAAGTGGGTTAAAAACTGCGACATCGTATGATAAAATATATTGGAATTAACATCGAAATACGTTAATTCGTCCCAAATTATCGAAGGTTGAGCGTCGTCCTCGTATTATTTGGCCACGGCTGAGACAGGCCGGCCGCATCTCCGGTCCTTTGTGTGGTTATCTACGCCATTCACCATTGGGTCCACTCCAGTGACGGTACATTACTTGAACCCTCTTTACACGTTCAGCCTCCGCTTCAAGACCTCGATTAACTGCAAGATTATCTAAGAATTTGGGACGTGCATGTATTGTTTCAGGCAAGTGAAATGAAATCTTTAGGTCGAGGAGTTCGCTACCAGTCCAAGTTACATATTATTTTACACATTACTAACAATACTAGCTGTTGCTAATAGTTTTGGAAACTTCAAGGCAAGTCTCCGTTTATCACCTCTGTATAATTAATATAGGACAAGTATCGTGGTACGAACAACGGATGAGCCTCATCGGAAACCTTATGCGACGATTAAACCGAAATCATTCTGTATTAATTGCTTTAATTACGGAAACGGAAGTCTTGTCATCGTAGTTTTTGTTGTACATCTTGACCAAATACCATTCCAATTTAATGTTAAGCACGACAGTTATTCCTGTACTCTGTTTAACTGTACATATTCCCTTAGTCATTTAATTTGACGGAGGTTTTTTTCTGTAGTTGAAATCTGAATTTATTGCCGTAATCAAGACTTTTTGTGTTCGTTGCAGATCTTATAAAGAGGTAGATATTACAGAGGTATTACCTATTAGAGGTAGATATTACCTATCGGTTGGTATATGTGAAAAAATATTAATTTAGTATTCCCTACCTAGTGTAATTAAATGATTGAATCTTTGGTAAATTACCCTTATCTTGTTTACATCCATACCTACTGACTGATTTTATAAAAAATATAGTGTAGCGAAATAAATTAATTTAAACTAATATATTTTCAGACTATAAGTTAATTCACGATCATAATATAATATAAAATGTAATAATAAAACATTTATTACGTGGCCAACACTGATCGGCCAGGATGTATGTAGTAAACACTAATCATTAATCTGCGGAAATGATTTCATACTAAAATACTTTGGTGACCATGCATCATATTTTATATTAATACTAGCTTTTTGCCCCACGGTTTCACCTGTGTTTCCCTATTTTACCACTTTTGTGGTTGATTTTCAGAAAATCCTTTCTTAGTTATCATTTTTTTCAGGAGACAGATATCGCTTCGTGTTTCCACAACTCAATGACATCATAATGCGTTTCATTCGTTTTTAGCACACAATAGACAAAAAACACCACTTAATGAAACCTTCTTAATTGCCAATTTAAATGTAACTCACGAAAGTTTACTGTTATTCTACTATTGAAAAAAGATAAACGAGTACATATTCATCAAAATTTTAACTATACTTATATTTTCCTTGTAATACTGTTCTAGCAATCTGCAGATACTTATATAGTAGATAGATAATATATTTATTACCAATGAAAATTTAAAATTCAACACTAACAGTAATTTCATCGCGAGACATAGTTCCGACCACATTATTGTGCGTTTATCGTATGAAGATGCGTGTGCGCAATAATCGTAAGTCAAGAGCAGCTGCGCTAGAGATATAGCTCGGGTAAATCACTACGTTAGTCGGCTGCAATTAATGTCTGCGTGATTCGCAACCTGCTTCCCTGGAACACCTTACCCGCTTGATATTGTCTATTCTGATTGTTATATAAATGGTTATAAAATTGTATATGCATTGGTACAATGATGTATGTAGGCTTTACAAAAATAAATTAAACCTCTCAATTATGTATACTATACATATA
Organism: Tetheella fluctuosa; assembly: GCA_951216915.1. Lineage (NCBI taxonomy): Eukaryota > Metazoa > Arthropoda > Insecta > Lepidoptera > Drepanidae > Tetheella > Tetheella fluctuosa. Next base: position 4,903,916 of record OX578231.1, on the reverse strand, counting down.
CCATCAAAATAAATTAGGTATCGAACGACTGAATCAATCTGTTTGATTATTTGTAAATGTGTTTAGCTACGTAATATCTTGATTGAAATTAAAGAGACAAACAGAAAGAAAAATTTAAATTATATCGGAATGAGGCTCAGCTAGAGCAGATCAGAACCCGAGCGGCCAGCGACCGTGGGAGAGGTGCACAAATCTCCGCATCTCAGAACTGGTCGGCAGGTGCGCGAGCGCAGCACTCACACCCACAAGCATACACTCGCACACTTGCACAATAAACCAGGCGCACTTATGAATGAAGCCTCATCGGTGCACGACACACCTACACATACACACTCAAGATTGAATCTTGCTTGTTTATCTCTGATTTATTTTATTCGAAACCATCAAGTCTCAAAAAGTCGGCTTTTAATTTGTACTTCGGTGCCCGGTATAAATACCGCAGATAAAGTAATTAATCCACATGATAACTATCTTATACGATTACGTCTTAGGATTTGTTTTATTTTATTTAAAAATTATTAATATTTAAAATATAATATTTTTTATAGAAATCTTGTGTTTAGAAATATCTTCTATATAGGTAAAGACTACTTACACTGGAGTTACAAAGATTAGAAGGTAATTAGTAAAATTTTATCGTAATCTGTAAAACTCACTGTCTTGAAAAGCAATAAATACCAAACCAGGTAATCATTAATTCTAAGAACATTTGGCTACCTACTTGGTTGATAGGGTAGTATGTATAAAGTAGGTAGGAGTATAAATACCAGGGCACTCAGAAAGTTTTGAGAAAAAAAGTTTTTATGTATGTGAAGTGTCACATACATAAAAACCAGCCAGTGGCCAGTGGGCCAGTTATAATTTATTTACAAAACACGATTATTTATAAGTAAAAATACAAACATTCCAATTACAAAACATCCTTCCACTTTTTGTTATGAGCTAATTTGAACTATCGTGTCTCATTGAATAATAGATCTGCGTCAGGAACACTTTTGCGCGATGATTTTTTATGATTTCAAATGTCATCTTAAACCGGACGAATCGCAGGATAGACTTCAAATGTCATTTATTGATGAAGGCCCTTCTAAAGCAACCGTATACCACTGGTATAACGAATTTCATCGCGGTCGACTAACTTTGAGGGATGAAAAACGAAGTGGTCGCCCTTTGACATCTGTTACGGAAGGAAACGTTCTAGCAGTGAAAAAAATTATTCAAGAGAATAGGCGAATTACGTATGAAGAGCTTCAGCACATACTGCAAATTGGATCGGGAAGCGTTCACGAAATTCTACATGAGCATCTTCGCGTGAGGAGGATAGTTTCACGCTGGGTGCCGCATGCGCTAACAGCGATCGAGAAGCCCATAGAAAAGGTGTCTCGCGGCGGATTGGAAAAAGTGTTTCGAAAATTGGTTTAGACGCATGAAACTTTGTATAGATACTGGTGAAGGGTTCTTTGAAAAGATTAAATAAAAAAAACTTAACTCATAAAACTTTTTTTTAAAGTTTCTCAAAACTTTCTGGGTGTCCCACGTATAGGTACTGCAAATCGTAATAAAATAAACATTAACTGTTTATAATGTGCACTAAATGCATTATAGTAATGGTAGATGTGATTTGTTTCAGACATCCCGTCGCAGGTGCCGCCGCTCACGCCCGGCACCAACAAGAAGATGGCCGAGGCGCTGAAGGCCACCTTCGCCTCCTGGGAGAAGGAGCAACTGCGCCTCGGCGTGCCAAAAGGTAAGCTCATTACAATCAATTTTTTTCATCATCAAACGCTATTATAATGTCCCCACTGCAAAAGTACGAGGCCTCCCTTATAACGGGAATTAAAGCCATTTAAGTCTTTCCACTCGGACTTAAAAAGAAAAGGCTCGCTCTTACCTTGTTCTTATGTAAAATTTGCAGATTTCTTGGGTCAGCTACAATATAAGTTAAAACGCAATCGCAATTAAGCTTTGCACGCACAATTAATATCAGAAACGAGCGCTCTACATCATTCTCAAGATTATCCTGAGATCTATTTCAATGCATCGTTATCGTATTTGATTTATTCTTAGTTTTCCAATACGTTTATCACCTAATACTAGTACTGTAACGGAAATTATAATAAACCAGTCTCTGACCCATACATTGCATGTTGAAAGCTAACTGCAAACACACGTCGCAAGCGCAATGTATTGCGTTCACGATAATTTCCGTTCTGGCTTTTTAGTTTTCCCTAATGCTGGTAAATAAAGTTGTCAAGCTCCATAATTTGATCAAATATCTACAAAATAAAACCTATTTTTTTTTCTGTTATCAAATAATAATAAGTGTATATATTTTTCCATTGAAATGTAATAGATACAAGTTACGCAGCAAACGCAGATACACTATAATGCTAGCGTATTTCAGCGGCAATCAATGATAATGCAGAAAATTGATGTAATAAAAATATTTATTGCAAACTAGTTACAACCCCGCGGTTTCGTCCACGTTCCTGAGATTAAAAGTAACATAGGCAGCCCGTACATTTACTTAATTACTTAATCTGTTGCTGCGTGAAAGAAAGACAAATCAACAAATACTTACACTTTCGCATATAATAGTAAAGGGATAATATACCTAAAGGAAGGGATTATAAAATGTATTTATATTTATACATCATGTTTATTAGTTATGCTCCTTATTTTTGTTCCTCATTCAGTATTTAAGTGTAAACTGTTACAAGTAAAAACTGTTAGCGTACAGTGCGCAAAGCGTATAAATACAAGGCGTAATTTGCATATGGTAATGTGATGGACACGTCGCCGCCGCCGATGTCGCGACCGCCGTGCGCCCGCGCCGCATATTCTACCTTTGTTGGTGGCAACTGTGATAAAAAATATTTTCATTAGTGTCTATTTTGTTACTTTTCTGGTCCTTGTAAACCTAGTAAAATATTAAATATACTTAGAATTACATTAGTATAAAAATATATGTAGGTACCTAGTTACTTGACTTTTGGCAATGAAAAATAATTTCGATGCGATTTAGCAAACTTTAATATGAAATAAGGAATTTGTTTTTTTTTATTAAGTGACCAATAAAATAAGATGCACATGCGTATATTTCTGATTGCACTAGGATCCTAGTGCGGACAGGTGTCGGGTTCGATGGCCGAACTCGACGGAAGTGCGTGCGTCTGCCCCGCGTCTATTCGCGCTTCCGGTGTGTCCGTATGCGCATCTAACACGAAATCACGCGCAGGATTTGAATACTTCCTAGAACAAGAGTCCACAAATAAGAATTTTAATTTACAACGTATATAATTAAGACCATTACAATCTTTGACAGAAAACAATACAACCTGAATTTGTAGGTACCTACATCATCTGAGTATCTAACCAATTCAGGTTAAGAATTGTTTTCTGGCAAAGATTGTCATTGTCTTAATTACATACGTTGTACCTACTGAGTGGATTATTTGAGTTAGCATCTTTTCGAGTTGAAATCTATTTTGATTTCTTTATGCCGACCAACTTTTATACAACTTTAAAAATCTTTTAACTTATAACATTCATCCGTTAGATATTATAAACATGTGTATAGTCCTTATAGACATTTTAACACAATGCCATTAAATTTTATACCAGCAGATATATTAAAATTACATTGTCCCAAAAAGCCGATGTTAAAAAAAGAGTTCTCAACTTATCGCTTAAGTGAATGACGACATGCGTCAGTAAATAACTTATAGCTAAATGGACTTGATTCGTTTTAATTGTACAACGTTATAAATTAAGTCATAAAACCGTATTTGATAAAAGTACATGTTTGCACATCGAAATGGAAAAGTTGTATTGTTTAAAAAACAATTTGTTTGTTACCAAAAAATAAGGAAGTTAGAAGCAGCCACCCATTAATTTAAATCTAAAATATGCTATCCTGCTGTTCAATAAGTTCAGTAAGTTATATACCTACCATTATTTCTTAATTCGACTCGAAGGACCACTAATTAAAATTGATAAAAACAATGCTAACAAGTGATAATATCCACAAGGCCGAGAAACAAGTCTCGAGAATAATAAAGTTGGCTTTCCACGACTCTAATTAAACTCGTTGGAGTAAAAAATAAGGATCCTGATAAAGAACCGCATTTTCATTAAAACGAACGTTAGCGCTACACCATTGTTCGCCTTCTTTACATGTTTACGTGAATGTTTACTTTGCTATATTATACGCATATTTTATGGCAAACTCTGTATCATTCCTTTTTAGTAATAATACACATTTGTGCCATAAAAATTTATACTTTAATTTAAATACTAACCATATTTTATCACGAATACAGCTTGAATTAGCGTAATCAATTTCATGATGATATTACTATTTATTCATTGTTGTTGATTACCACAATGTATGTGTTCAAATTGATAGTGCTATGGTTGGTATTGATAAATGTATAAGTTATTATGACGATTGATATTTAATTGTAACTTCATAAAATCTACTCAAATAAATAAAATTTGTTGGTTAAACTCTTTAAATTAAAATTCCCACGTAATTTAAATTGAAAGAAAAATGTAAACAAATATAATTAACATAAAGAAGTAATGAAACGAAAGTGTACCCGTACGTACGTAAACAGTGGTTGTTATTAATCAGTTTATCTATTCGTGGAGATCTCCGTGAACATAAAATGAGGCTCATAGTTGTTCACAATGACGTCCAGATAGCTTCGGAGACAAGACGCGTTATCTTCGCATCGGTTGTTAATGAAATTGGTCCATTAACATACGAAGCGTACTTCGTTTTATATCTAATTCACTTATAATATACGAGTACAATATCTTTAAATCGGCTTATTCCATCTTGTTGGAAATTTAAGAATTTAGTTACTCTATGATAAGGTACCTTAAATGCCATAAAATGCCACTGAACAAAAAAATATGTGAGAAATAAAATTATACTCAGTAAACTCAAATCTATTATACATAATTTCAGTTCCATTTATTATTTGCTGGTGAATATTTTATTTTTGTAAAATAAAAAGTAAATAATTAAAAAGTGTCACCGTATTATTTTAATCAGAGGTTATTTTATTACGTGATTTCTCGAAAAACCAATCCTTAAACACGTTGTTGTTTAGTAAAGACATCTTTATGGGATAGAACATCTATTATACAGTTATCTATCTATATAATAGATATTTTTATATATCTATAGTATATATAAAAATGAATCCCTATTTCCCTTGGTCCCACCATAACTGGAGAACGACTTTACCGATTTCATTCATCTTTTTTTTTAAGTTTTCTAATACTTTGTAGAAGGTTCTTACAGAAAGAAAAATGCGCAGAAAATTGGACAAATTCAGAAAACTTAACAACTATTTAACTAAGCGCGTTTGATGAATGTGAATTTAGCAGATAGATTTTATATTTTTTTTTTTGATAAATATAAATTAAAATAAAAAAATTGCACATATTATTTTTTATTTCAATGTGCATAATTTGTTTGCGATGAAATTTGATACGCAGATAAACTATGATATGGAGAAGGACATAGGCTACATTATTTTTTCGGAAACGCGGGTGAAAACGCGGGGCATTAATAAATATCTATGAATGCTTATATATGTTTAATTAAATAAATTGAAATTACGTAGGTACCTACATACATTCTGATGGTTAAAATATATTTCAGACAATTTGTATTTCTGTATTTCAATCGACGTGACGTGTGGTGTAATCAAACTAATTATTTATTAACCAGCTCTCACCCACATTGAGGCGGGAGAAAAACTGCAATTTCCGAGTCTTACAGCAATTTGTAGCATCGTAGCACATAATTCTATTTGATCCATTGACTTTTTTCTTCCAGTAAGCAAGTTGCGGCAGAGAAATCTTAAATACGCAGTGGTTTAAACTTCATGCTTTTCCCTTTTAACTCCGTCAACCCATGAGCCTGGCACAGTTCCTTTCTTAATGAATACGTGAGGCTAAACACCTTTTAGTCCGAATTAACATACTACGTATTAACCTAGTTGGAGCTGACTCAATTAGAAATCTTTTTTATCACTGGTTGAAAGAGAAGCGATTACTTTAGACGCATACATTTGGGCGTCAAGGTCGGCGTGCTTCCGGCGCGCGCGCATGTGGCAAGTTCCGGCGTTGGGCAACGTCGGCCGCGCTCGGTTCGCTGCCCGGCTAATTGTTGATGTTGCAGCCCTGTCATCCGGCTACGATTGTTTATGTTACAACTGACTGATAAGAAACTTCAATTGGGGATTCATTAATCTGATGCAGTTTTCAGAAGTCTTCTTCCAGAATTATGATTTGTTATGATGTGCACAGAATAATGCACGGTCCCTCTCAAACTTCTTCTACAAAACTGCTTCTTAGACAATACGTATTCATCATATTTCATTTGTCTAATGTACAGATCCAAGACAATGGAGCGAAGCAGCTGTAGCGGCGTGGCTTCGCTGGGCTGCGCGGGAGTTCTCGCTGGAAGGCGTCGCGCTGCAGCAGTTTGCGCGCGCGCAAGGCAAAGATATCTGCGCGATGGGCCGCGAGGAGTTCGTCGCTCGCGCACCCGCCTTCATGGGGGACATCCTGTGGGAGCACCTCGAGATTTTACAAAAAGGTACTTATTTAACACGTCTACTCTTAAAAAAAATCTGGTCGAAGACGATAACGCACACTAGCACTATTCAAAATAGAAAAGAATAAAAACTCCCAAGCAATAGCCACTAATATAAGTAATTTAATTAAGATTGATATATCTAATCAAAGAGTTCAACGCAAAGTTTTGTAGTTAGGTACTAGCAGAACATTACATTTATAATATTTTTCGTGAAGAAATGTTTTTTATATTAACCAGACCATATTTACAATATATAAAATACAAACTATGATATAGAAAACATCTTCAAAGCCCTAGCTGCTGTCGATAGGCTGGCAGCGTTCCCTTTTTTGATGGCCAAGCTTATGCGTTGGCGGAAAAAGCTCCCAACATTTAAGTTGAATTAAAAAAGATATCACAGTACTTATTCTTCGCGATCCCTAATGTAAGTCCATTTCCAGATGTGGAGAAGGAGCGTTCACTGCTCGCGAACGTACCGCCGAACATGTACGAGAGCAACGTATGTTTGCCGGAGCTTCCCGATTACTTGCCGCCTCCTGCGCACCACTACAACAATAATAACAATACCGGTAAGAGCATCTTCCATATATTGGACTTCTATTAAACCCGTAGTATTATTGAAACACAACTATTGTAGCAACCCAGTTCTTGTCAAGTAAGTAACTCAAATAAAAGAAAAGACAATGTGATATCGGTGAGTGAACCTTATGTTCTTATAATTAAATATTATATTACGTATTTATAGGATGTAAGGAAACAAATATATCTCGTTTTGATCTGGCCCCTCCAGGTATAGCTAGAATAGCTCCAGGTCACCTCTGAAACTCTTTTTTAATTCAGATTGCATCAAACACGCAGAATGCTCTTGACCCTCTCAGCAATTATTTTCAGTACCCACTCCTGAGCTATTTCAGTATATTTTATTTCAAAATCAAGAATCAGTAATTCTAGTACCTTCAAAATAATAATTCTTCATCTCTTTCAAAATAAAAAAAATTAAGAATAGCTAAACGGTTACGTCTACGGAAGGTCTACGGGTCTACGAATAGTTACGTCGTAGCAGCTACGAGTGAACATTTGGTTATTTATTATTATCAATGCAAGAAATTGTTTTTTCACCATGAGATACTAAGATGTTATTGCATATAAGCATTACCAATATTTTTTGAAAATAGAAAAATATTAACAATAAATATATTGTTATCTAAAGTATCAATCAATTTAGCAAGGACGCAGCACTCATTAATATAAATATTCCGATCTCTTTCAATAATTGTAGATTTTGGCATAACCGCCATTGACTCGTAAAGATATGGCAATCGACTCCTTATCTACGAAGTGGTAAAGTGAGCCTCATTAAAGCGCCATTCACGATAACCCGACAATTACGAGCTACTTGCAGTTACTAACACCACTGTTTAATGATGTCGATGTAATAAAAAACACTTGGGAATTGTAGAATTTTATGTTGGACCTTTTTAAAAAGTAAAAAAAATACATGGTATGAGAAAATGTGAAGTAAAAACTATTTTTAGCACCTAACTTACATTGTTTTACAAATATATAGGTTAAGTAAGTTAATAAGCTGTTTTTACTACAATATTATAAATGCGAAAGTTTTGGTACATAGAAAGATTATTACTATGGATTGAAATAAAGCATATTTGTGTCCCAGGAAAATATGAGGTCCCTTAGGAACATTAAAACCATAGGGCAGAAACTATTTATATATACATATTATCTTTTACATTATCTTCTATGTTTTATCCATCACTAGCTTCCTTCCGCAGTTTCACAGTTCCCGAGGGATTTATGTTTTCCCGGGATAAAAAGTGGCGTATTGCCTTCCTTAATAATTGGGCTATCCAAAACTAAAATAATATTTCAATTTGAACCAATAGTACCTGAGATTAGTCCCTTCAACCAAACAAACAAACTCTTCAGATTTATAATATTAGTATAGAAGTATAGATTATGTTAGGCAATAGAGATCTCTGATGATCTTCTGATTCAAGAAATCTATCTCACACGACTATATAAATTACAGAGACATAATATTTAAAGACTAAACAACTAATTTTATGTGACAATTGAGATTTAGATCTTTATTCCTAGAAGTTGTAATGTTGCATAAATTTATAAAACGGAAGCATGTTTTACTTTAAATGATGTAATAGAATCTACCGAGAACTTATCCGACTGCCGTGAAATAAGTCACAGATATCCGTTTGTATGTAGTGATCGCCGTGTTTGTGGAGTTGGAATATAATTAATCAAATTTTACAATCGGGGGGTAGCTGCGCAATCTCACGGATAAAAGCTCATTTCCATTAAATATAAGCAGCGTGTTTATTGCGTTGTAAATCATCATAGCGGGATGTTTTGACTAGATGCCGCAGTGCCACAGCCGCGTTCAGCTACTGAAATAATAAATTAACTAAGGAGACAAGATGTCCTCGCGGACGGCGCGGGCGCGGCGTGAGCACGGGTGGTCTCTGTCACGACCTCTACATTTATTCAACCAATTTACACTACCAAATTGATGTTCCACATAAATCACTTTTAAAACTAACCGGTGATAGGTACATGCACCCCGAATGGTGATATACGTTATTTATTATTATTTACTTCTAAAATGTAAATATTTGAAGAGGAGACTTCTTTGGAAATATGTATTCCGGACCCGGCTGTCAAAGGCCAGTTCACAAACATAATTTTTTGATATCACAACAACTGAGTCAAAAACACCTGGGGCAACTATAGACCCATGGAACTAGATAAATTTGGGCCTGGTTGCCTAAAGACCCGATAAGCAACTGCTGTATAATATAAATGTAACATGAGAAAGCCTCCTCAACTTCAAAAAGTTTTGTTTTGTTAGTGTTGTAATTTACATTCCTGCTCAATTTAAAAAAAAATAATAGACTTATTTTGCGATGAATATTCAATGCAATTATATAAATATACTGGATAAATCACATGCATAAGTATGAACGTAGCCCACATCGTTTCCAGTTGGCTGGGTCTGTGTGGCGATGCGCTGGCGCAACAGTAAGGCGACCTTGGCGTTGTTTTTCCGCTCTCTTTCAGCCGATCCGAGGTCTAGCTGAACATCGTCTTCACCTACACTCAGCAATTTGTATCATTCTTAATTCCTAAACTGCCTACGACGTTTTATATCGCACAACATTTTGCAGTCTTACTTAACGCTCAATAGTTCATATCAACTAACTTAGATTCTTTGTTAATAATAGACCACACTCTATCAGCTTGTTTGCCATCTATATAGTATAAAAAAAGAAGACTTCTGTACATTAACACTAAAACCACATGTGGCTTTATCTGGTAGATAACTATTACATTTGTAATGTAACGTTAATGTTATATGAGAATGAAATCACGAATTAATAATTTCTAAATTATATTAAATAAAATACAATTCAAATAAAGTATTTATTTTATTTATTTAGAACATATAATATTATAACAATTAGCAATACTTGGAGGTTCATTAACAAGGTACATTAATTATAAGTATTTCTTACTTGAGTCTCTTTGTAACTTTATTATCCGCGGATCTATCCTTAGATTGATCACCAGTAGTCACAATATTTAATAAACCCCAATGAGCTAACTAAAGTATGTTTTTCTTCATGCATCTATTTCTTGCAGCAATCCTGTATACGCTTCAGGTCACATCTGTTATATGCTAGAGACTTGCGTAGGTACCTAATTAATATTAATCACTAATATACTGGTATATATACAAATATATTGTAATAGAGCGTAATAAGTTTTGCCACAGTAAATGCTAATTGTAATCACAAATAAAGAGCTTTGAAGGTATTTCAGAAGCGATCAGCCATGGTAGGTTTATAACATATTAACTTCTAAATTCACCGTAACTCTTCAAATCCCAATCATCTTCTATTGTTATTTGTTCGAACGCGTAGGTCGCCGGGTCGAGACAGGTTAATTCAAAATATAATAATACTCCGTTATCTAAAATAAGTACGCATGTAATATAATAAACATGTAAAATAACAATTTCACATAATGAATTAACCACTATAGTTGGTAATATCCTAAGTTTATGTTTTAATAATATTGATTAAATAAAATCAGTCCAATGTCTTAATCACTATTAATCAATTTAATTGAGTGAACGAACAACTTTTTGGTGCTCGTTATATTTATTCTACTTAAATCGATAGCGATATAGGTTTTCTCATGAAAAAGTGCGTACAAGGCTATGAGACTAATTGATCAATTCCTCCTCCCTTCCATATTGTTCCCTCACCTTTACTTGAGCAATGCGCGCGACCTCAGCGGCCAGTTTTCAAACACAGTGCTGGTTTGCCCACCACTAGTGCTTCTTTGTCCACTGTGCATTCTCGTGGAAGGAAGGATATCTCATTTGAAAGTTCAGTGTCGTGTTTCTTATCTATTTGTATGATTTTATTTTATATGAAATTTAATTTTTTTATTTAATTTACTTTTCGATACTTAACTTTTTTGTTCTTAAATGTATCGTAATTTATAATATTAGATTATAAGTTAATCATAATATTTTCCCTTTAATAGGATAGTCGGCATTTTCGCCACTGGATATAAGCGATATAAGCACGGCTTAAGTGACAAGTGATTCCTGTGTGTGTGATCCAATATGAACATGGATTCTGGTTAAGCTATGTTCTTACACCCTAGCTCCCGCTCTAGGGACTCTGCAGATCTGGATCCTGTTATGGTGTGGCGTGGTGAGTGATCAATTGTTGAGCTAAATTCATCATTATAATTCTTAATATATTTCGATTTCTCTTCCTAATATAGGTAGTCCATGTTAAAGACGCGTAACTTAAAAATATGTTTTATTATTTTAGCCGATTTGCAATACAGTAGTTGTTAATTTAAATGGATGTTTTCACAATTTATTCTGCCACTCATGATAGATAGGCGTAGTCGACAAATTGTAGGTAGAGTTTACTAACTGTCCGCCGCGCCGCCGCCGTCTCGTAGAGCAGGTAGCAAGTAGCAGGCAACAGTTCAGAGCGTCATTATCAGTTGAAAGCTATAATAAGGCTGGGATATCGATGCTAAACACTACTCCGTCGTCAGCATATGTTTACGGGTGAATTTCTCGTGTCCTCGCGACAACTCGAGCGTTGCGAACTAATGCAACTGGGCCGACGAAGCTGAAGGTTAACGTACAAAAACACATCGTATATATTCAATATTTTGCAACTGCACTCGTATTAATAAAGCATATAGGTATATGGCTAATGTTGTGTTGGTGCAATTTCGAGGCATCCGCGCTGTCGCAAGGGCCAGCTATCGCTCGCCTGCGGCACATCCTCGCGTTGCGCACTCGCCACTAATCGCCGGACGTGTACTTCGGAACAACGTTGCTAAATCACACTAACAATATCTCTATGTTCTTAATATCGCGTCGTCGTGGTCGCTCGCATGCCACCTCGTATACTTTTTTATTTGAAACCTATTTAAATCCCTACTCAAATAATTTACGATGAACATATTTAAATGCCCGAATCCACAGTAATATATGTATTATTATTATAAATGCGAAAGTAACTCTGTATGTTACCTTTTTACTCCTAAGCCGCTGAACCGATCACGATCAAATTTGGTACGCAGATACCCTATGGTATAGGAGAGGGACATAAGGCTTTTTTTTTCTCGGGAACGCGGGTGAAATCGCGGGGGATAGATAGCTAGTAGATTATAAAACTGGCTTCTAAAATAATATGACAATTTATCTTGTCGAGTTTCCTGTAAATTTCATCGTGTTCAGTCATTCATATTAGCGTGTATTTACGACTTACCCGAGTAATAACATCATACGGCGGTTACGCGGTAGCCAATCAATTATTTTTTTGTTCTATAAATTGATATGGGTGTTTTAAAACTGTGCAGTAAACGTGATGATGGTGATACCCTATGTCCTGTGTGTGAACTACGCACTGGTTTACCGTCAGCCGCAGTAGCTCTACCCCTCGGATACCCGATATCCTAACAGTAATACACGAATATAAAATCATAAAGTTTTCTGGGATGGGATTTTAGAAGAGCAGTTATGTAGATGGAAGTTATAAATGATAAATAAAGTACCTTTCTATGAAAAAATTAAGCATAAAAATGGTTTTTGAATTACCTACTCGCCAAAGCCAAGTTTAACAATTCCAAAACAATCCTACACAAAGGAGTAAAATAATGTAGGTTAAGGATACCGATCCAATCAATATCGTTTACATTGCAGTCTGCTCTTGATGACTGTCAGCCGATCTGAAATGGCGACATGAAAAATATTGAACTTTCTTAGATATCAATAAAAAGATACGTGTCGTTTCAAGCAGCCACATCCGGTGGCTATTGTGCTTCAACTGGCGAGCTTCCGGTGCAACCCGATACACACTCCTGCGCACGTGCGCAACCTTTTCTTTCGAACTTCAAAATTTGGTATAAAGGATGTATGAATAGGATTGAAAAACTAATAAAATAGATAATAATGGAGTAGAAAGGGCTTAATACCGACGTCATGAATGTGGCGTTAATTTTATTGGTATTACACAATATGTACATACTTTAGTAGTTAAATTTATAACTTAATGCCAGTTCAGTCAACTAAATTTGTTAAATGACTCTTCCTGTTCTTATGTAAGTTTTGCTATAATCACGTAAAGAGTTTTTCAGTTATTTAAACCTGAATTAGCATTCATGTACGTGTATTGATTTTATTTCAGTTATTGATTGCGTTAAGTCTAATTGAAAAGATAAAATTACAGCATAAATTTTACTATTAGAACATCCAACTATAAGGCATATTTAATAACCTGTAAAATAAATATAAACCCAATACAATAAATAAGAAATACATAATAACTTAGTACTTAAATAACTGACGGCAGGTAAAGAATCAGCCCTCAAGGGGTGCCGAACGAAAAGAGCAAGGGTGCTTCTTTGATATGTATTTGTAGGGTTCTTGCAAACCCGCTCGTCGACTCTTAGGGGGCTCTTGTCCTCCAATAAGCCTTTAATAAGAGCCCTCGCCAAGTGTCCTTTCAATCAGTATTTTTTCTGCACCTATTTCAGGTGCCCTTAATTCAAATTCTAAATCCGATTTGCTTGTCAATGTTATTGTACTCGAACAAAGGGCAAGGGTCAGTCTACTCACAAAAGGTTTTAATATTCAAAAGCGGGTCTTATCGTTGTGTTTACTGCTATTTTAATTTTATTTTCATCAAAACTCACTGATAAAATTTCATGGCACAATAAAAATTTATTTACTTTTCAATAAAACGAATGCGATCAAAGTGCTCTCGAGATGTCGAATGAATCTTATCATCGCTTTTAATGCGTTTGACAAACTACAAAACCATTTGTAGTTGATCAAACATTGAAGTTCCAGTATTAAAAATGTTATGGCGTAGGGTATTATAATATACCGACTTAATTAAATATTAAATTTTTCTATACAGAAACTTTTCTGCTGTTCGTGGAACTTTACAAATACTTGCAACCCTGATAATATTATAACTAAATATAAATTCAAATAAACGGTTGTTCAATTTCTTTAATGTTCAGAAGTAGGTATAGTTGCTACGTATAAAAGAAACCTTTGTACGTTTTTTTGTAATTTGAGTAAAGAACATCAATTTACCAATTTTGCAGGTGTTTTAACGTACACCTTACTTTTGTACTAACTTGTCTATTACTGTGGGAATAGCGAGTGAAGTGAAGGAGTATGGCAAATCTGCGAATTGATTCAAAGGTCCCGGCTTCATGAGAACGCTAGCTCCAATACAAGTGTCGGGTTACTGGTGCAGTTTGCGCGTCTCGAGGCGCCGACAAAGCCCGCCGTCGGCACTTTTGAAGTGCCGAATTCAATTAATTGCCTTATTTGCGGGACTCTCTACGCTCATTGTAGGAATCCCCCACAAAAACAAATATTTGCTGAGACTTCATTATCCGTTATTAGGTGGTGCGCATTTTAATTGTCCTCGTCTCGTTTAGTCCCGCTTGATTGCAAACTTCATCGGCGTAGATCACGATTAACTCATTTTTCTCAAAGCTTACATTAAAGCTTTTAATTGGCTCCTTTAGTGCTTTAATTTCACCAGCTGAAGTTGATCTTAAAGGCATACCTTTACTACACGAAAGCTAGCGCACTTTTGTAATCCATCACAATACTTTGAAATGTAGGTAATCCTTCTAATCGAATCCAATTACTTGAAACTAACATTTCTGTTTTTACTATTTAATAAACAAATAGTTTAAGTAACAATCGCCTAATGCAATATTTTTTTTTTACATTTTCTCCCCATTTCACCCATTTTGGGGTTAATTTTGAAGACACCAAAGTGAAAAAAATATAACCTGCTTCGATCAATATTTACGCTATATTTCGTATTCCAACTACTTTCCACGAATAAGTTACATTAAAACTATATTTCCCCCAGTTACCCCCTAGGGGTTAAATTTTAGAAAACCCTTTCTTAATGGATGCTGACATAGGTTCAGTTCGTGAGATATCGTTATTAGCAGAGAAATGATTCCTCTGCTCTGTGGTTATTAGTGAGGGAACGAGTGAGTGGTATTTCGCTTGTATATATATAGAGAGATCTTGGATTTTCGTTTCGTTATCTCCATGTGACAATATATGTTTTGGTAAGATAGTAAATTTGCCATACAAAAAATATTTTCAGTAAATACGATAATTCTCGTCGAGTGTTCCTGATAATAGTATAATGTTATCTGCAGGGTGAGCTCACAGGGTTCGCAGCTAGAGCGGGGGCGGGAGCGGCGAGTGCGCGGGCAGAGGCAGGATGGCGTGGGCGCAGCCAGATTGTCCTTCGCAATACTGCCCCTGAGATAGCGTTCGCGCTGAAAAAACAATGTCGCCACATTCATTATTGTTGTTCTGTAAAGTCAACTTTACAATATCGATAAGAGGTTTTGCTAGTTTCGGCGATTCACTAAATCTATCTTATTTTAGGGCAAAGATATTTTACTTAAAAATGGGGCATATTCATTAAGTGTGTGTTTAGAAATCGACACGTGATATTTATACACGGGCTGCTACTAATATGCGATTAAACGTAATGGTACAAATATTACTTACTCATTTATTGCCTGCTATATCGTTATCTAATATATTTATGTTTTAGGGTTATTTTCAGTGGATTATTAATATCATATACTTATACCTACCATGGAATAAAACAAAAAAATCTTCGGGAAGTGCGTGAAACGGGGCAGAAGCTGGTTCAAAATAGAATAGGAATGTTCTCTGACCACACCATAATAAAGGATTGCTGTGCATGGCCGAGGTCAACATTAGAACAAGAATAATATGTCACAATTATCATAAATGTTCTCAGAAATCGTTCCAAATATAAACGTGGATAAATGTCGTATCTCGCGCGATCTCGACACATGACGGAGGCCGAGAAATTATTGGTACCGGAAGTGACGTCCCGCCCGTGCTCCAATTTAAAACATAAGCTCATTGCGAAGCGCCCGCGCCATCACAAAGTGGTGTACTAGTAGGTAGTGTCGGCTCTTTCCTAAAAGTTAAAACATAATTCTATCGCGTCATTTCTCTAAAACCTATAACATTAACTTCAAAATATAATAGCCAGGTATTTCACAACAGTCAAAAAAACAAATTACGGTTAATGAATGTCATGGAATAATGTATCGTTTCCTTAATTCGCCGGAAATAAAAAATTTAAACCTTAGACTCGGACTAATAGAGAACATAAAATTGAATTTCAAATTAGGATGGAATCAGTTCGTATAATCGCCAGGGCCGGATGAGCTGCGCTTTTAATTAGTGCAAAGGTTAAAATTGTTACCGAAAGAAACCTTTTATATCGTCCCCAGTCGGTGTAATTATGCGCTACCGTTAGTTATTTATAAATGCCGACATTATCCTCGCTTTGACAGTTCTGGATGAAGTGCTCCCGTGTCGTTGTACAGATTTATGGACTGTTTTCTGTTTTCAGTGTTTTTATCTAAAAAAGATTGTTTATCTAGCACTTCCGTCGCCTGCTACGGTCGATACGCTCGCTAACGCTTTATTGTTTACACTTAATGTAATTCAAAGCAGGGAATTCCTCGGTAAATTGTATTTTTAAATATAAACTGAACCGCTTGTAGCGATGGGCAGTTTTCTTTGAGAATATTGATCGCCGACTATTTCAATATCTTGATGCGTTTTTACAATCGAAATTACGCTGATGCCATATGTAATTTATTGCTTTTTTTGTTGCCACTTATACAAGTGTCTAGTGTTTTAAGTAGGTAGATTTTATTTCGCTTATAATTTAATACCTATAATGAACTTATGTACCAAAATATGGAACTGCATACTTTGCTAAATTATCAGTATTTTTTTTTACTTCAACATCGTTTTTAAACCAATCTTATGTTTAGTGCGAATGCTTAAAGTTTTGTAAACGTGGATCTACAAAAATCTAAAATCATTTCTAAAGTATGTAAATATAATTATGAACATTCTCATTATTTCACAATAACGTACCGCCGCGACGTCACTGCGGCTTCCTGAGTAGGTACCTACGATATTACTATGAAGTTGCGACGTAGGAGATTGTACGAGTATTCTTCGATCACAGACAATATCCCTTGCATGTTTATTTCCTTGTGCATTTATTGAAATATGGAAAGCTCATTTCCCGCGCTATTTCCCGGCGCAGTGATGGCGCGGATCGTAGCACAAAATCACAACGCATCGTTCAAACTCCTTGCGCTTGCTCTTCTGCTAATTGCATTTCGCATGTACTTCGGTACTCTTTGTACTTAGGTTTTAGGGTGCCTTAAATATGCAACGTAGAACAGCTACTCTTAAAATAGACTATCTGACTGGGTCCGTTCATAGTTGCAATATAATGTCTCCTAAACACAAAAATTCATTAATATTGTCAATTTTTATCTAAATCACCCAAGCCAATACCGAAAAAAAATATTTGACCGGAATGAACACTCATTAATCTTACTTCTTGCGCTTATCACGCACAAACCATTATATTTTACCTAGATATAGCATACTAACAAAAAATCGGCGTCATATCTTCCGACGGCGTCGAAATCGCTTCCTCCGGTAGACAATAGCCCTGTGTATCCGGTTGTACACGTGCTCAGGTGCCTATTATCCCCGTATATTCTCCCGTCCCCTTACCTTTTGTGACCCATCGGTCCCGATGTAACTTGACCCGGTTCTACCAGCACCGCCCTCCAGCTCGTGCCCTCCTACTAAATTGTAATATGACAAACCTATCGAAAACTATTAGAAACTGATATTACGACACATCTGTCTCAATACAACCTTTATCAACATCCTGCAATTTGAAGACAATTTGTAGTCCCTGCTATAGAAATTGGAAATTGTCACGTGGATTCGTGAATCAAATAGGACAAAATTAAAACTACAGTCGTTATTTTAAACGATACGAATGGAACAAATTCTAAATTTAAAATTCAAGTATGTTCTATCCAAGTCTCGTGCGCGGTCACTATCAAACAATGGGAATCAACGTCAAGGTCGTGCATGCGTCATGGTCATTATATTATAATGTAATTATGATCTACGTTGTTACTTTACTAGTATACCATGTGAATTCGCTAAACAATCCTATGTAATTGTATGTCTACAGATGAGTTATGAAGTCAAGGCACTCAAAAATGCATTAGCATGTATAAATTCAACTTGAATTTTCACTGAAAAAAAGTTTGAGATGGTGATTTGGAGATGTTTTTACTGTAAAAACCTTTCAACCGTCCAAGAGTTGAGTTACAGTTTCAGATAATTTTAGACCTGTTTCTGTAGCTTAAAAAATATACCTACACAAATTAAATTAATACTTTAGGTTGCTGAGCCATCGGATGGAAGTAAATAAAATACATTTGGTATAGTTGCGTGTACAAAAAAGGCAAAAACTTCAAATGAAAAAATACAATGCATTGTTCGCACTAAAATAAAAACCATGTACCCATAACTAACTCAACCGTATACGTATACATGTACATGTATCTCACTGAACTTGCTAAAAAGCGGTTTTTCCAAATGCTTGTTCTGTACTCATTAAAAACAATTTACCAACTTACTTCAAATTTTCTCTTAACAATGTTATTCAATTTTTTAACATTTGCCGACTTTGTTAAATTTATTTTCCTTAAATGATAAACAACAGGAAAATTACTACAGTTTCATAAGAATGAAGTTGTAACACACGTTGGTATGTATGTATTATTTAATCTATTAATAGATAACATTCGTTCCAATATATTTAAATCATTCCAGATTATTTATTCATAAGCGTTCGAAGGTGCTTGTGCTAATTTTCATGATTCTCAAGGGGGGGCTTAGCAAAAAAATCAACCGTCGCGCAACAGTTGGTCGTGTAGCAGGTGGCGCGACAGGTCGCGGAGTTGGCGCGCTGCTCGTATGCGTTCGTATAATTTCGGGTTCACTCGCCGATCGTCGCCGACACTCGGCTCGCGTTTTCCACGGCCGCCCTCTCGGTCCGCCCGAAAGCTCGCAGTCGGTGATTAGGCACGCAGCGATTCGGTGCTACGAGCGCTCCGTCACTTTCGAAAGCTCAGTGATCGTATTTCATAACGCAATAGCCTTCTTTTATATCATAACTGTACGGAATACATACTTTTAAATAAAATCTTAGTTTTTGTGTGCATTTTGAATTTATGTTTGAATGGTTTTTAAATTAAATTAAATTAGTATTTCTTTTAACTAAACAATAAAAGGCGCGCAACTTATAAAAAAATGTGTTGTTGTGTGATGAAATTGTGAAAAGTGTGAAAGACCACGGCGGCCGGTGATCGGTCCGCCATGCTGCTGGTGGAAGCGCCGCGCGAAGCCGCCGTGCCTCCGTGCGCGGCGCCCCTCGACTTACCCATGTCCACCCTCACCAAGCTCAATTTCACAGACTACAGTGTTAAAGTTAACAAACAATACGCTGAGATACCGGCTGACCAAAGAGACAATACAAGGCTTAACTATGAGCAGGCTCTAGTCGCGAGATTAAACTATGAACAATCAGTTACAAATTCCGGCAAATT
This sequence comes from Tetheella fluctuosa, assembly GCA_951216915.1. Taxonomy (NCBI): domain Eukaryota; kingdom Metazoa; phylum Arthropoda; class Insecta; order Lepidoptera; family Drepanidae; genus Tetheella; species Tetheella fluctuosa. Next base: position 4,884,184 of record OX578231.1, on the reverse strand, counting down.
ACCCTATGATGAACAAAATCGACTCGCTTTCGATCCAACTGTGGACCCAATGTGTGGCGACTCCGTTTACCTTTTACCCACAGGTTAGTTTCTAAGTACCATTATTTTTCTGGTAATTATAAATTTTCAAATTTCTTAAACCAAATTAAAAAGAGAAAAAATAATTGAATTGACAATAAATAAAATCATTTGATGATATTTTAAGACAATGAAATGAAAAATAAATACAAATGCATTTAAAAAATATTTTCGCCAATTTCATTATTCACAAGAAATTAAGGCAAGAAAGATATTTGTGAAAAATATTCAAAGTCCTTACAAATATGAATTATGTCCCATTATTAATGAATTTGTATTTTTATTCTGTTATCTTTTAGTAAGTTTTAAATAAACTATTCAGATGACAAAATTTTTTTTTAACAGTTTAGGTAGATATCACCTCTATATTCCATGATTAAATACTATATGTTAAGTATTTGCTAATCATAATTATGAGTCTGCGGTCATTATATTATTATTAATTGTGACAAATATGTTTGTTATGTGTTTATTTTAAACTCGATTAATACATTACTAAGATAAATCTGAATTGAATGGTTATTAAACATCAACAATAAATTAAGTTGTAGGACCTACCTACTTCAATGATTTTGGGATTTTCAACTGAAACATAGATTTTATAAAAAGACTTTTTTCTAATGGCCTGTTTTGTGATTTGACTACGAGTATCTATTATATTTGTTTCCCGGCGATAGTGAAATAGGGTATGTAGGTAATTTAATTAAAATAGAGTGGGTTAGAATATTGAATATTGCAAGGAAAGTGCAATTAATTTTAAAAAAATATAAAAGAAAATTAAAACCAGTTTTCAATCATTTTCAATTCATTGATAACATTAAACAAACAATCCTAAAATAAATTAATTCATACGACCGACTACTCGTATAGGAAGCAATAATTTATAAATGTGGAAAGATATATTTAAATTATAATCACATTTATGTTATAAGCGGCGCTTCATTGAGAACTCTCAAGCTCTGTGAGCGGAAGCACTTTCGCCGCCGCCATGTTGGATCCAGCGGCAGGGGCTGCGCGGGCGCACCTCACGCCACTTCCGCCGCGTGACGCGCATAAAAAGCTTTGCAGTATTGTCACATACATAACATTTGCATAAATAAATTACGTGAAACCAATGTAAACGCTGTATGCAACAACAAAGTATACCCACCAAATATTAAATATATACCAGAAGTTTACCTAAAATTCAAAGTTTAATTATGTATCATGATGTGTTTTTATCAATTTATCGAACTAATTACAAATAAGTATTGGAATTCGCGAACTGGCTAATCCAAAATTACATCATATTCACTAATCTTTTTGGTCTTCTTTCATACTATGAAACTTATTCTTTACAACTAGTTAGTTCCTGATGTAGATCTATTTATTTTACATTCGCTTCTCATAATATTCCCAGATTATAAAATTAAACCACATAAGTTAGGTCCCTTACAAGTAGGTACCTACTTCCAACATAAGTATACTTAGTTATTTAAAAAATCCTCGGTTAGGTTGCAAGCCCTGATCAAATTTATTATTATGTATTTACCTACCTAACCTACTATGATTATGAATGCAAAATATTGCGACAAAGTTTATTGGGACGTTTCTGTGATTTGTTAATGAACCGCGCTATTCTAGCTAAACGGATTTAAATTAATTTTGTCTACTTATAAAGGTCGCCAACATATTGGCAACTCCCTGGTATTGCTAACGTACATAGGCGACGTTTTTTACGAGTAAAACCGCGGGCCCGAAAGCTAGTTCGTAAATATATTAATAAGATTGAAATTATTGATATCATAATGTAGGTTTAACATTAGCATAATAAATACATATTATTATACTTTAAACTGGTCTATACATTTTCTTATTAATTATTGATTTATTGAAAACAATATATGGAACAGTTAATATAATTTATAGCCATGGCAATTAGTTTCATAGCTTAATGACTAAAAGTTTATTTTCATTTGATGAAGTAAACTCGTACTTTAGGTACCTATAGTCAACTTATCAAACCAAACACGTATTATTAGCATGAATATTCATGTGGTTTCTTCAGATTTAATCGTTGTCGAGCCGTGTCCATGCTGTCAGTACAAACGTGGTAGAGTATGATGGTAGTGGTCATACATGGTGACCATTGAGAGGCAAGCGTGTAACGGTGCACGGTCGCTCACCTTTCAGTAATCGCTTCCTTCCTTTTACAGGTCGCAAATCTCATTGACGTGATTGCACTTGTGATTCAAATTTATAATTTCAAACGCGTTGCTTATACTCGAATGATATAAGACATCTTCCATATCAAGCGTCTTATACAGATAGGTCGATGACATCGTAAATTTATGTTTTATTGGTAATACAATCAGCATACGAAATTTGGACAGTGCTATTCAGCCAGTTTATTAAAGGTGGCGCGGGGAAACGACAAACAAGTCTGCATTAGATAGGAGCACCTGTCTAACCTGGCCTGCAGCTGCTACCAGATGACCTGCGTGCAAGGGCATGTGCACGATACCAAAGATTATCAGTTAGGTATTCTAACGTATCCCATCGTGTTATATATTAATTATTATCTATTGATCCGGTCCAACGACTTCGTTAACTCATTTATGGCTCATTATTTTTAAAATATAAGATTGGAATTTATTATTTTGATACATAATCATGTAACCAATAAAAACTGATCTTAATTTCGTCCTATAATTTTCTTTTTTTTTAACTATTGGCCATTGCTCCAAGCGGAGTTATAGAGTCTTATTTAGAATACAGAATAGAAAATTTAAAATAATATTTTTTAAACAGGTAGTCATTGTGTATATAAATATAATATAAGTATATGATCCACAGACGTCAAATCTCGTCAGCGACACGACACGTAGCGTTCATTCATGAATTAATATGGCCACTTCCGCCAGCCGCGCCACGCCGCGCCGCCATGCGCCACGCCTGTGTCGTAATCTCGGATAAGTTTTAAATCGCTTTTCATGCTAACAGAACCCTGATTATTGCTTTCTACGAAATTGAACATTAGACAAAGGGTTTCTCTTGGAAAAGTGTTGCAAAAGGTTAATTAAATTTGATTATAAATGCTCTCGTATTAAAAAATCACAGCATAACCAAACTTTTACATTAAATTAGTGCTAAAGCATGGAAATGTTAGATACTAGTAGTAGGTAGAGTGGTAGAGAATGAATAGTTGATATTCACGTTTGCAGTTAAAATAAAAAAGAAATTTAGGCATTGTATATAGTTTTTTCATTTATAATAATGTCACTTCTTAAATTTGAAAGATTACGACGTCAGAAGCAACGGATCACGTACTACGTACCTACCGCCATTGTGCCCCCGCGCCGCCGCTTCCGTCGTCTGTAGCGCCGCTACATCCTGCCTGCAGTTTTATGTCTAACATACAAGATATTTGACAGACAGAAGAATTTATTTGCTTTTCACAAGTCGTGTTATTATATAATTATTTGGGTTTGAATCCAATGAAAAACCTTCAGAAAATGGTTGATATGTCTAAGCCACAAATCAGTATTATTAATAAAATAAGCGTTTGTATTTTGCAAAAATCCAAACTATTGTTTTCACAAAATAAAAAGCAACATTTATTAATTTGATATCTATTTCCTGAGTTTAAACGCTTTAAGCAAAATCGGCTTTTAAACGTTAGGATATTATAATAACACATTGACGCAGGTTTAATGGCTTCCCTTATGTCAGGAATGCTCTAAGTATGACGGCCAGTGTTTACAATATAGCGTGGTGCTGCAGGTCGCGGCCGCCCCTCATGCTCGTGTCCCGCGCATGGTTTTTGTAACGACTGACGGCGCGTGCGCAGGTGGCAGCGCACCTGCCGCGCATACCGACAACTAACGCCATAGACACGGCATAATGCACACGATTTGCCATTTATAATTAACAACCCATTATTTCTTTAAGATACCTACTTCATTAGAAGGTTAAAAGTAGCTGCAGAAATAGGCATAACATTATTTCATTAGCTGCATCCATACTAAAATATGGCATAGGCATAATACTTCTTTCAATGTGCTTAGATAGTACCTAGAATAGATATTCTATAATCCATAATCTTTCTTTCATCATGAAGATCCAACATACAACATCAATTTATCTGGTGTTCCTAATACCAACTCCGCTTAGTTTGGGATCAGATGGCCGTGTGTGAGGCATGTCCCAGGATGTTATTATTGATTTACGTTAAAACTGAATTAGAGACTTATAAAAAGAAAATATTTCAGGAACCTAGTGGTCAGTCTATTACTTCACAGCTCTATGTTTTATTAGGTCTAGACAATGTAATAGCTCAACGATTTGCCGAGCACTGTGAAGGTTTTATTGAACCACTATTGGATTCCCAGGAATCGTTTACGACTCCTTAAGCACACTCGGCTTGCAATAGTCGATCAATTCATACTTTATTTTTTACACTTACTATTGAAGGATTATAAAATGTCTCTGATTAATCGTTTAACGTCTCTCAAACTCGTTTTTTTTTTTGCAAAAATCAGTATAAGCATCTGCCTTGACGACTTGTCTAGGTATAAATTAATACTAACATTATGTATTCCACCGGATATTATTGTATACTGCGAATTATTTTTGTTAGTAGGACTTGGCTTTGATATTTTTTTAAACCGATGTGTATCATATCGGTGGCAAAGTATAAAGATATGAGTTATTATCGAGCTGCTACACCACATTTTATTGGTAATAAATATCGGTCGATCTGGTGTTGGTTAATTTTGCATCGGCTGCGTAGGAAAAACTGATCGGTACTTTTTATTTTTGCACGAAGTTGAGGTCATACTCGTATGTGCTGGTTTAGGTGCCTAAACGTTTGTAGGCATTTCAATAACACGATTGCAATTTTTCAAATATTTTCTTTATCCACCTAATTATTTACAAATCATTTAATTTAGTTTGTCTCTCATTAAATAATTTAAAAAAATGTATATTACACCGAATAATAGGAAGCGCCCGCGCAAATAAAATCAGTGTCGTTGTCACTGTTGACACTTTTAATCAATTTAACACTTCCCGCCGAAAGATGTTCCAATTTTGAATTTGATTTAAACTCTAATCGTTGACAACCATTTCCTGCTGTCGCAGACTAATTTCATATTTGCCACATTTTTTTCACTTCATCTTTTCGCTAACTCTTTCTCCAGCAGAGGAAATATTTCAATGTGCATTTGTCATTTATAATCCTTGGAATAAACACGCATGTCGTTTTTGCCTTGATCTACTAGCATTTCCTTTCTAACTGTTATTGTGTGGATCATCAATTGGAAAAGGAAACATAATCAAATTAAAAAAAAAAAAACAAGAGCCCAATGAAAATGGGATGTGGGACCAAAGAATGTGGGACTGGACGACAAGGGAAAGGCGCTGCTTCATTCCGAGTACACGGTGTATTTACTCTATCTAACTAACAACACAAATGTCTATACACTGTTACTAGCTTACAAATTAAACTTGAGAAAAGAAGAGTTAAGCAGCTTAAATCTGCATTTCTGATAGCATGGACATGTGAAAATCTTAAATAAATTGTTAGACTTTAAACGTTTTAATTGATGAATGAAGCTGATCAATTTATGTCAAACCAACGCGCACTGAGATGCGGCAAATGTGTCGTCGGGCTGTCACCGAAACCTCACCTGCGCTCGACATTGCTTCTAATTTTAAAAATTCATATTTCGACTTCCGTTCCCAAATGGGAATTGGCGCGATATATATGCGTCGATGTGATGCGATGCTCATTTCACTGGTACAGAAATATTTTTAAACCCCATGATCCAAAGATGAAACATACGGTAAGGGTTTGGGAGAATAGGCATATTGTCAATGTTTGTATTATGTTATATAAATAAATAAATTAATAATAATAAACAAGAAAACATAAATAGTAAATCACTGTTTTCATGCTTAAAAGTAGGTAAGTAATGCAATCTCTTGCAATGAATTAAGTTAATCTAAAAGTATTTTGTTATAATAATGTTATTCCGTTGTTCGACCCACATAATAATTGTAGTTCTCATGGTAAATTGTATTTGTAATAAACCTGATTATAATTTTTTTTTAAAGTTTCCTATCTAGATACCTAGTAGGTAGGTAGGATATGTTGAAAACAACACTTTTATTTAAGCTTAATAAAGCTGTAAGCTCTATCTACCCCATGGATTTAATCAATACAAGCACATTTAAAACACCGCCAGACAACTTAATAAAACTTTTAATTAGAACAAAGGCGGTTTGAAGTTACGAAAAATTATTAAAAGCACAACCTGGCTGTCACGACACGACACCATATGGCAAGCTTAGCGCGTGCTCGGCCCAAAAAAAATGTAACAAGTACATTTTCGCAGGCTCGGGTTTCAGTGGAGATAATAAATAAAAAACGTACGACAAGTCGTGTCGCAGCTGCCACATGGTCTAAGGATACTGTCGCATGTGCCCTACGTGAAGTAGATACATTCTTACAGAATCGTTTTCACCAAGTGATGACGGACTAATTAGAGACTGAAGTGAACTCGGGCTGTAATCAATATTGGTAACTATGTCGTGTCTTATAAATCTTCGAGTCGAGTCGATACTCAACAGTAACTTATTATCTGGAACCTCTGGACAACGCGAGTTCGAATCTCAATACTTGATCCATTGCACAGAAAAAAATAACTATAAAAAATGGTATTTCACACACACATCAGTCATTGTGATAGTGATAGATCGGGTATCTTACCTACCACGCCAACCAGCACGTCGAATTAATTTATTACAAGTAGGTAATTTACTTCAGTCACCTTTGTTCTATTCACACTTCTATGTATAATCTAAACCCAGGTAGACACCAATCAACACTTTATTCGCAGCATATAGGTACAGGTCTCCCGCTAACTGCTTCTTTAAATTATTCATCGGTAATCGAGTCATTATAATATTGATTGGTAAGTAAACATTAACAAGCTCCCAATTTATCACGCCGAGAACTAATGTAGCTCATTCGCCTTAGATCTCAAAGTTTGAATTTGGAATGAAAATCTCGATGTGCCAGTTATGCGCCAATGGTGCGTTCGAGTGGCGACCTTTCGACCTGGCGGCTGTGGTGCGCGAGGCGTGGCCGCGCCCGATTGGCTCGCCCCGCCCCCCTTGCCGCCCCACGCCCCTCACAGACGTTCTCTCGCTGAAGCTGATTCTGCTCTGATCGCGCGCTTTTGTTTTCAATAAAGAAAAATATTGTAGAGACATGCATGATCGAGGGGCGTGCGGCCAACACTTTGATGTCCGAGTGCTTCTGAAACAATATGATATCTGACATTTTATTTTGATTAATATCTGTTAAATAAATAGCTGTAAGTTCGTTTTCTTCCTTGATATTAACAAAGATAAACCTTGATCTTTCGAAGCTAAAAACATAAGTCAATTCACAAGGATTTCCTTATTAAAATTATTACGACCTATCTAAGTTATAGGCACAACATTTTACCCATTCTACCCAATTAATAATAACGTAGTATTAAAACATATTTAAATTATGAGTAAACACAATATCTAATGTATTATTCAAACTTGTAGTTTAAAAAAAAATCTGGAGTTCATTAAAAAAAACGTAATGAATGGCTGACTACATTATACTTTACATACCTACTTAATTTAACAAACAAACGAGATAAATCTATTTTAACGCATTATTAGCTATGTTGAGTGAACGTGACATACCTACAGTGATACATGCAATGCAGGGTCACAGGGTCAGTTCCCGGGAGAGCTTTTTATGTGTTTTCACGTTTCTCCCCGATTTATAATAGCTATACACACGTCTGAGAGGAATTGTAATTAACCACTGTTGGATCATTAAAATACTTGTATTTGTAGAGTTGACAGCTAACAGTGATTTGTCTTTGTGCTTTTGTTCTTTACTTTTGTCCTTTTTTCATTTAAATAAACACGTGAGTATGTCGTATATTTCCGTTTTAGGACATCTTAATAAACAACATTGTTTATTCCCATTTCTACAATTCTACCACAGATAATACTTAGTTTAATAGATAATAAATACTACTTAAAGTGCTATGAATCTTCTACGATCAAGTAGATTGGTTTCGACTTACTCAGTTGTTAAGTTATTATAGCTTAGCTCTCAATAAGTAAGTAAGTACCTATCTATTTAACATCACTTTCTCACAACACTACATATTACTTATAAATTGATTTGCTTAAAAGGACTAAGTAAGACGATTAACAAAAATGAAAATGCCATATTATCGTATGTAATAAAAATTCTATATTGTACTTTTGTTACTTGGAATACGCATTTGAAATATGGAATCTATACTATCACAAATATATTGACCGTATAGAGCGCATACAAAAAAGATTTATAAAAAATTTATGCTTTCAACAATGAGTTATAAGTTCTAGGCGTGAAGACTTATAATTGGCTGTCAGATAAACATCCTGTTATTTATCAACATTGTATTTAGCTGTAAGTCTTCCAAAGTCTTTAGATAAATAAATAATAATACTTTATTTTCTCATCATCACAAAAAACATGTAGGTACAGTGTAATTGTACAAATAGTGTTTGCAAGTACAAAAAATAAGTAGAAAAGGTATAACAATATACTTAATACAAGCACGCGAATATATCACAGTCACACACAGTGGAAGCAATGCGTGTCGATCTACGGTCAATGGTCACCCGGCACGAATTGCACGCGTTATCTGCGCCCGCGCAACAAAGGCATAAGCCAAGCTTTAGGAATTCCCATCAACATAATGTTTTTATTAGCATTATTTCTACATTTATTTATTTTGCATAAGTACTTAAGTACATAGCAAAGCAATTTTGTGATTAAATAGTTATTCCAGAATCAATTAACTTATGGAAATAACTTTATTCCCTTGCAATCTTCCTGATATTGCCAATGTACATTGGCGGTGGTGACCACTAACCATCAGACGGATTGTCTGTCTGCTTGTCAACCTGCTGACAAAAATGTGATTTCAGAAGCCAAACCGTTGTAAATTATTTTTTAATATAATAAAACCGCCTCTCAGGCCACAATGTGTCCACTATCAAATTATATTTATATTATAATTATATATACAACTATGCTAACTTTACTTACCTTAACCTAATTACAATACAAAGTGTAAAATACAATGGTCATCTATTTAGTTGAAACTTTACAAATAAAATATGTCAGCAGTTCAAGAAAATATCGTTGAAATCTTTCATTAGTGCTACGAAATCTTTGTAGGTGCTACGAAACCAAACTAGGGTCTCAGTAAGACATTTCCACATTCAAAAACATTTTTATATTTTAATTATCTTTTGAAAAGTTAAAATGTAGATAAACTCAGTATAAATATACTGGTTGCGCATACGCGTGTAGTCATCAGAGCAAGCGGTCAAACGTCAGACAATGAGCGTGCGATTACTGACCCCGCTGCTCTTGCTGTACCATACCTACATATGGTACTTACGTTACCTACAACTATAAGTTGGTACGTATATATGCTATATGGTTGATACATTTTTCAATGTCACAAATCACTGTGGTACCGAATACAATTAAGCAGAAGCTCTGTAAGATTGTTACAGAGCCGCTGCTACTACAACTGCATTACAAAAAACAATGTAGGTAGATAAATGTCTTACCTATTTAATCATAGGATATTTATATTATACGTATATTTTTGGATATTAAATTATTCAAGGTATGACAAATTCATGTCTAACTTCCGAGAATAATCTAGCCTGTAGTCTTAGACAACGGACGTTTTTGATATTCTTTAAAGCGAAATTCGTTCTATCAGCATTCAAAGTCAACTAAATATTGTCTTTGTTATTTGCAATTGTGACGAAATATTGTCTACAAACACTCGTGTGTGATATCGTGACTGTTGTGTGGTCTGGTCCGTGCGGAGGGAGGTGTGTGGGTCCGGCAACGCACGCGCAGAACAAAGGGCGCGCTGTGAACCGCGTCGGTCGCGCTTCGGTACCCTGCGCCCGCGCCGCCGCCGCCGCCGCGCCGTTGCGCACACGCTTCGCCATACACCGTGTCCTGATTTTTTCGCCTCTTTTAAAAGTATTCTAATCTCTGAATTCAACCAAAAAAACAATCTTATAGAAAAAATGCCTCTCTGGAAACAATAACACGACCAACTCTGAATTAGTTAGGTATCAACATTACTCATCATGTCTCAATTTTGTATAGCATGTGATTATGTGGTTAATGTGGTATTTATGTAAACAATAGAGGATAGGATACTTAATGTAAATCATTTTGATCTCAATAATTATTTGCCGAATATTCCTAAAGTGCCTTCATGATTATCATGAACTAGCTTTCCGATCCGCGATTCCCTATTTTAGCCCCTTAGAACTGAACTGATGTTTGCATTATCTATATACATACCAAAGGAGCTTGTGTGGTAAATTTCGTTACAAGCCCCAGTGGTTTAGACTGTGCATTGATAGATCACTTTTGCTTTTTTGGAAAAAATATAACCAATAGTCAAATTACAAAAAATGTAACCTTGCTGAGTTTCTTGCCGGTTTTTCTCAGTTAAAGGCTAATTTCCGAACCGGTGGTAACTTCAGTAAATTCGACCTTCATAAGTTAAAAGTCAAAGCTTTGACTTTGAGCACGAACGATTAATTTTATATGTATATAAATCTTGTTAACAATAACATTTCTAATATACTATAGCGTCAAAAACAATGTGTTTATTGATATTCATGATAATAATAAGATCTGAGCAACCCAATTTACTAAAATTGTTGTTAAAATAAAACCATTCGTCTTTCGTCTGCCAGTGAAACGGACGATATCGTATGAGACTATATTTATGTAATATACAAATGTATCGTTGTTTTCAGGTGGCTATACGACAGGCGGGCCTCGTGAAACTAACGCGTACGGCTACACAGAAGCGAACAGCGGCGCGGCAGCTCCGAACGCGCCCGCGCCAACAGCCTCCTCCCCCCTCGACGAATACTACCAGCCGGAGTACCCTCCCGCACCCCCCGCAGCCTCCGCACAGCCCTACCTCGACGACTACTACCACCACGCGCACGCACACACGCAACCGTTGCTCACGCACGAACCCAAGTACCAGCCACATGCCTATACCAAACCATATCCTAGAGGTGAGTTTTATCTGCTGTTGTGACTTTCCTAAAATTAAAACAATAATAGGATAAGATGACTGTATAACATAGCATTCCTATAGATCGTCACAACAAACGGCCTCTCCCGGTCCTCTCAGGTGCTTTCGGACTATATTTCCACCTCACTTAATGAGTGCTAGAATTAGAGCTAGAGAAGAGAGTTTATCTCCAAAACTCTTACATACTTCTTCTAGTGATGTGGCCTATTTCGACGTTAGTTTCCCGACTCATTTTTTTGTTACCCGACTGACTATGCATATCTGTTCACTGCAAAAATAATGAATGACCATAGTGCATTTTTTTTCATAAACTTTTTTATAATGTTTTCATTAAACGTGGATACCACTTTGCGACATCGTCATGCCACAGTGATAAAAATATAATCTCTTCATTAAATGAGATCACAAGGCAACAATTAAGGGACTTGCGTTGCGTTAAATTAATGAAGGTATACAATTTCAAGAAACAAACTCATTAACACAGTTGAATCTTTCATCTGGTTATTAATTCACAGATATCATATTTCTGAAACATTTCACATGTGATAAAGTGGTCACTAATTGGCATCGCTTAGTTGTTGCTATTTTCGTTATTCATTGAACTTATTTCAGTATTGTTATTAAAATACCACATGTGCTCGCAAGTTGAATTCCATATCACAAACAAGGAAAACCGTGATCCGTGAAGATTACTTAGTTTACTTGTAGCGTAAAGATAACTTGAATAAGCATCGAACAGTAATGTTGTTGTTGTGTCACATATTCACTGTTTTATCAATTTTAATACCTAACTTAGTACCTACATGCTGATTCAATTATCTACTTATATACGTGTGGTAAATAATAGCACACGTGAACAGATACAGCAAGGCTTATTTTCCTTTGTAGGTGCTGGTGGAAGGTACGGAGGCGAAGGTTACGGCGAGAGCTATGCGCCTGAGTACGGCGGCGGCCCATGCGCCGAGTGGAACGAGTGGCCCAACGAGCAACACGCTCTCATACCCCAAGACAAGCTAGCATACCCTGCTTCCGGACCTTGTTTTACTGGTACGTTCGCTATAATAACTTATTAATGTATAACATTTATCTCAATTCTTGTAGACACTGCTATGACATAAACTCAAGAAAAATTAGAACATAAATATAAAACAAAATTATAACATTTATTATAAAGTGTTACAATAAAAAGATCCGTATGTAGAACGTGTTGTATATCGTAAAGCAACTGTGTACTATGTGTGCAGGATCAGGCCCCATCCAGCTGTGGCAGTTCCTCCTGGAGTTGCTCACCGACAAGAGCTGCCAGGGCTTTATCTCATGGACGGGAGACGGCTGGGAGTTCAAACTCACCGACCCTGACGAGGTAAGGCTTGTTTGCTATACTGCCTGTGTCTATAAATGTTACATAACTGCCCATCTAAAGGTTCCGGCTAAAGGAGATCTTTAAAACATTTTTTTAAAGTCGGTAAAGTAGTTCTTCTTGAACAAAACAAAATAAATAATCTTACTGAAAAAACAGTAAGTCTTTAAAACACAGTGACCTGTTAAGCAACGGCTCATTACTTTATCCTCTATATTTAAATAACAACTGTTTCATGTTCATACTAATTATAACTAATTGTTAAACTTTAGGTATAATATAACATAATAACACACATGGGAACCCATCGGCAGCGGGGCCAGCCTTGAGGAAATTTTCTATATAATTATAGATTGTATTTTGTGTTACATTCATAAATAAATAAATAATTTACATATTCCCGTTACATTAATGTACATCGATACATTAATAGATAATACATTAATTCAGATGACAGTTTATTTATAGTTTAATTTTGTGGTAGGTTAGGTTCAACACAGAATATTTACATGATTATTAACTTTGATAAAGTTTTTTTTTTATTGATTAATATTATATATTTTATATTAATAGTTCATTGATTGATTGATTGTGAAATGTTTTTAAAATAGTTATATTTACAACAATATATATATGAACATCCATAAAAAAAAAAATACAACCGAACTGAGAACTTCCTCCTTTTTTTTAAAGTCGGTTAAAAATACAAACCTACTCGACCAAAATGTATGAAGGAACCATTTTATTTTATGCGATACCAAAGTTGGTCCCATAATAAAAGTTGTTCATATTGACGAAAACTTCAACCCCTGCAACTATGACCAGTGACCTAAAGTAGACCTAATAACTTCCCCAAAATTTGTATAAATTGTTTTGGAAACCCCGCGCTACATGTTTACCTTTGATGTATTTAATGTATAAAGAGATTTAAATTCAAAATAAATTATAGATAATAAATAAATTATAATTATAAGACACGACTGCTCAGTTAATGTTCCATCCATAAGGTGAGACTACGCAGCAATATAAATCATGCGTTGCTCAATCATTCTCACCCAAAGTGTAGTAGCTAATCATAACCCCACATTGTTTCAGGTTGCCAGACGCTGGGGAATTCGCAAGAATAAACCGAAGATGAACTACGAGAAGCTCTCGCGCGGCCTTCGCTACTACTACGACAAGAACATTATTCACAAGACCGCTGGCAAACGCTATGTGTACCGCTTCGTGTGCGATCTGCAGAGTTTGCTGGGGTAAGGATACCATGGTTTACTTATATTCTAAATAATAATATGTTGTTGAACAAGTACCTACCTACTTACCTACCACTGTTATCACATCAATATTTTATTTAAAAAATATTTTCCTTTTCAGAATATCGCCTGAACAACTGCACGCAATGTACGAGCCTAAAATGGAAAAGAAAGACGATGACTGAACCCGACTCACACATAACTCGATCGCAACTCACCTAACACCACGATGCGATCATCACTCACCTTTCGCGGAACATATTTTCGACAAAAACTTGTTTGAAATTAATTATTTTTTATGAAAGTAAAATGTAAATTCATTGGCGTCATGTTTCGAAGTTGAACAGACGGTGTTATCTTAAAAAACTGTACACCCCCTTATTTAAAATTAATTTGAGACAATGGTTTTTACACCAATAGTCAAAGTATCAAATACTAATAAACAAAACACCAGCGCCTAACTATAATTATTTCCGTCCATGTCGGCTTCATAATATGATATTCGAAGGCGACGTGAGACGTCTCCGTTATATCCAAGTAACTGAGGATAAAGTAGATTAATCTTAATTAGAATGCTGAGTTTTTATACATAAACCTTTAACATTTATATTTTTCTTTGAATATGTCGGATTTGATCTCATGCACAGCCACCAGTGGAATTATAATACTTACAAGCTAACAAGTAACAACCACGCGAATGGTTCTATATTATTCATCCTACATTTACATTCATAATTATTATGCAAGTACCAGAGTAACCAATGGTGCCTTATACTGTCACAAAATGTTGTTATTTTGATTTTGGATTCTAATATTTAACATTCGTTTGAATTCAATTCATGTGGTGTCATGTAAGCGGCACTTTATTTTAATTGAATCAGATTAAATGTGATATCGATTCTACCGAAAATTCAGAAAAAATATCAACAAAAATATTAAACGATGAAAATGAAAACTTTAGTGCTAAACTAGTAAAATTCTGCTATAATTTTTATGATAACTGTAAATATAAGTTAATTTTGTTACTTTATAAATTTAATTAGGTATAATATTATAATAGATATTAAGTGTTGTATGTTTGATTCGCAATTTGTTGAAGTACGCGATTAAATTAATGCATAGTCAGAATGAGGACGGACATAAAACGATTTTTATTTAATACAGAAAAAGTCCAAAGATTTTTAAATCAAATTACCCACCAATTGGTAAGGATACTGTGAAATTACCAAAGGGACTTCTCAAGTATCTAGTTTCGAAATATCTTATTTCTATGTTTTATCCGAGAACGTTTTAACTCCGTTCTTGGTTTTATCTTATGAGCATAGTCAAATTGCTTCACCGACCAATTTTTCCAAATCATAATTTTATTTCGCTCAACATCTTAGACGTAACAGAAACTTTATATCTATAAACGAAACGTTATGCAACACCGGGTGACGTCAATTTGTCGCTGATCTCGTGGTAAGGGATTGTAATGTCTTACTAGTTATGAAATTAAATTAGTTGTATTATTTTCAATTTTTATAGATCCTAGCATACACCGAAGATATTTCGATAAGTTTTATTTTGTAAAGTATTTCACCTCCATCAATATCATACTTACTTACCTACCTTTATGTCGTCTTGTGCAATGCAGATGGTACATTGTGACTAGTTACTTTTATTTACGGTGCTGTTAGCTCGACATCATAAAAGAAAACAGGCAAAATGTCTTCCCCGTTTTAACAATTTATAGGTCTGACTCATTTTAATGCAAACTTCGTATTTACCGCAGTATATTATTGTACCATGGTATTTACAAGAGACAATAATAATAATATACTAATATCTACCTAATACTTTTTTT
This sequence comes from Tetheella fluctuosa, assembly GCA_951216915.1. Lineage (NCBI taxonomy): Eukaryota > Metazoa > Arthropoda > Insecta > Lepidoptera > Drepanidae > Tetheella > Tetheella fluctuosa. Next base: position 4,868,461 of record OX578231.1, on the reverse strand, counting down.
ATTGAATTCGTATTCCAATATCTTGTACTATTACTTAATAATCCTCTATTGTTTCGATATATTTGATAATATAAATTCACAGGTTTTATCAGTAAGCGATGCCATATGCGATATGAAGTGAGACCTATTTGTAGTTACGGCCAAATTTTTGTACGTATACGTGTCGTTGTATGTATTGATGGAAGATATAAATTTAAATATATATATATTTACGAAATTATATGTGGTTTCTTTTTATTATTTCCACCTGTACCTAAACTATTAAAGTTAAAATGAACAGATTTATAAATAAAATAAAACAAAAATTTCATTCCATACCAAAGTTCAATATTACCTTACAACCAAAATAATAATAGGAGGTATACTCGTATGACATGATCTATTATTTTTTGAATTTATCGATATATTTCATTATATATGCAATCACAATTTATTGCTGTGCTCACAATTTATTGCTGTGCTCACAATTTTATTGCTATCTTGGCGTGCAACACCAAAATGGCGAGAAATAAACTACCTCATTTGACCATTCGTTGCTTTGAATCGACCCAGTTTGTAGAGAGATAACTGTGATTGACTGACTTTTTTAAATTTTACTTCTCGGACATGGAGGATTCCTTACGGAGGATCTTTCTTCTGAAGCCAGAGGTGAATGGGTCTCCCTAACCAGTAACGTAGGTAGACCATGGGGCGGTACTTAGGTGGTAGTTCCTTAGGTATATGTCCTACCCCTATTGAATACCAACCGCATTACTACATGTATAGGTAGGAAGGTACTGATTATGACATAATGACTACTCTGTGATAATAATGATTATGTAATAGGTAGGGGGGGGGGGGGGGGGGGCATAACGGGGACGTTAAGAGAAATAAACAATAAAAAAATAAACATAATATATTTTTAATGAAAACTAATGACAACTCTTTGGTTACTTATTAATTTATCATTTGGCACCGAATTTGGTGAAGTAAGAAATCAAATAATATTTTAAATTTTAATTTCACAAAACCCTCTTGAAAACTCCATCGTGCCCCGGGGTAGGGGCAGTATGGGGTACCCAGTGCGGGACAGTACGGGGTACATTATTTTATTCGTCACAGAATAAGCACATGTGGATTTCTTCTAAATCTACGTCATCAACTCCTGCATAGGCTGTATGGGTCTTAGCATTTTTTTCTGCGAGCTGATAGGCTAGTTTTTGTAGGACGACAGTCAGTTGTCAATCCAAATAATGGTTTCTCGATATCTTTCACATACCTAACAAGCTCCTCTTCTTCTTGTTTGGAAAATACGGGTTTAAAGTTACCTGGAGCGGAAATAAGAGATATTATTATATTATTTTTGAGACGTGACGCTCCAATGTGACGGTCCAATTTTTATATACCTAAAACAAAATAAATAATATATAATATAATATATTTTATTGTAATATTATCAAATAAACAGACCATTCAGGGGTATAGTGGGGAAAGGGCACAACGGGGTACCCCATTTCGCCCCATAGCCATGTCCCCGTTATGCCCCATGTCTAACAAAATTTTAAATAACGACCAAAAAAATTAATTCAAGGTCAGAGTGATTTTGCTCAAAACATATCAATAGTTGATGTTAGTAGTAGTAATACACATTAAAAAAATATACTTGTGACACTCGGGGACTGCCGCGGTAAAGCTATTGCATAGCATTATTTATCAACTTATGCAATTATAATTAATTATTATTTTTTATTAATGCAGTATTTTTTTTTCTTTGATATTAATAGATACCTATACACCTATATACCTTCTCACAAACAGCATACACACACTTTGTGTGTGTGGGAGGTGTTAGGTTTTTTTGGTACGGAATTTATTCGTTACAGAATTTTTTCGATACGAAATTTCTAGATTCGGTCGCCGCGCTCAAACCCCGAAACCCGCGATAAAAGCTATACAATAGCTTAAAAACTATAGTAGTAATCCAAACACTTACCTTTTAAGCCGCGTTTTGGAAACCACTCAAAATTAGATGAAATGTCGCCGGAAAAAGAATTGGTTGTCAAAAATAAACGCGTGCACTCTGATCGCCAGTCATTGCCACGCTGAAGATCGATGCGAAATGCCCTCTTATTAGCGAAAACAAAACACGCTAGTGTACGTAGTTACTTGTATGTGTGGGTGGGCCCGTCGTGTTTCGCGTCTCCGTTATGCCCGTTATAAGGTATTTGATTGTTTATGGCTCCTAGTGCCAACGAAGTAGGGCTGCCATACGTCCGGAATTTTCCGGACATGTCCGGAAATATAGGCATTTGTCCGGAATGCGGGGGAAATCCTAAACCGTCCAAAATTTCTACAATTAAGTAAAGAGTGAAATAAAAAAAGTGTGTGTACTTATACTTCTTTATTATTATTTTTTTTGATACTATCTTCATGTTTTACTGTGTATGGGACAACCTGACAATGTTGACTAGCTAACTTCATAGTGTCGGTTTTTCGTGACGGCGTGCGCGCGCATCGTAAAAATTTTCTCTAACGCGCCAAAAGAAGTATAACTTCAAAAATTAAAAAACAAAATTATTTTGATTACAAATCAAATTAACAAAATATGATAATTAATGCTCTCAGAAATATTGTTCAACAGTTCCGAATGTAAAGTTTTGTAGAACATATCTCAAGTCAGGTGCGCTTGAAAATTCGAAAATTTGCATCGTTTATTCGCATGCACGATGAATAATATTATCATGTCATTAATATTATATTTACAAGAAAGTCCGGAATTTTCATTAAATGTCAGGAATTTTCTCCGGAATTTAGATTTTTTGATTTGGTAACCCTACAACGAAGCGATGTTCAACCAACGCACGCCGCACGCAGCTCATTTGAACAGAACGATAATATCCGAACAGCGCAGGCGCAGTCAGTGTCAGTGTCACTGTCAATATATTCTCTTTGTCTGTCTGTCAATACCAACCGTCAGTTTGTTACCACATTGCATAGGTTAGATTTCAGATTTATTTTATAAATAAATAGCAAAGATGAGACTATCACAAGTTTTGAACAGGCAGCATATTGATTTTATGTTCAAGAAACATTGGATAGTGCAAGGTAGACGTAGACCCATCGATACCACTGTTGAAGAGCATTTGAGGGCGAGAGGTATCCCAGTTGAAGATGCTCTTGAGTTTGTAAAAGAAAAGCCACAAGAACGAGAAAGGTATACAATCTACGCTTATTATGGAATAATGTCCCATAACCAGTTGTTATTCATAGAATAATTTATTCCAAATTTTTAGGCTGAATATTGTAGGACTATATGAACCACAATTACCGCTTGACGAAAACCATCCAAACTACAAAGAAAGACCTTGCTTCACACTCAAAAATACCAATGTTCTACTAGAAGGTGTTAGCCAAGCTCAGGTATTGACCAAAACTATCATAGCGGAAAACAAACTGCCATCAAAGATTGAGGAACTTGCACAGTTACCTGCTCCAGCTTCTGTTCACGAAAATGTGAAGAAAGCAATATTATCTGCTAATGTATTTGACTGTGAACAGAAGAAGTTACCTAAGAAGAAGGACCCAAAAAGACCAGCTTATAACTTTCCAAGGATTTTGGGGATTACTGACAGGAGATGCAAGTAAGAGTACTTTAGGTTACTGCCATACTGTTACTATAACAATAATAATGTAATGTTACTGTTAGAGACACATCTCGAGATTATCATTAAATCATCAAATATACTTAACAATGGGTATGTTCCGCTATACACTGCGAGCACTGTTCAGTACTCTTACTGGGGAGAAATTCGTTCCGTTATAGATGACAGTATACTGCTGCAGTATCCTAGGGGGAGATATATGACGTCATAAATCATCGCCATTTTTGTACTGTGAGCACTGGCGTTTACGAGGTAAGGTGCTCTCAGGTTGATCATGTGATGAACGGCTTCAGAATGACAGTTTATATATATGTGGATGACACACAGTATACTGGACTGCGTTCCGTTTTAAACAGTACCCAGTATAGCTAACTATAAAGGAACGGCTTCTCAGTATACTAAATGACGTCACACCTTACAGTGTTCCCAGTGTATATCGGAACATACCCAATATTTCTAAATACAGCCATAAAAGTAACTTGCAAATTATATTTCCAGCCAAATCTTAACTAATAGATTGCTTCAAATCATTGAAAGGAGCAGTGACACAGATGTTACTCAAACTAAATATGTGGTAAATGATGTTGAGAGTCAAACTGTATTTAATAAAGATGATGATCTTATTCAATTCCAAGATGTATCAGATATCTTAGTGACAAGCAACAAGCCAATGAAATATGACACAGACAAAGACATCCCATTTGTTGAAATACCTGATTTATTCCCTGTGAAGCACACAGTCACATTACCTAGTGATCATTTTTATGAACAAAGTAGCAAGTACCGTAAGTGTTCCTCTGAAACATATGATTTATTTTGATTGATAGGGAAACAAAGAACTTAACATATCATGATTATTAAAGAATTTAATTATACTTCTTGTCATGTAAACCTTAATATAACTAAGATAATGTAATGATAAATGATTGAATGATGATGAATGAATGAACTAAAGAAATACACCTGGCCATATTAATTACATACTTAAATGAAATTTATTATGTACATATTTCAGCAATAAGACAAACTGTGACCAAGAGGCACCCGCATACTACATGGTTACATTTCAATAGAACAGAAGTCAGTAATATCTATGAGACTCCTGTCACACCAAACCAGATCCTTGGACGATCACTCACACACGCCTTTACTGTTGCCTCAGCATATGCCAAACAGCTACATGGGGTATGTTTGTTCAATAAATAAAATGACAAATATCTTAATATTTTTTCGATTTCGGAAAGATATTTCTGAAGTTGAATCAGAAATGGTGCATGAATTTGAAATTATTGTTTACTTAAATATAGTTTTTAATGCTCCAGGAGGATGTCAAAGATCTAATGCAGCCAATATACATTAACTGTATACAAACTGATGGACAGAAATATCATTTTGGTGTGTTAGAACTCAACACATTAAATGTTGATGGATATGATGGCATTAAAAATGTATGGTACTCCAAGAATGACATGAAACTATATGATTCAAGCAGATACTTCAGTGGTATGCCTGTACTAGAGAACTATAACCCTAAAGTATATGGGTATATAAATGCTTTATATAACTGTTAATACATATGAAATTCTATAAATAGTTTAGTGTAATACCTAATTGTAATATAATTTAAAACAGCTGGATGTTATTTCATTTTGAATTGACTATGGTAAAACAAAACAATATGTAATGTATTCATGTGTATAATCCCATTATATTTACAAGAACATGAATACATTTATTTCTGACAGATTAGAATACACAATGCTTACACATATGGAAACACTTTGTACATTAAATAATAGTAAGTTAGGAAAGTGGAACGAAAAAGTTAATAATATCAACAAGCTCATTTATCCATTGTAAATTTCTGCAATCGACGTCTCCTTAGCTCTTCGGCATCAGCGTCAGTCTTATCTCTGAAATAAACAGAAACATACATACATTAAAACCATAATCTTTAATTATTATAGGTATTATTTAACTGAAATTACCCTTTTGGTAATGTAACAAACCACAGTCTGGAAGTGGTAAGTAGGCTCAACATATGATTACACCCCATATGATTTCCATTTCGCAGCAATGTTGTAGTATATTACTTAACCAACGACAAAAGTAATTCTGCATTGATACAATATTTTATTTTGTTATTGACCAATACAGGTGTATCTCTAGCGATGCTGCATCGCACCTATATTGATGCTGCATTGTGGGCGCAGGTCCTAAATGTTACCTATTAGAGTTTAAAGCAGTAGCAGTGTCAGATAGCGTCGCATCGAGTACTTCGTCCTTGACAGTGGCCGTGCTAGTGGAGGGCGTTGGGGAAGGTTGCTTGTAGGTCGAAGTAGTTGGCACAACGTCAGGTTCAGTCTTCACATTTGTTGGTGTAGGTTCAGGAGGCGTTTGGCTGGAATAATAATTATAATCTTATGAAATAAATTAATATCTAACAACTAACTACTAACTTGCAACAGCTAGTTACTGTTCCCCGCGGGTTCACCCGCGTTCTCGGTATAAATATTACCTTAGATCCAATAAAAGTAGCCTAAGTCCCTCCTTCCCTACATGGTATCTGCACTTATATAAATAACAGTAAACTTACATCACTTCAGTTTGGGTTCCAGCATTGGTACAGTTCTGAGGCAAATTGGCAACTACAGTTGAGTACTGTTGCATCAAAAGAACAGATGCGTCCAACATGGTTTGAATATCGCGAAGTAACTGCAATAAAACAGATTAAATTAATTCATACAATAAACGCAACATTTAAATTTAATTCTTTGTCACCTAAAAATAACAAAATTCATAATAGTAGGTACTTACTGACATTGTTACATGTATGTATGTCAGTTAAATCTAATATTCGCCTGTATAGTATTTAATAGCAGTTTCCTGCAGTTTCACTCGCGTTCTCGGATTCTGACAATTTTCATCAAAATTTGTTATGGTCTAAAGACTAACCCCAAACAAGATATACAGATGGCTAGCTCAATTCACCAAGCTCCAATTTAAATTATGAAGATATTTACTTTTTTATATTGAAATAGCAGGTATAGATTATTATAACGATACATTGATTTCCTTTCTTATTTGAACATAGATCAACGCGGCCCCCCGCGCTAGCTTATATCGATTAGGTGTTTACACCAATCAGTACGATGTTTTTTTCATTCAAACATTATCTCGTCCCTTTACGCCCTTAGGGATTGAATTTTGAAAAATCCTTTCTTAGCAGATGTCTAAAACCTACCTACATGGAACGTGTCTGCCAAATTTCAAATCTACAGGTTTTAAAGTTCCTGAGATATCGTGATTGGTGAGCGAGTAGTATTTCGCTTTTAATATGTATGTAGGTAATCTCACATGTAAATAATGAAAAAATAAAAAGTAATACCTGTAAACGGGCTTCAATATGTCTTCGCTCGGTTCCCTCCATGCGTTGCAATTCGGCAGCGGTCAAGTTGGCGAGCGAAGCGGGCCGAGGTGGTGGAGGTGGGGGTACGCCCCAAGCCATCATAGCTAATTAAAAAAAAATCAAAACTCATTTAAAGCCACTTTTTGATAAATAGCAGTTAGTTAGTGAGTCAGTGCATCAGTCAGACGAGTACTCACGAGGAGGAGGAGGCATATTCGGGAAGGGCGGCGGCACAGCTGGCCCGGCAGGTTGCGGCGCGGGCGGCGCGGCGGGCGCCTGCGCGTGCGCGTGCGCGTGCAGCGCCGCCGTCTCGGGCACCGGCGCGCGCAGGACGTTCAAGCGGCACGTCGGACACGTTTGCTGCCTTTGGAACCACAGCCTTAGGCATGCGGCATGGAATATGTGGTTGCAAGGGAGCTTCTTTGCGCCTGCAATAAATTATTCACGATACGTTTACAAGTGAAACCTAATACCTAGATACCTATAGGTATTCTATACATATAAAAAAAGTGAGTGTGTACTTATGTACGCACGTAAGGAGTTATACTTCTTTATTAAATTTTCTTTTGATACTATCTTCATGTTTTACTGTGTATGGGACAACCTGACAATGTTGACTAGCTAACTTCATGGTGTAGTTTTTTTGTGACGGTGTGTGTGCGCGCGCATCGTAAAAACTTACTCTCATCATTTTTCCCTAACGCGCCAAAAGAAGTATAACTTCAATAAATCTGTAGAACCGGTGTGGATCTGTACATTATTTTGACAAAAGGGTAATAAAAGAAAGATTTATACTTTACTAGCTGTCCCAACAGACGTTGTCCTGTCCAAACTCGATTACGACGCCATCTACCGGGTCCAATTGTATTTTAAAACCATCCAGGGACCCACTCATATATACACACAAAATTTAATTCAAATCGGTCCAGTCGTTTAGGAGGAGTTCAGTCACATACACACGCACACAAGAAATATATATATTAAGATAAAGTCAGCGCGAGCGAAAAGCTAGTAATAAATAAATGTATTCATTCTGAACTATTTTACATACACCGCTAATTATAAGTACAATACTTTATTAAGACCGCTCTCTGGACAGAATATTTTTAAACACCGAGTGGTGTGACAATAAGTAACGCGTAGGTATAACATGTAGATATATACCTACACACTGATGTTCATTTTGTTTACATACATAAAGTAGTTAATTTACAAACAAACAGCAACACGACCTCGATCGCAAGAATTTAGTAACACAATTAAAGTAACTCAAGTTCGTTATTGTCGAAGTTTCACTGACCTTGTATTTTATCAACACGAATTGATATAGAAACATACAAACAAAGGTAAATTGATTAAGATAATCTACTAAGTAAGGTACTCGCATTGCTCCCTCTTGTAATTCAGCCTTAAAAACGAGTTAATTAAATATATCTGAAACCTGCTTACAATCGAATTAAAAAAACAAGTAAGTACAAATCAGATTCGTGTTAAACTTGTACGTACGTACAAAGATTAGTATTGATATTGGGGGTCGTATCGTATGTTACTTATGCCTTCTACTGCTGAATTTACTTTACTAGCTGTCGTCCGTGGTTTCAGTCGCGTTCCCATGAAAAAGTAGTAGCCTATGTCCCTCTAAATACCTACCATAATAGTAAAACGCGTGAAAAGGTATAACAGAGTTACTTTCGCATTATAATATTAGTAAGTTAGTATGGATGGATATATTTTATTGGCTCAATTTTACAAAGTCCACGAAAATTTCTTTGCGCAATTTTTAGTTTACCCTTGTGCTCGGACTTTACTGTTTCCCGAGATGTTTAGATATAGGTACATATGTTTTTTTATATAAAAAGCGGGGTATAAGCAAAAAACCTAAATTAAATTATCATTTTAAATAAACCAAAAATAGGTTCTCAGAGTGAAATCGAATTGATTGCAATAGTTTAAAACATGTGACCTATTGGAACCTAATCTAAATAAATATAAATTACCATTTTGGGGGCAAATAATTCCCTTTATAATGCATGTAGAGGTGAGTGTGAGCTTGTTTGTAAGTGTGTATTGTGAGTACGATCCCAGCCCAACACGGTCAGCTTTCTGATGCTATCCCTAACCTCCCGCTATCACTTGGTACTTCTTGATGATTCGTAACGACATATATTAATCACATTGTAACAAAACCTAATATAACCAGTGGCGTAGGCCCTCAACCTCAGGGGAGCCTTTGGACCCTGACCAGCAAACCTCAAACTGGATATTTCAAAAAATTCTCCCACCTTCAGAATAAAAAATTTACAGTTTGCAACGACTTTAATCATGGAGAGAAACTCAGTTGAGAGAAATTCAAAATATGTAGGGAATAACCCTAAATTATTTCTGTTGTTTGTACAGTGTTATCAATTTGACGGATTTGCGTTCAGATTTAGCGGGTTAGGGCAAGAAGGAAACATACACTCGCGAGCAATAATCTGGAATCACTTCATCGCGGGTTGCTCAAGACTATTTTTTCCAATTTCTATGCAATGAACTATGGATTGTGTGAATCGCTCCCCCGGTCTCCTATAGACTCTCCCTCAACGGTCGCTTCCATGCAGGCACATCCTGGTTTCATCCGAGAACAGGATTCGACTCCATTGCTCCATATCCCTATCTAAGTGATCGCGAGCAAAGCAAACTGAAGCCGTGCTTGTCGGTGGGCTGGAGACAATTTGGGTCCCGTGGCTATCCTTTTTGGGGTCAAGTTCGCTTCTTTGAGACTTCGCCTCACTGTCCATTCGCTGACAGCCCTCTCTCAAACTTCTCTGAGCTGTCGCTGGACGTCCACGCCCTTCCGGTGTCGACTTCGGAGAGAGTGGTGATAATTAAACTGTAATTTCTCACCGAAGTGCTTCGCTGTCATCCAGATCCTGGTCTTCGGACAAAGTTTCTAGTCTCCCTGAACCTCTTGTATACTTTCGAGACACAAGACTGGCTCAAATGAAGCTGTCGAGCGATAGTACGCAGAGAACCCTCGCGGGATTAGGATGATCACTTGAGCGGCTTCTGTAGGTGAGGTTGCCATTTTCTTTTAACTTGTGTTTTCAGTGACGTGAAACGTTGGACTGATGACCAATTTTCATAAACGCCCCCTTTTTATAGGGTTTCAGGAGTCCCAAACAATATGGTGTTTTGTTATAAAAATTGATGTCTTTTGTTTTTACGTTCCATAACATAAGGTGAATTGGTTGTGATATTGATAGAAGTTGAAAGTTAACAAAATCACCTTTCAAATTATTTACAATCCATAGTTGATTGCAGAGGAATTGGAAAAAAATGTTTTGAGCAACGCGCGATAAAGTGATTCCGGTTTATTGCTCGCGAGTGTATTTTAATGGCTGACGAATTTCGGAATCATGAGATATTTAGTATTTACCCAATCTAACGTCTTTCCTACGGTTCCTAAGCTCTTTGCTGTTCTGGAAGAGGTATGTCTGTATGTAGTAAGAAGCTTTGCTATGCTGTGCCCTGCAGTGTACTATAAGGAGCTGACTATAAAGTAGCTTTGCAGCTTTAAAGTATTTATATATATATTAATATTTTTACTTCAAAATAATTAACTAGATTAGATAGATAGGACCCTATATTTTTTTGCACCAGAGCCTTTGGTTACTTAGCTACGCCACTGAATATAACAGCTATATTCAAGGAGATGTGTTAAATCATGAAATTAGCTACAAATCTTGTTTGCGTTGGACAATAAAGGCCAACAAATGCTTAAGTTACACCTGAAGATAATACTGTACTTTAAAAAATCTTATTGTAAACAGACCAGTGTGCATTTCTTCTCGACAAATGATGCATTCGTTGTCAGCGGCAGCTAGTTCTGCCGGTGTAGCGTCAGGGTACAGGGTGTTCATGTTACGAATAGCGCGACGGGACAGCACTACATCATTATAGGCCTTCTTGAAACTCCTGCAATTAAAATACCCTATTATTATGGCTGTATTCCTTTTAAGGCAAGATAGATTTGAGACGAACGATAAAAATAATTATAATATTATATGATGTCTCTCTGCAAAATATATATGGAAAGCAATGCACCTTAAAGATACTGTCACAAAGATAACAACTCGGACGGGTAGGCAAGATTCAGAAATGTTAAAAATTAAACTTACCTCATTGTTTCATACATGGGCCTAAAAGCAAACAGTGGCAGGGTATAAATTCTGACCATGACTGCTACAAAGCCAATGTAAAGTAGCACTTTGAGGAAGTTGATGGCTAATTCAGTGTACAGAAGAACTGCAGCTTTGCTCTCCCACGGCGCTTCCCAGCGTGAGTCAATTGCGTGAAGAACATACTACAAAATAGAATTATCAATGAAATTTGCTTTGAATATCAAGTGAAAACAATAATGCGAGAAATGTTTCACACGAATCTGTCTCGTACCTATGAAAAAAATACTATTTTATCATTTTTACATATTTCTACTACTAATACAATGATGTGGAATTCTTTAGCTTTTTTAGATAACTCATCTTTGATGGCTGGATACAATTATAATCTTCACTAATTTAATATTTGTTAAATTTAGCACACTTACTTAAAAGTCCAAACTACTCAAATTACTGCATGTTTTAATTACTGTATGCAGCTTTCTTTGTTATATTGGTATAAGATATTATGTCTGTTAGATGTGTTTTAATATTTGTGTTGTTGAATGTTTATGCTTAATATTATGTAAAGTGACTCAATATAATATAAAAATCAGTGTTCTTGCGGAATTTATCAGAAAATAAAATATTTTTTTAGTCATCAGAAAAACAATATAAGTAAATGAAATATATTTTTCACTTCAGTAGCTCAAACATGTAGGTTTTGCTGCCTGAAATCAGTGAGCAAAATTCGATTTTGCTCACTGAGTGAGACCAAGTAACTTTTTAATTTCTCAGAAAGCCCAAGGCTGAATATCTTATTCAGCCTTGGGTTAATCATACAATTCGAAACATTCACACTCTATCTCTTTCCCGCCATTAGAAAGAGAGAGAGACAAAGACCAGCCCTTTCGAAGTTCCGATTTTGAATTCGAACTCAAAGACAAACACGTTCGGAATTTCGTACTAACTAAAGAAATTTTGCAAAAAGATAATTATGTCTTTTAATGTAATTTATTGTATTTTTAACTTATTGTCGTATTTAAACGAAAATAAGTAAGTATTTACTGCAAATAAAACTGATATTTAACTTGTAAATATTTATTATCTCCTAAAGTGTTCTCGCTGCTGAAGTGAAAAGTTATGTGTGTTACACGAGAGCAAAGTTTTTTGCATCTCATGCCTTTGAATCCCTCGCCACACTCAGGATTCAACTTTAGAATCACTTGATACACTCGTGATTCAATCTTTGAATCCTTCGCTTGCTCAGGATTCAAAATCAGCACTCGCAGCAAAAAACGAAAAAACTTTGCTCTCTTGTTGCACAAATAACTTTAAAATAACGTAAAATATATTTCATTTATTGCTTTTCTGATGACTAAAAAAAAATACTTTTTTTGTGATAAATTCCGCAAGAACATTGATTTTAGGAAGACTGGAGCCTTAAGACAAAATTACAAAGAATCAAAAATATTATGCAGGGTCAAATAAATTATAAACATTCTCATTCAATTAAATGAAAACAACCAATTTAACCTTGATACAGAAGACATTTAACATTTCAAATCCACAATACATAAATAAATACCTGTCTCATTAATTCTTAAACATTTACTGGCATTTCACAAAAATGATTTGCTTTAATTTATAGGTATCTCTAATGTGTAAAACAGCATAGTGTTGGATGTGTATTAAATTATTTATGTTTTTTTGATTTTTTTGATTTTTGATAATTAGATAAATACAAATGGTAATTATCATTAGTTATGATATATATTATGTTTACCTATGATTATTAGTAGCACTTAGTTTTTAAGTTATATTTGATTTCATTGTAATGTTTAGTGTTCGCAAATGATGGTGAACCATTAAAAAAATAACACAAACCTTGATCACAATGTTGACTATCATTATAATCAATATGCTGTACTCAAAACCAAATACTAAATGCACAGAGGGCCCCTTAGATACTGTGAATTGATATGCATGATGTATGAAATACAAGTCAGCTTGTGCCAATAACATCAGCAAAGTCAATATTCTCACATGGAATAGCCAACCAATGACTGGACTTCTCTCCATCTAGAAAAAAAAATACTAGTATTGTGAATTGCATATAATCAAATGATATTTATATAAAAATGTAGGTTTAGTTAAATTGTTCAAGTTCAAATTTATCAAGTTTTATTACCAAAATGATATCAAATTGTCTATAAAAATGTTGCTCATCCTCACAAATTACTACAGTACACTTTTTAAACTAATGTAATGAATGAATGGTTCAACTAAATAGAATTAAAGGAAAAAGGTACTTCCCATCAGATTCATAATAAATTATCCTTTTAAACTCACACTCACACACACACTTCATACTCACACCAGTCTCATACACATATGTTATTAGCAAATCATACAACTTAACAGCCAATAATTTAATTTGCATTTTATCCTTCATAAATACAGTTACAATACATTAAATTTAACAACGTCTTATTAGTTTCTTATTGGAAATATACAATTAATTATACTCACATAGTCAACTCTATCCTCAGCAAGCCAGTGGAATGCTTTCAAAAACAGCAAGAGGGTGAATAGGGCAATGAATTTTGGAGTAAAGTCATCCCTGAATACCGTGAATGCTAAACATGTCTCTGTTATTGCATACCAAGATCTCTCTATCAAATGCTGAAATACAAACAAATTTTTAGATTTCTTCTCTCAAGTTCTTTTATTTTTATTTTAAGAAACTTTATTACCAGCCTTAAACTTTACCTCAAACTCAGCAGGACGTAGCTGTCCAAAGAAAATCTTCCTCAAGAGCTTGCCTACAAGTAACACTAAAATAAAAGCTTGCAAATACATTACCTGCAAAGAAAGTTATATAGTTAAATAGGTGCTGAAAAAGCAGATATGGTTTTAATGGGATTGTAATTAGATTGAACAATATGTTGCCCAATCTTTAGTAGGTATTGGAGGATACTTTTAAGGTAAGAAGTACCTACCAGCACACAAAATATTACTTACTGCCATACTAGGGTTTGAGTTAGTCAGGTAGACTATTGATGGGTAAAACTGTTTCTTCTGGTAATAAGCATTGCCGATAACCACAGTGGTGAGTGCGAGACTGATCACAGTTGCTACTACAGCCTTCATTTTGATGTTTTCTGTAGAATGCACGAGCACTGAAATTTACATGTGAATTATCCAAAGAAATGTCTATGCACTCCAAAATCGTGTTCTTGTCAGTAAATACATTTTCAAAACATCATTTCGTAGTCGTCGTAAACCAAAAAATTCTAATTTTGACGTGTTCAATGTTCATTTGTGTCATTTGTTGACCGACACAGATACAAAATTAATTAACATTATATTGACTGACGATCATGAGAGTTCACTAATCATAGACAGAATAGTACACTGCACTGGTTGCCTCGCGACCCGACCAATTTGTCTATGGAAATACGGGGACCGAGCAAGGCTTTGAACAAGGAGTGTATACCTACTCTAAGAATGTATAATGTAGCAGATGGATTGTCGAATCCGCTGTTTTACATATAGTACCGTTTTGTAAAACAGCTACTCACGTTTAGACGTAATGCAGAATGGCTTATCTGTAGTCATAAATACCGTTTTGGCGTAGGAAGACAATGATGAAATAATAAATGAGATGATAAATTATTACTGTTACAAACAAATATAAAAAAATAACCACGTAATGTATGGTGAACGCTCGCTGCGCTTCGCGTTCGTACTTCTAACATAAAGTGTCCCAAAGTGTCCGGGTCGTTTCAAAATAAGCGTTTCATTTCACGTTGTTTTATATAACGTCTAATCGTGACGCGCTGTTTTACATAACGTCTAATCGTAACCCACTGCATTGACGCAAAACGTTTATGCAATTCTGCGTATTTAATGTGCAGTAATTATCAAAAACGCAAAATCTCGTTTTACATAACGTTGCCGTTTTGTAAAACAGCTGATTAAGCAATCCAACTGCGACATATACTACGTAGTTCTTATTAATTCCATGGGACTGAGTTAGCCTCAACATAGAACCCTTGGATCATGTATCTTATCGTCCAACCTCGTCCAAGATAGAACCCGTCTAGAGACGTTAATTAGAGTTTAATGTCTGATTAAAGTATCTTTGTTTATTTAATAGCTATAAAAAGAGACAGGTAAAGAGATAATCGATCATTAAACTCAATTGACGTCTCTGAGTGCGGCAGTCAGTCTCAGATTAGCAGTTAGTCTCAGATTAAGAAGACTACCTCTTCTTAATCTGATGTTTCAGTACTTACCGCATATCTACTTAGTCCTCAGAGTAAGTATCAAATAGAGTTGTTGCCATGCGTATACCGGTAAAAGATAGAAACAAAGTACACCCGACTAAATTCAGAGGACCTACGAAAATAGTCAACCTGGATTCATTTTACTAACCTACATAATTTGGGTTTAACTACCCACTACAAAATTCGATTATTTTGTAAAGATTGTTCTGTATTTTGTATTTACGCATTATTACGTCATTTGTTTTTATTTTTTTATACTACGTAGCTGGCAAACAAGCTTACGGCCCACTTGATTGTAAGCGGTTATTTCCTATACATTGTTGCAGTCCCATGGAAAGTTACTATACTCTTCGTTGCAGTCATTTTATATTATTTGGGGTATGTTCCGTTATACACTGCGAGCACCAGTGCCCTTACAGGGGAGAAATTCGTTCCGTTATAGATGACAGTATACTGCCGCAGTATCCTAGGGAAATATATGACGTCATAAATCGTCACCATTTTAGTACTGTGAGCACTGGCGTTTTCGAGGTAAAGTGCTCTCAGTCACGTGATCAACGGCGCCCAGAATGACAGTTTACATATACGTGGATGACACACTGTATACTGGACTGCGTTCCGTTTTAAACAGTACCCAGTATAGCTAACTATTAAGGAACGGCTTCTCAGTATACTAAATGACGTCACACCTTACAGTGCTTGCAGTGTATATCGGAACATAATTTCAGTCATGTATAGACTGCTATTTATTTTATTCTATAAAAATAATTTCGGTGATAGCGTCGGGAATCTTAATTTTATGCTACTGAACACTAATAAACACTAAAAATAATAAATAAAAATTATTCAATATTGTCCAAAATTATTTTTATGCATATCCTCGACCAGTGACGAATCTTGATAAGTACCTATTCAATACACAAGAAACTAAAAATGGAAAAATAAAATTAACTTTTGACAAAGAGCAAAACCGAGTACAAATTGGGTTTTGCTAATTTCTACTATCGATCGCAGACTTATTTCTTTGGTTCTTAACCATTGCCATAAATCAATTTATTCTAAAATGTTATATCTAAAATGTTGGTGACTCAAATATTATGTAATGTTTTGTCATGGTTTTGTCTATTCCGTCCAACTACATCAATCGTTTGTAATTTCAAGTTCAACAAGTCTACACATGTCATGAGAAATCATTTAATTAGCTGGCTTCATAATTACTTACATGACAAATCCTTTGTACTACATACAGCTTAGATGATAAAAAAAAAGATTAATCCAATATAAAAGCTGGGAATTATTAACTGCACACCTAATAATCTACATGTACCTACACCAAATAAATGATTGCACTCAAACTTGTGCCTACAGCAAAAATATTACAAAAATATTAATTACATATCTAAAATACTACATAAGTTATGTAGTATTAGTAGTATGTAACATAACTAATAATACTAATAACAAATGCGCACCTAATAAACGTTTTGAATTGTTCCTTTCATAAATATAGAAAATGCTTATATCAATTTAAAACTACCTAATTAAGTTCATAGAGTTAATTGTTTTATTTTTATTTTTGATTTTTATGTTTGTAAACAACCAAATCCATATTTAAATGCAAGCAGTGTTTGCCTATAATTGGGTCTACATTCCAGCATGATATTTATTTATTACTATATATTAAGTATTATAATGTAAACCTGTTGGCAAACCATAAATAAATAAATAAATAAATAAATAACATGATAGTCTAAAATATGACTTTTAAAATCTCTCCCTATTCTGAAACGACACGGATACTTTAGGTTAGAAGTGTATAGCGATCACCATACACTTCGTGATTTTTTTTCTTTAAATATTATAGACGTTAAGTTTAATTTATTTAGATGTGCAAATGTGCGCAAACAGTATTTTTGATGTACGTATAGTATATACTGTTAGGAAAAATTGTCAATTTATGATGTACTGATACTACCCACTGATTTATTTTGCGCTAGTTATTATGCATTCATAGAAAGATAAATAGCAATGCGTCACAACAGTATTTTTGATTAGGATTCGGTTTTTTTTTATATACAAAAGGAAGATTTTTTGATTTGCAGTTATATAGAGTAGTAACCTTGTAAAAATTATAAATATTTTTCAACATTGCTTTATTTATTAGCGAAGACGGTATACGGGTGACTATAAAAATGCGTAGGCAGCACTGATACTAAAAAAAAAACTCACAAAATACACACACGTCAAGTCATTGTCTTGTCAGTCAATTGTCAAATAAAACTTAAGAAAATGGTTGTCGTGTTGCTTGCTACGTGAATTTTTATTTTTTAGTAAATATTCGAGTCTGTTTTCCGTATTGAATACTTATTAGTTATTTAAAATATATTTAAACTATTACTATTTATCAGGTTGGTCAATAAACATTTAAAATAATTTGCCGCGCAATTCACTTTCATTTCATCAAATTGTTCGAGTTTTATGTCGAATAAATAATTTAGAGAAGCAAATTCAATAAGATTATGGGTGCACTTTTGTTAATTATAAACGATAACAAGAGTAGCGTTATATTCTATGAAATTTTGATGGTAGGTAATAGAAGCAACTCGTCGCTTTCCGTACCTCTCGCGGCTTCTTGGCAATCCAAATATCGATCTTCTTATAGATAGAAAGGACTCGATCAAAAGTATTGTTATATATTCACTAAAATCAAGCTTAAATCTTTTAGGTTGCATCTCCTGTATTTAATCAAGAATAAGTGGGCTAAATAAAAATGGTAAGTTACATAGGTAGTCATTATATTTTTTGTATATCTGTGTAGTAATCAAATGTATTCTTAAAAGTGTAAAAATCAATGTATATAAATAAATATTGAAATTGTGTCTTTCATTAGCAGGGTGATGACCCTCCGTTTCTGCCAGTTGGAACAGATGTCAGTGCCAAGTACAAAGGTGCATTCTGTGAAGCCAAGATTAAGAAAGTTGTTAGGAACATAAAATGTAAAGTAAGTGGGAGAAAATGTTCATCATAATTACCAAAATATTCTTTGAAAGTAGAGATATGGTGAAATTCTACTCTTATTTTTCATATGATTTGTTAATTTGATAAGTAATATTTTGATGTAAACTATAAGAATATGGCTTAAATCCCACATATTTTAAAATCCTATTTCCAGTAGGTACATTATTTTGTTCTAAGTTCATAAAATAAAACTAAATTTACCATACATTTTAATATTCTCGAATCATAGACAAGATGATAAATATGTTTTTAAATAATAATGCACCTTTCAGGTATCACTTAAAGCTGGTGGTGGATCCATTACTGTGAATGATGATGTGATCAAAGGCACTCTACGTGTTGGCAGCACTGTAGAGGTGAAGCAGGACCCTAAGAAGGATGCAATGGAAGCTGTCATCAGCAAAATACAAGATTGTAGCCAGTATACTGTTGGTATGTAGCAAAATATATTGCAACTTGTAGTATCCCACGTGGTGGATTATTCCTTACTGAATTAAACTTGGGTGCCCTAGAATGGTCTAAATCAATTGATAGTGATACTGATGTTCAAATTTAACCGAACTGCAGATGCATTTGTTTAAATTATTCAAAACAAAAAAGTAGCAGGTGTTCCGTAGATAAAAATTAGGTTCAGTTTATAAAAGTATAATAATTGTGGTATAGTATAATTAGAAACACTGACACTGTCGCACTTCACAATTTAGGTACAATGCTACAATTACATCGGCGGAAATACACAGATTCCGATTCCGTATTTATTGTCATGGTACTATTATTCATTCTGTAATATAGGTCACTAAAATGAATGTATATCATGATGTAGGAATTGTAATTTCTAGTAGTACTTAAGTAACATACTGCTGAAGTATTGTATCTTATGAGTATTGTGATGTAAGAAGGGTCTAATTATATGACCACTAACAAATTGTATGTAATAAAATTACAGTTAAATTGTTTATTTGCTAGTTTTTGATGATGGTGACATTACAACACTTCGACGGTCAGCATTGTGTCTCAAAAGTGGGCGGCACTTCAATGAGAGTGAGACATTAGACCAGTTGCCGCTCACACATCCGGAACATTTCTCTACACCAGTTATAGCAGGACGTAGAGGTAGACGGGGAAGAGCACAGTAAGTTTTAAAATACATACTCTATTTTATAATATTGTTTCATAAAATAGAAACTACTATTCATACAGATATTTTAATTGCTCAAATGAAAAAATTAAGACGACTCTCGAGGCGCGCTATTTATTGTGTTACAGTGTAAACATATTTAGATACAATTGCTGTAACAACTGCCAATTGTATTTATTATTTCCACATAACCATTTACTTAACTCCTACCCGCTAAAAATGTTAAAAACTAATCGATGCCGCAATACTGCTAGCAAAACAGTAGTGATATTAGTTAGTATATTAAAATTAAAGGTTTTCAATTTGACTCATGTACTACATACTTTAAAATATACAGGGGCATATTTATTTGTTATTTAGCTATTCAACTTACAAGAGGAGACATATGTACGTACATGTACTAGTGGTGGTATGTAATGTATAGGTCCGAGGAGAGCGAGGGCGAGACGTCGACGCCGGTGCGCAAGGCGGACCGGTTCGAGCGCGAGCGCGAGCCGCACGCGGGCCGCGTGGTGCTGGTGGAGGCGGCCGCGGGCGCCGAGCGACGCCGCCCGCACCAGCCCGCCTTCCCGGCCCTCGTCGTCGCGCCCACCGCGCAGATCAACGTCAAGGACGACTACCTCGTGCGCTCCTTCAAGGATGGCAGATAGTATGTTACAGTAGTAACAGTACTCTACTGACATAACATAAGCAATAATTAACCTAACTAACTATGTAGTCATTGTAGGTGAAGTAGTTAGTATAGTAAATAAAATACTAAACTAACTACCTCCCCTAAAATTACAACATACTTACTTGGGTTCATTATTGCTTTTCTTATGTCAGAAAGCTGACAAGTAGGCAGGCCGTTCACCTGATGGTATGCGGCTACCATCGCTTATGGACATTAGCAATATCAGGGGGATTGCCAATATATCCGAAATATGGTATTTTGGTTTTGAAATAGGATACCCTTGCCTTAGACGATGATGTGGCAGAGTGTGATAAGTTCTCCAGATCAGAAGGTTTTAAGGTTTTCAAGTGCGGCTACATGAAGTCATCAGTATCTGTCAGTCATGCTCTGGATAGAGCTGATGTTTTCTTTCTAAAAAATGATATGGTGCATCAGTCAAAAACTGATTGATGAGTGAGCGAGTGTCTCCCCCTTACCTTCCGCGTACCGTGGCCCAGCGCCGGGCGGCCCAGCGCCGGGCGGCCCAGCGCCGGACACTAACACGAGAGTCCCTCGGCACAGCTACACGGTGCCCAAGAAGGAGGCCCGCGAGTTCCGCAAGGGCAGCGCGCCGCTGGAGTGGGCGGGCGTGGAGGCGGCGCTGCAGTACCTCAACAACGCCGTGCTGCCGCCGCACTGGGACCGCGACGCGCTCTTCAACGAGCCCAGAAACACATCCGACGATGTCAGTACTCACTCTTTGTATTTTACTACTTAAATATACTTGTTTGCTAGTAAAAAAGATAAAAAACTATTGTTGTCATTGAATTTTCATTAAGTTACCTAGAATCTTTTCTCATTAAAATGTTTTCACATTTTCAGAGCTCGGATGATGAGCCTCGCGAGGAAAAAGATCACTTTGTAGCTCAGTTGTATAAATTTATGGATGATCGTGGCACACCACTCAATCGGAACCCCACTATAGCTAACAGAGATATTGATCTCTACAGACTTTTTAGAGTAAGTACCTATAAAATATTTGATAAATTAAATTTTTCTTTATGATGAATGAATATTTTACTGTGTTTATTTCACTACAGGTGGTACAAAAACTTGGTGGTTACAATCGAGTCACGAATCAAAATCAGTGGAAGACAATCGCCGACAAAATGGGTTTTCATCCAGTAACAACTAGTATCACGAACCTATGTAAACAAGCTTATAAAAAGTAAGTTGATCATTTTCATTATGCTGTGTGTTTTATTTAACTTGGATAGTATGGGAAAAACCTTGGTGTATGCCTTCGCAACCTATAGAGCTAGGGCGTCGCTCAAGCTAGGGTATGGATCCAGGTATACCGGGATCCCGGGACCTCATTTCTTGAATACCGCAGAACCGGTTGTGGACAATTTATGTATTCCAAATACTTTTCAAAAGTCACCAAAGCTTTTCCCCTTGCAAGCCACTACATATTTCATCAGTACTATGTGATCGTGTTGATGGAAGGTCCATCCATTTGAAAAATGAATGGTGTGACATATGAATGATATTATATTTCTTTGCGAGAATATAGGTAATAGCATTTAGTTGTTTTAATATAATTATGTATCACTACGTTCAACCTTTCGGTCGTGCAAATATTATTTTTTAAATGTAAATTAGCCACAAAATAGGGAATCATTTGGGCAGAAATAAATAAAGAGCATCAAAATAATAACATTACTTAGGCAACAAAATATTTACGAAATGTGTTTTTTAATAGATTCAATAATAAAATGTATAGCTAGCAAAAAATAAACAAAAATTATAATATGTAAGGTCAATAAATTAATTACATATTATAGTCAAATTTAACAGATTCAAATATAAAATGTATAGCTGATAAGTTCATAGCGCGTGTGTTGGTCCTGCCTTATGATAACTACAATAATAAGGTTGTGTTCAGGTTCTTGCACAGCTTCGAAGACTTCTACCGCAAACTGGGCGTGACGCTGGTGGCGCACCCGCGCGGCGCCCGCACGCCGCCCGCGGGCCGCTCGCTCATCCGCGACCGCGACAAGCAGCCGCCCACCTCCTCCTCCGCCTCCGCCTCCTCCACGCCCACCCCCACTCCGACCCCATCACACACGCCCACCCCCACGCCCACGCCCACCGGCACGCCCAGCCAGGTAACAATACTTCTATCTTATTATGGTGATGTTCTGAAAAGGCAGGGAGGCTCAAAATTATCTGAGAAAACTGTCTTGAGTTGTCATTTAAAACTGGAATACATTGAAATAATATTATGGAAAATAATTCACAGAATTTCCCTGATTTTGAGCCTCCCTGCCTTCCATTAGATGATGAATTTAAATATAAGTCATTGATATTTATAATATTTTAGCGCGGCAAGGACAAGGATTCCGATAAGAGCGAGACAGACAGAAGCGAAAAGAGTGAAAAAGAGGAGAGATCTGAAAAACATAAAGAAAAACCTCGCGCCAGCGACGAAGATGACAGCGCGGACAATCAACCTTTGATCGTCACCGCGCCTAAGTAACTAAAATCATATACACTAGCGTAACTTCATATATGCACAAGAAGGGAATATATCTAGATATATTCCTTTCTTAATTACTTAAAAAAAAAACCGGTTTTTGCTCCCCAGAATAGAAAAAGAGAAGGAAAAAGAAAGAGAAAAAGACAAAGAGAAGGAAAGAGAAAAAGAAAAAGAGAAGGAAATAGAAAATGAAAAAGAAAAGGAAAGAGAAAATGAAAGAGTTAAAGAAAAGGAGAAGGAAAAAGAGAAGGAAAAAGAAAAAGAGAAGGAAAAAGAAAAAGAGAAGGAAAAAGAAAAGGAGAAGTCAAAAGAGAAAGAGAAGGATAAAGAAAAAAGCTCCACATCGACTTCTACAAGTGAAGAGAAAGTAATTATCAAACCTCGGTCGCAATCCAAAGGCCGCACTTTACCGCCAATCAGGTTGGAATCGCACGAGAAGAGAATGCCTAAGAGGAGGCCCTTATCTTCTAAGAGTAAGTCATTCTTCTTTATTTTAAGTCTAGAGCTGATGCATATAGATTTAATGTTAGAGTCAATAATTTATGATACTGCAATACTATATTAAATATTTATCATTTTAAATTATTATCTGTATTTAAGCTTAACTTAGCTACTATTTTCTTGCTCTTTATGTTTTGAACTCTATTTTTTTACTCGCGTCGTCTCGTCTTGGGTTGACTTTGTAGTCAACCCAAGTATATACGTAAAAAAATATGTCTCACCATGTAATAGTAATGATGAGGCCAAAGATGTAAGCACACAACACCTAGAAAAGAACTGGCTCTCAAGTACAGTTGCCGGAACACACCAATAGTTGCTTAGCTATGGATTTCCAAATTGCGGGTGCTAGCCTGTACGGGTACTACAAAGTACCCTACTTTCTTCACGATATTTCCTTCACCGAAACCTTTGTCACATCGTTCGACGTCACTACCACTGAGTTAAAAAATATCGCAACTATAAAATAAATATAAGATAGATTTTTATTTATAATTCTGGAAACCTTACCCAGTAGGTGAAAGCCCAAGCACGAGTACTAATCGAGCATCTCGACGCCCGCCTGCCTCCACGGACAGCGATAGCTCTGGAAGAGCTTCAAGGTAAACAAACGTAATAAAATTAATTTAAGTAAATATAAGATCTTTTATATAAAAATATGGAGAAAACGATTGATTGTTAGGGCTCCTTGCCAAAAATGTGGTAAATAGGAACCCGTATGGCAGAACTCCGTTGACAGTATTTTAGGGCTGTTTTACTCAGCAAGTACAATACTATATTTTTCGGTAATAGCTTTGAAAGGCAAATAGACGCCGTGCATTATGATTGTACAGAACCCTCCGACTTGTCCTTGTCCAGTTTTTATTTATTAATAACAGCTATATATGGGTAATTCATAGAAGAACATCAAAAATTTAAGTTAAGTATATAAAAGATTTAAGGTCTATGAAGTCAGCCAATAATGAGTTGAAGAATTTGCAACTTTGTTGGTAATTGAATTAAAATTCCTACTTATTAATGCGAAAGTATGTCTGTTGGTTTGTCCTTTTTTCTCGGAACAATGGATCGACGTGTTTTTTTGCATAGAGATTGCTTGTGGGCCGAAGAAAGACATTGGCTACTTTTTTTCCTTAACGATAACCTTAAGTTTACTATAATTTTATTTTACTGAACTATCTTAAAATGTGTTTACCAATGACCAAATATGCTTGCAACACAGATGCGGACTTACAAAAAAGATGCAAAGCCGACGTAGTCAAAGCGCTAACTCTGCAAGTAGTGGCAACACTATTGCATCTAACAGTAGTAAACGTCCGCGAAAGAGGAAAAATACTGAGTGAGTTATCAATTTGCCTTTACCCTTCGTTCTATTAAATCTCATGTCACTGAACATCTTTTTTTTGTTTTATATTAATAGGCCTTCCACAAATGAACCAACTCATAGTCGTGTGTCAAATCTCAAAGCTCAGGTGGGAGATAAGTTGAAAGTCTATTATGGACCTACACAGTCGGAATCAAAGGTAAGTTCATCAAAATAATATATAACAAATAAATTAATAATAATGAACTATAAATTCCATATGCATATCTAAACTAAATTGATCGCCTCGCGAAAGTAACACCTTTTTTATTATTTGCTAATTAATAAAAGAGGATTGTATGTTCGAATGATGACTTCAATCGTGTATAGGTAACATATGAGGCAAAGGTGATAGAGATATCGTCCGAGGGCATGCTTCGCGTCCACTACACTGGGTGGAACACGCGCTACGACGAGTGGATCAAACCGCAGCGGATCGCGCTCAATGTCACACAACATGAGGCACGGAACAAAAAGGTAACTTTAAATAATTGTTTCTTATATAAAATATTTGTTTATGCTCTCAATACTTACATTTACCATTTTTAATTAGTCAATATTCTATAAATGTTATTATTTTTCTAGGGTTCAAGCATCAGTAGACGCGCAAGAGCTAAAAGGACTGAAGGTATGAGATAAAAGTAAATGAGTAGTTCATGTTGTATTTCAATATTTATTTTTCATTCTCTATGTTATTCCACAGAATCCTCGGCTCGCTCCGATACCGATAGCGATTCCGACAGTGACGATAATGTCAAGAGAACTAAGAAATCCGATGATAAGTCCAACCTGAAAAGTAAACATTTTCGCTGTATGACTATTTATATTAATATTATTTGAATCATAGTGTGTTTTAATTTAATAATAATTAAATGTTTTATCTTACAGCACCATCACGATCAAAAGATGCTAAGTCAAGCGACAGCAGCAGTTCTAGTAAACCTCGCAAAAGGCCGATTAGGACTATATCCACGCCCACAAGTGTATCCCCGGCAAAGAAACCACGCCCTAACGCGTCTGGTCATCAAGGTCGCGATTACGATCTCAATGAAATTAGATCTGAATTGAAAGGCTTGCAAACAGTCAAACAAGAACCTGAAGAAAATGTTAAGCAGGAAGCAACAGAGAAGGATAGCCCAGTGACCCCTGCATCTGCGTCAACGTCTGTTCCGCCACCTGAACCACAACAACCAGATAAGCAACCTGAAGATGTATATGAGTTCAAAGAACCTGAACCCTTTGAACTAGAGCTACATGATGAAAAGAAAAAACGTACACATCGCATTTTCGATGATATTTCTCCCAGCAAATATACCTCCACGTTATCAAAATCGCTAAGCGAAGAAATATCAGAGGATCCGCTAAAACCGCGGCCTTCAACTCTAAGATCCCCATCTTTATCACCTTTCAGAGACTTTGGCGCGTCGCGGGACATACTGCAACACAGCCCAGAAGAAGACTCTAAAGAAGATCTATTCTCATTAGATGACGATTCGTTCCCTGGTGATGGTAGTTCTGGTCCTATTTTCGAAGGATTTACTCCAGCCAAAAATCAAGAAACATACTCCAAAAAAAGTAAAGTTTCTAAATTGCGAGAATTAATAGATGATTCACCTGACAGTCCAGCTGATGATGAACAATCATCAGAGGATGAAATTCAAGCAGATATCTCAATCAAAGAAGTGGAAGATCGTAAACCTAGCATTGTTGTACCAATCGTGGAGCTAGCAAAAACTTCTGAACAAAATGTAACAGAGGAACCCAAAGAATCCGAAACCGAGAAGGAAATAAAACAAGAATTGATTGAGCAGAAAGAAGAAACGAACGCAGTTATTATTCCTGAATCTGCCAAAACACCTCCACCACCAATGAAAGAAAGTCCCAAAGCCAATACTACTATCAGCATTGATAGCAGCACAGTGGTAGAATCTAAAGAAGAGCCAAAAAAAGAAGAGACATTGAATATACTGTCTATCCAGCTACCTAGTTTAAATATTCAGGAACCAAAAGAAAGTACTTGCAAAGTAATGATTGAAACGAAGTTAGATCCAGAACCAAAGACATCAAAATTTGAACCTCCTTCTAGCCCTCTTATTGACACAGAGGAAGACAAATCGGAGCCAGATAGTCCGGCTAGAATCGACGTCCTTCCGGAACCACCGCCAGCTTTCTTACTACAAGCAGAAGGCCCTAAAATAGCAGAGAAACTTCTTAAAGCTATAAGTAGTGCCAAACGACTATCTATGTCACCTCCTCCAATGGATGACCGCCCGAACACTCCGAAAACGGACTCACTCAAACTAAACAAACCTGAGTGCAAGTTATCTCCTATATCACCAGAACCGAGAACGATAACTATGAAAGTGGATCCAATAAAACCGTTAACAAAAATAGAGCCACTTCAAAAATTAAGTGCAGAAATAGAAGATTCGCTATTTGGCGATTCCTCAACTTTGGCGGATATAAAACGCGAAGTAATTGAAATAAACAAGAAAGTGAAGTCGAAGGAGCCGTCGCCACCAAGACTGCTGAGTCCGTTGAATATATTGGAACGTCGAAAAAGTGTTGCGGATCTGCAATTGAGCGTACCCGGGAAGAATAATAAAGTTTTGAGTGACACGATACAAAAATTGTCGAGTCAGATAAATCAGTCGGTGGCGGCGGCAGCCACTATCCCGTTACCTGCGGCTTTCCCATCTGAAGATAGGAGCGAATCCAGTGACTCCGATGACTCTGATAGAAGGTGAGTATCTCTTTTTAGTAGTGTCCGACCGATGGTCGATTTCTGGCCGAAGCCACAACCTTCGACCGAAGCTGAAGGCTTAAAAACCCTTAGAAATTCAGTTTAAGATTGGCTAAACTTTATAATTTAAATGATTTCAATTTGTTTCAATTTAAAATTTATGATTGACGATGGCACACAGTTATAAAGAGACTGTCTCTTTATAACTCTAATAAAAGATGTGAAATAAAATATTTGATGCACTCACTGTTCCATCAAAATGTTTGTCACAGGTTAATAATCGACAAACTATCAATGGAGGAGTGGGGGGGGAGCGGCGGCAGATCAGAAACATCACGTGGACTAGCTCTGGGTCTGGGCGTGGGAGTGGGCTTAGGTGTGGGAATGGGAGTAGGAGTGAACCTAGGGGTGGGAGTGGTGGGTGCTGCCCGTTCCCTTCACGCTGGCAAGTCTCCCGGCGAGTGGAGCGCGGGAGAATCGCTACTCATGCTCGAGGATGCTTGCAAGAACGAGAGGAAACATAGTAAGTCATATTGATAATAAGTCTACATTCACATATACATATAATACGTTAAAGAGACTAGGGCAGGTTTTCCCCTAAGATGGTAAAATATATGTAAGGGATGTGAAGCCGCGGGATGGACAGTTATTGATAATTTCGTTTTCATTTGTAACTTATTGATTTTCTGAATCATGTGAAGTAAAAAAATAATTAGATATTTGTTTTAACGATAAAATTTATACTTATCAACTTTATACAAAATCGTTAATTCCCTGGCTAGTAGCTAGTAATCCTTCGAGGAAGATTAAACTTAACATTGTAATATAGGTGCAAGTGTTGTGGTAGCGGGCAGCGGTCGGGTAGCTACAGTTGCGGCTGTCCCCGCGGGAGTGGTGGCAGCAGAAGAGGACAGCAACATATCTCTATTGCTCTGCGAGGAGACTATCCCCGGCTCCCCCGCACCGGACGCGGAGCCCGCACCGCAGAGACAGCGCTTGCACATGCCCTTTGCTTCTGCACCGCCCCATCATCATACACACAGCAAAGGTAACGCATATTATTTTAAAATATGATCGTATGATATTTTTTTTTGCATTTCTCTTTAAATGTATTAGTTTGTATTTAATTGTAAAGTGGATGTAGTAATTTAATTACTTAATGTAATAGTTTATTTAAATTATTGTTTGTATTCAAAAAATTAAGAAGATGCATTAAGATTTGAGACAGGAGTCATTTATCACTAGATGGTATAACTATACTTAGTTTAATAGGCACCCATTTAAGTACTATTAATCATTAAGAGTACCTATTTAAACGCCTTATGCAGTTTGTGTTTAGAGCAAAATAATATCCATTATATTTTTTGTATGTCTCGTTTGGGGATTGTGCCATTTTATATAACTTTTTTGGAACCATAACGAGTTATGTGAATTTTTGAAAGTGTATTTGGCTTTACTTACATTTACCTCGGAAGAGGGTTATTCAGTATCATGGAGACTACAATTTATGTATTTTTAATTGTGATATTTTATACCAAAAAAAAAAATAGCTAAAGTTCACAAGGTCACGTGATGTAGTTTAATTAACTGTTTAATATATTTTTTAAATAAGATTTCATTTATTGACGTTGTTGATGTATTAATTCCTAGACAATAACACGAGTGTGATCGTATAATGGTTTCGTGTTTTCATCGAAAATGTGGAACTCTAAGAACCTTTGGCAACACTGCGAGTTGCGATCGCTTCTCACTTCCTTTGAATCGGGACCAAATAGGTACCGACAAGGAAGCGAGCAGACCAGGTACACTCGAGAGTGTGCCGCGGTTATTAAACCTATTAAAAATCTCAATGTATAATTTGTTTACATAGGTTCTTCTTTATCGGTTTCAATAATATTGTATCAGACGAGCGTCGCGGCGAACAAGCGGGCGGGTCCCGCTCGGCGCCGGGTCCGGGCGCACCCAGCGAGGCGGGTGCGGCGGCGGGCCCGGCCGCCCCGCCAGCCGCCCCGGCCGCCGCCCCGCCCGCCCCCGCCGCCGCCCCCGCGCCCGCCGCGCCGCCCGCCCCCGCGCCCTGGGGCAGACGACACGCGCTCATTGACAACACACCACCCACCACACCCGATAGCAGCTTGGACATGTCGCCGCATAGGTTTGCACTTTTAATTTTTATGAAACCTGATAACATACTCATGAAAGACATTTAGTTTTATATACAGACATAATTGCTTGTGTGTGCGCGTCCACCAGCGGAGACATGCGCGCTCTATGATTGTCAGTAGACTCGATCTACCAGTATCAAGGTGTCACTTCAAGGTATCACTTCACCCCACTTTAGGATTCTTATTGCTGGCAGGGATAGCAGTGTCGTCCGCAAATTTTGCTCAGGTTGCGCAAATTTGTTTCAGACAGATCTGTTGTATAGACTCTATATACTAGATTTAGACCTAGACTCTATACTATAGAGTGTATACTACACCAGACCAAGGCTTGATCCTTGTAGAATTCCTGCTCTGATGCTATGAAATGCAGAAGTAGCCTCAGCTTTCTTAACTCGAAACAATCTTTCTGAGAGATATTACTTCAGTAACAAAAACAGACAATAGGGCAGGATCTAATGTTATATTTCCCATGTGCCACACTTAAAAATGATGTCTATGAAAGCAGATGAGCAGTAGTCGTTTTCTTCAAGTGTTTTCCTTATTTTGTCTCATACTCTGTAGTCTTATTCTACTGTAAAATTTTCTGGTCCAAGTACAAATTGGTATTGTTTTATTTTGTACAAGGGTAGGCAGAATCCTTTTAAGCTAATTTCTTTCAAATGACTTTGACAATATGGGTAGCAAGCTGTAGGATGTCACTTGATTGAGGGCTTTTCCACTTTTGTGTGTCATAGTTACGTGAGATAACTTTCCAAAGATTTTACCTAAATAAAATAAATAAGTAAACAAAAGAACAATGAAACTTTTTTAAAGTCTAACAGCCTAGCCGGTTACATTAAAACAATACATTTTACAAGTTCGTATCAAGTAACAATATGTAGTACTAGCGACCCGCCCCGGCTTCGCACTGGTAGATAGATATAGAAAGATAAATAATATTTTTATAAAGTATGAATATAATGTAATAGTATAAAGTATAACGTGAATGAAGTTCGATGAAATCGACTGTAAGTAGGTATAATCAAAATTGATTTCATTTATCATACAATAATTACACTCATTTGATTGTGACATAATATCTAGAATCTAGATATTTCTAATTGAATTTTATCTATATTTAGTATCTAAAAAAATAACTGTAGTTTGTATGGTATCTATAACATTTGTAATAGGGGCTCTTGATATTTCTACGTTTATGATTTTATTTTTGTAGTGATTGACAAATTAATAACGGTTATTTCCCAGAGAGCGTCGGATATCCGAGCGCGACAGTCCGTCAGAGAGGAAAGATGATGAAGACGAGGGACGGCCGAACGACGCGGTGCTTGATATCGACAAACCTCAAGGTTATTTTGCACACTTTTACTTTGTATGGACTTGTGTTTGACCACAATCTCACTATGATAAGTAATGATGTGGCAGCAGCGTATCATCGTCACATAGCATCTGTCCTAATATATGGGTTATTTACTTGGGGAAATTCTCTGGTTAATAAAGTATTAATTGCACAAAATATGGTATGCTTGATTATTCAATGGCCGGATTAGCCGTTAATATAAATTAAGATCAGTTATTTATAGCCTTATCGGAAAGATATATAGCTAATCCATTGCAAAATCGGTCCTTGGTGTAATAAAAAAAAAGTGACCTAGTGAGATTTTTATAAAATTGGTTGGTTCCGGCAGCTGGCGGTCGGTCTCGCAAGGCTTCGGAGAGCTCGGCGGGCGCGCGCGGCGGCCGCGGCCGGCGCCCGCGCCGCGACACCGACGAGCACGCACACGCACACACACATGCACACGCGCATGCGCATGCACATCTACACGCCTCGCATCATCCACCGCTCAAGTACAACTTCTACGTCGAGTTGGGTATGTCCCATTTGCTTTTTCACTCTTTAATTAAATATGTATAATAAGCCTTATACATTTTTGAAGTTTGTAACATTCAATTTTCAGTAACTTGCGAGTTGTAAATCTCTAAATAGTATAAAACAAAGTCCATATCTGAGGCATGAGAATCTAAACCACGCAACGTATTTTGATATAGTTTTTACTAATAGAAATAGCGATAAACGAGGAAGTTTTGTGTATTATATAATATAATTAAGTAGTAAATATTTTGTACCAAATGGCTGAATTATCATGCGAAGCCGGGGCGGGTCGCTAGTTTAAAATAATTGCCTTCTCAGATCCATCGTGGGATTGTCAGACGCGTATCAACGTGCTTACATCCCGGTTGGCGGACCTACGTAAAGCGTACCATTCAGTGAAAGCGGAGCTCGCTGCCATCGACCGCCGACGCAAGAAGCTACGCCGAAAGGAGCGAGAGGGTGAGGCATATAACATTAACATATAACAGTCGTATGATCCTTGATGTCTCCTTATAGGAGTGCCATTTTCGTGAATAACAAAGTCACAAATATAACTTCAATAATACTATCACTTATCGCGTCTCGCGTCATAATCGGCAACTGTGGTGTTTAACGCGCCCAAGGTGTTACGAGCCTTACGAATTTCTTAAACTCCCAAAAAAAAATACACTTTAGATATTTACTTACAAATATCACTATTTTTACCACTCTCATAGAAAGCCACTTCCAGATATTTTGCTATCGTGATCTATCTTATTACTTTTCAGCTGTGAAGGCAGCCAAAGCTGCATGCTCGTGATGAAGAATTCCCTGAGTCGTACTGACGAGACTATAAACAAGGGATGTGTTGTTTATTCGTTTTAGAATAAACTCATTCGCATTTATAGTGATGTTTCCATAACTTTGTGGTTCAAAGGAAAAAAATAATACGAAAGTGGCGCGAGGTGAAGACGAAATAAACGAATTATAGGACATGTGCGTGACTTCAAGTATGTGTATGTACAGAAGTGTAACTAATTTTGTATTCTTATAGTTTACAGATTACCTGTATAAATGTAGTTTTTCTATTAGGCATAGTAATAAGTTTTTATTGAATATGACATATTTTTTTATATAAATTGTTAAAATTAATGATAAATAATGTTTCCTTATTCATGATTAGATACTATGTGATTTAATGTAATGGCTTCCGCTGTAAGTGTATAATGCTATTAAAATAATGATTAATTCTTTTATCCTAATTACGGATCATTCTTAATTCCTTAGCTATTTGAAAAGTTTTATTTCAACGCATTTTTTATCAATACCTTGTTGTCCTAATTGCATTTTGTCTCGAATTGTTTTGTCATGTATGCATTTGTCTCGAACGCTTAATTTATAATCTCGCTATTTCTCGATCTCAATTATTTTCAACTAGTGTTGTCGAAAAGTGGCTTTGGTCACAATTATAATAACAATAACACTGACATTTATGTATTTTATTTTATTTAGGAGAACCAACAGTAGTATATTAAAAAACAAACACTATACCTTATACACGAAATAGTGATCAAATTATATAACCCACAGATTAGGTACTAAGTAATTTTCACAACTCTGCAACTTTGCTCTCCTACTCTGCTACTACTGATTTTTTTCCAGCGGTAAAAATTATCCTATATGTTAATCCAGAATCCGTTCAGTTGTTTGAGCGTGAAAGATTAACAAACATCCATCCATCCAAACTTTCACACTATAAATTTTATAATATTAAAGTAGGATTATGTTTAGTTCGGATACCTCTGGAGTATTATATTCTTAGGGCGGCTGCTTTGAGAATGCACATGTGGATGTATATAAAATGTAGATTTATAGTCCGCGCCTTTGCACCTTAAGTATGTGAGCGGTGGGACGGACGGGTGGGGGCGCCTTGCTGCCTATAATCTCATGTGCGTTGCGATCACTATTATAGCTCACCCCCGTCACCCGTCCCACCGCTCACATACCTAAGGTGCGGCCAACTAGTTCCGCACGGTCTATAACAAACAGCTAGGCTAGATAAACTACTTCATTATGATGTGTAACTATATGTAAGGAAATTTTAGAAATAAAAACTGATAATTTTCAAGTAGGTTTGTAAATTTCTTGTAATTATAGGTTGTACAGTCAGCACCAATGTAAATGATCACTTTATTACCTTTCATAATAATCTATTGATTATTCTGCACTGGTCCCTTTAGGCTTTGAGTTGGGACTCATCGTGGTAAACGAGGCATTTGATTTCAGTTCACAATACAAAATCATACGGAGTACCTAACCAGTATGATCCGGTAACTTGGGAGACTAATATATTATCATTCACAATCTTTAATCCCCGATTACTTAGCCGGGTATGCTCTTTCTCGTAGTCTTCGAGCTTCCTTCAATACAGTCACACAATCTCAATACTCACTCACGGTTACCACACATTTTATAAGGTAAAAACACGTGATCGCGTCCGTACCGTGATACTTGCATACGTGCGCACGCATCACAGGTTGCCGGCAACTGTATTTTTTTAAAACGCTTTTATTAGCTTCACCTGTAAGAAAATCTTGGATGTTAAATTTGACACATGGTTTCCGATTTTTCATTTTGCATTGCTTTTAAATTGCTAAACATTTAATGGAAAAATAGCCAACATTGTCAGTCAAAAAATATATATATATATATACATATATACAAATACCCCGTAAAAATATAATTAATTATCAAAGCCAAAAATTTTGTCAACCCTAGTCAGCTGTCATGTCAGGGTACCAGATTATTTAACAGAAAAGCACATACCTATTTTACCCATTAATTGTCTACTTTACTAGTTTTTCTATTTTTCATTCATAAATGTCTGCTACCTCAATACAAGGATGTCATTATACTCAAGTACTGGCTTCAAAAAATGTCAAGTTGGAAAAAACTTGTTATTTTTGTCGTTCCGCGAATTAGGTAGAAATATAGGTACATTCTGCGTAGTTAACTCTTTAATTTTACTGAAATAGGGTTTGCACATTAGTGAAAATAATATTTTCTAATTTTTTTGGGGTATGTTATACAGCGTTACTACGGTTCTTAAATATTGTGAAAGGACTCGTTATAAGGCCCCATTTAACCTCCTTTCGGCTTTACGGGTAGTTTTGTAACACCTGTATATATATATATATATATATATATATATATATATATAAAATAAAAGGTATATAATATAAAAGGTATATATCTTATATATATATATATATATATATATATATAAAAGATATATACCTTTTGCGACCCTAAACCTTGCCGGTTCTTCTCAGTTGAAGGCTACTTCCGAACTGGTGGTAACTTCAGTAGCTTCGACGTTCATAAGTGCCCTTCTAGGGCCTTAACTAAATAAATGGCTTTGACTTTATGTCATATGGACATAATGTCCATAAAAAAATATATTTTATTCTTCACGGGTGTGTTCTATTTTACTGATTCTGATTGAAAATTGCTAGGCTATTAAACATGACCCTGTATGACTGATGGTTCGAAATAATAACACGATTTTTTGGGAAGACTATTCATTTCTTCAAATATGTGAAACGAGACAGAATTATATTATCTAAATATCTTTAGGTCCGATTTTTCAATTACTGGATAAACCTGAGATAAGTTCTTCATAACTTGTTCTAATATTAAATTATCAGCAAGATTTATCTGGCCATTGAAGATTCGGATTATGGTTATATTTAATTTGTATGCATCCCGTCAAGTTCAACATTACCTATGAAATAAATCCTTAATTAAATTAATAGCTCATTCATATAACTATTTAAACACTCGTGACAAAACATTCATCCGCACTTCCATGTCGATACTTTAAGACTGTAGTACCTTTTCTTGATGTTAGCACATACACACATGATGAAAAGATATACTTCACACTGTGATAGTGCATCGATCGATAGCTTCTATTATAAATGTTTTATTGTACTGCCCACTTAAATATAAATGAAACATTTTAATAGTAGTTAGGATACTGAGGCCACGGGTGGGGATGGTGTTGGTAGGGGCCAGGCGGCTGCTGGTAGCCCCACGGCGGCTGGTAGGGCTGCGCGTACGACTGGTCGTAGGACTGCGGGGTGGCCGCCGGTGCCTGGTAGTACGAGTTACTGCTCGTCGCCGTCGCGTTGTTAGGTGTAACTGTACCACCTTCCTTCTTCTTGGTTGAGTCGATGGTGGCGCTGTTATAAATAAAAATCTATTAATATTATAAAGACGTAAGTGTATGGATTTGAATAAACTTCGGTATATAAGTAGGTAGATAGATCGAATAATAGTTTGTTTTCTGGCTAAGCAAAATTTTAGTGACAGTTCCTTTCTACTCTTTGTTTGCATACCGCCTTCGTCATCGGTGTCATAATTAGAACTGATCTAAATTTAATGCGGTTTTCATACATTCCCCAAGGTAACTGCGACCTTAGCGATCTGTTGTGGACGGTTTAGGCTTTGTATCATTATTCTTTGTATAGCCTTTCAATCGCTAATAATAATCTGTCAAAACATGTAGCATGTAGCATGATGTGGGTATAAATTTACAAAAATGCGCAATAATGAAAATCTAATCTATCTCAATCCATGCACTCATTGAAATTTAGAGCACTATTATACTAATACTATTTATATCCTACTAGCTTCCGCCCCGCGGTTTCACCCGCAGTCCCGGTGTATTTTATTTTCATACAAACCTGACAATAACGAACACATAAAAGAAAGATTTATCCAATTTGGTGCAGTCGTTTGGAAGTTGTGCGCATACAAACATTTCGGTGATTCCTTTTTTTTATATAGATTAATATTATAAATGTGAAATTTCGTATGTTTGGATATTTGGATGTTTGTCACCACTCAACTACGTTACGGCAGAACGGATTTGGATGAAATATATAAGATACTTTTTGTCATCCCGGGAAAACAAGATCCATCGAGAACGCGAGTGAAACCTCGGGGCGGAAGCTTGTATATATAACAAGTATATGAAGTACATAATTTATCTGGGATCCATAGTGTAAGATCTGCAGCTATCAGTTCCAAAAGGAAACGAAAGTAAGTAATATTTTAGACTTATGTAAAAATTAAACTGCATTCACTTATCGACTCTGGAAATAGTGGTTAAAAAAAAATACTTCTGGATCAATTTCTCAAAGAATTTCAGACTCGTTACACTTTCATTGGAGGGTGCAACATAATGGAACTGATCGGTATATTTTTTAGTCTTATGATATAGCTTGTTGAAGTAGAATAAAAAAACATCGTCAGTTTAAAGCAAAATGATTGTAAATATATACTTAGGCGGTGGCGGTGGGTCGTGCTTCTCCTTGCGCACCCGCTTGCGCAGATGCTTGGCGAGCGTGCGCGCGTGCAGGTGCGCCGCGCGCGCCGCCGCCGCGCCGCCCGCCTCCTCGGCCAGCTCGCGCCGCCGCCACGCCATGCGCGCCGACACCTCCAGCTCCGCGCCTTCCGAGCGCTCGTACGATTGCACCAACTCTACACGTACGACACAACACAACAACAACAACACTTTACACATATACATATTTTGTTATTAGCCAATTCTCATTTTTTCTGTCAAAAGTAAGAATAGTGTTGTACCACAATGCTGTACACTGCGATTTTCTTACTCGATTAAAATCGGTTTTGAAAACAGAGGAAATGATAATTACGTTTTTATATTATTATACAGCTATATAATGTACGTAGTGCAAAGCGAATATTATTAACAAACAGGTTATGGTTACTTCTATATTGCAATTTTATTTCAGTTTTCCGGAAGATCCACATATTAAAAATAATTGGATTGAAGCAACTGGGCGTAAAAATTGGTTTCCTACAAAATACAGCCGAATTTGTTCCATACATTTCCACGAAGACACCTTTACTGGCCCATCAAAGTACCGACGAGTAATCAGTACAGCTTATCCGACTATTGATTTTGAATCGGTGCCGTGTTCCCATCTCTAAATTACGCTCGTGACGTCAAAGTACCTAAGCAAAATGTTACACGCTCGGTCTCCCTACAAATTGGTGAACTCTTTTCTTCTATCTAGATATATTTCTGTGGTTTTAAGACAACTTATACAGGACATTTTACAAATAAAATGTACAATGCCATTATGAAGCAAGTTGAAATGTACTATAAGTTTTGAAATTTTAATATGGTACTAAAAATAATGAGAAAATTTGAAAAAGAGAAATAGAACAATCATGCTCGCTGTATGTGATGGGAGTCTATGTATAGCAGTACACACATATGTATATATGTATAGGGCATGAGTATCAGCTGGCTTAAATGTTTAAGCATTTCGCTATATCCTTTGGAAATAAGATGTTAGAAGATAAATAAAAACTTATAAAAGCAGACTTCCATAACGATCGCTTAACTAATGTAGTTATTTGATATGGAATTGACAGATACTAAAAAACATGTAACGAATATAATTAAAGGTTGAGTTTGTATTTTATACATTGATTGTAAATACTTGTTGTAAATAAATTTATAATAAGCGATTAGGTTTAATTAAAGGTTTTATTTGTCTCATAAGAAATTACATTTCACTTATATGAGAAAATACAGAATAATAATTAATTATTATTCTGTATTTTTTCGTTAAATAGCATTTATTATAGCATAATATTTAGTACACTAGCTCGGGAACTTGTACACTATTTATAGTCAAGCTGCTTTTTATTACATTCAATATTATTAATTTACTAATGATCTAAGCGGGCAGTATAACATAGACAATTCACCAGTTATATTCTATTATTATGTTTAGTAAAGCGGAGTTAGGTTAGGTTAGTACCACGTTTGGGACATGTTACCTACATATATCCGAAAGGCAGATTAAAATAACCAATATAAAGACATATTTCACCAACCTTCCAACTCCTCGAACGGTGTCCCAGTCGTGTGTATCGCTAAATCCAGTCTTTGGGTATGTAGTCTATGATTAAGCGGTTCCTTAGTGATAGCTTCATCTAGAACCTTCCTGGCTGCGGGCGGGTCGCTCCTCACGTGGAACAGGAACCGCGCGTACTTGATCGCGAGGGCGGAAGCGACGGCCTTGTTCTTAGCCGACGATATGTACTGCTCGTACAATTGCGAGCATTTGTCGTAGTCACCGCGACGCCGCTCCAAATTTACACGTCTGTCAATGGTCATTATTATTTTTACAAAATGGTAATAATTTTCTCATGGATAGATTAATAGTACATGTTTAGCTTGGTATAAAATAATATCCTGGGACAAATAGACATCTAGTTATAAATCATGAGTAAATAAGCCATGAATGAAAATGGGTATGTATACCCATGGGGAAAGATTAAGAATGGGACCTTAATAACGTACCTATACTGTATCTGCACGAGGTTCGGGCAAGTTTTCTCGATGCGGTCGAGTATGTCGGCCGCCTTAGCCGCGTTCCCTTGCGCCTCCTCGAAGTGCGCCCAGTGCAGGTGCAGCTCCGGCTTATCGAGGTGGTGCACGGTGCACGCGCGCTCGAGTACTTCGCGCTCTATTGCCACTAGCTCAGGGTTGCTTTCAGAACGCTCCTCGAGGAACTTTATCAGCTGTTGACCGGTACCAACATCATTTAAAATTAACAAGCGAGGAAGAGACCATTTGATGAGGATGATCAAACCATACTTATTTATTATGATTTGTAGACTTAGTCATTGTAATGTTAGATGCTGTTTTAGAGAAGCTCTTAATTAGAAGACTCGATCCACGGATGTAAAAAAAAGACGGATGCCTTCTTTCATAGAAACGGTGTGAAACCACTCAACTCCTACACTTTCGTGTGCGAGCTAACACTCACACAGATACACCAAGTCGGTCAATCCGCCGCCATTACGCTCCGAGCCCCAGCGCCCGTAAGTCTTGTTATGCGCAAGTAAAAATTGTGAAATATGCCGTCTTGTGTGGTGCGGTGGTGTAAAAACTTCACGAAAAAATACAATAAGTCCCAAGGAATAACCTACCATGCGTAAGTAATGTTTTAAGTTAGAGATTCGTGATTATTTTTCATAATTAGGTTTTGTTTACTTTTGTATGAAATCGGGATGTCAAAGACAGCAGTGTTACCAATTTTTTTTCGGGAAAAATTCCCTTAAAGTGGTTAATTGGGGAAATCTGTATTTGTTGCATTTGTTAAGGGTTTTTTTTTGTAGCATTTCATTTATGTAAATTTTACGTAAATAAATAAGTGTAAATAATTTACAGGTCATGCAAATAATGTAACGTAATGTAAATACTTAATGTGGATGTAATGTGATTCATGTAATGTAAATAATAAATTATTTTGGCAGTGTACTTATATTGTAAATAATGTAAACTTAATATTTTATTTTATTTTTATTTATTTGGAAACTTAATATAAATGTAATGTAAATGTAATTTAATTAGTGTAAATAATGTAAACGTAATGCAAGTAATGTGGTTCATTTCAATTATTTTGTCGTAGAAAGGAATAATAATAAGTAACTTCAATGAATGTAAAATCATTTAGTTTTGCGATTAGAAAATACCAAAAAAATATTACTAATTAATATTAAGCTCGCCATTGCACAAATTTCTTTGTGAAAAATTTAATAATAATGATAATAATAATACGCCCAGAACGGTAGTCATAACCAGAGTCCCTCAATCGACGTGTCACCTCCTTAATAAAAGCCTTAATTCACCCAGTAGTATGATAAAAGTGAAACCGTCACTAGATAGGTAAGTTTCAACTTATGTTTTGATAACATGATTTATTCTCATTGTTCTGAAAAAGTGGGTAAAGTGATATTCATCTGGCAACACCTATGGCACGCACACATCAATAGACGGCGGCCATTTGTATGCTTCACTCGCAATGAGAGGTGGTTCCATCCGTCTTTTTTTTTACATCCGTGACTCGATCATAATATCTCGAGAAATTATCGAAGAAACTACCTCAGTAAAAATAATATTTCGTTAAAACGAGCAAAATTGTATCCTACTTGCATTATATTGTACAGTTGAATTGCACATTCATTACAATAAGTATTCGATAAAAACAAGAATATTATACATACTCTCATCCAAAACTCTTCATACAAAGCGCAGGCGATAAGGCACCTCTCGTGCAACACTAACGCACGCTTTAGTGAGCCATTTTGTTTCTCCCACTCCAGGTATGACTTCCAGTTTTTCAGTTGACACCGCTCTAGTGGCTTCACATGGAAGTACGGGCGTTTAATCTACGGCACATATACATATTTATAAAAAAAAGGCCTTCTCTGGATGATAAATTAAAGATATTTTACATCAGCTATCCCATACAAGATTTTTTCTTTAGAGCTAGACAGGTGACGAGCGCAAACCCACGTGACAGAAAAAAGCCCTACATCCAAATTACAATTAAATAAGATTATATTTGTATACTTGTAGGTAGGTGTCCTCATTTTATTGACTGATATTGTCTTTTGACAATATATTTCTTTAAACTAATAATGATTTTTATTGGTACATACTTTGTTATGGATGTTTTAATTATATAATTATGTAATTTAAATGATCAATGACAAAACACGTCGCGCAATGTCACAGATTAAAATGTGTTGGGAGTTAGACTACCCCCCGGATAGAAGATCCCGTGAGTAGAAAACTTATAAATACATAATAATTATATAATAATCTTACGCCTTCCTCGAAGGTCCACCTGGCAGCGACCTCCTCGCCGGTGGTCTTGTGCACCTTTCGACGTGCCGCGATTATACGCTCCTTGATCGCTTGCGCCTCTTCTTCTGATGCCTATTTAACAATCAGTAACAATCATTTTTAGGGTACCCGGGTATCCGTGGGTATCCATACCTCAAAAGGTAAAAAAGGAACCCTTATAACATCACTTTCTTGTCCGTCTATCCGTGTGTCACCACCGATTTTCTCAGAAACGGGTGGACCTAGCAAGTTGAAATTTATACCAGATACTGAGGTCAATAGTCCCTGTTAGCTGTATAAAAATCAAGGTCCTCAACACGATATGGGCAAATTTAGATTTTCGCGAAAACTTGTAAGTACCAAAATTTACCTTAATTTTCATTTATTTTTCGGAATTTCCCTTTACTTGTGCTGTAAGCTTTTGCCTTGCTTTTAACCAAAATTGACAACTCTAGGTCAACCGGAAGTACCCTATAGGTTTTGGGTCGAAAACCTATATGGTAGTTCCTGTTGACCTATAATCATCAATCAATCCATATCTTATCGTTAAGATTCCCGTGATGGACGAACTATTTACATACCTATAAGTTTGTACGGAACCCTCGGTGCGCGAGTCCGACTCGCACTTGGCCGGTTTTTACTATAGATAGGCTTGAATTTAAGAGCAACTGACGAAATAGACCAGTAACTTCTGGACAGATTCAAGGACAGTAGCCAGCCAAGCGGGTACCACAGATTATTACCTATACTACCATGTTAAGGTTTCCTCACAATGTCTTTCACCGAAAGCTCAAGATCATTCTAGGATTTGAAACCTCGACCTTCGACATGCTATCATCGAGCAACTGCGATTTTAGTGTAGGAGTTTCGCAAGATCATTTTTTATGCTACCTCTATGATTATAAATGGAAGGCGTTTCATGACAGGATCATTAAACACAAAAGTTTGAGAAGGAATCCAACTATTTTTTAAAAGCTTTTATTTTACTAATATAATAAATGAATAAGTTTAAATGTTAGGGAATCAATCACGCATATGCGGCTGAACGGATTTGGATGAAATTTGGTAGATACATAGACACTCCCTAGAATATCATATAGAATACTTTCATAGAGAAAAATAAGATTCGTCGGGAACGGTGCTGAACGTGTGGGAAGGGAGCAAGTTAAATATAAAATAGTGGAGTGCAGCAGTGGAGTGCAGTCATACTGACGATGTGGTCGGCGGGCTCGTCCTCGCCGGGCGGCAGGTCGAGCTGCGGCGCGGCGGGCGCGGCCTCGCGCACCTCCGCGCGCAGCCGCACCAGCTCCGTTACATAGTTGAGTGGAGTGTACTCACGATGTGGTCGGCGGGCTCGTCCTCGCCGGGCGGCAGGTCGAGCTGCGGCGCGGCGGGCGCGGCCTCGCGCACCTCCGCGCGCAGCCGCACCAGCTCCGTTACATAGTTGAGTGGAGTGTACTCACGATGTGGTCGGCGGGCTCGTCCTCGCCGGGCGGCAGGTCGAGCTGCGGCGCGGCGGGCGCGGCCTCGCGCACCTCCGCGCGCAGCCGCACCAGCTCCACGCGCGTCACCGCTCCCGCCGCCGGCTCCGACATTACGTGCTCTTGGAAACTACCCACGTCAAGGTCACATTATACATACAAGGTGGAGAAAACAGTCGGTCATTAAATGAAACCAGAGCTTTATCACATTGTTTTAACACCGTATACTAAAAATAATTTAAATTCATCGAGTAGTTTAACCACAGTAATTAATTTTCGTTTTATCAATATTACTCATCATGTAGATGCCTAACAAATTCACTAGGCTAAAGTAGGTCGGATAATAACCCGAGCAAATCATGTGATCCTCGCGCTGCCTCCATTTCGCTGCCTAACACGTTATGTAGACGAAGAACTTCCTTCCTTCCTTGCTTCCTTTTTGCAGACTTCAAAACGGATTTTAAAATCGTTATTTTATAATTTTTGCTAGTCAATTTTATTTTCCATTTTTAGTTTCTTGTGTATTAAATACCTAACAAGATTTGTCGCTGATCGAGGATATGCATATCAATAATACTTGTCGACAATATTGAATAAGATATTTCTATATCGATATTAGTGTTCTTTTTCGTTGAGGAATTACGTCATATCTTCAAAGTCCATGATCAGATCATAATAAAATTTATATCAGTATCTCATTACCTACTTTAATAGAATACAATTTAAATATCCAAATCGATTGAGCCGTTTCCGATAAATCGGTAAACATACATAAAAAAATAAAAATAATATACATACACTCAAACATAGAACCTCCTCCTTTGTTGAAGTCAGTTAAAAAGTTTTATGTGACTATAATTTTATATTATTTTATTTTTATCCTTATTATAACTTGGCAAAACATAGTAACCAGTATTAAAACCGATGGTATTTAAAAAAACGAAGTTTCACAAAATTTTTAAAGACGATTAGGGTGAAATGCCTGTTTTGGCACATTTTATAAAATGATGTATGCATGCATAGGCATATGCATGCATACCCAAAACAACTAACTCAGTAATTCGTTAAATTTTCAATCATGACTCCAATGCTGAATACACTAATTACAGACCTTGATTTTGAGATCACGATTTTAAGTGGTCGCCAGCCAGACAGGTACTAAAAAAAGTACTTACACTACTACTGTGTTAAATAATGTGTTTTAGTAGTTACATATCCTTAACGTCACACCATTACGTATACAGCTTATAATTAGGGATTTTAAATTTAAAGCCTTAATCAAATTTTATACATTTTTAGAGTTAAAATAAAAATATATTATTGATCATAATTAAAAGTTATTGAACTATTATTTGGGCGCTCAACCACTGACTTTTAATTTTTCCAAATTCTATTCTACCTTTTTATCATTATATTTTTTTTTCTATTAGTCATTTTATGTGAAAACATTTATTGCTTTTAGTTTTTATTTTCGCTACTTTTGTTTGATATGTTAAGCTGTTTGTTTTCCAAATATAATAAAATAAATAAATAAAAAAGAATTACTTGAAAATTATGTAAAAGTATAAATAATAGCACTTTCATAACATTTTAACATACACATCATTTAACAGGTTCGATTCCTCGACAAAATAAAACACCAATACTATTTTCTTTAAAAGCGCTCATTACGACTTATATGTACGAGATAATAGCTGTGATAATCAGATCAGAAGTAATAAAACAGTTTTGTATTAAAATGATAGGTAGGTACAAACTTGTCGAAATGTGAAGTATATCCAAGTGTGGGTGTGGCGAGTAGGCGATCGTAAATGTTGGTCACATTGAGAGCCGAGCCGTTCTCAGCTTCCCACTTTATGTACGACTCCCACAGACGATCCGAACGGAATTCCAAACCACAAGCCTCTGCAATACAAATATTTATTAAAATAACATATTATATATGTATGAAAAAAAAAATTTAAAAATATAACATTTTGTTTTTTATTCCATCTCACCAATTGCTCTCTCATACTGTGCCTTTATGAAAGCGTGGTCTTCAGTTCTCGTGGTTCTTATATGATTTAGGTAATGTATCCAAAGATCCACTGATAATGGAATAGATTTCAGCCCTCTTTCTAAAACCTGTAATTTAAGATGTAGCATTAAACGAGCTCTACGAGTGTCTAAGCGTTGCCGTGGTCACGACAACACTATGAAGCAAGGGAATATTGAATAGCATTGTATGT
Organism: Tetheella fluctuosa; assembly: GCA_951216915.1. Taxonomy (NCBI): domain Eukaryota; kingdom Metazoa; phylum Arthropoda; class Insecta; order Lepidoptera; family Drepanidae; genus Tetheella; species Tetheella fluctuosa. The sequence continues at coordinate 4,823,570 of OX578231.1, read as the reverse complement.
CTCATATAATTTTGAATAGAAGAAACGAGAGGTCGAGTGGCCGTCGAGTTCACAAACTTACAAAAGCGCCGCACACGCGACTTCTCGTTTATTTCTATTGTAAATAAAATGTTTGCCTCGGCATATTACACCTGTTCGCACTCGGCGCGATGTTGAAGCCTCCGCCGGCTCGTCCAGTCTTCCCTTCCTAACGCCATTCAATGGCTAAATATGAAGACAGGCTGCACTCCATGCTACCATGGACTTAACAAGTCTTAATTATGTCAACCATTCATTAACGCACATACTTAAATAATAATACATGAAAAAAGTATAACAATATATCATGCATGTACAAATATCAATAAATGTAAGCACTAAAGTATAAAATATACACCACAATAAATGAAACACTAGAACGAAATCTATGTGATGGCAATTTAGCTCTCCGGTGCGAACGGTCGACTTTGGCTTACGAACATCGTGGAGCTCGATGCACTGTTGGGAAAAAAAACAATTGCAAAATACCAGTTATGTCTAAAACATTTTCAATAACCAAGTGTTAAGACACATATACATAATATGTAACTAATCATCGAGGTGTATTAAATCTTACCAACTCATCAAGTGACTTAATAAATAATATGCTCACTTCAATCGGGCAATGCTTACCTCTAAACACTTCTTTTTACTTCCTTTACGTTTCTCAAAGTCTGCGAATTTCCTCCAGTAGCCGTAACAATACGGGTAGTGCGACAGAAACGCATCGTAAGCTTCGCGCGCTGCCTCTACGTCGCTCTGTCGAACATATTACTCTTTATTACATACATCCCAGACATTATATAGTACATAATTTGTTAGTTTTATTTATCAGTTGGCCCTTGCCTATCAACATTTAGAAATCAGTTCTCATAGCTTCATAAAGCAATGAGATTAGCGTTAGTTTTCATCATAATTAATAATGTCTTATATTTTTTTTTACTTTTTATAGGCTTCTTTGACAACTATTGTAAGTGATAATTTGGCCGAAGGTGGTAAGCACACAAATCCCAGAAAGAACTGACTCTCAAGTGCAGCTGCCGGAACACCGATAGGTGTTTAGCGACAGGTTTCCTCACGATGTTTTTCTTCACCGTAAGCTCAAGCTCATTGTAAGATTCGAACCCACAACCTTCGCCGTGGCGTCCGACGTCACTACCACTGCGCTATCATCTTTACATCAGCCTTAAAAACGTAACATTATTTTAACATGTAACAATATAATAAATACTACCTCTTGGTCAACGTATTGCAGCAGGTAAGTCCACCCAGTGAAGTCTGTGGGGTCATCATTGACCACCTTCCAATACTTATCTAGCTCTGGAAGGGTCTTTTTCTTGGGTTTCTCATCTATTGATGATCGTTTTTCAGAAGGCACTGGTTTACTTTCTCCATTCTAAAAACATTATAAGCATTAATTAATTTAACTTAACAAAGAGATCTATCTCATGTGCCAATGAGGTATATGGATAATGAGGGTCTTAAGAATTATTGCATTGACATTTAGGGGCATAACATATAAATCCTCTGGTTAAGTCCCGACAAAATATAAAATACCTTGGAAACCGCTTGTTTTTTACTAGAAGACTCGCTTTCAGATGTGGGAGATCCTGGATCATAGCCATCTCTTTCTTCATCAGGCTTACGCTTGCGAGGTTCTTTCTTTGATGCTGGCAGCTCATCTTCAGACACTACCTGTAATAAGCTTGCATTATAGAAACCATTTATATACCAAAAACTACATTAAAACTACACATAAATAAATATTCAACAAAAAAACAGTAAATATTGAATACACTAGTAAATTATAAGGATGTCACGAATTTCTCCCATACAAATTATTATGGGTATGTTCCGATATACACTGTGAGTACTGTAAGGTGTGACGTCAATTTAGTATACTAAGAAGCCGTTCGTTTATAGTTAGCTATACTGGGTACTGCTTAAAACAGAATGCAGTCCAGTATACTGTCTGTCATCCATGTACCTACTGTCACTCTGGACGCTGTTGATCACGTGACCAAATCATTGAGAGCACCTTACCTCAAAAACGCCAGTGCTCAGAGTACAAAAATGGCGGCGTTTATGACGTCATTATGTTTCCCTAGGATACTGCGTGCGGCAGTATACTGTCAGTCCATAACGGAACGAATTTCCAGTAAGAGCACTGAACAGTGCTCCCAGTATATATCGGAACATACCCTATATCATATGATTAAGTGGTGAGGCTATTACTCGGCAACAAACGTCGATTGCTGTGTGCGTTGCCGAGTGATGACCTGTCACTGTCAGAGTACAAAACATACTTCTAGAAATAAAAGACTAAATGGCAGTGATATACTAATAAGCTTAAAGCTGCAGTGATTAATTCATAAATAAATGTACCTCAGTATCAGCTGGAAGCTCTGCAGGCTTGGGCCCCGGGAGCTCATCATCAGATACATTCTCAGCATCCTTCACACTTGGTTTCTGAACCTCTGGTAATTCATCTTCTGACACTACTTCAGTTTCTTCTGCACCTCCAACCTTAGAAAGACAACTTAATGATTAAATAGAAAGTATACTAAATGCAATAAATGAAAATCCCATTAGGTATATATTAATAATCTCAGGAACTATTGGTTCGATTTGAATTTTTTTTTCAGTGTTGGATAGCTCATTTATGAGGAAGGCTATTTAGGCTACTTTTTATCCCTGGAAAACACAAAATCCCTTGGGAACGCGGGTGAAACCGCGCGGAAAAGATAGTTATTTTATAAATTTTGTCCATAATCTTAGTACCTGACACACTCACCAACAGAACAGATGGACCATATTTATGATAAATCCATCAAATCTATAAACCAAGGAAGCTTGTATCAGAGATGATCCTGATAACATTGAATCTACTATAATATGTATGTACAGTATGATGCAACCATTTTTGGTTTATAGATTTGATGGATGTTTAACACATTCGGCGCCGGCAACGATTCACAAAGTCCTTACGCTATGCCAGCCGAAATTATCGTAGTCGCGGATAAGTGTCACTAGCATAGGAGCACGATTCCGTTGACACACACAAGTGTCAACTGGCATATGAGTAATAATCACACACATTGTGTCACTGGCACCAAATGTGTTAAAGTATAAAATATCATAAATATGGAATTTGTTTTATTTATATAACACTACACTACATAGTGCTCTGTAGATACACTAATAAAAGTACAAATAATAACGATAGTTATTCTCTCTGCTAAAAGAGATTAATAAACATTTTTGGGCCAACATTTAGTTACCTTTGCAACCTTTTTAATATCAATTGTGTTTTCTTTAATTTCAGGTTCATTTTTGATATCTTCCTTTACTCCTGCCAATCTAACATTTTCGACCTTTATAAGAGAAAAAATAAGTTAGCAAATTATATTTTTGAATGTATTAAAGGAATTTAAATGTATACTGTATACCTCTGTCTTTGTTACATCTTCATTGACATCATTTATTTCTTTTTTTTTATCTACTTTAATGTCTTTGATAACCTGTTCATCGTGAGTATTTTTTTCATCTTTGAATACTGTCATAATTTTCTGTTTATTGTTTTCATTATTTTCTCTATTATCTATTATTTCCTGTTTAATTTTTTCATTAACATCTTTTTCCATGTCTTTTACTACAGCGCCTATGTCCACTACCTGTGAAAAAGAAACATTACAAACTGATTAGTTAGGTACTTACAGAGAATACTGAACAATACTGAAGTTGGTATCAACATTAAAATTGTATATACACTAGCTTTTTCACCCATGGCATTGCTTGCACAGACTTTATAAAATATCAATATCTTTTCTTCTATTCACCCGATTTCAATGAAATAAAGTCTATTCGAAGCGCCATGGCAAGCCGCATTTACTTGTAAACTCCATGAAAATACATTCATTGGTTTCGAAGATGAGCATATCCAAACAGACAATACAGTTATGAAAAAAAATACTCTGCATTTCTTCTTCTTCTTCTTCTTGATAGAATGGCGACTGAAGCCAACTCTGCATTTCAATACTCTTCCTACATAAGCCACACTCCATTTTTGGTAAAAAAAATAATGTTGACATGTTGGTTCTACAGATTGATAATATTTTGTGTTGCACTTATTTATGTCCACTGATTTCCTATCCAATAATAAGAAGCACAAGGTGAGAATCATAAATTGCCTAAACCCACACTTTAATAGTGGCTAGCCCAGTTAGACTCAAAAAAGCAAATTTGCTATCTCTGCCCACTATCGCCCTGACAGCAGCTAAAGATCTCATAATCACCTCCTGAAATTTAACCAATGACAATATCATTTGAGACTGTTTTTTTTTATTTGAGACTGATACCATACAATTTTGTAAATATTATAAAATGTTGTATAGCCTGAGACTGAAATGTAATAAAAATTAAAATACCAAGACCTCTCTGACCTACCTCTTCAATCTCTTTTTGTGTACACAATATTTTTTCGGCAATAGAAGAGTTTTCAATTTCAGCCTGGATATGACAATCTTCACCTGTTTGTGTATCTTCTGGTGGTACTGAATATCCAGGATCAGTCATATCACTGATGTCCTGGTCATATTCAGTATCCATCTTCGTATGAATTTCTGTAACATCACCATCAGTATCAGAGGCAGTCACTTTTAAGCCAGTATCACTAAGCAGCGAGTCGCCGTCGGTGAGCACGTTATTCAACGAGTCGCTAGGAAATGTAACAGCGTTGTCGCCGACATCGAATGAATCTGAGTTGAAACCGTGTGTGTTGTTATCCAAGTAGTCGTCAACGCTCCCCGCTGACAACTCGACCGCATTCAGAAAACCTTGGTTGGACGTCGACGACTCGTCCACTGCCGCCGCGTCCACACTATTGAACTCGCTCTCCGTCAACAAGTGAGAGAGGCCGTTTGAGTTTTCATTGATCAGCGGGCCCTCGTCGGTATCCATCGGTCCGTCGGAAAGGCATTTCTGCAAATATTACCACGATATCAATCATACCTACTTAAACAATTCGTATCGGTTCAAAATCAAGTTTCAAAATAACTCGTAAATAAACCAAGGTAATATGCGAAGGTACATAGACTTACTTGTAAATCCGAACTCGCTTCATCGTCCATTTTGATTATAGGTACTCTGATACAACAACGACCTATCGAAGTTATATTGATCAAATATACCGAAACATACAGGATTAGACAAATACAAGTCAGTCAATTACTAGATTGCTAAAAAGTATTGAATTCACAAAGGCATAAACCAAACCAAAAACCTGCGTGTGCGTGCAATACATACGTACGACCGATTGCGGCGTGCACTAGAGATGTAAACCGGTTTTTGAATTGAAGAAAACCGGAATAAATCCGGTTTGACTAAAAACCTAATAAAACCGATTTCTATTAAAGAAAACCGGTTTTAAATATAGTATAAAAATAAAAATACTACCTACCCTATTATGTATATATATAGCCTATTATAACTTAGTGCGTCATCTTACGGCTATGCCGGATACCTCTAACAGATTATTGCATTGTCATTAATTTACGTCGATATACGAGTGATTCTCGCTAGATGGCGCGGGCGTCGACATACAAAAAAGACGGGTGGGCGACGCCATTTTGAATTTATTCACTCACTTGTAGTGACTTGATCGGCAAGGTGTGTCCAGTGTATAGGTATTTTTTAGTCTTATTAGCTCTTTTTACAAAAAACCTAACAAAACCTAAAAACCTTTTTTTTTCAAAAGTAATCGGTTTAAACCGGTGCTGAAAATTGTAATCGGTTTACATCTCTAGCGTGCACTATGGCATGCACAGTGTTTGTGTTGCCAGTTTCAAAAAGCAATTCAGGATGGTAGGTTTTCTGAAAAGGGACGGTTTAAATCATGAATGTAGTAATATTTTTTCGTCCAAGGCTTGAATCTTATATTCACGATAATAAGATGATTATGATATATGATAATAAGATGGTTATGTCAATTACATTTCGCTAAATAATCTCCCGAAGATTAATGCCTACTTGTTTGCGTCAAGGGCGAAATTAACACATATAGCATTAAGCATACGACTAACTAGACGTATAAGGTACCCCCAAAGAGTACATTATATATACTGGGTACCCCTACCTGCCAGCTGTCAACTTCTTCATCCAAAATGACTGTGACCCCAAATAGTGACGATGATTTAGACATAGATGTCGGTTATTTTTAACGATTGTTGCACTTAATTTTATTAAACTTGAACTATATTTTTATTTCGCTTTTTAATTACTTTAATTTTACATCATGTCTTCCAACTGATTTTACAAGGATTTTACTGACGAGAAAAATGCTAGATTTACCGGATTTTAACGGAATACCGTAATAAAGTCGGTGGAATTTCAAAATTATTGTTGGCAGCACTGCTTACACTTTTTTAAATCTATGCAATCCATGTAGGTAATGCCAAAGAGGATTAAATCACTATGGGTAAATAAACTGATGAATTTAACTAAATTTACCAAAAAATACGATGGCTAGGCAGCATGGTCCTTGACCCTAGCCTGTTCCAAAAGGAACGAAAAAAAAAAAAACACTATGGGTAATGCACAGACTAAGTAGAGATGGGTAATAATAATATATAGATAGTGTATTATCTATGTGCAAGGCTGTGCAAGGCAATGCAAGCATTCTTATAAAATTATAAAATTTAAAATATTGTTCGAACTAAAATGTTCGGAATCCGTTCTATTTTTAACAATTTAGTCGCTAATGGATCTAATTTGCTAAACCAACAAACAAGGGTGAAATAAGTTATACTATTTACCTAACCTCAACAATTTAACAGTCATTTTTATTATTATTTTGTTTTATTCGCAGAACACTTTTATTTTAAGAAGGAAATGGCCTCCACCACTCCACAAAAAAGGTGGCAAATTACCTAAGATGAGAGGTAGACATTTTGTGTATGACCTGATTCAAGACACAAATGTGGAGAGACAACCTGATATCAAAGTTATACTAAATCAATTTGTCGATGGTATGTTACCTAAGTATTTTGTATTCCATCTAGACCAACAAAATACCCTAGGCAACACAACAACATAGAAACAGTTGAAAAATTAAGAGGGATGAATTAAATAATGGATTCAGGAATCCTCTTTGGCAGGTTCTCGTAATAAACATGTTTGTCAGAAATAAACTTTGTCAAAATGTGTTCCTTTCCATGATACCTGCATTTATATTTTCATTTCTGTTCCCACAAGTAGCTAAATTTAGTCAACCACCCCAGTAGTCTATGAAGGGTATTGTGGCTACAAAAAAACAGGGTTACATCTCAACAGAGACCGAAAGGTGTAATTTTAACCACTTCCATACCATTCAGACCTTTATACATTTGTACCTTGGATGGAGTGGGATCTTGCTTCAAATGAAAACTTACTTGTCAGTATTGAATAGGACTTGTCTTGACAAATTTATTGAGCCTAATCAGTTTATTACTTATAGGTATTGTAGGATTCTGTTGCCCACCTTCCAGCTTGAATGGATCAGCTTGATGGTACCATATTACAGTCATGCTATGAGTGTACATTTAATTATAATTATAATTGAATAAGTTAGAGACCTAAAATTTTTATATCCTGTGTAGAATACTAGACCAAAATGTATTTACAGAACTAATTCCACTTCATTAGCAGCTTCAAATAATATGTTTCATATCTGAATTTAATTAAAAAAATTGAATTTCAGGAATCGCAAGCCAAATTATTACTTAATATGTAGGAAGTCATTTATCCAAAAAAAATATTTTCAATTCAGATATGATGACCAAACAAGTGTTTCTGGTAATATAGGATCAAATCAAACAGTTGCATTACCGAAAATTATTACTCCATCAATAGGGTATTTGACTGACATTCAAATCAGCAACTTTTTATGAAATTCCATTTTTGACTGAAAATTATTATACTTATCTGTGCCCATTCCATTTTTGACGGTTCTAAAATTTTTTGGTAATCAAGCGATTGTCCGGGATTTTTTTTAATTGTGGAAATTAAAAAAGGAAATTGATAGGTGGGTACAAATGTTTGGTTCTCCCATACAACTGTTCCATTTAATTCATATTTCCAGGGACACCTGTATGAAGCTGCAAATGTGGCAAAAACAACCTCTCTGGTGGATAGATCTTCAAAATGAGCACTGTAGATTTGCAATTAGTTTAATGCTAAAGAAGTTTTGCTTGTAGCATAATCAAATATCTCTCTTACTGTCTAGATAAGTTTTATCTATGTAGTTTTTATTTGATTCATAAAATAAAAGTGCTTTAAATAATAGTACCTCTAACTAAAACAATTTTTTTAGGTGTGGGTAGCTCAGGGGACATTCTTACATTACGCCCTAACCAAGCATACCGAGACTTTCTGCTACCAGGTCTGGCAGTGTATGCTAATCCGGTGAATGTTGCCAAATACAAGGTTGATGAAAACAAGCCCAAAGTTGAAGATAAATACAGTTCACCTTATGTGAAAAGGGTAATGAAACGATTTTGCTTTTATAATCTATACAAATAAATAAAATTGAAGTGTCTGTTTCTAATGTCAAAATAAACTTTTACTAAATGCATATGAAAGTACCTATACATACAACAAAAATGAATATTTTGAAAGGGTTGGACTGATTTTAACTGGATTTTCTCTGCCAGATAGCTGATGTTATTAGGAGTTAGAATAGGTTATTATTGGTTATAAACTAATTTTTATACTGAGAACGCTAGTGAAACCATGGGGAACAACAAAAAAAAATATGTTTTATTTTCAGACAATTTCTTGCTTGTCACGTCTTGTACTACAAATTACCATGAATAAACTTGAACCGTGGACTCTGCACCCATGGCATGTATCTGCATCTTTCCGAAAGTGCGGTTTTATAGTTCCTGAATATGCAATTGAAATGCCTCCTGTTGAAATTAAGGGGCCAGATCTTAAATTACAGGAAAAGGAATTTTTTGTTACTGTTACGGTGAGTATTTTGTTTTTAAGTATAAAATTGATATTTATTATTCTGCTAATTAAGTTAGAGTTACAAATATTCTTAAACCTCTATCTGTTGCGATCGCTTCGAGTGAACAGTATATAAGTCCCTTATAACAATGATCTAGTTCTGTCCAGCAGGCATCACAAACATCATTCAACTTACGCGTTTGCATTCGCTCAGATTGTGGAACGTGCTTCCCGCCGTGATTTTTCCAAGAGAGTACATAACTACTGCGTTATTATTCTATGCCTGCAGCGTGCAGCGGGACTTTCAAGAAGGGTGAAATTTTTTAATGACATTCGGGAAAATGTGTCCTCGGTAGCAATTCACATGGTATCGTTTTTTGTGAAAGTGCCATCAGTATTGTTTAGGCTGCCTAAATTACTGTCAGGTTCCCCAAACAGAATGTTCTTAATTCTGACTATTTGCGGCATTGATCTATGTTGGTGCAGAATCGCCGCCACGCCTTACTTTTGCAGCTACGAGCCCATTGTGTGAAACGGGATAGAGCATTCCTATACTCTTCCCAGACAGAATCGGATTTTTTATTTATCTTTCTCGTTTTTCCCTGAGTTTTACAAGTTCTGAAATCTACCAGTGATTGGTTGTGTCCTTCAGACTTGCCCTGCCGGCGTAGGTTCGTGCAATAGGCTTTCGTCGATAAACGTAGTACAGCTGATACGATCCGTTTGAATAGCTGCACACGGCCAAAGCGCAGGAAGTTAAAAAATACCCCATATTAGTATTTGCGTGATGGGCCAGCGGAAGTGAATCTCATCATCTATAATTCAGAATTGTATTCTTAGAGGAAAACATCAAACCAAGTTAGTGATAATGTGGTCGAAGATGCTAAGCACATAAAGTCTAGGAGCAATTAGCTCTCAAATGAAGCTGTCGGAACCCACCGGTAGGTGCTTGGTTGTGCTTGCTTGATGGTGGTAGCCAGCCAGTCATCATCATCATCATCTCAACCGCAAGACTTCCACTGCTGGACATAGGCTTCCCCTAAGGATCTCCGGCGACCTTTACAAGGTCGTCTGTCCACCTTGTAAGCGGACGTTCTACGCTGCGCTTGCCGGTCCATGGTCTCCACTTCAGAACTCTTCGGCCCCATCGGCCATCCGTTCTGCGCACTATGTGGCCTGCTCATTGCCACTTTAATATGCCAATTCGCTGGACTATGTCGGTGACCCTAGTTCCTACGGATCTCCTCATTCCTGATTCGATCGCATAGAGAAACCCCGAGCAGCCAGTACCAGGTGGGAACTACAAAGTACTCTATCACCATACTCTATTTTTTTTACTTTTTATGTTCCTGTGTTTGACCACTATGGTAAGTGATGATGTGGCCGAAGTTGGCAAGTACACAGAGCCTATAAGGTTTCCTAACGGTGTTTTCCATTACAGAAAATTCAAGCTCATTGTAGGATTCGAACCCACAAAATTCGACGTCACTACCTCTGAGCTATCATCGCCTTCAAAATCAAAAAATCTAATTGGGTGAAAGGGTATAATTAATTTAAATGTTTTACTGCTTAACAGATAAATAACACAGAGAAAGTAAATGTGAGATGCAGAATTCACCACTGGGCAACAGGGTTAGACAGGCTGCCATGGAGCGAATACCACTGGAAGAAACCACTTGAAGCTCTCATCCCAGACCAAGCTCCAATCTTAGAAAAAATTCCCCTGCCCAATTAAGATCGTAAGGCTTAACTGTCAGTAGGTACATTTTGTAGATAAGTTATAAAATTAGATTTTTAAGAAGAAATATGTTTTATTGCTTATCTATCTATATCTATACTATAATAAAACAGTAGAGTCCGGTGTGTCTGTACTTTGAAGAAAAGTTATAAAAATAGAAAGGGGGTAACTAAAGAAGGGTAATAGAACAAAAACCAGCGATTTTTAGGATTATTTTCTGTCTGTCTGTTTGTTCACGCACATCTCCGGAAATACTGAACGGGTTTGCATGTAGTTTTCATAGGTAGACAGCGATTTATTTGGGGCAGAATATAGGCTTTGTTTAATTAAAATCGGATGTTGCAAAAAAAAGTTATCATCATTTTAAGATTTTTATAGAAAGTCAGGACGTGCTAACGACACGATCGGTCTTTTAAAAATTATAAAGAAATATTGCGAATAACTTTACGGAATACTTACATATAATAAACTATTTATCTACCTTCTATTTCGATTTTGCTTTGTGATTTGGTTGTTAGATATATTATATGTTGTCATGAATTTTTGACACAAGATGGCGTTGTAATGTTTTCAACGAGTGTTCATGTAAGGATATTTTTCTTATGTATAAATATATGTGAGACAGTAGTAAGTATTAGTAATTAATACGATATATACCTACATTACGATTACGACCTAACTTTGATTTTACATGCTAAGGAAAGACACAGATAATTATATTAGATCCAATTTTCCATCGTGGTTTTGTTAATTTGATCTGGATTTACTTTAAAAATCATCGCTTTGGAGGCCAATCAATAGAGCTGTCACAAATTTTATGAAATGGAGTTAAGTGCAGTCCTAAGTTTATATACCTACTAGCTGTCCCCCGCGGTTTCACCCGCGTAGCGCTATAAAAAAATAGCCTACGACCGATTCTCAGACCTACCGAATATACACAAAAAAATGAATAAGAATCGGTCGAGCCGTTTTGGAGGAGTTTGCAGACAAACACTATTATGACACGAGAATTTTATATAAGTAGGTATTAGATGTCGCAGGATGATTTGGTAATTCGAATTTTCGCGAAAATCCTAGGAATATTGAGAAAATGGTGAAAACATTTCTAAAATCTCTTCCTGTTCAGAAACGACTCGGATACTTTAGGTTAGAAGTGGTTATTTTTTTAACTGCTCGGAAACTTCCTATTGAGAAATATTTCACAATTGTTTTCACCATTTTATTATTATCCGTGTTTTCGCAATATTCCTAGGATTTTCGCGAAAATTCGAATTATCAAATCATCCTACGACATACTAGAATTTCAATAAAAGCCAAAGATTCTATGCCGCTTAAATTCAACGTTTTTTCATAAAGTGAAATGAAAATATTTTGTGGTCAATAGTTCTAAGAGCTCATAGAACATTTTTTTTCTTCATAATATGTTTGTATGCAATGCTTGAACAATGAGCTATTTCTTTGGCTGATTTTACTCTGGATTTGTAATCTACTTAGTGAGGTGTCCAGTGACACTTTCATCATTTATTGGGCGATCTCTAATCTGGCTTTTATTAAATTTATTTACAACAAATATTAACAATCTATCTTCTATATATATAAAATGCTTTGTCCTGAAGGACTTAGGATCAACGCACAGCCTAAACCGCTAATCGTAGAGACCTGAAACTTGGAGGGTGTGTTCTTTGTATGACGTAGGCATCCGATAAGAAGGGATTTTCCGAAATTCTACCCCTAAGGGGGTGAAAAACGGGGGCAAATTTTGTATGGGACAACGTGATTCCAATCTACTTTAAATTTTGTATGAACATTCTTTAACAGAATTAATTGAAGATACGTTTCGTATTTTATTGAAAATCATCGCCTAACAGGGTTAAAAAGGGGTAGAAAGTTATTTTGGGGGAGATTTGCATCGAAGTTGATATCAATACCTACTCCTTAGTTCTTTTGATTTCAATTACAATTTATTTTGACACATGTTTGAAAACTCAATCCGTCAATAAATATTTTTCCGGTCAGATTTATTTGAAACTTGATATTAATATTAATTTGTCAACACAATGTCGGTGTCTTTCGAAATTCTTACCCTAATGGGGTGCAAACGTTTTATGGAACGACAATTTTTGGAATGTAGTAAGGAGGTACAGTTTGTGCAAAAGTGTGTATGGGAAAACATTTTTTTTTTCAAACCCAATCTATGTGAAAAAATTATGTAAAATTATTTTGAAACGAATAAACTCAAAAACTACTGGACCGATTTCAAAATTTTTTTCACCATTAAAAAGCTACATTATCCCTGAGTAACATGGGCTATATTTTATCCCAGGAACGCGGGTGAAACCGCGCGGAAAAGCTAATAGGTAATAAAACTAGAATCCGGTGTTTCTGTACATTTAAGAAAAGTAATCATAATATCTGTCTGTCTGATTATTTGTTAACGCACATTTCCGGAACTACTGAACGGATTTTCATGTAGATTTCACAGGTACATAGATTGAGATTAATTAGTAAGGCAGCAGAATATAGGCTTCATTTAAATAAAATTGGATGTTTTGGAATTTACTTTTATACCTACTGTTCGAAAGTTATCTAGAACCCACGTGTATCTACATTATTTTATTTTAGTTGAAATGGAGTGTGTTTGATTGATGAAGGAAGAGTCAAATTGCAAAGAAACCATGTTTGATTTTTTGTCTGTCTGTCTATCTGTTTGAACACGCTAATCTCCGAAACCATCGAATGGATTTTCGTGGGTTTTTCGCAATTTAATTAGGTTTAACTTGGCGCTTCGAATAAATAGGCTTTATTTCGTCGAAATTGGCTAACGGGGAAAAAGTTATAGACATTTTATAAAGTCTGCGCGAGCGAAGCCGCGGGCGAAAAGCTAGTCAATGTATAAAATACAAACTATGATATATAGAAAGCATCCTCAAAGCGCGAGGGCTTGTCGTTGTCGATTAATTAAACAGAACATAAATCAGCGATTTTTAGAATTATTGTCTGTCTGTTGGTTCACGCACATTACCCAAACCACTGAACGGATTTTCATGTAGAATTCACAGGTAGGCAGAAATTAATTTGGGGTAGAATATAGGTAGTCTTTGATTCATTAAAATGGGATATTGCAAAAAAAGTCACTAATACATAAACATTTAATTCAATAACACATTGGGATTTGACCAAACCACTCGCTCGCTCGTGTGCGGAGAAGCGTTGTTTGTGTATGTATGTAAGTGTGTACGTACATATCACTACACAGTTGATATGAAAGCAATGCAACGAGTTATGTATACCACGCATATTTTCGTGTGATTTCTCTAAAGTTCAGAGTCTAAACTAAACCATTACTTTGTAATAGAAAAAAATATAAAATATGTTGCAAGGGTCGAATTCAGAAATTTATAACTTTTTAAAGCACTTTTAATAAGAAATTGAAACTATTTTGAAAAAGTAACTAGATAAGATGTTGTAGTAGCGGATTTGCCGACAAATGTAATCTGAATACATTTCTTGTTTTTGTTATATTTTTTTCGTGGCGTGTGCATGAACGAGACCTACGCGTGGAACGTAAATAGAGTTATGTTTAAAGCCTCACAAAGCTAATAAAAGTGGTGTCAAATTAAAAAATAAAATATGTATTGGAAACTTGAAATCTCACACTTTAAAATCACGTAAAATATATTTCATTTATTGTTTTTCTGATGACTAAAAAAATATATTTCTTTTTTGATAAACGCAAGAACACTGATTTTAGGGAGACTGGAGCCTTAAGCGTATAAAATCGAACATACGGTATATGGTCTGAAGAAATTTCGATGGGCACAGTACACACTACGTTCGTCATCACGAAGTCATTGGTATGCTTACCACGAAACATCCACACTCGCTCGTACGCTTTCATTCGTTAGCATATGCTAATTCTTGTTCAACTTGCGGATTATCCTGTGCTACTGATTCATCCCGTTCAATTTTTTCCTCTTCGACAAAACCTTGTTCATTATCAAACTGTTGTTCAACTGGTTCATTTGAATCATAATTTTGATCTTGTTCGTATTGTGGTTGGTCCAACTCTTGCTCTGCTTGACCATACGATTCAAACGCTGTTGAATTCTGTTCATATTGTTGTGGTTGTTGTTCATATCCTTCTTGCTGTTGTACGTAATTCTGTTGTTCGTAATCGTGTTGTTCAAAGTTAGCATATTGCTGTTCATAGGTTTGGTCGTAGCGTTCGGGTGATTCTTCTTGTTCATTAATTTCTACTGGATAAGTTTGGTCAGGTTGAGTGCCTTCATAATATGCATATTCTTCATTTTGTTGATAATTTTCACTTTCCGGTGGATATTGGGCATTATAAGGATTTTCCACACTTTCCTGATTATACGCGTAGTTGGCGTCTGTATTTTCAGAATAGAACATTCCCTTTTGATCAGCATCTAACTCTTTAATTCCAGTTGTATCAACAGGAACTGTAGGTGTCTGTGATTCATATTGATTTGAAGGATCTAAATTTCTTTGGCTTGCTAAATATTCTTCAGGATTCATATTTACATCAGCTTTCAACGTTACATCTTCATTTAAAGTAAATTCTTGGGAATTTATTATTTCATTAGGACTTTCTAAGTTTTTTGGTGATATTAATTCTTCTGTTAGAGGCACTTCATCATTGATATCTTTTACTAAATTGTATGTGTTTAATATCTGAGCTGAACTTAGACCATCTTGAAGAACGACTTTTTCTGAATCCTCAGTAAAGCTTTTTTCTTTTTTCTCTGAATCCTCAGTGTTGCTTTTTTCTTTTTTCTCTGAATCCTCGGTGTTGCTTTTTTCTTTTTTCTCTGAATCCTCAGTATTGCTTTTTTCTTCTTCAACAGGTAGCTCTTTGTAAGTTGTAGGTTCAATTTTTGGTGAGCATTCACTCTCAATATTTGTATCCACAATTTTTATCTCAGTATCTTCCGAAGATTTCATTTTAGCTTCTTCGGTAGGCAGGTATCTTAAATCTAAATTAGTATCATATATTATTCCTTGTAAATTATTAGATTTCTGAAAATCTTCGTAGTCCTGCGGTGTATTTTGTAATTTTTTATCTAATATTTCTTCATTAACTGTCAAAATTTCATTTTTCATACTTGACTCTTGAACGCTTGCCGTTAGAATTTCTTTTTCATTATTTTTATATTTCTTAACACCTTCGGATTCATAATATAGTTTGCGGTCAGATAAATCTTTTTCAGGTAATTCATTCCTGTAGTTTAAAATTAATTCATCATTTCCTAATTGGTATTTATTTAAATTAAAATCATCATCATGTTTTCTATTACTAGTAGGTTCTTTGTTCAGACATGACTCCGAAAAATGTTCTGGAGATGATACTTCATATTTGTCTGCTTGTTCTTCTTTTTCATTTTTCTTTAACCGCTCTAAAATATCGTATTTACTTTTCCAATCTGTACTATCATGGATTTGGTTTTTACTTTGGTTAATATCTATGACATAATCATTCGTTAACGTCGGCTTGATTCTCGGGATGAGTATGTATTTTTTACTTATTTCATGAATCAGTGGTGATTCTTCTAAACAATTTCTTGGTATATCAAGTTGAAGATGGCTTACATTTGGTCTTGATAATTGAATATCGTTCCTTAAAGAGTTCTCCGGAATGAATACACTGCGATTGTAAGCGACTGGACTACGCGATTCCACCACGTGTATATTTGACTGAAAATCAAAGCATTACTATTAATTATTTATATTTCATTTCTTATACAGGATTGTTTTTTTTTTTTACTTTGTATGGGCTTGTGTTTGACCAAAATCTCACTATGATAAGTGATGATGTAGCCGAACTAGCCGAAGGTGGTAAGCACACAAAGCGCAGAAGGAAATAGCTCTCAAGTGTAGCTGCCGGAACACACCAAAGGTGTTTGGCGACAGTTTTTCAACTTGAGGGTGGTAGCCAGCCAGGTGGGTACTACAAAGTACCCTACCACCGTACTATGGTTTCCTCACGATGTTTTCCTTCACCGAAAGCTCAAGCTCATTGTGGGATTCGAACCCACGACCTTCGCCGCGGCGTCCGACGTCACTACCACTGAGCTATCATCGCCTTGTTTATTCAAATGGGCGTGGATGGCCAAATCCGAAGCTTAAAGGAATGGCGAAAAATACTCAAAGGAGTCTCGAGCCCAATTATAATGAAAACTTAATCTGTATCATTGGATTTCTGCAAAATTAATACTCCTAGCCAGCAATCGAACCCGTTGATTTTGAAATATAAAACACACTATTATTACCTACACCATCCGATAGTGTTGCTATTGTTGATAATAACGATACATTTGCGGCAAATTAAGTATTATATCTATAACTAGTATTATATCTTCACTATGTCCTAACTACCCTGTAAATGACTTGGAATCCTACCTTATGGCGAAGTGGTACCACTGCTGATACGTGACGCATTTTATTAAGTTTCCCCAAAATATATTCGTTACGTTCTTTACGCTTCTTATCCTCTTCGAGGAAAGCGTCATATTGCTTTCGTAGCGAATTTATCCGATCAGACTTTACCCTGAAATACAAGTTAGTTTTGTTATTTTATCGAAATTCACTAGTCGGTTGGCTACACATTGAATAACATTTTTAACATACTTTTTATCTGACTTCCCCATGGCTTAATTCAAGATCACCAATATCCAACAATAAATATGAAATATACTTTGCCAACATTGGTTAGCATCGTATCGGAGTTATCAAAGTAATGCCGCGTCGACCTTTGCAAAGGTATCGCATGATTTCGCAACTCAGGAAGGTAAAGGTAGATACTTAAAGTATGTACAGAGTTTGAGGAATTATTTTAAAGTAGATTTATTTATTTCTCGTATTATAATTATAATACTGAGTGCATTTAAATATTTGTTTTGCTTGCCAATTAACCCCTTGCTTGAAACTACATATTATAATTAATTAATAGGATTCCAGGGATCGCGATTCATATTATTTACGGCTCAATTTTTATTAACAGTGGAGATTTAAAATTATAGTCCTACTAACTTACTAATACTATTACGACACTACCTATACCTACCTAATGTAATATTAGAAATGCGAAAGTTTGTGCGTGTATTTGTGAGTATTTTGGATATAAGATGTATCTAGGTATTCATAGATATATCACAGATATACTAGGTGGCGCTTGTTTTATAAACAAAAAAGTTAGAAAATCAGGTGATTACGCGCCACCTAGTATAATGTATATACATACACATATAGACTTAACGTTAGACATAAATAAGCAAAACCGACTTCAAAATGGGTTTTGCACTATAAAGTATAAAATAAATCGTTATTTTACAGACAGGGGACAGATTAAACGAGTTCAATTCAATTCAAATAATATTTATTCACAAAATAAATGAGATTTGCAGTAGCAAATAAGTATAAAAATAAGACTCCCGACCGACGCGACACAATCACTCAAATAAATAGAAAGAATAAAAACTAGCGGTCTATACGGTAGGTAGGTACTTTAAGAATTATCCCCTAACTCCTAATTAACAAGGAGTTGCACCTTCCATCATCAGCTCACCTGACTAACTCAAAGGAACATACATAAGTAGCGATTTATACGAGCCTATAATATTTAAGGAATTATTCACTAACTCGTAATAGTTAAGGAGTTATATTTTCCATCATCAGCTCAGCAACATGAGATGATGAGTACCAGATGCAAATACTTCTTACATATACTTTCTGGGATCCCATCAAGATGCTGACTTGGTGCCAATGCCAATGGGACCAACTGGGAGGTATACCCTTTCAAACAAAAATGATTTTTCCAAATCAGTTCAGGCGTCTTCGAGTAATCGGGGAACATACATAAAAAAACAACCTTTTTTGAAATCGGCACATTAACCACTTTATTAAGGTAGTGGACGGTTAACGACTAAATAAGATATTTTATTTTTACAAAACATTCATACATAATTTTTATCATTATTTATCCTAACTATCCCTATCCCTACTAATATTATAAATGCGAAAGTAACTCTGTCTGTTACGCTTTCTCGCTTAAACCGCTGAACCGATCGCGATGAAATTTGGTATGCATATAGCCTATGGTACGGAGAAGAACATAGGCTACTTTTTATCCCGGGAAAACGTAAGATCCCTGGTGAACGCGGGTGAAACCGCGGGGCGGAATCTAGTGGGAAATAAAAATAATCGATAAATCGATCGATGTATAATGTATATTATATGACTTTTAATTCTCTTGAAACCATTACATATTAATTTTATTGTAATATTACCTGACTAAATTAAATCAAAATAAAAAAAATGTTCGAATACATCAGGTGTGTAAACGTACCTATCAATGTTCTGAAGTATATACGGTGCCGTCAGTGTCTGGCTCCTGGTGGTACGCAGTAGGGTAAATAACGTCACGAAACACTAATAACAGTTTGGAAAATGACCTTCAACCTTGATTTACGAGTCGACTGTGTCACGAAGGTTAAGGCATTTACCCACGATTGCATTTTACGACCTTGTGCAAATGATGTCATAAGTCAAACATTTAACTGAATCTTTGTTAAGCTAAATAATCATTGTACCTACATTTCCATCAGTCGTTAAGACTTATCAGTCGTTCCGCTAGGAGTAAATTTAATAGTGTTCTGCGATCTTACCTTCACAGTTATCCAACATAATGTAGACACTAATTTCTTTAAAACCACTGTAAATCGGAACAATAAACTTTTTGTTAACCGGTTGGTGTGGTTGGTAAGATACCCTATAGATAACGCTATATGCAAGATCACCAATTTGGGTTTTGAGAAAAGGACTCGACAATACATCAAGTACACAGAATTATAATCATTATCGAAAATACTCTTGAAAATAAAAAAAGTGTGTCTACTGTATTCTTGGATGTGGTATTCGCTTTTGACAAAGTCTGGCATGAAGCTTTGATTATAGGTGAAAAGAAAACTACCAAAATAGTTCTCTGATTTCATAGTCTCGTTTAGAATAAGGCATTACTCTGAACAGAAATAAATAAAAGCTGGTGTACCACAAGGTAGTGTTTTGGGTCCGGTCCTGTACTTATTATACACCTGTGATATTTCAAAATTCGAAAATCTTTGCTACGAGCAAAGGTCGCGATGGTGTTGTTTTATAGCAGTATCGTGATACTGCTGTAATGGCTACAGGAATTACCCACAAAAATGCAACTGATAAGGTCCTAATCGCTGTCAACAAGTCTATAGCTGTCTAAAAAATTGAGATTGAATTCAAATAATATTTAGTTACATAGACTTCAGCAATAAGAAACACCAGTATTTTAGAGCATTAATAATGACTTGCTTCCGCCCCGCGGTTTCACCCGCGTTCCCGAGGGATCTCATGATTTCTCGGGATCTATCTTTGTGCCAAATTTCATCTAGATCCGTTCAGCCATTCTGGTGTGATTCAGTAACAAACATCCATCGATTCGATTCCCACTCAGGACAAACATTTGTATGCATGAACATGTCTGTTTGTCCTGAGTCTGGGTGTCATTATCTATTTATGTATGTATTTACAAAAGAAAAGTAGTATATGTAGTATATCAGTTATCTGGCTTCCATAGTACAAGCTCTGCTTAGTTTGGGGTCAGATGGCCGTGTGTGAGGAATAATGTCCCAGAATATTTATTTATTTATTTATCCATCCACCTATCCAAACTTTCGCATATACAGGGTGATTTTGTTATCACTGGCAATACTTGCAGGGGTGGAAGTACTCATCAATGTGAACAACTTTTACTATGGGGCTAACTCTGATATCGCGTAAAATAATACGGTTGCTTGATACATTTTGGTCGAGTAGGTATTGAACTTTTGTATGGAACAGCTGATAATTTTTTCATGATTTCACAGTTAGTCCTAAAATAAAAGTTGTTCACATTGATGAGTACTACCACCCCTGCAAGTATTGCCAGTGATAACAAAATCATCCAGTATAATAATATTAGTCGGATAAACAAATCCCATTTAAGAAAACAGCTAAATAATAGAAGAAAATCGACGAATTAGTTCTATGGCTGCTTGCAAAATACTCTTCGCTGACAATACACAACAACCTATTACTATACAAACAAGTCCTAGTGCCAGTATGGACTTATGGTATTCTGCCCCATAGCTGCACTATACAGAGCAATATTTAGGACATCCAACGCTTCCAGAATAATGTACTGGGGGAAATAGCGAATACTCCTTGGCACGGCAGAAACGTCGACCTTCATTGGAACCTCAAAGTAGGAAAATTATTAAAAACGTATCCAGAAGCTAAATAAACTTCATCATCGAATGTGAACGTTGAGGTAATCCAGCTCCTCGATCACACAGATACAGTGAGACGATTTAAAATGACAAAACCGTTTGAGTTAGTGTAAGTAGTGTTAGTTATATATATATATATAACAGTTACATAGTTCATGTGCTAAGTACTTATATAGGACACAAAAACGAAGTGTCCTCTTCTTTTTCTTAAAATAGAGGCAATTAGAAAAAGTGTTGATGGACACATTCTTAGTTATAGTGAATCTAGACAATTTACTTATTACCCTTATATTAAGGCTAGATTGCAATTAGAATAAGGAACACTCTAGATTAGGGCCTAGAATATGAAAATAACACAGATCTGCGATGAAAAAGTAATTTCAATAATTTCACCTCAAACACTTAAGTAGATAGATGTCGGTCTACATATTATTATAGCAAATATAAACTTTGTTTTAACGTGCATATAAAAAAATTGTCCTGGAAATAACGCCTATAAAATCTTAGGCTGTAATATGAGTCTGAAAATACATTTTTTAGTATTATATTGATTGTGTCCCAAAAAATCTAGGCGACTTACAGTGAAGAACAAGATGAACGGTTCCATCAAGATGTAAAAGAGATGTCAAGATGATATTATTATCAAGGCCGTTGGGACGTTAAAATGATGGCGGACTATTGGTGGATGATAACATAGAGTTGAAATAAAAATTCATAAACGAAAACCAACAAAACGCAGTTTTTTGTTGTATTTTAATAGCTACAGATTCAATAAAACTTTACAAAATATTCTCAAATGATTCTCATTCATTTTGTTTAGTTTTTTTTTGTTCTTATTTGTATCCAAATACTAATATCACCTGAATCTGGTAAATATGACGTGCTATAGGTATACAGTGTGTGGCCTAGAACCGGGGATAATATTGAAAACAGAGACTCTCTAGAGTATTAGTATTTTTTCTGAAATGATCCCAGTTAACCAAAACCCATGCATTACACACAATAAGAGTTTAAAGTTACGATTCATAATCAGTGTATTATTGCAAAACAATATTATCGCTAACGTTGTCAAAGTCATGGTACAGGGTATAATAAAAAAACTTCCCACAAACATCATGATATCATTATCCATTAGAGAATTAACCTTTAACTCCTTGAATAAAACCGATCCCCACTACTTTCCACGACATAAAAATCTGTTTCAAATTAATTAAAATCTGTATGTAGTACATTATAAAATATAGCAATGACAATTCTCTGTTTACATAACTTATTCAATTTTATCCATCATGACATGTCAATACCAAGTAGATTCAATACGTGGTTTTGCCGAATTAAAGGAGTAGCGAACTTTTTGCTACTCTTTTTGTACATTATGATCTCCTTTTTAAAAACTTTGCGTCTAAGTATCTATTGTTGTCGTATTTTAAACTATATTAACAAGAATGTCGAGTCAGGTTTAATTATAACCTTAATCTATACCTACTTAAATAAAATTAAAATTAAAAACTACTTACTTATAAATAAAAAATTTGCCCCAAATCGCTGCCGAGCGGAAGTGTGCCAAAAAGGCTGGCAGCATTGCCACGCTGAATGGCAATGCCAATTCTTTGGGCAAAATATACGCCAGCCTTCTTGTCACGGGAAGCCTCAATTAGTCGAAAAGAGACCTCTTTAAACAAGCGATGAGCCTCCGGTCCCCACGGCCCTAGAGTTTCAACCCCAAACGCCGAAAATATGTTAGTCCTCTGTAGACTAGCATACTTGCGACGCTTGAGACACTCTTGTTGTGCAGCAGCAGTGCCGGCAACTTTGTAAATTTATTTAAAATAATAATTTTAATTAGCAACGTCAGAATATTGTCACGGATTTTTTTTTATTTCAATATTAATTTTAATTTGAATTGGATTTATTTACTTACACAATTTTTATGTGAAAATGGCTAGACCATTCGATTCATATGAATTCGTGGATATGATATTATTGTACGGAGAAGCTCGTGGTAATGCATCGCTTGCCCTGGTGTTGTACCGTGATCGTTTTCCAAACAGAAGGCACCCGAGGAATACTCGCGTGATTACAAATGCAGTACAACGCTTATTTACGCAATATTGTTGCGGGTCCGGCTCCGGGAGCCAATGCATGCATGTGGCTTGAATTTTACAGACACCTAGTGGCAACACTGGTACTGTCTGTCAGTGTCAGACGCAGTCAGACAGCAGATGTCTCGTCCGTCAGTCGGTGCCCGGCCGTCGGTGATGGGTATAATACAGTTAGTTCAGTTATATAGTATTGGATAATATAATTATAATATTTCCATATAAAAAATCAAATTCTTTACGTCCAGATCGAAAAGAGGTCGAGGAGCACACAAAGATATAAAAATATGTAAATATTACCAATGTAAAACAAATGTGCCATTTTACTTGAGCTTCATTTCTTGTGAGAATAGCCGCATATTTATATTTCCTTACCTCAATGATGTCCTAAAACGACTTCGACGATTTATTTCA